>CM028135.1:878875000-880360000 GCA_016271365.2 Neoceratodus forsteri | reverse complement strand
GACACCAAGGTGGACTCCCTTGGTTCAGTCCATGGTAACAATAAACTACTTGTGGTGGCTTCTCTTATATATATTACATTGCCTAAATTGGCTTATTTTTGGAGGCGTTATAGTGTGCTGTGTTTTAGGGCACTGAACTGCATACCTGGAGACCTGGATTTGAATCCCACAGCCCTCACTTGCATACTGTGTGACCCTGAGCAAGTCTCTTAACTTCCTTGTGCTCCCAGGTTGCACCTGGAAACAAGCTTCAGCTTAGTGTGCCTTTCCTGGTTAAACACTTTCCTCTTTCCCTAAATAAAGTGCTTTCAACTAGCAAATTCACAGGTGTTAATATATAAGAGTAGCAACTACAGGCAGTTCATTGTTAAACAGGATTGAACTGACAGAGTCCACCTTGGTGTCTGGGGGTTTGACTTAATTCAGATTAGAGCACTACTAAGAAAACTAACAAACCCCTTTTTTCATGGAGTCAGACTTTGGAAATAGCCAATTTATCTACAAAAAATGTGTAACTTTTTGAAGATTTACCATGGGGAAGGGGGGAGAGACTCTCTTTGCTTGTTCCTATATGTCATATATATTCAGTACCAGTAACATCCATTATGAGAAATGTGATTTGAACTTAATAAGTGAAACATGCATAGATCTTGTTATATTGGAAATTTGTTACTTTTAACCAAATCATTTCACTCTGAAATACATGTTATTTGTTTTAGAAACATGCAGACAATCTCCATATTCAGCAAGGTACAATTCACCTGCTGTGTAGTATATGCTCAAAGAATAGAACTGTACTAGTACATGCTGCAACTAAGGATGTGTGAGTACCATCTTTGATTACTCAGTAAGTACTCATACTTGCCCACCTCCCTGATACTCAGCTACTTATTATTTGGTTTTCAGTACTCAAGTCTAGAAAAGGGGAAAAAAAAACTCATATCTTTCCCCAGGTGGCCAGGGCTTGTCACCTGGCAACTACCTCCCCAATCTCAGCCATTTCCCACTATCCACTCCCCTCCTCATTCTACCATGCAGATGTTTACAATGTGCCAGCTCTTGGTTTTGTGGCAGATGCTAACTATATTGTTTTAAATGTAGGGCCAAAATAATTTGGATGGATTAATTATGTATGACCCTTTGTTGTGTAGAGATCCTTTTATAGTTTTGTGTGATTTTTACTGCTTGGTGTGGTCTAATATGTTAGTCTTCCAGTAGAAGGTAGGAACATGCAGAGACACCCAATCTGTGTTAGGGTAACAAAACTGTTTCAGGGAAGTAAAAGGGGGAGGTAGGATACAAGCTGGTAGGACTGCAGCTGAAGAGTGCAGCAGAGCTTTAGTAGACACTAGGCTAAGCAAGGGAAGATCATGGAAGTGGTGCAGTGCAATGGTTGTGGTGCTGCAGTGTTTTGGGACACCTTCTGGTAGCTGAGGTGCTGCCCCACCATCTGTATTCATTCTGGGTTGTGGGCAGAGATTGCTGGACTCTGGGCCAAACTGGCAAGGGAACAGAAGATCTTCTACCCCACCCAGGGTACACCAAGTCAACCACCTCTGTCCCAGAGGATGCCTAGGCAGAGCAAATGGTGGGCATAAGGAGCATGGGGGATGGTGGGAAGGTTGCATGGTCCTCAACTTATACCACTGCAGAACTCCTTTGTCATATTGGTGGGACAGGACAGCCAAGTGGAGGTACCCACAGCAGTGAGAAAGGAAGAAGTGGGGGTCCTTAGAAGGGGAGGTCACAAGAATCAAGGAAGAGGGCCCCCCAGCTGGGGAGGAAGCAGCTGCTGGTGGGGGATTCTGTTGTTAAGGGGGATAGACCTGGGAGCAAGGGGGGAGAGGGCAATGCATATAGGGGTGGTATGCCTGAATTGTGCTTCAGCTTGGAGGGATAGAGATGGTATCCAAAGGATTGCTAGGGCAACAGGAGATGGGAAGGAGCTAGACATCATTATCCATCTGAGGAAAAATGTATGGAAATCCATACACAATGAGGGCTAACTATGTACTAAAGCGTAATTATATGATTGTTTTCAAAAGGGGGAAGGAAAGCTGCACATTTCTGAAAAAGTCTTTTCGCAAAAGGAACTTTATATTTCTTATGCACTTTATGGGAAAAAACATGTGACATGAGATGGAGGTATGCTCATCAGTGTGCTGACTGAACTGTTCCTACATCCAGTATTAGCCCAATGTGCTGAATTTCAATTATGCTTGGGCAACTGAGTGAAACTGCTGTTTTCTGGTTTGCACAATGCTGTTGAAGTGGTGTGCACATTCTGCAGATTCATTGATTGCACTTTTTTTTACAAAATGTGCATGTTTAAAAAACCCACCTTGTTGCAAATGTGCAAATATGAATTTCTGGGTGAAAGTATGTAAAAGTGTTTTTTTTTAAGCTATTTAAAAAAAAGAGCAGCTTGGAATTTTTCAAGTTAAATTGCATATTTTTGCCCAAAACGCACATCTTTTTGTCCAAACACACATAATTTTTATCCAGCTAGACTGCTCTTTTTTGTTTAAACAGGAAGCCAGATGAAGTCACAAAATCATGGATAAAGTCACTTGTGCAACTACAAATACTTTTGCAAACGGTCTGTACCAGTGAGTGCCATCTATAGAAGGTATACATTTTTCACAGTAATGACGATTGTGACCATGCTGGAAAGTAGATAGATAGATAGATATTTTATTTATAAAAGCACCCATTTCAAAGGACTCTGGGTGCTGTACAACAGCGAAACAACAGTACAATAATATACAGTAATATACAACTATATATGCTTAACAGTGCAACTGAAAGCGGCATTAAAATGTATCTATTTATCCTAAAACAGACCACTAATTAGTCAATAAAAGCCAGCTGAAACAGATAGGTTTTTAACCTTTTTTTAAAGGCTTCTACCAAGGAAGCCTCCCTCACACAAGCTGGAAATGAGTTCTACAAGGTAGGTGCAGCCACTGAGAATGCCCTGTCCCCCGAATGCCGCAACCTTGCCCTGGGAACTCTAAGGAGGCCCTCCACCCCGGTAGAATGGAGTGCCTGGAGCAGATGGTAAGGGACAAGAGATCTTGCAGGTAGACAGGTCCCCGATCATGCAGGATCTTGTAGGTCAGGAGCCCTATCTTGAAGACAGTCCTCCACCTGACTGGCAGCCAGTGCAGTTCATGGAGAACTGGGGTGATATGATGACACCTTCTCACCCCTGACAATAACCTTGCCGCTGCATTCTGCACCAGCTGCAGCCTGTGGAGGTTGTCTCCAGATAATCCTAGGTACAGGGCATTGCGATAGTCTAGCCTGGAAGTGACAAAAGCATGCATCAGCATGGTCAGGTCATCAGCCGGGATCAAAGCTCGGATTCGGGCAATATTCCTCACATGGTAAAATGGACTTTTGACCACGGTTGACACCTGCATATCAAGCATCAGGCCATTATCCAGGATCATGCCCAAATCTTTCACCTGTCTAGACGGGGCAAGGGGAATGCCCCTCAACACTAGGCTAGGGGGAGACCCCACACCTCCCTCCTCTGCTCCAATGACCTGGATCTACTACTAGTACCTCTGTCTTGTCTGAATTAAGCTTAAGCCAGTTTTGAGTCATCCAAGATTGGATCTCCTCAAGTCAGGTGTTATATACAGAGGCAGACACCTGGCTATTGGGTGCACAGGACAAGTACAACCTGGTATAATCTGCATAACAGTGAAAACCCAGCCCGTGCCACCTGATAATATCACTCAATGGCAGCATGTGCACCGTGAACAACAAGGGTGACAAGACCAATCCCTGCAGAACCCCACAGCATAGAGGCTTTGGCCTAGATGAGGCTAGCCCCATCATCACCCTTTGCACTCTGCCTGCCAGGTATGACTTAAGCCAGTTGATGACATTACCAGACAAGTCACACCAGAACCGGAAATGGTTGAGCAGCACCTTGTGGTCCACGGTGTCAAGGAGGTCTAGGAGGACCAAGATGGCTGTCAAGCTGGATGGCCACCACCTTCTATATAACCTTCACTAAAAATGGGAGGCTCAAGACCGGCCTGTAGCTGCTGAGGCAGTCTGGGTCCAAAAAGGGTTTCTTCAAAAGGGGTCTAACCAAGGCCTCTTTCAAGGCCAATGGGAAGACCCCACTCCTCAAGGAACTCCAGACGACCTCAGCAACCGCAGATCCAATTAGGTCCAAACATCCAACCAAAAGTCAATTCAGACCAGGGTCTAGATCACATTGTGCTGGCCACAGCTTTGAGACTATCTCAATCACCTTCTTCACCCTAACCAGCTTAAACTCATCCCAGACAGGAGGAGTGTTTCAGCACAACTCAGGCTTGGATCTGCAACCTTTTCAAGAGGCACTCAGGAGACCTCATCCCTGAAGAAAACACTTTGTTGGCAAAGAACACAGCCGGCTCCTCGCACCTAGTATTAGAAACCATTCCCCCATATGGAGACAGGCAGGATGTAAAAGCCCATCTACCATGCGGAAACTGCTGGCCTGTTCCTCACTGCAGCAGTCTCCCTAGACAAATAATTAGCCTTCTTACAGGTGATTGCCCCTGGTAATTGACATAATGTGACTTCAGGGCCAATTTGTCCTCAGGCAGGCAGATCTCCTCCAGTGCCTCTCTAACCTCCAACCCTTAGTCTTTAAACCCCAGAGATTCTCATCAAACCAAGGAGGTCTCCAGCGAGTAGACAAGGGGCGGACACGAATGGGTGGAATAGAGTTGAAGACCACCGTGACAGCCCTATTATATGCTGCCAGGGCTTCTTCCATCCCTACTACATAAGCTGCCCCACCATTCAGTATGTCCAGCACCGCCAGCAGTCCCCTAGAGGAAACTCCTCTTAACAGGGATACCAGACCATCTCCACAGTAGCAGGACCAACTGTGGGGGGCTTCTGAATGTGAACCCCATGGTGCTGTGATCTGACCAAAACACCGGCTCTACTCTGAGGTCATTTATATCCGATCCTAAAGAAAAGACCAAATCCAAACTGTGGCCGCCTGAGTGCATTGCTGTTGTTGCAATCTGTTGTAGCCCCAGGACCCCCATGCTCCCCAGGAGATCATTCCCAAAACTTGAGAGCCTACTGGTGACCCAGACACTGAAGTTCCCCAGTATCCACCACCTGGGAGACTCCAACACCAGACCGGTGATGAGCTCTTCGATCTCCCGTAAAAAGTCCCCATCAGTACCAGGGGGATGATAGAGCACAAGGACTCTGAAGCCCACACCCACACCCCCTCAAGTGGCCACACACTCAAAAGATCATGTATGACCTACAGGTAACACTGTGAGGTTCAGGGCAGATTTAAACATATGGTCACCCCCCCGCCCCTGCAATCTTCCCTCAGGTTGTGTATCACAGAGTACCCAGCCTGTACTGCTGCCTCCAAATTGGGGGTGGCATTTTCATGCAGACAGGTCTCCATGATGCAGGCCAAGTCAACCAAGGATATCAAGTCTGCTATTATAGCAGTCTTGTTCCTGATTGACCTGGCATTGTACAACACAACCCGAGTAGGATGAGGTAGGGTAGCTGGACCAGCCAACTGCCCACCATCTATTGTGGAGCCCTTGGGTATGGTATATAATATTATGCACAAAACATGGGAGTGGATATGCACATGAGTTCGGCAAGCACCTGAACCATCAAAAATGGTCTCTACAAAGCTGAAGTGCTTATTAAGAACCTTAACATCCTGTCCAGATGTGTAGAAGTTTGAAAAGTAATTCTAAATCACCCTTTGACCTCAAGTAAAAACACATTTAAAGTGAAACAAATATGTACAGTATATAAGCACTGCCAACACGCCAAGGCTGCAGAATAGTGGAGACAGCTGTGTGTGTGGGGTGGGTATGGCACAGCTAGCCAGTAACTCCAGTTATAGTACATAGGAACATATTTATTTATTTGTTTGTTTATTTCATCATTTATTTATTCAGTTACAGATTGATTCATTGATTTGAAATGTGTTGACTGTAAAAGACCCACTGAGCTTGTTTCCAGGTGTGATCCTGTAGGGAGGGTGAATGACTGAAGAAACATACATGAAAAAGTACAGTAGTGCAGACATATCTAATGAAGTTTACATGTACAACTTAAAATAAACAAGGACCCACTATGCATGTCTGCCTTCCAGGCAGTCACTACATAATCTACAAAATATATGCTGTAGTGTAGAGAAATATTTTGATGTGCTAAATGCAAATTAAAGTAGCTGTTGCAAGCAGTATAAATGTTAATCATGCAGTTATTTAGCAATGATGCAGTACTGCCATCTTCTGAGGCACTGGCACAAGCTTTGTAATTCCTCTTGAAATACTGTTGATACTGTGTGCTCTCATAATTATTATTAATGGCTTGAGTCAGTAAATATTATTGCCACCATCAGTGCTTCATTCATGTCCTCATTTCCCCAGAGTTTATTCTACTGTTGAGTAAGGTGTTTAATGTTAAACCCCAATATTTGCACCTTATTAACTATGGCAGTGATCGACAAACTAGCCCACGGTTTGGCAAGCCTGGTCGGCAGGGTCTTAAGAAGTGAAAAGTTTTGTGACAGCATCTTGTGTACTTCCCAAGATGCAGTACTTAATGTCGATTTTTAATGCATTACTTTTTTTCCTACATTTAATACACATTTTTTGCACTCATGTGCAGCCTAGGGGGCACAGAATTTTTTCCCCAAAACTTTTAGGGTAGAAACTGCTTGTGCCATGGTAGTACCTTTAGAAAGTTTCATGAAAAAATACTAATTGGTTCCAAAGTTATAAGGATTTAAAGCTGTTTTTTCTTACCATGCTCAGTAGGGTTTTTGGATAAGCTTCTGATATGAACCATAAATTTTCAGTTTGTGAGAGCATTTTCAGTTCTCATGAACCTAAAGTTTTTTATCGGTTCCTAACAGCTACTATCTTGTTTTTTTTTTTGTCAACTTAAAATCATTAAAACTATATGATGTGTTTTAAAGAAATAAACATCTAAACTTAGGTAAACAGGATCAATTTAGTTAGATTCTGATGTTTTTTTTAAATCATGCCCAGAAATACCTTTTCTGGGGATCCCAAAGGCAGCTTTAGCCAGCAGTGTGCGAACGGTGTTCTCTGTAAAATAACAGGGGGACTTTCCTCACTGCTGCAGCCACAGAAGGAGATGTGCCATCCGCTTGAGTGCCAGCAGTGTGCTGGTGGGTCAGAAGTACTGTACATCATATATCTGTCTGTCTATCTATCTCCATCTGTCAGTCTGCCTGTCTTTCTATCTCTCTCCCCATCTGTCTGTCTGTCTATCTATCTATCCATCTATATATATATCTATCTGTCCATTTATCTATCTATCTGTCTGTCTGTCTAGCTATCACAAAGTGGACTGGGGTGCCCACTGCCGGTACTGCTGTATTGTACCCCCTCCCCTCCATTGCAGTTTCTCCCGCAATAAATAAGTTGCAGCACAGAAGTTCCCACCTTGTTTCCACCAAAGAGAATCATGACAGTAGGGTGCCCATCCACAGTGTTGGCAATGATCCAGCTGTCAAAAAGTAAACCATCTTTTATTGACCTTTTTTTTACAAAAACCTGCAAAGAAGAAGATGGTCCCTCATTGATCTGACGCCCCACACCCCCACCCATCCTCCTGACCCCCAGTGAGTACCCACCACCTCACACTCCCCCACATGCCCTGACTTATCTTAAACTGTTCCACAACATAGATCCACTCTCTGACTTGACAAAATGTCTTGCTGCAACCGTGATATGGGAAAATAAGGGAAATCCTGTTAATATATTTCAGTGTATTTTTAACTTTTACTCATAACTGTCATTTCTGAATAGTTTTACATCAGGTTTTCAACATGGCCTTTCAGGACCCCAGCTCCTGAACAGGGTAGGTGAAATTTGCTCTGCAGGTCACATTTCAGATGAGATTTGAACATTTTCACCTGCTGGGTTCATAACATTTTTTTTTATTTTTATTCATAAATTACTTTATGAATTGGATGCACTCAATTGAGCATTTGTTCATTTACAGTGAGGTCCACATGTTACAACTTGCTGCAATAAATTCAAAGACAAACTAAAAAATGACAAATTTACACAAAAATACAGAAGTACAAAAATTCAGTTAAAAGAAGACATCCTGAGTACAGTGCCCTACTGGCTCTTAAATTCAATTTACTTTCAAGCACAACATTCCACTACAATGTATGTTGAACATTTATTCAATTAAAGTGCAGCAGTACCTAGAATTTTCATTAAATGACCCCAACCAAAATTTTACATCTCTCCACTTTATATTTTTTCCCACTGTTCTCGAGTATGTAGGCATGTTATTACACAAATGTGGTCCTCTGACAAATATTGATTGTTTCCCTATATCTGTGTTGTACCTTGGTATAACAAGTTCCAAAGTGCTCACTGATCTCAAAGAATCAGCTTTTACCCTGGGTACCAAGTTCTCCATTATATAATTTGGTAATTTACCTGTTATCTCTTTATGTACAAAGGCCAAAAGATGTTCACTATGGCTGTCATGTAAATACTTCCAACCAAGTTGTCTGTACATTAAGCATTTATATGTTAAATGAGGGGCTCCTAATATAAAATGAGCCAACCTACTAAGACAAATGTCCAGCTTATGCAAGTCTTTTTTAAGGCTGTGGAGTATAAAATGTCTCCATAGTTAAACAAAGGGGGAATCATATAGTCCACAACCTGTTTCCTTACCTCTATACTCATGCAATCTTTGATTCTGTAAAGGGCACCTAATCTTTTCCACGAACTGTGATCCCATAACATGGGATCATAGGAACACTATGTTCAAAATTTGTGGTAAAAATCTAATGAAATGGTCCATTTATGAGAGAACATTGACATATTTCAATGTTTATGCATAAGGTCACACATTTTTGATATTTTGACAGTAAACTTTCAATGTAGCCATTTTTTCACACCATCTCATAAATGTGGCAGGTGCCATTTTTCAAATCCTGGACAAGGCATGTTTTTGCACTTGTGGGGCAAAATGACATTTCAACCAGTATTCTATAAATGACACATGTCATGTTTATGAGGGCGAGTCATAACATGACTATCTTGAAAATTTGAGGTCAAAATAAAGAAAAAATAAGAAATGTTTTGTGTTGTGTCAACCTTTAACCCAGCTGGTAGTGCTTTGTGATCCTGTGCCTGTGAGCTGAGTGTGGTAGGTGAGCTTAGTGAGCCAGCTGGATGGTCTGTGGCTGGAGGGAGAACACATCTGTGGCACCACCCTCCAGTCTGTGAAGGGACACAGGAGGAAGTACCATATAGTGAAGAGAAATCTTGACTAAGTCTACAGCCCTGTATCTCTGTACCTCTTGGTGCTCAGAGCCCTGTGCTTTGGCTGAAAGATGGACTGCTTGCCTTGCATGTCTGTTAATGTAGCCACATGGAAGCACAGGGCCCAGAGATCCCTGGGCTTTTGCAGCCCGCTAGACAGATCCATAAATTCTTGACATCCATTGCCACATGCCTGAGTGCCATGGACTTCTGCAGGCAGAGAGACTTTATTTATTTATTTATTAATTGAAGAGTTTCACCAGAAAAACACACTGAGCAACAAGTTGCTCATCTCACGGTGCATCCTAGGGAAGGGGGAAGAGGGGAACATAGGCAATACAGTATAGATAAATAGAATGTACATTTTAAATTACAGTTTGGTGTGGCATATACATAGCAAACCAGCGCAGATAAAGCAAATGCACATATACAAAAGTGATTGTATAAGACATATACAAAGGTAGAATCAAACCAAATACACTTACAAGGTTATACATATAATGCAACAAAGCAAAATAAGCTTGAAGTGCAATAAACATTGAGAAATACAACAGACTCTTCACTTAGTGCTGAACTCAAAGGGCTTTGCATGTCTGCATCTATTAATGCAGGTCCCAAAGCAATGAGGATAGAATTCCACTACCTAAAGATGAAAGGAAATTATTTGCAAAAAACTGTCAATACACTAGTTAGGGTTCAAATTAATACCACAAATGTTGGGAAATGTGGCGTTAGAGTTTCCAGCTGTAACCCCCCAAGCAGCAAAAGGACATGACTACACAAGCAACCACAGACAACCATCATCAGGTAAGACAAACAACATACAACTCTTTCCAGGTGACACAAATGCAGTAGCACTGATGTGCTGCCTTCATGGGTTTGTATTTGGGGCTACACAAGCACAGACCCCACAGAGGCTTGTGCTTATGCAGTCATGTGTGTGTGTATGTAGTACAGCATGCATGAGTACCCATAGCTGCAGAAGCACAGGACCCATGGGGGATTGTGCTTCTGCAGACAGAAGTATTGCTGCAATGTGGGTATCATTGTTGCAGAAGTGGATCTAGAACTTTTTAAAGGAGGCAGCAATTTTGTTGTAGGTTACCACTTTCCCTGAAAAAGTAAAATGTTATCTTCAAAACCTCATATTAGTGTTAAACAGCTATTTTTTGACAGTCCAGTGGCATGGAGGGCTGAGGCATCACTGCCTTACATCCTGCCATGCCGGCGACCCATGTTCATGGTGCGAGCGGGTCACTGGGTGTTGGCCAGGGAGGGAGAGAATCAAGCATCCAGAGAACAGCTCTCTTCTCCTGGGGGAGGGGTGGGATCAGAGACTGGTGCATGCCTGGTCCCTAGCAGTGGCAGGAGGCTGGCACTCTGGCTCCAAGACAGGAGCCGGAGATCAGGCAGATGCCAGCATGCTGCATGCAGAAGCATGCACGGCTCAACCATTGGCATCATTGCACGCCATGGCTCCGGACTCGGGGACGGGTAAAAATGGAGGTGAAAAATTCCATCGACTGACAGGATGATATCTGCCCCCTGCAGGTGCCGCACCCAGCCAGCTGACACCTCAGCGCCAGAAGTAAGTTCCAGTGGATGCCGGGGTGATGGGGCTAGTGCAAGAGGAATGGTTGGTAGCAGTGAGAAATAAAGCAACTAAAGAAAAAAAAACTACTTTTTGCTGGCTTAAGAGGGTAGCAGGTGCTACCTCACTATGTAGCTGGTTCCACTATTGCATGGTTTTCTATATGTAGCTGTGTAAATACAGACCCCACAAGCACCTGTCTTTCTGCAGCCAGAAGTCAGTGTGTATGGCTCACACCAGTGGTTGAAGAGGTGCAGGCCCCTTAGTAGTCTGCGGTTCTGCAGACAAGAGTACTGTTGCAATTTTGGTATCATGGATTTCCTGGCAGCTACACTTCAGCAGCCAGAGGTCAGGTCACATTTCTACACTTGTAACTGCAGAAGCACAGACCTTTCAGGGGAATGCACTTCTACTAACAGAACTGTGTTTATGTCTTTATTTATTTAAACAGCAGTTTGGAAAACCTCTTACAGCATGGATGACTGTCTATGGCTAAAATGACTATAGAAGCACAGGCTTCTTCTACAAATAAAATAACTCTTGTGATCTGGGGATTGTGGGTTTGTGTCTGTGGCTGCAGGGGCCTGTGCTTCTGCACACAGAAGCAGTATTGTGATTTTAGTATTGTGGATTTCTATATGCTGCCAGAAGTGATTGTGTATGCCTTGTAGTGTGTGTACCATAGATACAAATCCATAGAAGAAGCACATATGTGCTGTTGCATTTGTGTCATCTGGAAACAGTTGTATGTCATTTTTATTACCTAATGATGACTGTCTGTGGTTGCTTTTGTGGTCTTGTCTTTTTTCTGCTTGGAGGTTGGGGAGGAAGGATTGAAAACCCTAATAACACATTTAATTCTCTACTTTTGTGGCATTAATTAGAACCTTAACTGGTGCATCAATGCAGTTTTTTTGCAATATATATATCTCCATATACATATTCATATACATATTATATATAGATATATGTAATAGAGACACTGCAATGCACCTATAGTTAGGGTTGAGTAAGATGTTTAATTATAAACCACTGACTTTGCACCTTAGTAACTTTGCTCCATTCAATGGAATTGCATGAACTTTGGCATGTGCAGTCTGGAGGCAAAGGGTCCAATTCTTAATGCCCTTAGACTGATGCAAGGTGCCTGGGTCAAACATAAATGATGCAAGTGGCATCTTATGTCAGGAAAATGTACCCTGAACTATTCTCAAAAGCATGCTCCAAAGGAGGCTTGCACCAGCCCTGTGCCACAAAATGGGCTGTGGCATGGTACTAGGGGGCTTGCTGCAGATGTAGGCTGCCATATCCCCTCATTTGGCATTCTCAAAATCCTCCCAGAGGGCAATGGTCTACGTACCGATAGATAAGCCAAGAGCTTGTCTAGCCTTGCTTAGAAATCCTCTGTGAAGGTACGCCAATGTTCCAACCCCCCAGCCCCGATCCCTTTTGTATGTAAATAATAACATCATCCCTGGTAGTCTAGAGCCCCCCAAGCCCCCATCGCCTGGTATAATAATTTTAATATCCCTCATAGTCTAGCGGCCACCCCCAAGCCCTGATCTCCCTGTATAATAATTTTAATATACCTGGTAGTCCAGTGGCCCCACACCCAGATCTCTCCATATGATAATTATAAAATCCCTGGTGGTCTAGTGGACTGCCCAGCCCCTATCCACCATTAAAAGACATTCTCAAATTCCTGGTGGTGTAGTGAACCCCCCACCCAGCAGTGCCCTACCACAATGCTCCTACATCCAACCCATAAGCAAGCCATCGACTGGCACAGACCACAGCTCATCACCATAGCCAGCCACTGACTGAGCTCTGACTGAGTGTGTACTGTATAAAGTACACATTCAGTGATTGATAGCAGCTGTCAATCACTGAGCGCGAACTGTATACAGTACACGCTCATTCAGAACTCAATTGGCAGCTCACGGTGGTGGTGATGGTTGGCTGTGCCAGTCACCAGCTCAGTTATGGGTTAGGAGGAGTGGTGTGTTAGAGCATTGCAGGGTGGGAGTGTCCATTAAACCATCAGGAATTTCTGGATGTCTTTTAATGTCAGACCAGGGCTGAGGCAGTTCACTAGACCACCAGGGATGTAATACTTTTTATACAGGGAGATTGGGGCTTGGGTGGGGGCTACTAGACTACCAGGGGTATTAAAATTATTATAATAGGAGACCAGGGCTGGGGCGGTTCGCGAGACCACCATGGATATTATAAATATCATTCCAGGAGATTGTGGCTTGGGGAGAGGACTCTAGACTACCAGGAATATTAAAACTATTATATAGGGAGATCAGGCTTGGGGCAGTCCATTAGACCACCAGGGACTGTTTGGAGACATTGCTACCCAGCCACCTATGGCTTGCAGCAACCTGTCTAGGTGTGCCCTCTGTTTGGCACACTGCTACAGTTGCTGCAAGCCATGGGAATTTGCTGCTGGGACCCTGCCCAATACAGAATAGGGCCAGGGCCCGTGGTGCACTGACAATTGGAACAAGCCACCTTTGGTGTGGCTTGCACTGAGTTTTGAGAATCATGCCCAAGGGGTCCCTTGATTTCCCAAGTTTTGTGATGGTCTGATGTCCAGATTCTGAGGTACAGATAATGCAAAAAGTGGAAACATCAGGAAGTTTGTCTGTTTTCTTGCTCTCACCCATAGCCTAGACAGTATGGAATTTTGTTCTGATGTTTTCAGGGTAGAAGAGGCTTGACTAGAAAGAGGCCTTTTTTTTGGGGGGGGGGGTTGGTGAAAAAATAATAATGAGTTCCTGAGTTATAAAGATTTGAAATTTTGGTTCTGAGCCTGTTCAGTGGGGTCTTTCATTTATATGTCTGATGCAAAAGAATACTTTCTGGCTCTCTAAAGAATCTTCTTTTGTGAGCTGAAATTCTTCTGTCATGAGAAAAAAAAATTGTTCTTTCTTATGGCCACCATCTTGTTTTTCATTTTTTTCAAAACAGAAAATTAAACACCCATAAAAATGATGCCTTGGAAAAAACAAACACTGATGTTATACCTTCATGGATTTGTACCTGCAGCATGCATGCTGCAAAACATGTGCCCATACTTTTGGATGCAAATACATATCCTTCATACTTATAACACTGTTTCTGTATACAGAAGCACAGGCCCCTGCAGCCACAGATACAAATCCACAATACCCAGATTTACAACAGTTCTTTTGTCTGTAGAACTTATGCATGCTGTAAGATATACACAGACTTTATGGGCCTACACTTCTGCAGATAGAAGTGTAAGACATACACACCAACCTCTGGCTGCAGAAGCACAGGCACCACAAAATTCATGATACTAAAGTTGCAACACTACTTCTGTCTGCAGAAGCGCAGACCAATGAGGGGCCTTTGCCTCTTCAGCCACAGGTGTAAAATAGACACACCAACTTCTGGCTTCAGAAGGGAAAAGCCCTCTGGGGCCTGCAGTTATGCAGATGTAAGTAGTTTCACAATGTGGCTATAATGGTTACAGCAGTGGATCTAGAAATTGTTCAAGGGTGCAGCAGTTTTTCAGTTATGCATATACATATACATATAGAAAACCATGCACTAACAGATCATGCAATCTAGTGAGGTACCTCAAACATAATCCATGAGTAGAAGAACAAGCCACAATGCAAGGTAGTAAATTGCAATAAATGACATGTCACACAGTACTGCAGTAAAAAAGTTCTTAACTGTCACTGAATTACACTGTTCCCTGCACCATACTGCAGTATTTTTGTACTGCAGCATTACTGGGTAGAGCTGCTATACCTCTGACTGCAGAGGTACATTCCCCATGGGGCCTTCTGTCTACAGAAGAGCAGGCTCCCATGGGGCCTGCACTGCTGCAGCCATACATATTTACTCATACACATAATACAACATACACACGGGTGCGGTTGCATAAGCACAGGCCCCGTACTCTTATGCTGCTGCAGATACAAATTCAAGAAGCTAGCACTTTAGTGCTACAACATTTTTGTCATATGGAAACAGTTGTATGTTGTTTGTCTTACCTGATGATGACTGTCTGTAGTTGCTTGTGTGGTGTTGTTCTTTTGCTGCTTGGGGTGTGGGGAGTTGAGGTTGGAAACCCTAACATGACATTTCCCAACTTTTATTGCATTAAGTTGAACCATAACTGGTGCATTAACACCATTTTTTTGCAAAGAATTTCCTTTCTTTTTGAGATAGTGGAATTGTATCCTTATTTATACAGGTCCTGTCAGCACCCATGTCAACAGATGCAGACACACAGGGCCCTCCTGGCCCTGTGCAAGGGAAAACTCCTTCCACCTACAGAAGTGCAGGACCATGTTGGTCTTGCAGTTCTGTGCAGTGAAGATGTTGAAAACTCAATGGGCTTTCTGGTGAACTGCAGAAGTGCAGGGCCCTGTGCTCCTCCATGTGGCTGCAGATACAGATGCACAGGGAAAAGAGTCCATCTGTCAGCCAATGGACAGGGCCCTGCATGACACATTGATTCAGGGCCCTGCAACTCAAAATCCATGGGCCCTCTGTGACCCATGGATTCAGAGGTGCAGGGCCCTATGCCAAGAGAAGAGTTGTTTTCACTATATGTTACCTCCACCTGTGCAAGCAACCTTGCAGCTTTCCTTCCCTGGCTGGAGGCATAATAGCAGTATTCCCTCCTTGCCCCATCCAGCTGACTGACAGAGCTTACACCTGAATTCAGTTCACTGGCATGGGATCACTAAGCACTACCTTCTGGGGGTAAAGTCTGGCACTACTCACAATGTTTCTTGATAATTTTTTTTTTTTTATTTTAACCTCAGATGTTCAAGACAGTTATTTTATGAGTCCGCATTTACTGAATAGTGGCCAAAACATCACTTTGGACCACAAGTGTGAAAACACTTCTCGTCCAGGATTTGAAAAATGACACCTGTTTGGTTTATAAGGAGGTCTGAAAAAATGGCTATATTTAAAGTTTGGAGAAAAATACTGGCAATTAGCAAAGTTATAGGTGAATGTTTATATATTTCAACATTCACTCATAACTTGGTGTTTTTATCTTATTTTTACACCAACATTTCAATATAGCTTTCTTATCAACCAAGTTCATGAACCTGGTGGGTGAAAATGTTCAAATCTCTATTGAAAAGTCATTTTGAACCACAGGTGGTAAACACATTTTAGTTAGAATTTGAAAAACAGCAGCTGCCACATTCATGAAGTGGTTTGAAAAAATGGCCATGTTGAAAATTTGGGGTCAAAATACTGACAATTACCAAAGTCATGAGTGAGCATTAAAAGTGTTCAACATACACCCATAACTCTGTTGTTTTTAAAATTTTTACCCAAATTTTCAACATAGCCTTGTTATGACCCCATCCCATGAACAATGGTGACGAACATTTTCAAACTGCAAAATCACCTTTCAGGGCAGATTTAAAAAACTACACTTCTACCTTATTAATGAGCATGTAAGGTGACTAAATATAAGTAGTATAGCAGTACACCAGGTAACAATAATGAACAGAGAGTGCTTGGATGGTAATGGAAGGAGTTGCTAGAGGAGAGAGCAGCATAGAATTTAGGAGACTAGGGGAAGGGGATAGCCGAATAGAGTTAGTGGCTGAGAAGGGGAGGGAGAGAGAAAGAGGGACCGGGGGAGCAGGGAGAGGGGAGATGTGAATGGAGGGGAAGCAGGGAAAGGGTGTAAGGGGTGGGGCTGGAGTGAGAAGGGGAGGTGGGGTGGATTGGGAACTAAAGAGGAGGGATGATATACAGGAAGGTTTGGATGGATATGGAAGTAGATAGGGTACAAGTAGGAAGGGAGATGGGGTGGTGGCTGAGGGGTGGGATGTCAGAGCAGAGAGGAGAGAAGGCCCTGAGCAGATTAATTGAAACAATCACAGGATTTGCATTTGATATAAAAAGTACATACAGGTTTCAGAATTTTAACAAAGTGCTTATATATAATCCTACTGCGCAATTATTGATCTACAGTTTACCCCTCCTTACAACAAAGAAGAAACAGACATTAGGAACAGATTCTGCAATTATTGATGATTCACAGTTACTCACCCACCAAGTCTAGACAGTGTAAGACATTGCAATATAAATTCAGCATACAGTAACCAAAATATAATGGAAGAAATCCCTTTCAAAACAAGACTAACAAATCAGTCACACCTGTTATTATAGTGCATAGATAAACTAATTCAATCAGTTTCTACACATACAAGTCTCAGTTACAGCCACATTTTCAGCTTGCACAAACGTGCCTAATTTTGACATATTTCTTGCTGCTGGAGGTACTTCATTTCACAATTTGGTAATATTGTAATGTAGTGTCATTTGTCCATATTTACTAAGTATTTTTGGAATAGTTACTCCTCTGTGAATGACATCCCTCAAGGGATATATATGTTCATTGTTCTCATTACCAAGATATAAGTTTCCCTTGATCAATCCGTTTTTTACCTTAAGGGGCAAAGCTAACCATTGTTTTTTTGTATCACTCTACCAAACTATCCCATTTTAGTTTTTGATACATAAGACATTGATGAGCTGTATCATAGAAACATAGAAACATAGACTTTGATGGCAGATAATGACCGCTTGGTCCACCTAGTCTGCACATTTCCCTACCTAGAGGATAAGCTGCAGATCCTATTTAACCAACAGCCTATTTCTTCCTACCCCCCACAAAAATTGCCTTATGTCTGTCCCATGCATTCTTGAATTCTCCCACAGTTTTAGACCCCACAACCTCCTCAGGAAGGCTGTTCCATGTGTCCTCCACCCTTTCTGTGAAAAAATACTTCCTTACATTGCCCCTGAGCCGTTCTCCCTCTATCTTCAAATTGTGTCCCCTTGTTCTTGCACATCTCTTTTTCTGAAAGGTGCTATCCTCTTGGACTTTGTTGATTCCACTGAGGTACTTAAACATTTCTATCATGTCCCCCCTCTCCCTCCTTCCCTCAAGGGTATACATATTAAGCTCCTTTAGCCTCTCCTCACATGGCTTCTCTTGCAGACCCTGCACCATTTTAGTTGCCTCCTGTGAACTGCCTCCATCCTGTCTATGTCCTTGCGGAGATGGGGTCTCCAGAACTGGATGCAGTACTCCAGATGGAGTCTCACCAACTGTCTGTACAGGGGGTAACAACTTCCTGTTTTCTGCTGGTGATGCCTCTCCCTATACATCCTAGTATCCTCCCAGCCCTTCCTACTGCCTTCTCATATTGCTTGCCAACCTTAAGGTCATCTGATATGATTACCCCCAGGTCCCTTTCCATTTTTGTTGTTGTTACTACCTCCCCCCCATTGTGTAATCTTCCCCTGGGTTTTTGTTTCCCAGGTGCATTACTTTGCACTTCTTTGCATTGAGTCCAAGCTGCCATACTTCTGACCATTCCTGCAACCTTGCCAAGTCCCTTCTCATCCTTTCCACGCCTCCTTGTGTATCAGCCCTGTTGCACATCTTTGTGTCATCTGCAAAGAGGCATACTTTTCCTTCCATTCCCTCTGCAATTTCACTTATAAAGACATTAAAAAGGACTGGACCCAGTATTGAACCCTGCAGTACCCCACTAGTAACCCTTCTTTCTTCAGAGTGGACTCCATTTACAATTACCTTCTGTATCCTGTTGTTCAGCCAATGTTTTACCCAGGCTACCACCCTGGGACCCACTCCAAGGCTGGTTAATTTGACTACTAATCTTTTGTGTGGGACTGTGTCAAATGCCTTGCTAAAGTCTAGGTAGTCCATGTCCAAAGCCCCTCCCTGGTCTACTAATTTGGTCACTCATTCAAAGAAATCAATTAGATTCATCTGACATGACCTTCCTGCTGTGAACCCATGCTGCCTTGGGTCCTGTGCCCCACTGGCCTCTAGGTACTCAACAATTCTTTCCTTCAGAAGTGATTCCATCACTTTCCCTACCACAGAGGTCAAACTGACAGGTCTGTAGTTTCCTGCCTCTGTCTTGCTCTCACTTTTGTGAAGGGGAATCACATCAGCCTTCTTCCAGTCCTCAGGTACCACACCATCCTCCCATGATTTGTTAAAAAGGGTAGTCAGTGGTGTCACTAGTTCTCTGCTTAATTCTTTTAGAATTTTGGGGTGAATTCCATTTGGCCCCATTGCTTTGTCCACCTTCAGTTTTAGGAGTTCTTTCAGAACCCTTTCTTCTGTGAAAGGACTGGGATCGACCCCCCTCTCCAGAGTGCTTATTTTAATTGGATTAGGCACCTCCCCCACTTCCTCTTTTGTGAATACTGAACAGAAGTATTCATTCAGTATCCCTGCTTTTTCACTGTCACTCTCTGCCCACCCACCATCCATTCTATTCAGCCTCACTATCCCTCCCTTTGTCTTTCTATTCTCCCTGATGTACCTATAAAATGTTTTATCCCTCTTCTTAACCGAGTTGGCTATCTTTTCCTCAGTTTGTGCCTTTGCTATTCTGACTACCCTCCCTGCTTTTTTCTGCCTTAACTGGTACAGTTCTCAGTCCTGCTCCTTCTGTGTTTCCTTATACTTCCTAAATACTATCTTTTTCTCCCTAACCTTCACCGCCACTTCTTTTGAGAACCATAGTGGCTTTTTCTTTCATTTTGATTTGTTTATTTGCTTCACACAAAGGCTTGTTGCCTCTGTGATGGCAGTTTTGATATTTCCCCATTGTTGCTCCACTCCGCTTTCTAGCCTGTTTGCTAGTGCTTTCCTAAGGCATTCTCCCATCTTGCCAAAGTCAGCCCTCCTGAAGTCCAGAACCCTCACTTTTGTATGGCTTGACTCTGTAGCTGAGTTTATCATGAACCACACTGTTTGGTGGTCACTTGTTCCCAAATGGCTTCCCACTTCTTGATCTGAGATCCTCTCACTGTCCCCATTTGAGAGTACGAGGTCTAAGATTGCTCCTTCATGAGTAGGTTCAAAAACTAGCTGCCTGAGGCATGCCACCTGAAGGGCATCAAGAATGGCCCTGCTTTTGGATGTAGCTGCAGCAAAGGTGCTCCAGTTAACATCTGGCATATTAAGGTCCCCCATCAACAGTATCTCCCCTTTCTCTGCCATTCTAAGTATGCCTTCTATCATATCCTTGTCCATTCCCTACTCCTGACATGGAGGTCTGTATACAACCCCTGTGCAGATTGTGGTGCCATTTCCAGTCTCTAAGGTGACCCACATCTCCTCCCAGTTTACTCTGTTGTTCAATTGCTTTTATCCCTTCCCTTACATAGAGAGCTACTCCCCCCACTCTTCTGCCCTCCCTGTCTCTCCTGTAGGTTGTGTACCCTGGTATGTTAACATCCCAGTCATGGTTCTCTGTGTACCACGTTTCTGTGACTGCTATGATATCCAGGCATCCCTCTTCCATCAAGGCCACCAGTTCAAGGAGCTTGTTGCCCAGACTATGGGCGTTGGTACTCATTACCCTCCATTACTTGATGGCCTTACCCCTTTTTGCCCCATCCCTGTCCTTATTGCCTCTGTCACTTTCTCCCATTTACCCCTGCGCTTCTCCTTATTGACATCTCTATGTTGGTGTCTACCTCACTTAGTACCCTGATTTTGGGGGGGGCTAGGATTTCTCTGCTCCTTTCCAGTGCCTCCCCCCTTGGCTAGTTTAAATGCTTGCCAATGAAGTATTTAAACCTATCACCTAGGATCCTGGTTCAGCTCCTCAACAGATGAAGACCATCACATCAGTATAGGCCTGCATCCCTCCAGGTGGACCCCCAGTCCCCAATTAAGCCAAATCCCTGAGCTCTGCACCAGTTTTTCAACCACTGATTGAATCCCATGGTGTGGAGCACCCTAGCCTCATCTGTGCCATAGACAGGCAGCACCTCTGAGAAGGTTATCGTGTGTGCTATTTGTCTAAGGCCCCTCCTCATCTCCACAAATGCTTCTTGCACTGCTCTGATCCCTTTCTTAGCCAGGTCATTTGTTTCTAGGTGGACAATGACATCCAGCTCCCTCCCCTATGCAGCTGCTCCTGTGATCCTGAGGATTTTCTCCCTGTCCCTCCAAGCCATGGCACCAGGCAGGCACCTTACCTACCTCTTCCCTTCCTCCCCCAGTTCTTCCTTCCTAACAATGGAGTCTCCCACCAGGAGCTGTTTCCTTCCCCTGTGGGGTCCCATGCCACCCTCCTGTGGGTCTCCTTTATGGAGGTTCCCAGCATCCTCCTTGGTCTCCACTGTGGGTGTCTCCATAGAGGAACCACACTTTTCCAGAATGGCATAGAAATTGTGGAGAGGTACAACTGGAGGGATATGCCTCTGTTCCACCACCCTCACCCTTCCTGAGCCCACTGTGGTCCAACCACTCCTCTTTCTTTGCAACCTCTGAGGCAACGGCAGTGACCCTGGTGGTCCCTGGGTGGGAGAGGAGGTCCCATAAATCCTGGCCAACTCAGCCTGGAGATGAGCAACCTCCTCCCTCAGCCCAGGCAGGTGCCTGCAGATGGGACAACACTGCATCCTCCAGAACATCTCCCGGAAGACTGCTGCTCCACAGCCACTGCACTGCATTGTGCCACTCCCATCATGTCTTTTTTATGGCCCCCTAACTGCTATTTGGAATACTTACTCTTTCCTCTGTTTGTTTATTTTCTTTTTTTTTCTTCCCCTACTTACTTACTGCCTCGGTGTCCTTTTAGCTCCTGATCTTCCTGTTCTGAGAAAAGAAGTCCCTATATTTCTCAGTAGTCTCCTTACTTGCTCAGAGTCAGACCTCCAGCAGCTGGGGGGGGCGGAGAGCTACTCTTGCCCTTCTACGATGGTGAGTCTTTGGTGGCTCTGTGATCACTCACTTCCTGCTCCCAAACAGGAAGTTCCTATTGTCAGTTAAATCATGTGCCTATAAAAGTAGCACTGGTTTAGGTTGGGGGGTGGAGGGGAGAGAAGGAGGGCTATATAGTCCCAGTAGAGAAGTTTTAGTTATACCTGTAGCTCCTTCCTCCTGGTGTTCTGTCTGTTCTCTGGCACAAGCTATCTAGGGCAGTGCTTAAATCTGGTTTTAACCTTGCTCCTTCTAGCTAAGCCAGTACCCCTACTTTGCAAATCTTTCTACACTTAGTTAATTTCACAGATAACAATTCCCTTCTGACACCTGTGACAAGCACCTAGATAAGTACACAGATAACACAGATACCAGATAACAATTAACTTCAACTACCTCTGACAAACACACTAACTCTTTTTTTTACCCTAAATTGAAGGTCCCAGTACAAGAATTCTAGTTCTTAGTCCCAGTATAGAAGTTTTAGTTATACCAGTAGCTCTTTCCTCTTGGTGTTCTGTCTGTTCTCTGTATCAGAACATTGTAGAGCAAATCTCACCAATCTGTTATATGTCTAGTTTACTCTAGCAAGTGATTTGTGTTTTGCATATCCATACACTAGATTCCCATATTCTAAAACAGGCAAGATTAACTATGTTGCAATGGTGTTTTGCATAATAAAATTGTTGAAGCTATTCTTCTCAATGCCCCAATTCTTGCATTTACTTTCCTGGTTATGGTGTTTAAGTGGGTTTTAAATGTCAAGGAGTTACGTGATGTTGCTCCTAAATACTTGTACTGATCTGTTACTGTTAATTTTAAACCCTACGAAGTGAAAATCGCTGTGTCACATGCATCGGTTAAACTACTTTTGGATTGTTTATTATGAAATACCAAAACTTACATCTTTTTAGGACTAAAAACAGATCTTGACTCACAGAACCAATTTTGTAGTGTACAGAAATCTGTTTGAAGTGTGTTTACCTTTGATTGGAGATCTTTTGCTATGGCTAGTATAGCAGTGTTGTCAGCATGAAGTCTAATTTGTATATTTCTAATGTGGTTTGGCAGCTCTTTAATATAAACCAGAAATAAACAATGGCCCTAATACTGAACTTTGGGGCACACCTTTTGTTAAATATCCTAGTTCTGATAGCTGACCATCCACTACAACCGACTGCCTCTTCTGGATTAATATTAGGCAAACCAGCCTATGGGATGGGAAGCCAATCCTAACTCTTTTAGTGTGGCAATCAAAATTTCATGATCTAATAAGTCAAAAGCCTTGGATAGGTCAATGAACACCACACCCAAGGTCTCCCTCCTCCTGTGCATGTGCCGCCTTTTTGATAAAGACCACGAGTGTGGTGCTAGCAGAATAGCCCACCATAAAGCCTGATTGATACTGTATTTTGTCAACTTTGAGTATTTCTCTAAGTACTTGTGTAATTATTTATAGACCATTCACTCCAAAAGCTTGAAGAGTATGGATAAATTAAGTATGCCTGTTAAAAGGCAGGCCAGGTTGTCCTGGTGGTACTGCCTAATGGCCTAGTACAAAGAAATGATAGGGAACAGAAAGGGGAGAAGGGAAAGGTGACCAGAGTGACAAGTAAAGGGAGGGGCTAGCCAGGCGGTGAGTCACTGCATGACATCACAAAGGGGAGGGGGAAAGGCAGAGAGACGTAGGTGGGGATAGGTCATGGAGCATGAGGGGAGGGGGCAGAAGTAAACCCCTTTTAAGGGGCTGCACAGAGGTATTCTGCCTCTTTTGCTGCTATTTCTTGTTCTGACAGCTCCTGCCCACCCTGCAAAAGGGTAATGGGTTTAAAGGGGGGGAGAGAATGGATGGGGTTGGGGTAACTCAATATTGTCGGGACTGTCGAAGGTGGATGACAGCCTGGGTAAAGGAAAAATCAAAAGAGCAGTAGTGAGAAGGGCACCACAGCTAATGGCACAACCAGGGTGGTTGGCTGAATAAGAAAAAGATGAAGGAACCTCGTATGGAGAGCTGAGAAGGAGAGAATATGGGAAAAAAATGTATCTAAAAAGGAGTAAAAGGAGGGGAGTGGGGGTGGGGAGGGAGTGGAATAAACATCTGGGAGGCAAGAATAAGGAAGAAGAAGAAAGAATGATGCATAAATTAATAATGAAGTTTAAAAGAAAGAAATGGAATGTAAAAAAGAAATGTGAATAATGACTATGGTGTATGGGGATATAATGGATGTTAAAAATGAAAGTGTACATGGAGGATTGTAAATAAATTAATTGCCAGTCTGAGTACCACCAAATGTAGGTGTCTTTCTTTATTGGGATGGGAAATCCTGGACAAAGTGTGATTGGTCTATAATTTGTGAGCACATTTGGTTCACCTTTAAATATGTGCACATTTCCAGCTATCTGGAAAGATCCCCCTTTAGTATGATATTATTAAATAGTTTAGTTAACATGAGTAATACCACATTTACTGCAGCCTTCAGAAATTTTGTTTCAGTATTGTCTGGGCCATGAAGCCTCCTGATATTTAATTTCTTCATTTCTGAAGCCACTTCTAAAGAACTTTTATTTTCCTTAAATAAAATAATGAAATGGTTTGATCAAAAATTACATAATTTTCACCACTGTAGGTTTTACTCAGCACATTTGGAATCACAGTATCTAGCAGGGCTGAGAACTAGTTATTTGATGTATCAGCAGGTTCTTTGGAACTTAAGATTTCTCCATTTTCATCCATTAATTTAAGTTTGGAACCTGATTTAACATGGTTTTCTAACTCTTTAATTATGTTTGCTATAATCCTTTGGTTGTGAAGAATTTGCAATTTTTGTTTTTTAGTAAGTGCTTTTTGCTTTCTTTATGGTATGTGTACATCTATTACATAGCTTTTAAAAACAGTCCCAATTGATTGGGTTAGCAGTTCTATTTGTTTTTTCTATAACCTATCTTTAATTCTGACCATTTTCTTGATGGCATCATTTATCCAAGGAACATGTTTTTTCCTCAGTTGCTGTGTTTTAACAGGTTCATGTGTATCACAATTTTCCAAAAAGGTGTTTGTGAAGTCCTCTATCACTAAATTTACATCAGGGATTAGGTTTAACCTGTTCCAGCATTGTTATTGTAAACACACAAAAATTAACTGAATCATAATTTGCAAAACTTCCTTTGTTTACATTTACCATGTTTACGTTTGGGAGAACCCCCTCCCCCGCAACACATTATAGGATTATAATGTATGGTAGAACGTTATAATCTAGTGTTTTTTATCTTTTCCTCATGTTGTTATGCCATCGATGTGACGTGATGAAGTTGTTAACCCATCGATAATCGTCCACATCGATGGCATAACAAAAAAGGAATTACCATGTGCGTAAAATTCAGCACCAGAACTGCGACCATGATTCAAAATTCACTGCAACTGTCATATTCGCAGTGAGTAGTAACATAAAAACCACACAGTCGCCAGTAGAAGGGCAGCAGCAACATTTTCCAAGCCTCTATGAGGAACGCAAGGCATTTATTCAGCAGCAGCAAAAACAAAAGAACATTAAAAACAGAGCAGATGTGAGGCTTTTCAGATCCTACCTGGCAGTCGGGGAAGGCTCGCATAATCGAGATACCTGTAGCCGAACTAGATGTCCTTATAGCAGACTGCTTCTATAAATTAAAAAGAAATGATGGTACCGATTACGAGCCATCAACTCTCAGGGGTATTTTAGGCAGTTTAGATCGTTATCTGCTAAACATCAGTTATGGCCATTTCATATTCCATGGAAATAAAAAAGACTTTTCTGAAACAATTGCTACCTTGTCTGCCAAGCAGAAATTCCTCAAAAAGCTCAGAAAAGGTAGCAAGCCCAACAGGGCAGAAGCACTTTCACCCGCAGACATTGAGAAACTTTATGAAACAAGGACATTAGGACAACATAGCCCAGTGGCACTATTAAATATGCTTTTCTTCAATAATGGGCTTTACTATGCCCTTCAAACAGCGGAACAGTATGCACTCAGATGGGGGACCTTAGCCTGCATAAGGACACAGATGGGTGTCAGTTTCTAAGTACACAGCGCCAAACAAAACTCGAAGCAGGCGACAACCCAAGGGACATTAGGCAGTGAAACCAAGGATATATGCAAACACTGAACGACCTGATAGAGACCCTGTAAAGCATACAGCCTGTATGCATGTCAAAGACCACAAAGCATGCTCACAGCTGACTCCCTTCTACCTGGCACCAAATTTATATTTCAAGCCTGGTGTATCCATCTGGTTTAGGCAATGACTCTTGGAGAAAATAAAATCCACTCTATGATGCAGATAATTAAAACATCTGCTGGTCTGCCACATGAAAAACGAATCACCAATCACCCACCCCGCAAACGGCAATACAGCGACTAGTGGACTGTGCAGTTCCCCCCACGGAGGTCCAGCAAGTCTCTGGACATAAAAGCCTGCAGTCCATTAGCAACTACAGCTTCATCTCAGAGGAAAAACAGAAAAGAAATTCAGCTATTCTCGGCGGACACAATGTCACACACTACCAGCAGCCATCATCATCACAATCTACTGCCCGATCAGTTTCAGAAGTAAACCCACAAGTAAATACAGCCAAAAACTGCCACTGTTCGCTCTGTCCGATCTTACAAACTTTAACTTGTTCGGAGACAATTCTATATTACAGCATGGCAACATCACTGTGAATGCTAATAATTTTTTTGCACCACAGAAGCGAAAGGGAATCGCAGTGGTATCAGACTCCTCATCTGAAAGCGACGATGTGAAGGTAAGTCTTAATGTCCCCCCATGACCATACAATCAGCATTAGTATTCATTCATACTAACTGATTTACTGACCAGCTGATCTTTTTTCTTGTTATGTTTCTGCTTTCACCACAGGTATGAAGTAAAAAAATCGCCGACTATATTTCCTGTTTGCCACTTGCAGCACAACCCCTTCTTACCCACTTTATGGCAAGGCTGATTGGATGCCACATGACATTTGACCCTAAAACCATTTTTTTTGCAGTTCTCATTGATATTACAGTGAATAAGTATTAAAAATGGCAACTATGTTGATGTAACGTAATACGGTAACACAAAATGTATACTGTTACTATTAACAATAAAGGAAATGTGAAATGGCCGACGCAATCCCGTTCTCTTCTGAATAAGGTAAGGTGACCACTGCGACACACTATATGGGTAAATTGTCTTTTTTCAGATGCACATCGATGCCCATACACTATAAAAGACAATCTATGGGTATCGATGAACACCAAGGCTATGTGAACCTCTCGTGGTTTCCCTGACAACCAAGGTAAACCTCTCGAGGTTTACATGGGTTGTCAGGGAAACCACTCGAGGCTCACATAGCGTTGTTGTTCATCGATGCCCATAGACTATCCTCTATATGATCACCTATGTTTGGGGGGAGACTAAACTGCTCTTGGCATCTAAACTTTTAGACAGAAACATCAAATCTAAGATGTTTCCAGTACTTTCAGTACACCCTTTCCTAATAGTCTCACCAATCGCTTGGACATTTAAGATTTGAAAATTCTGCTCCAGCTTATGGCAGCATTAAAGTCTTCAACAAATATAATTTCCTCATTTGCTGCAGAGAAACTATCCTTTGGGCCACCAAATCAAAGTTTTCAGTGTCATTCTTGGGAGGTGACTAGAGAACTTCAATTAATAATTTTAGTACCCTAACTGATCCAAATATTTCATTCCCAATATATCCCAAGAAAAAAATGAACTCAGCAATACCTAATCTGGAATGAATACAGATAAGCACTCCACTCCCTCATTTACCTCTGTCTTGTCTAAAGCTCACATAATCTTCTAGTTGTATTTCAGGATTGTCTATCTTTTGTGTTAACCAGGCATTGGAAAGCCCAATCATATTGAAACTGTACTGCAAGGCCCACACTTGTAAATTGTCTATCTTTTTTATAAGACTTCTGGCATTCTCATGCCGTATTCTTAAACTAGGTCTTTGGAAAAATCTGGGACCTGGATTTAATTTATGTCACCTGCGAGCAATAATACAGATTGTGTTGGAGGCATTTTGAGGGCCTTATATTTTGGAACAGTCTCATTGTATTCCTAACCAACACTGTTTTACTTATATTGGCATTTATTTTCCAACAATGGAAAATATGGGGCAGGATTCACAAAGCCTTTTTTTGTAAGTTTCACTCCTCAACTGCTGCTGTGGACTGGAATCGCCCGTAGCTGCGGTGGTTCTGATTCACAGCCGCAGCAGTTGTGGAGGGAGTTATGGCTGCTTCCAGCAGCCTTAGCCCATTCCCGCAGCTGCGGCCATCTCCCTGATGACTCCACTCGCAGGCAGCCGTAGATTGTGGAGCCGGTTGTAATACGGCTCCACCTTTGTGAATACCCACCTGCTGCTGGAAACCTGCGGCTCTGCAAGTTGCAACCGATTTGAGCCACAGTTTACCCCCAGCTGCGGGTGTTTCTCAGAGTTTCATGAATCCTGCCCATGATATCTCCTCTTTTTGGCAGAATAAACAAACTGGAAGGTGTTGCTGAGATCCATAGGCTCACCCTATTTTGCTGATTACAAAGTACATTACTCATGTTGGTTCTATAAATGTGTGGTATTCTGCATTTAGTTTAGCTATGATCAATATAACTAAGCCCATGTATTGGATTAGTGTGAAAGACCTCGGACTGGATTCACAAAGCTTTCTGAAGGTGCAAAACCTTCCCTAAGTCCCCAAAACTGTCATAGGTATGGAAACAAAGGGGAATTTGTACTGGGTGCTATACACAAAACCTTCTGCAGCTGTGGAAAACAACACTAAGGACTGTGGAAAAAAGTGCAGCTGCGGAAATCCCTGAGGAAAAAAAGGTGTGAGATAAGTAAGGCACAGCCCTGAAAGGCTATTCACAACCAGTTTTTTACTGCAGCTGTGGAAAAAATGTTACACACAGTGGAATGAGGTGTAACTCTCCCTCAACAAACTGCAGTAGTGCCCCAGCAATTGGAATCAATTAAGGTGGAGGTAAAGCACAGGTAATAGCATCCCAGATAGTATAACAGTGGCTGCTGTAACAGCAACAAAGGCACACATTGCCATGATATTGCAACTGGCAACAACCACCAGACACAATGCAGCCCATGACGGAGCCCCAGAGGCAGTAGAGCCTGGCCAGCCTGCAGTGAGTGCTACTCCTGCAGGCAACAGGAACACCCCATGGAGGGAGGACCAGCAGTGACAGTTGGCCACTGTGGTGCCATGGTATTGCTGGTACCTGTGGTGCTGCAGTGGTCCCAGTTGAGGGGACTGGTTGCTGGTCTCTTTGTGGGTGCTTTCAGCTTCATTCTATGGCAGCCATGTTAAAGTCTGCTGTTCCAGCTAATTAAGTTCACTGTTGCTGTGCCTCCTAAGCTATTTCTGCAGCTGCAGATCCGTAGTTGCGGATTTTCAGCACGGGGGATTTTACGAAATTCTGCACCTGCTCAGAATTTCTTTATGAATATCACAAAGCTGCATTTCTGCAGTGCTGCAGGCCTTTTTCCTGTAGCTGTGGGGATTTTTGGCTTTCTTTGTGAATCCTACCCCTCATTTTTAGTCTTAAAGTAGCAGTGCAATGGAAATTAGTCCAAAAATATGACCCTTCAATTTTCTAATTCCACCAAAATTTGAGTATATTACAAATGTTTTAATTGATTTAAAAAAAAAAAAAGATGGGCACCACATTTTGCATATACATAGCATTGTGGACCTGGCAAGGGTTTGTATCAAAAAAATAAAAAAGTATTATGGTCTACAGCATAGGAGGCACCTAGATAAGTATATTTGACAGGTATTTTTCTTTTTTTTTGTATCCTCTGTTTATGCATTGGGGACCAGGGCATCTCTCAGGAATGCCCACGTAGCCATTGACCTCTACTCCTAGCATGAAACCACCTTATACCACCTGGGAGACACACTGCTGAGCCACCTTCCCTGGACCCACAGTTCCATCCAACCCGCACAGATCATCCTCCGGGGAGGGCTTGACTCACCTACCTGGTGGCTTGTTCTGTTGTTAGAGGGATGGTCCTGGCCCAGTTGAGGGCTCAGAAGAGCCGGGGGAAAGGCTTTTCCAGCTTCAGGATGTATGTTTTGGCTTCTGAGGCCTCAGTAGCCTCCCTGAGTCCACCAAAGTTTTTCCTGGTATGTTCCCCCAGAATGTGATGTGAAATGATTCTTGTGCAGCTCCCTCCAGTCCTCAGCTGCTGGAATCTGCCATCGTTCCACCCCTCTATGACGTCCCTGTATACTGTGCTTCCTTCAGTCTCCGCTAGAGGCCACAACAGATCCAGGAACTCCCCCTAATCCACCCTGGGAGAGGAGAGCAGTCCTCTGCATGTTCGATCCTCTCCCTCCCCTGCCAACCCCCGACGTCCTGGGCTCATTCCTAAGTTGCTGGCACGGCGCGAGGTGTAGCATCCAGTGCCTCAACCATTAGCGTCAACAGGCCGGCACTAATATTTTTCTTAACTGTAGTTGAAACTAGCTTCATTGGAAAACCCTTTTTTTGTTGCACTGCTGCTTTAAAACCAGGACAATGCACACTTAAAAATATTTTGATTTCTATCTCCTGTCTATAAGAGCTATTAAAAATAGAAAGTTGCTAGATATGTAGGCAGCAGAACACTGAAAGCATGAACAGTATAGAAAAGCACCTGTGTTAAATATAAGGTGTTTTTGGACTATCTGAAATTTAGGTTCACTTTAACACACTCTTCCTCCCACACAAGTTTTGATTGGTGCTCATTAGAAGAAAATGAGTACACTTTGAAAACACTATTAAACATGCCCTTAGATCAGCACTAATTTATATTCAAGCAAAACAATAAGTTTAGTTTTACATTCTAAGTGCTACTTCATGTAATGCTGCTGTCATTTCCTTAGCAAATACAGATTAGAAAAATACCACAAGATAAAATCAAAACAGTGTATCTACAGTTTTGTAATGTCTCTGCAGAAGGAATCATTGAAATAAATTAACTGTAATTTGCATTGAATTGCTGATGAAGTCTACGAAGTCACAACAGAATGTGAAAATCTTAAAACAATGGTAAGCTGTGCACCATCTCAGCGTTACTATTGACTTTTGCTCACAATATTGCAATTTTTCATGCTGCTGATGAATACCACTGAAAGTCTCAGCTAAGAGGCAAAAGCAATAACAGCTTCTCCTCCAAAAGTCTTAGAAACTCCCAAATAGTTCTTTAGCAGAGCATTTTCCTGGTTCTTTTGTTCTCAGTTAAAGATACAGATGAGAAAGTTTCTTCTCTGAGTGGTGCTTGTGCCACTCACGCTTGTGCCCTTGGGCAGTGTGGGCTTTTATCTACTGGAAGCTCCACCCCCACACTTTGCCATATAGCTGCTGGGTTACTACTAAGCCCCCTTGTCAGCTGTGGGAAGATATTGTGTAGTTGTTGCAGGAGGGCTCAGGGTGGGGATGATGTAGCAAGCTGTCTACCTGCCACATGCTGTGGAAACCTCCATCAGCGTGACGGTGCTGGATAGAGTGGGAGTAACCTGAGGAATTTATAGCACAAAATCTGGCATGCATGGTCAGGCTGTCAGAGTCTCAAGATGTGAAATGTTTCATGAGGGCACCTTGTTCAGTTTTGAGAAATAGAGCACCAATAAAACAGAAAAGAAAGTTTGGTTTTCCTATATTTAATATTGCATATTTTCTGGTCTCACCTACTGCCTAGACAGTGTGGCAGTTTTTCATGAAATTTTCAGACATGAACATGTCTATGCCAAGGGCATGCCTTTCAAAGTTTTAGTGTAAAAATATTGAATAGTTCCAGAGTTATAAGGATTTTTTGGATAACTGAGAAATGTGAATAGTTAAAAACACAAAAAACATTGTGAATGTTTATTGTCATGATTTACTTGTGTTGAAAAAATACCAATTGTGTGGAAGAAAATACTAACTGTATGGAAAAAATACCCATTGTGACAGCTGCAGTCTTGTTTTTTTAACTCAAACATAGAACATACATGAAAATTACATATTTCAAAAAGCAAACTCCTGAACCTAGGTAAACGGGACCCATTTAGCTAGATTATAGTGGTTTTTTTCGAAAATTGTTCTGGAAATAATGTTTCTGGGCACTCAAAAATTCTTGGTATCCATCTTAGCAAGAGGAGCTGTTTACCCACATTCTCAGCATGAGAACAGCCATTATTCAATTCTGAAGCTGCAGATGGAGTCGTGCTAATGGCTTCAGTGCAGGCAGTGAGCTGGCAATCCCCCTTTCACTCTGCCTCGCTCCATCTATCTCTGACTGTCTGTCTGTCTGTCTATCTATTCATCTATCAAATTATTTGTTAAACATAGAGGTGCTCAGCCCTGGTACTGGTTATTTCTCCCCCCTTCCCTCCAGGTCACCTGCTCCCCATTCCTAATGTTTACAAATAAATTATATAAGTGGACTGGGGTGCCCACTCCCGGTACTACTTCTTTTGACCCCCCTTTCCTTTATGTTACCATGCCCCTTTCCCACTATCTAAATGGCTGTACCAGGGTGCCTACCCCCAGCACCACCAAACAGTAGCCTGACAGTGGGGTGCCCAAACTCCGGTATCAGAATATCACCTGAAAGTAAGAAAACTGTCCCTTGATGTTTTTTTGGTACCCTGTTAAAACAAAATCTACTTTTTGTATTTTGTACTATCTCATATATGCCTTGCATTCTGTACATTGCTTCAGACATGTCTAACTACTATATAAATTCACTGAATTTATTTCATTTTTGTGAATATTGCTCTACTGTATGTCATGTACACCTTGTATCCTGTATCACTGCTTCTAACCTAAATATGCTGTCCTACCAAGGACCTTCTGGTAAATGAGCTTGCTCCACAGAGCCTTTTTCTGGAGAAATAAGTAAATACAAGTATAAAAGGTCCCTGACTAATCTGACCCCCTGACACCCCCACCCACCACACCCTAACCTCCCACTCAGCACCCATCACCCTCCCAACACACCTGCATGCACCCTTGGTCACCTGAACATGTCCCACAGTGTAGATCCAGTCTCTGATTGGAGACATGTCTTGCTGTTGGAACTGGTAACTGTGAGATGAGCAAATCAGGTAAGTATGGCTTAATGTATTTCAATGAGATTTGAACTTTCATTCATAATTTTGCCATTTTTACATATTTTGACCCCAAATTTCAACATGGCCTTTTTGGGACCCCAGTTCATGACCAATGGGAGGGAATTAAGCAAATCTGTCCTGAAAGGCAATTTCATGGTTGATTTGCAAAATCACCTTTTGGGATGGATTTGAACATTTTCACCACCTTTATTCATGAGGTGATATCATAGGAAGGCTATGTTGCAAATGTGGGGTCAGAATCTTTAAAAATGATAATGTTATGAGCATATGCGCATACATAGAAATTTTTCTATGCTGTCTCGTAACATTACTAATTTTAAATATTTTCAGCCCAGAAATTCAATATAGCCATTTTTTCACACCACCTCATGAATGTGACAACAAACATTTTTCAAATCTTGCCCAAAATGTGTTTTTGCACCTGTGGTATGGAATGACATTTTGGTGAGGATTTGACAATTGTCACCTACCATGTTCATGAGGCAGGGTAATAAGAAGGCTATGCTGAAAAGTTGGTGTACAGACATGATAAAATGACTAATTTATGACTGAACATTGCAATATGTCAACGTTCATGCATAACATCACTAATTTTCAGCATTTTGACTCCAGACTTTCAAAATACTGATTTTTTCACACCAGCTCATAAATGTGACAGCTGTCACCTTTTAAATCTTGGACAAGACATGTTTTCACACTTCTGGTGCAAAATTACATTTTGGCCAATATACTACAAATGCCATATGCAATGTTTATAAGGGGAGTCATAAAACAACTGTCTTGCAAACTTGGTGCCAAACTAAAAAAATATATATATAATTATTAAGAAACGTTGTGGGTAGTGCCAGTATTGACCCCAATGAGAATGCTTTGGTATCCCATCCTGGTAACTTAAGTTCAGGGACAATTTCAGTGACCCAGCTGGATGGAGTGAGGGTCAGGGGATGACACTGTTATGCCACCTCCCCCCAGCCAGGGCCCAGATAACATATAGTGAAGACAACTCTTCTCTTGGCAGAGGTCCCTGTACATCTGCACCCATGGATGGCAAGGGCCCTGTGAATTGGCTGACAGGTGGACTATTTGACCTGTGCATCTGTATCTAGGCCAAATGGAAGCAAAAGAAACAGAAGACTCTGTACTTCCATAGCCCACCAGACACTCCCATGATTTCTTGCCATCCATCACTGCATGGCAGTGCAGGGCTCGCAAGGGCCTTGAACTTCCATAGGCAGACAGAGGGAAGGATTTTCAAAGCATGGCATAGGGCTTGCATCCAGCCCTGTGCCATGACACTTAGGTTCTGGTGGTGTGCAAAACCCTTTATCACAACTACACACGATTTTACAATCTTGGATGCTATTGTGACAATTTCCACAAATTATGCAGTTTGTGCCAAATAGCTGGTCCAAGCTCAGTAAAAACAGCCCCCAAGATAGCCACCAGTTAGACCAGAAAAAGTTTGTCTAACTTGCGGCAATTGTCACATGTGATAGAAAATCCTGTTAGATTGCCGTAAGCCCCATGCATCATCTCATCAGCACACTGGGGCTTGCGGCCATCTAAGGCATTTGAAAATCCTGCCCAGAGTCTTCCTATTTATCACGTGGTCCCTGGGCATTTGCATCTGTTCACACTGGTCCCAAAGGGACCTGTGAGAATGAGAATGCAATTCCACTATTCCCCAAAAAAAAAAAAAGAAAATTGTTTGCAAAAGAACTGTGCTAATGCACCAGTTAGGGTTCAAGATAATGCAACAAAAGTAGGTAAATGTGGCATTAGGGTTTTCAACTCTAACTCCCTTCCCCCAAGAAGCAAAAGGAAAAAAACATTAGAGTTTTGGGTCTTTCGAGTCTTGGCAAATCAGTGGTGGGGTCTTTCTTGGGATTTCAACCCTAATGGTGACCCTGAGAAGCAACTCAGATATGATCGCTTTTCTACTCACAAGGCCTGCAGAGCCCTGCATGAAGAATGCTACAACAAGTTGTGTTGGCAACAAGTGGTGTGACATGCTTCTCTAGCTTTAAAAAAAACTGTATTACTATGAGGTGCTGCCTTGGAGTTGTACCTTTTGCTTTGGACAGGAGGCTATGGGCTACTGGAGGAGTGAGCATTAGGGTTGACACCTTCCCTACTTTTGTTGTGTTAACTTGAACCTTAACTGCTGCATTAATGCGTTTTTTTGCAAAGAATATAAACAGACAGACAGGCAGAGAGAACAGTGGATCACTGGCTCACTACTTCAAGGGGATCACCATCTCACTGTTTCAACTGAAGTCGGCAGCACAACTCCAGCTGTGGCTTCAGTATTCAAGAAAGACATGCTGTTCTCATGCAGGGACTGTGGGTCAATGGCTCCTCTCACTAAGCTGGGCACCCTGGATTTTGGGGAACCCAGAAAAGGTATTTCTAGCCATTGTTTTAAAAAACAAACATGGGAATCTAGTTAAATGGGTCTCATTTAGTTAGGTTCAGAATTTGTTTTTAAATTAACAGTTTTTTATAGATCTTTCATGATTTTTAGTTGGGGTAACAAGATGGCAGCCATCACTATATGAAAATTGTTTTTCATGCTGTTGGAAGTAAGTGGTGAGAAAACAAAAACAATCTCTGACATGGAATGCTTTGTGTCGTATTAGAATGTTATCCAAAAAGCCTTGCTGAACAAGCTCAGAGCACCAAAAATAAAATTTAAAATCCTTATAACTCTGGAAATGTTTAATATTTTTTTCACAAAACCTTCCAAAGGCACTACCTCGGCACTGCATTCTTCTACCATGAAAGCTTTGGAACAAAATTCCACTTCGGTGTAGGCTGTACATGAGAGCAAACATGAGAGCAAATGCAAAAAACAATGTTAATAGGAAAAAAGTACACATCTACAGGAAAATGACATACATAAATCTCAGAAACCACACAATCTTCTGTCACAAAACCTTTCACATACTTAGGCCATGCCTTGTAGACAATGCACGCACAATTTCTGCTAATGTTGTCAAATGCTGCTATAGCTATTAAGGTGCAGAGTTATGAGTTTAACAACGAACATGTCACACAACCCTAACTATACTGGCCAAGCAGTATAGTTAAGGCTGAGTAAGGTGTTTAGTGTTAAACCCCAACAGTCAAACATTTGGCATGAACAGTCTGGGTGGCAGGATCTCAAGGTGTGAAAAGTTTCATGATAGCATCTTGTGCGGTTTCTGTGACACAGAACATACTTTTTTAATGAATTGTGATGTTTTTTCCTATACTTCATACACATTTTTATTTGCTCTCACATACAGCCTAGACAGTATAGAATTTTTTTTTCCTTAGCCTTGTGCTCCCCAATTGCCCCTCCCACCTTACTGGCAATGGGGGAGACATGGTATTTATATTTTTCTCTCCTTATTCCTGGGACCCTGGTATGCAGTCAAGCAAATGCGTGGAGGTGCGCATGCATCCTGCGGCTCCAGTAATGGCCCCATTCTCCCTCCCTTCCTTCCTAGCGCCTAGGTTCCATCTGGCCTGGCACTGTCACCTAGCCTCCACCGGGTGGCAGCCAAGAGTAGGGGAAACCTCATGTCCCTCCCAGGAGAGGAGATCTGCCTGGTGGCTGCTCAGTCCATGCTCCCTGCCTTCTCCCATGGTTGACCCCTCATGGCCTGAGCTCACTCCTGAACCCAGGTCACTGGTGTGGCATGAGGTGTGGTGTCCAGCACCTCAACCTGCTGTGCCACCCGGCTGGCTTGACAGTACAGAATTCTTTAATGAAACTTTTAGGGTAGAAGCAGCTGTGCTAAGGTAGTGGTTACTGAGTTATAAGGATTTAATTTTTTTTCCTGAGCATGCTCAGTAGGGTTTTCAGATAAGCCTCTGATATGAACAGTAAATTTTCAGTTTGTGAGAGCATTTTCAGTTTGCATCACTAATTTGTCACAAATCAAACGAAGCTCTCATAAACCATTGGGTGTGTGTGTGACAGACAGCATCTGTTTTTATTAACTAAAAAATGGAAAATACCTAAACAATTATGTAGTTTTAAACAACAAACAGATGAACCTAGCTAAGCAGAATCTGTTTAGCTAGATTCTGGTGTTTGTTTTTTAAAATTATGCCAAGAGATATCTCTTCTGTGCATCCAAAAGACAGGCTTAGCCAGCAGTGAGGGAACCATGTTCTCTGTATGGGAACATCAGGACTTTCCTCACTACTGCAACCACAGATGTAGATGTGTTGCTGGCTTGAGTGCCAGCAGTTAACTAGTAGTCTCCTTCACTCTCCTGCTTCATAACGTAAGTTTTACCAATGGTACATTAGCAAGCAGTATGCCATGAATTCAAAATGATTCAAACATTGACAAATATTTTATTCACTTGGCAGGCACTGGACAATGATAGGATAACTGAAGGATTTATTAAGCAGATATCAGTGACAAAAAAAAGATAGGAAAGAGGGCATGAACACTTCTAGGTCTCTGCTTTTGCTTTGCACACAGAGGAATCCAACAGGCCACTGGACTGTGCAGAAAAAAACCTTAACAGAGTAAAACAATACTGTAATGGATAAGAAAAACAATCTATCCAAATAATTTTACCCAACCCATGAAAACCAGGTGATCATTTAGATTTGTTAATAATCCACTTCACTTTGTGATTTGGAGAGTAGTCCTATGCATCTGAGACTCAACTGCTGCTTGTTCCCCATCCACTTCTCCTATTGTTCCCATCCTCTGCCTTCTTCCTCCTCCTTAGCACACTTATAGAGTACAGATCTGAAGAGAAGATGCAAGAGCCCCACAGAGCATTGCTGCTTAGGGTGTGCATCACAAATTGACTTCAATTAGCAATAATGTCCTACTACACCATATTTACAGCACAAGCCAGTTGCATATAGTGAGGGCATCAGCAGCAATTGTATGTGCTACAAAAGGAGGTTCACAGTTGTTTTCATAAGTATTATGCAGCAGACAAAACATTCAAAGATCTGCTGGAACATAGCCATCACAGGACAAAAATAAATATCTGCTGGAACACAACCATCCCAGGCCACGAAGGAGGGAAACCAGTCTGAGGACATGTATGATTCTGGGTCCATTGGTTAATACAGTATATGAGAGCTATACTAGTGGGAGTAATACCCCCAAAAAGGCAAACAAGCCATCATTTACCTCTTATGAGGAGTGATGCACATACAGCTAAATAAATGATCACGATCTTGGAGGGCAGTACCAGCATGAAATCAAACAAATCCATACAGGCACTAAAACATCACTATCAGATTTTGATGGGAACCAACATGGATTCACACACAGCCAATCTTATGCCACGAATCTGGTATGTTTCTGTGAACATGTTAGCTACTATCTGGACAGGGAAGAACCCATAGATGTGTATGTTTGGACTTCAGAAGAGTATTTGACTGTGTGCCACTCTGGGTAGTTATTAATAAACTCACAAAATACAGCATTGATAAGACACCTTGTCATATGGCTAATCAGTTGGTTATACAATAGAACACAAAGGGTATTGATTAAAGCTTACCACAGAGGGAAGGGTTACAAGTGGGGTGCCCAGGGGTCAGTTCTGGGTCCCATTATATTTCAGCTATTTATGGCAGACATGGAAGACAACATATATAATCTTTTAGTTAAATATGCAGAAGATGCAAAGCTGGGTGGTCCATGTAGAAGCACAAGCAAAGAAACAGAATTCAAAACTCAATTTTAAGGATCAATGTACAAGTATAGTATCAAGGGTGAACAGAACTCATGGGACAATTAAAAGAAATATCCAGGGCAGGACAGCAGAAGTACTTATGCCTCTGTACTTGTCTTATACAAGACCCCATTTGGATTTCAGTAGTCAGCTCTGGTGCCCTTATAGAAGGAATGAGGTGGACATAGTGAATCGAGTACAGAGAAGGTTCACAAAATCCATTGGGGAACTAAAATCTGTACCATATCCATCCAGAATGAAACTAGAATTACATAGCCTGGAGATTTGAAGGAAGTGCGGTGACATGTATTTTTTCTACGACATTATGAATGACTCGTACCCGATAAAGAAACTAAATATCGAATTAAGAGATATAAATTCAGCAACAAGGGGACATGCCTTACACGTTAAAATTAATCACTTTAAAACCAATAAAAGAAAGAATTTCTTCACACAGAGGGCTGCAAGTTTGTGGAATAACTTCCAGAAAACACAATAATGGTGTTTGCCCCTTTAAAGGGGGCAGACAAAGTTGTCCTGGTGGACCTCTCCCACAGGCAGAAAATGGTATGGCTCAGAGAGTTAGAAGGGGGGGTGGAGCCCCAGGGACAATAGGCAGATACAGGAAAGTGAGGAGTACAAAGAGGAACAGGATAGCCATAGGAGGTAGGGGAAAATGGAAGGGGAAAAAAGTCAGGGTACATAACAAGCTGCACAGAGGTATTCTGCCTCCTTCTGCTGGATAATTTTGTTGGCTTGTTCAACAGAACCAGCATGTCAGAATCAGCTATCAAGATTGGTGGAAGCTGAACCAGCCTGAGGTAACAAGTTGAAGGAATTCCTACAAGGTAAAAAAAAAAAAAGACAAAATGTATAAAGGTAGTCTTATGGGTGGCTAAGATGGCCAAAGAATGTGTGAGACTGCTGAAAAAATGCAGTAATTGAGTGATTCAGGTGGTGCAGTGGATGCAATTTTTAGTACATGTCTAGAAGATTTCGTTTTGTTGTCCCATATGGGGAGATTTTTGTGAAAAGAAATGTTATGGTGTGGAAAAGTTGAGATAGCCCCAGTACTGAGTTTCATCTGAAATGCTAGAGCTTGTTTGCTAGGTAATTTTGGCAGAACCTGGCACCTAGGGGGCTGAGCAGCTGTAGTGGCTTAAATTTTAAAAAGAATGTCCAGGATGGTTTAGAGCTTTGGTATCCCTTGAGGCAGGGAAGTGTTTGGAGTGAGGAGCGGATCCTGAGTTTTTGGGTGGCCTTGCAGGAGGTTGGTGTGAACAATGCACATAGAAAGCCAGGAGGTTTGTTTTTTTAAAAAAAAAAGAGGGGAGCCTTTCAGTGAAAAACACAAGGCAAGCCCAAGAAGCAAGAGAGAAGCTGCCAGCAGCTAGGCTGGCTTGGAAGCAAGTGAACGGTGGCTTCTGACGTCACACCGCATGGTGGAGGGGGGGAACAAGATGAGTTTCCAGCATGGGAGAGCTTGTGGTGCAGAGCATAGGAGAAAGTGCTATTCCTTGCTCAGCTGCGCTCTCCAGGAAGGACAAAAAACACCAGCAATGGGTTCGCTAAAGGGAGTTTTATATTCCAGGCTAAAAGGAGACTGTTTTTTGTTCCACAAATCAGCACAGAGCTGGTCATTGTTTCATAGCGCCTAGGGGAAACTATTGTTGATTTTTTCTGTCAACTGGCCCGAGGTACCCCGGGCATTCAGGCGGTTGGGCAGGAGGCGTCTGATGTCACTCCGCATGGGGTGGATTGTATTTTTCATGAATGGTACTGCATTTCAGGGGTTCGAGGACAGCAGGGGAGCAGCAGGCTGATGAAAGCCTAAGGTTTCAAAACAAATATGGGGTTATTTAAGTTTTTTCTTTTTTTTTAAGGATTGTCAATGGCATAACAGGGAGATGGTTTATCTTAATGCAAACAGTGGTTTAGGTTGGTCTTTCACTCCACATTTCCTGAGTTAAGCAAATTATATTGGACAGGGGGTCAGAAGCCTGAGAGGTGCCTGGGGTAGCCTTTGGTGAATGAAAGGGGAGCAGCAAATGGGGGGGATCGGAGCTACAAGTTTTGCACTATGGCAAAAGTGCTGAGCTGCAATTCATAGAGAACGAGGTCAACAAAAAAATAGTTTCTCGGGCACTACTTGGAAGCGTTGACTGTGAGGGAGGCCGTGTGTATCCAGACTGTGGCTCTAGATAATAACAACCGATCTTTTTCGGTTTCGTGCAGTATTTGTGTGTAGCATGACTGGAAAGAAGATGGCACCGAAAAAAGGCAAAGCATCCAGAGCGGAGGCATACAAGGCAATAATGGAGCTGGCAGAGAAGGCCAACATGATGTGGCAGCTAGTGGAAGGGGAGGAGCCAGGGAAGTCGGGGGAGAAAAACAGAAGGCAGGGAAGGGGAGAAGTGGCGATGGGAAAAGGCCAACAGGGAAGAGCCGGAGTCTGGCAAGACCACAGTGGCAACTGCTGGTGGAGACCCCTCCCTGGGATGCCAGCCCTGTACCATCCCCACCTTGTGATCCTGAACCAGTAATACTACCTCCAGAGCCATTAAGTTTATCCCCGACGGAACCCAGGGTGATACCCCAGTCTGCAGCTGCCCTCGCACCCCTGTCAATAGACAGGCCAGCTCAAGAAAAAGGACTGATGCAACTCACCGACAACACGTCTCAGGGAACGGACAGGCCAACGGGTAGTGTATTTAAAAGAAAAATAGATAGATGCATTGCTGAAGTAGTGAACATGTGTTAATATGGAGTATTCTAAAGGAGCTGATTATGTGCCTTGGCCTTTTTTGCTCCTTCATGCATTAGTGACATTAATAACATAAAGCACAGGACTGAACAATATGATCCATGGACCTTCAGTTAATGATGCACACAGTTCCATATTAATATTAATATTAATGTCTGCTTTAAAATTGTGAGGGATGAAAACAAGGAAGTACTAGTAGCATGAAGAAAGACATCTCATCTAATCTGGATCAGTTCAGAGGCATCATCTCTTATATATGCTAGGGTATGTGTCATCTAAATATCTCTCTATCTATCTATCTATCTATCTATCTATCTATCTATCTATCTGTCTGTCTGTCTGTCTGTCTGTCTATCTGTCTGTCTATCTGTCTGTCTGTCTGTCTTTCTCTCTATCCATCCATACATCTATCTATTATCTATCTGGCTATCTATCTGTCTGTCTATCTGTCTGTCTGTCTGTCTATCTATCTATCTATCTATCTATCTATCTATCTATCTATCTATCTATCTATCTATCTATCTATCTCTTTCTGTCAGTCTGTTTGTCTATCTACCCCTCTATCTATCTGTTTGTCTGTCATTCTGTCTATTTGTATTACTTTGTAAGTGGAGTGGGGTTCCTTCCCTCAGTACTACTGATCTATACCCTTTTCTCTAAATAGCACCCATCCCAACCCAATATATAGGTGGCGGCACCAGGGTACCCACACCAGCTCTGCTGAGGAGTATCCTGACACCAGGGTACACCATCCCAATTGTCAGCTAAGGTCTACTTGTAAAAAAGGAAAACTGTTTCTCTTTAATCTTTATAAATGTTTTTTTAGAAACCTGCAAAGAAAGAAACAGACACTTGCCAATCTGACTCCCCACACTGCAACCCCGACCCCAACTCAAAACCCCCCACCATCCTACAGCAACCCCACACTCTCACTTACCTAAATATGTCCTAAGATGTTGATCCACTCTCTGATACAAAAGATGTCTTGCTGCTGGAGCTGGTGACTGTGACATGAGAAAATACGTTAAGTCCAGTTAATGTATTTCAATGTGCTTTAAGCTTTCACTCATAACTTTGTAATTTTTCAATATTTGTACACCAAAGTTTTAACTTAAACATTTTCTGACTCCACCTCATGAGCAAAGTAAGTGACATTTTTCAAATCTGTCTCAAAAGGTGATTTCCCAGTCACTCCATGAAATCACCTTTCAGGTGTGATTTGAAATTTTTAATCTACTGGGTTCAAGAGGTGGAGTCATAAGAAGACTTTGTTGAACATTTGGTAGGAAAAATATGGTAAAATGACCAAGTTATGACTGAATATTGAATTATGTTAATGTTCATGCATAACTTTGCACATTTTCAATTTTTTTCCACCAAATGTTCAAAACTGCCTTTTTGGGATCCCACCTCATGAACAAGACAGGCAAAATATTTTCAAATCTGGGCAGAAAGATGATTTCATAGTTGTTCTGTGAAATCACCTTTTAGGTGTGATTTGAACATTGTCACCTACTGGGCTCATGAGATAAGAATCCTAAGAAGACTCCAGCAGGTCCAGTGGACTGCAATCCATCAGACAGCCCCAAAAATCCTTGACAACCATTACCACATGGATGTACAGAGCCCAGAGGGCCCTGCATTTCCACAGGCAGGCAGACTATTCCTCCGTCAGAGGGCACAGATGTTCCTGTGCATCTGTATCTGTTCGTGCATATCCCAAAGGGACCTGCATGAATGAGGATGTAATTCCACTACATCAAAAAGAAAGGAAATTCTTTAAAAAAAAACAGTATAAATACATCCATTATGGCTTAGGTTAACACCACAAAAGTGGTGAAATGTTATGCCATGGTTTCCAGTCCTAACTTCCCACCTCCACCCTTCCCCTGCAGCAAAAGGAAAAACATTAGGATTTTGGGTTCCTTAAATCTTGATAAATCAGTGGTAGTTTCTTCCTTAGGGTTGTTAACCCTAATGCCCAACCCCTCCCCAGAGCAAACAAAGTCAGACATTATCTTTTTTCGTCATGCAATGCCAACATGGCCCTGCATGAAGAAAGCTACAACATATTTTGTTGGCAACATGTGGAGAGCCACACGTGTTGAAAATTTGGTGTCAAATTATATAAAAATGGCAAAGTTATGAATCAAAGTTCAAACCCCATTGAAATACTTTAAACCACACTTACCTGATTTTCCCATTTCACAATTGCTTGTTCCAGCAGCAAGACATGTCTTTGATTGGAGAGTGGCTCTACACTATGGGATATGTTCAAGTGAGTGAGGGTGTGTGGGGATGTGGGATGGTGGGTGCTGAGTGGGAGGTCGGGCTTGGGTAAGTGGGGTGTGTGGGGGGGTCAGATCAGTGGGGAACTGTTTGTTTTGTTTTTGTATTTTTATTTGTAGTTATTAATTAACCATCCAAAGGCTCCGTTGAGTGAGCTTATTTACAAAGAGGTCCTAGGTAGGACAGTATACAGTGATACAAGATACAAGGTATACAAGATATAGAGCAATATTAACAAACAGGAAATAAATTAACTGCACTTATATAGTTGTCAGATATATTGTATAACAGCATATTTTAGCATTCATTTTATTTTCACTATATTAACTGAAAATGAAATGAAAGTGAAAATAAATGGACAGCTAATATTGCTGTAACATAAACTATGAAAAACAACATAATGTTCATTGTAAACTTCATTAAAGAAAAAATACATTAACTCTTCTCAATTAAAACATTTATTTATGTCAAGGCATAAAAAGATTAATTTCAGTGAGCAGCATTTATCATTTAGACATTTAGTTGTTCACCGCTTTTAACAAGTGGGTTGGGTGAGCTGGCTTTGAGGATACCTAATGCCACTATGTGTACCACTTGGGCATTTACAACAGCCTGACCTCAAACTGTATCTCGGGGGTGTAAACAACATAGGTCATGGGTCGGTTTTCTTTGGAAGCTAGGGAAGAAGTGCCAGAGCTGGCAGATAGCTCTCTGAAAACAGATTTAGCAACATTGTTCTCAACACCAGACTTTTCTGTAAGATCATCTGGGTCCAGCGATTACAAATCAAATGGATATTTGTGCTTTTCAGGCTTGCTATTGATCCACCATAGCAGAGACACTGTTGCCAGTGCTTAGTGTTGGATCACACTGATGCTGTCTCAGGTAGGTGACCTTTACAGATGAAGCAGGTGTTAATTGTTTTACATTTCAAGGCAGATTGAAAGATTCAGTGCGGCTTTGCAAAACTGACAGCTGACACCACAGTACAATACAGTATGTCCACGTATAGCTCTGCAGCACAAAATTAGCCAGACATGAAACACTGCTCCATCCCAGACTGTGTCAAATAAAGTTGGCATGATTTTAAACTGCTATACAGTAAGTCTGAAGCAATGATACAGAATGCAACTCATGTAAGATATAGCACAATATACAAAAATTATTTTTTACTTACAGGATAAAAAAACAACAAAAAAAACTTGAGGGATAGTTTTCTTTATTTCAGGTGGTATTCTGACATTGGGGATAGGGCACATCATTGTTACGCTACTTTTTGGAGACACCAGGGTGGGTACCCCAGTGCCACCCTGTAGATAGTGGGACTGGGGTAGGCAACCTGGAGGGGAGGGAGGGGGCTCAAGAGAAGAGGTACTGGGGTGGACACCCTAGTCATCTTATATAATATATATAGGATTCACCCCAGAATTCTTTTTTTTTTTTTAATTTATTATTTTCCTCCCTGAGCCACGGCCTCCGGTCCTTTTGGCGGTCACGGGCCATGGACTTCACCCCTCAAATCGACCACGAGTCCTCCGATACCCCATGGCTTTCCCCCCATGGTGAGGCTGTGGCACTCCCCTACATGCCGCAGTCTTCGGGATAGGTCGGAGAGCTGGCCTGAAGGGTTGATAGAATCTGTGGCGGGCTTCATTGAAGGTGGCCGGCAGCTGTCCATTTTCCATTTTTCTGGGGGAGGCAGGGTCGTGCAATGATGTCAGCGTCTGCCCCGCCTCCTATGCATGCTAGTGCTGGTGGCTGTGTGACTCCCAGCCTCCACCAGGGGTCATCGATGCTCCAGGCACTTCCCCACCCTCCCCATGGAGAAGGAGAGCAGCCCTTAGGACACTCTATCCTTCTCCCCCGGCCGGCCTCCAGCGACCTTGGTCCGTTTCTGAACCCGGGTCACTGGCATCGCATGCAGAAATCCAACTGCTGTACCGACAGGCTGGCATCACCCCAGAATTCTAAAAGAACTAAGGGGAGAACTGGTAGCACCACTGACTACCCTTTTCAACAAATCATGGGAGGAGGGTGTGGTACCTGAGGACTGGAGGAGGGCAGATGTGATTCCCCTTCATAAAAGCGAGAGCAAGGCAGAGGCAGGAAACTACTGGCCTGTTAGTTTGACCTCAGTGGTAGGGGAAAATGATAGAATCACTTCTGAAAGAAAGAATTGTTGAGTACCTAGAAGCCAGCGGGGCACAGGACCCAAGGCAGAATGGATGCACAGTGGGAAGGTCATGTCAGACAGATCTAATGCTGTAGATTTCTTTGACTGGGTGACCAAAGTAGTAGACCAGGGAGGGACTGTGGACGTGGCCTACCTAGACTTTAGCAAGGCATTTGACACAGTCCCACACAAAAGATTAATAAACAAGTTAGTCAGCCTAGGAGTGGGTCCCAGGGTGGTAACCTGGGTAAACAATTGGCTGGACAACAGGACACAGAGGGTCATAGTAAATGGAGTCCAAGCTGAAGAAAGGGGGTTACTAGCAGGGTACCACAAAGTTCAGTACTGGGACCAGTCCTCTTCAGTTTCTTTCTAGGTGACATTGCAGAGGGACTGAAATGAAAAGTATGCCTCTTTGCAGATGACGCAAATATCTGCAACAGGGTTGATACACAAAGGGGGGGGGGGGAGGATGAGAAGGGACATAGCAAGGTTGAAGGAATGGTCAAAAGTATAGCAGCTTAGATTCAATGCAAAGCAGTGCAAAGTAATGCACCTGGTAAACATAAACACAATGGAAGAGTACACAATGGGGGTCGGTATTAATGACAGCAAAAATGGAAAGGGACATTATGAATTACTATCTCAGGCTGTGGAGAGAGAATTGAGTAAATGGTTACATCTTCATTTGACATTTCTTTCCAGAATAAAGGCGATCTGCATGACAATTTTACCTAAATTTCTACATTTATTTCAAACCCTCCCTGTGACTCCATCACCATATTTTTTTTGTATCCTGGAACAGAATTTTTTCAAGAATTGTCTGGGCTGGGTGGTGCCCTCAGGTTCGCTGGTCACTTTTGCAGCTGCTAGTGGACGAAGGAGGTCTTAATCTACTGAATTTTTTTTGCAATGGCTTAATCCTAGTTATGAGGCTGCAAGGAAACATACAGAATTTGTCTTGAATGATATGTTTAATATCATTTCAATAATCTTTGCACCCTTGTCTTCCCCACCATATTTTAAAGATTTTACTTTTGGCACAAGGGATACATTACGTTCCTGGTATAGAGTTCGGGTCCACCCAACTTTGGTATCATTTTTCTATTATCTTCGGTTATTAACCTCTGAAGAGAAATTTTTACCAGCACAGATGGACCTCACATTCTGATACTGAAATCAGCTTGGTCTATCTTATATATCAGTTTCTTGACTCCCAAGGCGTAGTCCCTTATGCCAGTTTACAGGTGCCATATCACTTAGCCACTCAATATCATTCTCGATGTTTACAAGCCCAGATGTTTTTGATGCGAAAAGGCCCTCCATGGAATGCCTTACTTAATCCCATTCCTCTATTTTTGAAATTGTTTTTTGGTGCCATACAGGGCTTGCAGTCTTCACATTTAATAGGATTAACTTACAAAGCTTTGAGGGAAAACAGGACGGAATCCACAGTCCCCTGCTCTCAGGGCATGGAATGTAGAATTATCCTCAGATCTTTCATTCGAGAAAAGGCTAGGGGTCATTAAACCCTCAAGGAGAACATCTCAAGCTCCTTATTGGTGGAATTCATATGGAAATGCTGTATTATATTTTTTAATTCACCGGATAAACTAATTAAATATTTGCCTCCAACCTATGGGGTTTGCTGGTGACACTGTGGGAAGTCCTGTGCTAATTCGGTACACATCTTCTGGCAATGTCCGATACTTGACTCTTTTTGGAGGGAGATCGGAGCCAGTTTAACACATCTAGTGGGACTGGGCTTCGTTCTAGCACCACAGTTGGTTCTACTTTATAAAGCTAGTGATGGCTCTACCCTTCCTACCAGAAGCATGTTATATCTGTATTTAATGGCTGCAAAGAGAGCCATTAAAAGGTTGTGGCATAGTCAGATTGCCCCTATGCTTGCCCAATGGCATAACATTTTAAAATAAATTTACTATGTAGAACGATTAATTGCATACCATCTGGGCAGGGTTTCTGGTTTTGAATTAAAGTGGAGGACTTGGTTTTTCTACATGGCACAGGAAGATGATACATTTATCCCATAAAGTAATTTGAGGGGATATAATGTAGTACCTAGCCACCCAATATTGGCATTGATATTATTTAGTTGATTCTGTGGAAGAATAACTGTTTAGATGAAAAATGCTTTGTCATTGGATGTCTATGGCTTTGTATGAAATTATCTGGAATTCTCTGTGCAAATAAATAAACAGTATAAATAAAATGGAAAGGGACTTGGGGATAGTCATAGCAGATGACCTAAAGGTAGGCAAGCAATGTGGGAAGGCAGTAAGGAGGGCTTGGGGGATATTGGGATGCATATGGAGAGACATCACCAGTAGAAAACAGGAAGTTGTTATCCCTCTGTACAGACAGCTGGTGAGACCCCATCTGGAGTACTGCATGCAGTTCTGGTGACCCCATCTCCACAAGGACATAGACATGATGGAGGCAGTCCAGAGGATGGCAACTAAAATGGTGCAGCATTTGCACCAGAAGCCATATGAAGAGAGAGAGACTAAGAAAAAACTTAATATGTATACCCTCGAGGAAAGGAGAGAGAGGGAGGACATGACAGAAACTTTAAATTACCTCAAGGGAATCAACAAAGTCCAAAAGGAAAGCATCTTTCAGAAAAAGAGACGTGCAAGAACAAGAGGACACAATTTCAAGATGGGGGGGCGACTCAGGGGCAACATGAGGAAGTATTTCTTCATAGAGAGGGTGGTGAATGCATGCAACAGCCTTCCTGAGGAGATTGTGGGGTTAAAAGCAGTGGGGGAATTAAAGAATACATGGGACAGACATAAGATAATTCTAGTGGGAGGCAGGAGGAAGTAAGCTGCTGGAAAAACTAGGATCTGCAGCTTATCCAGTAGATAGGGAAATTGGCAGACTGGGTGGGCCAAGAGGTCCTTATCTGCCGCCAAAGTCTATGTTTTTATGCATATATATATATATATATATATATATATATATAATAGATAACTCACTCTAAGGTGTGCAGTCGATCTCTGATATACGCACGCCTTGGTGTGTGTTGTTACACATGAGGCCGCAGGCTGAGTGCATCAACCACCCAAGGTGTGCCTATATCAGAGCGCGACTGCACATCCTAGAGTGGGTTATCTATCTTATAAAATGGCAACATTGTTTTGGAGGGGGTGAAAGTGCAGGTGTGTGGTCGCGCTCTTATATACGCATGGTCATGTGATGTGTTTTAACCAACCAGCAGAGATAACTTTTACTACCTAAATATATATATATATATATATATATATATATATATATATATATATAGAGAGAGAGAAAGAGACAGAAAGAGAGAGAGAAAGAGAGGGAGAGAGAGAGAGAGGGGGGATACATGACAGGCAGGAGTGTGATATGGAAAATATTCTCACTCTTACAGAGTGAGCTCTGGATACTCACAACTGCCGAAGGCACGAGTGAGAGTATCTGGAGCTCACTCTGCAGGAGTGAGAATATGTTCCATAGCACACAATATGCACATCATGTGTGCTATTTATACAATAGGGGTGGGAGCCTCAGAAATATTGTTATGTTTTCCTGTGTTCTTTTCCTGTTTCTGTGTGCTTTTTGTTCTTTCTGTGTATGGTCTAAGTGTGTGTGAGTTTTTCTGAATGGCCTGGGAGTCTCATAAACACTATGGGACACAGATGAGTGTTTTTAGCAGTGCTAACTGAGTAACTTGCAGGCCTCAGTGAGAAACAGAAACTGTTTGGTAAAGCAGTTTCATTTAGAATCCTGGTAACAGCATTTATCATCACTGTGCTAATGTCATCCTCATTTATCACAGTCACGTGAAGATATCTCAATTTATCACACTCTAGACACTCCTACCCCATTGCGTGTGTGTGTGTGTGTGTGTGTGTGTGTGTGTGTGTATATATATATATATAGCGAGAGAGAGAGAGAGAGAGAGAGATATAGTTATGTATTCTTTGCAAAAAACTATGTTAATGCAGACATTAGGGTTGTAAAAATGCAAAGCATGCAAAGATGGGAAATGAAAAAACATTAGGGATTTGGATCTCCAGAGTATTGGTGAATCAGTGGTGGGGTCTTACTTGGAGTTGTCAAACCTAATACCCCCCAGCCCATAGCATCCTGTCTGAAGCAGAAGATACAGCTCCAACCTTTTGCCTCATAGTGATACAGTATGGCCAACATAATCTACCAGAGCTTTATTCATACAGGGCCCATAGGGCCCTGCACGAAGACATCACATTCGACCTCCTCTGATCCAGGGTAGGAGTGGCATTAGGGTTGACAACCCCAAGTATGACCCCACCACTGATTCGCCAATGCTCCGGAGATCTAAATCCCCAATGTGTTTTCATTTCCCGTCTTTGTACGCGTTGCATTTTTACAACCCTAATGTCTGCATTAATGTAGTTTTTCACAAAGAATTTCCCTTCTTTTTGTAATAGTTGAACTGTATGAATACTTTATTGAAGACAGTCCTTGAATTGTATCCTCATTTACTCAGGTCCCTTCAGGACCTGCACAAAATGAGCTAAATACAATATTGGAGACAGTCATGTTGCAGTGCATGGACCCAGCAGACCCCAGAACATATCTTGATACCTTGTGGGTGAGGTTCCCTGACCCATCACAGGGTGTGGCGTCTGCACCAAAACACTGCTTCATCCCTCCCCATGGCATGACTGGTGCTGCATGCTACCACACCTTCCCCATTAGCCTTGTCCCAGTAAACTAGCTCAGTGAATTCACACCTGAACACAGCTCACTGGCATGGTAAGGCAGCGTGTTCCCCAGAGGTGCAACGGACATCCCTGCAGTTAACGCTATTTAATAAATTCTTTGTTTTTCATATTTTGACCCCAAACTTTCAACATATTCTTCTTATGACCCCACCTCAAAAACCCCATAGGTGAAAATGTTCAAATCCATGCTGAAACACCATTCTGCACCACAGGTGCAAAAACACATTTTGGACAAGATGTATAAAAAAGTCAGCTGTACTGTTCATGAGGTGGTGTGAAGAAATGGGTATGTTGAAAAACTGGAGTAAAAATATTGGAAATTAAAAGTTATGTGCCTGCGTAGAAACTGTGCAACACATGATCATAATGCAGCCATTTTAAGGATTTTTTTCACCAAATGTTCAACATGAACTTTTGGGACGACACCTCACGAACACTAGCACTCTTATTTTATTAATCGTTCCTAAAAGGTGATTCCACACAACGACCATGCCATTCTGAGTCACAGGTGCAAAAACATATTTTGGGCAGAATGTGAGAAATTACAGCTGTACTGTTCATAAGGTGGTGTGGCAAAATGGGTATAGTGAAAATCTGGTGTCAAAATATTGTAAATTATCAAAGGTATGTGCCCGCATAGAAAATGCACAATGCACACTTGTAACTTGGTCATTTTTCTGAATTTTCCACCAAATTTTCAACATGGGCTTTTTGGGACCCCCCCTTTTGAACACTGACACAGTTTCATGAATCAGTCCCGAAAGGTGATTCCACACAGCCAGTGCAAAATCACCTTTTGTGTCCCATTAACAAAATGACAGTGACAGTGTTTATGAGGTGGGGTCCCAAAAAGGTCATGTTGAAAATTTGGTGAAAAAATTCAAAAAAATGGCAAAGATATCACCATAAGTTCAAAACACCATTGGAAATACATTATACAGCATTTACCTGTATTCCTCAGTTTGCGGTTCGGCTTTGAAGAGTGTAGGCATGTCCCGGTCCACAGAAGATCACATTGTATGACTTCCGGTGGTAAGTATACGGTAAGGGGGGGTGGAGTGTTGGGTGTTCAGTGGAGGGGAGGGATGGGGAAGGGGGATGACAGTGATGACAAGGAATGTTTTTCTTTTTTTGCAGGTAAAAAATAAATAAAAAAGACATTGAGAGACTGTTTTCTTTTTTTGCAAGTAAAAATAAATGACATTTATCTCAGGACACTGGGGGTGGCCTCCCCAGTGTCCCACACTGCTGGGGGAGACATATAGTTAATTCCAATATGGGGATTGGGGCACCCATGTTGGTAATCTAATTAAACAAGGGGCTGGGGGTCTGACACTGGGGGTGGGCATCCAAGTGTCAGTATTTATCAAATTTTGTAACTCTTTTGGGACACTGGAGGTGGGCTCCCCATGTGTCCCATACTGCGGGGGGACTAGTGAGTGCCGATAGAGGGACTGGGGCCCCCTATGTTGGCAACCATTTATAAATAAACTGGCTGGGGGGGTGCGACACTGGGGGGGGCATCCTGGTATTGGATTATACAGAAAAAAGAAATTAAACAAATTTGCAGTGAAACAAAGACTGCCACCGGGGATTGGGGCCTTGGTGCACAGATGACAGCACAGTCAGGATGGGGAGCGAGTGACGACAACTGCCGGTTGCTCTATATGACAAAAAAGACTTCAGGAGATGTTTTCCTTTTTTGCAGGTATACATATAAATCTATTTTGGGACACTGCGGGTGGGATCACCAGTGTCTCACTCTGCTGGGGTGGTTAATTTTGACTTCCGACATGGGGATTGGGCTCTCTATATGTTGGCAAACATTATTAAAATAATGGGCTACTGGGGGGGATCCGACACTGGGGATGGGAATCCCAGTGTTGTACTGTAAAAATAAATTACTTACTTCGACCGGGGATTAGGGCCACCAGTGTGCAGATAAAATTGAAGACACAGCACAGTCAGGATGGTTGGGCTACGATGACTGTAGCCCCATCCCTGACCTATGAGTGATGACAGCAGCAGGGGTTTCACTATATGACACAGCTGTCATTTATTAAAGATAGCTGTGTCATATAGTGCAAACTGCTGCTTTCACAAACATTTAGTTATGAATAGGTTTATTTTTTGAACTGCGCATGTTCAGAAATGGAATGTTTACATTGAATATTTAAAAAACTTCTTAACAGCTGGACCTAAAAATCCACAAAAGCACACACCTTGGACCAACCTCTATCAAACCTGAAAGTCTCAGTTTTCAAAGCCTCCTATTTTTGTAGTTATCAGGTGGCAAAAATCTTGCAATTTTCAAAAATGAAGACTTTTGTAGTTTTGTGCACCTCCGTAACTTTGCCTCCCCTGCACTGATCTACATGAAATTTACAGGATCAAGAGATTCTGGAATAGAGGTTGTGCTTTCCAACTTTCATGTAAATTGGTTGAACAGGGGCAAAGTATTAAGGTGCATCCCTAATATACAGGTCTGACTGCACCTGTATAATATATATTAGTTGCAAAAAAACTACGTTAATGAAGAGATTAGTGTTGTAAAAAAGCAAAGCATACAAAGACAGGAAATGAAAAAAACATTAGGGATTTGGGTCTCCAGAGTATTGGCAAATTATCGTTGAGGTCTTACTTGGGCTTCTCAAACTTTTTACCCTGCCCCCCAGCCCATAGCCTCCCATCTGAAGTACAAGATGCAGCTCCAACCTAATGCCTCATAGTGATACAGTATGGCCAAAATAATCTATCAAAGCTTTCTTTACACAGGGCCCCAGACATCATATTTGACCTCATATGATCTAGGGTAGGGGTGGGCATTAGGGTGGACAACCCCAAGTAAGACCCCACAACTGCTTCGCCAGTACTCCAGAGACCCAAATCCCTAATGTTTTTTTTATTTCCCATCTTTGTACACTTTGTGTTTTTGCAATCCTAATGCCTGCATTAACATAGTTTTTTGCAACTAATTTCCCTTCTTTTTGTGATAGTGGAACTGTATCCAAATTTTCAACATGGGCTTTTTGGGACCCCACCTCATGAACACTGGTACTGTCATTTCATTCATCAGTCCTGAAAGGTGATTCCACACAGCGACCGTGCTATTCCATGCCACAGATGCAAAAACACATTTCAGATTGGATGTGAAAAATTTACAGCTGTACTGTTCATGAGGTGATGTTAAAAAATGGGTATGTTGAAAATCTGGAGTCAAAATGCTGCTAATTACCAAAGTTATGTGCCTGCGTAGAAATTGGACAACACACACTCAGCCATTTTTGGGAATTTTTTCACCAAATTTTCAACATGGGCTTTTTGGGACCCCATCTCATGAACACTGGCACTGTCATTACATTAATCAGTCTCGAAAGATGATTCCGCACAGTGACCTTGAAATCACCTCCCAGGACTGATTAACATAACAACAGTGCCAGTGCTCAGGAGGTATGGTCCCAAAAAGCCCATGTTGAAATTTGGTGAAACAATACCTAAAAATGGCGAAGATATCAACATAAGTTGAAAACACCATTGAAATACATTATACAGCACTTACCTTTATTCCTCAGTTCACAGTTCTGCTTTGAAGAGTGCAGTCATGTCACGGTCCACAGACGATGACATTGTCTGACTTCCGGAGGTAAGTATAGGGTAAGGGGAGCGTGGGGAGGTGGATGCTCAGAGGAAGGATTGGGATTGGGGAAGGGGGATGGTGGGGACAATGAAGGACGGTTTTCTTCTTTTGCAGGTAAAAAATTAAAAAAAGATGTCGGGGAACTGTTTTCTTTTTTGCAGGTAAAAATATAATACCTGTATCTTGGGACACTGGGGTTGGACTCCCCAGTGTCCCATACTGCTGTTTGATACATATAGTTAATTCCGACATGGGGATTGGGGCCACTTTGTCAGTAACCTAATTAAACAAGGAGCTGGGTGGGTCCAACACAGGGGGTGGACATCCCAGTGTCAGTATTTATCAAACTTTGCAACTCTTTTGGGACACTGGGGGTGGGCTCCCCATATGTCCCATACTGCTGGAGGGGATCTAGTAGTAAGTACCAACATGGGGATTGGGGTCCCAATGTCGGCAACCATTTATAAAACAACTGGCTGGGGGGGGGGGTCAGACACAGGGTGGCCATCCCAGTGTCAGATTATACAGAAAAAAGAAATTAAGACTGCCACCGGGGATTGGGACCCTGATGTGAAGATGACAGCAGTTAGGAAGGAGAGTGAGTGACTACAGCTACCAGTTGCTCTATATGACACAGCTATTATTTAGTAAAGGACAGCTGTGTTGTATAGTGCAAACTATACAACACAGCTGTCCTTTTGACAGCTGCATTGTATAGTGCAACCAACTACTTTATAAGGCAGTAAGCTTAATTCCTCATTTCGTGGGGCAGCTTTGAAGAATGCAGATGTGTCCTGGTCCATAGAAGATGACAGCCTATGACTTCTGTAGGTAAGTATAGGGTAAGGGGGGCAGTGGTTGCTCAGTGGGAGGGTTGGGATGGAGGGAGGGGAACGGCGATGACAATGAGGGACAGTTTTCTTTATTTCAGGTTTAATTTTTAAAAAAAGGTATCAGTGATGATTTTTTTTCTTGCAAGGAATGCATATAAATCTATTTCAGGACACTGGGGGTGGGTTCCGCATTGTGTCCCACTCTGCTGGGGGGGGGTAATTTTGACTGCCAACATGCAGATTGAGCGCCCCGATGTCAGCAAACATTATTAAAATAATTGTCTGCATGCTGTGGGGGGGCATCAGACACCAGAATTGGGAATCCCGGTGCCGGATTGTAAAAAATAAATAAATAAAATAAAGAAATACACTGCCACTGGGGACTGGGGCTCCTGGTGTGCAAAGAACAGTCAAAATAAGGCACAGTCAGGATGGCAGGGCTATAAAAACAGTAGCCCCATCCCTTACCTATGAGCGGCAACTGCAGCAGGGGTTTCACTATACGACATGCTGTCATTTATTAAAGACAGCTGTGTCATATAGTGCAAACTGCTTCTTTCACAAAATTTCAGTTATAAATAGAATGTTGATTTCTGAACTGTGCATGCCCAGAAAAGGAGCATTTTGATTAAATATTTTAAAAACTACTTAACTATGAGACCTAAAAGCAATAAAGCACACACCTTGGACCAACCTCTATCAAATCTGAAAGTATCAGGTTTTAAATGCTCCTATTTTTTAAAGAGGGGCTGTCATGATCTTACCTGCAATGTTGCGTTCCATGGGTATATATCCCCTGAGTGAAATCGCAGCATGACTGTCATATGAAATTCTTTATTTTTAATAAAAAAAAGCATTTAATCACTCACGAAAACTGGAAGTGCCGACTCCATGCATCAATAGCGTCATGCAGCTATCAGTGCAGCATATGACATATGCTCCTGAGCCTGCAATCCAAAGGAACATAGCGAACAGTAGCGGTAGTGAATTCTTTGCAGTGGACAGCGATAGTTTTGAATCTGATTTTCTACCCAACCTTGCAGAACTCGATGATCCGTATTGTCTTGACCCACTACAGAGTGAAAATGAAAGCAGCAGTGTATCCAGCTCTGTATCTACTACTGGAGCTAGCAGGCGTACAAATGTGGAGTGGTGAGTTTCGGCAGTTGTCTACTGGTGATTTAGGTGATGTGGGTCATTTGATAGTATTTTCTTTCCATGCATCAATCAGAGTTGTAGTCAGGTCATTGATGTGGGAAAGAGAAATACCATTTTTATTTTGGTAATAAGGCATTGAATGTGGATGTCGACCCTGGGTCCCTTACCCCAACCTCCCTTGATTGTGCTGCATGTGATGCTACTGTGTACACAAGTTATGTGCTATGCAGTCAAGTGCCCCACCCCCACTCAGACACACACACACACACCACACACACACACACACACACAGACACACACACACACTTAAAAGTCAATGTACATTTTACAGATGGCTTAATTGCAATTGTGGCTACTGCTGAGATGGTGCAGCATCCAGAGTAGTGACCAGCATATTTTTCCTCCCAGTACTTTTGTTGGTTAGTTGTTGATAGCTGGGCTGTGCTAGTCAGTATTATGATGTACTGTTGTATTCTTGTGTACCCACTAGTACCATTGTGCAATTTAATTCCCCCCTCCACCATACCTATAAGAATGGTGATACATCATACCATACAGTCACCAGCACACATCTCTTCTCACATTTGCAGCCAAACATGTGGTTTGTGATGGGCAGCACCACTGTCAGCATGGTGTCCTGTATTATTGGCACATCAGTGTAGGTGTTGTGGAACTGTGGTTTATTGTAAGCTGTTGCCATGTTTCCATTGAACCACAAATGACATGTGCTCCAGCAGCACCATTGTGCATCATAAACCAAGCCCTAGTCTCAGAAGCTCTGCCTGCAGCTGTATTTGATGCAACTGAGTGCCCTTTCATAATGTGTGATTCCTTTCCATTACAGGGCACACACTACTGGCCATGTCATGTGTCATCAATATGTGATAGTGATACTTGTGCAGTGGTAGTTTTCCTATAGTCTCCCTTCGCTGTGACACTTCAGTCTAGTGTTGGTGGTATGTTTGTTTACTCTGAGGTGTTGTGGTAGTGGTAATATGATATCTGATGTCAAGTGATTGTGCACCCCCTCACCCCCCACACAGACAAATTGAAATTCACTATTCTTTGGTACATCAATATTATGTTGTACTGCTGTATTGTTTTAGACCAAACATCAGCACGGTAATTCAATACCCACCATGCAATCCCATTCCCCCTCTCCCCCACATTACCAAAATAACTTTTTTGTTCGCCAGCCCATACAGTGGCCATCAATGCTGTCCTCTTACCACCGTGGCTGGTGGTTTGGTGATAGCATGGCCGTGCCACTCTCTGTATGGTCCCCATGGCACGTGCACATCCGGCAATGATCTGTGGCAGGATGGTTTATGTTATGTTCTATCTGTCCCCCACCCCCCCAAAAAAAAGAGCAACATAATGTGGCACAGCAGTCACCGATGCAGTCTGTGGACTGAATGATGATTCATATAGGATATACACCTTGTTTTTTGATGTAACCCAAATTCAACTTTTGTTGACTTGACAACCATTTCAATGAGTGGTACCTATGTATGGTATAACATTTACTTTTCGCATAATACTCAGATGTTATTTACAACCTTTGATGGCAAGACTGTTTCGCAAATTTTCCACGTCATGGGTACAGGGATTAAATTGTTGACAGTGCTAGTGTTACAATGTGTTCCAGGAGGTACAATTACCCACGGAGGTACATGTTCTCAAATGAACGTTTGTGAATTCAATTAGTTCCAGTGAAGAGGGTGCTAGGGCATATGGCATATGGTACACCTAACTGCTGCATTGACCAGAGTAACTCCACAGATAAGCAATGACTTGATTGTCAAATGCCTTATTTTTGTGTGGTTGTTATGAGATATGTGATGTGAAGTGTGGTGTTGCCATCCCCCCTCCCCACCCATCCCACAAACCTGTTTAGTTAGTATGTCACTGTTATGCAGTCTTGTAGCATACCCACCTCCAGCATGTGCATTTCAAACCCATCATGAAATCCACTATACGGTGACCATCATAGATCTAGTGTCCACACCTCAGCTGCCTGTATGGTGATATCAGTGCAGTGTGAGTCTCTCTTTTCACATTGTGCTTCCGGCAAGGGGTAGTGGCAGTGTGGTTTAACATACAAAGAATCGATTTGATTACACACTATGATGTAGTAAGTCTGCTCAGTGATCATTGCCTTAGTATGTCCACCTTTTGTAGCCCTTCCCACACCACTCCCTACAAGACCTCCCATTCACACCACTCCAGTGTTGATTTGGGATGCAGCCTGTCCCTATATCAATCCCAACCCTTCTTGAACACCCTCCACAGTCATAGGTAACAACTCCACAGGCAGCGCCTTCCATGGCTCCACCACCCTGTCGGTGAAATATTGCCTCCTTGTTTCCCCCACCCTGTAGTCTTCCCTGTCCAGCCTAAATGACTGTCATCTTGTGTTCCCTACTGACCACCTGCCGGGTCACAGTAGGTGTGGACAGGGTATCGGCATTTTATTAGCTGGTGCTGCAGCCCTCCTACACTGCTCATAGGTATTCATCTCTGCATCCCCCCCAGAGGTTCTTTCCCATTCATACAAATCTGCATTTTCTCTCCCCCCATGGTTTATACATAAGATTGTTTTTGGGAACCAGATGCATAACACTGCAGTATCCTGCATTAAAATGGAGTTTCCAGACTTGTGACCACCTCTCCAGAGTCTCAAGTTCCTCTTGGATAGCCAGCTTCCAGTGTTCCTCCTGTACCACATCCCACAGCATACATTCATCTCCAAAGAGGCTGATCCCACTCCCGATACCCCTTGTGAAGTCTGATATATAGTAGTTTGTTTATTTATTTATTTATTTGTTTGTTTATTTATTTATTTCACTTCTGTTGACCAGGTAAGTGCACTAGACAAATCCTGCCTATTTTCAGGCACGACCTGAGGAAGGGGGATACAGATGAATGCCAACTGACCTTGAACCAGATTAAGCTGTTGATGGTAGTTTTAGTGGAAGAGGGAAATTTGGGCAGGACACTGGGGAAATTCCCCTACTCTTTTCGATAAGTGCCATGGGATCTTTATCATCCACCTGAACGAACACCAATCCAGGTAAATGGGACCTCAGTTTAACGTCTCATCCAAAAGCGGCACTTCAGAAGTGCAGCACTCCTCTCATGCTGCACTACAGTGTCAGTACTGGGATAGTAACCCAAGTGCCAGATGTGGGAACTGAACCCACAGCCCTCTGATCTCCTGGCCTCAGAGGTGAGTGTGCTATCTACTGAGCCACTGACACTGACAGCAGTTGAACAGGAGTGGTCTCAGTACTGGCATCTGTGGTACCCTTGTAATGAATCTCCTGGAGGATGGAACTTCCACTTCTATCATCACCTTCTGTACACGACCCTTCATCCAGTTTACTATCCACCTGACAATCAGTCTCCCAAACACAACCTCCTCCAGCTTCCCCAGCAGCCTGTGATGCGTTACTGAGTCAAACACCATACTGAAGCCTGAAAAGAGGACAGCCACTGGTCTGCCATGATATAGCACCCTCGTTACCCATTCGCAGACTCCTACAGGTTAGTCAGATAAGATAACTCCATGCTGTTTGATATTTTACTGACCCTGTCCCTTCATAAATTGCTTCACACTGTCCTTCAAGATGACCTCCATCACTTTGCCCACTACCGATGTCAGGTTGACTGTACTATAGTATCTCATCTCCTCTTGCTAGACATCCTTTCTGTATGGTCACAGTGTGGGCCATCCTTCAGTGATGAGATACCCACCAGGACTGCAGGGAGCAGTTGCAAATGTCCATCACTGCTGTCCAAGTAGCGCAGATGTCTGAGGCTCTGGCACCTTAACTCACGCTACGCCACTGCCCCATGTTTAGGAATGACCTCGGGGTGCCTGCTTTCGGTGTGGGGGAGTACTGCAGCAGGATCGAGCCAAGGCTTTCCCCTCCAAGAATGGATGATCACCCATCTGTGGTCCTGCTCCCACCAGGTGTGGGTCCAGTTGGCACATAGGTGGCAATGGGCAGTGACACAAATCAAGTGTGTCGGCAGAAGGGGCCACCTGATCATGGCGCGTATGTGTTCCTCAACGCACATACATGCATGTGTACGCTGTGGCCCCAGGAGGGGTAGGGTGTAAAAGCAAGAAACACAACAAATTGTATATTGTAAAAAAAAAAATGTCCATCAGGTGTGTGGCTAGGGTATCAGCCAGGTCCATGGAGAACCCTGTAATGGATATTGTCTTGGCATGGTGCTTTATGCACTGTTATGTCCTTGAAGGCTTTCCACATCCTCCCAATGTTGTTGTCAATATCTATTTGCCACACTTAACCTTTCAGCCCCCCATCCCTTCCCCTTTGTGGATCCCAACCCCCCCGAATTTGGTGAACACAGAGGCACTAAAGTAATTTGGTACCTTCAGCCATTTCCCATGCATCCTCCTCCCAATCACTCTGTATCCTCAGTGTACTAATCTTCTTCTTCCCTTTTATTCTCTCAAGTGATATACCTGAAGAACCCTGTTCCACCCTTTGAATCAACTGTGCCAATGTCTGCTGTATCCCTGACTTTGCTGCCCTAACCACTGCGGTGACAATCCTTGGTGCCCTACCATACTCCCCCTTACATATAGCCCTCCCATGAAAGTTTGTATCTGTTATAAGCAGCATTTTGTTTTCTGCAGCACATCCTGTGCTCCCTTGTCCACCGCATGACTCTTAGCTTTGTACCACTTCCGTTTCTCCATCGTGCAGGCCTTGGTAGCCTGGAGGAGCCCCTTTTTAATAATCACCATCGTGTATCTGTGTCCATGTTTGGCATAATCCCATCAAGGTCACACCAAAGGATCCTCACCCCCCACACAAAGTCTATAGTTTGCTGTGTTATACCTTTCACTGCAGGTGTACAGACAACTAAACCATGGTGTGATCACTTTGTGCCACTTGGTCTCCCACAGCTAGGTCCCTGATAATCTCCACATCTGAAAGTACCACATATAGGATGAGCCCATGCCTTGTCTGATCACTCAGTAGCTGAGCAGAAAACATATTCTGTAAGACATCCAGCATGCTTTGCTCTCTGCATGATAAGGATGCCATACTTCTCCAATCTGCTCCTGGGATATTCAGGTCTGCCAGCACCACAATGTTTTGCTCCCCCTACCACAGTGCGTCCTATGGTTAGCCACAAGGCCTTCTCCTGTTCATCTACATACACTTGTGGTCTATATACTACCACCTATCTTTACCTGCTTACCCACTGGAGACTGCATGGTGACCCATAGAGCATCAACCATGATCCATCATCTCCTCAACGTTGGTCATACCAATGTTATCCCTAATAACAAATGCGAAGCCCAACCCCTCACCTTCCTCCCTCCCTCCCTACCTCTTCCAAACTTTGTGTATCCTATTACGTTTTGCCCCCAATCATGTAATGATAGCACTGCGGTGCCAGTATACATACAGTGGCCCGTGTAACTGGTGCTTCATCCAAGGTGTTGTGTAGTGGTTGTTTACTCTTAGCTCCTGATGAGGTGGTGTGTTCTATCTTATTACCACTCAGGTGTCCCCCCCCCACCATCCTCACCATGACAGAGATCAAAATGTGATGTGTTAGTAGCATTATATGCATCCAAAAAAGAAATGTGAATGTGTGTATGATTATAAATGTTCACCGTTGATATACAAAGTAAGCATTTTCCATTTATTTTACAGGTGCAGTTGTGGAAATTGTGAAATAATGCCCACTGAACTGGAGTGCAGATGTTGTCAAGAGATCCCACGTGTTTGCGAGAAAATGAGTGATCTTCAGAATGAAGTGACATCCCATCTTGTATAATAGAGTATCCAGGGTTTCCTGAGGTTTGCCTGAGCATCTTGGTTCTGGAAACAGTACAGGCCACATACAGGCAGTATCATAACAATGACGCTCTACCCCAACATGAATAAGAACTTCAGTTATACTTATTTGCCTATACATTGTAAGGGGTTGCACCTGGGGATACTGAGTTGCAGCAGCACCACCCTAGAAATGCGCAATTGGGCAATATTCAGTAGAGGGACTTGCGCAGTGCAACTCCTTATGCGTCATAGTGCAAAGATGTAGCATGCGGTACATCTCTAGGGGCCATGATCATGCATATGCGCCACATCCTGATATTCATCCTTGGATATGTGGCGCATATACTGTCACAACCCTGAGATGCGTTGCATACCCGTGCACAAAGTTGATGCCGAAAAAGAATGTTGAAATGGTATCCACTCAAAGGCCATCCATTGTACTGCAGGGTGCAACACACCGGCTGCCAGCAGTAGATGAGTCACCCCCCATCACACACAACACCGTCCACAAGCACCCACAGAATTCACTGTAGGTCTAGTGGTACACCCTCCTTCCCTGTAGCAGTGATTGCCACAAATAAAATGGTACCTTAGTCCCCCCCATCATAGACACAATTGTAAAATGAATTAGTGTTCCAGCACTGGTACTGTAGTGCTACCTCCCTCACCCCTGCATAGCACGATCACCGAAAATGAAGTAATTTTCCAGCACTTGTACTCTATGTGAACCCCCAGCCCCCCACTGCCCGTTCCCCGGATCACAGAAACTGAAGTATTGTATGTAGTTGTGTTTGCTGCTGTCCACACATGCAGGGAGTGTGGGAAGATTGGTTGGCAGGGTGTCCTCTGTGGATGCTGGTGGTGGTAGCATTTAAAGTGGACCACCAGTGATTTCATTCAGTAGGTGTTACTGGCTGTCAGGGTTAGGTCTGGCAGGGTGGTACCACTAGACTACCATAGCTGTAACATTTGTTCATTTTTGGGGAATGCTGCTACAAGGAGGTTGGGGGGGCAGTAGCCTACCATCGATATTTCAAACGTATCTTTTTGGTGATTGCAAGTACTGGTAGTGAGTATGGTAACACTACATTACCAGGGATATTTAAAGATATTTGTTTTTTGGCGGTCATGCCTATGGTCGGTGTGGGAGACGGGTACCATATGTCTTCCTCAGAAATCAACGCATTATGTTTATGGTGCCATGTGCATGTCTCGTCTGTGGCCAGCACTGTACATCTCTTGCAAATCTGGTGATACTGACATGCAAATGGTGCCATTTGCACATTGCATATATAATGGCCCATTTTGAATATTGCTGGTTGAATATCTGTAAGTTGCACTGGTCGTAACTCTGTTGCGCTGGCGCCTGCACAATTCATGGTATTCATCCCTGTCTGGGTGAGATGGCTTTTCACCCATGCAAGTATCTTTGTTGTTACCCTGGATGTCCATTGTCTGAAAATACCCAATGCAATTTGAAAATGACTCCAATGGTTTACAGGTTTGTTTTAGACCATAATATATCATGTTAATTAGCAGTCAGATAATACAATGTCAACATTTCATAACATATTCTTTTTACAATGACACGTCACATGTAATAATAAGATGGCCCATAAAAACAGCTTGTTTCATAGATAACATTTGTAAACTGTTGTGTGGCAACCAATATATGTTCATTAATCAGATAGATCTACATTTATTTATAGTGTATGGTGCACTGCGGTTCTGTATGGAAATCCATACACTGCAAAAAGTTGTTCTGCTGTACTGATAACCTCACTAATGCAGAATGACTTCTCATTCTGCGTTAGTGATGACATCACATTGCAACCTCCCCCACCAGCACTGTTGATAGGACAGGGGTGGTCAACTTGTCATGTGCGCAAGCTGGATGGCACTCCAACGTAAGACAATAGCCAGGTAACAGTGACCATGGTTGACAAAAGACAGCAAAAAAAGTAAGCATGCTCTTCTTTTTTGCCACCGTATACTATAAAGAAAAGTGTGTGGGAGCCCACATACACAGCTGCGCTATTCTGTAACCTTGTGTTTTCCATGATGACAGGGACCTCTCGAGCTTCACTCTCGAGGTCCGCTGGGTCATGGAAACCAATTAGTTACAGAATAGCATGGTTGCTTATGGGCTCCCATACACTATCCAATATATTAACTGTGTAGAACTTTATATAACGTGTGGTATCAAACATGACAGTGTGAGCATAAACAAGCGACGAGTTGCACAGCTTCAGTGAAGCAGAAGATAATATTTATGTTTTAAAATTGGAACCATGACTGCTAGCCCATCGGCGCTGTGGTTGGATTACAAACTGCGATGCTGGCTACCAGGGTTCGGGAACAAGCCTTGGTCACAGGATGGGATTCCAGGGTGAGGATGATGGTGTGTCCAGAGACAGCTCTCCTTGTCTGAGATGAGGGCAGTTATGTGCCCAGGCACCCGCAGGCCTGTGATGGAGGCTGGAGACACCACAGGACCTCGGGCTTGGTATGCAACAGGGGAGGGACGTCAGTACACCACCTCAGGTGAAGAAAATAGGAAAATAGCTCCGTGCATGCCAGATGACAACCTCCAGCTCCTCTGCACTGCCAAACCCTCCAGTGAGCCATCCCAATGTCCTCAGCAGCATCCTGTGTCCTATGCAGAAGTGACAGGCAGCCCTACACTGGTTCATTCCCTCTTGGAGGAGGGAGACCTACCTGGCGACAGAATACTAGGGAATACCTCAGGACAGGCTGCAACATGAGGTTAGATGGGGAGTCAGGACTCGAGTGAGGTAAATAGGGGATTAGCAGGGCTCCTCGGAGGACCTGAAGGCGTAGGGGGCACCAGCGTAGTAGTGGACAAAATAGATAACACAAGAAAGAAAATAGGGACCCTGCATTTTCCCACCCTTATTCCATGCTGCTGCCAATCCTGAAGCTAATCACCATGGCACCCCCCCCCCCTCAGCAGCCACGTTAAATAACAGATGCTGCCACACCAGCAATTGCATTACACCAGCAAGGAATTGTAATCACAAATGATCAATCTCTTTCCACCGCCTGTTACATTCTCACTGTAAAATCACCATTTTCAAGGTAGCCTGATTGAACCTGTGTTGCTGTGATTAAGATAATAAATGGGTAGATACATAGAAACATAGAAATTGATGGCAGATAAGGACCGCTTGGCCCACCTAGTCTGCCCATTTTCCTACCTAATAGATATGCTGCAGATCCTAGCTAACCAATAGCCTACTTCCTCCTTTTCCCCGCTCTGACTGCCTTATATCTGTCCCATGCATTCTTGAATTCCCCCACTGTTCTTGACTCCACAACCTCCTCAGCAAGGCTGTTCCATGCATCCACAACCCTCTCCATGAAAAAATACTTCCTTACATTACCTCTGAGCCATCCCCACTTCTATCTTCAAATTGTGCCCCCTTGTTTTTGCACATCTTTTTTTTTTGAAAGATACTATCCTCTTGGACTTTGTTGATTCCCTTGAGGTACTTGAAAGTTTCTATCATGTCCCCCCCCCCTCACTTCTTTCCTCAAGGGTATACATATTAAGCTCCTTTAGTCTTTCTTCAGATGTCTTCTGTGCAGACCCTGCACCATTTTGGTTGCCCTCCTCTGGGCAGCCTCCACTCTGTCTATGTCTTTGCAGAGATGGGGTCTCCATAACTGCACACAGTACTCCAGATGGGGTCTCACAAACTGTCTGTACAGAGGGATAACAACTTCAGGTTTTCTACTGTTGATGCTTCTCCCTATGCATCCCAGTATTCCCCCAGCCTTCCTTACTGTCTTGTCACATTGCTTGCCCACCTTTAGGTCATCTGATAAAATTACCCCCAGGTTCTTTTCCATTTTTATTGTTGTCAGTATCTCCCCTCCCATTGTGTACTCTTCCCCAGGGTTTTTGTTTCCCAGGTGCATTACCTTGCACTTCTTTGCGTTGAATCTAAGCTGCCATACATTTGACCGTTCCTCCAACCTTGCCAAGTCCCTTCTCATCCTTTCCACTCCACCTTTTGTATCAACCCTGTTGCAGATCTTTGTTTTGTCAGCAATGAGACATACTTTTCCTTCCAGTTCCTCTGCAATGTCACTTATAAAGACATTAAAAAGGACCAGTCCAGGTACTGTATCAAATGCCTTGCTAAAATCTAGGTAGGCCATGTCCACAGTCCCTCCCTGGTCTACTACTTTGGTCACCCAGTCAAAGAAATCTATTAGATTCATCTGACATGACCTTCCCACTGTGAATCCATGCTGCCTTGAGTCCTGTGCCCCACTGGCCTCTAGGTACTCAACAATTCTTTCCTTCAGAAATGATTCCATCATTTTCCCTCCCACTGAGGTCAAACTAACTGGTCTGTAGTTTCCTGCCTCTGTCCTGCTCCCACTTTTGTGTAGAGGAATCACATCCACTCTCCTCCAGTCCTCAGGTACCACCCCATCCTCCCATGATTTGTTAAAGAGAGTAGTCAGTGGTGTCACTAGTTCTACCCTTAGTTCTTTTAGAATTCTTGGGTGGATCTCATCAGGCCCCATTGCTTTGTCCACCTTCAATTTTCAGTAGTTCTTTCAGAACCATTTCTTCTGTAAATGGACTGGTATTGACCCCCTAGTGTTTCTCTTGTTTGGTTTAGGTACCTCCCCCTCTTCTTCCTTTGTGAATACTGAGCAGAAATATTCATTCAGTATCCCTGCTTTTTCACTGTCATCCTCTGCCCACATTCCTTCCCCTTTATTAAGCCGCAGTATCCCTCCCTTGGTCTTTCTTTGCTCCCTAATGTACCTATAAAAGGTCTTATCCCCCCTTATTAACAGAGCTGGTTATCCTTTTCTTGGTTTGGGCCTTTGCTATTCTGACTGCCTTCCCTGCCTCTTTCTGCTTTAACTGATAAAGTTCTCTGTCCTGCTCCTTCTGTGCTTCCTTGTATTTCCTGAATGCTAGCCTTTTCTCCTTAGCCTTCCCTGCCACCTGCCGGGTATTGCATACATCGAATATGCAATGGAAAAGCTGTGAAATATTTGATTTATATCCACTCTAGCAGTTTCACCTCGGACACCTCATGAGTGGCCTATTGCACTCCTGATGTTACCTGAAGTGAAACTGCTCAAGTGCAGAAAAATCATGTATGTCACGCATTTCCATTGCATATACTCTATGTATAGAAATATATAGATAATATTATAATGTCACATAACCTTAACTACAATTGCAGTACATAGACTTTGACAGCAGATAAGGACTTCTTGACCCATCTAGTCTTAAACTATGCATTACATTGACAACAACCTGTAAAACAAAGCTGAACACAACAACAACTGTGTTTGTAATGTATGGCTTTGTGGTTAATTGACATGACATTACCATGTTAACCTGAACAGTGACAATTACAGCACACTGGAATCAGTGTATTTGAAGTTTTCTCTAGTCTCATCAAACTGATAATTGTTTTGTTGTTCTTTACAAGTAACATTTCAGAATCAACCATTAGTATCATGGCTTACAAGTCAGTACATAGACTATATAAGTAATACTGACATCATTCTTTTTTCCTCTTTCCATAGCTGTCATCAATTTCTGGCTTACAGAAGTTTTGTTGGTTGGTGCTGGGGATGGTTGGGTGGTAGAGTATGCATTGTATTTCCATCATGTGCTGTTTGTAAAATAAGGGAGCGTTGGCCATCTGAGAATTATGTTGGATTTCTGCCGGGCATGATGAGAATACTGTGTCAGCAATTGAAGCGCCTCCTGCCGTACCATTGCCCAATTGCATTTTTTTTGTCTATTGCTTCAAATTTGGATGTTAAAGGCTGTGGGACTGCCCCCCCCTGATACCAAACTTCTGCTGGTTTATCGAGTTTTGCAGCGCATTCAAGCTCACTCAACAGTTCACTCACAAAGTCTACAAAGTAATAGAAGGACAAGTTTACTGAATTATATTGGTACATTGTCAACCATGGCTTACAAACCTTTTGGATGAACAAGAATGTTACAGGTTACAGCAATGTTACATGTTTACTATGATTGTGTCAGCTGCCTGTTCTTACTATTACTATACAATGCATAAAACAGACTGTTCATTCATTATATTGTTAATGTTCTTTTTTTTTTTCATAAGCGTAATAAGCAAATTGTTCAAACACAGTACTATAATTAGTATGTCAGCACATCAAACCCATGGGAAGGCACAACAAACCATGCCATCACCAACCCCCACTTGTGTTGCCATTGCAGCTTCAGACAAGGAGACACATTAATCGACAGCACTGTCTGTCAGCCACATATGACCTGCTGAATTTCAAAATGGTGGTATCAGCTTAACAAACAGATTAGTGATACTGGATGTGGCCTAAGGACAATGTGTATGGGATGTGGGGCTGTCACTAAGTGAGGGTGAAATAATGGTGGATATGTTAAAAATAAATTAGTTCTTGTAGCCAATTATGAAGCAGGGGTGTGCAGTTGGATATTTTAGTGTGTAGAGTGGCAGTATAGGGTGGCACCTTTTATTTAGATGACTCACACTGCTAATTAATGTACCCCAAGAGCCATTCAGAGTTCTGGACATTTGAAGCCCATTCTCTAAGTAAGTAATAATACCATCCAGGGTGGGCTTTATTGGGAAATACCGATCTGTCCAAGGGTGTAATGAGGACCAACGCCACAGGCGGAGGGCCTTATAGCCCCTGGAAGTTTTGGTGTTTCTTGCGCTTAGAAAATGGTGAACTGACTTACATATTTTAGAAAAAAAAGGTCTTCTTTAAATCTTTAAACTCATGGCTAAAATTCATTTTGAAACAAAATAGTTCCTCCATCTATATTTAAGTGCTGTGTTTTCTTTTTAAAACTAGGGAGTTTTGTCCTACTTGAGGTTCCATTGTTGATACTTTTGAGTGAATTGTAAGGTACCTCCCCCCCATAGCTATAGTTGTGGTGGTAAGACACAGATGCAGCGACAGATAAGAGGGAGCAGAACTTCGGGAACTCATTGTGACCATCTGAAATACAGTTCAGTGAAGTGTGAGCTGTGTGTAGTTCTTTTTTGTTTAGTTACTGTGATCGTGTGGGTTTAAACAGACTGATGTGGGAAGAGTGTTGAAGATGGCTGTGAGGGTAGACGGCCCTAGAATCTTTGCTTCAGCTTTACCATGGTGACTCTTCTCAAATGGACATCACAGCTGTTAGCTGTTGCCAGGTTACTACTGTGTGTGTGTGTGTTGGGGGGGTTGGAGAGCAGGATCTTGCAGATTTTGTCACTCGCTCCATAAGGGAGCTCAAAATAGGAAACAGTTTTTATTGGGGGGGAGAACTATGCTAAATAAATTAGTTTTCGTGTTTGTCATGCCACTGAAAATGACTGGTCTTACTAAGCAATAAAAAACATGGCTGCAGTTAGGAATTTTGTGGACATTGCTTTTGCCAGCGTCAGGATTCATCATCGCTCATGAAGGCCACCTTTTTACATTCCCTGCTGGTGCACTGCGCCTGCTGCACCTTTACGTGCAGGTCACCCACATTAAAAAAATTTGAACTTGATACTGATGAGTGGGAGGGTGTGAGTAGTGCACCTGCAGATGATCTCACTTTGCAGATAATGTGAAATATGTAAATGTTGCTCTTGTCTCTGTCATCCTGTGTGGGCAACAGAAATTTTGACAAACCACTGAACCTCCCAAAATCATGCCCAGTACACTGAGGACACACAAAGCCACCTGTAACCATATGTAACCCCTAGGTGGCACTATCCCAAGGGCTACTACCCCTGCCTGCTTGGCTACTAACAGGTTGAGGGGCCTAGGTCCAATGGCGGGTGCCTCCACCCAGAGGTCAGGGTTTGTAGTGGTTAGACTAGCTTGGTCACAGCCCTCTGGGACACAGACCCCCTTTTATTCCCTCTAGTGGCTCACACAGTACACAGGAGTTACAGTCCCAATACCCCACATATACACACTGTTCACTCATAAGGTACCACTTACCCTCAAGACTGATTCTGCTGCACGTTTCTGATGACCCGCCGTAAAATAAGGTTAAACAGCATACACAGCGAAATACAATACTGTTTCCATAAGTACCAACACCACAGACAGTATATAGTATAACAACAACAAATCTGATTTATTTAGGGGACAGTAACACTGGAGGGGGAAATCAGGTTAATTGGTGGCATTAAATCACAGTACTGTGCACACATACAGGGTCTGAAAAGTCACACTCTGGGTACCCAGGTTGTGGAGGGCTAGCCAGGTCCATTGCCCAGGGTTGGCCGGCAGGTGCAGATGGATAGGGCCCTGTAGAAGAAAATATATGCACAACACCCAATTGTAATCCGGAGCTGGATGGCTCAGTCCATGAAGCAGTGAAACAACAAGAATTAGATGACACACTTGTGACTGAAAACAGGCTGCAGGGGAATACCCTGATTTGTACTCACAATACCCAAGCTGAGAACCGGATGGTGGATGATCTTCTGGATTGTCAGAAGCAACAGGACATGGAGACAAGGTCTTTGTGACTGGACCCCACTGCAGCTGATAGCAATGGATTTAGTCCGAGACAAGCTGCGGTTTGTTTCCAGCTTCAACACACAGCACACAGTACAGGGGATTGGAAATAGCGATTCCCCACAAGCACTACACACATTCATATATAAAAGGAAAGTACTATACCAGGCAGGCTGTTCCTCGATCCTGATCGCACTTACTGCAAAATACCTGGGAGCACACACAGCAGCTTCAGTTCCTGACAGACCAAGTGCGATTCAGCAATTTCTCCAGTCTTCTACAGGGTGAGCCTGATTTCTATACTTCTAGTGCTTCTTTCTCTTCACAACTCGGATTCAGTCCAAACTGGCACTCACAAAGGCTGCAGGCCGAACCTCAGGGCCTCACACACACTTCCCACGTGAAACTATATACAGCAGAAGCACAGAGCTCCTTCTGTCTTCACTGTTACAACTGATCTGAACTTTCCAGTCACAGAGCAGGGCATTTCCTTTAGCTCCACACCATTCTATAGGCTGGTTCGGCTGTCACTCACAATAAGACTTCCTCTGTTGGTGAAAAAAGGCACCAAGGTCAAAACTACATTTCCCAGAGTCACTGCCCATACAATCCCCTTGTGGCTGGCTCAAAATTGAGAGTCCAAGTTCTGATTCGTCCATAGGCTCCATTTTAAGGTCCCCCTATCATCCTGATTGGTCCAAGTCAGCAATTCAGGACCAAAATGAAAGAGCTACACTGAAACAGTTTGTGCTGAAATGAAGACAGGTTAGACAAACTACATTTTCTCAGTCACTCTAAATGATTTCTGGCAAACAGTTATATCTTTCAACAAGGTTCCCTCTGCACATGTAGTGACTGCAGAAACAGAGTGAATTGACAGCAGCCTGGGCGGGATTTGGGCATTAGAACACACAGTCCTGCCTTTTAAATTAATTATAGCTACAAGCAGGCAGCTCTTAAACAGATGGTACCAGAGGCTCTAAAAGCACTCACACTTAAATGGCTTAAACGCCGAACACCTTCAGACTTGGAGCATTCAGGCAAGCTCCTGGAAGACTTTTGGGAACCCCCATCTGTAGGGGGGTTACACCTATATCACTTAGTGATGTACAGATTGTGAGACTGTCCAAGTCGAGCACAACCATGATTGTCAATACATGGTGGGCTTTCAGGTACGGTTAAAGGTACTTTATATGCTTCTTCAGTAGGGTTGAATTATCTGTAGAGGTTTGTCAATATTTTTACAGTATTACAAAACTATGATATTAAAACATAAATCTGTTGATAACATTTTCATTATCATTAATGCTGTTAAATTAGCATAATAACAACATTTGAAATGGAAAGGTGTGTTATTCAATAAACCTTTCACTTACCATATGATATTGGTGTCTTTATTGATCTGACAACACACTGACCACCCTTATATTTTGGTATGTCAACTTTGAATTTTTTATCTCCCTTCACAGTCACTGCCTGCTCCCTGCTGGAGTTGCAGTTAAAATGGAATGCAGCAAGAAGCATCCTGTTGAGATAAACAGTACATGGTTTGAACAACAGTATTTACTGTCACAGTCTGCTTATAGTGTATGATGCAATGCCTTTGTGTATGGAGATCCATGCACCACAGAAAGTTGTTCTGCTGTAGTTGTAACTCAAGACCTGTTGGTGGACACGACATAACATATGCAAAAGTGAGTTTTTTTCTTATGTGGCAGTCACCATACAATATATAAGACACTGTATGGTTACCCACACACTACTCAGCTATTCTATAACCTCGTGGATAAAATGCTTTTTTCTCAAGGTCATCAGCTGACATTATATCCACTCTGTGGGACAATAGCCTTGTAGTGACTGAGTAACCATAAAGTATCCTATATCTTATAAGAATTTATAGAAGGGGTACAAGAAATGATGCAATTTGATTGTATGCTAGCATTACAACACCCTTACATTATTCCATGTCCTGGTGACATGTGCAGTCTAACCACCATGGAACATGGATTTGTCCAGTCAGCATTACATCATCTAGCACTGATGAATGACTGGAATGCTGCATTCTGATTTAGAACAAGCATGGTGGAGGTACAATGTAATTACAAAGCATACTTTTGACACTTTTTTTGGAGTACTTTTTAATAATAGCAATGAGGCACCCACATGACTTACTGTACATTAACAGTTAATCACCCCATACAGGTAATATAACGCTGTACTGTGCCTAGTGCCATATTGCACCCCTGGGGGTGATTAACAGATTGTTACTGCAACCACTGTTCATACCTCACTGATCAATATAATCCACACTGTTTGAATCACTTTGTTTGTGTCAAAATCATATAAATCAAGATAAAACACACAAAAAAACACAGTAATGACTGAAAAATGCCATGGATATCCACACGAGGCCGGACACAGATGACATTCAGCATCTTAACCTCAGTTTACACAAACAATGGCCAGACAAGCAATGGCAGAAGACAGGCAGACATATTTACATAAAATGATGTCTGCAGGTAACTGCTGATGATAATATATATTACCATGACAGATAAAGATACTTCTACTGTTAGGTACGATAATTATATCTATTAAATATTAAATATAATATTCTGTGCACACAACAGCACGGTTTTAGAAAACGGCATAGTATCACCACTGCCCTGCTTGAATTTACCGGTACAGTGCATAGTTCACTTGAAAAAGTACTTTTTACTGGGGCTGTCTTCATCGACCTCTCAATGGCATTTGACACGGTCCACCATCGGCTGCTGTATGACCAGTTACTCCTTGCTGGCCTTGTACCGGACTCAGCCTGCTGGTTCAGAAGCTACCTTGACAACCGCTCTCGAAGAGTAAAAATTGCCAATGCTATCTTGGACACCTTGCCTGTCCACTCCGGAGTACCTCAGGGGTCCATACTGGGCCCTCTCCTTTTCAGCCTCTTTTTAAACTCCCTACCACAATCCTGCTCAGAACAAATCATCCTGTATGCAGATGATGCTGTTGTCTTTTCTACTCACAAGGACCTTTCACCACTACAACACAGCCTCCAACTTGGATTCAGTGCCTTTGAAACATGGTTCTCCAATCATAAACTATTCCTCAATCCCAAGAAAACCAAGTCATTGCTATTCTGCAGTTCACATAACCATCACAAGCAACACCTCCTTGCCATCTCCACCAAGCAGGGGACTGTCCTCAAACAAGTTTACTCTTTCAAATACCTAGGGATTCTGCTTGACCCCAATTTCTCCTATACAGCTCACATTGATAGCATGGCTAAAGCTGCCAGCTCACACCTTGGATTACTCTACAAGCACAGGAAGCACCTCACCCCAGAGGCCCTAAAGATTGCCGTTCAGAGCTCTGTGGTGTCAATTATTGATTATGGCCTCATTATCTATGACTCCGTCATGACGTCCACCCTCCGACGTATAACAACTGCACTTAACAAAGCATGCCGACTCACAACTGGTACCCACCACCTCACCCACACCTGTGCCCTTTATGAACAATCTGGATGGCTGCAACTCTCCAACCGTATAAAGTATCTCAAGTGTGCTATGGCGGGAAAAATCAACCTTGGCCTCACCCCCCCCCGGTGTTACTGCCTTGTTACATCAAAACACCAACTGACAGAACACCAGGAGCTCGACAACCCAGATTCTGCAAGTTCACCACTGTCGAACTAGACAGAGCCAATGCTCCTTCACCTATAGGGCTCCTCTATGGATGAATCATCTTAGCCACACCATCTCCTCTGCTGCAACACTAGGTCTGTTCAAAACCAGTCTCTGGGCCCATCTCATTGCCTCTAGCTCCTGTGACTGCCTCTCCTAGATGATGACCTACACAGCTTTAATCCTAACTTATATACTGCTTAACCCCAGGCTTCCCAGTCCCCCTCCCCCCCAGCTCCTGAGGCACCACTTCAAATCTCAGGTCTTCATACCACCTCATTAGTCTCTTCTTGCCCCATTATAGCACTTATTTCCCCCTCACCCTGCCCCCTTTTTCTCTTCTATCACTCCTTCCCATTTATTTTTTGACAAGTGCCTCCGGCTGCATCTTCATCCTCCCCCTTTCCTCTCATCCCTGTCTCTCTGCCACCCCCGGGCACCTGACCCTACCCATTCCTTGTGGTCACATGTGTCCAGCAGTATTCACCATTTTACTATAGCTGCCTCTGCTAACTACCTATACTTCTCCTCCTCCTCCTCTACATCTTACTCTTCCTATAATTGACCCCTTTCAATAGCACTGTTGTACATGAATTGTTTACTGTTATTTCACTGTTGCTTCCTTGTTGTTTGTTATTTCTGATGTGGAACCTTTGTAAAAGAGCCTTGGCTCAAAGGTACTTGTAATCCTAGAATAAATAAATAAAAAATTATAAAAAATAATTACAAGGAAGTAATGCATACCGTGTGTACATCCTATGAAAACTGTATGCCCAACTCTTTGGGGCATACTGTATTACAAGGCTGTGGAAAGACTCCAGTGAACATGTTTGATGCATGGGCGATAACTTCTGAACATCTCTTTTGGCCACAGTCGATGTCACAATCATATCAACCTTCTCCTATGCCTTTTCATCTTGCATTGAGGGAAGAAATGAGAACACAAAGAAACAGTTACATATAAGAGGGATTTCATAGGTACCTTATTGTTAGTGTATACATACAATAAGGAAGCAGCAGGCCATTTGTAGGCAGTAATGCATGACAACTTGTGATGTAAATGGTCTGTTAAACTCCCCTCTATGGTTATAATGCTGCAGTATGCATATCCGAGTGCCACATTCCTGTATAGGGTGATTAACTGACCATTAACATGATCCCTATGACTAAGGCCACCAATAAAAACACAAGGTCACATAATTGTCAAGTTTCTCATTTGTGTCCCATACACTGTAGCATTACAAAAAGCTGAAATGTATGGTCAAAATCATGCAATTTGATTTACTATAATGTATGGGTAGCCCTTATTATTAACTGAATTCAAGCACATTGCAACCTTATAATGAATGGTAAGCACTAATTAGCACCCATAATCATCACATACACAGCCTTGTTACCTTACTGCTATGACATCTGATGGTTGTTAACCACACTTCAGAACTTCTCAGCAGTGGCATAACAAAAAAATGTACCAGAGCTCCATCATTCTCACGCATAGAATACAACCGCCTAACAGATTACCTTGCATGTTTTTGACCATACACTACAACAGATGATGGCTGTTGATTGAATGATAACCACACAGGTAATCACCTATCATGGTTGCTAGGGCTACAGCAAACCTCTCGAGTTGCATTCTCGAGGTTTACCATGTTGCCCTAGCAACCACTCAAGGTGATTACAACATGGTTAGCACTCGATCCCCAGACATTAACCTCTATATGATGCCACTGTTGTGACATCACTCTGTTGTTAACCCTCCTTGAGTATGTCATATCAATAGTATAATAAAATGGAATGATCACCAAAATCAGTATTGTAACAAAACACAATGCTCACAACAGTCAAGGTTATAACAAAACGGAATGCTCACAACAAGCAATGTTCTGTCAGGTAATGTAGTAAAGTAATTCAGCCTGTCATTACACAATCTTCATAGCCCATACACTATAAAATATAATGTATTGTCTTTGGTTAACAACCGTGCTGAAAACACAACTCGAGGTTGCCATGACAGCTGAAAACCTCTCGAGCTGTGCTCTCAAGTTTTACTATAATGGCATGACAACCTCTCGGAGTGTTTACAGCGTGGTTATTAACCACAGACAATACATTATCCTGTACATTACTGAGGTGTGACATATGGTTCACACATGGTTACACTTTACATGGCCTTTGGACTACTGCCTTAATACGCCACTGGCCATGCTATAAGTAAACAGTAAGGCACACAGTTCTGTGTGTTATACATATTTTACATCATGAACAGTTGCGTAGTAAGTCAGGAGGCAAAATGTTACATGACAGGTAACCATGTGTCAACGTTTTTTTACACATAAATAACACACAATCACATTACCTGATTTTATCTTTCCATTTTATAAGTAAGCAGTAAGGCACAAAGGGGTGTGATTACAGATGCAGTGAAAGAAATGACTATGCCTCACATTAACACTGTATTTGTTAACCCTGTATGATGTACGTGGGCTTAATGACAGATGAATACATCAGAATATGTGCATTGTCCACTTATTGGCTTTCATCCATTTCCATTTCCTTTCAACTTCATCAAGTGGTCCATGAGCACAACTTGGAAACAAGTCATTGTCATGGTTATGTACATTCTATATGTGATTAGTGATAGATGTTAATTTTGCCAACATTACTGCACCATTCCCGTCTGGAGTGGATCTGGGGATCCAGTACAATATGTTTCTAATCGATGGTATCAATTCCCTAATCACACTGCCACCCTTCTGTGAAGCTGTTGCCTCCAATTTCTTTGTGATACTTAGCAGATGAAAACAGAAATCAGAATAGAATATTACAAGAATGCACATTTCAAGAACAGAAACTAAGTTATGTAATCAATTAATCACTGAAGGATGCTGTCCCAGTGGTGCTGAGGGCTGAGGCACTGGTCACCTTACCTTGTGCCATGCTGGTGACCCATGTTCATGAACAAGCATGGGTCACCAGGGGTTGGCAGGGGAGGAGAGGGACTGAGTGTCTGACAGAGTGCTCTCCCTCTCCGAGGGGGGGAGGGATTCCAGTAGTCAGTGCAAGGGTGTCCACTAGCAGAGGCTGGGGGATATAGTGCCCCTGCTCTACAGTAGGGGACATGATGGCGCAGGCATCGGGGGAGAGTGCATGCGGACGCATGTGCACTCCTTTCATGGGTACCACTGCATGCCAGTCATGCAAGAACAAAAATGGAGGAGGAAAAAATCTGGTACCACTCGTGCACTGATGAGCCGTCCACCCGCCGCAGGCCCCAACATCAAATGAAGCTCCCAAACTGGATCCTGTGAGAAGGTGAGTTGAGCAGAGCTGGAGGCTCCTCACCGCCCTGCCACGGGGGTAATCCGTGGGGTGGGGGGGTAGTGGCCTGATCTCAGGGTATGGGGCTGGATGGGTGGATGAGGATGTTAGCTGACCGGGGACAAAGAAGTAGAAACAATGCAAGAAAAAAAAAATCACTGAAGGGTGTGCATTATCACTGAATAACATCACACCTTGACTGGGTACAAGCACAAAGCCACAGACAGTGTGCCTCTGCCACCCGCAGTAAGATGTTATTCATATACGACAGACACCCTGGGATGCCATACTGCGATTAGAATATGGCTATAAAAATCAAAAAAGATTTTCATGATTAAGCGATAAACAGAAGACACAACTCATAACTTAGAACATTATTATATAGAGAATACTGGATGGACAACTATGCACAACCAATTTATTGTGCCACAGAGAGGTTCAGATTTCCTGTGACCTCAAGAGCGAAGCTCGAGAGGTCTATGGGAATCAGAACCACAATGTGACAGAACCCTCAGTTTGTGCATAAAGTTGCTCATCCTGTGTTTTTTATAGTGTATAGCACTATTGTGTGTAATGTGTGCATTGTGTTTTTCTTTTCTGTTTTTCATAATGAAAGTGAGTTGTGAAGTCTATATAGGTACTATAATACTGTCACCACAGAATTAAATAGAGGAAAGCAACAATGTGCCAGCATTTCAAGTGGTTCTGCTACAATTGTGACATTACCATTGCAGCAGAACAACATAATGATATCCCTACTGCAGCAGAACAAGCATATTCCAGGCATGGAATTTCATGCATGACAGCATTCCACTATACACTATACTTAATGTAGACATAACATAGAGATAAAATAGTCCCTTCAACAGCTAAAGTGTTCATTCCCTCCAGGTTACATTGCAATTTTTACCTCACACTTTATTCAGTGACCCGGTGTGTGAGAGGATGGGGGAACCTTGACTGCTGTTGGTAGACTATAATTACTGACACACGGTGTTGCAGATGCATCCCCTACAGTTCATGCACACAGAATGTGAGCAGTTAGCAGATGCTAAAACATTATATCCTTGTCCATACCAATGGTACCCAGTTCCATAGTGAAAGATGTGTTTACATCACCTGAAGTGTACATGCCACCAACTCACAATTTTTGCTGTATGTATTTCTTTTGAATTTGTAATATAGAGTCATGGGGCACTGAACAGATACATGTTACCAACCTTTAACGTAGTGCCAAACATCATATTGATGCTTGATTTCTGGCTCGTTCTCACATAAATACTTTTGAATTTGTGGGTGTCTGTCTGTGATTAGCACTAGTGGTTGCAATCCATCTTGTCTAACTCCATCGATGCAGCACTTCAGACCCTCCAACTCCATGTGGTAAGCGCTCTTTACTTCATTGCACTATCAATGGATAAAAAGTGACATATGCCACAGCAATAGTAAGTGGTACAGGCAACAGAACATTACTTGAGGAACATCAGTAGGTAAACAGTTTTCTTCTCCAATACATGTTTACCAGGGAATACATAGCAAACACTCTCTCAATGAATAAGTCTCCCTAAAGTTACCAGTAAAATTACATCCCTGAAGTGCTATGCTGTACACATCTGTTTTGCTGTTAAGGTGTCTTCCTTCACTCTGTCTCTGTTAACATCCCATACTTCCTCTGCTTTGCTGATTTGACTCATGTCTTAAAATGCCTATCTGTGTAGTAAGACATGCATGTAGCAGTCACATAATAAAATCCATGAAATCATTTCCAATTTGCATAGAAACATAGACATTGATAGCAGATAAGGATCAGGGCTGTCACATCTGCCATCACCAGATAGGATGACATCATTTCCACCATGTTTTATTTCAGTAACTATGGATTCCTTGTGAGCTGTCCATACTTTGTAAACTGTTGGCTGTACAAATATAGTGAAATGCCGATAGTACATTGCCACAGAAATGCACTGAATGTTAACATTACGAAGTACTCTCAATGTCTGCTGTGGTGAAACACCACTAAATCCTATGCTGGCAGACAACAGAACATTCCCTGTTGGATATTCTGCAATATGAGACTGCGATGACCATGTGCGCTTATGGCCACACTCCAAACATGTCTGCGTAAATTACAATAAATGTCCCTTTCATGTAGGTGATTACAGGGTTTGTGGTCGTATGACACTGGATACATACTTGGAATAACTCCATTAATGATAATTCAAATACAATAAATTTTCTTTCCTCCCATCTAAACTTCTGTTTTGATTCTTGCTCCACAGTGGGGATAGGCCTGTTAAGTGTAGAAAAGTGTTAATGTAAATGGATACATGTTACATGTAGAGTATGGCATTTGTTTGCGATATACCTTAGTAGCTTGAACAATAAATACATTACCTTGAAATGGGATGACTAATGTTGCATTCACTGTCTGAGGCTGTCGTGCTGGAGAATAACAGATGTCATTGACATCATCAAGCACTAATGGGTCAGAGTCTGTGTCAGAACTGTGGACCGGTGATGACATAAAGAGATGATGCACCATAGGGTCAGTCTGCGTACAGGCATCCTTTACTTTAGTTGATGTTTGAACACCTAATCAACAATAAAAATTAGACATGTACTACTTTACAATAAGCATTCAGAAAAGAGAGACGATACCAAAGTCAATTAAAAGCAAATATTTAAGCAATATACCACAAGAGGGTGTTGGTGGGGCCCTGATTTACCCACCTGGTGTGCTTTGCTCATGAGGAGCAGGCTGAGTGAGAAAACATACCAGGAGTGCATAGATCCTTCCATTACCCACACACTCAAGTGGGATATCGCGATCACAGAATGTCTACCTTGTTTTTTGGGGGTTTAAAAAACAATAAAATATAGTTTTTTTCGGGCTGGCTGGCACATCTTGACATGGGGTCATACTACGATTTACACGTTGTAAATTGTGCCAGCAAGTCAGTCAGGGGTCAGTATTTTTAGAGACATTCTATAATCCTTTCTATTAAATGGGCACATACATCACTCTGTCCTGATTGCCTGATACTTGGTCCTAGCCACTGCAGTAAGAGGGTGCAACTACTGGCTGCCACAAGTCCCTGGCAACAACAGTAAGTACCACAATACATAAAAGAACAATTTCCAACCTACAATTGCAAACATGTGTGAGGCCTTTAGTCATACAGTATGTAACAAAGTTTGACTAGGCCCAAAATCTTAAATTCCATTACATTAAATAAACAAACTAATTAATGTAATGTACTGTATGGTGTTAAACTGTCAGAGATGGAAATACATCCTTGGAATACCACTGTTATGCTACAGTGCATACGTAGACACTGCTGCATAACAACAAGGGGCGCACTTCTGTATGAATGTAACATGATCATAACACACAAGGAAGCGGCCACGAATGTAAGATAGAGTGGATGAGATTGGCTAACAAGGGAAATAAACCATAAGTATCTTTACTTCTGATGTTCACTTGCCATGGGAGTCTTCATTTATTTATTTAGTGAATTGGAAAATACCTTTCAGCGCAAGGTCTTTTACAAAGGTTCCAAGTCATAGATTGCAAAACAAAGAACAATAGGAGACAGCAAAGGTACATTACAATGAACAATTTAGCTTGGATTCAGAACTTACAGAAAAACTCAAAACATAGGTACAAGTTAAACTAAAAAGAAAAACACTTTTTGAAGGTGGAAGGAATAACCAGCCACAGAGTGCATTGTCAGTAGTTTAGAGGGACGGGGATAGGTGGCAGTGGGGTGAAGAAAGGAGAGAAAGAGAGGCATGTAATATGGTGGAGGTGAAGGGAGGGGGAAGAAGGCGGCTAAGGTATAGGGAAAAATAGTGGGGGTGAGGGGAGGCTGAGTGGAGAAGATATGCTAAAGTAAATGGTGGGGTGTGAGGGGGCATGGTCAGGCAGCCCACATTAGTAGTGACTGTTAGGGAAACTCACGGGATTGTGAGTTGGGGGAAGGTGGAGGGTGGGGTGGCGGGTGCCAAAGGAGCATGATGCAGACTGATTGCTGAGGCAACTCATGAGAAGGGACAGAGGAAGGGGGTACCTTGAGGCCTGCCTAGTGCTTGCTGGGGGGCAGAGAGAGCAGGTGTGGCTGGACTCAGGGGCAGGTGCACCTAGAGAGTGTTATTATTTGGTGTTTGTTAAACAATCGCCAATGCAACCTCTTGATAAATACATACAATAGTTATGGGTAGTACACCATACATTCTTCTCTATGTTATTTACACTCATAAGTCCCACATACACAAATTTAGACAATCAAGTACTAGTCAAACTTTCCATTGCTGATGTTGTTTGCTGACAATGAAAAATGCTACGACTATCCCTGCCAATTTCTCAGACAACTCCCTGCTCCTTACCTAGCAACACATATAATTGTGGTTCTACAGTAGATCCCCTTCAGGCCTGTCTGTGTGTCTTTGTTTGTATACAACTTGAGATTTGTAGAATGTTGAATTAATGCATTTCATGTTACCATTATGTATGTGTGGTTTAGGGGGGGCATTGAACATAACCAATAAGACATGACTGTGTGCTTCTACAACTGAGATACCTGCACACTCAAAGGCTGCAGGCACTTGATTGGGGTTGTTGTGCATAACAATGACTATGTGTGCATGGGTATCGCAGCAGTAATAACACCTGGCCATGTGTTATTGCTGAAACATACCACTGCTGTATCAGGCCATCCAATAATGCAATGACTGTGTTATGGTGGTCGACTACATGCACAGCTGACATACACAACAGGTGAAGTCCAGCACCACACCTCAGATATCAGTATTAACCATTTTTAACACATTTAGATCACTTAGTGTCAAGACTGTTGTCTAGGCTGGACCGGTGGTGCTGAGGGTTGAGGTGCTGGATGCCACACCTCGCGCTACGCCGGTGATCCGGGGTCAGGAGCAAGCCCGGGCACCGGGGATTGGTAGGGAAGGGAGATGGATTGAGCATCCCCGGGACAGCTCTCCTCTCCCTGGGAGGGATCAGGAGTTTCCTGGTGCAATACTGGCCCATGGTGGAGATCAGGGGATACTACCTGCATGGGAGCAAGGGTGGATGAGTGCAGAGGGCGTCTAAGGGTCATTGCCTGCATGCTGATGCCATTGCATGACTGCGCTCAATGGGAAAACTAGCCACTCAAGAGAAATGCCTCCCAGACCATGGTGAGATGACGGTGGCCCCAGAGGAACACCCCACTTCCCAACAGATGGCCCAGACACACCCCGATCTCTCCATAGCCAGACCGTTTGGGTCCAGGTAAGGAACCTCACACTTAGGAGTTGACCACCAGGAGAGGGGCGGAACCAGCCCCGGAGGTGATACGGGGGGTCGGGTCTGCCTGGAGTCAATTCAGGGAGAGTTCCTGGGAGATGCGGGGGGTTCAGGCTGGGAGTAGGGGTAGTATCCGAGTGGGCACTCTTGAAGAATGCCCAGGATCTGGGAGTGAAAAAAAAAGACTTATCTGGACATGTTTGGAAGAACATATTGCAATTGTGACTTAAGCGCATATCAAGACAATAAGTAGGTATCTCACAATAACATGAACCAAGAAAGGCAACACTAAAAAAATCACCTATGCTTTTACAGTGTGGCCGATGAAGAGACCTCTGTGTCCCCTTTGAAGCACACTGCTTTGATACAGATTCAGGAACTGCACAACCAAAGGGTAACGATTCATCTTCTTCCATCTCAGTGACTGAATCCACAATGGCATCACTTGTTACATCATTAACTGGTACACAGTCTGAGGACTCTGTTTTCTATTCAGTATTTACATACTGGCTGATTATCTGTAATAAGCACAAGCAATGTAAAACACATATTACAGTAACACATAAGTATGGATGAATACATCGTACAATATTCAGTACAACAATACAGTTGTTAACTATTCAATAAATATGGTAATTTAACATGCAAACATGTACAACAATTACACACAACTGGGTGGTGGCTCACCTGCTACATGACAGATGTTTAGTGCTACAATACGGTCGTGCCAGACATGCCATGCTGTATGGATACATGTACTGTTATTGATGACCATGAAATCTGTAATGTTCTGGAGACACTGAGTGAAGCAACTCAATGACAATAATTGTCTTGGTGAATCCAGAATGCAAGCTGAACTGTAATGTCATACATAGTGCTGTGTAAGGATCCGATGCAAGGACTTTAAAATAGTGGTGGAATTGTCTTGTTGACCAGATGAAATTTCAGCTCATTGAAACAAAATAGTAACAACAGGTTTATCTGGTTTAAAGACAGTTGACACCACCCACCTTCCAACATCTGAACCATGCTATGGTAACACAATGTGTTATTCAGCATGCGTTGCCGTTCACAGACGGAGGCAGAAAACAATAACATTAAACTCCTTTGGCACATACTTCTGCTGCTAATGGTCAGTGCTTGTAAGGGTGTATCATGACAGAGATGGTAGAAGCTGTCATCCGCCAACCAACTGATGTGCCCATGTTCAACTGTTTACACAAGTACACAACATGTTATCTGTCTATGGAATGATGTGTCATGGGGTGGGGGCATTCATGTCGAAACCTCACACACATGTAGTCAGTGAATTACAGCAACTGACATCCAGTTAGCGATTACTATTTACAGTATGTATTCAGTGAATAGCTGTACCAGCGACTGGCCATGGTGGTCAAAGGTGAACTGCGCTATTAGACAGCGGACAGATGGGTGTGTGGAAGCTGACACTAGTCTACCATTGATTGTTTGTTATTGGTTATTGTCAGGCATAGATGGGTTGCAGAGATCTGGTCATCATGGGGGATGCACTACCACTGCAGAACACTTAAACATTACATGGGTGGTTCTGGACATGACACAAGATGGGCTGGCAAGACCTACAGGACATATACACAGTACATGGTGAGGATCAGGGGAGCACTAACAGTGATAAGCTTTGGCCACAAGTTGCTGTGAATGGGTGGGGCAACTGAGGTTCAAAGACAATGTATGACCTGTTCTAATGTTCTGTGTATATAGACTGGAACATAGTAAAATCAGGGAATTAGCAACTGACCTTACAGATGATGGGTGTAAGTGGGGATGTAAGCACCCTAGTGTCATGTCACAGACTGGGAGTTAATGGCACAAGTCAAATTAGGCAAAGACAGTCTGGCAAATAATGAATGTCAGAACTCCGGGCCAAAAGCTGTCCTTGCATCATCCCGTGTGACCAAACTACATTTGCGCAAAGTGTAATCCTCTCTTAATCGGGACAGCATTGTCTGCTGGTAATTTGCTGTTTTTGTATACTTCAATCCCAAGCTTTGCATGTGTTTGGTAAAACAATGATAGCCGGTGACACGGGTTCTGGAGCAGACTTTGGTCACTGTAGGGCCAACCAGGGGGAGTAGGCTTAAACATCCCATGATGGCTCGTCTTCTCCGGTGGGAGGGTGGGAAATATGCCCAGCATATACTGACCTATGGTGGAGGCCAGAGGCTTAGCATCACGTCAGGCTCCTCAACATCTGATTTGCCTCAGACGAAGGTCAGACTTTCAAAAAATCTCTGAGGCAAGCTGGGGAGGACATCGCGGATGGTGGCACTTCTGCCTTCACGTCAATGGCACTCGTGACATCCACAGAAATGTGGAAACTGCCCTCCAGCTCTGAAGGAGATGGAGCCCTAGAGCTTGCCCTCAATGTGCTGCTGCCATCTTGACTACCCTCCTATCAACTAAACCAGAAGTGCTGAGGGTGCCTGGTGACCAAGTTCATCCCCACCTGGGTGTTAGACCACGGCTCTGTGTGTGACGAGGATGGATCAGGTAAGGTGAACAGCACAAGCATGACTTATTGGGTTTCTGAACAAGTCAGAGCTGGGGGGATGTAGGGGAGAAAACCACAAAGTAAAAAAAAAACCAATAACGATAACACTACATCATGAAATGTGTGGCCTCATCACTATTACATTGTTGGTGTGTAGTACTAGAAAACACATTTATGACATTAGAGAATAGAAAGTGATGGGGTGGGGGGACAGGACACAGATGGCATTGCAACGATCATACACATTCATAGCTCGCAAGTAACAGATAGCATTTGCAACATCGAAGGGTACTCCAAGTCTGCAATGATATGACAGAGATCATCTCTGTGTGTGTCTGCGGGGTGGAGTAGCAGGGAGGGGAATAAAAAACATTGTGTTAAATATGTAAAACACAAAATAATTAAAAATACCTCAGCAAGTTGTCTTTTATGGAAAGCACCTCCAATTTTCTTTCTCTATCTCTGGCTATGAGATTCTTCTTCACCAACAGATTGCAGCTCACATACCATACAATCACTGTGAGACATGGTACTGAGTAGACTCACTGCAGCATTAGTGGGTTGAGATGCAGGAAGAGTGGGTACAGCATCGGGCAGTAGTCACAAACACTTAGCAATTTTAATTTTATATTGCATAAAAATAGAAGGGTCGTAATATGACTCTTCAAAATGTACTGAGTATAACACACTATATTTACATGGCCCATGCCAGTCTAGGTGCTTAACACTAACAAATCGGTTCCACAACTTAAGAACGTGTGCATCCTTTGGGAACATAAAAAGAGAAAATCTTGCCCGATGCGTGTTCCCACAGTTGGCAGCCACACAACGTAATGGCATTTTTGTATGACAGGTTACTTTAAAGACAAATAAGTAGGTAGGTAGGTAGACAGATAAATAACAGGTATGGTGGTTATTGGCAGCTGTATAACACTATGACCAGTATTACTATAAAATGTTACTAGACTACAATATTATGAATTTGTTAGAAACAAAATACCTAATTATAATGCACAACATTGACACCATTTAAGTAACTGAAGGACTGAAATCACAGTAAAAAAAGTTAGATAAAGTTAGACATCAAGGCTGAAAAGATAGAAATAAAATATACTTATGCCGCAGATTATGCTACCATTCTGCAAAAAGGAGATATCACAAACCTACAGGACGGAAAGACCACAATACAAGACAGAAACTGTTGAAAAATGTTATATTTATTTGCCACAGGTACAGATGTGTGAAAAGCAAATAATGTTATTAGCCACTATATAAACTGACATACAGGACTCCAAGAAATCACATTCATAACCAGCAACGTATGCCATTTACCCAGAAAATTGTTATCAGTGATGAGGAAGCAAATGCTAATACAGTTCAAACACACAAGTGAATACTGATAAGGAAAAGGTCAGTTAGGTAGCCTGCCACAATACACACACAAAATAAAACTTTGGCTAAAATAGAACAAGCAAATACTTTTACTAAACATCAAACTCTGCTTCACAATTACGATGTGCATGCAATTCCCGCTATTACAATGCGGTCTGTCCGACGCTCTGTCACTGCAAGCTCAAGATGAAACGTCACTTCCAGTCCAGCGATCTCATAGGGGCGACCGAAAACTATGGGGATGAGTTGCGCCTTAAAAACATAATAATTTATAATCAGGGAAGTTTGGAACTTTACCACTTGACTCAATCGGCTGCACGGGAGCCATGGCACATTTAGGTGAGTGCATTAAGTGCTAAGCATACCGTGAGAGTGCCTCTTCAAATTATTGGGTGGCAAAAAAAGTCCTAAATTTTCAAAAAAGTAAGAATTTTGAGTTTTTTAACACCTCTGTAACTTTGCCTACCCTGCACTGACCTATATGCAATTTAAAGACTCAAGAGATTCTGACACAGAGACAGTGGTTTCCAACTTTCATGTAAATTGGTTGAATGAGAAAAAAGTTATTAAGGTGTAAAAATTTGGATCTAATGTAGAAGTGCTTACGCAAACCAATATACAGGGACTATCGTGTCTGTATAACATTATAGTGGCATGGTAGTACCACTATAGTTAGGGTTGTCCAGCCACTTCTCTGTTAAACCCCAAATTTTGCACTTTAATAACTTTGCAATCATACAACCGATGTTCCCGAACTTTTTCATGTGCTGTCTGGTACCATAGATCTCTGGATCTAGCAAGTTTCATTCTGGTTAGATGTGCAGTTGTGGAGCTGTAGAGTGCCACAAAATTTGAAATTTACAGTTTAGATGAAATTCTTTGCTCGTCTGTAAGTCTAAAATGGTTTGGGTGTCTTGTCTGAAATTGTTAGGGTACATGTGGTCTACATCACTGATGTGCCTTTTGAAGGTTTGGTGAAAAAATATGAATCCATTCAAAAGTTATACAGTTTTAAAGTTTCCCATTATAGTCTATGAAATATGGGAAAAATATATGTGCCATGTTAAAGCATGTTTTGCTTTTGCGAAAGTACCTTTTATTGCCGCAAATGAGTTCAGTAGTGTCATGCTGCTGCCATCTTGTTTTCAGTTAATGACAGGGTTGAAACATTGTAATTAAAAAAATACTGCCCCTTGGTAAACACCAACCATTGTGTTTACCTAATCGGGGCCCGAGGAACATGATCCTGGATTTATTTGTTTTAAATAGTGGGCAGAAATATATTTTCTGCATTCGGTCATGATTAGTTCCACAATTTGTGGCACTTCTGTTGCAAAACTGCTGCAATGTGCAACAATTTCACATAACTAATATCACTGTTGTGCGAAAACCGATGCAAATTTCTGGCACTTTTCATGAAAACAGCTGCAAATTTGTGGCTTTACTTTAATATAAAAAAAAGACAATGGCCCCCATAAATCCCCAAAACAGTTCTGGTCATTATTTGAAAAAAAAATGGAATCGGGAGATCACGTGATGAGCTAGAGGAGAGAGGACGTCCTGAGTGCAGCTCCTGGGCCCTCGCTAGTTAATCTATATTTAAATCAAAAGTAAGGGCTCAACCAGGTAATTCAACTGAGTGGGGAAGATTCCCTAAGTTTCGCTGCTTCTCGAACAGGAAAAAAAAAGGAGTTAAGAAGTAATTTGCCTGGTTTTGGCGGCGATTGGAAGAGGCTTAGCAGGATGGCTGAGATGGAGTGTGGAGCCTCGGAGCCCTTGTAGGCTCGGGTTTCCGCAGTGAAACACCAGAAACCCCTTTCACCTGTGCCAGAGGACCAGGATGATAGGGAGAGCGTGGAAAGAGGAGAGAAAGTGAAAACAGAGGACATTCAGGAGATCAAGCAAATGCTGCAGGGTTTAGTCGCAGATTTTTCCACTGTCGAATCGACTCTGAATGCAGTGGCGAGAAGAATGGGAGATTTGGAGGCCAGAGTTTCATTGCAAGAGAAGAAATCCACGGGGACAGAGCAAGAAGTGGTGGTGCTGAGAAAGCAAGTTAAAAAGCTGGAAGATTGTATGGAGGATCAAGATTCATGTAGCAGAAGAAATAATTTAATTATGGCAGGACTCCCAGAAAAAATGGAGGGGTGGACTGTGTAATTTTTATGCAGGATCTGTTGATGAAGCTGTTAGGCCCGACTCCATATGGGGAGGCTTACAATTTGGAAAGAGCGCATCGAGCACTTAGAGAACCCCGGAGCTCACCCGCGGGTATTGATCATGAGGTTTCTCAAATATAAAGAAAAGCATTCGTTCTTAACAAAGCTAAGCAGTCCAAAAGTTTGCAGTGGAATGGGGCAACTTTATGGCTGTTCCAAGACCAAACTCCTTCCATTAGAGAGTGACAGAAAGAATACTTGGATATTAAAAAGAAGCTTTATCTGGCAGGGATCAAATTCTGGATGCAATATCCAGCGACCCTAATTGTGAAGCTCCAAATGGGGGACAAAAAATATATAACAGCGCTGGATGCTCTGGAGGGCTTGAGAGTTGAGCTTCCATTGCTCTTCAAATCTCTGACTTGATGGACCTGGTAGTGGTATGGGGGAAAGTAAACTCATCTGGACAAAATACAGGGCATATGGAAATGTTATGTATTGACTGAATTTAGTAAGGGTTGTTAAAGTGAACAAAACTTTGCATATGTTTTTGAGTTAATATAGCTCTGGGTTAAGAGGGGGAGAAAGAGATGTTGAGATTTACAGAGAGGCAATGGGGGTTTTGGTTGGTAAAATATAATGGAGGCCTCCCTTTCCAAGGCTTATATGAGCGGCAGCCAAGTGATCTGAGGGTGCAGCCACTAGAGGGCAGATGTGAACTTGTTTACCTTCAAACCAGGGAAGTTCAGAAACGAAGGTGGAAGGTTTATCTTTGGGATATGGAAATCCAGGGGGATAACTACTTAATTGGAGTACAGGGGAAGCAGAATTGACTAATTTTTAGGCTACCCTATTTGATGGGTAAGGTGGAGCTCTCATATTGCAGACCAGCCCCCATAACCCGCGCGGTGGTGGGGGGGGCGAATGAAGAGGAAGCTTCCTCTGGGGTAACTAAGGGGAGCGACTACATGAGTTGACTACCTGGGTAGTACAGGGAAAAGAGATATATTCGGCAAGGGAGAGGGTCACTTGGTGGAGGGGGGGAAGTGCTGGTATGGGGTGAAATGGTTGATCACGTGTGAAGTGGGTTATGACTGCAACCCTCCAGTATGTATTAGGGCGTGGTGAAAGACCACCAGGCAGACTAGCTTGATGCTGATATAAACTGAGGATCATCAGTTACAGGAATGTACTTCCCTCTGGTCAAGGTGGGTTGGGAGAAGGTGAGGGAGGAAAGGTAAAATGGAGAGGGAATGAAAGAGAGTGGAAAAGAGGGGAATTTCCTTTCTGTTTGGATTGGGATTTTGAGTGTGAGCTTGAAGAGGGAGCTGCGGGGCACTCAGGAGTTGGCTTAGTCATGGATCGTCAAAATTTCAGGAGGGCGATCGGAGGATCGGGGAAAGGGGAAAGAGGGGAGGGAGGGGCAAAAGAAAAGAGAGAGAGTCCACCAATTGGGATCAAGATATGTGCAGACTGTATTTAAATAATGGAAGCAGGAGTGTATATGTATAATGTCACAAATTAAAATCATTTCTTGGAATGTAAAAGGCCTTAGGGGTAAGAGAAAAAGAATGGCAATTCTGAGACACATTCAATGACTGGGGGCACAAATTGTGACTTTGCAGGAGACTCATCTTTTAACAGAGGAACTAGATCTGCTCAAAAGAATGTGGGTGGGTCATGTTGCTAGCCTTGCTTGTAGAGCAGAAAGCAGCTAACTGAAAGAAGCTACATTTTCTTAGTAATTTAATACATATCTCAGCAGGAGTCAGTGTCTGTTGAGATTAAGCAAGACGGATACTTTATTAGAAGTAGAAGGGGTCTTATTTAGGGTTAAAAACAGAAAGAAAAGACACTATAAAAAGAAAGAAAAGACACTATAAAAGCAGGTGACTCAAATTACAAAGTTCCTGTTGCTAGACTTGCTTGTAGAGTAGAAAGCAGCTAACTAAAAGAAGCTACATTTTCTAATTAATTTAACACTTATATCTCCACAAGAGTCAGTGTCTGTTGAGATTAAGCAAGACAGATACTTTATTAGAAGTAGAAGGGGTCTCATTTAGGGTTAAAGAAAGAAAGTCAGTGTGTGTTCTGTGCTGTGAAGGGTACTGTATCAACTTACTTTGCTAAACCTGTAGGAGGAGAGAGAGCTTAATTGGGGGTGTGGCTTAGACGCTATAAAAGCAGGTGACTCAAATTACAACTTCCTGTTGCTAGACTTGCTTGTAGAGCAGAAAACAACTAACTAAAAGAAGCTACATTTTGTTTTTAACACATATCTCAGCAGGAGTCAGTATCTGTTGAGATTAAGCAAGACAGATACATTATTAGAAGTAGAAGGGGTCTTATTTAGGGTTAAAAAAAGAAAGGAAAGAAAGAAAGTCAGTGTGTGTTCTGTGCTGTGAGGGGTACTGTATCAACTTACTTTGCTAAACTAGTAGGAGGAGAAAGAGATTAATTGGGGGTGTGGCTTAGACACTATAAAAAGCAGGTGACTCAAATTACAACTTCCTGTTGCTAGACTTGCTTGTAGAGCAGAAAACAGCTAACTAAAAGAAGCTACATTTGCGTTTGCGCGTGTCTGCTGTGTCTGCTGGGCACGCTGAAACTGCTGGCATTAGACAAACTTGGATAAGATAATTTTAGCATATCCTCTACTTAGTAAATATACACCTTTAATAATGGAAAAAGAACTTAGTAAGTGTATGCAATGTTTGATGTATAGTGAGGGAAAGTATGGGAGCGAGTATGTATGTGCTAATTGCCCTCTGATTACTACTCTTGAAGCAGAGATAGCATTTCTGCTTAATATTAAACCAGTTTCTACTGATATTAGGGAATTGGAAAGTTACATTGATCTTATGGATGAACAACTTCATTCTAATGAACAATTTCCTTCACATTTAGGTAGCATTTCTAAGCCTCCTGATGAGGAGACAATTGTAACGACTAGTACTAGTATACCTGTTGCCTCTGCCCCCTCTTATGAGGTGGATGATTATCCGCCCTCTTCTCATGATAATGATGACTGGACCATTGTCACAAAGCCTCTTTAAAAAGGAGGGGCAGTCAAATACACAATAGTGCCCCTATTGAAACTCGTAATAGGTTTGAGCAATTGACTGTATCAAATAATGAAGTGCTACATGATTTATCCTGTGCATCACCCTCTGTTGATAATAATGGTTTAAAAACACTTTTCAACCAGGAGTTAACACCCATGAATACATGTCCTAGTAAGTCTCAAGCTACCAAATCAATACCTATTAAGTTAATTGCTCCAGAGTGTGTTAAACAATCACCTGTTTCTGATTCTTGTACCCCTACTGTCTCAAAACAAGTGTTAGTCCTTGGAGATTCAATCATTAAGCACATTGACAGGGCGGTATGCAATAGTGACAAGAGCAACCGCACTTGTTCTAGCTTCTGTGGGGCCAGGATATCTGACATTACCTCCATGATGCCTAAAATTTTACAAAATGCGGGGGAAAATCCACTGGTTATCATACATGCCGGTGTTAATGACATAAACAACACCCCATTTAATCAGTTACAACAGGACTATGTGGCGTTATGTAACCTGTTACTTGATAGGGGATGCTGTGTATGTATATCTGAAATTCTACCTGTCCCAAGAGCAACATCTACCATGACGTAGAAAATCAAAGCCCTAAATGAATGGCTGAGAAAGTGGTGTTTTAAGCAGGATATACCCTGTATTACCCACTGGGAATCATTTTCAGATTGTTCTTCCTTGTTTTGCTGGGACGGTTTACATCTCAGTTGTAGGGGTAGTACACTTATGTGGAAAAGTATCACTAAAATCATAAATCATTGTTTAAACTAAACACAATGGAGGAGAATGGGTCTATTCCCAAGTCTCTGAATACTTACCAAAATATTATTACAACTAAATGTAAATGCCTATCTTTGAATGCAAGATCTTTAAACCAACTCAAATTAGTAGAACTCGAAGCCAAATGTAAAACTTTAAATATAGGTGTGGTGGGAGTAACTGAAACTTGGTGGGACGCATCCTCAATTTGGTTCAGAGAAATTCCAGGTTATAAGTTATATCATAAAAACATTAGACAAGCAAGGCGGTGGAGTTTGTATGTACATACAAAATTATATTCCTTCTTTTGAAGTGTGTTTTTCCTTTCCTTTGGAAAGTATATGGGTTAAAATCTTATTGAAGGAGCAGTCCTATATAACTATTGCTAACATCTATCGACCTCAATCTGCAAATTCAGATTACACAACTGATATGTTTAAAGAAATGACACATTTTTCAGAATCTCAAGATACTATAATATTTGGTGACTTTAACCTCCCTCATATTAATTGGGACTCATTCTCAGGACAGTCCTATGCCAAGAAAGGACTAATAGATGTGGTAGTTAGTACTGGATTACAACAACTTGTTACTGAACCTACTCGAGGTCCTATTATTTTGTATCTGTTATTTACTAACATAGAGCAACAAATTAGCAATTTACAAATTTGGGATCCACTTGGGACCAGTGATCATTCATCTGTTCTTTTTGAAATTCAACAGTTTAAAACTACACAAAGGAAGTTATACTGTACAAAAAATTATAATAAAGCAAATTTTTCTAAAATCAATGAATACTTACGAAACATAAACTGGGACTCTAATCTTCTTAATTGTACAACACAACAAGCTTGGGACTTTTTTAAAAACATTGTACATTATTTGGAAAATACCTTTATTCCATCTAAGAGGAAACTTAATAATAAAGGAAAAATTCCCCATTGGTTCAACAAGACAATTAAAAATCAGATTAAAATAAAAATTAAACTTTTTAGGAAACTTAAGAATAGTTCTGTTCCATTTAAAACTACTCTATTACATAAATACAGACTATCTGTGAAAAACTTAAAAAAATCTATTAAATTGGAAAAGAATAAGCTAGAATTTAAACTAGCTCACACAAAAGACTGTCACAAATCTCTTTTCTCCTATATAAATAGTAAAAAAGGTGTATCAAGGACCATTGGTCCCATTATAACCAATGGCTCTTCTCTATCTGATACAGAAACTTCGAATCTCTTTAATAAGTACTTTTGTTCTGTCTTCTCTCAAAAATCACCTATTAGTACATTTAAAGTTCACCACATAGATTATCATAGGTTCTATCCTACTGACATTATACAGGCTATCAAAAACCTAAAAAAATACTAGTCTGGGCCCAGATGGTATTCATCCATGGTTTCTGATCGAAACCTCTACAAATATTTTTATACCTTTGTCAATTATCTTCAACAAATCCTTACAAGAAAGCATTGTACCAAATGATTGGCGTTCAGCAATAGTTACTCCCATATTTAAAAAAGGCAATAGAGGTTCTGTGCAAAATTATCGTCCAATTAGCCTGACCTCAGTGGCTGGTACATTAATGGAATGAGTAATGAAGTCTCTAATAGATCAAGATTGTAAAAAATTAGGAATTTATGATGCAAATCAGCATGGGTTTACTCCCAAGTACTCCTGCACCACCAATCTGATATTTTTTTACAATAATATAAGTACTCTACTAGATGTGGGTATCCCTACTGATGTAATTCTTTTGGACTTTAGTAGAGCTTTCGATAAAGTCTCACATGAAAAACTCATTACTAAAATGCACAATCTAGGTTTGTCACCTGCTATTGTCAACTGGACTTTAAACTGGTTGACAAATCATTCTCAGAGAGTCAGAATTAATGATATGTTGTCTGATTTGGGTAGTGTGACAAGTGGTGTACCACAGGAGTTGGTCTTGGGACCAACATTGTTTAATCTCTTTATCAGTGATTTACAAACAGGGCCAAATAACTTAATGGTTAAATTTGCAGATGATACTAAATTGGGGGGCAAGGTTAATAATCAAGAAAATATTTCTGTATTAAAGAAGGATTTGGAAAAATTAACACTTTGGGCAAATGAAAATCATATGCAGTTTAATCAAGACAAATGTTTAGTAGTGCATTTCTGTATAAATAATCCAAAAACGATATGTTATATAAACGGACTACCACGTCACTCATCAAATTGTGAAAAAAATTTAGGGATATATGTTAATAATAAAATTACATCAAATGATCACTGTGTTAGAACTGCTTGCATTACCAACAGACTTTTGAGGCAAATAAAACGCACTTTTGTTAATTGCACTGAATAATGACTTATTCCATTGTATAGGGCATACATTAGACCGTATCTAGACTATGGCTCCCCTTTCTGGAATCCAAACCAAAAAAAAGACATAGCAATTCTTGAACAAGTTCAAAGACTGACTAACTAGAATGATTCCAAGATTAACAAACTTGGATTATCAGAACAGATTAAAAGCTACTGGTCTCTTCTCTCTTCAAACTAGAAGATTAAGAGGTGATATGCTTATGGTTTTTAATTTAATAAATTCACCAGATCTAATGGAAAAATGTGGTCTAACACTCTCCAAAAGGAGACATGTTCTGAGACTGCATAATAAACAGCTTGAAGTAAAAACTTATAAAACCAGCAAAAGGAGAAACTTTTTTCCAATAAGAGCATCCATTGTATGGAACATCTTGCCACAAGAATTGGTAGAGGCAACTAATGCCACTGTCTTTAAAAACAAATTAGATGTTTGGTTGAGGGATAATAGATAAATAATGTCCCACATAGTCTGGGGAACAGTGTCAATGGGCTCTGGCCTTCTTCTGTTCTTTCATACCAAATAATACCAAGTAATGTGTTTGGAGTAGGGAATACAACAGCTTCGGGAGGAGTAGCCATATTAGTGGGGAAGACATGCCCATATGTGGTTAAGAGGGCAGTAATAAAAGGGGACAACAGGGGAATATTTCTCTTGGGATCTATTCTGGGGTCAGAATTGTCAATTGCCTCTATTTATGGCCCAACCCCACCTAACCCAGAATGTTTTGCTTCAATGGAGGTAGAAGTAGTCGGGTTGCCAACACATCCAATCATATTAGCAGGGGATTGGAACTTGTGTTTAAATAACTGGGAAGATAGGAATCCACCCTCTAAGAAACCCCCATCCAGAGCACAGGAAGCTATGGGGCATTTTTTGGAGGCCACTGCACTGGTGGACCCTGTTGGGCTATATGGTAAGGGACCTAAGAGCATGACTTTTTTTTCAGGGGCCCACAAAATGCAATCCAGAATTGATTTTTTCCTGGTTAATCAGGAAGCGTTAGTGGGTATAAAGGAGATGGCTACCCATAGTAGAATTCTATCTGATCACTCTCCGATACAGATGACGTGGGAACTAAAAGCTGTTCCCCCTAAACCATATAGGTGGAGATTGGAAGAATCATTATTGTCTGATACTACATTGCACAGAAAATTAGAGGAAGCTCTTAGTGAGATCAGTAGGGTTCAGCTACCAACATTACAGGACAAGCAATTAACTTGGCCAACCTGTAAGGTTCTTTATTCAGGGATAGCTCAAAGATATGTATCTAGAAGAAACAAACTTAGACAAGTTAGAGAGGAGTTTATTTCGGGGGCCATAGAATCTTTGGAGCTCTTAGAAGGGTCATCTGCAGAGTTGGATGCTGAACTTAAGGAACTGAGGGATGAGGTGGCGGACTTGATTTATACTAAGGTGGATTTTTGGTTGGAGAAAATTCAGGCCAAATACTTAATGCAGGGCGATGTTCCTGGCCGCCTTTTAGTGGCTAGAGTGAAAGAATGGGATGCAGCATGAACAGTAAATTTAATAAAAGTAGAAGGGGAATATATAACTGACCCCCAAGAAATGGCTGAGGCCTTTGTGGTCTATTATAAGGGGATTTATCAAGGAGGAAGGAGTGTCACTAGGGAAGAAATACAAGCTTTTTTGAGGAATATACCCCTCCCAGTTCTAAATCCGGCACAAGTTCAAAGTCTAGCAGCTCCAATTAGTGAGGGGGACATTTTAGATGTAGTAAAATCATTGCTGAATGGTAAAACTCTGGGGCCTGATGGCCTCACAGCCAGGTTTTATAAATCACATACCCCAGCAATACTCCTTCTCCTCAAAGACCTATTTATCAGGATAATGCAAGAAGGGGATATGTCACCCCCAGCTTTACCAAGCATACATCACCCTTATCCCAAAACTGTATAAACCAAAAGAGCTCCGCGAAAATTACCGACCGTTTGCACTAATGAACCAGGATATCAAGATCCTGACAAGGATATTGGCCAACAGAATTCTAAATGTTGCCCCAACTTTAATTAGTCAGGAGCAGGTGGGATTTATGCCTGGCAGGGGAGCTCATGATGCACTAAGGAAACTACACCACATCCTTAACTATGCGGTGGATTCTCTGATATCTATGGCACTGATATCTTTAGATGCAGAGAAGGCCTTCAACAGGGTCTCTCACCCTTTTCTTTTTGCCACCATGGAGAGAATAGGATTCCCTGAAGGCCTTCTCAGGGGAATTAAAAATTTATACTCAACCCCCCACAGCTCAGGTGCTATGTAATGGATATCTGTCCCAGGAAATTAAATTAGAGAATGGGACCAGGCAGAGTTGCCCCCTCTCCCTTAGTTTGTTTAATATTTATTTAGAACCCCTACTACGGGCACTAAACCTAGAACCTAAACTCCGGGGAATTCAAATCTGGGGGGAGGAACTCAAAATGTCTGTGTTTGTGGATGATATACTTTTGCATTTGCAGGATCCAGCTGAGGGTTTCAAACAGGCGTTGTAAATCATACAAAGATATTCTGAGGTATCGAATTATAAATTGAATTTAAGCAAGACACAAATTTTACCCCTTACATCTCATACCTTTAGGGCGGATTTCGAACCCCTGCAGATACACTGGGCCCCTCAAGTAATTAAGTACCTGGGTATTTGGATCACTCCTAATGTTGAGGTGGGAGCAGAGGTTAACATGGAAAAACTATTAGCCATAATCTGGGGAGACATCCTCAGATGGAATAAACTCCCTTTAAATTTTACAGCTAGATTAGGACTGATCAAAATGATTCTGCTGCCCAGGCTGTTGTATCCGATTCACCTGGCTCCTTGTCTCTTTCCACAGTCCTGTTTTATAAAAGTTAGAAAGCTATTATCGGCCTTCCTATGGAGTTCAAAGCCAGCAAGGAAAAAACATACAGTTATGCGTATGCCACAGAAGGTGGGGGGCTTTAAGATGCCAGATCTTTAATTATACTATTTGGCAGGGCAGTTAGGAATAATGGGAAGGTGGAATGGACAAGGGTTGGGGGAGGTCTATGTACCAGTCTGGCTTCGTATGAAGAGACAGATTTTAAGGGACATGGGGCTTTCTCCAGATGCATTGCTTTTTTCACACCCGGACAAGCTACCTACAAAAGCAAAGTTGACTCTGACAGCAAAAACTGTCAATGCATGGTGTTTTTTTTAACGCCGGCACAAAGGAGGGGACAGGAGAAGGCATGGGAACAATCAATAATGGGTAATCCGAATTTCCGGTTAGGGGGCAAAATTATTAAAAAACAGTGGGCTAGGCAGTTTGAGGGACTTAAGTTGGTCGATCGTGTAAAGGAGGATAAGGTTATTCTTCTGTCTCAAAGTCAGGGACTGCCCTTCTTTAAGAGGATCCAGATTATTAATTTGCTAAGCAGGGTGAAAAAAGGGATGGTAGATACCCAAAAGAAAGGGTTCAACTGGGAAGAACTAATTGGGGTGAATTTGGTAAATAAGCCAATTTCCCAAATTTATATGATACTCTTAAAGTTCTTGGACTCAAGTTGCCCAATCCACATCCCATATTGGGATAAAATGATGGCTCCCCTAAGGCCTAATTGGAAGGATGTATGGAATAGTTGTAAATACATAACTATACCTAAACTTAAGAATATGCAATTGTTCATTTCTTCTAATATGTATTATACTCCAGCAAAGCTATGTGCAAGGAACCTTATACAGACAGACCTATGCTTTAGGTGTAATGAGAAACCGGGGGATATATTGCATGTGATGTGGGATTGTCCCAAGATTTTGCCCCTCTGACTTAAAATCAAGCAGAATATGGACCCCATCCTAGACTACTCAGAGTTTGTATTGCCTGAGGTTTGTGTACTTGGGGACCTATCTCAGGTGCCAGGGAATACATCCAAGCACCACATATCCTTATTCACGGCCCTGGTCAAATCCTTTGTCTTAAAACATTGGAAAGACAGCCTTGTCTATACTTACGACCAATGGGTAGGGGATTTAATGAGAACCCTGGGAAGGATACGAAAGCATATGTTGAACGAGGGTAAGATGGGATTATATAAAAAAGGTGGCAGTCTTTGAAAGCTGTCTATTCCATACAGCTAATAGATACCCGGAGAGAGGGTCTGTCTGTTGGGGTAAGATTAGTGAATGAATAATAGTCTGAAAGTTTGCTTAATAGCTAAGCTCTATTCATTGTTTGTGTAATTGCTGACTAGTGAGGAAGTACATTTGGTGTGATAGTATGTAGGAATATACAGATCTGCGAAGTAGACAGGGGTGGGGGACTCTCTCTTTTCTAGGGACATAGTTACGGCTGTTAGTCTGCCCTGGGTACGAGGGGTTAGCATAAGCTAAGTGTATTGGTAGGTGGGCAGTGGGCTATTAGACTCTACATACTTGAGCTAGTTGAATGCCCACTTCATTAGGGGGGTTGGACATGCCTCAGTTTGCCTATTTTAAGAGGCAAGGTTACATTAATGTAGCTGTGTATGTATAAAGTACTTGCAGCCAATTTGGGGCTGGGGGACCAGGAGTAACTCTTGGTTTATATGTGTGTGTGTGTGTCATTGTATGTCTTAAATGTGTGAAAGTAAAACTAATAAAGATGGTTTAAAAAAATGGAATCGGATTCCTTGGCCCCCGTTTAGAACCTTCAATTGCCTCCAAGGGGCCGAGGCATGTTTTAATTAAAATAAAAGTTTCTGCCAACATCAGGGTGACAGGTCCCTGTGTCAGCATAGCAGTCCCCCACTGCCTGTGTTGGACACTAGGTAGCCCATTCCCAGTGTCCCAGAATATTTATTTGTGAGAAATATTTTTTTTTGCCAACATAAGGGTGCCCAATTCCCATGTTGACAGTAGCCCCCTCCAAAGGTGGGACACTGGAGATACCACTCCCAGAGTCCCCAGTTATCCCCCAGTACTGTGGGACACTGGGGAGTCTACCCCCCCAGTGTCCCAAAATATCACTTTATATGTCCCTGTAAAAAATACTCTTCCTCATCATCTTCCCATCCCCCTGTTTATTTTTCCCAGCATCGGGGGCCAAATCCCCATGTTGGCAATGTTAGCCCACCCCCACACAGCACTTTGGGACACTGGGAAGCCCACTCCCAGTGTCCCCAAATATGTTTTAAATACTTTCCTGTAAAGAAGAAAATCGTCCCCTGATGTCTTCTTTTTTTTTCCTGAAAAAAAGGAAACAGTCCCTCGTCATCTCCCTGTCACCCGTCCCCCATCCTGGCCCTCCAACTGAGCAACCTACTACCCCACACACACCCCTTTCCCTATACTTACTGTACCACTGAAGGTCCTCTTCTGTCATTTTCTGTAGACTGGTACACGTCTGCACACTGCAAAGCTGAACCACGAACTGAAGAATCAAGGTAAGTGCTGTATAATGGCTGTCTATGGCATTTTGAACTTATGTTGATATCTCAGCCATTTTTCAGAATTTTTACACCAAATGTTCAACATGGACTTTTTGGGACACCACCTCATGAACACTGTCACTGTCATTTCGTTAATCAGACCCATAAGGTGATTTCGCAGTCACTCTGTGAAATCACCTTTCGGGACCGAGTAACAAAATGACAGTGTTCATGAGGTGGGGTCCCAAAAAGCCCATGTTGAAAATCTGATGCAAAAATACAAAAAAATTCCCAAGTCATGAGCAATTGTTGAAATTATTCTATGCACACACTTAACTTCATCAATTCTTAATATTTTCACTCCAGATTTTCAAAATTGCCATGTTTTCAAACCACTTCATGAACAGTACATCAGTAATTTTTTACATCCTGCCCGAAACATGTTTTTGCACTTTTGGCACAAAATGGCATGGTTGCTGTACAAATCATCTTTCAGGACTGCTGAATGAAATAGCAGTGCCAGAATTTATGGGGTGGGGTTCCAAAAAGGCAATGTTGAAACTTTGGTGAAAAAATTCCTAAAAATACCCGAGTTACGTGCATCCATTGAATTTATTCTACGCAAGCACATAACTGTGGAACTTTTCTATATTTTGCCACCAAATTTTCAACATAGCCATTTTTTCACACCACGTCATGAACAGTACAACTGTCATTTTCCACATCCTGCCTGGAATGTGTTTTAGCATCTGTGGAACTGACTGGCATTGCAATTACACATTACATTTTGCCTTGCATTTCACAATTTCTCTGTACCAGGGTACATAAGGTGGGGTAATAAGATAGCTGTGCTGACAATTTGGTCACTGTTGTTCGACAGATCTACATACAGGTGTATATCTATGGAGGGCTCCCACAGTAAAATAAGGATACTGCCTCAAAAAGTAAGTAAATTCATTGCTAAAAACTCCATTAATGCTTCAGTTTGGGTTGATATTACAGTGATAAAAGTCTGGAAATTTGGTGTTAGGGTTCCCAACCCTACTACCCCCCCACCCTCCACACACCAACAGGCACCAGGGTGTGCCTTGGGGTCATCAGGCCTAACTCTTACCCCATTCTCCTATGCTGTACCATCTCAGCTTCCTTACACATAGAATGAGGTGAGAGTTAGGGTAGATGACCCCAAGTCATACCCTGGCACCTGTTGGTGTGTGGAGGATGGGGGGGAGTGGCAGGGTTAGGAACCCTAACACTGAATTTCCAGTCTTTTGCACTGTAATATCAACCCTGACTGATGCATTAACAGAGTTTTTTTACAATGAATATACATATATGCATATATTATACTGGCATGGTAGTGCCAGTACATTAGGGTTGAATGCAAACCCAACATTTTGTACCTTATTAACTTTGGAACCACTTAATGGATTTGCACAAACTTTGGTATGCATAATATCCTGGAGTAGATTCCTCGATGTGCAGAATTTCATGCAAATCCATTGTGTGGTTTGTGAGATGGAAACTGTTAAAAATTCCTAAATTTACCATTTTGCTTCACATTTACTTGTCCACCTGTATCTCAGAAATGCCTTTACGTTGTGGTCTGACATTTTCAGGGTAGAAAGCCTTTGGATCACAGAGGTGCCTTTTGAAGGTTTGGTGAAAAAATATGTATCCGTTCTAAAGTTATTACATTTTTAATTTCCCATTATTTTCTATGGGAAAATTTTATATGTATAATGAAAGTGAAAGTACTTTTCACACACTTTAATCCAGTTATGCATACTTTGCACCTTAATAACTTTGCAACCTTTTAATAGATTTGCATGATGTTTGGTAAGATTAATCCCTGGGGTAAGTCTCCGGATGTGCCAAATTTCATGTGAATCAGAACGTGGATTGTGAGATACAGAGCTTCGACATATACTACATTTACCATTTTATTTTTACATTTATTTGTCCACTTGTATCTCAGAAATGGCTTTAGGTAGTAATAAGAAATTTTCAGGGTAAAAAGCCTTTGCCTCACAGATGTGCCTTTTGAAGGGTTGGTGCAAACATGTTAATCCATTCAAACGTTATTAAACTTTTAATTTCCCATTATTTTCTATGGGAATATTTATATGTCAGGCACAAAAGTTGTAATTTGTGCAAGTTACATAACTTGCACAAGATACTGTAAGGCATAAAGTTGTAATTTGCATGAGTTACATAACTTGCATAAGATACTGTTGTATTTTGCACAAATTATGCAGTTTGCACAAAATACAATATTATCTTGCGCAACTTATATAATTTGTGCAAAATACATTAAACCTGAATTTGTGAACCTCAATAACTTTGGAACTGTTTCATGAATTGGCACAGAATTTGGCAGAAATGATCTCTAGGGTATGGTCTCCTGATATACCTAATGACGTGTGAATCAGTTTTGTGGTTTTTGAGATACAGAGCATCAAAAATCCTAAATTTACCAGTTGTTTTACATTTTTGGGGTCATCTGGCCTAACTCTCACCCCATTCTTCTATACTGCACCTCCTCAGCTTATTTACACATGGAATGGGGTGAGAGGACCGAAGACCCCAACGCACACTGTTTTTCTCTGTTGGTAGGGGCGGGGTGGGCATGGGGTGCAAGGGGTGGCAACCCTAACACCGACTTTCCTCACTTTTGTTACTGTGGAACAACCCTAACTGATGCATTAAATGGATTTTTTTGCCATGAATTTCCCTTCTTTTTGGGAATGTGCACTCTAACTAGTGAATGGAATATGGTGGTGGGAGCACAGGGTCCGCATGTGATTTTTTTGTCACTTCACTGCGCAAAACCTGTATGACCAACTGAAATGACAATTGGTAAATGAAGACATGTACCATACCACAACATGTATAACAAATGTTATCTGAATCTGTTCAACAGTTGCACAGCATCACGCTGGGAAAACTGTGCAGGAGTGCTGAAAATAACATTTATGCCACTTCGCTACACAAGAGCCATATATCCAACGGAACCAAAAATTGTAATAAGAAGACATGTACCATAGCACACCAAGGCCCAGATATTCAAAAGGGTTGTGCATGGCGCAACAGTGTTGCACCATGCACAACCCACTGATGCGGCCAGGTGCGATATTTAAAAGGGAAAATTGCGCCTGCACAAATCCCGATGCGCCGGGGCGCATCAGTAATGTATGCAGGCACAGGTGGGGGGGCGTGCCCATGCATAAACTGCACAGCCCAATATTCAGCCGGGCTGTGCAGAGTTATGCAGGTGCAACCCCTACCTGTGCCTGCACAACTTTACACCAAAAAAAAAGGATCAAGTCGAGGCCACCCACAGGTGAGCTGCCACATTGCAGGGCACAACACAGCAGCTGCCACCTGTGGGTGGCCCTCCATTTGTTCCCGCCGCACCCTGGCGGCACCCCCATGCCCCAATCATGGGGCTGTAGTGTCCCCAGTAGCCCGATTATGGCATAATATAAAGGCCCCCCTCAACATCCCAATCAGGCATATATAACAGGTCCCCCCACCCCAGAGTAGCCCGATCATGGGCATAAAGTTATTCTCCCCCTTAGCCCGATCCACAGGCATTAAGTTATCCCCATTAGCCTGATTGCGGGCATTAAGTCATCTCCCCAAAGTCCAAGATCCCTGGTGGTCCAGTGGACCACGAGAAGCCAGATGGCGGTGGCATCCTTACCCCCACCAAGTATGTCATCCCTGGTGATCTAGTGGTCCCCCACCCACCCACCCATGGAGCCCCACCACCCCGCTCCCCATCAGCCGGCGGGGGCAGCACCCCACCTGCCTGCTGCCCCACTCATCGATGACAGCTCATAGGCGATGCTCATTAGTTAGAGACATTAGGCATGCAGTCGATAACAGAGCTAGTAGTCCAGATATGTGAATGAATGTTCATTCACATATCTGGACTGCCTTGATAGTATGGGCTGCACGCCCATTGGCTCATGCCTGGAACCAATGGTCGCAGCCCTACTGAGCTGTCAGTGGGCGGGGCGGTAGGCGGGTGGGATGCTGCCACCTGCCGGCTGATGGGGAGCGGGTGGTGGGGCCCGAGGGTGGGTGGGGTGGGGGCCACCTAGATCTACCAGGGTTGACATACTTGGTGGGGGTAAGGATGCCGCCTCAACATCTGGCTTCTCGTGGGTCCACTGAACCACCAGGGACTTGGACTTTGGGGGATGACCGCAGCCCGCATTGGGCTAAGGGGGATAACTTAATGCCCGCCGATTGGGCTAAGGGGAGAATAACTTTATGCTCGGCGATCGGGCTACTCGGGGTGGGGGACCTGTTAAATTATGCCCCGCGATTGGGCTGCTGAGGGGGGACTCTTGAATTATGCCCGCTGATCGGGCTGCTGGGGGACCTTTAATATGCCCGCGATCGGGCTATTCAGGGGGTGGGGAGGTTTACATTGCGCGTGATCGGGCTACAGGGGAATACTTATTATCTATGTATTGGGCTATTGGGTGGGGGACACTACTAGTATGCCTGCCATCGGGCTGCAGGGGTCAGGGAAGTACTATTATGCCCATGATCGGGCTGCAGGGGCGCGGTCCCTGATGGCTGCTGCCTGGCAGGCACCAGGCACAAGTCGTCGGGGATCGGTGCACCTGCATGCTAATGGCATGCAAATGGAGCCATAATCAGATGCAAATGGCCCCCCCGCACCTTGCATAGATTATGGCCCCATTTGCATGTCACCCTTTGAATAGCACAGGTGCTGTGCATGGCGCAATGGAACTTGCGCCACCGCATCTCAATGCTCCACTCTCACCACTTGCAGTGGCACAGTTCCATTGCGCCATGCACAGTGGGTGTGGCAAGGGGGCGATATTCAAAGAAGTTGCTCCATAGTGCAACTCCATTGAATATCGCCTGATCCTCCCCTGCGCAACTTTTTGAGCAGCGCAGGGGCTTGCGCCACACAATGGCACAGTTTGAATATCTGGCCCCATGTGTCCATAACTGTGTGTACATCCATTCAATGGTCACACAGTGCCATGAGCAAACAACATAACATGCACAATTCAACAACTGTAAGTGCCAGCAACCCAAAAATTGGCACAGTCAAAGATGAATTATAAATCTTTGTACATTCTAAGTGCCAGGCAAATTGGACACATGATTCAGAAGTTATTGAAGCATAAAGAACCAAATTTTTATTTATTGGAGTGGCATAATTCTGCACATGTTAATGTTTTACACACCAAACTACTATAAGGCACCTCCATACCACTAGGGCTACCTACACTATAAATTTCAAGCCAGTAGCACCATGCAGAATGCTATGCGCAAAACATTAACTGCATCATGCAGTATCTCTGGAACAAATTATTTTTCTAGCATGTAAACAGCATTATTTACATCCCCAGGACATCCACCTAACACCCTCCAAATTTCTTGTGAAAAGACCAAACCGTTCCAGAGATATTTAATATTTACGTTTCTGCACCTTTAAGAAGTCTTCCACCACAAAATGATGGAAATCATGGCTGAAAAATCTGTAACTGCGAGGGGGGACAACTTCAAATGGCAATAACTCTGGAATGGAACCACTTTTTCACCAAACAAAAAACGGCATGTTCCTTGAACACATGTCTTTCTACAAGGCAGGTTTCAGATCAATCAACCACACACTGGCTGCGCTATGTGTCGCGAAAGACAGTGCAGAAAAATAGCCAAAACTTAATGTTTTGCACTGCACTGCACAAATGCAAAAACACAAATGGTAACATAAATGCAAATGGTGATGGCAACAGTGAGGTAAAAGGAAATAGTAACGCTAAAGCAAACACAAGCGCAAATGGTAACGCACATGGTGATGCAAATGGAAATGATAACACAAATGGTAAGAGAAACACAAGCACAAATGTAAATGATAACAGAAATGGTAACGCCAAACAGTAACACAAATGCTAACGGCAACAGAAATGCAAATGATTATGAAAACAGTAACGAAAATGCAAACGGTAACAGAAATGCAAACAGAAACGCAAACAGTATCGGCAGCGGCGATGCAGAAGGAAACAGTTATGCATTCGACAATGGAAATGCTACCAAAAATGCAAATGCTAAGGCCAATGGAAATGCAAATGCAAATGTTAACGAACACGCAAACAGTAACAGTAACACAATTGGAAATGCAAATGGCTATGGTAACACCAACGATGACGCCAAAGGAAACAGTAGCATGTACGCACATGCAAATGGTAATGCACACGGTGATGAAAAAGTAAATGCAAACAAAAATGGTAACAGAAACGCAACCAGTAACATATAACACAAATGCAGACGCAAACGCAAATGCAAAGGGTGATGCACACGGTGGCGTAAACAAAAAAGTTAATGCAATTGGTAACGGAAACGCAAGCAGAAACATTAACGGTAACAGTAAAGCAAATGTACATGCTTTTTTTCCCAAATGGGTGCATTCAGAAGCACAGTGAATACAAAGAATGCATGCATAATAATGGCCCTCGGAGCAGAAAATGAGCACTTGGAATACTAAAATCCTTATATGTCAGGAACCATACAACGTATAAAAAAATGTAAAATCTCATATCATTTATGACTTTCCAGGCTAGTTTTGTACTTAGCCCCCTAGTAGGGGACTAAGCATTCTTCCGACAAAAAGTCAGTATCTGAAACCTTTTTCAAGATACAGGCCCCGAAAGGTGCGGCGGATGCCGTAATGTTACCCTATGGGAAAACTGTCAACTTTGGAGTGCCATAACTTTGCAGCCCTCTAATATTTTGTTACCAAACCACAAAAAGGCACATCTGTGGGATCTTGGCTTTCTTCCTTCCAAATTTCAGACCAAAAAACCAAACTGTTCTTTTGTAGCAAGGTGGCAAAGATTCCCTATTGTTTTGCCCATAGTGTCGCAAAGTACTTTCACAAATCACGACACTTTCGCAAATGAAATCATGAAAGCGTTGTATATGCGAAAAGTCCTTCGCGACACTACTTTTTACAAAAATTAAAAAAACTTATTTCTAGGGTGTTTTACCCCCCCAAAAAAACAATGCTAGCATCCTCAGGGCTCAACTAGGTGAACACAAGAAGAATTGTGTCCCTAAAGGGTCCCAAATTTAAATGCCAAGCATTTCTGTGACCACCAACTGAAAACAAGATGGCTGATTTGCGACACTACAAGGGTCATTTGCGAAAGTAAAAAGTGCATTTGCGACACTTTCGCATATTTTCTTAACTTTTCCCTTTGACTATAATCGGAAACATGTTTTTTGAATGACTTTTGAATCATTTAATATTTTTTCCTGAAATCTTGGAAAGGCACATTGGGTACCCCGGCTGCATTTTCCCTGAAGGTTGCAGACTGGTTGCACACACCATGCAACCTGCAGGTGCAAGCAATGAATGCACAACAATTCATAATTTGTGTGTTTTTTGGTGCTCTGTAGCTCTGCAATTGCACATCTGACCATATCGAAACTTGCCAAGTCCAGAGATCTATAGTACCAGACCGTGCATGCCAAATGTCAGGCAAATCCGTCTTACGGTGATAAAGTTATTAAGCTGCCAAATTTCAGATGTAACCTTAAATGGGGTACTCAACCCTACTATGCCACTATAATATCTATATCTATATCTATATCTATATCTATATCTATATCTATATCAATATCTATATCTATCTATATCTATATATATATATATATATATATATGATATGTGGGGGTGGCTGTAGGATAAACATGATATTTGTACAGTAGCCTGTGACCTCAAGTAACCTCACAGAGTGGTGAAGCCACGAGGTACGAAAGGTCACAGACTACTGTACAAATAACTTGTTTATCCCCACAGCCGCCACCTGTATATTAGATGTATGCAACAGGCAGCTGATCAAATGTATTTACGCTCTTTTGATTTAGCGCTTCAGTGATCAACTGATTTTTGTACTGATTTTAGTACTATAAGGTGTCGCTGTTTAGCCACAACACTGACGATACACATATGCTACACATACTGTCACTGTGAGAAGTGCTCATTTTCCCCGGTATGTCTATTCTTACCTGGCTCACGGGTGGTGGCAAGAGGAAGCGACAATACCTACTGGATGTCTCCAATGTGGATTCAGTTAATCTTGCTGCATCATCAGGCATTGAAATTCATGTAGCCACATCAATTTCTCAAAAGCTAGCAAGCACACCTCCTGCTAAAAGAAAACGGGCATCGAACTACCAGTTCTACAGTGCAGAGGTTAGGTCTGAGCTTGGGAAGTATGCGACGGAAAATGGTGTGATGTCTGCTGTCCATTTCTACAGCAGTAAATACAGTGCAACCGTTAATAAGAGTACCATTCGTAAGTTTAAGACAGACTACCTTTTGAAGCTCCAAATGACACCAGACCAGACAAAACTCCCCCAGTGCTGCACTGTAAACCAAGAGGTTGCCCAACTATGCTACTTAAAGATTTAGAGGAGCAGCTAAAAAAAGTTGTAAACAGCTTGCGTTCTGAAGGGGCTGTTGTAAATGCCAGGGTGGTGCAAGCTGTAGGTTTGGGCATAGTGAAAGCAAATGCACCACAACTGCTCATAGAGAATGGGGGGCATTTAAACCTGACATTAAAATGGGCCTGGAAATTTTTACGATGTATGGGGTTCAGCAGGCGAAAAAGTACTAAAGCGTGCCTGAAAACACCATCAAATTTTAACATGCTTCAGGCAGCTTTTCTTGGAAGAATACGCCAAGCTTGTGTGCAGGAGCTGATTCCAAAGGAACTAGTGATAAATATAGATGAAACTGGTGTTGCCATGGTCCCTGTGTCTGAATGGACAATGGCAGCAACAGATTCTAAACAGGTTGCACTAACTAGACTTGGAGACAAGTGACAAATTTCATTACTGCTCGCATGCTCGTTAGCTGGCAGCTTCTTGCCCCCTCAGGTCATTTATAAAGGAAAGACGAATGTCTGTCACCCTTGTCATCAATTTCCTAGTAATTGGATCATCAGCCACTCTATAAATCACTGGGCTAATGAGGACACAGTAATCCAGTACATTGAACAAGCACTTGTCCCCTACTTTTCCCACATAAGACACCAACTGTGTTTCCCCGACGAGCAGAAAGCTCTATTGTTATTGGATCTCTTTAGAGCACATACAACAGAAAAGGTTTTGGACACACTACAATCACTGAACTTCATACCAGTGTATATCTCTGCAGCATGTACTGACCTCCTCCAACCTCTCGACATCTTTGTGAACAAAATTTTTAAGAATATACTAAAAAAGAGGTTTACGAATTGGTATGCAGAACTGGTGGCTGAGCAGCTGTCTTGTGGTGAAGCTGAACTTAAAGTGGACTTAAAAGTTCAAAACTTGAAGGAGAAACACACTCAATGGTTGGTGGCATCGTTCACACAGCTCAGTATGTGAAGTGAGGACTGTATAAGAGGATTTGTGCAGGCAGGAATCGCTGAGGCACATGAGACATGTCTCAACCAACTACCAAATACAGAGGAAACGGAGGATATTATACTTGAGAGCTCAGAAACCCCTAGTAAGTACTGTATTTGACTTTCCTTTTCTTTACCCTTATTGATTGTCTATTGATTGTCTTGGGTTTGCTATTGCAGGGGTTGCTAAGGTACCAGAAACTGAAGATGTCAAGGATGCCAATGTTGAGACCTTAGACAGCACAGAAATGCCAAGTAAGTATCAAAACTCTGAACAGGTTGATTACCTTTTTTTTCTGTTCAACTAATTGATTGTCTTGTGTTTGCAGGGGTTCCTAAGATACCAGAGGATGTCCAGGATGCCCAGGAAGCTGACGTTGAAAGCACAGAACCACCCACTGAGCCACGTGGTGTGACGTGGTGTCTCCAAAAATGCCAGCGTCGTTTTTAGTTGTTTAGTTGTTTAGTTTAGTTGTTGATTACTTTTCTTTTTCTTTTTGGGCTTATTGAAAATACTCTAAAATGAATCGAATAAAAGAGAAGATACATTACATCGAGATTTTTTGTGGAGCTTATCATGAGTTGCCAGAGCGAGTGTGCTGGAGCGAGCGTGTGAGAGAGAGAGAGAGAGAGAGAGAGAGAGAAAATTGGAAGCTGGAGAGATTGTGTGAGTGTGGGAGAGCGAGAGAGAGAGAGAGAGAGAGAAAATTGGAAAGTCTGTAGTTGTATTATTTGTTGTAGTTTTTGTGCAATATGTACAGGCGGTGAGGAAGGGATGTGATGGTAATCTGGGGCAAGTATAGGTACAGATGGCTGTAAGTGACTTTTATTTCATTGGTCCTTTATATTCGCTTCCCGTCCTCTAAAAGCTAATATAGCGAATATTTAGGACCAGTGAAAATAAGGTACTATACAGTATATATATATATCGGGAAGCAGATGACCTGGGTACGGAGGGGATGCACCATCACACTTAACAATAATTAGATAGATAGATAGATAGATAGATAGATAGAGATAGATAGATTTTCCTTTTTTTTTAATAGAAAATGCCCAGAAAAACCTTTTATGAGCACTCCAAAATCCAGGTTGCCCAGCTTAGCAAGGGGAACCATTCTCCCATATTCTCTCTATGAGAACAGCAGGACTTTCTTGAATGATAAAGCTGCAGTTGGAGTCATGCTGCTGGCTTCAGTTCAAACAGTGAGCTGGTGATCTGCTGTTCTTTGTGTCTCTCTCCATCTGCCTGTCTGTCTCTGTGTCTGTCTATCAATCTGTCTGTCATCTATCTATCTATCCATCCACCCACCCATCCACCCACCCACCTTCCCACCCATCTATCTCTCTATCTATCTATCTATCTATCTATCTATCTATCTATCTATCTATCTATCTATCTATCTGTCCTTGACAAATGTCTATTGAAGATTCACTGTTTTGTTTAAGTGATACAATGCTGACTCTCACAATTAGTATATGTGACACTGGATTTTTGTCTTTGCTGATTAATATAATCAATATGGAGTGCAATGGCATCAACAAAGACTTCACCTGCTGCAGGGTGTGATGGGGTGGCAGGAAGCTCCTAGCTGCTGTCTTATAGGTTCATACAGTAGGTTCATAGGTAGCTTTTCAAGTCAAGTGGCCAAGGAGCCTTAAGAGGCTTGTCACATATCAGTGGGGATACTTTCGACCACTGGCCAGTCCTCTTCCTCCTATTCCTCCTCCTTGCTGCTACAACTGCTCAACTGAGGGTCCTGGGGCTCCAGTATGTGGTGGTTGTTGCAGGATGGTGGGGGTCTTCACTCCTCCTCGTTCTGGAATGGAGCTGCCAACTCAAAATGTGTAGCTCTTTGGTTTCCTTTTTGTCTCACTGCCTGTTGTCTGGGAGTTCTGTAGGAACCTGTCACCCTCCACTGTTGGCCCTGACACCTCCTGCCCCCAGCACCTGTGTGGCTCACCTCTGACATTGGGGTTCAGGAGCAGCCATGGTTCTGCATTTGGTTAGTATGCCATGGATTCAGAAGGTAGTCACAGGCACTTATTGTTGCTTCTAGACAAAAGTTAAATGTGAGGTTTTATACAGGAGGAGCTGCACATCTGAAGATGGAAGTGTGTCTTTTCAGATCAATCTGAGGGGCTGTAATGCAGCAGGCAGAGGGGTTCCCATGCACCAGTGAATGGGGACCTATAAGGGGTAAGAAGAGATGGAGAAGACAGGAGCAAGGCTCATTTCACTACAGTCAACACTCACAAGTACCACTGAACCATGATTTTTGCACTGTGAGTTGACCACTTTATCCCTATGCAGCTAGCAGCTTGCCAGTTGGCTGAGTCACAAGCGAGGTTCTGTCCATTGTACTAGGATGGTCCACTGATATAGCATTAATAACATGCAAAAGGAATACATGCACATGCATGCCCCAGTTCAAACACACTACCCCCATTAGCGAAAAGTATTAAGAAACCTGTATACATTTTACAATGCAAGATATTAACAGAGGCAGATCCTGAAACCCAGGAGACTGAAATTGCCTGTTGATGACCAGCACCTGCCTAATGTGAACAAGTTCAGCGACTTTGGGATTCAGCATAAAATAACCCTCCATCCTCCCAAGAGGATGTTGATGAGCATGAGAGAGCTTGTGTCTGGGTTAAGAAGGGCTGGACACCACCTGCCAAAGTGTATGTATACCAGATGTTGAATCCTTAAATGTAAAATAAATCCATAGGATTGTTAGCAATCCTATGTTGGACTTTTTCTTTTTTTTGGGGGGGGGGGATTATAGTTCAATTAATTTTATTTATTGGTAAGAAGTTGAGATTCTTGTTCTGGTTCTAGTTCCAGCTTAAAAGAATGATCACATCTTACCGTTGTTTAGCTTGAAATATTTTATTTTATATTTCAGGCTCTCAGTGATCTCAGTTCATGGAGCGGTTTCACCCTAAACAAAAACAAATAAGAAGAAACAAACACAAATATTTATATTAAATTGTAAATAAGGGATAATAAACTCAGACACATACATCTTCTGAAAAAAACATAATGCAAGCAGAAATTATGCTGATATGAAAATGGTTATGTAACTCAAAGGTTAAAAAAACTACATAAAAGGGAAGAAGTTATAAATCTTGTTGCATTTTCTCTGTGACAGTATATTGGCCCCATGCACGATGGTGTGGAGTGGCTAAGCACCACGTATCTTGGGTGCCTAGCCACCCCGCACCCATTGCGCACCCTGCTTGGGATGCACTAACGGGGGGCACGTGGACCCGAAGCACCCGATGCTTCACGTCTACAGACTGCACCACACCAGGGGCATTTCTGGTGCATGGCAGCACTACGTGGTATTCACTAAACTGCGTAGTGCTGGCCACAGGTGTACGGACAGTGGCTCCAAGTATGCCAGCTTGGACTAGGCATAACTCGGTATGCACCCCTGCAGATGCCACCTACCAGTTGCGAGAGGACCGGGAAAAATCCTGCACTGCCTCCCCAGCCCACAAGGCTGATCTGGAGGGCTTGGGCAGCTAAGCCACGACACCAGCAGCATGTCTGAAGTCCAGGGGTGTCAGTGCCATGGGGGTGGGCTGAGATATTACAAAGATATACTTTACATTTGCGACATTGAGGACGGTAGTAACACACACATAAAGAAAAATATAGAACAAAACAAATTTGGTGTTATGAAGTTACTGGTTTAATTTTGTTAAAAGAGAGTGTGTGGTCAGGTTATGTACGTGTAAGTAGATAACTGTGTATCAGAGGAAATGTGTGTGTGTGTGTGTGTGTGTGTGTGTGTGTGTGTGTGTGATGTGTGTGTGTGTATGTGTGTGTGTGTGTGTGTAGAGTGTACTGGGACTGCAGATGGTGTGTGTGGTTGGTCATTTCATTTGAAGTGTGATGATGTTTACAGTAGTTATAATTGCACCCTGTGTGTTGAAGGTGATGTTCATGGGTTGGACTGTGTAAATGAATGTGTGGTGGGTATTGTTTGAGGTTGCATTTGTTTCGGGGTTTAAGGTTTTGAAGTAACAGTGTCTGGGATTGGGTATGGTGTTAAATATGTGGGTGGACATTATATGTGAGGACTGTGTGTGTATATGAGGAGAGGGTTGTGCATTCGGGGATTTGAGTGTTTGCAAGATTATTTCTTGGTGATGTGTTTGTGGGTTGTGTAAGAGTGGGTGCTAAGTGTATGGAAAAGAGTTGTGTGTGAGGAGATGGTGTGTGAGTTGTGAGTCGGGAGGGTGTGTGTTAAATGGGTTGTGGGTTTGGGGAACAATACGTGGGGCTGAGCTTGGAGGGCTGAGTGTGTTGTGAAGGGGAAGTAAACTGAAATTCCTCTGTCAAAAAGGTATTGGACTGGTACAGAGTCTTCCTTATTATTGCATTCATTATCATCATCATCACCATCATCATCATCATCATCATGTAAAATGTTCTACATCACCAAGAAATGACATTCTAAGTTTCATTCATATAGCAACGTCTGCAAGTCAGATGATCACATAAAACAAAACATGCATCCATTGCTGTTCATAGCTTTTCAATTCCCTGCCTTCCCCCACTTCTGGCGGGTAAACTTAATTGCACCCAGTCAAACCCGCTCTCTGTAATGATGATGCAGTGTCATGTTTGTGCAATAGATTACATTCACTAAACATGGTATAGTATTACTGTATGCTTGGAGCCTCATTGCTGGAAGGAAAGGCAGAGGATATTGGGTCATGGTGGGAAAGAAACAAGCAGATGTGTTTTCAAAAAAGAAACAGATGTAGTATATTCAATAACTGGAAGAGCTGTGGAGCTAAATTCAAAACAACATATGTAAAAGAGGAATTAAATGTTGTATTCATATGATGCTTAGTGGATTTGTTTAACGGATCAATCTAATGTCAGGAAAAACAGATAAACACACACAGTCAACTAGATCTTTCAGAATCTATCCATTTATTAGTATGTTAAACCAACTGCAGTTGTTCCATGTATCTAGGGGTGTGGGGAAGTAATATGATACCAGTTTTTACATAACCACTGTTTGTTAACCTCATCCCAGTTTAATACATAACACTGTTTGTTTTCCTCTGAGTGTGTGGAGGAGGACCAAGGAAAAGCATCTATCTTAAATAGATACGTCTGCTCAGTATTTACTGAGGAGAAGGAGGGACAGGGCCCACAGCTGAGCACCATGGACACAGAGTGGGGGAAAGGAGGTGTGCACAAGTCCCTTCACAAAAGAAAGGGCCCTACAAGACCTTGCTAAACTCAGGGTGGACAAGGCAATGGGACCTGATGGCATACATCACAGGGTACTAAAGGAGCTAAGAGTGGAGCTAGCAGAGCCATTAGCAGAACTGTTCAGTGAGTCTCTGAGCACAGGAGAGGTTCCAGAAGACTGGAGAAGGGCTCATTTGATCCAGTTCCACAAGAGTGGCAGCAGGGAGGAGGAAGGGAACTACAGACCCGTCAATCTTACCTCAGTAGTGGACAAGATTATGGAGGCACTCCTTAAGGAAAGGATAGCGCAACACCTGGAATCCATAGGAGCACAAGATCCAAGACAGCACGGGTTTACAACAGAAAGATCCTGTCAAACTAATCTGGTTAGAGGAACGAGGTGTGAACAAGCTTGGTACATCCAGCAGACCAGACCTGAGTTTGATTCTTATAACCTCCACTTGCATACTGTGTGACTCTGAGCAAGTCACTTAACTGCCCAGTGCTCCCAGGTTGCCCCTGAAAACAGGCACTTGTGCCTAGTGGGCCTTACCTGGCTACCAAAGACTAAAATAAATAAATAAAATAAATAATCTCATAGATTTCTTTGACTGGGTAACCAGAGTGATGGACCAAGGGGATGCAGTTGATGTCGCCTACCTTGACTTCAGCAAAGCTTTCAATACTGTTCCACATAGAAGATTGATTAATAAGCTGCTGTAGGTAGGCTTGGAGTGGGTTTGAAGTTGGTCAACTGGATGGCAAACTGACTGGTTGGCGGGGAGAAAACAAAGAGTGGTGGTAAATGGTATACAGTCAGAAGAGATGCAAGTCACAGGTGGGGTACCTCAGGGATCAGTCCTGGGGCCAGTCCTCTTCAATATCTTCATCAGAGACATTGCGGATGGACTGGAGGGTAAGCTTTGCCTGTCTGCAGATGACACCAAAATCTGCAATAGAGTAGATGATCCAGATGGGGGGCCAAAATGAGAAGAGATCTGGAAAAACTGGAAAAATGGTCTGAAGAGTGGCAACTGGAGTTTAATACAAAGAAGTGCAAGATCATGCACATAGGGAAGAGAAACCCTGAAGCTACCTATAGGTTGGGAGGGGAGTTGCTGGCAATCACAAGGGAAGAAAGAGATTTGGGCATCATCATCACAGATGACCTGAAATCATCCAAGCAGGCCACTAAGGCAGTAGGTAAGGCTAGAGGGATGTTTGGGGTGTATTAGTAGGGGTATCACAAGTTGTAAGAGGGAGATAATAATCCATCTTTACAAGACAATGGATAGGCCCCATCTGGAGTGCTGTGTGCAGTACTGGAGGCCACACCTGCACAAGGACATTAACAAAATGCAGGCGATATGATTGAAGCATTCAAATATCTTAAGGGCATTCACAAGGTGAAAGAGTTTAACATGTTTCAATATAAGAAAAATAGCATGACAAGAGGACACAGCATGAGATTAAAGGGAGGCCGATTAAGGGGTAATGTGAGGAAGTTCTTTTTCACAGAAAGGGTGGTAGATGAATGAAATGGCTTACCTCAGGAAGTGGTAGATATGAATACAGTGCAGGGCATCAAACAGGCATCGGATAGACATAAGAGAGCAATACAGATGAGTATGACTAGATAGGCCATTGACTGAGTAAAGGCTTATGGCACATTCGTAAGGTAGAAAACATGGGCAGACTGGATGGGCCTTCCGGTCCTTATCTGCCATCAACTTCTTTGTTTCTATGCTCTAATGCAGTTCTAAGCTGGTGCACCTCATCCTTTAAAGCAGTAGTATTGGTTGTTGGTAAAAAAAATCATTATCATATAGTTTTTAATCAAAAATAATTTCTGACAGCATCAGATTTATACTCTGTGTATTTCTACTTTTCTCAGATATTTTTAAAATTGCTTTTAAGGCTGATATTGTAATTATTGACTCTTGTTGTTAAAGATGGCCACCACTCCAGTTTTTAATTATCTCTTTGAGATTACCTCTTGATTTCACATGCTAGATTCATACTGTGGATATATCTGTATGGTGTTACCACATGTTTCTGATGGTAGACAGCACGTCACTGTACCACAATATGTTGTGTCATGATTCTGCTTCCAACATGTGACATCATTTCTGTGCTGGATATGGATGTAGCACTTGTTCTATGTCAGCATTAGCACTAATACGATAGCGTCGGGGCAAACCTGCAGTATACAACCAGGGTATGCAAATGAGCTAGTTACATTGTTGGAGGGCAAATACAGCATTTACATGTCATTACTGAAATGCATTCATTGCATCTCGAGCATATGAAAGGAGAAACGTGCACCACCCAGTTTCCAGAGAGGAACTGCAGGCAACTGGGAGTACTGTGAAAGTGAATGTAGTAGGGACATGGGTGATCATTGAACTGTATTTATGTTGTATATGGACTAGACTATTGCTGATTGCACATGGCCAATGTCTGTATTAGGCAGGCAGCTTGCTGAATATTTGGACCAGCAATGCAGGAACACGTAGGTGTCTCAGCCGGGGGAAGTAAGGCCTGCACATCACTTTACTTTTTCTTTGTGTTCTGCTGTGTGTATGCAATACTCAGTGCTGTTGCTTCCCCACATTTCTAAAAGAGAAAATGAATGATGCAGATAGGCATTGAAAGTGCAGATTCAGTGATGAGGAGCTACTGACCCTGACACATGAATATCTGGCCCGAGAGAGAATCATATGCAAGAAGAGGCAGTCAAGGGCTATAGTCAGGGCGGCATGGCAAGCCATCACAGAGGCCATGAATGTGGTAAAATGGAGCCCTCAATGATGTCTGCAAGCACCTCTTAGACATGAAGAGGTGGGCCAAGAAGTTGATCTCAAAGGTAAGGTTGGACTACAAGGCCACAGGTGGTGGTCAGTGGACAGCTATTCCCCTAGCATGGGCAGAAGAGGTGACTGCAGCAACTCTTCTTGCTGTAGAGGTAGCCGATGTGCGAGGCAGTGATATGAGAGCCAGATCAAACTGTCACTGCCATGTGAGTAACCACATTTGCACCATCATATTGTGTGTGTGTGTGTGTGTGTGTGTGTGTGTATACTCCAGTGGTGCTGGGGTTTGCAAGGAGGGGTCACAGATTCTGTTTGTCCCAGATGCACCGACACAGTGTGTGGGAATGGGATGTGATGCACTGATCTGTTGTATGTGCACCCATCCAACTGTAGGCATACTCTTGCATCTTGTGTGGTATACGAGACAACACACACATGGGTTATTATTGGTGCATGCCCTCTCTGTAATGGTATATCTGTTTGCAGTGGTGGATAGGCTCAACAAGAGGCTATGATCAGTCCATAGTGTTGGCACTGGGAACACTGAGCTAATGTATCATATTTACATGTAATATTCACATACAAGTGTCTCCCTGGCCCTTCACTGTTGATTTCCCAGGTTGTCTGCTTTATCAGATTTGTTGTGGCACAACTGGCCAGCCCATGACTCTTGGTTGTGTTATCCAAGGGGTGTGGCCATTTGCTAGTTTCCTGGTGTGCTTGCCTTCTGAGGGAAAATCCACTACTGTGTCACATGTGTGTGGTTGCCTGTGTGTGATCACTGGTGATGGGGTGTGTAGAGTGTATAGCACAAGTGGTGTATGGCCACTGCACTTCAGAGACAGTATAGGTGTCAATGTACTTTACACTGGGCCTGCATGCTGCAACGGTAAGCACACAGGTATGTACATTACTCTGCAATATCTCTCTTTTCAGTTTTCTCTACAGCTCACTCTATCATCATTGACTCTGTCTGTTCCAATGACCCAGGACCATCTCAGTAGCTCGCTGCCCCTGCTGCTCACCCATGATGTGGTGGAATCTAATTTCAGCAAGGAGGATGATGAAGATGAATATGATGAGGATGAGACCTTCATTGAGGATTGGAGAGGAGAAGAGAAGAGCTCAGACCAGAAGGGCTTGCTTTTCCCCGCTGGCCCACTGACCAATGGGGCCTTTCCTAGCATCCTCCCCACAGCATTCTGTCACAGTGCTGTCCCCACCCAATGGCCTTTAGCACCACCACTGCTTGCCACCACCAAATTCCATGACTGGCTTGGCCAATGCCCCCTCCGGCCAGTGCCACCAGATCAGCCACTGCTGTGCCACCCCAAGGCCCTGCCACCAGCACGACCACAGTCCTGCCCCCCAGCTCAGTGCCAACTGCTCAGCCACTGGTGTGCCACCATGACCACCATAACAGCATGCTGCACTGACCACGGTGCCAACCCAGGTCACATAACAGCCCCTGGTGCAGCCTGACCCTGACTCCTGGGACAGTCCACGGAGACAGCAGGGAGCAGCCAACAGGCAGCTGCTCCAGTCAGCTGTGGGGGCACATTTATTTATTTAAGCGTTTAACCAGGAAAGCATGCTGAGCAGGCTACTGCTCATTTCCAGATGGGGGGAGGGGGTACAATTACATAGCTGAACAGACATAATACATATAGTATACAAAGTATAGAGATAAACAGCAGATACAGGCATAGCATCAAATACATTATCATAAAATATATACAGGTGGAACATACAGTGTAGTAAATTACAGCTTGGATGCACTGCCCAGCTATTCAGTGATCTGTAAACTGTCTAGACACATGAGCAGGTAGAGGAGAAGTGAGATTGGAGCAAGGCATTGAGGAGCGGGGGGGGGAAGAGCAGTGGTGAAAGTTTGTTGGGAGGGAATTCCACAATATTGGTAAGCAGTAGCTAAAAGCCGCCTGGCCAGCAACAAGTGGCACTGTGAGAGACTGCAAGGGACCTGGAGTCTATGTTTCTGAGGGAGTAAACCAGGGTGCTGGGGTTGACAAGGGCAGAAGTAAGATATGAGGGGAGTAGCTGGGACCAGTACCTGGCTGTGATCTTAGCACAGTGGGACAGTCTTGAATTGTCTAGGAAGGGGAGGTTCATTGATTGGCAAAGGGTACAGTGGTGAGTGGAGTAAGGACAGTTCAGGATAAAGTGACAGAAAGAATGGAAAAGAGGGTCCAGTCTGGCTAGGGTGGACTTAGGACCTGCACTGTATACTACATCCCCATAGTCGAAGATGAGGAGGATCATTTTCTGCACAATGGCCCTGCAGGCAGGAGCTGGGGTGCAGTCCTGGCTCCAGTAAAGTGCCTCAAGCCTGGAGTGCAACTTCTTAATTATAGAGTCAACATGGGATGAAAAGTTGAGGTGCTTGCCCAGACAGACCCCAAGGTATTTGAAGGAGGTACAGGCCTCCAGGGGTGACCCCTCAAGGGAGTGGAACATAATTGGGCAGGGAAGCCGCGAGAGTCTCTGCCTTGTGCCAAAGGTTACTGAGACTGTTTTCTTGGCATTGAGGAGGAGTTGACTGGTGTGAAGCCAGTGCTGAACTATAACAAAGTCACGCTGCAATCTAGTCGAGACCTCTGCGGCTGAGGGGCCAGATATGTATATAGTACGGTGTCATCTGTGTACATATGGATTGAGGTGTGAGGGCAGGCAGAAGGCAGGTCATTCAGAAAAATGGAAAACAGGATCAGGCCAAGGACAGAGCCTTGTGGAACCCCTGTGTGGACTGGGAGGGGGGCCAAGATGGAGGAACTGAGTCAGACGGATTGGGAGCTGTCTGCAAGGTACAAGTGGAACCAACTGATAGTACTGCTGGATAGACCAGCTTTGCCAAGTTTGGTCAGGAGGCGTGAGTGGGAGGCAGAGTCAAATGCTTTGGCCAGGTCAATGAAAATAGCAGCTGTGATGTGGTCAGCATCCATCCCAGTGAGGATGGAGTCAGTAAGCCTGAGAATGGAGGTAGTGGTAGAGTGGGATTTCCTAAATCCAGACTGGAATGTGGAGAAAAAGGGCATGCAGGCAGAACTGGCACACATATGCCACATGCTGCAGGACTGCTGCAGTGACCCATCCTACGGAGGGAAAAGTGGCCTTGATTGTACTACAGCAGTCAATTATTACCACTCCTACCACCCACCCCCATCCCCCACCCTACAGGCACCAACAGGCACTGGGGCATGTCATAGGGTCATCAGGCCCAACTCTCACCCCATTTCATGTGTAAACAAGCTGACACTCCACAGTATAGGACAATGGGGTAAGAGTTAGGTCTGATGACCCCATGACATGCCCCAATGCCTGTTGGTGCCTGTATGGTGGGATGGGCTGGTGGCAGGGGTGGTAATCCTAACATCAAATTTCCAAACTTTTGTCACTGTGACATCAACCCTAACTGATGCATTAATAGCATTTTTTGCAATGAATTTCACTTCTTTTTGAGAAAGTGTAATGTAAATGGTTAGCAGCCCTGCGCTTCCTTCATGTTGCCCATTTTTTGCATTATGGTGCATATACCACTTACACTTAAATAGAGAGCCACACAGCAGCCCCATAGTACTGAAAAGTAACCCTTGTAACACTTATTTAGCAATATCTCAGTAACTGTAGCAACTATGGAAAATATTTCACTGCAGTTATAATCATGACCTTGAAACCTCCATGTGGACTAAGCTGCGGTTAGCGAAAAAATCTGTACCTCGAATCATTTTCAAGATATGGGTGCCACAATGTTATCCTATGGGAAATTTCTCAATTTTGGAATGCTGTAACTATGAGCCCATTGAATGTTTTGGGACAAAACCACCAAAAGGCACATCTGTGGGACCAGGGCTTGCCACCCTGCAAATTTCATCCCAAAAGCACAATCCACCTCGGCACAATGACGCGACAAAGAAAACAACACATGGGGCAGTGTTTTCAAGCATTGTTATTGCGAAAACAAATAATGATTTGCTTTTGTGCACAAAAAAATATTGTTGAGGTATTTTTTTATTGCGTTCATTGCAGCGACAGCAAAAATGTTGTCATGGCAACAAAACGGCAGAATGGCGGAAAAACTTTGAAGAACATATTTCCAGACCACCTGCAGAAAAACTGATGTCACGGTCTTGTTCCTAAGGGCCTAATTAGGTGAACACGACTATTGGTGTTTACCAAAGGGCATTATTTTTCGAGTTATAATGTTTTTTGTCTCTCACCAACTGAAAACAAGATGGCTGCAGCACGAAAACAAAATTAGGGCACATGACAACAAAACTGTGATCACAAAACTTTTCGCAATGCACATATACATTTTCCCATGGGCTAAACTACGACATGAAAAACTTGCATAACTTTTGAATGGATAAATATTTTTTCACCAAATCTTCAAAAGGCACCAGTTTAACCCAGGTCACATATAGACATATAAATCTGAATCCACTCAGATGCATTCTTCAGTCCTTTAAGCCCAACCAAAAAATTTGCAAACATTGTGTAATTTTCAGTTTTTCAACACCCTACAGTTACGCAACCGTACATCCAACCAGAACAAAGCTTTCCAGATACAGAGATTTATGATTGGACACTGTGCATGCAAACTTTCAGGCAAATCAGACAAATAGTTGCAAAGGTATTAATGTGCAAACTTTGGGGTTTAACATTAAAGTGGCCCGCCAACTCTAACTATACTGGCCCACTCGGCCAGTATAATATATATATACTGTATATATATATATATATATATATATATATATATATATATATAAAAATATATATATGTAATATATATATTCTGCCACCATGCATTTCTGCTTAAAGTTGAACCAGCATAATATTCTGTGGTGATTTGCATATGCAGCCCATGATGCTTTGCATTGTGGGGCATGTGTGATTTTGTATTTCTTTTATTATATATATATATATATATATATATATATATATATATATATACACACACATATATATATATATTATATAAAACACTGCTGTAAAAGCTTGAAAATAACTTACCCATCTACGCCCTAATATTCAAAAGATTTGTGACCAGCACTAATGATTAGCAAAAGCACTGTGCCCATTTAGTGCCTTTCTTGTAAGTACAGTAGCTGATAGTGCTATACTTGTCTTCAGTGCTAGCATCCCAGTATACAGTTCCTGTATGTAGTGCCCAAACAGTGCGGTGATGATGTACATATAAGGTGCAGTGCTATATTCAAAGCTCCTGTGTGGCTCTTTGAGCAATGTTGCTGGGGAGGGATCATTTTTGTCATGTTTTTTTTTTTTTTATTTGCATGGCTTCGTTTTGATGTTGCTGTGTTGCTGGATTTCTATTGTGACCTTTTGACCCTGAGGTTATGTAATTGGCATATTGGCCTTTTTGAACCTAATGGGTTTTGCTCTTGATTAATTCACCTTTATCCTATCCTGGGAGCAGCGGTATGTGCTAGGGTAATGCAGTACCATATGACGGGGTCTTGACCACTGAGGAGACAGAGCTAACCAGACTGCAGTTTAAAAGATGAATTATCCAATCATAAGACAGACTTTAATTTATTCACGGTTGCACCACTCTTAAGTTATGTAGTCTTAATCAACTGTGGACCAATATATCAAAAAGGCATCCAAATCATATTCGCCATACATATTAATTAGTTAGGTTTATTTATTTGAAATACAGATCCCTTATCCTAAAATGAGTATTATACAAGCATGTAAATGAAAAGAAAAGAAATCAAATGATTAAGAGAAGTTTTCAAAAAAAATTGTAACAGACTTTTCTGCATCAATTGTATATCTGCACTTGAAAATTAGGTCTCTCTCTCTCATTTTGTTGATCTCTTCCTCTTCTAGTGTTCAGTTTAGTTATCTATTTATGTATATCTGTTGCTACTGTATATGTTAACATGAAACTAGTTTATCAGTATCACGTTAAATGCATGACTCAGTGACGTTTATATGAATTTCATGAAATGTAATCATGAGACAGATTATTTTATGTGGAGGTTAAGGACATAACTTTGACGACACCATAAAATCAGCTTTATGGTCAGATTCTCATTTTGAGCAAGAACTGGGATTTCATTGTGATAATGGATGGTTATATGTCACTTGATATAGGATAATGTTGAGTAATTACCAGTCCATTGTACATTAGTATACTACTGTATTTGGCATTAGATCAAAGTTTGAACTACAGCTGTTCTAAACATGGAGCTGACATTGATACTATGATTAAAAAAAGATAGTAAAAACTCTCCTGCAAATTGCTGAAATTAGCATTTTGTCAATGACTTTAGAAATGCTATACCCATCTCTGGTTGAAAAAAAACCTTTTTGTGTTTAGCATTATCTCTAGAATACAAATGGGTAATCATAGAAATATCAGTTCTGGGGTGTTTTCTCCCAGGATGCCATTGCAATAGATTACACAGCTGCAAATATGAATGTTTAAAATGCTGTTTGAAAAATAATCTAGTAAAACTGAAATGTTTCTGATTCCTTATACTTTGGATAGTTAATGAAATTTTGCCTTTTGCAATTATAAGGTTTCTAAAAGGGTGGTAAACATGTAATGCAGTGATTAAAAATAAGGTTAATTGCATGCAATAATGGGTAGTGATTGACACATTTTTCACAAATTTAAAGTCTGTTGGTAATATTTAATGTCACTTATGTGATGCATACATTGATAGATGGGAAGGCAAATTATTAAGGGCTTGATTCAAAAAGAAGACTACTTGCATAGAAACACCACACACTGTACTATACGTAAAATATCCACAACAGGAAAATTAAGAATTTTACTTCCTCCTCAGGTGTTATCTGTGCTACAAATCTCAGATGTAGAAGGTAGCACTTATTTATTTAGTTGTTTAACCAGGTATAGCACACTAAGCTGAAAGCTTTTTTACAGGAGCGACCTGGGAGCACAAGGAGGTTAAGTGACTTGCTTAGGGTCACACAGTATGCAAGTGGAAGCTGTGGGATTCAAATCCAGGTCTGGTCTGCTGGATGTTAGCAGATTTGCAGCTCAGAGCCTTAGACCACTGTGCTATACTTGGTGGGGGTACAAAATATTTGGTATGAGTAGCACATATTATTTCCCAATACAAAGACAATAAGGCAGTCACTATTCAGTACTTGGATTTTAAGCAACCCATATTTTTCAATATTTAAGAGTACTCACTAGAAAAAAAAAACATTTGGAGACACATAAATAAATACATACATACATAAATTTAAATAAATAAATAAAACAGCCTTTCTTCTTCCCCAGAGTCCAGTGACACTGCCTTCCTCCAGAACCGCATTCATTCATATTCATCCACCCCTTCTACTCTTCTCCAAAACAGTACTGTACTTGCAGATGTGACCTGGTACTTAACAGCATCTTAGTATAGGCAGCATTTAACCACTGCTTGAATTGTATTTCTAATTATCTGTAAACCAAGTTTTGTATTTATCAGTATTTCATTTTTTTCGAATGTGAGGCACAGGACTGACTAAGAAAGGATGTTTTGCACTCCTGATAAAAAATAAAAATTCAAATCAAGTTAAATACACATATTCATATGCTGGCCCAGTGGTGCAGATGGCTGAGGCTTTGTGCACCTTACCTCTCATCATGCCAATGACCCTAGTTTAGGAAGGAGCTCGGGTCACCATTTGTTGGTGGGGGAGGGCTGGGAGAGGATGGAGCAGCCATCTGGCAGCTCTCCATTTACATATCAGGGTGGCGAACCATCTCAGCTCTTAGCTACCACCAGGTGGAAGCCTGGTGGCAGCTGATAAGATGCATGAATGTCAGACATAAGTCAAGGGAGGGAAGGGAGTCTCGATCCTGGGATGCATGTGTGCCTCAACACGCATGCGTAAGCCTGTGTTTTACCATGACTAGAGGAAGGGAGAAAAACTGAGGAATATGCAGTGAGGCAGGTGTCAGTGACACCCAGCACACTGAGCCTCCACCTGCCCCATCACCAAGAACCACCTGCTGACATACTGGCTTGTAGCTCCAGGGGGAGGACACCCCCTCCTCCAGACCCACTAAGGTGGGATCTGTGGGATTACTCACCAGATCAGGTAAGCTTGGAGAGATGGTGGACAGTGGGGGATGGTGGGACAAGGGCCGACAGGAGCCCAGCTTGCCTCACTTAGGGAGTACAAAGAAAATATAAAAAAAAACACACATATTTATTTAAAAAAATGCTGGAATCTGAGCACTCTACCAGGACTGAACACTGTCTTTTAATAGAAGCCTCCTCCCGAACCTGACCCCAAAGGTCCATTTATATTAAGTTTGGTGCCCCAATTGACTCTAATCTATGATTTGCATGGGCCAATAGTAGTTCAAAATCAAGGCTAGCTTAGCACCCTTTCCTTCCTAACCTGCATTGCACCTTTCTATATGAAATTAATAAAGTCATTTGACTGTTTAGTACATGGTGTGCATGATTTGGATGGGGAGGAGGACTCGAGGAAGGAGGAGTTTGTGTGCATCATTGATCTATACTAGATAGACTGATTGATCAGTCTACCCAACACCATCAGTAATGCACATTGCTCCTCTGCCCTTACATCCTGTCACACGTGCCATGTGCTTAACAGTCAAATGACTGTATTACAGTAACTTCATAACTAAAGTAAAACTGTTGGTCTGGGAGTGTGGACAACTGAGCTAGACTTGATTTTGGATTACTATTGACCTCACAAATTATGGATCCAGGGGCAGTAGGGGGCCTATCCTGTTATAAGTGGTTCTTTGAGGCCTGGGAGTGGCCAGGATACTAAGAAGGGGTTCTATTAAAAGATGATGTTGTCTCTTGGCATAGCCCCAAAAACACGGCATTTAAAAAATATATATATGCATGGGGGGGGGGACAGTGAGGGGGTGGAGACTGAGAAATGTCTAGGATTTGGCATAAGTTAGCAACTGGATTATCCATGGCCCCCTTTTGAGGGAGAGTGGAATTTGTTTTATTTTTACATTATATTTCCCCTTTGAATAATGAATACTAAGAACCAAGCATCAAGTATCTGGGGATATCAAGTGCAAATTCTCACCAAGTATTTAAAAAAAGTGTATTTGCACAGCACTATAGAACAGAATTCTTCCATATATGAAGGCCGTAAATAAGCCCCTTATCATTTTATACAGTATCTGCTCTGTCATATGGTTCTCAGTTGAGATTATACACTATCATCAGCCTAGATAGATTGCGTATTGCTATTTTGAAGACATGAAGAAGTACAGTACATCAAGGTTTTGTTGATAGGAACAAAGGTGATAGGATGTACACAATACTTGAGCACATACAGCTGCTATATAAACATATATGATGAAGATATGGAGCAAAGTACCTCTTTTAAATACCTTAGAATAGTATAGTATATTAATAGACAGATATTCTTATTACATTTTAAATAATGCAATCTAAGCCTACAGCTACACATCTCATCATGACTTTAATAATGTCCAACACTGGTTCCTCTCTAACCAACTCAGAGTTAACACAAAGAAAACTGTGTCTATGACCTTTGGGCAACAGCCAAAAACTCATCAGGCTCTCTGCCCCTTCTCTCTTCTCAACCCCGGATGGCACTTCCCTTGAGCTGCCTGTATGCCAAATAGAACCCAATACAAATGCACAACTTATGGTGGCAAATATACAGAACCCAAGTCCTAAAATCAATAAAAATTTAATTTACGAAAAAAAAAGGCACAGTCCCCCAAATGCTTCAGATGTGACTTAGGGACCACAAATAAACTCTCTTCAGAGGAACAGAGGGGGTGAACAAGAGCATATGGATACAAGACCTCTTTAAGGTAGCTGGGCCCATATTTTATAGGGCTTTGTATGTTAACAGCCATATCTTTTTTTTTTTGGTATAATGTTCTTCCCTCTCTGGTTGGACCTTTGCCCCTGAGCCCCGCAGCGGCATCACTCAACTTCTCCCAGCTTTATTGGCTCCATTCCCTGACAGATACCCCCTCCATGGTGGGGTGGCAGAGAACCTGGCTCAATCCACCCTTCAAGAGTCCGGTGGAGCTGCACCAAGGTGTTGGTGCTATAAGGGGTCAGGGAATTTTCCTGCCAGCCATGTAATTTTCCACCTTATTTTCTCCCTTGTGGAGGTGTGATGTACAGTGCTGTCTATGGTGTCACTATGGATGCACTTGTATATAGGACACCAGATGGCTACTGTTCCTCTATCCCCCCAAACCCCAAGTTGCAGTCCTGGCATTCTGCCCCCAGCTGCTGCCAGGGATCAGGCTATTCAGAGCACTGCATGCCCCCCCCCACCGTTGAGAAGCATAGTACCTCGGATGCTCAATCTTCTTCCACCAGCCAACCCTATGAACCCTCTGAAGATCCAGGCTCAGGACATGGACCCAGGTTGCAGCATTGTGAGCAGTGGCTCTACTGCTGTGCTGATAGGTCAGTGTTAACAACCCTATCTCGAAGGAGATGCATCATATCACCAACAGCCAATGCAATATCTGCAAAACTGAGGTGACATGGTCAGAGTGGAGTATTCCTGCAATCAACTTGGCTGCAGCATTCTGAACCAGCTGCAAGTGGTCTGTCAGACCTCCTAATAGCCCAAGGTATACAGAATTGCAATAGTCCAGTCTGATCATAATGGAAACATGCACCAGCATTTTCAAGTCCTCAGATTCCAGGTTGGTTTTGATCTGAGCAATGTTCTTCAGGTGGAAAAAGACACCACAGAGCACCACTGACACCTGATGTTCTAGTGTGAGTTTACAGTTTATGATGACTCCCAGATTGTTAATCCTACCCTTGGCCATTGGAAGGCAGAATTCGGATTTAACTTAGCCATCTTCCTGCCCATTTCTGGCACCCTCTGAGAGACCTGTCTGCCAGTGGCACCTCCATATTGTCTGGATTCTCCCTCAACCAGCTGGAGGACATCCAGTCATTGGTGCCAAACACACAACTGTTCATCAGGCTGACAGCATTCATCTCATCAGAGGCAAATGACAAATATAGCTGGAAATCCTCAGTACAGCATAAAACCATAGACTATATCATCAAATGACCTCCCCTAAAGGCAGCATATGCACCACAAACAACATGGAAGAAAGAATCAAGCCTTCTGGTACTCCACAGTCAAGGGCAGCAGGCAGAACATGAGGAAACATTTTCCAGTGCAACATACTGCATCCTGATGGACAGAAAGGACTCAAGCCACATCAAGTCAGTGCCTGTCAGTCATCCCAAGTGCCTCAGGTGATCCAGAAAAACCCCATGGTCCATGATGCCAAAAGCTAATGGGAGGTAGAGGAGAACAAAGATTGTTCATTCCCCTCTATCCCTATCTAGAAGGAGGTCAGTTTGCACCCTGAGGAGTGCTGTCTCTGTGCTGTGTCATTTCTTGAATCCTGACTGGACCGGTTCATATGTAGGTGGCATATTTCTTCAAATGTACCTCACACTGAGTCACCACCATCTTTTCAACAACAAGAGAGGTTTGAGGCAGGTGTGCAGTTGGAGAAAATGTCAGGGTGCAGATATAGCATTTGAGGAGTGGTTTCATTACCCCCCTCTTCAAAGCAGCTGGAAAAAGATCCTCCTTTAAGAAACACCTGACTATCTTCAGAATAACAGGGCCTAGGGCCTCCTGGCAGGAAACCAAAAAGTGGGTTGATCGCAGGTTCAGTATACAGTAAGTGGGATGCAGCTCACAAATTGCATGGAGCACCCCCCCCCAGCCAGAACTGGCTGAACTTTACTCCAGATATATGGAGTGCCTACTTTACACTCAACTCAGGTTGAGACATGCTGGGCCTTGACAGCCCATTTGGGAAACAGTGGGCCTCATTGAGATACTCTATCAAGGATAAACTGACCAAACCCCTTACATTTTTTCTGTAAATAACACTTTGCTGGATTATAGGCAGACCAGATGTAAAACATCTGCCCACCGTGGCAAAGAGCTGATTTTATAAAGATGGGAATGCCCCAGGACTGCCCTGGGGGGGGGGATGACCTGTGGGGGGTGGTGAAAAAACAGTTGGCCAAACTAAAAGAAGGCATAGTGAAGGACCCAGAGAGGGGATAATAGGGAAGTATATCAGTGAAAACAGAGGGAGACAAGGAAAGCAGTAAGAGTTCAAAGATACAAATTGAAGAAAGAATAGCTCAGGCAGTATCAAAGGGGGACAAGATTTTTTTTTTAGATAAGTTAGCAAGAAAAGGAAGACAAAGGTTGGAATTGTACGATTAAAGAGGGAGGGTTGGAGTGTATGAAGAGGGATCAAGAAAAAGAAGACATCTTGAACAAATACTTCTGCTCACTGTTCACAGTAGAAGGGGAAGGAGAGGGATCATGAAAAGGCACCAGGAGCTTTGAGGGGAGAGAAATGGACAATAGTCATTTTTTTGTGTAGAGATTCAGAAAAGCACTGACTACCCTGAAGTTGGACAAAGCTATGGGGTCAGATGGGGTGAATCCAAGGGTGCTGAGAGAGCTCAGGGAGGTACTAGCTGCATTTCTGACAGCCCCATTTAATAGATCACTGAAGACCTGAGTGGTCCCAGAGGACTGGAGAGGGGCAGAAGTAGTCCCACTCCACAAATGTGGTAGCAAGAAAGAAGAGGCAATTACAGGCCTGTTAGCCTGACCTCAGTGATGGGTAAGTCCCGTGTCACCCCTGAAAAAGGGACCTTTGGTTCAAGTGGGTTTACCTGGTCACCAAAATGAAATAAATAAATAAGTTAATGGAAACTCTGCTACAGGAAAGGATTTTGGAATATCTGAAATCCAGTGGGATACAGGATCCAAGGCAGCATGAATTCACAGGGGGAAGGTCATGCCAAACAAATTTGATAGATTTCTTTGGCTGGGTGACCAATGAGCTGCATCAGGGAGGAGAGGAGCACAGGACGTGGCCTACCTGGATTTCAGCAAGGATTTCATCACCGTTCCACATAGGGGACTAGTAAGCAAGCTGGGTAGCTTGGGAGTGGGCAATAAGTTGACACCCTGTGTAAGAAACTAGTTAAGGGATAGCAGACAGAAGGTAGTGGTAAACACAGTTCACTCTGAGGAAGGGACTTTGACCAGCGTGGTACGTCGGGGTCAGTGCTGGGACCGGTCCTCTTTAATGTCTTTATCGGTGACATATTGGAAAAGCTGGAAGGGAAGGTCTGCCTCTTTGAAGATGACATCAAGATCTGCAACAGAGTGGACACTCCAGAGGTGGTGGTGTGCGTGGAAAGGATGGGCAGGGATCCGAAAAAAATGGAGGACTGGTCAAGGGTATGGCAGCTGGGTATTAATGCAAAACAGTACAAAATAATGTACTTGTGCCATAGAAATCCAGGGCGAAGTACATAATATGGGGAGTGACACTGAAAATGATCAAGCAGGAAAGAGACCTGGGGGTAATCATATTGGATTACCTAAAGGTGGCCAGGTAGTGTGACAAGACAGCCGGGAGAGCTAGTAGGATGCTAGGGTGCATAGGTAGGAGTAACACCAGAAGGAAGAGGGAAGTGGTATTGCCCTTATATAGATCACTGATAAGACCCCACCTTGACTACTGTGTCCAGCTCTGAAAACCACTTCTCAGGAAACACATAGACAGAGTGAAGGTGGTCCAGAAGAGAGCTACCAAAATGGTGAAGGGTCTACATCAAAAGTCCCACAAGGCTGGCCCATCGGCACAGTGGTTGGATTTCCATCCATGATGCCAGTGATCCAGATTCGGGAATGAACCCTGGATGCTGGAGGGCCAGCCAGGGGGAAGGAGGATGGAGCATCCAGTGATGGTTCACCTTCTCTGGGCGGATGGTGGGGACACAGTCCAGTGCTTGCTGGCCCCTGGCGGAGGCCAGGTCACAACAGGATGTCAGGCTCCAGTGCACTAGGGGAGTGGCAGACATCTGTGTATGCCGTGACATTTGTGGCACGTCACTCCCCGGAGAAGAAAACGGGAAAAATGGCACCCTGGGTCATCAGGTGATGGCTTCCCTGGACCATCATCGCCATGCTTCCTGACCTCCATCTGCCACCTCAGCAGCACCCAGGATCATTGGGAAAGGACAAAAGGCTCATCCCCTATGAAGGTAAGGGACCCTCCTGGTGAAGGGATATACTGGGGTTACCTGGGCTGGCTGCAATGTGGGGCCGTGGGGTCAGGAGTTGCCAGGATGAAGAGGTCCATGAGGGGCCCAAAGGAGAGATCAGACAGGGTGCAGGGTGGAGCCAAAAAAAAAGCCCTACAAGGATAGGCAAAAGGAGCTCAATATGTACACCCTGGAGGAGAAGAGGGAAAGGGAGTATATGACAGAGACATTTAAATACCTCACAGGGGTGAATAATGTACAGATGGGGGGTATTTTTCAGAGAAAAAGGTTCTCTAGAACAAGGGAACATGCTATGAAGCTAGAGGGAGAGAGGTAGATTCAGGATAGATATGAGGAAATACTTCTGCAAAAAAATAGTGGTGGATTCCTGGAACAATCTTCCAGCAGAGGTAGTGGTGGAAGAAAGAGTAGTGGGGTTCAAATATGCCTGGGACAGGCACAATGGAATCACTGGGGTAAGGAAGAAAGGGGAAAAGACAATACCATACATCAAGTAGGGTCTTCAGCAAAAACGAAGACAATAAAAATGGGCTGACTGGGCAGGCCAAATGACTTCTGTCAGTTTCTATGTTTCTATGAGTTTTAGTAGGTCTGATGTTCCGTGCAGCAATCATTTCCAACAAGAACTCTGCCTTTCCCAGGGTAGTGACCCCAAAATACTCATTATAAGGAGCTCTCAATGTTAGTTAATTCCTGATTGATCCTGCCCTCCTCCAAGAATGCTCTAACCTTTACCACTAATCTTCCAACACCTCAGATTCTCTTTTTACTAATAGGAGCTTTAGTGAGAGACTGTTGGGGGCACACAGTAGGGTGCATGGGAATTAAGAAAATCTGTATGAGCTATGTCATAGACTTCCATAGCTTCTTCAGCCCTCAGTACACAAATCTGTGACATGCTCAAGCAGTCGATCATTGCCATAAGCTTGGAACGCAGGGGGCATGATGAACAATAATGCAGTGTCACAGATTCCTGCAAGACAAAAGGGATTAACTGCCATTGAAATTGCCTTGTTTCCTTCAGCAACACTGCTTCACAATTCTGTAGTATTGGGTTACATCCTGGCAGGCTCTACTGTAATTAGGGGGACATGAAAAGACAACTACCAATGTTACGATCCAACCTAATGATCAGATCAAACTTGATGTCAAAGACATCAAGTGCCAGTGGGAAAAGCTGCTCTAAGATGTGGCAATGCTGGTTAGTTGCAGAGGTAAACACCTGTGGAAGGCTCATCAAACTCATAGGATGGAGGAATTGTTGACAAAACCCTGTGGAGTCATCATCCACCCAGGCATTGAAATCACCCAACACAAACCACCAAGGGATTCCAATGTCAGTTTGGTGATGAACTCCAAATATTCCTGCAGGAATACATTGTCATTTCCTGGAGGCTCATACACAAGCAGGATTCTGCTACACACACTCACATCACCTCTCACAGCCACACATTCAAACGATACAGCTACCCTCACCTGGTATGCTGCGAGATTCAAACCAAATCAAAAACAGATGGCCACCCCCCACACCCATGTCCCCATCTTGGGCAGTGCATCATGGAGAAACCTAGTGGGATAGCTGCCTCCTGCACTGGGCCAGAGCCAGCCCCTATCTAGGCCTATGTAATTCACAACAGATCAGCTGAGGAATCCACAATTAAATCAGCTATCACTGCATTATTTTTTTCTCAGTGACCTGCAATACAAACAAATTGTCCGATGGTGGGAGCTGTCCCAATTGACTCTTCAGCTGCCTGGCCCATTGACATCTCAAGCACCTTCCAGACAGGAACCAGGCACAGGAAACTATGCTCCTGGTTCCACTTTCTCCTGGAGCATTTCCCTATCCTGATCTTGATCCTGCCCTCATCTCCCAGCTCTTGCCCAAACCTTCTTCCATGGCCCAGCTTCTCCCACTCCATGCCTCCCTAAAGTGGCACAGAGCAACTACTGGGACTGAGACAATAATAGGGTGAAGGCAATTAAGTTGGTAAGGGAGGAACAGGTGTACCAGGGGAGACTGGCTCCACGACACCTGGCATTAGTAACAAAAGCACCCATCTCCTTATAGAAAATACCAACACTTCCCCAGAAACCTAGGTAAACACAAAACAATTCCACCAAAACGCCACACATAACCACCCCTATTTTATAACAAATTCCAATAACCTTCCACACAATGTTCATGAACAGTCCCTCAAAACTAACCCCTGTAAAATATTCAACCAAATATCAATAACCTCCTACACAATATTCATGAACAGTCCCTCAAAACCAACCCCCATAAAATATTCACACACAACAATCACACCAACTACTTCCACTCACATAATGCACAATCATACACTAATTAGCAAGAAGTATGTAATTTGTTATTTTCAAGTTTGATTAAACAGTTCAGCAGGCATAGCTCCTCACTGAGTGATATACTGGCTTTAAAGTAAGATCAGTTAAAAAATATTAATGACCTTATGTTTAAAGATGTTTCGAAGTTTAAATTCTCCAGTGAAATTCCAGTAAAGAAGGCAAATTCACCTCTGTGGAGCAATCTGCAAACTTTTCCTTTTAGGCTCATAATTTGCGTATGTAACTTTGCCATTTTTTTAGTGGAATTTCACCACAGAGTGTGGAATTATGCCCTCAAATGGTGGAATTTCACCAGTGAACAGCAGAATTTAGTCTGCCAATAACAAAATTCCACCATTCATGGTGAAATTTTGCCATTTGTGGGTGAAATTCCGCACTTCACAGGTGAAATTCTACACTTTGCTGGTGCATCTTCGCACTTCGCATCTGCAAATTAATCCGTGAATTGTGCAAAATTGCCCTCCTTCCCACCCAAAGCTAGTTCTACTTTTATAGGTACAGGATTTGACTGACAACAGGAACTTCCTGTTTGGGAGCAGGAAGTGAGTGATCACAGAGCCACCAAAGACCCACCATTGTAGAAGGGCAAAAGTAGCTCTCCGGCCCCCTCTAGCTGCTGGAGGTCTGCCTCTGAGCAAGTAAGGGGTCTACTGAGAAATATAGGATATTCTTGTCTCAGAACAGGACAATCAGAAGCTTAAAGGGCACACAGGTAGAAAGTAAGGAGAGAAAGAAGAAAAAAAAGACAGAGGAAAGAGTAAGGATTGCAAACAGTTAAGGGGCCAGAAATAAGACATGATGGGAGTGGTACAGTGCAGTGGCTGTGGAGCAGCAGTCTTCTGGGAGACGTCCTGGAGGATGTGGTGTTGTCCCATCTGCAGGCACCTCTCTGGGCTGAGGGAGGAGGTTGTTCATCTCCAGGCTGAGTTGGTGAGGATTTGTGGGACCTCCTCTTCCGTCCAGGGACCACCAGTGCCACTACCATTGCCTCAGAGGTTGCCAAGAGAGGGGAGCGGTTGGACCACAGTGGGCTCAGGGAGGGTGAGGGTGGTGGAACAGAGGTGCATCCCTCCAGTTGTACCTCTCCACAATTCCTATGCCATTCTGGCAAAGTGTGGTTCCTCTATGGAGGCACCTGCAGTGGAGACCAAGGAGGATGCTGGGAACCTCCACAAAGAAGACCCACAGGAGGGTGGCAGGGGACCCCACAGGGAAAGGAAACAACTCCTGGTGGGGGACTCCATTGTTAGGAAGGTAGAACTGGGGGAGGAAGGGGAGAGGGAGGTAAGGTGCCTGCCTGGCACCATGGCTTGGAGGGACAGGGAACGAATCCTCAGGATTGCCAGACCAGCTGCACCGGGGAGGGAGCTGGATGTCATTGTCCACCTAGGGACAAATGACCTGGCTAAGAAAGGGATTAGAGAAGTGCAGGAAGAGTTTGTGGAATTGGGGAGGGGCCTTAGACAAGTAGCATGCACGGTAACCTTCTCGAAGGTGCTGCCCATCTATGGCGTAGGAGAGGCTAGGGTGTTCTGCACCATGGGATTCAATCAGTGGTTGAAAAACTGGTGGGGAGCTCAGGGATTTGGCTTCACTGGGGACTGGGGGTCCACCTGGAGTGATGCAGGCCTATACTGGCATGATGGCCTGCATCTGTACAGGAGGGGAACCAGAATCCTAGGTGATGGGTTTAAATGCTTCATTGGCAAGCATTTAAACTAGCCAAGGGGGGAGGCACTGGAAAGGAGCAGGGAAATCCTAGCCCCACAAAAAAAATCACAATAGTAAGTGTGGTAAACACCAACACAGAGGTGTCGATAGGGAGAAGAGCAGGGGTAAATGGAGAAAGTGACAAAGGCAAGAAGGACAGAGATGGGGCAAAAAGGAGTAAGGCCATCAGGAAATGGAGGGTAATGAGTACCAATGCCCGTAGTCTGGGCAACAAGCTCCCTGAGCTGGTGGCTTTGATGGAAGAGGGATGCCTGGATGTCGTAGTAGTCACAGAAACATGGTACACAGAGAACCACGATTGGGATGTTAACATACCAGGGTACATAACCTACAGTAGAAACAGGCAGGGGAGAAGAGGGGGAGGAGTAGCTCTCTATGTAAAGGAAGGGGATAAAAGCAACTGAACAAAAGAGTAAACAGGGAGGAGAGGAGGCACTGTGGGTCACCTTGGAGACTGGAAAGGGCAACACAATCAAACACAGGGGCTGTGTACAGACCCCCACATCAGGGGGAGGGAATGGACAAGGATATGATAGAAGGCATTCTTAGGATGACAGAGAAAGGGGAGATACTGTTGATAGGAGACCTGAATATGCCAGATGTTAACTGGAGCACATTTTCTGCAGCCACATCCAAGAGCAGGGCCATTCTTGATGCCCTACAGGTGGCAGGCCTCAGACAGCTAGTTTCGGAACCCACTCATGAGGGAGCAATCTTAGACCTCGTACTCTCAAATGGAGGCAGTGAGAGGATCTCAGACCTAGAAGTGGGTTGTCATCTGGGAACAAGTGACCATCAAACAGTGTGGTTCATGTTAAACTCAGCTACAGAGTGAAGCCATACAAAAGTGAGGGTACTGGACTTCAGGAGGGCTGACTTTGGCAAGATGGGAGAGTGCCTCAGAAAAGCACTAGCAAACAGGCTAGAAGGAGGTGTGGAGCAACAATGGGGAATCATCAAAACTGCCATCACAGAGGCAACAAGCCTTTGTGTGAGGCAAATAAACAAATCAAAATGAAAGAAAAAGCCACTATGGTTCTCAAAAGAGGTGGCTGTGAAAGTCAGGAAGAAAAAGATAGCATTCCGGAAGTATAAGGAAACACAGAAGGAGCAGGACAGAGAGCTGTACCAGTTAAGGCAGAAGGAAGCAGGGAGGAAGTCAGAATAGCAAAGGCCCAAACTGAGGAAAAGATAGCCAACTCGGTTAAGAAGGATAAAACCTTTTATAGAGTACATCAGCGAGCGTAGAAAGACGAAGGGAGGGATATGAGGCTGAATAGAATGAACGGTGGATGGGCAGAAGGGGACAGTGAAAAAGCAGGAATACTGAACGAATATTTCTGCTCAGTATTCACAAAAGAGGAGGGGGAAGTGCCTAATCCAATTAACAGAAGCACTCTTGATAGGAGGGTCGATCCCAGTCCTTTCACAGAAGAAAGGGTTCAGCAAGAATTCCTAAAACTGAAGGAGGACAAAGCAATGGGGCCTGATGGAATTGACCCCAGAATTCTAAAAGAATTAAGGAGGGGGAACTAGTGAAACCACTGGCTACTCTTTTTAATAAATCATGGGAGGATGGTGTGGTACCCGAGGACTGGAGGAAGGTGGATGTGATTCCCCTTCACAAAAGTGGGACCAAGACAGAGGCAGGAAACTACAGACCTGTCAGTTTGACCTCTGTGGTAGGGAAAGTGATGGAGTCTCTACTGAAGGAAAGAATTGTTGAGTACCTAGAGGCCAGTGGGGTACAGGACCCAAGGCAGCATGGGTTCACAGTGGGAAGGTCATGTCAGATGAATCTAATAGATTTCTTTGACTGGGTGACCAAAGTAGTAGACCAGGGAGGGGGCTGTGGACATGGCCTACCTAGACTTTAGCAAGGCATTTGACACAGTCCCACACAAAAGATTAATAGTCAAACTAACCAGCCTGGGAGTGGGTCCCAGGGTGGTAGCCTGGGTAAAACATTGGCTGGACAACAGGACACAGAAGGTAATTGTAAATAGAGTCCACTCTGAAGAAAGAGGGATTACTAGTGGGGTACTGCAGGGTTCAGTACTGGGTCCAGTCCTTTTTAATGTCTTCATAAGTGACATTGCAGAGGGGCTGGAAGGAAAAGTATGCCTCTTTGCAGATGACACAAAGATTTGCAACAAGGGTTAATACACAGGAGGCGTGGAAAGGATGAGAAGGGACTTGGCAAGGTTGAAGGAATGGTCAGAAGTATGGCATCAAGTTTAATGCAAAGAAGTGCAAAATAATGCACCTGAGAAACAAGAACCAGGGAAAAGAATACACAATGGGGAGGTAGTAACAACAACAAAAAGGAAAGGGACCTGGGGGTAATCATATCAGATGACCTTAAGGTTAGCAAGCAATGTGAGAAGGCAGTAGGGAGGGCTGGGGATATACTGGGATGCATAGGGAGAGGCATCACCAGCAGAAAACAGGAAGTTGTTATCCCTCTGTACAGACAGTTGGTGAGACCCCATCTGGAGTACTGCGTCTCCACAAGGACATAGCAGGATAGAGGCAGTCCAGAGGAGGGCAACTAAAATGGTATAGGGTCTGCAAGAGAAGCTGTATGAGGATAGACTAAAGGAGCTTAATATGTATACCCTTGAGGAAAGAAGGGAGAGGAGGGACATGATAGAAACTTTTAAGTACCTCAGTGGAATCAACAAAGTCCAAGAGGGTAGCATCTTCCAGAAAAAGAGACGTGCAAGAAGAAGGGGACGCAATTTAAAGATAGAGGGGCAGTTCAGGGGCAATGTGAGGAAGTATTATTTCACAGAAAGGGTAGTGGATGCATGGAACAGCCTTCCTGAGGAGGGTTATGGGGTCTAAAACTGTGGGAGAATTCAAGAATGCATGGGACAGACATAAGGCAATTCTTGTGGGGGGTAGGAAGAAATAGGCTGTTGGTTAACTAGGATCTGCGGCCTATCCTGTAGGTAGGGAAATGGAGAGACTAGATGGGCCAAGCGGTCCTTATCTGCCATCAAAGTCTATGTTTCTATGTAATTCACAGAGCGAAGTTTCCCAACTTTTTCCATCTCCACTTATGTCTCTTGCATAGTCAAGTACTGCAGACAGTCAAGTTAACAGATTACCTGCCGAAGTCCAAGGATACTCAAAGCTTTAACTGTCCCAGGATTTTAACTTTAAAAACCCTATCATTCCACAGCACCTGCAAAGTCTGCAAGCTTTGGAAAAATAAAACAGACACCATCACTGCTGCCTGTTAAAATCTTTTTCTCCCACTTCAAGAGACGGTTGTGATTGCTCTCTGGAGATTAGCAACTGTCCAACTACAATGCTGTGTCACTGCATTGCACTGTTGGTTATCCCAGTTTCTTTGTTTACCCCACAGAAATCCAGGAGGAAAAGGGATTCCAGGCAAGGCAAAGCAAAGTTTTTTTTCCTGGGACAGGAGGAATTAGCTGCCTCAAACCAGGAACGTGATCTGGGCATCATGATCTCAAATGACTTAAAGGTAGGGAAACAGTGTGAGAAGGCAGAACTCAGAGCAAATGGAGTGCTGGGATGCATAGGGAGAGGAATCAGTAGCAGGAAAAGGGAGGTGATTCTGCCACTTTACAGAGCACTGGTCAGACCTCACCTGGAGTACGGTGTCCAGTTTTGGAGGCCCCACCTCAGAAAGGATGTCAGCAAATTGGAGACAGTACAGAGGTGGGAAACTAAAATGGTACAGGGTCTGCATGACATGTTCTATGAGGAAAGACTGAAGGAAATAAACATGTATTCCTTGGAACAGAGAAGAAAGAGAGGAAACATGATAGAAACTTTCTGGAATGCATAGGGAGAGGCATCACCAGTAGAAAACAGGAAGTTGTTGGTCCTCTGTACAGACAGTTGGTTAGACCACATCTGGAGTACTGTGTACAGTTCTGGAGACCCCATCTCTGCAAAGACATAGACAGGGTGGAGGCTGTCCAGAGGACGCAACCAAAATGGTGAAGTGTCTGCACCAGAAGACATATGAAGAAAGATTAAAGAAGCTTAAGATGAATAGCCTCGAGGAAAGGGGAACATGATAGAAACTTTTAAATACCTCAAGGGAATCAACAAATTCCAAGAGGTAGCATTTTTCAGAAAAAGAGATGTGCTAGAACAAGGGAGCACAATTTGAAGGTAGAGGGGGGACGGCTTAGAGGTAATGTGAGGAAGTATTTCTTCACAGAAAGGGTTGTAGATGCATGGAATAACCTTCCTGAGGAGGTCGTAGAGTCAAAAACAGTGGGGGAATTCAAGAATGCATGGGACAGACATAAGGCAATTCTAGTGGGGGTAGGAGGAAGTAGGCTATTGGTTAACTAGGATCTGCAGCTTATCCATTAGGTCGGGAAATGGACAGACTATGTGAGCCAACTGGTCCTTATCTGCCATCAGATTCTACGTTTCTATGTTTCTATACAGTAAAGGAGTAAATAGGGTGCAAGCACATGAAATCTTTCACCTCAAAGAAGACATTAGGACTAGGGGGCATGACCTAAGGCTAAAAGGAGGCAGGATCACCACCAAGTGCAGGAAGTTCTTCTTCACAGAGAGAGTGGTGGATGCATGGAATAGACTGCCCTGGAGGTGGTGGGGGCCAAGACAGTGAGTACATTCAAAATTGCATGGGATAGGCACAAAGGAGCCCTTACACAAAACAGATAGTTGCCGGCTAGCGAAATTCTAAGCAGGGCTACTACAGAGCAGATTAGATGGACCAAAAGGTCTCCTGCCATCACTTTCTATGTTTCTATGTTTCTATCTATAGGTCACTCTACCCAGAAGAGGATCAGAGCGTCTTACATGGAAAGGCAGAAAAGGAAAATATAAATAAACGATAATAACAGTCTTACAGTTAATTTAAATAAATCATTCTATTTACTAAACAAGCATTTGTCGATGCCGGATGTTTGCCATGGGGTGTGTGTGTGTGTGTGTGTGTGTGTACTGGGAGGGTGGTCCTGGCTGTCCGTTCCTGTAATGTCAAATGTGTGATCAAATGTGGATGTTCATGAACATGGTCGAAACTGGCACCAGTCCACTAGCCAAATGCTGTTAGATTTTCTTTTGGGATAGTCAAAAATCATTTTAAGTAGCCAGGAAGGCTTGTACTGGAAAAAGTAATATTTCAATAAGTAGATCAGCTGGGCCAGTATAAATGTTCATGGGGCTAGTGGATTTTGCAAGTCATTACCCTGCTGGCTAGTAGCTACAAAACTTAATCTGATCCCTGCATGGATCATTGCAGACATAAGGCTGGCTGCTTGAAACTTAAACAATGTTTATGCTGCAGCAACTATAAAATAAAATAAAGGGATACTGCATGCTACTAGCTACAACTTGGAAATGCATAAATGCTGTTACAAATATAAATATATAGCATGGATGTTACTGAGGCATGTAAGAATATAAAGGTTGCAGGGATAATCACCTTTACCAGTGGAAAGAAAAGAAAGAGAGAAAGAGAGAAAGAGAGGAAGGAAGGAAGGAAGGAAGGAAGGAAGAAAGAAAGAAAGAAAGAAAGAAAGAAAGAAAGAAAGAAAGAAAGAAAGAAAGAAAGAAAGAAAGACATACACACACAACTTTTAATAGCTGTTATTGGGAACTGTGCTGTTGGAAGCTTGAATACCTTAACCAGTCTGATAAGGAGAGGTCAGCATGCTGGGCACCTACATCAGAGGAAACCATAAACCCATGATTAGGTCGGCTTTTTGTTTTGAAGTAGATGCAGTTGCCACCCACTAAGCTAAAACTGTCATAATTAGACTGGCTAATAACTGGTCTGCTACAGACTTGCCCATTAAACCATGCTCTGCATTGGAGGGACAGTATAACGCCCCTCAGTAGCCACTATCATAGGAAGATGTTTGCTTGCTGTGTGCCAGTGTGCATGGCAAACATAAAAAGTAGCTTCCTTAAATAAGTTTTTAGAGATCTCCTCAAGGTCTCCACTGTGCTGAGAGAATGGGCCCTGGGGGGCAAAATTACACGGGACTGGTTTGGCCACCCCAAACCCTCTGTTCCCTGACAGCTTAAGAGAAGATTGGGGGACAGCTAACAAGCTCACCTCAGTTGAGTGGAGAGAGTGAATTGGGGTATAAGGCAGCAAAAGACATCTTTGTTAATCAAGACCCAGACTGTGTAGGGCCTTAAATGTCATTAAGAATATCCTGATGGTGATGCACCATCGAATTAGCAGCCAGTGCAGATCATGCTAAACTTGCATGATATGGTCCATATGAGAAGTTTCTGACACTAGCAGGTCCACAGCATTCTGGACCAAATGAAGGAGATGCATCAAACCTCCAGATAACTCTAGGTATAGTGCATTATAAAAGTCCAGTCTCGAGGTGGCAAAGATGTGAATTGTTGTCACCAAGTTAGTGGGAACATGGCGTGTTTTGATCTGAGTGATACAAAGATGTAAAAAGCCACTGAAGACTAGAGCTGCTACCTGCTGGTCAAATGACAACCTGCAATCCATAATGACCCCCACACATCCTTCACCAGACCAACAGCATGAAGCAATTTGCCATTCATAGATGTAAACAAGGCATCGACACTAGTCATTGCTGACATTTGCAAGCACAATTCAACAATCACTACCTCTATGTTACCTGGATTGTGGCTCAGCCAGTTAGAGGACATCCAGTCACTGATCTTCACTAGTCACTGTCCAAAAAAGGAGCTATATAAAGCCTTCACTCCTCCTGCTCAATGGCGTACTGTCCTCCAGGTGTACTGGTAAAGTTGGTGGTGGCTTCTTCCAGTGCCATTCCAAAAGCACAGCACAGATTGAAGGTGGGTAGCTCACACTTGTTTCAGTGAGCTAAGTCATTTGTCACCCAATCAGGTGTACTATAGCTGAGGATATAATCATTTATTCATTGACTCGGGGAAGTCATGGGGGTGAGGTGGGTAGTGCATGGTTTAAGTGATGTGGCGGGGTAGAGAAAAGAAGAGATGTATTTACAAAACCATATACTTGTTATCATAGTAATCACCAGGACTGTGGGGGAGGTGGGTACAAAGCCCTTTGGAGATATAAGCCTCACCTACACTGTGGAAAGTGGGCTCCTTCCACCCCAGACCATTAGAAGTAGTTCCCTATACACACCACTCTGTTGGTGTGGAGGTGCATCATTTCTAAAGGTATGGGTGGGTGGAAGGAGCACATTGCCACAATATGTAGAGTGCAATGTAAACTGTTTCAAAGGGCTTTACCAGGGGAAAAAAAAAAGTCTTTGCTATGAAAAGTTGGGGTAAAGTTGGGAAACTTCACCTCGCTACATGCAATGTGAAATTTCAACTTCACACCAATTTTGCAGGCATAGTAAAATTAGTGCATCTCTAGTCAAGACTGAGTGTATGTCTAGTGCTTCATTTATAAGTTTAGGAGGTGGAGGGATTGTGGTGTGACTGAAGAGGGGTGGGAGGGTTCTTTGTTCCTCTTCATTCTGACTGGGTGGGGTTGGGATTTTGAGTTTTGAGTTTTTGTGAGGTACTGTATTGTAGCATTATGTTCTGGTTGGGTTCTTTCATCAAGCAAGTCTACTCACTAGACCAGCTTCAGCAGCTCCTTCCTTTCATACAGTTCCTTTTTGCTCCATCAGTGTCCATTGCGAATTGCTATAGGGGCCTGGGAATCCTGAGAAGGCATAGCTATAGCTAATTATCTCATCTGGGGGTAAATATAGGGAGGGTTGGATAGGTGGTGTTAGGACAAGGAGATGCTCTGTAAAGAACTGGAACCAAGACAAGAACGTTCCCAGCCTGATTCTAAACCCAATGTCTACGTTCAACTTTGGCAGTCAAGTGGCCAGAAGGTCATCTGACCCTGCTGTTCCTCTTTGACCAGATTGGGGTTGTCCCATGAACTAGCACATCCTATGTGTGGGGAGCTACTCTGTTCTGTGTGTCTTGTTTATTTGAGTGTGCTCACTACAATAAACATCTACAGCCTAGCTACCACCTGTAACTCGAGGAGTAGTTCATATGTCTTCTGGGTTTGAGGACATTGATTTGGGAGTAACTGGCAAAGTCTTTCACAGCAGCTGTGTTCATCAGCAGTGAGGAATTTAATCCCTTTTTGAATCAGAACATTGATAATTTAACTGCTGAAGCATGCAGCTCTACCACAGCGATTCCAACATCCATGAATATCAAGACTGCATTTCAGCAACTTGAGAAAATAACACTCAAGGATCATAGAAATGATCTGAACCACTCCTCCCTTGAAGCCATGATAAAGCATGAAGGGCAACACATGATTTAAGGATTACAAAATGGCCCGGCTATGGCTAGAGCAGAGAGCCATTTACGCCTGGCTGGAAAAAATCAATGCAAGAAGCTTCCATGCACTTTGTAAATTGTTTAATCAGAGCCTATAAGACATAACAGGAAGAACTGCAGGCAGAATTAACAGATAAAGAAAATACTGACGTTTAAAAGGAACATCAGGATTTTCAACAATACCAAACAGAGTTAAGAAGTCCTATCACCAAACAAGACATTAAATCAAAACACACAAACTCCATACATTTGAAAGGGATCAATTGGATTACCTTATGATCAAGTTTTCTCTTGGAAGGAAACTGCCAACAAAATTCTAGAAGGGGGTGTTCAAAATTCATGCTAAAAAGGACTGGTCAGAATTATTTCAACTCAGCAGGTGAGTCTGAATCAGCTGAAGATTTTTTAAACACTGCACCCCCAGAGACTGCCCATTCCCCTCAGGGGAGCAACAGGTTGGTCCAGTTTCAAGACAGAGATGCACAGGAATGGGGGCAGATGTTGAAAAAGATCAAAACAAAGTGCAACAGAATAAGACTGTGCCCAAAGCACAGAAAAAAACAGAAGCCCCAAACCAACAAACATATGAAACAAATATGATATATTTATCCTCTATTGAACTTACAGAAGCACAAATTGGTATCCTTAACAAGGACTTAAATTGTGTCCCTACTTGTGACATCATGGAATTTGATCTATAGCTTGACCTTACAAAATTCACAAGGAAATTGAATTGTAAACTATTTTTTCACAAAGAAGAGATTGGATTCTCAGAGAAAAGGGATTCTCTGACATCCCAAGAGGATGTACCTCCAAAATCAGCTCTGCAACAACAGACTTATACCAGTTCAAACAACCATCCAAGTTTAGAGCATAGCTGTGTCTATTTTTCAGAAGGGATATCTGAGGGACTTTGAAAAATGACTTGAACTTGACTCTTCTCACATCTCAACAGAAGAAAATAAAGTTTTAAAAGAACTGGAAAAGAATAACACAATGACGATAAAACTGGCAGACATGGGTGGGGCTGTGATATTACTGGACACTGTGGACTATATTACAGAGATAATCAACTGCCTAATGTCGGTTTTTGCAGACCTTTAAAGAGGGACTATGGTCAAAATTTCTAGTATCAATAAATTCAGAATTTGGATCAACATTGCCCAATCAGCATCATGCCAAAAATGAGATCTCTAAGTTACTTTGTTTGAAAGTTACAAGTCATTTTACAACCCTAAATTCTCTGTCTGTTCAAACAAGGTCTGGAACAGCCACTACAGCAGCAAATGCATTAACTAGATAAGGGTGTTTCAGGGGCTTAAACATAAACATGAATTGTCATTGCATACACTAACTGAATTAAAGTATGGTACATTGAGAAAGAGCAGGTATAAAAATAATACCACCATCTGTATTACAGTTATCTAGATGTTTCACATTTTATTCTATGTGCTGTTACAGCAATCAACTCTACAGAACTGGACCATCATATACATGAAGGTACCATGCTTTAATTGGAAACACTGCTGAGACAACTATATGTTGTGACAAGATGGAAGATAAATACAATGTTGAGACAAACACAATGTTTCGGAAGACATTTGATGTGTTTGATTTTTTTAGAGATTGCTATACAGTACACACATAATTAGTATAACATAAAAGGGGTCTACGATACTGGTTCAACAACTACAATAGTAGCCACAGACATTGCCAGCTATTTCCAGATATTTCGCAAAATTTCTAAAGAGTTTCTCTCTGCTGCCTTACTGTAGAAATGGAGAAAGCATTAGATATATCTGGAAATATCACAGAAATTTTGGGAAATAGCTGGCAGTGTCTGTGGCTGCTACTGTATGTTGTCAACTGACATTACAGAGATGGGTTTATGTTGACTGCAAGTTGCAGTTGACATAAATCTGGCAGGAGACCCTGGCTGTTTTTCTATCTGGGGGCTCTGCCCCCCGAACCCCCCAAACTAAAGGATTCCAACTCCTAGTTGGAGTTGATTCAAGGAGGAGGTGCAGAACCAGGAGAAAGAGTGCCGGGGTCTTGGGCAGACCATTACAAAGAACTGTCAATGTTATCGGCATCAATGTGTTCACTGTAATGGTGTCACCATACAGTTGACATATCATATAAATGAGCATATACCCAAATGTCAATGTAAATTTTACACAATTCATTACAAGTTGTTCTCTTGAAGGAAGCTCTTATTGTACAAGGCCTAAAAATGGGTGTTAGGTAAAAGTAAACTGGGGTAGGTGTGTTATTGAGGGTATTGCATAGTTTATCATTTATTGCTGCTCCACCCCAGGCACAGACAATATGAAAATCAACAGTCCCTTGATATGAAGCAGCAGGAATTAGTTAGTACAAGTACAGAAACAAGTAGGAGACTGAGTAAGTGGGTAGACAAGCATAAGTACGGTAAGTCAAATAACATTTCAAAAAGTCTCACTATTACAATTCATTTTTATGTTTGCTTGCACGCATGCACAAGAAACATTATGTGGCAGCTGAGGAGAGAAGTGGGTTGTGGAGGCGCGGCAGTGTGGCAGCCAATGAAGGCACTGCATTTGGTGGCTTGGCAATGGTGGACCAATGGAGGCACAGTGTGCTGATGACACTGGATTCCAAAAGTGCCACCAAGTTGTAATGTTTTCACCACAACAATCAGGGACCACCTTATCATTGCAGTATCAGCCATTCCGCTGCAATGAGGGAGTGACCCATCATTGCAAGGCAGAATGTTGCGTACTGTAATACTGTTTGTGAACATGGTGGCAAGCTGCCGCCGTGTTCACAAAGAATGTTACAGAGCCCCCACTGCCGAGGGGGTGCCCAATCCCCCTCGGCATCATGCGACCCCCAAAAAACAGTGTTTGTTTGCCAATTGGGGAGCCCAATCCCCGTCGGCTTCAGTTCCCCATTCCCAGTTTAATTTGCCGATGGAGGAGCCTACTCCCCGTTGGCATAATGTCCCCCCCAAAACATTGATTTGTGTCGAGGGGGGTGCCTAATCCCCCTTGGCTCTTCCCCCCCATATATGCTGACAGGGGTGCCCAATCCCCCATCGACTACAGCCGCCCCATCAAAAATACTTGGGTGGTATGCTGGGAGCCCACCCCAGCATGCCAAATGTCCCTGTTAAGAAAAAAATGTCCTGTGATTTTTGTTTCTGTAAATCAGAAAATGGTCCTTCATTGAGTCCGTGGCCCCGCCCCAACCCGCGTCCATCCTCTGCACACCCTGCCTCCCCATACCCCCTCACTCCATACTTACCTCTGGAGCCCAGTTTGGCGATCTTCGGTGCACCAGGAACATGTCTGCACTCTTCAAAACCAACCGTGAACTGAAGAAATGCCGGTAAGCTGTATAATGGCATAAAAGGTTTTTTTTTTCAACTTTGGTGCATATCTCAGGCATTTTGGGGAATTTTGGCACCAAATTTTCAGCATGGGGTTATTGCTACCCCTCCTCATGAATTCAGCCATTGTCATGGTGTTATTCTGTCCCAAAAGGTGATTTCACGGTCACTGCACAGAATCATCTTTTGGGACTGATTAACAAAATGACAGTACCAGTGTTCATGAGGTGGGCTCTCAAAAAGCCTATGTTTCAAATCTGGTGAAAAAAATCCAAGAAATGACTGTTTTACGAGTGTGAGTTGCACAGTTGCTATGCATGCTTGTAACTTAGCAAATGTGCAATATTTTCACTCCAGATTTTCAACATTGCCATTTTTCCACACCTCCTTATGAACAGTACAGCTGTCATTTTTCACATCCTGGCCAAAATGTGTTTTCGCACTTCTGGTGCAGAATAGTGTGGTTGCTGTGGGAAATCAGTGTTCAGGACACATTAAGAAAATCACAGTGACACTGTTCATGAGCAGAGGTCCTAAAATGCCTATGTTAAAAATTTTGTGATGAAAGTCCATAAAATGACTGTGTTACGAGTGTGCATTGCACAGTTTCCACACACACTCATAACGTCGCACAATTGTAATATTTTCACTCCATATTTTCAACATGGTTATTTTTCCACACTTCCTTATGAATAGTACAGCTGTCATTTTTCTCATCCTGGCTGAAATGTGTTTTTGCGCTTCTGGCACAGAATGGTGTGGTTGCTGTGGAAAATCAGTGTTCGGTACACATTAAGAAAATTACAGTGACACTGTTCATGAGCAGAGGTCCTAAAATGCCTATGTTGAAACTTTGGTGACAAAAGTCCATAAAATGACTGCATGATGAGCATGTGTTGTGCAGTTTCCATGTATGCTCAGAAGTGTGAGCATTTTTAATATTCCCACTACAGATTTTCAACATTGCCATCTCTTCACACCTCCCTATGGATGGTACAGCTGTCATTCTTCACATCCTGCCCGATCTGTGTTTTTGTACATGTAGTGCAGAATGGCACGGTTGCTGTTGGAACTCAAAGTTTGGGACACATTGACAAAATCACACTGCCACTCTTCATGAGAAGAGGTCTCAAATGCTTTCATGAGGTTGGGTCACAAAAAGGCCATGTTGAAAACTTGTAGTGCAAATACCAGCAAGTGCAAGGGTTTCTAACCATAACATCCCACCCTATACAGACTGACAGGCATTGGGGTGTGCCTTTGGATTGCCAACTGTACTGCTCATGCCATCTGACCCCCACCCTCCAGCCACTGACAGGCACTGAGGTGTACTTTGGACTCTTCGGCCCCAGACTTCACACCATTCTCCCATGCTGCACCCATTTCAGCATATGTCCTTATGGAATGGGGTAACTGTAAAGTCAAACACCCCAAGGCACACCTCAACATGTGTCGGTGTCTGCAGAATAGGGTGAGGTGACATGGCATGACCATCATGGGTGATGACCCAAACACTTACCCCAATGCCTGTCTGTCTCTACAGGATGGAGGTGGAGTTGGCATGAAGTTCAATACTTTACTGCCATTCCTATTCTGCATCTGTCTCACTCCTGCATTTCCAATGCTAATACCAGCAAGCAAACTTTCAGCATTGCCAAATGCTTGTTTACAAATGTGTCTGCACAGTTGACAATTTTTGTAAAAAAATAACAACAATGGGAGTTATTCCACATATGTCCACAGGTGCAATGTGTGCAGGTGGAAGGATTTGAGGCCCAGATGCAGCAGTCTGCCCTGCTCCGGAGTCAGAAGATCATGTCGGAGAGGCAGAGGTACTGGGGGTTCCAGCGATAGCTGTTGAAGCAGGGGGAACCAAATCTGATAAGGCCAAAGAGGGGCTATTAGAATCATGTGAGCCCCTTTCACCTGTAGCTTCAGGAGAACTGTCTGAAGCACTGGGAAGGGAGGAAAGGTGCACAAGAACCTCCCTGTCCAACAAAGAGACAGAGTGTCTCACCAGAACACACCACACCTGGGAATGAGCGAGCAAAAATTGGGTAGTTTTGCATTGGATGGGGAGATGAAGAGATCTATCTCTGGTCAACCACACTGGTCGAATAAGCTTTTGACCACCTCTTGATTTAGCTCACACCTGTGAGCCTTGACAGTGGTGTTGCTGAGACTGTCTGCCAGGACATTGCTGACTCCTGGCACATGGACAGCAGTCAGGTGGAGGTTGTGCTGGACTGCTGAGTATCACACTCACATCACCTCCCAGCATAGAGGGTATGATCAAGTGCCTCCCTGTTTGTTCAGGTACCAGACCACAGACATATTGTTGGTCTTAACCAGGACTGTCCCCGGACATAGAAGAGGCTGGAAGTCCTGGAGGGCATACAGCACTTCCCTCATTGCTAACACATTGATGCATAGAGATGCTTCCAGCTGATACCATATTCCCTGGATCTGATGAGCTCCCCTAGGTGACTTCCCCAGTCTTGACACGAAGCATCCATTGTAAGGGTCATGGCAGAAGCAGGGGTTGAAAGGGGAACCCCCGTGGACAAGTTGGAAAAATCCTGCTGCCAAAGAAGATCCTTCTTCATGTACCCAAACTCTAGGACTCTGTGGTCCAGGTTGTCCAGCCACTGACCCCATTGGACACGAAGAGTTCATTGGGTCACCCTCATATGCAGTCTGGCTAGAGGAACTGTAGGGATCACAGCTGCTATCAGCCCAAGAAGATGGAGGATCGATCAGGCTGTGGTCCAACATTAGTAGACCACTAATCTGGCCTGTTCCTGCAGGGTCTCCACTCTGTCTGATGGGAGGAAGGCCCTGCCCTGGACTATATCCTGCACCACCCCAAAAGAACTGTAGGCACTGGGAGCAGAGTGGTAGGACTTGGGATAGTTGACTGTAATTCCAAGTCTGGAAAAGAGGTCCAAGGTGAAGAAGAGGGACTCCCTCAGACTGCTCTGTGATGGGGCTGACAGAAGCCAGTCATCGAGATACAGGCACAATTAGATCCCTCTGTGGCATAGTGCCACAGCCACCACTGCTAGGCACTTGGTAAAAACCCAAGGTGCTGAGGATAGGCCAAAAGTGAGAGCCTTGAACTGGTAATGTTCCCCCTGGAATGCAAACTGAAGAAAGCGGCAGTGGGCCTGGAAGACAGGGATGTGCAGGTAAACATCCTACATGTCCAATGCACAAAGCCAAAGGCCCTTGTGGAGCACGGGTAGAAGTCCCTGAATGGTGAGCATGCAGAACCTCTTGTACTCGATGAACAGATTGAGCATGCTGAGGTCCAAGATGGGTCTTAGGTCACCCATCTTTTTGGACACTAGGAAGAAATGGAAATAGTACCCTCTTCCTCTCTGTGCTGGAGCCACAAGCTCTATGGCTGACTTTTGCAGAAGAGCCTTGATCTCATCCCTTATCAGAGACAGGTGCCTTGGAGGATAATGGGAGAGGTCTGGGGGGTTGTCCAGAGGCCTGTCTAGGAACTCTATGTTGTGATCTCTTGCTATTAACTGAAGTATCTAAGAGTCTGTGGTTACTGAATGTCCTGTGACCCCCGGAAGGTGGAGGGCAAATATTTCCCCCCACTGGTTCCACTAGAAGATCTGGAGGAAGCAGGGGGGTTGCTCTCAAGTCAGAAGGCTGAGTGGAGGGAGCCAGTAACTCCTCCAGGGGGCTTTTGGGACTTGGCAGGCAGAGTAAGGGTTTGTGATGCTGGATACCAGCATTTGGCCTGGCATTTGGCAGGGGCCTCTTTGGTCTGGCATCTGTTGCCAAGAAAAAGGCTGTTTGCCTTTGTAATCCCCTTGGTACATGAAGTGGATGTTGCAGATGGATTTACCGTGGTCTTGCAATTCAGTGATAATATCCTTGGTGACACCTCTGAATAACATGGATCCCCTGAAAGGGGCATCCAGGATGGAGGTCTGGATGTCTTGTGCCAAGCCAGCAATCCTGAGCCACAAATGTCACCTAATACAGACAGAAGTGGCTGTGGTGAAAGCAACTGAGTCTACTGTGTCATAAGTGGCCTGGAGGGCATAACGACAGGAGATTTTAGCCATTCTCACTGTCTTGGCAATCTTGGCCTTAAGCTCCTGGTCCTGGATAGCTTCCAGCTTGGACTTGAGTTAGGCCAGGGAAGATTTCTGGTAGGAAACCATATGAGCCACATAATTAAGGAACCTGAGGGCACAAATTGAGAAGTAATGAATCTTGTGACTGAAAATGTCCAGCTGCAAGTTTAGAGGACTGGTTGTGGGCAGCCATGATAAAAACCAAGTCTGCATTAGATTGGCCAGTATGGTGTGCGACCCCATCTTGGGGGTGGTACATCCTGTCTGCCTTTTTTTAAATAGCCAGAATGGAGGAAGGTTGTTGCCAGATAGTGGATGTTTGGTCTTCATGGGACTCAGTCCAAGGCAGTATGGGCATAGGAGCTGTATCAGTCATGTCTAGATGATCCACAAGCCTTTTCTGCTTTGGATTCTGTTCCTGGATAGCCCAGCCACAAGCATTTTCTATAGTTATGAGGAGTTCTGCAAAGGAAGGGTCCTCCAGAGGGGACTTTGGGGACTCCTTAGGCTGAGGTTCTCTAGGCATATGTGTACCACAGCTGGAGAACAGGTCAGAGTCCGAAGAGTGCCTGCTGGGGGTCTGAACCTTTTTTAGAGGAGTGTCCTGGGTTTTATCCCTGACCTGGTGTCTAGAGAAGCCTTCTCTGGAAAGGTGAGAATCCACAGGAAACACTGATCTAGGATTTAGAAAGGAGGTGGGAGAAAAGGCCGCCACTAGTTTCTGATAGTCAAGCTCTGAGGCTATTTAAAATAGGATTAGCGCTCCAAAGAACCAGATCACAGAGACATAAATTTTAAATTTAAGTTCACGGATTTATTTCCAAGTGCAAGCCAACAGCACATGCCACCCTGCCCCAGTGCTTTGGCAACTTGCCTTCCTCAGGGGCCTAAGCACTGGGGCACTGGGGCATGTGCTGTTGGCTTGCACTTGGAAATAAATCCATGAACTTAAATTTAAAATGTATGTCTCTGTGATCTGGTTCTTTGGGGCACTAGTCCTATTTTGAATGGTTTAGAATCTACAGCTGGTGACTGTGGACTTAGTGACCCGCTTTACTCTGGCACATGTAAACTCTCTTTGAAAAGCTCTGAGGCTGGTTGAGTCCTGACCTCCTGAATCAGGGTCTAAAATACTGCCTGGATATCAGCCTAAAGCTACTGTGGAGGCAGAGGCTGAGGCTGAGGAAGAGGAGGAGGTGGTGGAGGAGGAAGCTGGTATAATTGATAGCCCAGTGTCTGATATTGAGGGTACCTATGAGCCTGCTAGGAATAGGGAAAGCCAGAAGGAGCATACCCTTGATTAGACATAGCCCGGTGTCTGGTACCCTGGTACATAATGGGGTTGATGACCAGGCATTGGATACCCCAGCGAAGGGTACACTGGGTATTGTGGGGGTGGATAGCCTGGAACATTGCTCATAGGTCCAGCCAGAGGTGGGGCTGAAGGCCCTGCAGGCAGTCCAGATGGACCAGGCATCAGCTGTGTAGGGACATTTGAATTGGCTAGCACTGCATCAGGCACAGGAATGTCCGGCACCAGAAGATTCGGCACATGGGAGCCTGACGGAAAGCCATCCAGCATTTGAGGAATGGCCGGAGTGCCAGACATACCCTAACCTGGTGAAAGGTAACCTGACAAAGGATCTCTTGGCATTGGGGTGTGAGTAGAACTTGACAGAAGAACCACCGTCATCTGGGAGAGCTGAAGATGGCAGAACCTGGTTGTCGAAGGGGCTTGGGTTGAGGAGGTCCTGATGGAAGGTCCCCAGATGGATTAACAATAGGCCCAGTGGTCCAACAAGAAAGAGACTGACCTGGTGAAGGAGGGAGAACCTCCAGATGAATGACCACCTCCAGATCTTGATCTTCAGGCAAGCCCGGAGGGTCTGGTTGGGTCGGTGGGAGTGAGAAACTCTCTAAAGACTGTTGCATGTCTGGAAGCTGGCTCAACGTAACATCGGGGGTATCCTGTGACCACAATGGGAGAGACTCAACTGTGCAGTCCCTAGAGGAACTGAGGAGTGACTTATTAGCTGCAGCCATGCAGATGTCAGGAGAGTTAACATCCGACTTATTGGCCTGGACCATGCAGACAACAGCAGAGCTGGAGTCCAGCTTACCGGCTGTGACCATGCACTCCTCAGTGGGGCCAGGGGAGTGACTTATTGACCTGGCTGCTGGTGCTAGACCTTGAGGAATATATGGGCCTAAGGAGCACAATAGGGGTTCCGTCATCCAAGAAGAGCCCCGACTGCACCATGAGTAAAGCAGGCAGGGAGGACATGGTCTGATCTGCTGAAGCAGTAGGAGACCTGGCAGTAGGGATACTTACCAAAGTGGAGGCCCCTCCGGTGTCAGTGGTGCCCGATGGTCACCATCAAGTGGATGGAGACCTATCCTGGTCTCAGTGCCTCTCCTTGTCCTTTTTCTTCTTTTTGGGTTCTGGCATTGGAGAAGAAGATTTTTCCCACAGATTCTGCATCTCCTTTTCCATCAAACTAGGCAATTCTCCAACAAGTGGGCTTCGAGTTTTTTCTGGTGCCTAATCTTTGTGGCCTGGTTGAAGGATTGGCATGGCGCACAGTCCTTGACCCGGTGTTTGGGGCCTAGGCAGATCATGCAGCAGGAATGCTCATCTGTATGCAGGATCTGGGTGCCACAGGATTTGCACTTTTTCTTTTTGATGCATCACCCAACTGTTCATGTTCCTGAATTGTACCTCCAACTATATCCCATGATGTAAATTTGTCACTGTTATTTATTAGCGTCCCCTTTCTTCTGTATATCCCTCAAGATCTCTGTATTAGACCTGTTTATGTTAGACCTATTTATACTGTATTTTACTATGTAATTGTTTGACCTGATGTTCTTTTCTCTTTTTATGCTTAACTGGATGTTTGTGTAAACAGGCATTTTTGCTTGCATACCTTTCAGTTAAAATAAAGATTGACTGATTAAAAACTGGACTGACAGACCTGAACCACAGCAGTTCTGTAAAAATCCAGACTGACCATACTGGGTGCAACTTGTACAAATACTGCCAGTCCAGTAACTCTGTCTGCACTGTTCAGTCCGAGTTTTACATATCTGGTCCGCTCCTGGAAGTCTGTTTTTCAGCCCTTCCTTGGCATGGTTGAAAATGGAACCATCAGGACCAGACCAGATAGGCAAAAGCCAGACCTGATCATCTGGAGTGTGTGGATTAGCAATATTTACACAAGCTGTGCCCATTCCAGATTTTACAGCTCTGGTCTGGGTCTGGTGATCTGGTTTTAACCCATACCCCACTGCATTTGGCTTAGTGACATACTGTACAGATGGAAGGTTGAAGTTTCAGAAAACCATTATGCTAAAAATACCAAGACTCATTCAATTCCTGATGATCCCCCACTGCCAAGTCACACTTAGTCCTCTACCAAAGTTATGCTCAACTATTAGTGCCTCTACATCCGCACCATTAAGCTTTTAATGCCATCATGCCTCTTCTGCTGCCATGAACTCCCCCATCCATGAAGTTCCATTCTGCTTGTGACAGCCCTTCCCCCCCAAATCAGATAATTTTCCAGGGAGCAGCTGTTTACACCACATCAACTAAATTACTGCTAAACTCCTTATTTTTAAACATTTTGTTCAGAAATGTTTGTTTTAGTATATCCATGGTCAGGAAAAATGAATTTGTAAAAGAAACCAAAGCCCCCATTTGTCAGATAATTTAATCGCAATACAGCTTGTTATGAACTGATCAAATTCTATGTGTAACCTAAGTCAAACAAAAATTAGACACACACATTCCTACCTATTTGCAAGTGAAGCAAATGTGGTTACTATCATTCATTTGTAAACACCTATAGTCACAAATTGCAGATTAAGAACATTTAATATAACATAAACAGAAGTCCAGAACTGCCAGCCTAAGAAAATGAAGTTGGTGTATTATTTGAAAACAGACATCACTGAGACTCTTTGCTTTGGAATGTCCTACAGAGTAGCAGAATGACTGCTCTTGGGATGGTGGTGTCAAATGGCTTAATGAGGTGTTCATAGTGGCTGAGGGCACAGCAGAACTTATTTGTTATGCAGAAAGCTCCAGGAAGTGTTTAACCCATTCTACTTCCAATAGCTTTCAATGATGTCTGTACTATCCATTGGTAATCTGACACAGAATGACTGCCAGAAGATAATGAGTCAACTTTTTGTGGGTTCAATTAACTCCTCAAGCCAGAGGAAAAATAGTGCTCCACAGCTTCCTATACACACACAGGCAGTATAGTAATGCAGCTTCAGAGGAGGAATCTATTTTTAACACTCTATCATATTGTCTGGTAGCAAAAATGACACCACCCCTTTTCTGAATGCAGATTGTTTGCTGGGCTATGCCCACACCCGTAAAAAGGCAGTTTTAGTGAAGAGCCGATAATGATGTCATCTCCTGAACTCGCAGTCTAGTCCTCCCTGTCAGCAAGCTTATAGGATCTGTTTCTCCAAAGTTTAATTACAGTATCATGTGCAATGGTTTTCACCAGTAAAACATGAATTATTCAATAAACATTGTTTTAAAAACTATGCATGTTTCAGGTTTTGTAACAAACTGAAAAATTGTGTTTTTTTTTGGGGGGGGGTGTATTTTTGTTGTCCTTTTCTCCAGAGTTGCAGGATGCTGAGTCATAGCATACTATTGTGAGGCTTTCAGCCTGGATAACTGTGATGGGGTGAAAATCTGTGATCATTCACACGTCATTCAATAGGTGATTTCTCAGGATGGCACTTTAAAACCATTATTTTATCTCCCTCTACCAATGCCTATAGTCTGTGCAACAAGCTCCCTGAACTAGTGGCCTTGATGGAAGAGGGACACCTGGATATTATGACAATCACAGAAACATGGTACACAGAGAACCATGACTGAGATGTCAACGTAATAGGGTACACAAGCTACAGAAGGGACAGGGAGGGTAAAAGAGGAGGAGGAGGAGTAGCTCTCTATGTAAGGGAATGGATCAAAGCAACATAACTAAAGGGTAAACAGGAAGTAGAGGAGGCACTGTGGGTCACCCTGGAGACAGGAAATGGCACCTTAATCCTCATGGGGGTTCTATACAGACCCCCATCTCAGAGGGAGGCAATGGACAAGGATATGATAGAAAGTATCTTTAGAATGGCAGAAAAAGGGGAGATATTGTTGATGGAGGACCTGAATATGCCAGGTGATAACTGGAGCACCTTTGCTGCAGCCACATCCAAGCACAGGACTATTCTTGATGAACTACAGGGGGCATGCCTCAGACATCTAGTGGTGGAACCCACTCGGGAGGGAGCAATCTTAGATCTGGTACTGTCAAATGGGGATGGAGAAAGGATCTCAGATTTAGAAGTGGGTAGCCATCTGGGAACAAGCGACCACCATACAGTGTTGTTCACAATAAACACAGCCATAGAGTCAAGCCATACAACAGCAAGGGTGTTGTACTTTGGGAGGGCTGACATTGGGAAAATGGGAGAGTGCCTCAGAAAAACACTAGCAAATGGGCAAGAATGAGGGGTGGAGGAACAATGGGGAAAAATAAAAACAGCCATCACAGAGGCAACAAGCCTTTGTGTAAAGCAAATTAACAAAACAAAATGAAGGAAAAAAACACTATGGTTCTCAAAAGAGGTGGCGGGGAAGGTTAAGGAGAAGAAGGTAGCATTCAGGAAGTATAAGAAAACACAGAAGGAGCAGGACAGAGAACTGCACCAGTTAAAGCAGAAGGAAGCGGGGAAGACAGTCAGAATAGCAAAGGCCCAAACTGAGGAAAAGATAGCCAACTCAGTTAAGAAGGGGGATAAAACCTTTTATGGTACATTAGGGAGTGAAGAAAGACCAAGGGAGGGATAGTGAGGCTTAACAAAGGGAAGGAAGGGTGGGCAGAGGGTGACAGTGAAAAAAAAGGGATACTGAATGAATACTTCTGCTCAGTATTCACAGAAAAAGAGGAGGGGTGATACCTAAACCAAAGAATAGAAGCACTCTGGATAGGGGGGTCGATACCCGTCCATTCACAGAAGAAAGGGTTCTGAAAGAACTCTTAAAACAGGTGGTGGACAAAGCAATGGGGCCTAATAGGATTCACCCAAGAATTCTAAAAGAACTAAGGGGAGAACTAGTGACACTAACCTGACTAACCTTTTTAATGAATCATGTGAGGATGGTGTGGCACCAGAGGACTGAAGGAGGGCAGATGTGATTCTCCTTCACAAAAGTGGGAGCAAGACAGAGGCAAGAAACTATAGACCTGTTAGTTTGACATCTGTGGTAGAGAAAATGATGGAATCACTTCTGAAGGAAAGAATTGTTGAGTTCCTAGAGGCCAGTGGGGCATAGGACCCAAGGCAGCATGGATTCACAGTGGGAAGGTCGTGTCAGATGAATCTAATAGATTTCTTTGACTGGGTGACCAAAGTATTACACCGGGGAGGGGCTGTGGACATGGCCTACCTAGACTTTAGTAAGGCATTTGACACAGTCCCACACAAAAGTTTAATATACAAGTTAGCCAGCCTTGGAGTGGGTCCCAAGGTGGTAGCCTGGGTAAAAAATTGGCTGGACAACAGGATGCAGAGGGTAATAGTAAATGGAGTTCACTCTGAAGAAAGTGGGGTTACTAGCGGGATACCGCAGGGTTCAGTACTGAGACCGGTCCTCTTTAATGTCTTTATAAGTGACATTGGAGAGGGACTAGAAGAAAAAGCATGTCTCTTTGCAGACGACACAAAGATATGCAACAGGGCCAATGCAGAAGGTGTGGTGGAGAGGATGAGAAGGAGCTTGGCAAGGTTGGAGGAATGGTCAAATGTATGGCAGCTTAGCTTCAATGCAAAGAAGTGCAAAGTAATGCACCTGGGAAACAAAAACCCAGGGGAAGAGTACACAGGGGGGTGAGATACTAACAACAACAAAAATGGAAAGGGACCTAAGGTAGTCATATCAGATGACCTGAAGGTGTGCAAGCAATGTGAGAAGGCAGTAATGAGGGCTGGCGGGATACTGGGATGCAGAGGGAGAGGCATCACCAGTAGAAAACAGGAAGTTGTTATCCCTCTGTACAGACAGTTGGTGAGACCCTGTTTGGAGTACTGCATGCAATTCTGGAGACCCCATATCTGCAAGAACATAGACAGGATGGAGGCTGTCCAGAGGAGGGCAACTAAAATGGTGCAGGTTCTGCACCAGAAGATATAAAAAGAGAGATTAAAGGAGCTTAATATGTATACCCTCAAGAAAAGGAGGGAGAGGGGGGACAGGATAGAAACTTTCAAGTATCTCAAAGGAATCAGCAAAGTCCAAGAGGGTAGCATCTTTCAGAAAAAGAGATGTGCAAGAACAAGGGGGCAGAGTTTGAAGATAGAGGGGGGATGGCTCAGAGGTAATGTGAGGAAGTATTTTTTCGTGGAGAGGGTTGTGGATACATGGAAAGGCCTTCCTGAGGAGATAATGGAGTCAAAAACTGTGGGAGTATTCAAGAATGTATGGGACAGACATAAGGCAATTCTAGTGGTGGGTAGGAGGAAGAAGGCTGTTGGTTAACTAGGATCTGCAGCTTATCCATTAGGTAGGGAAATGGGCAGACTAGGTGGGCCAAGTGGTCCCTATCTGCCATCAGATTCTATGTTTCTATGTTTCCCTGTTAATGGGGGGTGGTAGAGGTAATGCTGTTTTGAAACTTTACTTCATGTTTCAATGCAGTAGGCAGCTCAGTGTTTTATCCCTGACAGGCTGTTACTTGACCTACATTCAGGCTCATCTATGTTGTGCACCACATTAAAATGATAATTTTAACAGGGCTAAAACTTCCACCCCCTGGTAGGAATTAATACATATAAGACCCCAGTTAAAACGTATTGTAAAGGAGACACTGACAAACAGCAATGAAGTTACCAACATTACAACACTAGTAGCAATACAACCTCTTAACAGGTATAGTAGAGTAGCACCCCAAATGGTATCAGCAGTCTGGAGGCACACTGACTCAGCATCCAGCAACCCTGGAGAGATGGACCACACCAAAAAGGCATTAAAAAATATGAATTTGTCAACTTTGCTACAAACCTGAAACACACATAGTTTTTATTGCAATGTTTTTTGAATGGTGCTGCCTGTTTTACTTGTGAAAACCATTGCACATGATCTTTTAATGATGGAAAAGCAGGTCCTATAAGCTTGCTGACAGGGAGGACTAGACTGGAGTTCAGCAGATGACATCAGCAGCAGCTGTTCACTGTAACTGTTTTTTTTTGAACAGGTAGTGAAATCAGGGTTTTTAAATAATAGCTCATAACTTTAAAATGAAATAACGTAGAAACCTACTTTTTGGTATGAGATTTACTGTAGGTATGCTTATTCTAATTCTGCAATGTAGAAGTTTTGACCAGAGACTATCTTTAAAATCTAATTCCTCTCTTGTGTACAAAAGGGAAACTGATAACTATTTAGCACAAGCATTAGAATAAGGAATTATTAGCCTAACTCTAATAACTTCACACATGAACATCAGAATTTCACCCGCAAAAGCTTTTGAGAAAGGATCCATGGGGATGTGAAACACATCAAATGTACTAAGAACCATGAATGGTGTGGTGTTCTTCTCAGATGTGCAGTAAATGAAGTAAATGAATTATTACCTGGTGGAGTCCTTGATTTACTATGCTGGTGAGTGCCCAGTCTCCAAGTGACTATGCAACTATGTACATATTGCCGAAAGTCCACAAAAGACTTATGAACCTCACCCCAGGATGTCCAGTTGTCTCTGGTATTGGCAGTCTTACAAGACCACTTTCACAATACATAGATGCACATATTAAAGAACAGATAGGGAAATTATCATCCTACTTAAAAAATACCACTGAGATATTGAATGTCCTGGGCAACTTACAACTTGACAAGGGCTGATTGCTTGTGACTCTAGACCGAGTCGCTATACACAAATATCTCACATGTTGAGGGCAATAATGCTTTACCCAGCTGGCTTGTTACATCTACTGAATATAGTGATGTTCTAAAGAAATTACTTACTGAACTGTCTGATATGGTCTTGAAATTCAGCACATTCAGTTTCCAGGGAAACTTCTTTTTCCAGGTAAGGGGCATGGCAAATGGGGGCTACATTTGCCCTCAATTATGGCAACCTCTACCTGGGGAATTGGGAATGGGATTTTGTGTACTACAGGGATACTAACTTTTATGTAGATCATATCGATCTCTAGCATTGTTTTATCAATGGTAGTTGGATTGTGTTGTGGGGCAGTGTGAAAGAACTTATGAAATTGACTTCCTGTATTGAAGGTATGAATCAGGATCTGTGTTTCACTGTTAATCACAGCAGAACTAATGTCCAATGCTTAAATCTTGATATACCTTATGGCACCTGTCACAGTTACCTATTTTTTTATTTATTTAATTTTTTGTTGACTGGGTAAGTGCACTAGACAAATTCTTGCCTATTTTCAGGCACGACCCTGGGCGGAGGGGGATACAGATGAATGCCAACCAATCTTGAAGCAGATTAAGCTGTTGGTGGTATTTTTAGTGAATGGGGGGAAATTTGGCCAGGGCACCGGGGAAATTCCCCTACTCTGCCTGCAGGGGTGCTGCCACTTCCTGTGGTCAGGATGGAGGGACCCAGTTTGCAGCAGGACACAGGAGGAGGAAGCAATGATGTGGCAGGGGAGCAGGCTGTGCTGCAAGGAGGAGGCCCGATTTCAAGGCCTACTTCAAGTGGAGCTACGGTGGAGATGGACGTCCTGGAGGAGGGGGAGTGGATCCTGGCTTCTAACATGATTTTGAAGGAAAGCATTGTACCCCAAGAAAGCATTCTGTAGAATAAAGACCAAGAACAGATTGAGAATTTTGTGTCCATGGAGGATTTAAGTAAATCTGGAGCAGAGCGAGAAGTTATTTCCATTTTTGGAAATGGAATCACAATGGAGGAGGCATTATAATTAAAATTATAAGAGGAGCTGTATAGAAATGCTCAAGAGAAGGAGCATTTATTGGAGCAACTGGTGATATTGCAAGCAGGAATTGTGGGTGTCAAAACTCCAGGCCCGCTTGTCAAAGGGCCTGCCAAAATGAATGATGTGGCAGCATTAAAGGTGACCGTGAGGCTGGGTGAGTCAGACACTGTTTTCCTTCCAATTTCTGTACCTGGTTTAATTAATATGCAAAATCAAGAGGTTGGCAGTTCTGGAGCTGAGGTAAGCTTGTACCAAATGCTGAGAGGAGAGACTGTTCGAACTGTTGATCAGACACAAATGAATGAAGATGTAGAGAAATATGTTACTAAGGGAAATAGTGGTATGGTGGGGAGCGGAGATAAGGATAGCTCTACGACAGGTGGGGGATCTACCTTCTGGGTTGCCTATCTTGTCCAAAACAAAAGGGTTTGTTTTCCATAGCACCCTGCAGAGAAAAATAGAAAAGGAAGGGATCCCAAGGGCTGATTTATTTTTTCAAAAATCACCAGAGACGCAGGAAGGAGTGACTGTGTTCTCCTTTGCAAAACAGAGCTCAGTGCCTCAGATAGGGGCTGCAGAAGACAGCAAGGACAAGCAAAATGCATTAACTTTGGCAAACAGACATCTGACTTAAAAACACTTTTTCAGTGGAGAATATGGGGCCCATTTCTGCTTATGGAGGGCCGAAGGCACCACTAATTACTGCAGCTGTGATGCAGGCAGCTTCTACATTAAAAAAATCGATAGTGTCTCCCTGTGAGCCCTGGTCACCTCAAAAAGCACTCAGCAAGGCAGGATGGACACAGAACAACCAGGGTATGTGGCTCCCCACCCCAGACTGGGACCCCAAGCTGAATTTTTCACAGAATACTCCTGAATGGTGCTCAAATCTCCTGCAGCTACATCCACTTTCTGTTACCCCAGCACAGGAGCAAAGTGAGGACATGCTAAGGCTGCTGAGAAGCTCTGCTAAGCAAGAAGCTGATTTATCAGTCACTGGGCCAGAGGCCAGGGCAAAGCCAGATTCTCCTACTTATGAGGACACAGTACAACCCATGATTATTAGGGATGCAACTCAAGGGTCTCCGGGACAACAAAAACCTTTATCAGACTTATTTACAAAAATAAAAAAAGAAGCCACACCACAGAGGAATGCCATAAGGATACGGTATAGAGGTATAGACTAGATGTTCGACCAGACAGGCACCATGTGGACAAACTGTTATTGAAGGACTCTCTGCACTTCTGTCCAAGAGGGAAGTTTTTGCTTTTATTAACATTTCAGGGGAGTATAATTTTTATATAATTTCCGTTCTGCATATGCTTTAGATTTGTTTTGGGAATGGTACAACCAAGTTAAGTTCTCCTCCACGTGGACCCCCTTCTTGGTCATCCCATTAACTAAGCCCTTGATTAAGTTCATAACAGTAATGTTTTGGAATGAGGGGGTCCATGTGGAGGACTTTACTTATTGGCCGTCCCAGAAATGTGATGTGATGTGTTAAGTCCACCTAAAGCAATTCTGGACACAGAGATGTTCTGGATGGGGGGGTGGGGAGCTGGCGTTATAAAGTGAAACTCAGGCAGATGGAGTCTGGAATTGAACATATCCCTAACTCATTTATGTTGGGATGTGATAGTGGTGTGTATTTCTATGCTGGGCAACCCCGGGCATGTTACAAGTGTGGGTCTAGAACCCATGTATCTAGCTCCTGCAGTAAGCCCCAGTGTGATAAATGCGGGGAAATTGGTCACATTGCGTTCTAGTGTGCAAAGCAACCTCTGTGAGGATACTGGCCATGAATTTACAGAATGCGCCTGGGCAGCCAAGAACAAGACGACATGTATGAGTCCAGACCTACTGATACAGCAAGCTCAGGATTCAGTCTCTCACCCTGATACTAATCCTACAGAGCCTAGTCTGCCAACCCATCTCCCTCTGAGGGAAGGCTTCCTCCAGCTCCTCCACCACAAGAAAACCCTGGTTCATACAAGACTCCTCTCCCCCCCAGCCTCCCTCTCCACCCCTGCCTCCCCTTTTAGCACCAGTGTGCTACAGCGACTCACCAGAAGATGGTAACCATGATCCCCTCCCTGTATCTTTAACAAACCTGCCTGTGAGAAGCTCAGCAAAGAATATTAAGATCATCCTGGCTATGGCCCCAGTAGATTTTGAGTCTGGAAATTCCTTTGCTGTACTGGCCACACAGTGGGGGGATTCAGAGATGGAATCTAGAGATTCGGATTCCCAGTCCACCACAGCAGACCCGAGTGCCCAGATTCAGCACCATGCAGGGTATAAAGGGAAGAAGAAAAAGAAAAGGAAAAAAGATTCTTGATCACTTCATGGTTTAAGGTCTGACTCTTTTCAGTGTAGGATCATTGAATGTACACAGCCTATTGAATCCAAGGAGACGACAAGTAGTATATGATTATGTACATAGAAATATTATTGACATATGTTTTATCCAAGAAACATGGATGTGTACTAGTGATCAGGCAAGGTTTTTCCAGAAGGAATGTATTTGGAGCCCTTTCTATTGGTCCTTTGGTACAGAGACGGGTGATGGCGTAGGGTTTTTGTTTAATTTTTATGACTTCACCTTGATTAAATAAATAGATTTAATCCCTGGAAGATCACCAATTTTAGATGGGTTTTGGAAACAGATGGATTGTAGACTGATTAATGTTTATTGTTCACAGGTTAAAGCAGAAAGTGTGGCATTATTAGATACCTTATGGCCATTTCTGATTACCTCTTAGAAGGTTTTCTTATGTGGTGACTTTAACTGTGAACTAAAGTCAAAAGCTCAGGGTTCAGTGGGGCAGGGAAAAAAGATTTACTGCAACTCTAATGTGTTGTGGAGACTGGTAGAGACTGCAGACCTTCTTGAGTGCAGCAAATATCAAACAAGTGGCCCTAAGTTCACTTATAGGAGAAATAAACACACCTCAGCTATAGATTACATGTTTCTATCAAAGAATCTTCCCCAATATCAGTTAAAAACTATGCCTATAGAGTTTTCAGATCACCTAGTATTACAATGCACTTTCTCAAATTCTCCAATGAGGCCACAACACAGGCCTAGATGGAAACTGAACTCTTCCGTCTTAACAAACTAAAAACTGATCCCTAAAATTAGGGAACTGTTAACAGCCCATCTCTCTTTTAGTTTTTTGTATACTGATTTAGGAGACTGGTAGGCCGATTCTAAGGCAGGCTTTAAAGCTCTGCTTATAAAACAAGGTAAATATGCGGAGAACAGTTGCAGTACCTCTTTTCTTTTGCAAATACTTCAAGACAGGATTATACAGCCCAAATTGACAAATTTAAGAAGGACATGAAGGAGTGTCAGTATGATAGAGCAAACACTATGAATGCATTACTTCAAAATGAAGCTAGAAATTCCCCTTGAGGGATCCGTTTAAGGCATTGAAAAAGTTTAAAGACTCCGCTTTCCTAGATTCTTTAAAGAAGAAGGATGGGGTTATCATGCACTCTACAGCAGGACTCCACAGCATTATAAAAGAGTTTGTGTTGTCTCATAGCCCTCCAGAACCCTGTTCAGAGGCAGTTATAAAACTCTTTCTACAAAAAATTAATATTCCAGAGATCCCAGAAGGGGCTCAGGGGATGACATGAGCTATTATAGCCCAAGAGATCGAACATGCAGTCAAAACTCTGAAGAATGGCACATCTCCAGGTCCTGATGACCTAACAAATGAAATTTACAAAACCTTTCCCAAATAATTTTTATTATGTTTAGAAAAAATGTTTAGTTATCTTTTGTCACCAGATAGTACCCCACTGTGGTTCACAGAAGGATTATTGATATTTTTGTTTAAATCTGGGGACAAATCTTCTCTAGATAATTGGAGGCCAATTACCATTTTAAACTCAGATTACAAAATATCTACATACATTTTGAATACCAGGCTTAGGACTTATGCGAGTTTGGTCCTCTCTCCTCTACAATTCTGTGGCTTACCAGACAGAAAAATGCAGCATGCTGTCATGATAATTAGAGACCTGATAGATTATATATCACTGCTTGGGAAACCTGGGTGCATCATCTCAGTGGACCAATATATAAGGCCTTTGATAGGGTCTACCATCCTTTTTTATTCTTGACTTTGGAGGCGTATGGCATACCAGTACAAATGATACGGTGAGTGCAGTCATTATACAACACAGCAGTACTACACCCAGTAATTAAAAATCAAGTTACAGATGGGTTTAGGATAATGACAGGGGTAAGACAAGGCTGTCCTCTAAGCCCCCTTTTATATATATTCACAACTGATCCTTTGATCTGTTTGTTAACTGATTCTCCCCGCTGGACAGGGGTGTTTGAAGCTGATAAAGGTAGGGCACTCTGTTTGCAAGCCTATGTGGATGATATATGTTTATTTTTCTCAGATCATATTCAAGTGGCAGCTTTTCTGGAGTTTATGAATGAATGTTCTCTGGTTTCAAATTCAAGATTAAACACCCAGAAGAGTAAAGACCGGTTTATAGGTGCTGGATAGCCTGACCCAGAAATGATACATGGAATCCAGATTTCCCTAGAACCACTGAAAATTCTAGGCATACAATTTGCACCCCAAAATGTACCCTCCCTTAATTGGGAAGCCACCCTAAACAATGTGGACCATAAAGTCCAGTGGTGGAAACAGCAGAAATTGGCCAAACTTAAACGAATACAAGTTATTAAACAGTTTATTATCCCCATGATTCTTTACATTGCGATGATTTTTCTCCCTCCGGTCCATTTAGAAACTAAACTATATAGTCTTTTTTTTCAAATGCTCTGAGGTAACAGGCTCAACCCCTTAAAAAGACAATATACATATTTAACAAAAGAAAAAAAGTGTTTTGGGTATGGTTGACCTTGTGGTCTTTTTTCACACTCTGTTTTTTCCTTAGACTATAAAATGTGGCCTGGTTCCCACAGACTCAGCCCACTATCATTTGAGATTGGCAAATTTTGCTAGATACTTTTCAGCATGGCACCTAACTCCCTCCAAAGTATCGGGGCATTTGCATATACTGCATTTTTTTAAACCTGCGGCTCAAAAATTATATAAATGGGGACTTTCTAAGCAGTACATAATGAAATGTAATGGGCCTCAGTTGTATCATGCAGTCATGGCTTCAATATACCCAGAGGAGCCAAGTTTTAAGAATTGCCCTACTTCCCAAATTCCAGGTGTTCTGCAACAATTGAATAACATTAGAATCCCTTCTCAAATGTGGGAATTTCTGTGGCTGACAGTATACGGGAGGATCAATGTCAGAGGAAATGCTAAGCATAAAGCCAAAGAAGAAAGAAACTGTCCCTATGAGGCCTGTATAAATCAAGAAGAATCCATGGAACATTTCATTTTTCAGTGTTTCTATGCCAAATCCCTCTGGAAATTCCTTGCCTCCAAATGGAAACTGGGGTGGTTATTGAGGTTGTAATATGGTAATTTGGTTTTGGATCATTTTCACAACATAGGGAAGTCCTATCTTAAGGATACATTGGTAGTCTTTTGCAGTTGTTTAAAATTTTATTTATGGCTGGCTAGATGCCAATGAGCACTTTATCAGAGGTTAATGCCTCATGAGACAGTAGGGAAGCTTATACAGCAGGCAATGGAGAACGTCTATGTTACAGATTCAGAGGTATATACGACTAGGAAGATTTCGAATTGGTGGAAAGGATTCCCCATGTTTATTAAATATAAATGAATAGGGATGCCTAGCATAATTTATTTCATTTTGCTTTTTATTTGACTACATATGTATTAATTAAATGGTGAATGATTAATTGGAGGAAGATAATATTCAGGGGATATGTTGAGAGAGTTTATGTGATGTAACACTGTTTAATTTATGTTTAGAAAGTTTTTTGTTTTGTTTTTCTTTTAAAACCTGAGTTTGTATGACTAAAACACAATGAGTAATGATTTGTTTATTTTGATGTTATTACAATAAAAATTCCCCTACTCTTTTTGAGAAGTGCCATGGGATCTTCAACATCCACTTGAACTACCACCAGAACAGGCAGATGGGACCTTGGTTTAACGTCTCATCTGAAAGACAGCACTTCAGGAGTGCAGTACCCCCCCTCATGCTGTACTGCAGTGTCAGTATTGGGACATTAACCCAAGTGCCTGGTGTGGGGATAGAACCCACAGCCTTCTGATCTCTTGGACTCAGAGGGGAGTGTGCTACCTGCTGAGCCACTGACACTTGGGACAGTATTTAGGAAGGTCACATATAGGAACACCATTCTCCATTTTATCAGTTTCATTCACACCTCAAAACATCCCCAAATCTCAGTTTCTGAGGGTCAAAATAAATTGCTCTGATCTGTCTAATTTTCAAAAAAGGATCAATGAGATGCAAGAGAGATCCCTTAAAAGGGTCTATATTAGGGATTTTATTGAAAACAAAACACAAAAACAGGGATTATACCATAAGGGTATCCAGAGATGAACTACTTGTATGTAGGCTAAAATCAGCTAATCAAATGGAGGGAACTAATTTCATCACAAAATATTTACTCAAATCAAATGAGATTTCTAAGACATTGAACAAAAAACTGGCACATTTTGGAAACTGATCCAAAACTGCAGTTAGTGACAACAAAAATGCAGAATGATGTTTAGAAGGGGCCCAGATGTATCTGATTGAGGTGTCCATAGTTTCCGAACAGTTTCAAAAAGGCAGGTTCACACCTGGCTACCCACCCCCACCACCACCACCATCTGGTTGCCAGAAATGTGGACATTGTACATACTATAATGTTGTAGAGAAAACAGCTACATTCACAATCAAAAATGCTAAGAAAGGGTATGTCATTTTACACTTTGTGAATGTTCATTGAAGGGGGTCATTTACTTAGCAAAATGCCAGTGCTAAGCATTTTATGTAGGCATGGTCAGTCGAGAATTTAAAACACAGGTTGGTGAACATCTTAGCTAGATTAGAAACTGTGACCCTCGTAATGGTCTATACAAGGCACATTGCAGATGCAGCAGACCACACAATACATTTTTTTAAGTTCACTGCTCTAGAAAAAATATTCCGTGGTAAGAGTGGTGGGGATTTTGACAACTTGATTCTGAGAAAAGAAGCAAAATGGATTGTCTTGTTGGGGGTCTATGTTCACCTGGCCTGAACAATGGTATTGAAATAATTTCTTTTTTTAAAAATAAGCAAACTTATTCTTTCATCTTGGGATTATATGGAGTTGTTTTACCCTTTGACCTCCCAGGTTACCTCTTACCATGTGGTGTTTCTGTAGACTAGCTAGACAGACAGACAGACATACAGACAGATAGATAGATATGTAATGTTTGTGTTTAGAAACACTTCACATCCAGTTATCATGTAAATGATTTTGAACTGTGGAAGTTTGACGTTTAACCTCCCACTCAGAGTAATACTTTTGTCTGCATTTTATTTTTTTTTGTCTGCTCTTTATGACTATGAAAAAGTATTGTATCCCTTAAATAACTTTGCAATAATTTAAAGCAAAAATATTCTGAGTGGGTATTAATTTAACTAGTACCTGAAAATAATGTTTCTTGGATAACTATAAACAACTGTTCCCCAGCATAGGGTTATGTTTACTCTAGTAGCAGTATATTTTCTTCTTTCATTTGCCTTTCTTGTTTTGGCTTTTCATTGGGCCCTTAGTGTTATTGAGGTAAGGTTTTTTCAACATTTATATGTTCTTCTTCTGGGAACCAAACTGTTGATAATTGTACACCACTAGTTGTTTCCCTAAAAGCCTGCTTTTTTCTGATCAGTTTTTATCAACTTTAAGCTGGTCCTCTTTTTGTTTTGTTTTTTTTTCTCTAAGTGCCACACATTTAGACATTGCCCCTGTAAGTATACTTATTTGATAACTCTTTTGGGACCTCAGCTAAGCACAGTTATGTTTTGACAGGTGCGGGGTCATCAAAAAGGTGTTTTTTTACTTACTTGAGTTTTTTTCATTGACATCTGTTGCAGGAGTTTGTATGCTGTTTATTTATTAGGTGCCCCAGTCCTTGATACAATGATCTTTCAAACTGACCTACATATTCATAGTTGGGATTGCCTATTCGGCTGCCATATTATTGTAAACAAAGTACTGAAATGATAGTTTGAATGCATTCTTCTCAGTGGCATGCAGATGCGCATTTCATGTATTTGTAAGAATGCATTAGCTAAATGGGATATTCTTCTGTTCACCTGTTTGCCATTTAAAAAAAACTAACTTATATACCATTGTGCTGAACAGCTTGAGTTTTTGTTTAATGTTTCTTTTTATCGTGCCTTGCACAACACTAGATTATACTATCACATTTTGATGTATTATGAGCACTTTGAGCTTGTGTATGGCTATCTCTTTAAGAAAATCCTTTAAAAGAGACGTGAGATCATTACTGCCCCACTCCCTGATGATACACATGTGTGCAAAATCAGCCAGAGGTTTGTAAGCTTCATGTTGGTATTTCCCTGGATGCGCTAAAAGCTGTATGTGATTTTGTTATGCACTATTTGCAAAATAAATTTATATTGTAAGTAATTTCTTCATGGACAGTGATGTTCTTTTTGTTAGTTCAGTTCTGGGTAATGCCTTGTCACTGATGATGGAAACTGCAGTGAAAGAGACTCTCATCAAGGACTTCTCAGCTGACCTGGTACAGTGTGTATTACCGAGACCTGGTAGGGTGATGACTCGGGTCCTGTGCTGGAGGCATTTATCCCAGCTGGGTTTTCAGTGATCCTTTGCCTAAGGTGGGAGCACGGAGGGGGTATCTTAGTGCTGTGTGGAATGTGGAATTCTGCTGGCAAAATTAGTGTGGAATGACCATTCCACCAGCATAATTTCTGCCAGAATTTCACTTGTTCTTCTGAGGAATTCCACCTGCTGTGGTCTGTGGAAAAATATTATGCATAACAGCATTTTTCTGTGGAAAATACTGAAATTCATGGAATACTATTTCACAAAACATAATTTTTTCTGTAGAAAATCATTCTGCAAACATTTCCATGGAAAATGTTGAGATCAGTGGAATACAATTCTATGGAAATTTTGTTGAAAACTCATTCTGCATTTTTCTGCCGAAGAATTCTCCTATTCCATTTCTGGCAAAATTTGACAGAATTTTGGTGACAGTTTGAAAATTCTATGAAGCCCATTTTGTGAGGTCTTGCTGAACCTCCTCTCAAAGCTTCTGGTAGCTTATATGAAATAATTTAGAGTTTAACTAAAACTTGTATTCCCAGGAATCTTATTTGATTATGTTGTGCCCAAGTGAAGGGGTAAGAAGCCCAAAAAACTGGCAGGCAAGACCAGCTGAGCCTAAGAGTCTCAGATTTTCTTAAATTAATTTTATAACTAGAACTCCACCTGAAGCATTCCAACAAATTAAGCAAACAGGGAACCAAGATCTCCAGATGGCTGATAATGAAAATGGAGCCATCAGCTTATAGCGCTATCTTGTGTTCAATCCCACCACACATGAACTCCAATATCTGAGTATCCTGGTGAACCGCAGCAACATGGCACTCCAGACACAGATTAAACAGGAGGTGGGACAGGGGCAACCCTGTTGTGTACCTTGGGACAAAGAGAATTTGGGGGAATTGACTACAATAACCCTCAATTGGGCCTGGGGAGAGAAATAAAGATTGGAGAGTACCGATAAAAAGTTAGGGCCAAATTCCATCTTCTCCATTTTTTTTTGTAAAAATTGCCAATTCTCTCTATCTATGGCTTTTTCAGCATCCATGGAGATGGCTAAATGGAATGCCCCCTGTCCCTGCTGAGAGTATATGATATTCAAAAGCCTCTGGATATTACTGTGAAGATAACACCCTGTTATAAAGCCAGTCTGATTGGGGTGTACCAGTTTCTGGATCATTCCCTGCAGATGGTCCACCAGGATCCCTGTAAAAATCTTCAGATCTATATTCACCAAAGAAACTGAGTGATAGGAGTTGCAATTCTCTGGGTCTTTGCACTTCTTAGGTAAGACTGAGATCTGCACATTGTGCCATGAATCTGGAATTTACCCCCCCCTTCTAGAACATGTTGAAAACACTCCAAGAAGGTAAGCAAAGAGCCTCCTAAAAGACTTTGTAAAATTCCATAGACAGGCCTTCTAGGCCAGGGGATTTCAGGTAGGAAAAATGGGCAGACTGGATGGGCTTGGTGTCCTTTTCTGCTGACAGATTCTTTGTTTCTTTGTTTTCCAGCTTTTAATTGCTTAATTTTACTGAGAACTTCTGGAGTCATGATCCTCCGTCTGTCAGTTCCCTATCTTCCTCTTGTAAGGCTGGTAGAGTCAGCTGAGCCAGGAATTCATCAGTAAGGTCAGGTAGGCCTCCTGAAGCCTTCTGGGAATAAAGCTCAGTATAATAATCTGCAAAAACAGAAGCTATTTCGAAGGGGGGCTGATACCAGGGCTCTTCCCCTATCTGGATCATTAACACCAGGAACATCTCTTCTACTTTGTTGTTTTCTGAGGACCACTGCTAGCAATCTAGTGACTCTTTTACCACTTTCATAATACCTCTGTAATGTTCTGCACAGCTGGCCCTCCACTTGGGAAGCCTATAACTGCTCCAGGGCCAGTTTCCTAGATTCTCAGTGGAGCCGGTCCTGTGGGTCTAAGGTTAATTTATGTCAAAATTCATACTCTTGGAGGTCCACCTCCAGTCTTTACTGATGTACCCACTGTTGCCTTTTAACTTGTGAGCTATGAGCTATTATGGTTCCTTTTAACACAGCCTTCAGCGCATCCCACTGGACTGAATGAGAGATATCTGCCACAGGGTTCTTTTGAAGGTAATTCTGAAGTGTCATTATTATTTGCTCCTTGAATCCCTCAGAATTTAAGAGACCCACATTTAATCACCAGTTGGAGTTCCATACCGTAAGTGGACAGGGAGTGCTATAGCAGGACAGGGAGAGTCATAGCAGGACAGGAGAATGGGCAGACCATGTTATTGGGAGTATTGTACATTCCTGAGCTATAAAAGTTTTTTCAGAGGGGAACATGAACATCTCTATGCAGAAATAGCTGCCATGGCACAAAGAGAGAAAAAAGTATAGTCATTTTGGTCGGGATGTATTACTTGCTATACATCTGCCATCCAGCCTATGCAAGAAGAAGCTGCAGGAACCCACCCACCAAATCAAGGTAAGCAAGGTGAGAACCATGCTTATCCTGACAGACTGAGAGGAATGCATTAAAGTCTCCTCCTATTATATGTAGGGAGGCATGGGGCTGCAATCATCTCTAAAAGGAGTGATCTAAGAAAGGATTTATTTTCCTATACATCATAAGGGACATATAGATTTAAAAGTAGACAGCTAACATCCCTACAGGTATACATGATTTTTAGACATACAAACCTGCCCCCGGGTCACATTTCAAATGATGAACCTGAATAGGACTATCTCTATGAATTAATATAGCAGTTCCCCATCGATGGGGGTGATCCCCCCAAGAGGCAGATAAGGACCTCCCCCACCCAAGACCTTCAGAGTTTAGCATGTTCAGCCTCTGTGAGGTGGGTTTCCTGTAAGTAAGCCACAGTCAGCCTATACTCATTAAGTTCTTCAAGAATCTAGCTGTCTTGATTGGGCTGTTGAGGCCCTTGACATTATAGGTCACTACAGTTAGGTCAGCCACAGTGTTCCTCCTTCAAACAAAAATGCTCAAAGGCTAATTTGAAACCAGTAATATCTTCAAGTGTGCCCCCACACCCATAAAAGTCTCCCCCAAGCAGTGCACCAAACATATTGAAACAGTAGTAGGCCAACATGAAAAAAACAAAACCAGTGTAAACAACTGTTGAAAACCCTCCAATGAGTAAAAAAAAAACTTAAACTAAGAACAAGCTCCAATCATGCCACCGTACCCCACCTTCTAGAAGTCTGCCATGAGGGTGGACAGCGCGGCAATGTAAGGCCACAAATAGCAGAAGCAAGTAAAGTAATGTGCATTGGCTTTAGGTGGAACATCACAACCCCCATGATCAATCCACCTGATCCCAGCATCATACCCCCGGGTGTCCTCACATCCCTGACCCACTCTTTTATACAAGCCTGCTTGAGGGTAATAATTCCACCAACCCACTGCCTAAGAAACCCCTGTTTTCCACATTAATAGACATTGGGGAGAGGGAGCAAAGTAGGACGCCATGAGCACTCAAAAAAAACCTCATACGTGGCAAACTAACAATGCTTGAGAATGCAGACATTGTCTGCGCCACCCCAAACCTGTCTTGGGATAATAAAAAATTCCCATACAATAACTACCCATTAGACATGTGGGCACTCCTCCCACCCCTTCATCTGTTACCTTGTTGGTCCTGGTCCCACCCTGTCCATTCCCCTTAAGGCAGTTGACCAAGCTTACTTAACACAGTACCCACCCCCAATACAGCAGTTACAATAGGTATCCAAAAAAGACAAAAATATAGTAGAGCTGACAGGTAATAAACTACCAGCTCAAGAACCCTGGAGTTAAGAAACCCTCTAAATCAGGAGCAGATCTCCTGCTGTTCTGATGTCAACAAATGACAAGAGAGGCTTAATTAAAAAGGAAAAGACAATATTGCCCTCCACTGTGCAAAGCCTGAAAGGCTAATAGCTATCTGCCAACCTCCTCATAAAGTGTCCGATCCAGCATTAAAGGTGAACACTAATAAAGCAAAAAATTAAACTTAGCAAGGCAGGGGAGGCATCAATACACTCAGTCACATTCCAAGCAAAGTAACATTTGGGGAATAGGGCTCCAACCAAGGAGCCATCCAAAGAAAGTTACCAAAGTCCTGGACAGCTCTCAGTCAGGCACCAGTTGAGCTTGTAGAAGCCACAGCCAACCTGGTGTTCTATTTTGAAGTCTGTACTCCCAGCCAGCTTTCCTTTGGGAGAACAGATTGATAGTTTTTGAGAGTACCACTCGATCTGCAGTCATCTTCTCCAAAGGCTGCTGTGGTACGTCAGAAGTAATGTTCTTCTTTCCTCATTGTCTGAGGCAAAAGACTGTCTGCTAATGGCAATTATCCAGTTCTTTAAGCTTGGTCGAATCAATGACATCATCTATTGAGATACCCCATTGCACTAATAAGGACTTGGCTTCCAAAATAGTATAAAATGTATGCACTCCCAAGTCAGTGGTGATTTTTAAGACTGCGGGGTAGTCTATTCGAGCCTTCACTCCTTTGTCTCTTAGCAATTTAAGGATGGGAAACAGCTGGCAGCTACAATCCATGGTAAGTGGAGCATAGTTATGTTCAAAGAAAGGGTGTTTATCGCTGAAAGTTATTTCCTTTTTTGCCCAAGCTTTGTGTAAAATGTCCATTTTGGTGTGATAATCCAGAAAGGCAACGATAACTGAACGAGGTCTGGTGTTAGGATCTGTAGGCATGGCTGTAAGGGATCTGAGTCCAAATGATATTCAATGCATAGTCTTGCTCTAGTCCCAAGATTTCCCACAGAAAATGCTCCATGAACATGACCATGTTACCGGTCTCTGTCTTGTTGGGAATACCGTGGCTGCAAATATTGATATTCCTGGATCTGTTTTCTGGGTCCTCCATTTTCTGTTGCAACTAGAGCTCCCAGTCATGTAGTTGCAAAATGGCACTATTATGAAGATCAACCATCTGGGAGAGTTTGGTGGTATGGGTCTTGAACTCAGAGACCCATTGTTCCTGGGCCTGGAGATCTTGGCAGATGTCTGTTTAATTGCAGTGAGGGTATCCCTTAATTGTTTTAGTTCTTTATAGAGTTTTTTTGATGTGATGGTAAATTTAACCTCCTCTTCATCACCAGAATCACTGCTGAAGACTGAGCCTGGGGAGTCGGCATGCATAGAGGAGGAGCGACTTTCACTATGCACCCAAGTGGTACTGTCGGATTTACCTTTTCCAGATGTGCCCACAGCAAATTCCTACAAACTTTGTCTTGTGGTCATTGTAAAGAGTTCCAATCTCTGATTTTTAGCCAAGTGAGTCAGTCTAAAGGTATAGATGGATTAGGATGGAGAACTGCCCGAGGGAGCCCCATGGAGTTTAGTCTGCCATGGAAGGTGACGTCAATGGAAATTGTGACCAGGATGTTTGAATGTATGGCAGTAAAAGGTGTGGCAGGTGCAGGTTGCAAGATCATTCTCATCTCCCATTTTTCAGGGGCACAGGAATGTGTTCTTACAGGAACTACTGGTCCTTAAAACAGAACTAGTCTTGGACTTTCCAAATTTTGGGAGCCTGTAATGCCTTGGTACATGATGAGACCTTGCTTTCTGAGTAACACTTCCAAATGTAGTTGCCTCTGGGACCCACCAGCAGGCCCATGCCTTTGACCTGGTCTTCTCATTGGGTTTTGACATTGCATTGGGTTTTGACATTGCAGTACCGTGGTTGAACTGGTCATTTGGTCAGATCCTCATGCTGTGTGGTTCCTATGAGGCACCCCATGTTTAAATCCCCCTCCTGAGATTGGGCATTATAATCAAAAACCTTATCTTGAGCATAGGAAACTCTTGGTGGTACTGGAGGTCTCAAGCATGGTGACAACATGTGAGGCATGAGAAGACCATGGACAGCTACAGTTTGGCTCTTATTGCTGCCTTGAACTTACTGGTACCCTGCAATATTCATCCCTTGACCTTCTGCCACAGGTCACCATTGAACCATGATTAGCTGCAGTGATTGAAGACAAAGGGATGGAGGTTGGGGAGTTCTTGGTGAAGGTTTAAGTCCATGGACAATAGATTGACACTGAGGACTCAGTATCAAGAGTATCAGTAAACAATCACCCTGTCATAGCCTATATTTTATTTTGGCACATGTTCCAATCCCAGTAATTTTTAACTTTTACATGGATTTACCATTTGTTTTCTTCCAGTATATGCAAAATGATGGCAGTGTCACACAGTTAAATTTTTTAGACATTGGCAAGTTTGCAATATATGTCCAGTATAGTAGCATTTTCTATCAGGGATGTGTTTCTTTTATATGAATACTATTTAACATATCAGGGGAGCACTGAGCACTGTATACTTTAGAGTTAATAATCATTCTTGTTCTTTTGGGCAGCTTGAACAAACATTATCTTTGAGTATCATGCTAGTTTGTGACTTCTAAACATGTTTATTTTTTAAAGTCTTTCATTACCACATTACTTAAAACTTAAGAATGTTTTGCACTGAAGCAGTATATAGGATAGCACATGCTTGTTTACCATTTTAGGTCTTGTGATTACAAGAGTCCATTCAAGCAAATACGTTGGCACCAGCTTTACTGAGGTATATTTCAAACCGAAAGCAGGGTTTAGCGAAGAACTTAATCATTAATCAATTATTGGGATATATATCCCTTTGTAACTTGCATTGACCATTTTAGGTATTTTAGTTTAATTCATCTAAGTGATATAGCATTGCCAATTTAAGATTTACTTACCTTTTATATGTGTTTAGTAAAATTGTATTACTATCATGTTGACCATTTACTCCAGGCAAGAAGCAAAGCATCTTTTTTACTAGCTATCACAGTCAATAACATGCACTAATGCATACCTTTAAGTGGGGCATTTAAATATTTGAATTTGAAACTCCTGTGTGACTCCAAATAAGCAATGTGAAAGGTTGCAGAATGTTAGCACTGTGGCATGGCTCAGATGTTTCTCAGTTTGGGAAGCATGCTGGTGTGGCACTGCATTTGGTTCTCTTTTTGAAAATAAAGGGTTCTTTCTTGACAGTATCTGGTGATCTTCAAGTTATGTTTTGGTGATACATGAGCAGCCTTCCTTTTTTTTCTGTGACCTTGACTTGTTGTATAGAGGTTGCACCATGTCTGGCTATGGGGAATGGTGATTTTGTTTCCTGAGAACTCACCAGGATATAGCACTCTTACCACAGTTTCTGCCAGTGATTTCTTGCAGGATCCTGCAAAAATACAGTGTTATCCAATGACACTTGATTCAATTTATCCTGCAAGAAACTGTGAGACTGTTTCTCAGAGTACTTTATCCAGTGGGCTGCACTGTGTGCATAGGTTAATACACCAGTTAGGGTTCAAGTTTAGTGTCAGTGGCTCAGTAGGTAGCACACTCGCCTCTGAGGCTGGGAAATCTGAGGGCTGTGGGTTCAGTTCGCACATCTGGCACTTGGGTTAATATCCCAGTACTGACACTGTAGTGCAGCATGAGAGGAGTGCTGCACTTCTGAGGTGCCGTCTTTCAGATGAGACGTTAAACCGAGGTCCCATCTGCCTGGATTGGTGGTAGTTTAGGTGGATGTTAAAGATCCCATGGCACTTATCGAAAAGAGTAGGGGAATTTCCCCCGTGTCCTCACCAAATTTCCCTCATTCACTAAAAATACCACCAACAGTTTCATCAGGTTCAAGGTCAGTTGGCATTCATCTGTATCCCCCTCCCCCAGGTCATGCCTGAAAATAGGCAGGATTTGTCTAGTGCACTTACCCAGTCAACAAAAACTAAATTAATGCCACAAAAGCAGGGACATGTGCGTTAGAGTTTCCAACCCTAACCCCCCCCCACAAGCAGCAAAAGATAAGCCCGCACAAGCTGCCACAGACAGCTATCATCAAGTAAGAGAAACAACATGCTGTAGAACTGTTTCCAGATGACACAAATGCAGTAGCACTGATGGGCTACCTTCTTGTATTTGAATTTGCAATATGCACACTGCAAAATGAACACACTCACTAGTCAGAGCAGACAGAAATCCATGATACTCAAATCATAACACTGCTTCTCTGTCCAGAAGCACAGGCCCTTGCAGTCACAGATACAAATCCACAATATCCAAATTACGAGACTTCTTTTGTCTGCAGAATTGGAGGCCCATAGGTGATCAGCACTTCTGTAGCCTCAGGTACTTGTGCACACTGTAAGACGTACACACATTTGATCGGCCTGCACTCCTGCAGCCACAGATGTAAGACATACACACTGACCTCTAGCTATAGAAGTATGGAAGCCACAAAATCCATGATAACAAAAATTACAACAGTATTTCTGTCTGCAGAAGTGCAGGAACCTCAAAGCCTGCATGCCTTCAGCCACAGATGTAAGACATACAGTACATACTGTACCAACCCCTGGCTTAAGAAGGGCTGGTCCCTGTTACACAGGTGAAAGTACTATTGCAATGTGGGTATCATGGTTTTAACAGTAGATCTAGAAATTGTTCAAGGGGTAGCAGGTTTACAGATACAAAAACTGCAACAGTACATCTGTCTCTAGAAGTGCAGGCCCCTGAGAGGGCTCCTCAGTAACAACAAACACACACTGACTTCTGGCTGCAGAAGTGAGGCACATGGGGCCTGCTGTTACACAGATGGAAATACTGCTGCAATGTGGGTATTATGGTTTCAGCAGCAGATTTAGAAATTGCTTAAGGGGGTAGCAGGTTTTTAGTTATGCAGCTACATATAGAAAGCAATGCATTATTAGATCATGCTATCTAGTGAGGTACCTCATGCACTGTACATGTGTACCTATGTATGGAGAGGTGCAGGTCCGATGGGGCCTTCTGTCTGCAGAACATGCTGTACAACATACAAACACAGATATGTCCACATATATAAATCCATGAAGGTAGCACATCAGTGCCACTGCATTTGTGTCATCTGTAAACAGTTGCATGTTACGAACATACGAACATACGAAGTTTGCCAGCAGATAAAGGCCTAGAGGTCTATCAAGTCTGCTCGAATGTGCAGCTAGCACCCCTTATTCAACATTATATGTTGTTTGTCTTACCTGATGATGGCTGTCTATGCTTGCTTGTATGGGCTTGTTTGCTGCTTTGGGGGTGGGGAGTTAGGGTTGGAAATTGTAGAGCCACATTTCCCTATGTTTGTGGCATTAACTTGAATCCTAACTGGTGCATTAACACAGCTTTTGTAAAGAATATCCTTTCTTTTTGAGATAGTGGAATTGTATCCTCATTTACACTGGTCCCTTTGGGACCTTTTTTCAAATTGAGTAAACTTTATTAAACAGAATAAGAGAGGAGTACATGAAACAGAACAATGGTACACAGGAGTACAGGAAAGTAAAACATAATATAAGAAGAACCTAAAATACAGGTGTAAAGATTACAATAAAATAAAAACAAAAATTTAAGGAATACCCACCCAATCCACCCCCAGCACCCATGCACCCACCCCCACCACAGGAGGTGAAAAGAGGGACATAAGGGGCTACAAACCAAGGTACTGGAAATTGTATACACCAGTCCGTGAGGGGACAAAAGCGAGTGACATCTCAGCTGGAGCTACACTATTAGTAAAGTATATAGAGGTTCCCAGATGTGCCTATATTTAGTCAACTTCCCAGACATACTGGCTATGAGATTTTCAGCTTGTAGGGCAAACAACATTTCTTTGTACCATTTCAGGAGGGAAGGGGTACACTGATCAAGCTAATGTCAAAGTATGACCTTTTTCGCATGTGCGGTTTCTGGTTGTCAATCAAGATGTCCGAGTATTCACCCAAAATACATATTTCAGGAGAAAAAGCCTCAGACAGCCCAAATAAAGGGTCCAAGTGATCTTGAATGGATCTCCAAAAGGGGGTGACAGTTTCATAGGACCATAAAATATGGAGTAAGGTACTAGGCTCTTTACCACATCTGGTGCAAGAAGTGGTGGGAAGTCTACCCATCCTATGCAACTTAACTGGGGTATAATGCAGATTGTGAAGAAACTGGACTTGCATAAAATGGTATATATCCCACTTTATGAAAGTATAAACATGTTTCCAGATGACAGATGAATTTCTGGGGGAGGGGAAATGCAGTCAGAAGAGCTGGCCCCACCAATAAAACCTGGGGCTATCATTAGCAACCAGAGAGGCCTGTAATGATTTGTAAAAGTGTGAAATAAGGTGGGAATAAGGGGCCAAATCAAAGAGGGGGAGGACAGAAGAGCCAAAAGGACTTAACTATGGCCCAGATCCAAAAAATTGCAAAAGCATATGGGACACCTGTAAATAATGAAAACAAAAAGTAATAGGCCAACAGTACTGGGTACATGCCTCTTGGAACGGAAACAGGTTCTGGTTAAGAACCAGATCTCCCACTGTATCCACACCCATATCAAGCCAGAAACCGTTCGAAAGCATCCACCTAGCAATCTGGAGACTAGGATTACCAAACAAGGGCTATAATGTGCCTTTGTATGGGGAAATCTTAAGTAAAGAACAAAGCTGAAATGAATGCGGAGGGATGCTCCCAGGGGTGTGTCCCGCAAGAATCGGGAAAGTTTCTTCCTAGGGAGAAATGGGAGTGACAAGAGGTCAATCCCATAGATATCATGTAAGAAACATTCAATGTCCACCCAACATGGAGTATATGGTACAGAGGTCAACCCTGGAAGGCTTCAGCCAGTACATAATTTTAGTGAGGTGCAGGGCCAGGTAGTATAAATAGAAGTTAGGAGCTTGTAAACCTCCATCCTGCTCGGCTTTGAAAAATGTCCTGTGGGCAGTCTTGCTTTGCCATAGGAAGAAAGTTAAGATCCTGTGCACTTGGGTGAATAAAGTCTGGGGGAGAGCCGAGCTGTACATCTGAAGGGGTTACAGTAGCCAGGGTAATACTTTCATTTTAATAATATTCATCCAGCCCCACAATGAAAGAAGCAACAATGACCAGTGGTCTAAGTCCAAGGTCCCTTTGGGACCTACATGAGGACATGCAGATGCACAGGGCCCAATGGAAGAATAGGAAGACTCCATCCACCTATGGAAGTGCAGGGCCCTTGCATGCCCTGCAGTTCTGTGCAGTAACAGATGCCAATAATTCATAGAGCTGTCATGTGGGCTGCAGGGTTTTATGTTCTCTGTACTTCCATGTAGCTGCAGATACATATGCACAGGGAAAAGAGTCCATCTGTCAGCCAATGCACAGGGTCCTCTACCACCCACAGGTGCAGATATGCTGGGCCTTATGCCTAGAAAAAAGTTGTCTTTATGATTGGCACAATCAAATTTCATGACAAGAAACCAATTTAAGTCATAAAATCCAAAATTAGGATGCATGATCAAATTTCAGGTCAAGCAACCATTTTTGACAAAAAATGGACAATCATGGTATGCAATCAAATTTCATGCCAAGAAAACAATTTTTATGCTGAGAAACAAAACAGTCTGATGTGCAATCAAATTTCATGCAGAGAAACTAATTTTCTGCTGCGAACCAAAAAATCATGGTGCACAATCAAATTCATGTCAAGAAACCAATTTTCTGCTGCTAAACAAAAAATTGTGATGTACAATTAAATTTCATGCTGAAAAAACAATTTTCTACTATGAAATGAAAAATCATGGTGTACAATCGACTGTCATGCTGAGAAACCAACTTTCTGCTGAGAAAAGAAAACTTCTGATTTGCAAACAAATTTCATGCTGAGGAACCAATTTTCTGCTGTGAAATGAAAATCATTGTGTGCAATCAAATGTCATGCTGAGAAACCAGTTTTCTGCTACAAAATGAAAAATTCTGATATGCAATCAAATTTAATACTGAAATACCATTTTCTGCTGTGAAACAACAAATCATAGCATGCAGTCAAATTTCATTTTGAGAAACCAGTTTTCTGCTATGAAACAAAAAAATTCTGACGTGCAAACAAATTTCATGCTGAGAAACCAATCTTCTGCTGCAAAACTAAAAATCAAGTTGCTCAATCAAATTTCATGCTGCAAAACAAAAACATATGTTGGACAATCAAAATGTGTTTCCAACAGACTTTTTTTGAATCACAATTAAAAAACACTGTTTTGCAAGTCAAATTTAGTTTTGCACAACCTTAATGAAGCAACACAAAAAAACGAGTCACGATTCAAAAAACAGGATGGTAAGGAAAAATACATGAAAGATATTTATAATCATGATTCACTGAAACAAGCCTCAGAATCTGAACCAGCATGTTCTAAAGATGTACATTCATATTTTTTTGGGGGGGTATTATTTTCTCTCCTCCAGATCTCCGGCTATGACCCCCGCCCTCCGTTGTTCCCCACAGCGCCATCCCTGGACATCAGACCCCCTCCCTTGTGCACCCCGTGACTTACCCTTCGTGGCAGGGTGGTGGAGAGTGACTCAACCCACCCAATGGATCCATACCAGGGAGGCGCCCTTCCAGGAATGGTACCGCAGGGGAACAACTTCGTGCTGCCGGGCTCGCATTTTTTGCTGTTTTCCTCCCGGCGGGTCATGGCGTGCAATGGCGCCAGTGACTGGGTGCATGCGCGGCTCCGTGCATGCCCCAATCAAGCATCTGCACGACCGCCCCAAGCTTGCAGCTCGTGCTGTCGACCCCCAGCCTCCGCTGAGGGTCAGGCCAAGCCCGGCTACCCAAATCCCCTCCCCGAGATGGAGGCAGTCTCTTGGATGCTCAATCCATCTCCTCCCCGCTGACTCACGGCAACCCATGCCCGTTCCCAAACACGGGTCACCAGGCCTGGCGTGAGGTGTGGCGACCAGCGCCTCAACCCTCAGCGCCACCGGGCCGGCTTCATATTTTTTTTTACTATGGCTGCTGTAATAAAGTTTGAATTAGTAGTTTGTTAGTGAGGCGAGATGCAAGATGGTGGCTGTCATGAAAGAAAAAAAAATGTCGGTGTTGTGAACACATCTCACAAAATCAAAAATGGCCTGCGACTTCAAACGTTTGGTGTTAGAATGTTAATTCAAAAATCCAACAGAGCATGCTAAGAATAGAACACCACAACTTTTTAAATCCTTATAACTCTGGAACCATTTAATATTTTTTCATGAAACCTTCCAAAAGCATTACCTTGCTACAGCATGCCTCCACCCTGAAAGTTTTGGGAAACAATTATATTCTGTGTAGGCTATAGGTGAGAGCAAAAAAAAAAATCCCATGTTAAGTATAGGAAACAAAATAAACATCTACGGGAAAATGACATATTGTATGCAGTTCTCAGAAACCACTACTATCTCCAAACTTTTCTCAGATCTAGAGCTTGCCTACTTTTAAAATTAAGGCACATTGGCCCAGATATTCAAACTGCGCCAGTCTGAGGCGCAAGCCCCTGCGCTGCTCAAAATAGTTGCGCAGGGGTGTGGCCGGGGTGATATTCAAAGGAGGTTGTGCTTGATGAGCAACTCCTTTGAATAATATCACCCAGGCTCTAACACTCGCGCATGGCGCAGTGGAACTCTTGCCATAAGTTGCCAGAGTTGAGCATTAAACTTGCGGTGGCGCAAGTACCATTGCGCCATGCTCAAATTTCCGATATTCAAAAGGTGACATGCAAATGGGGCCATAATTTATGCAAGGTGCAGGGGGGGCCATTTGCATCTATTTATGGCCCCATTTGCATGCCATTTGCATGTAGATGCGCCGATCCCCGAGGACTTGCTCCTGGCCACCCTGCCAGGCAGCAGCCGTCGGGACTGACGCTAATGCAGCCCGATAGCGGGCATCACAGTTATGACACCCCCCCTCTCCACAGCCCGATCGCGGGCAGAACACATACATGTCCCCGCACACATCTCCTGGCCAATCGCGGGCAGAACACGTACATGTCCCCACATCTCCCACAGCAGCCCGATCGTGGGCAGAACCTGTATGAACCCCCAGTGCCCGATCGCGGGCAGAATGTAACTCCCTCCCCAACCCGAATAACTCCCTGGTGGTCAGTGGACCGTAAGAAAGCCCGATCGTGGGGCAGGAATGTCACAGCACAACCCCCAAACATCTCCCTGGTGTCTAGGTGTCCCCCACCCACCCACGAAGCCCCTCCACCCGCTCCCCGCGGCGGTAGGGGCGACAGCATCCACCCGCCGCCTGCCCGCCCCATACCGACTGACGGCTGTCAGTGGGGCTGCACGCCCAGTGGTGCAGAGCTACAGCCAATGGTGCAGCCATACCATATGACCAGTCCGTGAATGTGCGTTCACAGAGTCTGGACTGTCATCATGTGCGGCTGCGCCCATTGGCTGCTACTGGGCGTGCAAGCTACGTCGGTCGGCGGCATGAAGGAAGCTGACGCTCCATGCAGAAGCCGGCGTGAAGAAACTAAAAAATGGTGAAGGCCTGAAAGTCAGAGAAGTAACTCTTGTGACATCTGCCAGCGATCGAGCTTCTGATCCACTGTTCCTCAAGTGTCAGAGAGGAAACCCGCCAGCGATAACGACGCAAGAAATTCATACGAGTTCTGCTAAGCGTGAGAAGATAACTGAAAATGAAGAGACATCTGCATGTTCTTCCCACGATCAGGCGCAGTGCGGGGGCTTACAAGGACCGGCGAGTTGAGGGCCAGCCAGGGATGGCAGCTGCTGTGTTGCGCACTGCAGCAGCGGCTCTGCCTAGGTGGCCCTCAACAAGCCTTTTTTTTGGCTCAAGCATCGGCGGGCGCAGGTTGGGGTTCGCATGCACAACTCGCGAACCTGACTGAATATCGGGTTGCGCAGGTTATGCATGGATCCTCCCCCTCCTGTTGAGCATGCATTCATTTGCATTGCTCTCTTGCCCAACCTGTTGCCAGTGGCATAACTGCCTCCTGCTGAATATCACAGAATGGCGCATTTTGGACTTGCGCATGCGCAACCCTGTTACGCATGGCGCAACCCTTTTGAATATCTGGGCCATTTTGTCAGATGCTGCCAAAGCTAGATGCAAAGTTAGGGGTTTAACATTGAACACCCTACTCAACTCTAACTATAGGGGCCCTACTGCACCCCTATAATATTTATATTCCATTCCTATCACATCCAACCCATTGAATATGGGTGCCCAACAGAAAAAAAAACAGATGATATCAGTTTTTATTTAGTAGTAAAGGGGTAGCCCTAATTTATTTCAGAAGTGAAGGCAATTAACTTGGGCTGGAGCAAGAGCTCTGGAATTATGTGATTATGTGTCCATGGAATTTCCTACATAATTTGAATCATGCCACATAATATATATATATAATGCAGCAGAATTCGTTGTTCTTTGTGAATTTTTCTTCAAATATATATCTTTTTTTTTCATAATGCCAAGCTTCCTTCCACATCTTCTTTATTCTGAAGCTCCTCCTCCTCTATGCTTGGCATATGACATCATCTAATGCATCACATAATATTTTAGCCATTAGCAGGACTGCATTCTGTCACAGAAATGAATAAATCATGCCACAGAAAACAGAAAATACTGCAGAACACTAGGTGCCCTAGGCTAGAGCCACCTCTTGCCTGAGCTGGACATGTAGGAGATGGAAATTGGACAGGAACAGCAGAACAAATTTATAGACATTGGCTGGGATATTCAACCCCCTTTAATAATCACAAAAGGGGTTATCAACTGGCTAACACCACTTTGCACCCCCAGACCAGGGCAACATCACAAAATGCCATATTGGATGGCATGGTTAGTGATTTGCTGACCAAATTGTGACTGGCCCTAATACATGCAGGTGCACCTGTGTGAATCTTACTAAGCTGCCCATTCTTCAAAAACATAAAAAAGTGTTGTGAGGACTTTCCAGTGTCTCTTGAGCCCTCCCCTTCCCAACAATCACCTCTGCCACTACATACTGGACCCTGAGGACCCTCCGGTACATCACCTATGGCTGTGCCTCCTGCTACTTCATCCTCCAGTCTGGTCCAGTGTAAGACAGAGTGGGCATGGTTATCTAAGTCCTCCAAAATTTAAACTCCGAACAACAGACAATGCAGTTGAATATAACTAAGCTGCCCTCTCCTCAGGGATGCAGAACAGGGTCATGAGGGCATTCAAACATCTCCTGAGCACACCCTTTCTAAACAATCACCTCTGTTGTTGTGTAAGCACCAAGTTTGGTGAACAGTAAACCTGTTGACCACCCGCTCAGCGAAAGCAAAATACAGACGCAGGTATTGTGCCACCCAAGCCCCCAGTGTTTTCTGTGGGGGCTGTGCCTCCCACACTCCCCAGACTTTAGGAATCTCAACTGCAGGTCAGAGTTGGTCTGGGGAAGGGGCAGGACACTGGGGAAAGTGAAACTTGGAAATGGACCGTCACAGCGACTGTCGCTGTAGCGGTCTTTTTCCAGGTTTCGCCGTCGGGGTGTTGGGCAAAGGGGGGTCACCCATTGTTGCACACCAGACCTACAGGTGCATCACCTATTGCCATACCTCCAGTTAGCTAGTCCTCCAACTGGGGCCAGTGCAAGACAGAGTGGGCATGTTTATCTAAGGCTGCCAACATTGAAACTCCAACCATGAGACTCTGCAGCCAAATCTAACTAAGCCATCTGGAATTATAAGGAAACACAGAAGGAGTAGGACAGAGAACTATACCAGTTAAAGGAGAAGGAATCGGGTAAGGCAGTCAGAATAGCAAAGGCCCAAACCGAGGAAAAGATAGCTAACTTGGTTAAGAAGGGGGATAAAACCTTTTATAGGTACATTAGGGAGCAAAGAAAGACTAAGTTAGGGATACTGAGGCTAAACAAAGAGGAAGGTGGTTGGGCAGAGAGTGACAGTGAAAAAGCAGGGATACTGAACGAATACTTCTGCTCAGTATCCACAATGGAAAAGCAAGGGGAAATACCTAATCTGGTCAATAGAAGCACTCTGGATGAGGGGGTTGATATTAGTCCTTTCACAGAAGAAAGGGTTCTAAAAGAACTCTTAAAACTGAAGGTGGATAAAGCAATGGGGCCTGATGGGATTCACCCCAGAATTTAAAAGAACTAAGAGAAGAACTAGTAACACCTCTGACTACCCTTTTTAATAAATCATGGGAGGATGGGGTGGTACCTGAGGACTGGAGGAGGGCAGATGTGATTCCCCTTCACAAAAGTGGGAGCAAGACAGAGGCAGGAAACTACAGACCTGTCAGTTTGACCTCAGTGGTAGGGAAAATGATGGAATCACTTCTGAAGGAAATAACTGTTGAGTACCTAGAGGCCAGTGGGGCACAGGACCCAAGGCAGCATGGATTCACAGCGGTAAGGACATGTCAGACAAATCTAATTGATTTCTTTGACTGGGTGACCAAAGCAGTAGACCAGGGAGGGGCTGTGGACATGGCCTACCTAGACCTTACCAAGGCATTTGACACAGTCCTGCACAAAAGACTAATAAACAAATTAGCCAGCCTGGAAGTGGGTCCTAGGGTGATAGCCTGTGTAAAACACTGGTTGGATAACAGGACGCAGTGGGTAATAGTAAATGGAGTGCACAGTGAATAAAGGAGGGTTACTAGTGGGGTACCACAGGGTTCAGTACTGGGGCTGGTCATTTTTAATGTCTTTATAAGTGACATTGCAGAGGGACTGGAAGGGAAAGTATGTCTCTTTGCAGATGACACAAAGATCTGCAACAGGGTTGATACACAAGGTGGGGTGGAAAGGATGAAAAGGGACTTGGCAAGGTTGGAGGAATGGTCAAATGTATGGCAGCTTAGATTCAATGCAAAAAGTGCAAAGTAATGCACCTGGCAAACAAAAACCCAGGGGAAGAGTACACAATGGGGTGTGAGATACTGACAACAACAAAAATGGAAAGGGACCTGATGGTAGTCATATCAGATGACCTAAAGGTGGGCCAGCAATGTAAGAAGGCAGTAAGGAGGGCTGGGGGGATACTGGGATGCATAGGGAGAGGCATCACCAGTAGAAAACAGGAAGTTGTTGGCCCTCTGTACAAACAGTTGGTAAGACCACATCTGGAGTACTGTGTACAGTTCTGGAGACCCCATCTCCGCAAAGACATAGACAGGGTGGAGGCTATCCAGAGGAGGGCAACCAAAATGGTGCAGGGTCTGCATCAGAAGACATATGAAGAAAGACTAAAGGAACTAAAGATGTATAGCCTCGAGGAAAGGAGGGAGAGAGGGAGAGAGGGGACATGATAGAAACTTTCAAATACCTCAAGGGAATCAACAAAGTCCAAGAGCGTAGCATCTTTAAGAAAAAGAGATATGCAAAAGTAAGGGGGCACAATTTGAAGATAGAGGGGGGATGGCTCAGAGGTAATGTGAGGAAGTATTTCTTCACAAAGAGGGTTGTGGATACATGGAACAGCCTTCCTGAGGAGGTAGTAGAGTCAAAAACAGTGGGGAATTCAAGAATGCATGGGACAGACATAAGGCAATTCTAGTGGGGGGTAGGAGGAAGTAGGCTGTTGGTTAACTAGGATCTGCAGCTTATCCGTTAGGTAGGGAAATGGGCAGACTAGGTGGGCCAAGTGGTCCTTATCTGCCATCAAATTCTATGTTTCTATGTTTCCTTTGGAACACAGAAAGGGTTATGAGGGCGTTCCAGCATCTTCTGAGCCCACCCTTTTCATCGACCACTTCAGTTGCTTCACACCACCCCCTTGAGAGCCTCGGGTTCATCTCCTATGGCAGTACTGCCAGATACCTTCATCCTTTAGACAGTGCTAGCACCACACAGAGTGGGCCTGGTTACCTATGCCTGCTGAAATTTAAACTCTAAACAAAGAAATTTTCAGCTGAAGCTAACTTAGCTACCTGCTCCTCTGGAACACAAAAAGGGGTTGTGAGGGCTTTCCAGTATCTCCTGAGCCTACCTCTTCCCAATGATTGTCTCTGTTACTGCACACCAGATTCCCGGTGCATCTGCTAAGGCCATGCCTCTAGCTACCTCATCCTCTAGTTGGGGTCAGTGCAAGACAGAGTGGCATGCTTGTCAAAGCCTGCCGAGATTTATACTTCAAACAATGGACTTTGCAGATGAATCTAACTAAGCTGCTTGCTCCTCAGGAACACAGAAAGAGGTTGTGAGGGACTTCCAGCATCTCCTGAGCCCATCCCTTCCAAATGATTACCTTTGCTGCTGCATACCAGACTCTCATGACCCTCAGGTGCATCACATATGGCTACACCTCCAGCTACTTCATCCTGCAATCCAGGCCAGCACAAAACAGAGTGGGCATGGTTATCTAAACCTGCCAAAATTTAAACTCCAAATGATGGACTTTACAGATGAATCTAGCTAAGCTGTCTGGTCCTCAGGAATGTGGAAAGGGGTTGCAAGGGCTTTCCAGCACCTCCTGAGCCAACCTCTTCCCAACAATCATTTTTGCTGCTGTACACCAGACTCCCAGGACCCTTGAACACATCACCTATGGCCACGTCTCCAGCTACCTCATCCTCCAATCAGGTCCAGTGCAAGACAGAGTGGGCATGATTACCTAAGCCTGCCAAAATTTAAATTCCGAACAACAGATTTTGCAGCTGAATCTAACTAAGCCAGTCACTCCACAGGAACACAGAAAGGGGTCGTGAGGACTTTCTAGCATTTCCTAAGGCCACACCTTCACAACGATTGCCTCTGCCGCTGCACACCAGACCATCGAGAGCCTCAGGAGCACCTCCTGTTGCTGTGCCTCTGGTTACCTCATCTTCCAGTCACAGCCATATTCCTCTTATTTCAGGCAGTTGGTTCAAATCAGTTCTCATACTGTGCTCCTCGCACTGAGGACAAAAGACGTCATAAAGGAGTCTACCAGGGAGTCAGCCATGGGAGGCGGCCAGTGGCCAGATATGCATGTAATGTACATGCGTTCTGGGGTGTGACAATTCAAGGAGTCTGTGTCCCCCAACAGGTATGACTTGTAACGCTGCATTGTTTGGTGAACTCTGCCAGTGTAGCCAGTGAAGGTTGGCAAAAGTGATTACTATACACCTACTCAGTGAAAGGTTGCTCAGTAATCCATAACATATGGATTTGTAATTTTGATGATAACATTATGAAAATGACTAGTGTATCCTGTGTAGTTAGAGGGCAGGCTCTGTAACTGCCTGTAGTTATTATAACGTATGATGCAGTTGCATAAGCTTTGTAACTTCTAATTTGTTTTAAATCTGCTAGTGTGTGTTCTGGGAAATTAAAAGGAAAGGTGATTGCTGTCTGCCTGATCAGTGTAAAGTGCCCAAACAAATTAATTTGACTTACTGCCTTGAAAACCTTTAGCTATTATTGACTAAATAGGTGAATCACTTGAATAGTCAGTTCTAATGAAGTGGCTTTATCTGGTTTTACCTACACTGAATATGCAGTACTTTTCTCACTCCCCAGTCGAGATGCTTGTATTTAATCTGGCTTAATGCTTGGGCTATGCTTATCATTTGTTCTTGTTCCACACACTATCTGGGTGGAACTTGTGAATCAACCTTTTTAGTAGCTAAATTCCTTTATTTTGGTTCCCACACCATCTTGTGGGATATTAGAAAATACCTCTGTGCTACCTGCCATTAAGTACTCAACTGTTTTTGCTCTAGGCCACAACCCTATCAGTGTGAAAAGTTTAGATATCTAGTAAAGTCACTGAAACACGTACCTGACCAGCACCCTATCAGAGCGACAAGTAAATGCAATCCTAGCTCTACTCATCATATTGACATTGAAGTTTGTTTTTGACTGACCCTGTCTAGAACTCTGTTGAGGTGGAGTGTATGTTCTTCTGTGCATGGTCTTACGTAAATTAGTGTGGGTCCCCTGCTGCATTCACTGGTACCAGTACATCTGGGGTATATCCTCTCAGTAACTAAAGGCAATCCCTCCCCCCCAGAGGTTCAAATAGTCAAGATGGTTGTAAAAGGAATTGCAGCTGCTGTTATCTACACTTTGATTGTTGTGGGCTCAGACCAGGTCTCAACAAAGATAAAAATTGATATGAATGCACTGTTATAAAAAAAGTGGACAATCATTTGAAGAGACAGGTAGATTGTACTACATATGATATTGAATGTTTCAGGCTTTTTTTTTTTTACTGTTTCTTAAGTGGATAAACTAAAACTGTACATTTTTCTTTCAAAATTAATTATTAAGCCCTTGATAAAACTCTTGAATGTGAGTGAAATTGGGATTTTAATACAAAAGGCATCAAGAATGAATACAGCTTGAATTTGCACATTTGTTAAAGTTCCAGCACCCCCCACATTTCTTTTCAGTCCTCATTAGTGCTCATTCCTGCTCTAGTTACTCTGAATATAAGGTTATAATTGTAAAGTTACTATTAGGTGACACAAAGCCACTTCACGTGGGTTACATTTATAACCCTGCCAAAGTAGCATCAGTTGCCCTTGAAATCCTTTCTAAGGCAATCTCTGATCTACTCCTCGGGGGAAATAGTATTCACTCGGGACTTTAATATTAACTAGAATTCTGAGATGGGGGGGCACTTAGGCTGCCTTGCTTGAAGCCCAACTAACACAGATTGTCACTCAGTCCACCTGACACAACAATAAAACTGGAAGTTTTACCCTCCTTGACTGGTTCTTGTCTCAAAACTGAACAGACTCAGAGCTGCTGTTATTTTTGTAGACTCCCTCAGTGATTACATCTGATTTTAAGCATATGGATAAACAACTTTCCTAAACCACTCCATAGAGTATTTCAGGCCTGGAATATTTCCAAATTCAGCACAGGCGTCTTCTTCTCTACACTATCAGAGGTTCATTGGGCCATGATCAAGGACCTCACAATTATTGACTCTGCTCTTAATTTCTTTATAAATAGATTTCTGTTGCCAACAAACATGCCCCCTTTAAGAATCTTAGAGTCAAAGGCAACATTCTAAATGAATAAGAAGTAAACAACCTGAAGCAGAGGGGCAGGGTGTTGAGGGTCTTCAAACCCTCTGGCCTCAAGGCTGACTGGCTCAGGTGCAGAGAATTGAGAACTGCCTGAAAAAATTACCTCAAAGGTACAAATAAGAAATATCTTATAACCCTTCAATAAAAGAATCTCTCTGACCCCCCAAAAATCTGGGTGCAAAATAATAAATGTCCTCCTAAAGGGGTGTACGAGCTCCACCAAGGGGGATATTGTAGCACAGGGCCAGCACTGCTGTGACCCACTAGCCTTTGTCAATGCAATGCATGCTTTTTTTTACTAACCTGGACAGATTCACAAATCAATCTCATGGGTCCCCTCATCACCACCTGCCATGACAGTCCCAATGAGCCAAGTCCCTGAATTCCATTTCAAGTTGGTAACTTGCAATGAGGTGATCAAACTACTAAGGCACCTTAAAGCTTAAGGCTCAGCTGGGTTTGACAGACTTGAACCAAAACTGCTAAAGCTGGCTAACATGTAATGGCCTCCCATATTGCCATGCTTTAAATATCCTTGCTAGATGGAAGGTCTCTACTACAAAACATTGGGCTGCTCTATTGCCTCAACAACTTCCTCACTTAGGAGTCATGGTTAGCAATTGTAAATAGCACACTACTCCCTCTCTTACTATATAGTACCCCAGTTCTCCAATCTGTTGGTGCTCTGAAATGCAAAAGCTCAAAATGGTTCACCACAAAATTGGCCACTTTGAATTGGGGCCTCACCTAAGGAGCACTATTACGATGTCCTACAATCACCAAACTGGCCCACACTAGACAGTACACTAGAGTACTCTCTGCTCAATCTGGTCTTTACATTAAATAAAGACACTGCCTCTCCAAGACTAATTGCTAAGCCCCAGAGAAGGACTCTCAGGTCTTCCAGCTGTACACTCTTAGGAGCACCCAGGGTGAGATTCAATGTGTGAAAAAGATTCTTTGCCAACTCTACCTCATCCCTGTGGAACAACCACCTATCAACCCTATAAGACTGTTCCTCAGAAGGGGGTTTCAAGAAAGTCTAAAGCCCCTCCTACTTGAGTAAAATCAATGTACCTGCTGTCACTTATGTGGTTCTTCCTTAACTGTGACTTAATCTTCCCAAATATCCACACTTGTTTTGCAAAATCTACTCTTTAAAACAGTCCTAGTTGGTCAGCTAATTGTATGGGTTACCAGGCCTATGATGTGCTGACATAATGTATCCTGAATGTATGTAACCTTACTGTAATCTCACTACTGCCCCTGTATGTACTGAATCTTGAATGTATGCAACACAGTTTAACTTACTGCTGTTAGAATGAATGATGTCCTTTCTGATATGCCTCCATGTAATTAAACCGAGTTGCCCCCAAAAAAGAGACCATTAGTCTCAATGGTCCCACTCGGTCAACAAAATTCAGTCAATCAACCACTCAATAAAGCATGTTGGTAGGTTTGCAAAGGCTGTAACTAACCAACAGTGCTGCACTAATTATTGGCACTCCAAACCAGGTCATACAATCTGCACCTCCTAACCAGCCGTTCAAACACCTGGCCATATATTGCCTACAGTTCCATAGTGTCCAGTGGTTCCTCCACTCTTGAACACCCCACTGATATTTATTTTTGCCTGGTGTCCAGTGGTCCCTGTGCCACTGAACACCCAGCCAATATTTTTAAAGGTATTCCACTCACCTCTGCAGCTGGCCACTGACTGACAGTTCACGATTGGCTGCCTATGGTAACAGTTGCTACTACTGTGGGCATGCCAAATGGGACTTGTCAGTCAGTGGTCAGATACAGAGGTGAGCAGAGGCTCCATGCTGGTTGCCGATGGAGTGTGGGGGGTGTCTCTACAGTAGGAGGGGGTGCTGGTGGTGGGGAGAAGTTGCTGGGTTGGCGTGGGGAGATTTGAGCCCTGGAGGTTGGGACACCATTAGACACCAGGGAAAAGATAATAATTATTGGTGAGGTATTCAGTGGGGGCAGGGGAGCCACTGGACACCAGTTATAAACTCAATGAATATCAGTAGGGGGCTCAGGGGCAGAGGACCACTGGACACTAGGGAAACACCTGCACTGTTGATATTTATGAAATTATTTCAGGAGTCCTTGTTGCTAGTTTACCTGTCCACCTGTTTGTGAAAGCATTCGAGCACTAAAAGAAAGAAATAAACTACTTCCTTGTCCAGTAAGTTTATGACTTTCTCATTATGTCCAGAGTATTGGATCTCAGTGTTTCCTCATTTTCATAATGGACAGAGACTGACTCAATGGCCTTTTATGTCTCATCAATCATCTGTGCATTTGTACCAAAAACTGGGGAGCCCTATTTTCAAATGGCCCTATGCTTTTGTGACAGGTTCTGTGATTTCTGTCAATGAGTGTCAATGAAAATGACATTTTAAGCTCCAGAACTTTCAAAGCAAATTTGTACTACTGCATCCAGACCTCAGTCACTGATAGACCTCCTAATCAGTGTTTTAGTAGATTCAGAATGGCAGACACAGTTGTGGGATGCATGTTTGAACATTTTTCATGAATCTTTCAGCATCTTTATCAAATTAGCTAATTATGGTAAGAATCTGCTATACAAAGATAGGTTATTATAAACCCTAGATAGTGAAACTACTAAAATAAGAGATTAGCTGCCCTGTCGTTTAAATAGAAAACGTTTTAACTTTAGCAGCAAATACAGTCATTAAATGAAAAAAGGGTTGAATAACTTTAGGAACAAATGTAATAACATTTTAAAAATATTGAATTCTGTACTGTTTAATTATAGACCCTTCGAATGACATGATAATGATATGATGTTACTAGGAAATTCTGATATCTGATAACTGAAATATTAGAATATAATCAATCATATTTTCTAATTTAGTCCATCAAGAAAAATAATTATCTCAGAGTCTGCAGAAAAATATCATTGCAAATTTACATCTTCTTTCATCTTTCTACTGTCCAGAAGTATGTCTAAATGTGCCATAGGTTAACTGAAAAAGATCAAAAGGAAAATTAAAAAGGTTCACATTCTTCTCATCTCTTAGCTGAAGTTGTAACTGCAGGAAAAGAAACTTATTCTTTTGATTTCCATATTTAGTTTCATGAAAGTCTCTTTTAAGGTCAAAACTAATCATAAAATAAATTGCTACTTCTTATATTACCTACAAGAGGAAAATATTCAGGGTGCTTAAGGGACTCTTTAGGTTTACAAATAAGATAATTTTGTAAGTTATTAAATGCTAGCCGACTATAAAAAGCTACTCATACAGGACATATAGGATACTCTTTAAATTCCAGCTCTGACATTCATAAGGCATTCATACTAGATTAAGCCTATGTAAACTGACACTTATCCATAGATCTACATGTAAAACAGTAAAATTAAATTAAATACTTTTTATACTATTTAGTGGAACAGCGCTGCTTAACTCTAAATTATATAATATCCCATTTAAAATAGCCATTTTTCAAGTTTAAAATTTTTTATTATTATTTAAAATGTGACACACACAGATATGCACAATAATACACTTCAAGTCTGGACCATACTGCAACATTTAGTATGACCAGAAGGTTGCATTTATGCATAAAGATATGATGGAGTGAGTTGATAGGTGCAATAATAGCAGATGTGCTATACAAGCAAAGAATAGAAACTAAGCTGTCGTCTAACCCCGGAGTTGTGAGGGTCAGGCTAGATCCCTAAAACCACTCAGAGCATAGGGGACCTGTGTACAATAGGGTGAGTGTATAGTTATATTAGCATGCTAGGTCAGATTTAGAAGCAGGGTCTAAGATTGGTGTGTGTCTTACATATAAGTATGTAACCATATCAACTATGTACAAAAGGTAATCTTTTACTAGGTGAGGGCCTACACAAAGGGGGGCTAGAACTATGAGAGGGAGGGGCACCACTTTCTATTAAGGGAAAGCGAATCAAGCCCAGGAGTATCCATATCCTGTGAAATAACTCGGGGGGGGGGGGATTGTGACAATATTTCGACTGCAGATAAGGTTGCCAGCATTTCTCAAAATGAACCACAGAGCCTGCAGCGAGGCTGGAGTTTCTTTCAAATATAGCCCCCTGGGCTAATGTCAGGAGGAGTTCTTGGAAGGAGGGTGTCATTGAGGATCTCCAGTTTAGTAGTATGAGTCTTTTGGCTGTAGCCCCAACTGCCGTCACCCATTGGGCCCCTGAGCTATATTTGGGCACATTTGGATGAGCGCATCCCAGGAGTAAAAGGGGTGGGTCAGGAGCTATCTCTGGAAAAATCTGTTGACGCATTCCTTGGACTGCTGCCCAAAATGGTTTAAGATTGGGGCAGTCACAGTCTCCCAGAGACTATGAAACAAATGCGCCCCTTAGTTACCACATGTCCAACAAGTGTGAGTTGGAAGAGCCCCATCTTTTTAAGTTTAGCTGGCTCTCTACACCATCTATGACAGGTCTCATTCATAATAAGATGTCAGCGTCCATCTCGGCAGGCAGTGTGGGATCTAACCCATCCATTCTCCCATTGCTGAGCGAAGAGAGAGAGGACTGGAAGTCCTTTTCCCACTGTGCTTTAGCCTTTTGGGTGGGGTCTGTGGTAACGACTCTGACAGCAGCATAAATCCCACTTGCTGTGTTTCTGGGGTGCTTTCCCCATGAAGTTACCAGATGCAGGCATTGCTGTACCTCCCTACTTTGAGGGGTATTTGGCAAATGGGTTATAGCATCTCTAATCTGAAGATATCTCCAGAAATGAGTGGGTGGAAGACAATATCTGACTTTTAACGATTCAAAGATATCCAATATATTAGAGTTAGGAAGTAATAAATCTTGAATCGTGGAAATACCCTGGGCCTTCCAGTATTTCCAATGTATTATAGTTTTCCCTATCTGTAGGGTGTAGTTATTCCACAGGGGCATGTTTTCCCATGGGGCTGGATCATTTCCAAAAAGGGCAAGGACCATCCTCCAGAACAAGCTGGAAACTTGTATAGGAGGAGGAATATCAAGGGGTATATTTTTCTTACCATATAAGACCACCACTGGAGATTGGTGTGTATCTTACATATAAGCATGTAACCATATCAACATGTACAAGAGGCAATCTTTTACTAGGTGAGGGCCTACAAAAAGGGGGACTAGAACCATGAGAGGGAGGGGCACCACTTTCTAATAAGGGGAAGAGAATCAAGCCCAGGAGTAACCATAACCTGTGAAATAACTCGGGGTGGGGGGGGATTGTGACAATATTTTGACTGCAGATAAGGTTGCTAGCATTTCTCAAAATGAACCACAGAGCCTGCAGCGAGGCTGGAGATTCTTTCAAATATAACCCCCTGGGCTAATGCCAGGAGGAGTTCTTGAAAGGAGGGTGTCATTGAGGATCTCCAATTTAGTAGTATGAGTCTTTTGGCTGTAGCCCCAACTGCCGTCACCCATTGGGCCCCTGAGCTATATTTGGGCACATTTGGATGAGCGCATCCAGGAGTAAAAGGGGTGGGTCAGGAGCTATCTCTGGAAAAATCTGTTGACACATTCCTTGGACTGCTGCCCAAAACAGTTTAAGATTGGGGCAGTCACAGTCTCCCAGAAAATATGAAACAAATGCGCCCCTTAGTTACCACATGTCCAACAAGTGTGAGTTGGAAGAGCCCCATCTTTTTAAGTTTAGCTGGATCTCTATACCATCTATGACAGGTCTCATTCTTAAGATGTCTGCATCCATCTCGGCAGGCAGTGTGGGAACTAACTCATCCATTCTCCCACTGCTGATTGGAGAGAGAGGACTAGAAGTCCTTTTCCCACTGTGCTTTAGCCTTTTGGGTGGGGTCTGTGGTAACGACTCTGAGAGCAGCATAAATCCCACTTGCTGTGTTCCTGGGGTGCTTTCCCCATGAAGTTACCAGATGCAGGCATTGCTGTACCGCTCTAGTTTGAGGGGTATTTGGAAAATGGGTTATAGCATCTCTAATCTGAAGATATCTCCAGAAATGAGTGGGTGGGAGACAATATCTGATTTTTAATGATTCAAAGGTATCCAATATATTAGAGTTAGGAAGTAATAAATCTTGAATCGTGGAAATACCCTGGGCCTCCCAGTATTTCCAATGTATTATAGTTTTCCCTATCTGTAGAGCGTAGTTATTCCACAGGGGCATGTTTTCCCATGGGGCTGGATCATGTCCCAAAAGGGCAAGGGCCATCCTCCAGTACAAACTGGAAACTTGTATAGGAGGAGGAATATCCAGGAGTATATTTTTCTTACCATATAAGACCACCACTGGAGATTGGTGTGTATCTTACATATAAACATGTAACCATATCAACTATGTACAAAAGGCAATCTTTTACTAGGTGAGGGCCTACACAAAGGGGGACTAGAACCATGAGAGGGAGGGGCACCACTTTCTAATAAGGGGAAGAGAATCAAGCCCAGGAGTAACCATATCCTGTGAAATGACTTGGGGGAAGGGGGGCTGTGACAATATTTCGACTGCAGATAAGGTTGTCAGCATTTCTCAAAATGAACCACAGAGCCTGCAGTGAGGCTGGAGATTCTTTCAAATATAGCCCCCTGGGCTGATGCCAGGAGGAGTTCTTGGAAGGAGGGAGTCATTGAGGATCTCCAATTTAGTAGTATTTGTAGTATGAGTCTTTTGGCTGTAGCCCCAACTGCCGTAACCCATTGGGCCCCTGAGCTATAGTTGGGTACATTCAGATGAGTACATCCCAGGAGTAAACACAGAAACATAGAAACATAGAGGTTGATGGCAGATAAGGACCGCAAGGCCCATCCAGTCTGCCCATTTTTTCTACCTTATGAATGTGCCACACACCTTTACACTGTCAATGGCCTATCTATCCATATTCATCTGTATTGCTCCCTTATGCCTATCCCATGCCTATTTGAAGCCCTGCACTGTAGTCATAGCCACCACTTCCTGAGGTAGGCTGTTCCATGCATCCACCACTCTTTCTGTGAAAAAGAATTTCCTCACCTTCCCCCTTAATCGGCCTCCCTCTAATATCATGCTGTGTCCTCTTGTCCTGCTGTTTTTCTTATATTTAAACATGTTAGACTCTTTCACATTGTTAATGCCCTTAAGGAGTTTGAATGTTTCGATCATATCACCTCTCTCCCTCCTTTGCTCAAGGGTATACATATTGAGCTCCGTTAATCTGTCCTCATATGTCTTCTGATGCAGTCCCTGCACCATTTTGGTTGCCCTTCTCTGGACTCCCTCAATTGGTTAATGTCCTTGTGAAGGTGTGGCCTCCAGTACTGCACGCAGTACTCCAGATGGGGCCTAACCAGTGTCTTGTAAAGAGGGTTTATTACCTCCCTCTTACAACTTGTGATACCCCTACTAATACACCCTAACATCCCCCTAGCCTTACCTACTGCTTTAGTGGTCTGCTTGGATGATTTCAGGTCATCGGTGATGATGATGCCCAAGTCTCTTTCTTCCCTTGTGACTGCCAGCAACTCCTCCCAGCCTATAGGTGGCTTCAGGGTTTCTCTTCCTATGTGCATGATCTTGCACTTCTTTGCATTAAATCCCAGTTGCCACTCTTCTGACCATTTTGCTGATTTATCCAGATCTCTTCTCATTCTGCCCTCCCCATCTGGATCATCTACTCTGTTGCAGATCTTGGTGTCATCTGCAAACAGACAAACCTTACCCTCTAGTCCATCTGCAATGTCACTAATGAAGATATTGAAGAGGACTGGCCCCAGAGACTGATCCTTAGGGTACCCACTTGTGACTTGCATCTCTTCTGACTGTAAACCATTTACCACCACTCTCTTTTCTGTTCTTCAACCAGTTTGCCACAGTTGACCAACTTCTGGCCACCGAGCCTACCCAGCTTATTTATCAATCTTCTATGTGGAACAGTGTGAAAGCTTTGCTGAAGTCAAGGTAGGTGACATCAACTGCTCCCCTTGGTCCACCACTCTGGTTACCCAGTCAAAGAAATCTATGAGATTAGTTTGAGGACCTTCCTTTGTAAACCCATGCTGTCTTGGATCCTGTACCCTATGGATTCCAGGTGTTGCACTATCCTTTCCTTAAGAGTGCCTCCATAATCTTGCCCACTACTGAGGTAAGACTGACTGGTCTATAGTTCCCTGCCTCCTCCCTGCTACCACACTTGTGAGGCGGGATCACGTGAGCCCTTCTCCAGTCTTCTGGGACCTCTCCTGTGCTCAGAGACTCACTAAACAGTTCTGCTAATGGCTCTGCCAGTTCCACCCTTAGCTCCTTAAGTACCCTGGGATGTATGCCATAAGGTCCCATTGCCTTGTCCACCCTGAGCTTAGCAAGCTCTTGTAGCACCCTTTCTTTTGTGAAGGGAGTAGTGCTCACCTCCATTCCCCCTGTGTCCATGGTGCTGAGCTGTGGGCCTTGCCCTACCTTCTCTTCAGTAAATACTGAGCAAAACTATCTATTTAGGATAGATGCTTTTACAGGGTCCTCCTCCTCACATGCTCCCCTTTCTCCTTTGAGCTTAGCAATACCCCCTCTGGACTTTCTCCTTTCACTAATGTATTTATAGAAAGTCTTGTCACCTTCTTTTACTGTTCGTGCTAGTGTTTCCTCAGTTTGGGACTTTGCCTGCCTTACTACCTTTCACACTGCTTCCTTAGGGCAGTTTGGTATGCCTCCCTATCTTCATCCCGCTGTGTTCCCTTATATTTCCTGAAGGCCAGCCTTTTGGCTCTGACCTTTTCTGCTACTGTATTTGAGGACCAAAGTGGTTTCCTTCTTCTTTTGCACTTCCTTTTCTGTCTAACACAATGGGATGTTGCTTCAAGTATTGCATCCTTAATGCTTGCCCACTTTGCCTGTACCCCCTCACCTGTGTTTCTTTTTGCCAGGGCTAGCTTAACTCTAAAAGGGGTGAGTCAGGAGCGATCTCTGGAAAAATCTGTTGACACATTCCTTGGATTGCTGCCCAAAATAGTTTAAGATTGGGGCAGTCCCAGTCTCCCAGAGAATATGAAACAAATGCACCCCTTAGTTACCACGTGTCCAACAAGTGTGAGTTGGAAGAGCCCCATCTTTTTAAGTTTAGCTGGATCTCTATACCATCTATGACATGTCTCATTCATAATTAGACGTCTGCGTCCATTTCAGCAGGCAGTGTGGGATCTAATCCATCCATGTTCCCACTGCTGATTGGAGAGAGAGGACTGGAAGTCCTTTTCTCACTGTGCTTTAGCCTTTTGGGTGGGGTCTGTGGTAACGTCTCTGAGAGCAGCATAAATCCCAGTTGCTCTGTTCCTGGGGTGCTTTTCCCATGAAGTTCCCAGATGCAGGCATTGCTGTACCTCCCTACTTTGAGGGGTATTTGGCAAATGGGTTATAGCATCTCTAATCTGAAGATATCTCCAGAAATGAGTGGATGGAAGACAATATCTGACTTTTAATGATTCAATGGTATCCAATATATTAAATATAGAAACATAGAATTTGACGGCAGATAAGGACTGCTTGGCCCACCCAGTCTGCCCATTTCCCTACCTGATGGATAAGCTGCAGATCCTAGTTATCCAGCAGCCTACTTCTTCCTACCCCACCCCCTAGAATTGCCTTATGACTGTCCCATGCATGCTTGAATTCCACCACTGTTTTTGACTCCACAACCTCCTCTGGAAGGCCATTCCATACATCCACGCCCTCTCTGTGAAAAAATACTTTGTAAATTACCTCTGAGCCACCCCTTCTATCTTCAATTTGTGCCCCTTGTTCTTTCACCTTTTTTTGAAAGATGCTACCCTCTTGGACTTTGTTGATTCCTTGAGTGTACTTGAAGTTTCTATCATGTCCCCCTCTCCCTCCTTTCCTGAAGCTTTACATATTAAGCTCCTTAAGTCTCTCTTCATATGTCTTCCAGTACAGACCCTGCACCATTTGAGTTCCTTCCTCTGGACAGCTTCCATTCTGTCTATGTCTTGCGGAATTGGGTCTCAGAACTGCACTCAGTACTCCAGATGGGTCTCACCAGCTGTCTGTACAGAGGGATAATAACTTTTGTTTTCTACTGGTGATGCCTCTCCTATGCATCCCAGTATCCCCAACCCTCCTTGCTGCCATCTCATTGCTTGCCCCTTGGTCATCTGATATGACTACCCCAGGTTCCTTTCCATTTTGTTGTTGTTAGTATCTCACCCCCATTGTGTACTCTTCCCATGGGTTTTGTTTCCCAGGTGCATTACCTTGCCTTCATAGCATTGAATCTAAGCTGCCATACATTTGGCCATTCCTCTAACCATGCAAGTCCCTTCTCATCCTTTCCACCCACCTTGTGCATCAACTCTGTTGCAGATCTTTGTGTCATCTGCAAAGAGACATACTTTTCCCTCAGTCCCTCTGCAATGTCGCTAAACATAAAGACATTGAAGAAGACCAGTCTCAATACTGAACCTGTGGTACCCCACTACTAGCCCGCTTTTTTCAGAGTGGACTCCATTTACTATTACTCTCTGTGTCCTATTCTCAGCCAATTCTTTACAGGCTGTCATCTTGGGACCACTCCCAGGCTGGCTAACTAGTATAGTAATCTTTGTGTGGGACTGTATCAAATGCCTTGCTAAAGTCTAGTTGGCCATGTCCACAGCCCTCCCTGATCAACTACTTTGGTCACCCAGTCAGAAATCTATCAGATTTGTCTGGCATGACCTTCCCGCTGTGAATCCATGCTGCCTTGGGTCCTGTGCCCCTCTGACCTCTAGATACTGAACAATTCTTTCCTTCAAGTGATTCCATCATCTCCTACCACTGAGGTTAAACTAACAGGTCTGTAGTTTCCCTGCTTCTGCCTTGCTCCCACTTTTGTGAAGGGAATCACATTGCCCTCCTCCAGTCTTGGGTACCACCCCATCCTCCCATTATTTGTTGAAGAGGGTAGTCAGTGGTGTCACTAGTTCTACCATAGTTCTTTTGGAATTCTGGGATAGATCCCATCAGGCCCCATTGCTTTGTCCACCTTCAGTTTTAAGAGTTCTTTCAGAACCCTTTCTTCTATAAATGGGCTGGTATCAACTTCTGTATCAGAGTGTTTTCTACTGTTTGTTTTAGGTACCTCCCTCTTCCTTTGTAAATACTGAGCAAAATATTTGTTTAGTATCTCTGCCTTTACAGCCACCCTCTGCCCACCCTCCTCCCTTTACTAAGCCTCACTATCCCTCCCTTGATCTTCCTTCGCTCCTGATGTACCTATAAAGGTTTTATCCCCTTCTTAACTGGGTTGGCTATCTTTTCCTCGGTTTTGGGCCTTTGCTGTTCTGACTGCCTTCCCAGCTTCCTTTGCTTTAACTAATACAGTTCTCTGTCCTGTTCCTTCTGTGATTCCTTGTACTTCCTGAATGCTTTCTTTTTCTCTTGAACCTTCACTGCCACTTCCTTTGAGAACCATAGTGGTTTCTTATCTCATTTCATTTGTTTATTTGCTTTACACAAAGGCTTGTTACCTCTGTGATGGCAGTTTTTATTATCCCCATTGTTCTTCCACCCTCCTTCCTGCCCATTTGCTAGTGCATTCTTAGGCACTCACCCATTTTAGTAAAGTCAGCCCTCCTAAAATCCAGTACCTTTGTCTTTGTATGGCTTGACTCTATTGCTGTGTTTATTGTGAACCATACTGTTCAATGGTCGCTAGTTCCCAGATGGCTACCCACTTCTACATCTGTGATCCTCTCTTCATCTCCATTTGAGAGAACCAGGTCTAGATTGCTCCCTCTTGGTGGGCTCCAATACCGTTGTCTAAGGCATGCCCCTGTGGGGCATCTAGAATAACCCCACTCTTAGAAGTGGCTGCTGCAACTGCAGTCCAGTTAACATCTGACATATTCAGATCACCCATCCTAATATCTCCCTTTTTCTGCCATTCTAAGTATACTTTCTATCATTTCCTTGTCCATTTCCTCCCCTGAGAAGGTCTATATCTAACCCCTGTGCGGATTGTGGTGCCATTGCGGTCTCCAAATTTACCCACAGTGCTTCTTCTCCTCCCTGTTTACCTTTTGTTTCTGTTGCTTTGATTTCTTCCTTATGTAAGAGCTACTCCTCTTCCTCTTTTACCCTCCCTGTCCCTCCTGTAGATAGTGTGTCCTGGTATGTTTACGTCCCAGTCATGGTTTTGTGTGTACCATGTTTCTGTGACTGCCACGATATCCAGATGTTCCTCCTCCATCAAAGCCACTAATTCAGGAAGCTTGTTACTCAGACTACGGGCATTGGTACTCATTGCTCTCCATTTTTTGATGGTTTTACCTTCTGTTGCAGCATCCCCCACTGACCTTTCTACCTCGGTCTTTTTCTCATTTAGTACCCTGTTTTGTAGGGAGAGGCTGGGATTTTCCTGCTGCTTATCAGTGCCTCCCCTTGACTAGTTTAAAAGCTTGCCAATGAAGCATTTAAACCGATTGCTCAAAGACTTGTTCCCTTCCTGGACAGATGCAGACCATCCTGCCAGTATAGGCTGGTGTCCTTCCAGGTGGAACCCAGTCTAATGAAGCCAAACCCTGTGCTCCACACCATTTTTCAACCATTCATTAAACTGCATGGTGCAAAGTACACTTACCTCACTCATGCCATTGACAGGCAGCACCTTTGAGAAGGATACTGTGTACTGCTGTCTTAGGCCTCCCCAATTCTACAAGTCCTTCTGCACTGCTCTAATCTCATGATGAGCAAGTCATTTGTCCCTAGGTGGACAATGACGTCCAGCTCAGAACTCCCGTGCAGCTGTTCTCATGATCCTGAGGATGCTTCCTGTCCCTCAAGCCATGGCACCAGGCAGGAACCTTGCTTCAGTTTTCCCTGCTCCCCCAGTTCTATCCCCTAATAATTGAGTCCCCCACCAGGAGCTGCTTCCTTTCCTTGTGGTGTCCTCTGTCTCCTTCCTGTGGGCCTCCCTTGTGACAGCTGTCCTCAGCCTCCTTAGTCTCCTCTGCGGGTGCATCCATAGGGAAGCTATGCTCCCCCAGAATGGTGTATGGATTGTGGAGTGGAACAACTGAGTGGGTGTGCCTCTGTTCCATCATCCTCACATTTCCTGAGCCCACTGTGGTCCAACTGCTGTGCTTTCTTCACAACCACTGAGGTAGTGTTGGTGGCTCTGGTGCTCCCTGGATGGGGGAGGTTCCCTTCCTACCATCCAGTGTGGCCTGGGTGAAGGTTCCCTTACTACTGTCCAGCACGGCCTGAAGACAGGCAACTTCTTCCCTCAGGGCAGAGAGTTGTCTGCAAATAGGGCAGCATCTCAGCCTCCAGAAAGACTCCCAGAAGACTGCTGCCCCACAGCCATTACATTGTACTATTCCACATGTTTATCTACTTTTTTCTTTTTGTGTGTGTGATTGGTTTGTTATGTAAATATATATATTATACAATGTGTATGCTTATATTCTCAGTGCAGTGTGCTAGAGGATATGACAGTGATATGCACCTTGTACTCTTGAGGAAATGATGTCAGAACCCCAGGTATAAAGGAACTATTTCCAGGGGTGGGTGGGGTGAGGGTGGGAAGGGGTTGGGCCTAAACTGTGCCCTCACAAAACAATCAGCTAAAAGCTCTGACCCAGCACTGCGATGAGTGCCTTCCTGTCAGCAAGATGCCCTACACAACAATTTGACAGAGGAAATACCCTGCTAATCAAACAGAGAAAAATCCAGACATCCAAGTCAGACACAGGTAAACCTCCCCTTCCCCAAAACAGCCTGGTGGAAGTTAGGAAGTAATAAATCTTGAATCATGGAAATACCCTGGGCCTCCCAGTATTTCCAATGTATTATAGTTTTCCCTATCTGTAGGGCGTGGTTATTCCACAGGGGCATGTTTTCCAATGGGGCTGGATCATGTCCCAAAAGGGCAAGGACCTTCTTATATTACAAGCTGGAAACTTGTATAGGAGGAGGAATATCCAGGGGTATATTTTTCTTACCATATAAGACCACCGCTGGAGAGGAGGCATGAACCATTGACGCCTCGAGAGGGAGTCAAGTTGGAGAGGCCCGACCAATTTTGGAGAACCATCTAGTGGTCCTGGAAGTATTAAAGGCCATATGATATCTGTGCAGCTATGGAAGGCCCCAGCCTCCCCTTCTCCAATGCTGACTTAGTTTAAGTTTACTATACCGAGGCAAGGATCCTTCCATAAAAAATTACCCATTAATGCCTAGAGTTTCTGAAACCATTTCTGTAGGTTAAACATGGGTAAATGGGCTAACAGGTATAATATCCTGGGAGCTGCCATCATTTTGATGGAATCAATCTTGCCAGCAAGTGACAATCTCAAGGCCTTCCACCTTTCCATGTCCTGTCTAAGAGAGTCTAATAATGTAGTAAAATTAACTGACAGCATTTTCCCCAGATTCGAGTTAAGGATAATACCCTGGTATTTTATACCATTAGGGGACCATTTTAGCCCTCGAGCTGTGATATCTTTCCCCGGAGTCATTCAGTTTAGTGGAAGCATCTCAGTTTTGGATTGGTTTTACTTAAGACCTGACACTTCAGCAAAGGTGGACAGAATATTGAAGATGCTACTGATCACTTTGAAAGAATACTCTGTGGTGATGAGGAGGTCGTCTGCATACAGAAATGTTTTGAAGGTAGTATCTGCTACCTGTATACCAGGGATGTCCTGGGATTCCCGAAGTGTAATGGCCAGAGGCTCTATAGCTGGAATGAATAAAAGGGAGGAGAGAGGGCATCCTTGTCTTGTACCTTTCTGTAAAGGAAAGGAAGGAGACAAAGTACCATTCATCAGGACCGAAGCCATGGGGGAGGCATATAACAATTGTATCCATGAAATGAAGCTAGTTCCTAAAGCCATTTTGGAGAGAATATGGAACAAGAAGGGCCATTTGACTGAGTCAAATGCCTTCTCAAAGTCGATAGCTAGGGCTACAGAAGGCTTGTTGGATGATTTAGTATAGTGCAATAGCGAGACCAGTGATCTATAATGATCCGACCCTAAGCGGCCTTTAACAAAGCCCTCCTGGGCTGGATGAATCAGATCTGGCAGGAGATGATCGAGCTTACTTGCAAGGATTTTGGCCAAGATTTTTGCATTCACGTCGATGAGAGAGATGGGGCGGTAGCTACTGGGGAGAAAGGTTCTTTCCCCTTTTTAGGGAGTACCGTGATAGTGGCCTCTCACATGGATGGGGTAATAGTCCTGCCTGCAAAGAGTGCTGGACCAAATACGGGGCCAGGCCAGGTTTGTTCCCCTGATTTTATATAAATCAATGGGTAGTCCATCCTTCCCTGGGGTTTTGCGAGGGTTTAGAGAGTCAATAGCCTTATCCACTTCAACTACAGTGATTGGTGCATCCAACAGTTTAGTGTCCGCTTTTGGAAATTAGGGGATAGGTATTGTATCTAGGAATTTTTTAATCTTAAGCGGATCAGGAAGGTGGGGAGACGTGTACAATTTCCCATAAAACTGGGCCATGATCTTGTTCACCCATTTTTTTGGAGTGGGGCAATACCTCTTGCTTGTCTGCCAACACATGTATCATCCTAGATGTCTGTTGATGCTTTAGTCAATATTCCAGAAGTTTACTGGCTCCCCCCCTTCCCAATAAGAATGCCGCATCCGTCTGAGGTTCAGCTCAGCTTGCCGGGTCAAGTGGGCATTTAGAGAAATTCTGGTACTAGCTAGTTGGGCCAGTAAGGACTGTGAAGGGACTTGAGATTGGAGAGATTTATACTGAGATTCTAAGAAGAATAACTGTTTTTCTAGGGCTCTTTGGCTTGCCTCTCTGCGCCTCCTCCTGGCAGAAGCATAAGCAATGATTCTGCCACAGAGGGTTATCTTGAAAGCCTCTCATAGGATCAAATCATTCACTTCCCCATTATCATTGTTTTTCCAATATTCCTGCACTTCAGGTCCTAGCCAGTTTTGGAATTTAACATCCTCCAACAAGAGGGGGGTCCAGACGCCATGTGGGAATTTGAGGGGGATCTAATCCTTGTTTGATCACTAATTCCAGGGAGCGTGATCAGAAACATATATCGGGTGCATATCAGACTTCATGACTTGTTCATATAGTGCAGATGAAATAAGCCAGAGATCTATTCTGCTAGATGAACCATAGGTCTGGGAAAAACATGAGTAATCATGTACCCCTGGGCGTAATGTTCTCCAGGCATCCAGCAGTATATGCGCCGACATTAACCTCTGAACTGCTTTCCTTGCTTGCCTGTGGGGTTCAGGGGTTTTGTTACTCCTGTCCATAGAATGAACCAACACCAAATTAAATTCCCCTTCCCAATAGCGTTGGTGCTTTAGTCGCATTAAAATCGGTAAGGGCATGGTTGAAAGTGTGGAAGAACTGAGGACTGTCCTAATTGGGGGCATAGATATTGGCAAATATCAGAGAGCAATCTGGAGTCTCCATATCCACCAGGATCCACCTCCCCTCCTTATCATGAGTGTGCCTCTTCACTTTCCACCCCAAATTTTTGTGGAATAGAATGGAAACTCCCCGTTTGTGGGAAGCCAGTGCACTATCCAATTCTTCAGCCACCCAGTCCTGTTTAAGCTTCCGAGCCTCGACCAGGGAAAGTTTCATCTCTTGAAGGAGCACCACCATGGGGTGCAGCTTTTTTAAGTGGAGCAGGACCATTTTCCGCTTAACTGGTGAATTAAGACCTCTGACATTCCAAGATAGAAATCTAGTCTCCATCTAACCACTGATATAACATGTCTGAAAAAGGGTGCAACAGGAAGTAACTACTGTATATAAGAATCTATGCCCAGTGTGCCAAATCCCTCTCATTATACCCATAGGACGCTTCCCAACCCTAGTTTTCAGATTGCCATAGTAACAAATATAACAAAACAGCTCAAGAGTGCAGTCATAAAAAACTGGTACCTCAAACATGGGTACTAACAAGCATATTATTAAAAACACATAACAACCTATAACAAAAGCCATCCCTCCTCCCCAACCCATACCCATGAGCAATCCCTTGTCTGACTTGCAACCGCTGTACGTATCGGCCTACTTGCAGCCCAGATACCAATGGAGGTTGCTGGGGGATGAGTGAAATATTAAACTGCGCTTGAAAGGGAGGACTAATAGAAGTCCTGGATCCTCTGGTCACATTCCCCTTTCAGCAGACTAGTCCTTCGCATACAGTCCAGAGGATGACTGATCATCTAGCTCTAGAGCTTGTGACTGAGCTAATTTCAAGTCTCCAGTGATCTGTTTAAAAAATGGATATTTCAGTAACCGTAAGGTATGACATATAATCCCTTGCTTGGTTATCCTTTCCTCTAAGTGGAAAGAATATGCGAGTGACAAGGGCCAAGTAACTCCCCACAAATCCAATAAGTCAGGGTAGGGGCCACTGGATCAAGTTTGGGAGGAATCTCTCCAAATACCCACTGGTAACTAAAACCATATGGAGGTGGGGGTGAGGAGAGAAGTATTGAATTGATCCTCCGTGTTGAGGTACAGCATATTAGTACAACCCCATCTACATAGCAAAGAAGACCTTCAGGGGGAGGGAGTAGAGATCTTATACACCCTTAGTAAATAACAGACTGAGGTCACCTGGAAAGAAGCCCAAAATTATGGACTTCATAGCCAAACCTGCCGGGATAATTCCCCAGGGAAACTGATTACCATATAGAGAAAAAGAAAACACCACGAGAGTCAGCCCACCACTTCAGCTGCCGGAATTAGTTCCTCTGTAAACTCCATTTGGGGCAACGATTCAGGCAAGTTGTCTGAGGGGCCAGAGGCCTCCTGTGATGTTTTCTTACCTTCTGACCATGACAGATTCCTAGCCCCTTGGGGCTTAGCTTCTTTCAGTTGAGAGCATCGAGGAGGCAGCAGTGGAGCAACAGGAGGGCCATCGGTAGGTAAGTCCATCAAAGCCTGAAATTGGTTCTTGCTCATATCTGGCTTGAAGGAACTTTGTGATGCAATTGATTCTGGGCTCTCACTATGGCTCCTCGAATGGAGCCGTGGGGTTTTTTCTACATGTGCCCCTTCAATCCTTTGGCATCTTCTGTTCCTCCTCTTGCTATTGCTGCCCAGAGATTTCAGAGGAGACATTCGGCTGGAGGTGTTCTGCTGATTTGTAGACACCAGAGAATGGCAGTTAGTCTCCTGTGAGGAGATCTTCTTCAGAGAAGGCCTATATGGATGGGCCTGTGAGTTGGGGAACTCGCACAGAAAACCCTAGTTCAATTTAGGGGCTTGCACTGCCAGGAAATTCTACATGGCAGTCAGATTGTCGAATACCCTGGGGGATCCATTGTAAATAATTGTAAGAGAAGCTGGGTAATAAAGGGAATAGTCTAGGCCGAGTTCGGCTCAGGCTCTGCGAGCTGCTGTGAAGGCCCTGTGCCTTGTAGTCACCTCCTGAGAGTAATCAGCAAAAATTTGGATTCTGTGCCCATTCCACAGCAGCTCTTTCTTTGTGCGTGCCAGCCTTATGATGGTTTTGAGGTCTAAAACTGAAGAAAGCAGGCCAAAATAGTACAAGGGTGAGCTCCCGGCTCAGGACGAGGGGCCAAAGTTCTGTGGGCCCAGTTTATCTCCATCGGAGCCCCACAGTGCCATTCCAAAATAACAGGTAGTTCTTTTTGCAGAAATGTAATTGTATTATTCCCTTCGCATCCCTCTGGAAACCCAATAAACCTAAGGTTATTCCAGCAGCTGCGATTCTCCAGATCTTCATCTCTAGTCCAAAGTAAGTGGATAAGCCTCTCTTGTTCTTGTAATTGAGCACCAGCTTTATGCCAACTGTCCTCTACTTCGGCCAATCTGTGCTCAGTGATACGTGCTCGCTGAGTAAGATCAATAATATCTGCAGAATTTTTATTTGTAGTTAAATCTATTTTTTCCATACGTTGGAGGATCTTAGCAAACATCTGCCAGATTTTGAGCAGGTCTCCCTGCAGGGGAGTTGCTCCCGATGCAGAATCCATCTCGGGGATTAGTTAGGCCGTGTGGCAAAAACAAAGGCAACTGAATAAAGTTCAATATCTTAGTGTCAAGAGATTGTGCAGAGTCGCTAGGCAGGCGTTAACTACACGAGCATTTAAGTAGTGGTAGTCGCGCCGTACTGTAGAAGAATCTGGGTTTAATAAAGATTATTTAGAGGGGTTTGCAGGAGCTCAGAGTTTAGGCATCCATTCAGTTCAGCTGCTGGCCATGCCCCCCAAATTAGCCATTTTTCTATTATGTATCCCTATATAATATGCAACATTTTTGATAAACATGACTGGGATAACTATTTTAATTTTTTTTCAGTGTCCACATAAAAAATATTGTACTGTATGTGACTAGGCATAAAATAAAATTACTTTCTGCTGTCTTAATTAAAGATCACTCCATGATGCCAACATGCTACACTAATTTTTCCCTATATTATTTTGACATGGAACAGGGGCCAGAGAGATTTTTGTAGCACTCCCACAACACTTGTGGGGCTACCCTGACAAAATCCCATGCCATTTGTGGAGCTACACAAGCAGCCTGGACAAGTGTCAGGCTGGGGCTTCAGTCCAAGGCAGTTTCAAAGTCACTTGTGGTGGCTTCCGGCAGCTCAGTCATGAAGGGGAGGGCCCTGCTATATTGGCTACATACCCAACACAGAAGTTGCTTGTGTCATGAGTGTTATCACCAGCTTAGATCAGGCTGTTCCCTGCTCGACTATATGCCATGACAGGCTGGGGCGCACAGGGCCCAAGAACATCCCCCTATTTTTTTTTTAATTAGCTTGTCCTCCTCCAAATGAGATATGACAGTACTGTTCATAGATTGTAGAATGCAATGATGCCCTGCTGCTGGGGACATGGATGCCCCTTTATTGCTGGACCAGGCTCTAGATTGGAAAGCAGAGCAAAAAAGAGACTGCAATCATGGTGCTAGGACCCTGGTGCAGCTGCAGAGCAGTTAGCCCTAACCAGAGGCAAAACAATGAATTTGCACTCAAAAACAGGCAAAACATGATTGGAAAGATGCACTGAAATCTGCAAAAAGTAGCCATGTTTGCAAAAAGCAGCCTCAAAACTAGGCTAATTTTAGCAGATTTCAATGCACCCTCTGAATTTTACTTTGTTGTGTATGTCCAAATTAGGAGACTAATGCCCAATGAAACATCACTGTCTGGACCAGCACTCCCCTTCCTCTGCAAAGAGCTCCACATGCTCACACAGGAGTGGCAAACTGGCAATGTGAAAATCATGTACTGTATATGCCAACACCATTAAATAAATAAGGCCCTTAAAGAGCAACTCTTTATTCTAATAAGAAGCTTAAAAACACTAGATTCACACCAGTTACGTTTCAACTTTGTTTTCTAGTTATTTTTTTTTACTTTCCCATTCTGCTGGACTATTAAATATAGTAGATAATGCAGTAATTATTTCACTGAGTCCTTCAAAATATATCTGACTCTCCTCTCTCAATTGCTGTTTGTGACATCACAGTCTGTTGTCATGGTGAGCACTGTGATGTCATAAACCCAAGGCATTGTGAGGTTAACAGGGGAGAGGCAAATGTTTTCAAATGTTTTCTTTACAGACTTTTTAGCTGGATTACCAACATGTACTATAAATCTTGAAAAGGAACATTGAAAATGAACAAATGTATTCTCTAGTAAATTGTACCAGCTTTAACATCTTATTTATGAAAGCACATGCTGAAGTGCAGAGTTGGTCTCTAAACTCTATTTTTTTATTTCCAAATGAAATGTTTTGAAGGAGTGGGCAGTGGCCTTTTGTCATGGATGCATTTGAAGAGGGGAGTTGTGGCAGGCTTATTACATAAAACAAATGAGTTCTGTGCCTTTTCATTTGTTGTTTTTTGTATCCATAACAGTGTTAAATAACATGTATTATAAGTCTAATTAATTATCCATGAGCTAAACTAGCTCACTGATTGGCTGCAGTGCTGGTCTGAAATCTTTCAGAAATGCCCAGCATGGCAGCCACACTCAGCTTATCACATGCTGTACACTGACAGCAGCAGCGATGATGGGAATACTGTATCTGCCGTAGATATTTACCCTCAAAGTTTCAAAGTATTAATACATAAAAAGAAAAAGTAAACAGCCCTGCATTAAACTCAATAAATACTATAGTAATACCTCTATGCACCTCACCACCACACCGACACGCCAGCACCTCACCACTGCTCCAAGGTGCCAGCATGTCACCATCGCTGAGACAGTCTCACCACATGGAAGTCTCAGCATACGCTGTCACAAAAAAAGTCTAATTATTGCAATTAGACTTAGACTTATAATCACAATAATGACCTTACCGCTGGTAAATTCCTGGGGATTAATGACCAGCTGCAATACTCTTAACAAAGAGAAACTCTTACTGCTGCTGCTCTTGGCCCTTTTAAGAGACAACTCTGACTTCATCTCATTTCAACTAGTCGTTGTGACTGCCTCACCTTATCAGGGGCCCACCGCTCACTGCCCTCCACTTCAGTCTTGACAGCTACCTCTCCCCGCCTTGCCCCCTCCTACCTGCCTACCCCCTTTCCCCCTCTCCCTTTCCTCTCCCAAGGCATTTCCTGACTTTTATCCCTCCCCTCCCTCCCCTTTAGGGCTCTTACCCTCACCCTCTATCCTCCGACAATGGCTTTCCTGCCTACATACCCCCCTCTCACCTGCAGCACTTATTTCTAAGATTGCCCTTGGCTGGTATGTCATGCTACCTAACATTTGGCACATTTTGAATTACTGGAATTTCCTAAGCCTCAGTTTCTTACTACTTTTTATTGTGTAACTATGTATTACTATGTTGACCTTTGTATGTATGTATGTATACCCCCATTCCTTCGACCTGGAACCTTTGTAAACAAGCAGTTCCTGCTCAAAGGTATTTGTAATCCTAGATTTCAATAAAATAAAATAAAAAAAAAATGCCATTTCTTAAGAGATGGGCTGTTCTTGATCAGAGTTGGCTCTAGATGCCAAAAATAATTAGCTATATGGATAAACCTCTTATTGTTTTTTAGCTACCACCTCTTTTGTTTTAGCCATTTTTCAAATGGACACCTACTAACATTGCTAGGATAGTAGCATGTGCACGGGTTCTAAGATTTAGATTTGTATTGAAATGTGAGGATGTGAGGCAGTGAGGCAACAACCCATGGACACCACACCATCTACTCTGTTTACTGACAAAGGAGGGGAAACATGTTTATTTTATACTGCATTTCTGATTCTGAAAGCACATTGCAACCCAAAACAGAGAAAAAGAGAGGAGAGAATGTGGTTATCACTTTATCATACATGGAAATTCAAACACCACAATGATAGATTAGAAGGATTACATATAGTTTGTGTACCTAGAGGTAATGAGACATGCTCAAAGTCACAGTGTGTAAGTGGCAGGTGTGGTATTTAAAATTGAATTTTCAGGTTCACAGCTTTGTGCTCTTAACCTCTAGGCAGGTATTATCACTTGGTGGGGAGGGTGATGTGACTGTGATGGGGGAGTGTTTTGAAGAGGGAGGAGGATGAGAGGTGGATGTGCTTGATGCAGGGGGAGTTTCATGCACTCTAGGTCCAGCTCAGAAATAACAATGTCTGGCAGAGCCACTATGGCTGTAAATGCATTAACTAGATAAGGGTGTTTCATGGGCTTAAACATAAACATGAATTGCTATCGCATACACTAACTGAATCAACATACGGTACATTGAGAAAGGGCAGATATAAAAATAATGCCACCATCTGTATTACAGTTACCTATATGTTTTACATGTTATTCTATGCACTGTTATAGCAATCAACTCAACAGAACCAGACCATCATATACATGAAGGTACTGTACCTTAATTGCAAACACTGCTGAGACAACTATATATTGTAACAAGGTGGAAGATAAACATAATGTTGAGACATGTTTAGGAAGTCATTTGATGTGTTTGATTTTTTTAGAGATTGCTATACAGTACACACACATAATTAGAATAATATAAAAGTGCATATACCCAAATGTCAATGTAAATCTTACACATTTCATTACAAGTTGTTCTCTTGAAGGAAGATCTTACTGTACAAGGCCTAAAAATGGGTGTTAGGTAAAAGTGCACGGGGGTAGACGTGTTATTGAGGATATTGCAGTTTATCTTTTATTGCTACTCCACCCCAGGCACACACAATATGAAAATCAACAACCTCTTGATATGAAGCAACATGAATTAGTTAGTACAAGGACAGAAACAAGTAGGAGACTGAGTAAGTTGGTAGACAAGCATGAGTATGGTAAGTCAAATAACAAGGAGGCCCATAGAGGAGGACCAGAGGGAGTGGACTGAGGCAGCAGGTGTTAGAAGGTCTGACAGGTAGCCAGGGCCGAGTCCATGTATGGCCTTAAAGGTGAGCAAGCCTACCTTAAAGAGAACCCTCCACTGAATTGGCAGCCAATGCAGTTCACACAGCACTGGGGTGATGTGACAGCATTTTGGCTGTCCAGTCAATAGCCTGGCAGCTGTGTTCTGCACTAGCTGCAGTCAGCAGAGGATGCCTCCACAGACCCCGAGGTAGAGTGCTTTACAGTAGTCAAGCACTGATGTCACAAAGGCATGTTCCAAGGCAGGGAGGTCCATGGCGGAACTAGGTGTTTGATCCTAGCGATATTCCCCAGATGGTAAAAGCTGGTCCGGACAATGGACAACTCCTGAGATTCAAGTGTCAGTTCACTGTTGAGGATAACACCAAGATCACACACCCTAGAGGAGGCCTTCAATGGCACAGGCCCCAGAAACAGTCCAGTCTCTGTGCCAGAGGCCATCCTATCATGCCTCCTGTTCTACTCCACCACCAGTACCTCCATCTTATCAGGGTTCAGTCACAACCAGCTATAGGCCATCCAGTCATTCATTTTGACCAGGCAGTTATTCAGTACATTCACAGCATTGGATGTCCCGGGGCAAAGGATAGATGAAGCTGGGTATCATCGGCATAGAAATGAAAATCCAGACTGTACTTCCTAATGATTGCACTCAGGGGTAGTATATACATTGAAAACAACATTGGTGACAAGACCTAACCCTGAGGTACTCTACAAGACAGAAGGCTAGGGGAGGAGGAGAAATTCCCTATAACAACCCTTTGCCTCCTGTTTGTGAAATAGGACTCAAACTAGCAGTTGACAGAGCTGGCGAGTACACAAAATTCCCTCAGGTGGTCGAGCAACACACAATGGTCCATGTCCCCTCTCCTTGATCTCTTGCCCTGAGGAGATCATTATGCACCCAAACTAATGTGGTTTCCATACAGAGCTCAGCATGAAACCCAGACTGGAGTGGCTCGTAGATATCAAAGGCCACAAGGTGTTCCTAGAGCTGCTGCACCAAAATCTTCTCTACAACCTTTCCCAAAAATAGAAAGTTGGAGACAGGATGGTAATTCGCCTTGATGTCAGGGTCAAAAGATGGTTTCTTCAGAAGGGGTCTCACCCGTGCCTCCTTCAAGGCATCAGGGAAGACCCCCTCTGATAAAGAGCACTAGAAATCAAGGTGAACTCCGGGCCTACAGAGTCAACACATCCCATTAAGAAATGAGTTGGTACTGGGTCCAGTTCGCAATATGTGTGCTTAAACCTAGAAACAACATCAATGACCTCGGCCACCTCCACTGGTTTAAACTCCCCACAACCAGGTGGAGTGCTCCTCGTACAATCAGGTCGACCACTGTCGGCCACATTGTGGCTCACTGGCATAATTCCCTGCCTGATAGCGGACACTCTGTCCAAGAAGAACCAAGCAAACTTATTGCATAAAGCATCTGAAAAAGCTTTTTTTGGCCGTAGATAAGCTGGATGTAACAGCTTGTCCACAGTCTGAAAAAGCATAGCTGGTCAGGTCTTCCTGGAGGCAATCTCTCTGGACAGGAACACTGCCTTCTTATGGTTAATTGCCCCCTGATACACAACATAGTACGCACACAGGGTCAGTCTGTCTGCCTCCAGCCTGGTCCTCCGCCAGCAGCACTCTAACCTCTGACCCTTGATCTTCATCGCCTTGAGCTCCCCATCAAACCAAGAGGACCTCAAATGAAAGGATCTGGGTCATACATGGACCCGGTGAAAGGAAGTTGAATGCCTCAGACAATCACCTTATTATAGCGGCGACTGCTTCATCCACACCCCTTATGCATGCACTGCCCACACTAGATAGGTCAGCTACTGACAGAAAACCCTCTGGGGTCAAACCCCTCAAAGGGTGGTAGCTTACCATCTCTGCAGAGGCTCACAGGGGTGGCCCTGAGCAAGAACTCCACCATGCAATGATCAGACCAAATGACCTGATCAGTCTTAAGATTATCAATTTTAAGCCCCAGTGAGAAGACCAAGTCCAACATGTGAACACCCTGGTGGGTCATGGTAGAAACTACATGCAACAGGCCCAGAAATGACATCATCTGGAGGAGGTGATGACCCAGCCCGGACAAGTCATCATTGGCCCAAACATTGAAGTCCCCCAGAACTAAACACCTGGAGGCCTCCAATGTTTCACCGACAACAAAGTTGGCTTCTTCTGTAGGAACTCTCCTGCCACACTGGGGGGGGGGGAGATCCTGCAACCTGTGTCTGGACCACCATGGACAGCCACACACATTCAAACTAACTAGGTGTTCTCACTGGGTGCACGTGAAGCCTAGCTCAGATCTAAAACAGATGCCACGCCCCAGCCCTTGCGTTCCACTGTGGGACAGTGTGCAATGGAGTGTCCGGGGGGGATGTCAGCCTCTGAAATCGGGCCGGCATCATCACCCACCCAGGTCTCCATAATGCATGGCAGATCGACCAACAAAACAAGATCCGCTATAATTGCAGTCTTATTTCTGATCGATCTGGCATTGCACAGCATTGCCCTCAGGGGATTGGTGGACAGTGCGGCCCCTCTGGTTGCCTGCCTACTTGGTCTGGTGGGGACCCTGGGGATGGGAACTAAACACATCTGGCTTCTCTCTAGGACTTGTTGAAACCCAGGGTGCCTTCTACACTTAACCACCTCTATCCTGCCCGCTTTCAGTGTGCATGAGGTGCCCCACCAAGACCGATGAATGTGGCATCTCCTAATCCTGACCTCCAAACAGCGACATGCTGTGGTGTTGGAAACTGGGAGGTCAGTGAAGGGCCACAAGTCAAAAAGCTGGGATGCCCCATACACAATTCTTCCCCACCCCAGCTCCCCAGACTCCCACAGACACATGCCAACTAACTAAAGCCCCAAAGCAGCAAGGAAACTTCACTTAAATAAACACACACACACACACATCAAACATACACTAATACAGTAAAACCTAGACGACACATACCACATACACAGCCACTAACTCCCACCACCCCCCCAACAACCCACAATCCCCACACCAAAACAACAAAAAGCAAGGTACCCAGCAATTAAGCTCTGGAAAGCAAGTGATCACACTAAACTCAGCAATAATGCCTTACTTGCCAGGGCATAGCAAACTGTCACTAGTAACAGTCAGTTCAAGCATCCAAAAGGAGCTACACAGCCCAAAAAAGAGGGCAGGGGCCCTCTCACTGACCCCAGTCACTGAGGGCAAGATGTTATTAGTGAGCTAAACCCAATATAAAAACAGGTGAACTCAATCAAGCAGCCAATTCTCAGTCACAATCAGAGCAGCTCTCACCAGCACTGTAGGGCTAAGAAAAAAAGTTTTTTCCCCCGATAGCTGAATCAAGTTCCAAAAGAACAGTGCAGCCTAATCCCCAATGATGGTCCAATATGGGAAAATCCGGCAGATGTAATCCCCAAATTCACACACGCGGCCAGCCAAAGGAACTGGCCAGTGGAAACGCCAGCCAACTCCACATCCAGCACAGGACCACACACCTGAAAAACGAGAACTGACACTTCCCCCAGAGGGAATTATGTGGTGATGCCCTCTATGCCCACGATCCCCCGGGAAGGTCATGACAGGAATCAGGACATCACCGGGCAATGGTAGGTCCCCTCATATGGTGTTGACAGAGGCACCTATCCATACAGTTCAAGGTCCTAGGCACTGATCATACCAATGGATGGCAAGCTCATTAGGTCCAGGGCCAGCCAGGAGGGATATCGGCAATTCAGTAGACCCATCCAAGAGAGAAGGCAACCACATTCAGATAGTCTACTCTCCTCAGCAAATACCAAAACTGTGGCTGCTGCAGGACACCAGGTAGCCCGAAGAACAGGATTCATCAGCTGTCGAGGAGCTCCGCTGCAAGTCGCACTCAAAGGTAGGAGTACAGTGGGACCACCACTCTATCTAAAAAATAAAAAAGCTAGATCCTAGCACTTCCTCAATAAAAAGCCTTGCCTACCACTAGAACCCTTACTAACACCCTAACTCACCAGAGCTGTTAATTTTTTTTCTTTTACAGACCTCCGGTCAGAAACACTTACTGGAGGTCAAAGCACTTTCCAAATTTGCTCTCCTGAGACAAAGCTACAAAAATAACAAAATAAGCTAAATGAGCTTAGGAGGTAAACAAAATAACCCAGCAAACGGGAGGAGAGTGCTCTCAACCACGGAGTGCTGCAGAGGCTAGCACAGGGAGGCTTATCTAAGGGAAACAAGAGAGACCAGCAGGTTAGTCAAAAGTGTTAAGGCTGAAACAGAACTTACAAGAGCAAGGTGTGAACCAGCCTGTCAATGCAGCAGTAGCCCTACCACTTGTGATGCCCGCAACCTGAGTTCAGTAGTGAACTCGAGTCATTGAGTGTTGGCCAGGGGAGGTGGATTGAGCATCCCAGAGGATGCTCTCATCCTCTGGGGAGGGTGGGTAACCAGCTGTGTTGCTATACTGCCACCACAGTGACCATGAGTGGCAGTGCAGGTGGAGCAGCTAGTGGGTGGGAGGATGTTGGCTGGTGCCACACCGCACACACTTGCATGCATGTGTGCTTGCACATCCAGGTTCCTGACATCCCTGGGGTTACCAGCAGCAAAGTGGAAAAAAAAGACCAGCCAGATTACAATGACTTCTTGCAGACCCCACACCTGGATACTCAGATACTGTATTCCTACCAGATCTGTTCCACAGTGGGAGTTGGTGAGACCCACTACCCCTGACAGAGAGAGAGAAAGCCCTAGTAGAACATGGAGGTGAAAGTAAGTCCTGGGGAACACCAGGGTAATGGGATGGAGTAGCCAACCAAAAGGGGGATGATCAGAGAAAAGGGGGAAGAACAGAACAAAGAAAAAGAATAGCAATATCTGCCAGGATGGGGATAAGGTATCCTTCCACTACATGAGAGGAAAAATGTAGACAAAGGGGTCGTAATTCAATTTGAAAAGGGCAGATTGGAAAGATGGTGATGCGGTAAAGCTGAGGTCTAAACTAAAAGTAGACAGAAGGGCCATTATCAAAGAGCAGGCTAGGAGGTCACAACAGGGTCATAATGAACTGTGTCAAACACAGCTTCATCGTGGAGGTAAGAGCGTGAGAAAGGGTTGAGAGGACTAAGGTTAGACAAATCAATGGGACCAGATGGGATGCATCCAATGCATGACTGAGGCAATCATTGCAGAGGGAGACCTGGATCTGGTGGCCATAATGGAATCATGGTACATGGAGAACCACAGCTGGGAAGTGGCCCTCCCAGGCTAAACCATGTTCCAAAAGGACAGGTCAAGGAGGAAAGGTAGACAGGTTGTTTTATATGCCTTAAGGGGGGGGCAGAGGGGAAGTGGAGGCTCCATGGAGAAAACATTAAGGAGGGTATAGCCCAGTCAAAAGCATTCTGTTTGAAGGAAGTGAGCAAGAAAAAGAGGAGGAAGAGGCTGTTATGGTTCTTCAAGGAGGCTGTGAAGGAGAAGAAAACAGCATTTTGAAAGCACAAGGAGACCCAGAAGGATGACGACTTGGAGCTTTTTGGAAAAATAAAGGGGGACAGGAAGGAGGGTGAGGAAAGCTAAAGCACTAACAGAGGAAAGGATAGCTGAGGAGGTGAAAAAGGGGACAATACCTTCTTCAGGTACGTAGAGGAAAGAGGAAGACATGGGGAGGGATAGTGAGGATCAGGAAGATGGAGGGACTGGACAGAGGAAGATCAAGAGATAGTGGAAGTACTAGAAGAGTACTTCTGCTCAGTCTCCATGGTACAAGGTGGGAGGAGAACAGATCAACATGCTACAATAATCACCAGGGAAAGGTAGGAGTGGACACAAGTCCATTCTCAGTGGTGAGGGTCTGGAAGGGGTTGGCAGCCTTAAATGAAAATAAGGAGATGGGTCTGGATGGGATTCATACAAGTGTCCTAAAGGAACTGAGCATGGTGCTTGCCACTCCTATGGCAGCACTTCTTTGCACCTCATTGGAGATGGGGGAAGTTCCAGAGGACTGGACTGTAGGAGGGCTCCCTCTGCACAAAAGCAGCAGTAGGGAGGATGCTAGTAACTACAGGCCAGTCAGTCTCACATCAGTGGTGGAGAAATTAATGGAGACACTACTGAAGGAGAGGCTAATGAAGCAACTGGAGGCAAAAAGGCTGTTGGACTACCAGCAGAATGGATTCATGGGGAGTGTCATGTCAAACTAATATCATCGATTTCTTTGATTAGGTCACCAGGGAGGCGGATCAAGAAAGAGCAGTGGAGGTATCCTATCTGGACTTTAGTAAGGTTTTTGACACTCTCTGCACAGGAGGCTAGTTAAGAAACTAAACAGCCTGTTGGTAGGGGAGAAAGTGACAAACTGAGTATCAGACTAGTTAAGGGATATGAGGCAAATGGTGGTTGTAAATGATAGCCACTCAGGCAATAAGAGAATGACTAGTGGGGTGCCACAGGGTTTGGTGCTAGGACCAGTCATCTTCAATATCTTCATAGGCGACGATGTGGAGGAGCTTGATGGTAAGGTCTGTCTTTCTGCAGATGATACAAAAACCTGCAACAGGGTTGACACTCAGGAAGGGGTGGAGAGAATGCAAAGGGATCTGAAGAAACTAGAGGAATGGTCTAGGGGGGTGGTAACTGGGTTTTAAATCCCAAAAGTGCAAGGTTATGAACGTAGGGCTGTAGAACCAAGGGGCTGTGTATAAGATGGGGAAGCAGATCCTAAAGTCAACAGACCAGAAAGAGACCTGGAGATAATCATATCTCATGACTTCAAGGTAGCTGGACAGTGCAACAAAGTGTTGGGAAAGGCTAACAGGATGCTGGGATGCATTAGGAGAGGGATTTCTAGCAGGAGGAGGGAGGTGGTGCTGCCATTGTATCACAGACTGTTGAGGCCCCACCTGGAGTGCTCTGTCCGGTTCTGGAGGTCACACCTTCACTAGGACATTGAAGGGGTGGAGGCAGTACAGAAGAGGGCAACCAAAATGGTGAAGGGGTTACACAAGAAGCTAAATGAGGAAAAGATGAAGTAACTAAACATGTCTTCTATGGAAGACAGGAGAGTGAGAGGGGACATGATTGAAACTTACAAGTACCTCATAGACCACCAGGGACAGTTCTATCAATATATATGGGGTAGATCGTGGATAGGGAGGGGGGGTCCGCTAGGCCCCAGGGAAGAATATATACTACTTACTGGAGGAGATCAGGGATGGGAGGGGTTCCCCCAGACCACTAGGGACTGATGTAGGGCTACTTACTAGGGGACATCAGGGATCAGGGAGTTCTATATGTATGTACAGTATCAGGCATAATGGATAATTGTAACATCATACTGCAAAAGCACCCCTATGGGTGCAATGATAGTCCCATTCTTGTACAGCTGTCTCCCTACACCCCTACTGCCACCTTCTGTGCCCTTTATTTCCCCGACCCCATCCTGGAATGCAGCTTCTTCACCCCCCCAATCCTGGCTTCTCTAGTGTTGCCACAGGGATCCCCACCCATCCGGCGCAATTCCTGCAGGTGCCTCTCCTGTTGGTATAGCAGGCAACCTATGGCAAACCCAGGGAGTTTGGCAGCAGGACCCTGATTTTTATAAAAATGGGTGCAGGGTCCCTGGAACACCCAGAGTTTGCCGCATCCCTGGAGTGATGCAACTTGTGTCGCTCTAAAGAATCTTTGAGAATCGGGCCCAGACAGTAGAGATAAATGGTGAATTAGCAGATGTTCAAAAGGTTATGAGTGGGGTTACACTGGTACAGTCCATGGCCCTGTCCATTTTACAGTATTTATATGTGACCTAGGGAAGAGCATACTGAGGATGGGATTAGGGTGCTACAGGAGAACCTAGCAAGGTTGATAAAGTGGTCAAAAGTCTGGAAGCTGAGCTTTTATTGCACAGGAATGTAAGGTAATGCACTGTACATTGGGGAAAAAGCAAAGTACATGATGGAAGATAAGAATAAGTACTGTAAGCATATCTGCAGAAAAAAAACATTTAGGGATAATAATAGTAGAAAATCTTCAATCCTGAACACACTGTAACAAATCAGTGGGTAAAGCATACAAGATGCTAGGGTGCATAGAGAGTGGAATAAGTAGTAGAAAGATGGAAGGTATCCTTCTGCTACAAAGATCATTGGTGTAACTGCAGCTGGAGTACTTTGCAATGTTCTGGAGTCCACATCTTTACAAAGACCATGGAGAGTAGAAATGGTACAATTTAGGGCAAATAAAATAATCCAGGGAATGGGGAGAAGACATATGAGGAAAGGCTGAGAGACCTTAGCATGTGCACCCTAGAGATTAGATGGGATAGAGGATACAACTGAAACATACTGTAAATCTACACATAGTTACCAGGATACCTAATAATGGTTAATTTTCCTTAAGTAAAGATACATTTATAAGGTGTAATTTACTGAAGTTGAAGGGGGGTTGTTTAATGTTTTTTGTGCCCACCACCTCTGCTGGTAGGCTGTACCATGGCTCAGTCTCTCTGTCTGTAGGGTAATACTTTCTTGCATCCCTTCTGAATCCCCACACCAGCTTACATTCATGTCCCCCTGTTTTTGAACCTTCATTTCTTATGAATAGTTTCTCACAGTTTACCTTGTTAATTCCTTTCAGCAACTTGAAGGTCTCAATCATGTCATCCCTCTCCATTCTGGCCTCCAATTAGTACATGTTCAGTGCCCCGAGCCAATCCTCATAGGGTGTACTCTGTTGGCCCTAAAACATTTTGATTATTCTACAGAGCGCCACGTCCAGCCTATCTCTGTCTATCCTCAAGTAAGATCTCCAGAACTGTGCACAGTATTCCAGATGGGGTTTCACCATTGATTTATAGAGACATAATATTACCTCTTTCTTCCTATCAAAACCCATTCCAATACATACCAACATTCAGGTCGCCTTGCTGAAGGTCTTGTTACACTGGCTAGTTTGTTTTAGGGAGTTACTGGTGATGACCCCCAGGTCCCTTTCCTCTAAAGTAGTGGCCAGCTGGGGTTCTTGTTCCCTATGTGCATCACATTGCATTTTGTGACATTTCATTTTTACAGCCAGACCCTGAGCTAGCTCTGTATCCTTTGCAGGTCCCTTTGCAACTCCCTTACCCCCTCCTCACTGTCTACCTTACCACAACATTTAGTGTCATCTGAATAGAGACACATCTTTCTCTACATTCTTTCTCCTGTGTTGCTAATGAACATATTAAAAGGAACTGGCTCTAGGACTGACCCATGTGGTACCCCACTCATGACCACCTTTTTACCCAATTTGACCTTGTTTATTACCAGCCTTTACTGTCTACCCTTAACCAATTTCCCACACTTCTAATCAGGCCCTTTGCTGCTCCCAGATCCTGTACTTTCTTCAACAACTTTTTATGTAGCACAGTCAAATGCTTTGCTGAAGTCAAAATAGAGTAACTCTACTTCTTGTCCGCTGCCCTTGTTACCCAGTCAAAGAACAGTATCAGATTGGTCTGACGAGGCCTTCCTGCCACAAACTTGTGCTGCTTACTATCCTGTAGTCCACTTCCCTTCAGGTAGTCCACTAGGTCCTCTTTCCCTTACGGCGCTCAGAGTGGCGGCATTACGGTGACGGGCAATCAGGGCACCAAATGCGGGATTCGCCACCCTATCCCCAAGTTCTGCCCCCCCTGTAGGAATCCTTAAGTGGGAGAGGCGTGGGTGGCTGCCCCCCACAACAAAAGTGATCGGAGACATTGCCGATTGGCACCTTGATTGCCCGATGCTGGAACACGCACCATCCTCTGCGACTACTGTCTCCATCAGGTTACCTAAAGCTGAGGTGAGACTGACAGACCTGTAATTACCTGGTTCCTTCCTATCACCTACTTTTTGGATCAGTACCACATCCTCTAGCCTCCAGCCTCTCACAGTTCTGATACCAATTTTCTTATACCTTTAAGTGAATCCCAACTGGCCCTGGAGCCTTGTCTATTTTCAAGGCTGTAAACCCTTTTTGAACACTTTCTCATGTAAATATCACCTGCCCTTTTCTGGGATCCCCCTTGAAGTAACCTTTATGCTGTTTTTCGGCAGAGGCCCGCTATCCTCCACTGTGAATATTGAGCAGGAGTAGTCATTTATAACAGCTGTTTTCTGCTAATCCTCCTCTACTACCCAGCCCTCCTCCATCAGCATAACAAATCCCCCTCTCATCTTCCTTTTTTTTTGTGATGTACCTGAAGAATTGCTTTTGTCCTGTCTTGACCCCTTCCACAATACATAGATCTGTGTCTGCTTTTGCATCCCTGACTACCTCCCTGGCATTGGAGCTCTACCTCCTCATCACAACCCAATCAAGAACAAAACAATTCATAAAAACATAGAAACATAGAAGTTGACAGCAGATAAGGACCGCAAGGCCCATCCAGTCTGCCCATTTCTTTTTCTACCTTATGAATGTGCCATCGGCCTTTGCTCTGTCAATGGCCTATCTAGTCATACTCATCTGTATTGCTCCCTTATGCCTTTCCCATGCCTTTTTGAAGCCCTGCACTGTATTCATATCCACCACTTCCTGAGGTAGGCCGTTCCATGCATCCACCACCCTTTCTGCAAAAAAGAACTTCCTCACATTACCCCTTAATTGGCTTCCCTCTAATCTCATGCTGTGTCCTCTTCTCCTGCTATTTTTCTTATATTGAAACATGTTAGAGTCTTTCACTTTTGTTAATGCCCTTAAGGTGTTTGAATGTTTCGATCATATCACCTCTTTCCCTCCTTTGCTCTAGGGTATACATATTGAGCTCCATTAATCTGTCCTCATATGTTTTCTGATGCAGTCCTTGCACCATTTTGGTTGCCCTTCTCTGGATTGCCTCAATTTGGTTAATGTCCTTGTGAAGGTGTGGCCTCCAGTACTTCACGTAGTACTCCAGATGGGGCCTAACCAGTGTCTTGTAAAGAGGGATTATTACCTCCCTCTTACGACTTGTGATACCCCTACTAATACACCCCAACATCCCCTAGCCTTACCTACTGCTTTAGTGGTCTGCTTGGATGATGTCAGGTCATCTGTGATGATGATGCCCAAGTCTCTTTCTTCCCTTATGACTGCCAGCAACTCCCTTCCTAGCCTAAAGGTGGCTTCAGGGTTTCTCTTCCCTATGTGCATGATCTTGTACTTCTTTGCGTTAAACCCCAGTTGCCACTCTTCCGACCATTTTGCCAGTTTATCCAGATCTCTTCTCATTCTGCCCACCTCATCTGGATCATCTACTCTCTTGCAAATCTTGGTGTCATCTGCAAACAGACAAACCTTACCCTCCAGTCCATCTGCAATGTCACTGATGAAGATATCGAAGAGACTGGCCCCAGGACTGATCCCTGAGGTACCCCACTTGTGACTTGCATCTCTTCTGACTGTATACCATTTACCACCACTCTCTGTTTTCTGACCATCAACCAGTTTGCCACCCAATTGGCCAGCTTCTGACCCACCCCAAGCCTACCCAGCTTATTAATCAATCTTCTATGTGAAACAGTATCAAACACTTTGCTGAAGTCAAGGTAGGTGACATCAGCTGCTCCCCCTTGGTCCACCACTCAGGTTACCCAGTCAAAGAAATCTATGAAATTAGTTTGACAGGACCTTCCTGTTGTAAACCCATGCTGTCTTGGATCCTGTGCTCCTATGGATTCCAGGTGTTGCACTATCCTTTCCTTAAGGAGTGCCTCCACAATCTTGCCCACTACTGAATATTCCTCCAAGTTCTTGTGCTTCATGTTCCCTTTGACCATAAATTCCATGGCAAGTGAGCCAAATGATATCCTATATCCTCTTTCGGATTTTAGGATTCATAAGATATGCCAAAACTAACTGATGTTGATGGGGGGGGGGGACACTAGTGAAATATAAAATCTGGCAAGAAGGCCATGGCAATAATATTGGTATACAATAGCTTCTATCACCTGTACAAACAAAGCTCAACTTACTATCCCATTTCTTGATAAAGGAAAAGGTGCGCCATAATTATTCTAGGAAAGAGCAGTCCTCAATAACCATCCAGCATGAGCATGTCCAAGTTTCCATGCTGGAACCAGCAGATGAATCCAAGCCCAACCCCATGGAACATATCCTTTACCTGACCAAGTAAAACGAGGACCAAAGTTTGAAAACAATAATACTACTATGAAAAAAGGTGATCATATTTAACAGTCTTATCCCACAAGCCTCAATACAGTTGTTAATGTTCTACTTAAGGGTGTTAATTCCCCTTCCCCAGTGACATGGCCAACAATTTGCTTCCCATAGAACCTGTTCAGGCAAAGGTCCAGTGCTGTGGCTGTGTGTGTGTGTGTGTGTGTGTGTGTGTGTATATTGATGAACAGAATGGCTGCAACTACAAATTTAGTCACTTCACTACCAGTTTTTCTTTGCTTGTAGAGTGCTTCGAGATATAGTGTATGAAAAACATTATTGTCAGAGTGTCAAGCCTTTCTCAGGTTCTTGGTGGTAATAAACCAGCAGAAGAAACAACAGACAAGTGGCATATGCAGTAATAAACTTGTCTACTACACAAAAACAGACTTATGCCCTAAAGCAGGTCTTGCCAAACAGACACTGGGAGACACAGTTTCCCAGTACCCCAGGGTATGAAGACAGTCTTAGTGAGAATATGTAATACAGCAGGTTATATACTATGATAAACACCATAGCAACTATTACTTCTCGCAGGAGTTAGACACATAAAACAAGCCCTATTGGTCAAAGGTTAGGTGGCTCCACAGTGTATCTATAGATATACACAAACGCCCAGACATTCAAAAGGGATGCGTCGTGTGCAATAGAGATGCACCAGCGCAAGTAAGAAAATGCGCCATTCTGCAATATTCAGCGGGAAGCAACTGTGCTGCACAAGTTGCAATGCGCAAGAGCGCAATGGTAACGAATGCATGCGCAACCATAGGGGAGGAACCTTGAATAAATGGTGCAGTGCGATATTCAACAGCATGCATCATGCGCAATAGGGGAGCAAGCGGAAGTTGCGCGATAGTGGAAATGATCCAAAATAAAAAGGAACAAGAGAGAGGCACAAGAACGCTACAGGGAAGCCAGAGGTGGGATCAAGGTTACAGCAACTGGAAAGAGGGTAGCAGTGAATGGGACTGGGCTGGGCAGGACAGGGCACACCTGGGAACAAACAGGAACAGGACAGGAGTGGAGAGCCTGTGCCACTGTGCAGGGGAGACAGAGAAGTGCCACAGTGGGCTGAGGGCAGTGACAGTAGGCAGGACAGCCAAAGGCTGGAGGTGTACCTGGTGCAGGGGGAGCATCACAAAGGACAGCGGGGGGAACTGGATAACAGCTGCCAGGGGGGTAACACCAGCCAGAGACATGGCCAGTGCCACCTTCCAGATGGAGACGGTAATGAGGGGTGTTAGAAGGCAGGCAGCAGGGGGGCGCAGCCATGGAAGGGCCCATCGGCAGTATGCCCCCAACAGGTGGTACTGAGCCCACACCACCTTTGAGCACTACACTGACACAGTTATTATGGGCCGGTACCACCTGAACCGGGTGATCCTGAGGCGGCTCTGTGAACTGTGCAGTGATGAGATGCAGGCACCCACACGACGGAGCCATGCTCTGTTAGTGGGGACAAAGGTGACAGCTGTCATGTGCCTCCTCACCACGGGCATCTTACAGAGACCAACAGGGGACACAACAGGCATAACTCAGTCGTCCATGTCACACCTACTCACACAATTCCTCAGTGCACTGCTGCCACATTCTGCGGAGCACATCCATTTCCCCAGCACACAGGTAGAGCACACAGCACACATACAAGAGTTCCACAGGGTAGCACGTATGCCTGGCATGCTTGGGGCCATTGACTGCACCCATGTGGCCATCCACATGCCACCTGGCCCGGATGGTGTAGCATACATCAACCGGAAGGGTTATGCCAGCATCAATTGCCAGGTGGTGTATGATGCCAGGGGGCGCATAACCAATGTCTGTGCCACGCACCCTGGGGGAGCACATGATGCCTTCATCTGGCACCAGTCTGCACTGTGCCACAGGTTTGAGAGTAGGGACATCCCCACTGGCCACCTAGTGGGTGAGTATGCACATCACGCAGGATGACATGGGCAGTGGGGGGGTGCATAGTCAGAGGCGCCATGGGTACCGGTCTTGACGGCCCATGGCAGAGCGATGCTGACCACCATACTAACGTCCACCCTCTATACACAGGTGACAGTGGATACCCACTCCATCCCTGGCATCTCACACCATACCAGCACCCCACGATCCCATCGCAGCAACGGTACAATGAGGCATGTGCCACCACATGTAATGTCATAGAGCGGGTGTTCGGGATGCTGAAGGCACGTTTCCATTGCCTGTACATGTCTGGTGGTGCCCTACAGTACAGCCCCTCAAAGGCCAGCAGGCTATTCCTGGCCTGTTGCATCCTGCACAACATGGCCAATGACTGTGGGATAGCTGTAGAGGTCGAAGAGGGAGACAGCGATGGGGACGATGAGGATGCCGGTCCAGACGGTGATGGGCAGCCACCCCTTGGTCGAAGGGACCCCCGCCTGATCCAGATGTCACGGCTGCACTGGGACACCATCACAGAGGAGCACTTCAACTAACACAGGTAGGTCATGGGGCCATGTGCAACCACCAATGGCAAGGGCACAACCCTCAGACATGCATGGACGAACCCCAGGGGAGGATGGTGGCAAGGGAATTGGCTGAGCGTGGAACCGCACATGTCATAGGGATGGGCAAGACCTAACACGACACACAGTCACACACATGCACACACACACCCCCCCCACAAGACATGCACAAGGGGTAGAAGGCACACAGACCCCGACAGCAACCCCTAGCCACACACAGGTCCACAGACGAACACACCCAGTGCCCATCACTGTGCGTGTCACAGATGCTGGGCACCATTGCACACTAGTGGACAGCGCAATGCAGGCATCATCATGCACACGCCACAGTGGCCAGCAGCCAGGAGGGTGTGCACATGGACCATGTGTGTGTGCAGGGCCGGGTACCCAACCATGCATCGCACATTGCACAACTCACTGCACACAGGGCAGCATCAGAGAGTAGACATGGTGGGAGACAGGTCAGTCACGCGGCACAGTGCCACGGCCACCATGGATGCGTGAGTGGCCCCGCTGAGACCTGCCAGCCATGACAGGCTGACCATTTGCCTCATGGGGTGGCACCGACGGTCCCCCAGGGGTGACACTGCAGGAACATGACCGTGTTCGAGCAGGGGTCTGCAGCTCACCGAACATGCCTGCTCCAGGCATGCTCAGTATGCCCACAGCTGAGCCCAATGTCGACATGGAAGGTGTCGCACGACGCCGGGAACAGGGGGTGGACATGACACTGTGCGGTGTCTGTGGCACATGGGCAACAAACTGGGTACCCAATGTGGCCATGACAGCTGTGAATGCACTTGTCTGCCTGTCAATGGCAGCGATCACATCCTCCCGCTGCCGGGCCATCTCTGCCAGGAGCAGAGCGTGGTCTCTGCTGCGCTGCTCCTCTGCCTTGGTGCAGAACCACACTGAGTGCATCCACCACCCTAACAAGCCATGACTGCTGATCCACGGAAGCCTGGAGGAGGCAGCTGTGCTCATCAAAGAGGTCATCCGCCAGATCGGCATGCTGTCTCTCATGGTGTTCCTGGCCGTGCTGGGCATCACACCTTGGTGAAGGGCGCTGCACACCAGAGCCATGCCGGGGCATGTCCACACATGGTGCACTGATGCCAGCCCCCGACACTGTCCCCCAGTCGCCATTGTCCAACTGCTGACACTGCCGCTCCGGCCACCGCTCACCAGGGCTCACCGGTGCCACCGCAGCAGCTGCAACAGCTCCACTGACCTGGACCCACAGCAGTGCTGCCCTCTAGTGCATACAGGCACAGGCTGAGACTGTGATGTCACGCAGGCCTCCACGGCGGCACCACCCATGGCTATGCCCATGCTGTTACCTGCTGTGAGGCCATCCTGCAGCCCACACATATCACTGTCCGTGATCTGTGATCCATCATCATCAGTGCCAGATCTGGCACCAGTCCATGTCACAGCACACTGGCATCCATGGATGCTGTCATGCTAGGACACTGGCAGGGCCTCCACTGCACCAGCACCAACAACTTCAATCCAGACAGACAGGTGGGTATGCTGTGATCCTGACCTTGGACACCTGTGGAGGTGGATGGGCACTCCTCCATGTCCAGGGTATCGCCCTCAGTGGACACACCCACCACCGCTGACCCATGTAGATGCTCTGGAGCTGTAAGGGAACACAGTAGCATTAATGTATCTGCTCTACCCTGTGGCATTCCCCCCACACCCCACACAGTGACAGCTCAGGGCCTACCATGCAGTGACGGGCTGCCACCCATCTAGAAGCCACCACCTGGAACACCCTCTAGGGCACAATGCTGCATGCTGCCAGCCACCCACTCCTCCTGTGGTGTCAGGCATGGCACATCCGGCTGTCCACCACCAGTTGCAGCACATGCTACCCTGATAGCAGCCACCTTATCTTTTATCCTCCTCTTGTCCGTGCCCACCTTCTTCTTGCACTCCTGCACGGACCGCTGGTGGCTGCCATGCTGGTTGACAGCACGCACTACCTCATCCCATGCTGCAGCATGGGCCTGTGGTGTTCTCCGCTGTCCGCTGAGCAGCGGTTCCTTGTCGAGGTAGGCCTTAAACAGGGCACCTGATTCTGCCCAGGTGAAGTTGGGCCTCCTCCATCTCCCACGTCTCTGTTCCTCCTCCTCCTCACGTTCGGTCATTATTGATCTGCGGGAATGACAGGTGTTACCTCTGAATGTGCAGTCCCATGCATCTCCCACACACCACAGTCCACACTTCCAAACAGCATACAACCCACCACAATAGACTGCAATACCAAATAATGACCTCTGAAGCCCCATGCTGCATTTATATTAGCACAAAGCATGCAAATGAGGTGAGGCGCAACTTTAAGTGGATGCTAATGCAGTGGCTGTGCCATGGAATTGCTGATGACCTGATTTACATATGCTGGCTGAATATCGTGCTGTTGCACCTTGCGCAATTGTGTTGAGCGTGCTCAGGCAAAGGTGCAGCTCTGTGACATGCACAGTAGGCACCGTACGACGCATGCCCAGGGTGCTGACACTGGTGCCTGCCGTACTGATGACGTGTTGAGCAAGGGAGGCAGTGCAGAGCATGGCCACCACTGTGCCAGTGGTGCTAGTGCGCTGCTCACATGTATAGCACTCGTGCCCTGGAGCGCTGTAGGTGCCATGGTGCCACAGCATGTTAGGCCACTACAGGGCATCGCACACAGGCACCCAACCGCACTACACGCAGGGAGTCCCAATCGCACTGTGGCGGTCCATGCACGACAGACCCTTGACACTGCAGTCAACCTTTGCCTCCTAGGTTCCATGCGTCCGCATGGGTGCACCCCTATTGCACTGTTCAGTGACAGCACGATGGGGAATGGCAGCGCTGTACCGCGCAGCATTTGAACATGGTGGATTTGGAAAGCAAGCAGCGCCATTTTGTGATCCTAGCTGCAGTAGTCATGGCACACAGGAGAGCAGCCTAGTGGAGCCCTCTGGAACTGGGCCAATTTGGTGGCCATTGTAGAACCCCATGCTGGGGCCCTGTTTGGGATGTGCCCTTAGATAGGGGCAAGAAGCTGTGTGGGAGGAGGTGGCAGTGTCACTGGAGGAGGCCACCGGTATCTCCAGAAGTTCAGAGCAGTGTCACCACCGTTATGGGGACCTCTGGTGGAGGGACCCAGACAGGCTTGCCCATCTACAGGCACATGCCAGGCAAGGTGCAGTGCCATGTCCAGGTAGGTGCTCCATCCATACACTGGTAGCATCCATCCGGGTTTCACGGTGGGCATGTGTCCACCACAGGGGGCATCCAGTGTGGGCGGTGGTGGTCATGGTGGGGTTGCGGCATGGCTTGGCTGTGTGGGATCGCACACATCGGGGGGGCCTTTGCTACAGTTTTGTACTGATGTTCCCCTCTCCATGTTTGCACCCTAGGCCCTGGCACAGAGCCAGAGAGGCATGGGCACGTCATGAGCAGGAGGCTGCCCAGCAACAGCAATGTGATGGCAGGCCCATTCCACATCAGTGCCCAGATGTCATGGATGTAGGTGAGTACCTTTCTTCCAGGATATTCCGTGCATGCTGTGTTGCAGGGTAGTCGGCAGGGCATGACCACCATCCATTGACACCACTGACATGCACGCCACACGGTACACTCAGCACTGTCCTGTGGCACTGCATGTGTGGGTGTGCATCGCTGGTGGTCCATGCATGCTCCAGGTACATGGCTGTGCCACTGTCTTTGCACCACATAGCCATGTCACTGTACAGCCACGGTGGTGCTGTGCGGGACTTGGGTGGTGGGTGTGTGCAGCGGTCCACATGGCTGTGTGCACCTGGGTGGGCAGGTCTTGTGGACATGATCACTGTGGGTGGTCACACACCACCACAGGGGCGTGGCCCACTGCTATATGCCATGCACAATGGGTGGGCTGCAGGGGGATGGACATTCAGACCTATTGACTCTGCTCCCTTGTCCTAGGTGGTCGGCATTGGATGGCTGTTGAGAGGGCCTTGCAAGAGTTAATGCAGCTAGTGAGGGCATCACTGGAGATCCTCCAGCAAATAGAGAGGCATGAGGTCAGGAGACGGCAGTAGCATAGGCACCACAGAAGTGATGAGCGGGGCGGACGTTAGGCCCTCCATGCCCCCAGAAGAACCTTACCTCCCTGGACCCACCCTCACACCCCTTCTTCCCTCTCCCAGTTGTTCACCCCTGCCCTTACCCACCCCCACTTGGTTTGTGGTCCTTCCCCCTCATTGTATATATTTGTATATAGTTATGTTTCTTGCCTATTTTTAATACATATGTTTTGTTATGACAACTGTGGTGGCCTGTGATTTGCAGTGGGCTACAGGTGCTCAGCTGCAGTGGTGTGCATGGCGTCAGGGTTGGTGCAGATATGGGCGTGTGTGTGTACAGAAGGGAACCGCCTATGGTGTGGGTGGGGGAATCAGTCACTGTCTGTGGTTTGTGTGCTGTTCTCTGTACTCTGGCTGCCTGTGTGCAGTGGTCCATGGTGCATGCTCTGTGTCATGGTGCCCCTGTCAGACCGTCCATGGCCTGTGCAGCTGACAGCCTTGCATGTCTGTGATATGCACCATCTGCTCGCATGTCAGTGGTGGCTGTCCATGCTGGAAAACCACTGTGCCCGGCACAATGCCAGGTTGCCTCTTGTCACCGGTATGGTGCATGTCTGCCTCGGGTGGCACTGTGGCCTCCACTGATTTTGTCCCCCCTCCATGCTGTTGCTTGTGTCTCTTGCAGGGGATGTGCTCCACTGTCTGTCACTTGTGCTCCAGCCATGTGCTGGTGGCATACAGCTTCATGGTGCATGCGCAGGGTGGCTGGTACACCTGTGCCATGGAGGGGTGCTAGCCATAGGTACACAGCTGCTGTGTCCCTGTGTTGATGTGCACTTGGGTATGGGTTGGTGTTTGTCATGCACTGTGTTGCTTCCTATGTGGTGCATGCTTCCATGCACCACTGTGGGCTTCTTTGCTGGCTGTTGTGGCCAGTGCTGGGATGGGGTGTGTCCTTGGGAGTGTGTGCAGGGTGCTGTACCACTGGTGGTGGGGTCTGGGGCATGCTCTGTCACATGTGTGGTACCTCGTGTGCCAACGCATGATCAGTCTCTCAGCTGTACCTCGGCGGAGGCCATGCAGGGTGGCACTGTGTCTGCAGTTGTTGCATCAGTGTCTGCTGCCACCCGCTGCAGGGTGCTCACTGTGGGGCTGCCTTGCATGACTCATTGGTGCACAGGGTTGCATTGTCACAGTGGGGGTGGTGGCATGCATGGGGTGTCCTGCAGTGTTGGGCTCTGCTCCTGGGCAGGGTGTCTGGGGAATGCTGTACAGACTGTGTTCTGCACTGGTGGGATGGTGTAGCATGGGGTGGCTGGACCTCCTTGTTTGCTGGTCGCAGCTTGCCAGGGGGTGTGCTGGGGCACCATACCCCAGCTGTGGGATTGTTGCTGGTTTCCATGGCCCGGTGCTTCTTCCAGCTCTCCTCTGGTTGTGCGGTTCATGGGGTGTGGAGGGCAATGTCTGTTCTGCTGTGTGCTCCTCAGCCCATATCTTCCATATGTGGGGGACCCGTACATCCTGTCCCTGAGCATCCCTGGTTGTGCTGATGCTCTGCTACCCTGCTCCACTGCGCATCCCTGGTTGCACTATTGCACATCAGGCCTACGCCACTGCACATCCCTGGTTGCACCATGGTGCAGTTGGAACAATATTCAGTTGTGTGGTGCAAATGCATCTAGCCCTGTGCAGTGTTTGAATATCACTCGTGTTGCGCATAGGCACACTGTACTTGCGCCTGTTCCTGCTATTGCACTACTTTGTGTCGCAGTTTGAATATCTGGGCCTAAATGTAAAATCTGCTAAAATGAGAACAAAGAACTCATGCAAAATACAGGAAGCAGGTGTGGTGTTACATAAATCCACACAATGGCATTTTAGGCTATACAATGACTTCTCAGAAAAATAGACAGAGAGTACAGAAATGTATTCTCGGCATTCTGCTTATGCATTTCTATAATAAGCATAGTAATAATATTGGCAAAAATCATAATTATGTCCCTGGTAAATTACACTTATATGGTAAGTGCCAATGCCCCAAATGTTAGCACTGAATATATATATATAACACAATAGATAGTGTCAGTGGTGCACAGTGGGTTGCCAAAGAGGGTGTGGGGACCAAGTGTAACATCCACCCCTTGTTGTCTTACTGAAAAGGCAACAACACTAGTGGTTAAGCAGTGGGTATCCATCATTTACAAACCCTATGCATGAGCCTTGTAAAAGAATTTGAGTTGTTCATGGTGTTGTTTTAGAGTGCACTGTAGACAGCAAAGAGTTAGCATTAAAAATAAAATGAGATACTGTTGTATAATAACAAAACCTTTAAAAGTTAACTCTAACCTTGTATTGGAAAGTGCAGCACTTAAATCACCATCATGGATAAGGGTGTTAAGGGTTTCTCCAGCTTTGGAGATGTTATTGCTGATGTAGATGAGATGAGTATCCTTTCTATCTAAAAGTGTCTTAAGAAACAAACTCAAGGGATCAATATGGGCAATAAAAATGGGTAAATACTGAGAGCAAACAAATATTCAGGGTCAGTATCAATAATGTCTGGTCCTGGGATTGGAACAGGAGTAATCACTGTATGACCAATCACAGTAGTTTTACGAGGAACAAGACAGAAATTAGGAAACTGTATGTCACAAGTTTTAGACCCACAGGAGAAAGATTTATGATTAGTAACCACTCAATACTGGCTATCAGAATTATATGACACTCTCACTGTAGGAATCCTCCATTTATGCAGTTGAATTGGGCAGGTGGAGGACTGATTCTTGAGTCTGATAGTGAAGCAATGAACCTCTTCTGCATATTTCTGGTAGAGATGATCAGTCTTGCCCACTGGTAATGATGTAGCTGAAGCTAAAGATGTTGTTGCCCTAGGGGTACCAGTTTAATTTGAAGAAAGGTCTAAGTCCAAAGTAAAAAAACAATCAATGTTGTCTAGCGAGTATCTACAAACAGGCTTGATGACGTTGAATAAGTCACAGTGACATAAGTAGTGGTAACCCTTTTTGGCACAACATTCTGTATGAGGCACCACCCAAGCTTCCATGGTGGGATGGAAGACCAGAAGGGGTGGAAGGTTGATCTTCTCTCTGTAGATGTCTTCATCAAGATGCCAAATTGAATGGATGGAGGACAGTCTATGGAAAATGGCAGTCTCTGGATCAAAGTGTGATAAGGAGATGGTGAATTTGATGAACATGGTGTCATTGATGGTACAGTGGTTGCAGTGTAACATGGGCCCCTGTTGGGATAGTGTGTGACATAACGTAGATTTCTAGCAGTAGACATTGATATAGCGACAGATCTGGACACACACATTGTAATACCAGCAGTGGCTCTTCAATGTGGACAGTACCACTTAGCAAGTCATCTATCATGAATAATATCTGGAATACGTCCAGATTCCAAATCCTAGAAGAAATTAATAATAGCAGCAATTACATAAGAGCCATAAGCAGACCATAAAAGTTCCCTGGCAATATATTACTTGTCTGCCTCCTTGCTATTCTGAAAAACAAGTTCATTGATTTTATTCTTAGTGTCATTAAAACATTTAGCAATGTCATGCTTGTTATGCATAGTGCATTGCTCTTCCTGACTAAGCCCATTTACATCATGCAATAAAGGTAGTAAAACATAATTTTTCATGCCAGTCTGGAATTTAACTGTTTGGCTTTCAATGGCAGAAATGTCTGCCCTGTTCTAGATGGACATGCTAGATCCAAACACTCTGGATATGGTGCCAGTTGCACCAGTGACATCAGCAGTGGCATTCTCCTGCATGATGAGGAAGTTTTCTTGTTGCTTGGGTTAACTCTAGACCTGAAAAATACTAAGTACTCAGTAATATGTGGACCAGCCACAGGGTCTTGTGTGCATGTCTGGTATGAAGCAAGACTATCTAATAACACAGTGTTGAAAAACCTAAAAGCGTTAGTATTGGAACACATACCAAATTCAGCCATATTCCAATGGGTGAGATAAAAAAAAAGACAGGAGTGCACATAAATTGCACATTGTTCACAAGTGTGCCTGGAAGTGAGGTGGCAGTGAGACCACTAGGTGGACCATATTCCTGTGACAAAGTAGTAAGTTTCGCCTGTAGCGTATACTATAGAGAAGAACATAGCTGCTGTAGCCATGTAAATGCAAACACAAAAGTCTCTTGCAGAGTCTTCTGGATATTTATAACAAAAAGTAGGCTCAATCAAAGCAGTAAGGTTATATAGACCAGAATGTCTGTAACTGGTTTGGTGAATAGACAGGGTACTATTTGGGGCAATTCTGGTATTAGGCCAGCCTTGGAAAGTGCCTTTGTAAAGGTGGGCAACAGGAAGTGTCTATCCATGATTGTCAGTCTGCCATTCAATTTGGAGGGACAATTTGTTAGGTGTCACAACCATGGTAGGCAGGTCGGCATCCGTGCCTTCCTGAGCAGTGCTTAATTTGTTGGGAACATCTATGCTAACTCCTTCAGGGATGATGGTGTGTTTGTTTTGTGGGGTCATGTGTTTTCCCTCAGGATGGTCAAGAAGTGGAAGAAGTCACCTTAATGCGTGTTGTAGTCTGTTATAGTTTTCATAATCTTGCCATGGACATTGGGGAGTGCTCCTAGAAGGAGGATCAAATGCAAAATAGCCATCTTGTGTAGGTACCTTTAAGTAAGAAAGAAAAGGTCAGTAGATACTATTCCACCCAATGGAGTTAGGAAAAGTAATTATTCTCCTTTGTACAATATGAGCTGATTTACATGCAGCCATTTATCAGCAGGTTTCTTCTGATGGATGAGTCTAACTTGGTAGACTGCGGGACTGAGCTTGTTAATAATGGGGTAGGGTCCTTCCCACATATTGGAGAAGGGATGAGTAGGGTGTGCAAATCTGAGTACCATTATCTGGTCTCCGACTTGCCAATCCACCTCTTGTGTGTATTTGTTAAAGTGAATCTTAGATAGCTGTTGGGCTTTGCCCTTATGATGTGCAGTGTACTGTACAAGTGGGTTTTGATAATGTCATCTCTCAGTTTTGTGACATATGTGTCTATGGACACTCTGTCTGTAGTGGATGTGTTCAGATCAAGCAACAGGTGCTCAGGTAATCTCATGGTTCTACCAGTCATCACCTTGAAGGATGTCCATTGGGTGGTGGCTGAAGAAGTACCCCTAATTGCCATAAGGAGTAAAGGCAAAAGGGAATCCCAGTTCTTGGGATTGTCCTTGATGAATTTGGATAGCATTTGCTTTACCCATCTGTTGGCTCTTTCTACCTGACCTGAAGATTATGAGTGTCAGGGAATGCAAAACTTCAGGTGTACACCAAGAAGTTTGAGTGTTTCTTGCATTAACTCACCTGTAAAGCTGATTCCTTGATCAGAGTCTACCTTAAGAGGTAGGCCCCATCTGTAAAACAATTGTTCTTCCAGGAGTCTTGCAGTCACCTTCGATGTACATTGTTGAGTGAAAAAAGCCTTGACCCATTTGGAGAATAAGTCGGTGATCACAGGGGTGTACTTGTTGTTCCTGCTGGTAGTGGTCAGAGGACCAATGAAATCAATTTTAATTGCATGCCAGGGACCAGACTGTCTCTGGGAAGTAATTTAGCATTCCTTCTGTTTGGGGCAGGAGTGTTCTCCACACAAACTAAACAGTTTTGGATGTAATTTTGGCAGTGTGGACCTGTATGTCATGATCCTGGAGAAGAAGAGACCAGTGAGTCAATCTGGTATTAGATACGCTCTGTATGACGGCAAAACATTTGTGGGAATGTGGTTCTTGTGCAACATGATGGGTGAATACCCAATAATGTACAGAAAGTGCTTAATAGTCCAGTATGTAGCCAGAAGTTTTCTTTCACAAAGACTGTACTTCCGTTCCACTGAGGCCAGCATCTGGGAAGCATAGGCAATAGGTATCAGAATGCCATTAGTGTTTTGAGCAAGTACTGTAGACATGGCAATATCTGAAGTAGCCGATTCCAGATGGAAGGGTAAGGCTGGATTGGTGTTAGCTAATGCTGGTGCAGAGGTCAAAGCCTGTTTCAGAAGGGCCACAGCATTAGTGTGAATGGGACACCAAGTCCAGGAGACATCCTTTTTCAGGAGCTCATACAGAGGGGAAGCCTTTTGTGCAAAATCACAAATGAAATCTCTGGAATAATTGACCATTCACAGGAAATGTCTGAGTGTTGCTATACTGGTAGGAAGTGTCAAATCCTGTAGGCCTTGTATCTTCTTCCAGGCCAGGCTTTTGCCTTGTTCTGTGATACACAGACCAAGGAAGATAACCTCTGTCTGACACAATTGTGCTTTTGCAGGATTGCACTTGAGGCCTGCTCTCTGTAAGAGAGTCAGTTACTCATCAAGGAGGTCTAAATGTTGCTCCTTAGTGGCAGTTGCCAGGAGCAAGTCATCCACATATTGCAGAAGACATTGTGGGGCAAAGAAACCCTGCAAGGTGTCCATCATGTATAGATGGAAGAGGGGAGGGGCTGTTGTGAAAGCCCAGTGGGAGGCAGGTCCAAGTGAACTGGTGACCCTCAAAGGTGAAAGCAAACTTGTACTGGCTTTCCTGAGCAAGTGGCAGTGATCAAAACCCATTGGAGATATCAAGGGCACTAAACCACTTATGATCTAGTGTTAGCAATTTGAGCACATCTGGTGCTGAGGCTAATGTAGGGGGGCAGCTAGGAGTGGCTTGATTAAGTCTCCTGTAATCGATAGTGAGTCTCCAAGATCTATTGGGCTTTTTTCACTGGCCAGATGGGTGAGTTGATGGTTGAGACACAAGGCCTGATCATACCTTGCTGAAGAAGTGACTGGATGGTTTCTCTGAGTGATGGTAAAGCCTTTGTAGGAAAAGGATATTGCCTTTGCCTATCTTGTTCTGGACCTGAAACTTCAATGATGGTTTGCATTCACCCACAATCATGTTTGTGTGTTGCAAAAACATCAAGGTGTTTCTGCAGAAAGGGTAACAGTTCTTTGAAGAACTCATGTGTCTGGAATAGAGCTATGACATCATATGCCTTGTCATTGACTGCAATGGCGACAACCACGTGGGAATCAGGAATCATGACCGTATGGTATTGTCCTTTGATTTGGATCAAAAGTCGATCGGCTAAATCTATTACACAGCTGTATAATGCTAGGAAATCAATTCCTAGGATGCTGGGGCGATGATGTAATACCATGAGGTTAAAAGTGTGGTTTGTGTTGAGGGTACCCAGCACCACGGAGAGTACAGTGGAGTGGTAGGTAGACAATTTAGTGCCATCCACACCTTAAGCATTGGTCCTCCATCCAGTGGGCCAAGAGGAATTAGCTGGATACTCATCATGTAGTACAGACTCAGCCGCACCTGTATCTAGCAGCTCAACAATTTGGCGGCCCTCAACCGTGGCCTTGGAACAAGGCCTTCCATTTGTGTCAATAGTGATACTGTTCACAATACAGACTGGGGCCTGTAAATGTCAATCTGAACCATTACTGGTGTCTTTAGGTGGTTCCTCAAAATGCAGGCTGGCAGGATCATACCTGGCCTCTTCCAGGTCCTGTATAGGATAGAGGGAAGAATGGGTACTGCTAGTAGCTGCAATAGACAAGGCCTCAGGATTAGGGCCTGCTGCAGCTTGGTCAGAGGAGGTTCCTGTATCTCCTTGGCCTAGTAGGGACTGGATTAACAGAGCTAATGCTACAACGGTCTGCCTTGGGATGGCCTAGGCCACTGATTGGACTTTCCCAAGGAGTGTGTGGAGGTTATTATTCTCCACTACTGCACCATGGTAGGAAGTGCCTTGTCAATAATTTCAGTTGCCCCGGTTGTCATTTTGATCGGAATTAGGGTTATTCCAATTTCTTTGTTCCTATTTTTTTGCTGTTTCCCACCATCTTGTAGGTCTGTTTATCATCAGAGGGTGCAGTCTTGCTGTTCTGGGCCTTGCCTTCCACTGTGTAGTGGGTTGTGGGCTTGCAGGTAGATTGTACTGCAGTCACCTTGGCTTTGGAGCCAGAATTCAGATCTTGGAGGTAGAGCTGGTAGACATGCTCTGTCCTTCTAAGAATGTTTGAAAATTTGTCAGTTCTGGGGAAAACCACAGGCTTGACCTTCTCACACACAGTCGGAATCATATTCTGAATGAACAAGGTCTTGTACTCGATTTGCTCTCTGTCCACTATCTCTTGTGTGGAGGTTGGGGAATCTGTCATTTTGAGAGTGTGGATGAGCACCATCTTGGCTGCTGTCATCACCAGAATCATCATCTCTGAGTGACGTAAGGTCTGGTGTGCAATGGAACCCACCCATTGCTTTTACATGACCAGCAAGCACCTCTCGCTGATGACGCTGCTTTGCCATCTTAGCTCTGCACTGTATGTGACTAACATTTGCATTGTTCTGCCCAACACCTCGTGCAACCTCCTTCTGTAACACTCTATACATGGCACTCAATTCGCAGTTGTCCCTAAGTTCTCTATCCAGTTCATCACTTACCCATTTCAGGTCCTCTCTCAACTTCTCATTCTCCTCATGCAAAGACTCATTTGTCTCACTCAACAAATCATTCATTTGCAAAACTTGCCTCTTACCCTGCTTCAACCTATCACAATCCTCTCTCAACATGCATAACTCTCGATCATTATTCTTCACAGTAAAATGCAAAGGAGTCTCATTCTTATATGCAGAGACTGAAGTTGCTCTTCCAGCCTCTGCTATTTACTAAGATATTCAGATGCCTGCAAGCCCATCTCTTTATTAAGAGCTGAGTGTTGCAGTTCAAGGGAATGAAACCTCACCTTGGTGGCTTATATAGCAGCATAGAGATCCACAACCGACAGCCCTTTAGAATCATGCTTTTTGGCTGTTTGTCTTGCCTCTGAGTACTGGGTTGAGATCCCCAGTATGGTGCTATCAGAGTGGTTCACATCCAGTGCAAAGTCGCTCTAGTCTCCATGGGAAGTGAGAAAGTTAGAGACATCGAGTCTCAGATCTGCACAAATATTGGACGTGGTAGAAAAGGTTAGGAAACCTAAATGGACCCATCAGTGGTTACCCTGCTGTGTATTGATCCACAGTGGTTGAACCAAACAGACAGTATGGTATCTTCACTCACACAATCCTGCAACTCAAGACTGCCATTGAACAAGGAGAGATGGTATCAACCTTGCCTAGTAAACAGCCAGACTTTACATAATGCTACAGAGTGAAAAATGCATGTGAGGTGGTATGGGCGTGTACATGTACTTAATACTCACAAGGGGAAAGCCAGTAAACAGTGATTCTTTGCTAGTTTAAATCACCTGCACACAGTCACCAATAATATCAGGGTGTCAAGCCCTTGTCAGGTTCTTGGTGGTAATAAACCAGCAGAAGAAACAACAGACGAGTGGCATATGTGAAGGGTGTTTCTTCACAGAGAGGGTAGTGGAGCCCTGGAACAGACTACCGGACAGAGTGGTGGAGGCGATATTGGTGGAAGAATTTAAGAGGACATGGGACAAGCATTTGGGGCTGAGTATCAGGGGGAGGGTGGGGGCTGGCAGGAAGGGGGAGATGTAGAGGAAACAAAGGGCAGACTAGATGAGCTGGAGGGTCCTTTTCTACCATCAAGCTTCTATGATTCTATGATTCTATAATTATTTGATGTGGTAATAAACTTGTTTGTTACACAAAAATAATCTTATGCCCTAAAACAGGTCTTACCAAATAGACACTGGGAGCCAGAGTTTCCCAATACCCCAGGGTATGAAGACGGTCTCAGAGAGAATATGTAATACAGCAGGTTAAATACTATGATAATCACCATAGCAACTATTACTTCTTGCAGGAGTTAGATACATAAAACAAGCCCTATTGGCCAAAAGTTAGGTGGCTCCACAGTGTATCTATAGATATGCACAGAGTGTAAAATCTGCTAAAATGAGAACAAAGAACTCAAACAAAATAGTAATAATATTGGCAATAATCATAATTGTGTCTCTGTTAACTTACACTTATACAGTAAGTGCCAACACCCTAAATGTTAGTACTGATTATATATATAACATACTAGATATTGTCAGTGGTGCACAGTGGGTTGCCAAACAGGGCATGGAGACGAAGTGTAACACTATATAAATATAAATTCATCTTCTTCTCCTACGTATTTGTTCTGGGGAAGGGATTTATTTGTTAGTTACTTGGGCTCTAGACAGAGGGGTAGCGATGGAGTGAAGGGTTTCAACTTTCTTTGTTTTTTTTAATGCCACTCCTACACTTCAGGCAGCAAACTTCATGAGGGAAGATTCAGCCTTCCGATAGTTGGCCCTTGTCAAGGGCTAATGGTGTATAATTTTTTCCATGGACATTGCCTTTTGTGATTCAAACATACAAACTTTAAGTCAGATGAAGGACAGTTGCCCATCAAGTCTGTCCCCTCACTTCTCAGTGGTTAGTATCTGTCTCATTTCGACTCCAATAAATAATCATCTAATTTTTCCTTAAATGTATCTTTTTAAGTTTACTATGCTACATGGGACTGTATTCCATATACAGTACCAATCAGCCTCAATGAAAAACAATAATTTCACCAGCCCCACCTAAAGATTTCCCCTTGCAGTTGCTTATTGTGGTCCCTTGTTGTAATTTCATTTTGTTTAATATTTAACCCCATTTTTTTGGTTAACTCTGAATCCTTAAGGAACTTACAGTATGCCAGAATATTAAGTCCCCATTTAACCTCTTTTTCTCCAGACTGATTCCACTCTGTTCCTGTATTCCATTCTTTCTCGAATGGACGAACTTTGTGAAACTTTTTTTTTTGCTTGCGCACACATGCGCAGCAAACATCTTGTTACAGTAACCAGATTTCAGAGGTGTGCCACTCTTGAGTTCGGTGCAGCTCAGGTTTCAGTGGGCTTGAATGTAACAAATCAATGATCAGGAAGGCTAATAATGACACTGTTCTCTTCTTACTAGGTGGAAACTTCATGTAGTTGAAATGAACAAGCCATTCCTATCACAGAGTGCCTCACTCCTTTAATCTACATGACCCTGCCCAGCTGTAAGGCATCATTGTCAGTTTCTCCAGGCTCTCATTTAGAAGAGGGGAGTGTAACAAACAAGGTGTGATTGGTGGCAGCTCACTCTGGTCCCCCTCCTTACATGATATGCAAGCCACGATCAGCAGCTCTGGTTCCCAGAGCTGCCATCTTCTGTAGGGATCATGGGCTGCAATAAACAGCAGTTGCATTTATTTGTAACTGCTCTGCCTAGCTGCTGTAGCTGACAAGAGTCACACATTTTTCAGCTTAGACTGCACAGTTGACTACCCCCTCCTCCTTCTCCTTTGAAGACTTACTGCATTAAGGGTAAAGCTGTGTAAACATTCTGAAGCTTTGGTACTCTCATATTTCAGGAAGGAAGAAAAATGCATGAAAATCCATATGTTAGGAAGTTGTCAATTTCTCAAGCTGAAAGTTTTGCCCACAGCTTTGGGATTTGTTCATGACTTGGGGTCAGTGCTGAGCAGGTAATATTTAGTTTTTTCTGCCACTGGTAAGGACTAAAATCTCTGTGACCTGTTTTTCCCACTACTTGAGGACACTGAATGGCAGACATTAGAGAAATATTTAAAATATTTTGCAAAAAGATTTTTGCATGCAGCAAAAATTGTAAATAGCTATAGTAAGGGGCCGGGCACAGAGAGAAGACTTTGAGGTAGTTGGAGGCTTGGGTGTGGATGGATGCACTTAAGGAGGAGTGCACACCAGTGAATATACATACCAGTATAATCCCAACTACTGCTTTCCCTGCTTGCACCCACCTGTGTGGCACGCGTTCTCCTAGGACCGTCATCACTGCTGTACCCACTGGTGAGGAAGACATTTCCTGAACACCCCCCCCCACACTTTCCCTGCTTGTCTTGCACTTGTTCTCCCAGGACTCTTATCCCATCTCTGCTGTTTCCTGAACATACTCATTGAGCTGCACTATAATCTCAGCCTGAACATCCCCCCTCCCATTTTCTTCCTGATCTTTGCTGTGTCAGAATGTGGAGTGAGATATGGGTAACACAGGATGATCAAGGAATGGTTGGGAACAACATTGCGATGGAAATTATTTTTAAAAACAGCTTAACAAAGGCTAAATAAGTGTATTCAATAGCCTGCTGTTTAATGGGACAGCAGCTTGATTGGAATAACAAGCCTGCCACCAGGACATCCAGGCCACCGGTAGCTGTGTTATAAACTATACTTTGACAATTTTTATTTTGTTTGCTTCTTGACTTACAGTATTTACAATGGTTATGTCCCAGTACTGATGCAGATAAAGATAAAAATACAAATGTTTTATTTTTTTTGCAAGGCACATTGCAGATAACAAATGGCTCTATTTATTCCATATTCTCTTAATTGTCAGTTACAAGCCTGCTTTAAATATAGAACGGTATACGTGCCACCAGTTAATTATTTTTAATTTGTGCAAGTTTTTGTATTGTATTTTTTAACTTAACTTCTATGTACCTTTGTAAATATAAAATATTCTTAAAACTGACAAATAAGGGAGAAGGGATAAATACAGCCACTTGCTATCTGCAACATAAAACCAAATCTTTGGTATTCACATCAGTACTGACACTTAGACATTCTAAATAACATCAAAACATTTTTATGAGTACAATTTTATTATTTACTGAACACTTCAAACCAGTGGCAGCACTACATGGGGGCATGTGCCCTGGTAAAACAAAACTGTGCCCCTGTCTATACCTTGTTCTATGACAACTTGACTGCCTCTGGCAGCAGTACGTTCATTGCCTATACTTTAGTTTTTGCAGCCTTGCCCTGGCCTAGCTTCTGACTGACTGTGTCTGCCTTGCCCTCACTTATGATACTGCTGTGCCTGAGGGACATAACAGGTGCATACTGTGGTGAGCTGTGACCCGCCAACTCATACAGCCCTATCCTGCTATAACAACTCACCTCACTCCATGAGTACTGTGATGACCTGCAAAATGCAAGTCGATGTTGCGCATACAGTCAGTCTGCTGCACAATGTGATTTGCTTGCAAGAAATTCCACTTCTCGAAATATGACCTTGATACACCTATAAATCTGCATCTCTTTTTTTCATCTTGTGTACCTGCTGTTACAGAGCATCACTGTAGTGCTGCAGAGTGAGTGTTGACAATGCCACAGCCAATGGAGTAAGAGTCAGAGTAAGAGTCAGTGCGAGACTGCCCTGGTGCAATATTGTCATGACTATTATGTGTGCAGTGCTGGTGCAGTGTGAACATTCTGCTAAATGGTACAGTCACTGACCCTGACACTGTCCCCAGCTCCACAGCTCAGCTGAGCCTGGCTGCTGTAGTCTTGGAAATGCTGCAATCAGTTTGACAGTATGAGTTGTCTTGGTTCCCTTGTTCTGTCCCAGACTGGCTCATCTCCATCCAGGGTATCATGTATAAGCAATAAGGATAGATAGATAGATAGATAGATAGATAGATAGATAGATAGATAGATAGATAGATAGATAGATAGATGGATGGATGGACAGACGGACGGATAGATATTTTTATTTATAAAAGCACCTATTTCCAGAGGCTCTGGGTGCTGTACAACCAATAGCAATACAATAGTTAAAAATCATGCACAAGATATATAAAAATTCCAGCTGGGAGCATACACTTAATCTATCTATCTATCCCAATTAAAACCACTAAATTAATTAATAAATGCTTGCTGTACCAAATACATCTTCAGGCCCTTTATACAGGCTTCTACTGAGGTAGCCTCCCTCAGATAAACAGGCAAGGAGTTGCACACGGTAGGCATGGCCACTGAGGACACCGTGTCCCCAGGATGCAACAGCCCAACCCTGGGGACTCAAAGGAGGCCTCCCCCAGCAGAACGGAGTGCCCAGGATGGGCATTAGGGGACAAGGAGATCTTGCAGATATTGCAGTAAGACACAACTGGGAGTGGGTTGTCGTCTGATAAGAGCAGGTGTAAACTGAGGCATGAGGTGCTTGCCACAAATGCTTTCAGCACCTGGAAAGTGCTCTTATCAGACAACAACCCACACCCCTGAAGTGTCTTATTGCACTTACAACATGGGTCTCAGAATTGAAAGGCTATGCCTGTGGTTCAATGACCGAGCAATCAACCACTCCCCCCTTCCTGGGCTATATAAGCAGTTCCTCCTAGTCTCACTCTGAAGCACTTTTTCTTTGCAGCCATGGGCTCTGTCAGTTTGTCTTCTCCCTTGGGGCCTGCTGAGACTTTTATCCCCCCTCCCCCAGTGTTGCTGTTTTCAGCTCTGCTTGGTTTCTACTGGACTTCTGTTTTATGTTCTGCCTTTTAGTTAGTATTGCTTGCCTCTGGCTGCTGCATGCTTCTTTGTGTTGCCTGTTTCCTGTCCTCCTGTGTTTGTGTTTTTGTTTTGCATTTTTCTTTTTGGGGGCTTTCTGGTTTCTCTAACATCCTGTTGCCCTTTGTTTGTATTGTGCTAATCCTGTGCTTGTGCTATTTTGGCTCCCATTTCCTCACCAGATTTCAGCAAACTCTCAGTGCATCTGCAGTTGTTATCTGTATGTTTCAGCTCAGTTGCTCCTTCCCTGCTTCTGCTTTCAGTACTTATCCACCTTACTTGTTTGCACCTGTGCAGGCTCACTCTGCAAAGCTAGCCCATGGCATTCAAACCTGCTTTCATGCAATTATATAATGCAATATTGCTGTTGTTTGCAGTGCATTGCCTCTACCTACATTTGGAAATTTGTCCAGTTTGGCTACTTCAAGAAGCTATAACTAATTGCTGTTGGATGCTGCTTAACTACTTTTGCATGCTGCTTCATCATACTCTGGAGGTCAGCTCATCTGCAGCTGTCACTGTAAACTAGTTTTAAATCTGCATGTGGGTCATGGTGCTTTACTGTGGCTTCCGTGTTTTTCCTACAGCGGGGACTAGAGAGTGGTAGTGCAGAGTCATAGCCCTGTGTGATCCAAATACCTCATATTTGAATCCTCCAAGTATTTATGTCACCTTTAACTGACTTCCTTAATGGGACTAGTTGTCTTGCCCTTCCTACATGTCATACAAATTGCCGCCTCTCAGACCTACGTGCAGGTCTGATCATTGCTTACTCTGTGTCACAGACCTATGTGCAGGTCCACTCATTGCTTACGTTGCCCTTGGAGATTTAGTCTGCTATTTGCTGCTATACAACATGTATGATCTACAGTACGTGAGGGTCTTCAGTGCTCTGCACTTCTTTTATGCTCCTTCCCATTTTGTTTCTTCCATAATCAGAGGCATGCCAGCCATGACCATTAGTTACTATGACTCAAGGCTCACCTTGCAGCTGATGGTCTCGCTCTGCACCTACGAAGTCCGCAGCTCGAGTGTGCAAACCTTGGGGCAAAGTCTTTCTCATTTGGCACATAGTGGGAATGTCCTCACTCCAGGTGGAGCTTTAGCTCTGCAGACATATCAATGGCATTTCTCGATGCAGAATTTAAAACTTCATCTATGAAGGGTAGGCCTTTAAGCCCAAGGGGGCTCCTTTTGCTTACCGAGTGGGTTCGGTGGCACCTTCTAAGGTATTCTCTCTACAACTGCTTATTGTTCACTTGGTTTGTTTTTAGCCTCAGCAGTCATTGCTGTCCTCCTCCCACCTTGGAGGAGGCTTGTTGCAGAGCAAACCAGCTCGCAATCCTCCATGGTGTTCCCTTTAGAGGGATAGACGAGTGCTTCCCTCCAAATTGGAATGTTTTCCACTCCCCTTTAATTGGGTTTCCAAATTGCAGTAGCAGAGCTGTCATTAATCAAAAATATCCTGAGCCTGGAGGGAAGGTGACCTAGGCCTTGGATCCCCAGAGGTTTCCTCCTCAAAGGTTTTTTCTCCTCTGTGCCACAGGTCATAATATTTAGTTAGCATTAGGCAGTATTCCCTAGTTTATTTAGGTAGATTCCACTGCTGGATGGAGGTGGATATTGTTCCTGTTTACCATTCTTTCTCTCCTTAGAAAGTCCCCTGCAGTCATTCATGCAATCCATTCTACCTGTGCTATTCTGCTAACCTGCATCTCTTTATGTTTATCAAGCTGCCTGTTGCTGTTACTCTACTTCTCTGCCTCATCGTCATTGATCATTAGTGTTCCGTTGGCAGTGTTGCAGTTCTTTTGGGGATTCTTCCTAAGGTACCTTTAGCCATGGGAAGCTTCCTGTGGCACCTCTAGGGGTGGAACCCTCTTCGAGGGTTCCTTTGCCTTTTGTATCCCTATTGGGTGGTAGTTCCTCTGGAACAGAGAGTGTGAATGGCCAAAGCAAGGCACACAGTTGCACAAGCATAACACTATACTGGTTGTGTAGGTCATTGAATTGAAAGGCTATGCCTGTGTTTCAATGACCGAGCAATCAGCAACTCCCCCTTCCTGGGCTATATAAGCAGTTCCTCCCAGCCTCACTCTGAAGCACTTTTTCTTTGTCCCTCCATCCTCCACTCCTCCTCCAGTGGCATGCCACTCTCCCCCCCAGAGAATTCTTCCTAAGCTACCTTTAGCCAAGGGAAGCTTCCCGCAGCACCTCTAGGGGTGGAACCCACTTTGAGGGTTTCTTTGCCTTTTGTACCCCTATAGGGTGGTAGTTCCTCTGGAATAGAGAGCGTGAATGGCCAAAGCAAGGTACATAGTTGTACAAGCATAACACTATACTAGTTGTGTAGGTCACTGCAGTAAATTTTTAAGCATTTAAAAAAAAAAAAGCTTTATCCCTCCCGCTTTTTATAAAAATGTTCCCTGTATTAAAGTGTTGCCTTGCAGAAATCTGGAGCTGCCAGCAGAGAGTGCTTGTAGTGGCTTGCATATGTTTTCATTTGCAGCCCCACCCCCCTCCTCATTTTACCGCTGGAACACCTGGACTGCAGAAGTTGCTACCAGTCTGGCTGGTTAAGCTATACCTGCCAGTCCAGTGTTTACAGTTTTGGGTCTAGTCCGGCCAGCAGTCCAGATTTTACCATATCGCAATTTTCAAACTGAGTAAAAATCAATGGACAGACTCAGGCTCAGTCAGCACCATATCAAGACAGCACATCAGCTGCTGAGATCAAGTACTTTAAGGCTCTAGATTTAGGGATGGGTTATTCAGGTGGCTTCTTTCTAAGAATCTAAGTCCATGGTTTTTCTAAAATACTTCATTAGCAAGTCTTGTTCAAGGTTCAATGTTTTTAACACACCAGCATTGCATGTCTAGTGCTTACTGTGAAAGTTCCAGTTAGTTATCATGCTCCAAAGGCTTCTAATGTGCTAACCTGGGAAAATAATCTGTCAGTCTATTAGACAGTCCCATCAATTTTCACAGAAAACCCACTCATTGACATAATATGCTCCAAGACTGTAACTGTGAACTGAACATTTTACAAGTTATTCAAAAGGCTAGGAAAGACAATCAAACATTTGGAATTGCTTACTTTGCTGAAGAGCTACAGGAAGCATTGTAGTAGCAATTTGACCACACCTAGTGGCTACATATTGATGAAGTTGCCAGTTGGCCAGTCCCCCACTACTAATTTTGTAGCCACATAGGTTGAAGACTGCATGACACCCATCTACTTTGTTACACATCAGTGTTACTATCACTAGAATAGCAAGTTATTTTACACTGAGACATGTCAAAAGAAAAAAAGACTCATAGACCATACTGTCTGCCCATTTTTCTTACCTTAGCCTTACCGACCTACTTTGGTCGTGTCAAGGATAAATCCCATTGGTAGTTTGTCCCCTTCTCCCCCCACTCTTCATCCCCTTTACTGTCCTTATTTTCATCAACCCCTTATAACTGTCCCATGATCTCTTTAAACATGTCTCCATCTTGTTTACCACCTCCCTTGACAGACTATTCCATCTATGCACTATCTTTTCAGTGAAGAAGTACTTTCTGATATCCTTTCTGAATCTACCCCCATAAGTTTATACTGATGATTTCCCCTAGTTGATGATCCCTCATTGTGTTTACACTGGTCATGACACTCTACCCTGTTTATCCTTTTCAGATACTTAAAGTTCGTTATTACAGCCTCTCCCCCCTCCAGCCTCCAGCAGTACTTGTTCAGGCTGACCAGACACTCCAACATGATTTTCCTTGTTGACCTTATATCATGTTTGTAGCCTGCTTCTGAACATGTGCTATGCAGACTTTATCCTTGCACAAATGTGGTCTCCAGAACTGGACACAGTACTTCAGGAGTGACTACCCTAGTGATCTGTACAGGGGCAACACTACCTCTTTTCTCCTACTGAAGAAACTTCTCCCTATACATCCCATTACTATCCTCATGTTTCCCTTTAGTACAGAACTCCTTTCTGAGGTCCCACTCTCACCTGGTGCACCTACTGTACCCCTTTCTTTGCTACTGACTTAGCAACAATTTGTATGGCATGTATACCATATCTCTGCCTATTGGCAGGCTTACCTGAGGTTTGATGGGGCAGTGGGTAACCTCATCACACCCCCTGAGTGCTATAAGAGCACATCTCTTTCCAAGCATTTGCAGATGCTCCTTTCATTGCTCTCAATGGCCAAATGGCTGCTGGTTCCTGCCCACCCTGTCCCTGCTAGTCTGCTTGCCTTCCCTGGCATCTCTCACCAGGTCTTTGTTGCCTGGAGACTCCTCTTCCCCGGGGACCACTCCACCACCCTAGGGTCCTGTTGCATCTACTTTCTTTTTCAAAAAAATTAGATCAACCACCAAAATAGTCACTAGGCAAATAGATTAAATATGGTTTACCATGTTTTTATTAGTGAATATCCATATAAGCAGTCACTTCACCAAAACTTCCATTTACACATTTGACATGAGTTCAGTGTGGTGGATGCTGCTAGTGTTACATTTCACTCAGGAAACTCTGAGTTTGGTGGGTGCTCTGATTTTTTTGAAAACGTTTGTTGTTCATTTTTGTAGCACCACCTACTCCCGGTGCTCATCATTTTTGTTTCATTGATACTCTACTTTCTTTCCATCCTGTGGCTGCTTCTCTCCTTGCTGGGGCCTCTGCCACCTGGTGGCTGCTCCTCTAGCTACATCTCTGGCTTCACTGGTTGCCTGATTGCTCCTCTTAGTGGCTGTGCCCCACCTCCCTGCAGCTGCTGCAGACTCAGAGTTGGGCAATTTTTGCCTGTTGCTGCCTGGCTCTCCTGGCAGCTGATGCCTTTCACTTCTCTCTATCCCTCACCCTGCTGCTGTGGTCTGCTAGGGCTAGCTCCTCTCCCCCTGCTGGCCCAGTCTTTCTGTCTCTGCTTGCCTTCGCTGCTGCTGCACTGCCTGCCTCCACATCCCTCCAGTTTTGGCTGTGGCCATGCCCCTCCTTTTGCTTCTTTGGGCCTTCCTACCATCCTTTGGCTTGGGTGTCTGGCCTGCCTCACTCCTCAAGGTCCAGAATACTTCACTTGTGGCTTCATACTACTGATGTAACATCCTTCATTACCCCCATCGGAAGTCCCTTACAAGCTCCAGATGCATCACCTCTATGGCATTGTACTACTAACGATGCATGGGTACCAGGCTCATTCCCCCATGACCACTGGGCTTGTGCTCCACCACCCCAGGTCTTCACCCCCAAAGACTACTCATGCCCCATGATTATCATGTTCTTGCCCCAGTGACAACCTCAGGATTCAGTATACATTTTCCCTTCTGGCAATACTGCAGCTATGGTAACTGTGCATCTACAGGTCTTACTACTTCACCCATATGACTTTATACCAACTGACCCATTCCTTGCCTGTCTCTGCCTATGCTCTTTCCTCCTAGTGCTACCTCCACTCCTCCTGGTATCAGTTAGGGCCTTGTTTTTCCTAGCGTAACTTAATGGCTTAGTTCAATAGGGACCAGTGGTAGACAGATTTCTTTTCTATGCAGTAATTCATAAATGTTTCCTGAGGTGTTCTGTAGTCCAATTGTAGTATAGTTGCCCTGTAGTCAGAGCATAGTGTAGTGCTGGAACCCTCTCTAAGGGTTCCTTTGGTCATATGGCTGCAACTCTGTGATACTCTCAACCTATTGAACTCAGGAGGTGTGTGGACAGCTCATTTGCTTGGCATTGATTCAGCCATTGCACCTGCTATGTACATGCCAGGTTTTTACTCTTACCCTTTCCTTTAGTGGGATCTTGCTATCAGGGATCTCTCTCTCTAAACACTGAGTTGAGCACCAGCATTTAGGGCTCCTTTAGTCATATGATTGAAAATCTCTGACACCCACCTAGGTTTAGACATCTTACAAGTATGCAGATTGACCATTTCTCCATAGCAGGTTTCAACTCCTTGCAGAAGGCTGATCTTCCTTATTACAGGAACTCAGTCTCCTTCATCCAAGGGAGTTGCCTTCCTTCTGGGTATTTTTAGTCATAGAATGTTAGCTCTGTGACACATTCAAGGATGATCATCCAGTTAGAAGGATGGAGCAAGTTTCTACTTCCTCCAAAATATGCCAATGTCCTGTTCCTTTCTTTATTACACAAAAGCTGAAGGCATTCGAGTTGCCCAGTTATCCTCATCCTCTCTGCATTCAATTTTCATTGTTTCCTACAATGCCTAGCCTAAAAAGACAAGTGCATGGCCTGTAGGGATGGTGACCTACAGTAGAAGTAACATTAAACTGTTCCTGCAACTCACTGGTTTAGCATTTTTCAATGGATTGCTTAATGTGTGCACTGCTCATTGCAATGAATTAATAAGTGTTTTCTAGTGATTTGTCTCTAGCTAAATTTCAGCTTCAGCTACTTTGCAGCTCTCTAGAAGCTTTTATTAATTCCGTGCCACAAGCATTGCACAAATTAAGCAGCCGATTGAAAATGCTAAACCATAGAGTTGGAGCCTGATTTCACTGCAGTACTGCACTGTACTTTCCACTTTGATTGGGACATACTGTATGGATTTGTCACCCCCACTGTACTAAATGACCCCCAGTCTGCCTAATACAGTTTATAGTCTGACTTTTTTTAACACTGTAATTCCAGATAGCCCAAACTCATCGTGCAGCTAGACTCATGCATTCACAAATTAGGATTTTTTTATGCCCCCTGTTATTTTTATTGATTGTAAAGCTAGGCAAAATGTTTAGTTGAAATATGCCACTTACAACCAAAAAAGAGTGCTCTAACCCATATAAAGAAAGATAAGAAACTGCTGAATCCTTGGCTCTGGGCATATGCATTGCATGTGTAGTACATTGTGCATGCCCAAAGCCAAAGATTAAGCAGTTTCTTATATTTCTGTCTATGGGTTAGAGCACTCATATTTCAATGTAAGCAACATATTTCAACTTAGAATTCTGCCTAGTTTCACAATCAATAAAAATATTGAGAAGTATGAAAAATTCATAACTTGTGCATGCATGAGTCTATCTGCAGAACAATGACGATCGGTAGTTAAGCTTGCAGGCAATGAGCTTGGGCTGTTGGGAATTAATTTTTTTTAAATGGCTCAATATTTTTGGTATTAGGCAGACTGGAGACTGTTTATGAACTCTGAATTCCAATACATTGGGAATGGCACACAGGCCCCACAAGTCCCACAGAACCAATTTTGTAATTCTTGCCGAACTGTAAATGAATTACTACTGCATTGACATTGCATATGAAAATGCAATGAATCAACATTGGAAGGGAGCTGAAGGGAATTTGTAAATGGTTGAAAAAGAATTGTATGTGAGTTGATGGCTGGTTGAAACTGCATTTATATTTTAGGCAGTTAGAATTGTCACTGCATTGTCAGCACACAAAAAAATGAAAGCACAGTAAGTTGGAGGAACAGTTTAATGTGACTTATACAGCAAAGCCTTAGATCCGTCGAGGTTACCTCCACATGTTTGTTTGTTTTTCTCTCTTCCAGAGGTCATAACTATTAGATAGGTAGTTCGCATAGATGGTTCATCTGTTGGTCAAGTTGGGATCGAACTTATGTCTCTTTCCTTTGGTACAGCTGTGATCTTCCTTTGCTCTATGGCAGCATGATACTCCAAAGGTTTTCTATGCTTTCAGCTCTTAGTTTTTGGGCAACTTCTCTACAGTACCTTTATTTTATTTATTATTTATTTCAAAAGTTTCAGTAGGAAAGACATACTGAGCTGGTAGCAGCTTGTTTCCAGATGCCTCCTAGGAGTTGGGGATGTGAAACATCATACACAGCAATAAAATATATCAAGGAGCATATTCAAAAATTGAAGACTAATCAGAATAACATATGTACATGAAAAGTAATATTGAAAATGTAATATGTACATGTAATGTAATAATGGCATATCTACAGGTAATGAAGGAAACAAACTGCTAGGCCAGAACTACTGAGCGGGGGAAGGGGGGGTGGTGGGAGTGAAAGAGAATTATGGACATGTACAAGTAGGAGAAGAAAAGTCATGAAGGAGAGACTTTAAAGAGAATGCTGAGGCAGAATGGATAGCCAAAGGATGGGAGGACCAAAGTTTAGAAAAGTGGTATGAGAAAGCAGATTAACCAACTGAAGATTTTCTAGAAGGATTAGTGAAGGAATGGGAAGCATTATTGCATAGAGGGTAGGTGGAAACTGAAGAACAGGATAAGAGGGAGGTAAGGTAGGAGGAAAGTGAAGTAAACCAGAATATGGATATAAAGGCGAAGAAATGGTAAACATGCCTGGCATCAAGAGAGGGTAGTGAAAGGGCAGAGTAGAGTGAGCAATGCTGGCTACAAGGGGAACAATCCAAAACAAAATACCAGCAGAGTGAAAAAGGGGGTCCAGTCTGGCAAGGGAGGATTTGGAAGCTCCACTATAGACTATGTCACCATAATCAAAAACAGGGAGACGGGGGGGTTCTCCAAGGATCCATATTAGTCCTGCTGCTCTTCAGTATCTTCCTGAACCACCTTCCCTATGAGTGCTAAGGCAGTATCCTTCTATATGAAGATGATGCGGTACCCTTTACAAGTAATGCAGACCCAGTACTACTTGAGAACCAACTTCAGAGGAACTTCTCCAAAGTTGAAACCTGGTTCATGAAACATAAATTGTGCATGAACAATAAAAAAGATGAAAACAATGTTATTTATCACCACACATAACAAGCACAAATCTTATCAACTCACTATCCGGAATAACCTTAACACCCCCTAGACCTTGTTCATACATTCAAATACCTAGGGGTGACACTCGACAGTAACCATGTGGCCAAAGCAGTCAGTGCAAAATTAAGCCTACTTTATAGGCACAAACAATGTATGACTGCTGAAGCACTCAGACTTGCAGTCAATTGCTCAGTGACCATCATAATGGATTATGGCCTGGTAGCCTATGGCACCCCAACAGACACCACCCTTAAAAGAGAATTTCAGTAGCCTTAAGTAAGGCTTGCAGATATCACAAGGGCCCACCAGCTCCCTCACACTTGTGATTTATATGCCCAAGCTGGTTGGCTAAATCTTCACTGCAGAATTAAGTCCCAGACCTGCTTCTCTGAGCCTTACCCCTGGGTGTCCAAAACCTCATTCGCATGTTGACTAATCCCGTCACATCAAAGGAACAATCAACCAGCCATTCAAGTCCCCTTCTGTCGAATGTCACAAAGGCAAAGATCGTTTGAATACCATGCCCCTTACTGGCTGAATTCCCTCTGCTGTAAAGTACTGGCCAAATCCAAAATTGGCCCTTTTAAATGGAAATTGCAAGCCTACCTAACTACGCTCAGTAGCTGTGACTGCAAAACCTAATTTCAACTCTGGCTGTCCTCATACTCTGCCCATCTGTTGCACTTGTCCCCTAAGGCGTGTCCCAGGGCACTTACCCCTACCCTTCTTCCCAGCAACTCAGTTACCTCCCTCACCTCTCTTGTTTGTCCCTGCTCACTCTCACCCAACTAAGACTTTCCTTCCCCAAGCCTATCACTCTCGACTTCTTCCCTCTTTGCCCTTATGCCTCCTCCACCAATTCTGACACACTGGGATCATGACAAGACCTATTTCCTGATAAGCTTTAATCAAAATATTTAATGTAATTGTCTTAGATCCTATCCAATATTGAATGTAAACTTTATCACATCATTAGTACTACCTTGAAGTCCTCTGTTTGCATGAAATCCAATATGTTGTACTGGTTTTATGTCTACCATGATTGCAATGTATCAAAATAATCTGTTAACCACTCCATGTATTCCCATGCATGTTGTTGTCCTCCTTTACCCACTGATGTGGAACCTTTGTAAATGAGCCCCTGGCTCAAAGGTACTTGTAATCCAAGAACTCAGTAAATAAATAAAGAATCATCTTTAAAACAATTTTGTGTTGGACAGGAAGTGGGATACTCGCTTTGTCCCTGTACAGAGCACCAAGCTTGGGGTGGAGCTTCTGGTGTATGGCATCAATATGAACCAAGAAATCAAGATGACAGTCAAGCCAGACTCCAAGATACTTAAAAGAGGAAACATCCTCAGTATTAACACCATCAAGGTTATGAAATGAAGGGTGAGGTGTGAGAACAGAGAGAGCCTCTGACAGGTGCCAAATGTCATCTTTAGCGAAGGGACTTCACTCCTGTGGCACTTCTATGGGTGGAACTCTCCTCAAGAGGATTCTATGACATTATACCCCAAAAGGGTGATAGTTGTTCTGGCGCAGGGAGCTTGAAAGACCAGACTCATCCAACCACCTCCTCTTCCATAGTAGCACAAGCACTACCATCCTACATACTCAGTCATCTGCTGGACCAGTGAAATGGCAAGCTTGCCTGGGGTTCAGTGGGAAAGCAGGGGACATTGCCATGCCTCTATCAAGCACTGTAAGAGCATGCCCATTTCCGCTCATCCTCTAGATGCTTGTTTAAGTGCTCCCACCATCCACCCTATTCTTTTCTGATGACTCACCTCTCTCCATGTGGGCATCTTCCCTACAGTATCTTTAGCCGAGGGGCCTCACTCCTGCAGCACCTGTAGAGGTGGAACACTCCTCAAAAGGGCTCCATGCTATCATACCCAAAGAGGGTTGGTATTTCCTCTGGAACAGAGAGCGGAAAAGGCCATACTCATCCAACTACATCATCTTCTATAGCAGTACAAGCATTTCCATATTGTACAAGCATCCTACACACTTAATCATCCACTGGACCAGTGAATTGCATATACCAGTAGTCAAAACTGCTGATTTTGTACTTATGTTCTATTGTCAATGCTGGGCCACCAAGATCTGGCTTACCTACATAGATGCATACTGTAGATGTTTTAGGACAGATAAAGACTTTCATCCATCTAGTCTGTCCTGTTATTTTACCTACAGTATATTAAGTAGTTTTCCCCCTCCACTGTGTCCAATATAATCCTGCTTGTACCCAACAACACCTTTGTGCTTGTCCCACTTAATCTTGAAGTCTACTATAGAATGTAACTTTACCATGTCCCTGAATATTCTGTTTTAATGGTCCACCACCATCTTCATAAGAAATAAACTTCTCATCCTGTCTTAAACTGCCCTCCTGCTAGTTTTAGGCTATGACTATTGGTGTTTGTTGATCAAACTTGATTATACAATGGCAAGAAAAAATGCTGACCTTTGATTGGTCAGTCTGGGACTGGACCCGTGATGTTATCCCAGCACAACATCACGGCTCTAGTCCCAGCACACAGACCACAGCAACTGTAAAAGAATCACTCCACGCACCCTCACATGGCATGGCAGAACGCTTCACTAACTCCCACTCAGCTGCCACTGTCAGTGATCCAACTCGCTTGCTGCCAGATGCCAAAGCACACACAGTGGCAAGAAGCTCCTACCTCTCACCCCACAACATGGCTCAAACAGAAAAATCCTTTAAATAAAAAAAAAGCCATCATCCAAGACGGCATTTCAATTCCTGCGCGGCAGTAGCACAAGCGCCTGGAGTAACCGGTCACTTCCTGCTAGGTGTTTCTGTCTCAACAAAAAACATTTTACTGGTATCTGTAAAAAACAAAATGAAAGCAATGCAGTCATTCCTATTAGGTTCACTATTGTGAGTCCCCCACTCTGCCCCATACATTCGTCCTTTGCAGTCTCCTGCTCTGATCCTTACATACGTGCATGAGCGAATCTACTTGAGCACAACAGACCTGCAGAAATGTGCCAACAGTTTCAGCCTTTTACTTTTCCCAGTAGAAATCCTAGCATACTGACAGTACTGGGAGAAGCAAAATTGTCACAGAACACAACCTTTCCAAAAACAGAACAAAAAGAGATATGGACATACTAAAAACGAGTGACAGCACATCACTGATTAAGGTCACCATGGAGACTACAGAGCCACAGGAAAAAGACAGCTCCACCTGCTGGCTGAAATAAATCAGCACTATTGCTTTGTAAAGTAACCCTACCCATTCCAAAATCTGCTTAAAAGTGTATTTAAAATGTAGTTTTTAAACTTGTTTTTCTTTGTGCTACACAGGAGCCATTGCATAATAGCAATAATGCACTCCAGGGTGTATGTTGTGCTGGTATATCATCACTTCTGGGGTTATTAGTCACATTTGGCCTGCGGCCTCATGCCTAATCACCCCAGGCGTGATGTTAGCCCAGCACAACACACACTCTGTTGTGCATTATTGCTTAAACAACTTATTGAAGTCAGCCCTATTGTAGCCCCCTCCCCATGTCTAGTGGTGTCTTGGAATTAAATAGAGGGGAGTGTACAAACACCAACTTGCACTTGCTTGGCCTTCTGGGATTGACCTCCCACATGCTGGGACACTCTCAGGTGGTGCCAGGCTGCAAAATCAAGGGGTCAGCAAACACATACAATATTACATACATACTGTACATACACACATAAATATATACATATTTAGGGAGGGGAAAAGACCACTGGCCCATTGAGTTCTGGGATTACACTGGCACCCCTTTTTCTTTAGAATATTTGTCAACTCTGAGCTTGAAAATCATTATAATATCTAATGATACCACCTGGTTTGGCAGAGGTGCCCACATCTGTTCTGTGAAGTACTGTAGTTCCTCATGATGCTTCCCCTGAAGCCTCCTTCTTTCAATGACAATGAGTATCTCCTTGTCCATTCATTCTTGTGTATCTTGAAACTTAATCTAATGGCCCTATCCCTTTAAGATACTGTACACATTCTTAAATACTGAAATAATGTAACATTTACTGTTATTGTTCTCTTCTTCATGAAGGAGAGTCTCAGTTCTGCAAGTCAATTCTCATAGCCCATTGTTTCCAAGTCATTTACAATTTTGGCTGCTCCCCTTTTTGCCTTTTTCACTTCACGAATGTTTTTTCTCAGTTAAGGGGATCTGTTTTGTAATTACTATAGTTACTGGTTTGTGTAAATAATGCAGTAAAATTGATTGCTTTCAAACTCCATAATACATAACTGTGTATAAGAACCCATATATTATGAAGATTACCATAGCTGTTTCTCTCCCACACTAAATTAATTATAGTGTCATTGCAGATCTGTTTTAGTTTCACAACAAATTAAACTCAACACTGCACCTCTGGTGATAAATTATATAAAAGAAATACAAAATCACACATGCCCCCACAATTCAAAGCATCATGGGCTGCATATGCAAATCACCACAGAATAATATGCTGGTTCAACTTTAAGCAAAAATGCATGGTGCCGAAAGGCCTCTCACACAGTTTGCAAAGGGTGCCAACAGAAGACAATGTATATTATATAAAAGAACTTATAATGCAGTACTGACCCTGTATTATTCTTTATATTATTCTTTGTTAATTGAATTCCAATGTTTATTCTGTTTTTTGTATTAATTTCTATCCCCTTCCCTCTGGATGAAACTAGAAATGAGCCAGTTTCAGCCCCATATGCCTTTCTTGCTTGCACCACCCTTGTGCCATAAAATGGACTGTGGCATGGTGCTAAGGGGCTTGCAGCTTGCAAAGAGACACACCTTCCACTCCAGTTACTCAACAATGTCACTTATGAAGAGAACAGGGCCTAGCCCCAGTCCCTATTGTAGTCCAAGGTCACTCTTCCATTGTCTGTGTGACTGACACTTACCACTACCCTCTGCCTCCTTTCTTTCAATCAGTTAGATACCCAGCTTACCACCTTCTCCCGCACCCCCATACTGCTGAGTTTCTTAATCAGCCTCCTGAGTGATACTGTGTCAATGGCCTTACCAAAGTCCAGATAGGCCACATCCACTGCCTTCCCCTGATCCACCTTCCTAGTTACCCAGTCAAATAAATATATGAGATTCATTTAACATGACCTCCACCTTTGAAGCTGTGCTACCAGTGGACAGTCCATATGTCTCCAGGTACCCCATCAGGCTCTCCTTTAGCAGGGATTCCATTAACTTCCCCACCACTGATGTGAGACTGACTGTTCTGAAATTGCTGGCTTCCTCATTGCTGCTGTTCTTGTGCAGAGGGACCACATCAGTCCACCTCCATTCCTTGAAAACTACCACAGTCTTTAATGAGGTCCTAAATAGCATTGCCAGAGGGGCATCCAGCACCGTGCTATTATTAATATTATTTTCTTACATACAATGGGCTGGCACTCCAGGCACATGAGAGGGTGAGGGAGCTGGAAATAATTCCCAGGGGCCCACCACCAAAGAGGGGCCCAGGCCACCTGGCATGCAACTGTATGCAGCTGCATAGGGGCCCCAGAATCTGAACTTTTCCCAGGGCCTGGAATTCCTCTCATTGGGCCTGCTGGCAGTATAGCCTAGAGGTTAGAGTAATGAGCTGTGAATGAGCTTGGTACATCCGGCAGATTCGGGTTTGATTTTCACAATCTCCACTTGAATACTTGCATACTTGGCCCCTACTGGCCAGCCAGGACACTCCGTTCTGTGGGGGGGGGAGGCCTCCTGGGAGTTACCAGGGCTAGCTTGTAGCATTCTGGGGACAGGACATTCTAGGTGGCTACGCATACTCTGTGGAATACCTTGCTTGGTTATCTAAAGGAGGCTCTCTCAGTGGAAGCCTTTAAAAAGGGCCCGGAGATGTATTTGTTCCAGCAAGCATTTATTGATTGGTTTTCTGAAATTATTATCTTGTTTTTCATGGGATAGATAGATTTAATTGTATGCTTCCAGTTGTATTTTTCATGTGTGCATTCTGTGCACAATTTAAATTTTTTATGGTTTTTATAATGTATATGCCTACAGTCTCTGGAATTGGGTGCTTTAGAAATAAAATAGCTGTCTATCTATCTATCTATCTATCTATCTATCTATCTATCTATCTATGTGGCTCTGAGCAAGTCAGTTAACTACCCAAGTGCTCCCGGGTCATCCCTGAAAACAGGCACATAGGCTTTACCCGGTTACAAAGAATAAAAAATATATATAATTTTTTCATATGCAGGGCAAATATTTGCAGCTTTTAAATTGTTATTCCATAGTTTATTAGCATGAAATCAAATGTTTTCTCTCATTAACCAGGTCTAGTGGTATGTCATATAAAATGGAAAATGTCACCCCAGGAAATTTGATCCACTTTTTCTTGTAGACTTCTGTCATAATTTTTTTTTTATCATCTATTCTAACAAACTTGGTGATGACTGATCACGGTGGAGATTCAATATCTGGCTTTGATCAGAGAGATCTGTAGATTAAATCCACTTCCATATGAATGACTCCAGGTCAGTTTTTAACTATGTAGTGATTATTTTATCTCATGACATATTGTTGTGCCCAGCTTGTTTGCAAATGTTTTGTATAATTTGTATTGTTGTTTTTGTCTGTATGTATTTTTATTGTAAACATCTCTTTATCTACCTAAAAAAAGCCCTGGGTCATGTATGAAAACGGCCCTTGGCTTATTACATTTACCTGGCTAACAAAAGTTTAAATAAATAAATAAATCTAGTGCATCATGTAAAGTACTGTTGTCCCAACCCTTCGAGTCTCCAAATATTTGTACATTTTTTTCTTCCCATTCGTGCTTCAAAATCAATTAGGTTTTCTTTAAAGGCTTCATATCACTTTAAAAATTTTTTTATCTACCTCTGTAATGGTACTTGTTCATCCTATTGAAGGGACCATCTTTGTTCAACTTTATCAACAACTTTTGTTGTAGTTCTTCATTTTCTGTTATTACCATCATGATTGTTTGACTAAAGGTTTCTACTTTTTCTTCAATTTTTACTAGCCTTTCCATTTTTTTATTGATTTCCGCCATTTGATGAAATATCATTGTTACCCAGAAGAGGGTGTTTTCTTCTCTTTGCTGTTCATTGTAATTACTGTTAAAGGATTTTTGCTCCATCCTCATCACTCTGTTGTTCAGAATCCAAGCTTTCTGAATTACTGCTTCTATTAACTTACTGGTTTCTTGTAATTATTTGGCTGCTTAGTGCATTAATTTTTTTGTGAACATTTTTGTCCATTTTTAAAGGAAGAAAAAATGCTGCCCCCCCACCCCCCTCCACACACACACACACACACACACACACACACACACACTATATTAGGCATGAGACAGGGACCTGGAGCTTTTGTTTTGACTCCCAAATAGCCCCTTCCTATTTAGACAATCCTTAGTTTTCATTTACTGCTCCCAGTACATCTCCCTATTGGTTAGATAGGTTTAAACATCTTTTTCTTTTGGTTCTCTTGTCAACAGAACTGATATTCTGGAGCTCTTTTTCTTGTATTTTATCTACCTGATTTAGAACCAGTTTATTTCAGCCATTTGGTATGTGGTATGTGGTAACTCACCAGTTGTTCTGCTGTTATTCTCAGTTTTATTTAAAATTTGTGTAATGCTTGAAATATTTGCAGTATTTGGTAGGGTACTCACTGTTACAGCTTCTAGAGCTTCTGGTGACTGTCTCCTTTTGTAGTTTGCCATGTAATATCTCTCTTTCAACGGTTTGATGGTCATCAGTAATTGGATATCTGTTGTTTTTTGAGCTGCTTCAGAAATGGCTATGATTTCTGCATCAATCAGCTTTAGTAATCAGTTTAGTTTTTAGTGGGTGGATTTATAACCCCTTCCACCATATTTGATCAGCCATGAGGCGAATGTTCTGGTGTACTTTCCTGGTGTGTGCTTTTCTCAGGTGACATTGATTTGGGTGCATCATAGAAATAGAATTTGTCAGCAGAAAAGGACTGCTTGACCCACCCAGTCTGCCCAGATGATCGTTGCCTAGTGTGTCTCTGTGATCCTATCTAGTCTCCAGTGACCCTCCCCCTTCCTTGCCCATTTGCTAATATTCACCTATGTCTATACCATGCATGCTTGAAGCCCCCTACTGTTTCTGCCTGTAGCACTTCTACTGACAGTCTGTTCCGGACATCCACCACTCTTTCAGTGATGTATTACTTCCTTTCATTCCTCTTAAACTCCCCCCCCCCCAGTTTCATCACATACCCTCAGGTAGTGGTGCTCTTTCTTATTTGAAAGAGACTCCCCTCCTGCATCCTGTTGATCCAGTGAAGTACTTGCATGTCTTTATCATGACCCCTCTTGCTCTTGTCTCTTCCATGGTGTACATGTTGAGATCGCTCAGTCTTTCTTCGTAGGGCTTTTGATGCAACCCCTCCACCATTTTAGTTGCCCTGCTCTGGACTGATGCCACTCAGTCTATGTCTTTTCTGAGGCGTATCATCCACAGCTGGACACAATACTCCAGGTGGGGTCTCACCAGGGAATGATGCAGAGGCAACACCACCTCCCTCCCATCTTCTGCTGGAATTACCTCTTCCTATGCATCCAAGCATCCCATGAGCTCTACCCACTACCTCTTTCTATGCATCCCAGCATCCCAACACCCCTACCCACTACTTTTGTCACACTGGTCTGCCGCTTTGAGGTAATCAGATATGATGACCCCAAGGTCCCTTTCTTGCTTAGTAACTGTCAACACTTCCCTCCATGCTATACTGAACTCCTGGGCTTTTATGCCCTTGAAGCATGATTTCGCGTTTTTTGGCACTTAACCCCAGCTGCCACGCTCTTCACCATTCTGTAAGGAGAACTCCTCAAATATTGATTTGTATGCTGTATGTAACATTAAACATAGAAATATGTTGTTAATGTTCATATTAAACAGAGTACAAACACACAAGGCCTTCAAAAAAATAGCTAAATGAACTAGAAAATAAAAACAGGTATTACAGTACAGTGGAGTGTAAGACATTTTAGAATTCAAAGCTCCTGAGGATGAGATAAGCATGAAGGGAGACAAAATGCACACTCCCCTTGAAACCAAGGGAATTGATTAGGCAGTGTGGATGGTGCAGATGTGAAAATGTAGGTTTCTGCAATTCATAGATAAGCACAATGCATATTGTGTAGTTTTACTAACCTGAAGAATATGAACTATTGTTTTAATTTTTTGAATAAAATGCTGACATCATGCTCTTCTGATGTGGACAACTTGTGGGTAGGTGGAAGATAGTTTGTCTGAGGGCTGTGCTCTTCAGCCAGAAAGACTTACACACATGCATTTAGTATGTGAAAGTTGAACTCGAATCTAGGGCTAAACTGGACTTGGACTTGATCTCCTGCAGCATTCATGAACTGTGGTGAATGAGAAGGGTCTTGTACATCAAACCATAGACTGAAGCCATTTTGGTATTCTCCAGCTTGTGACAGCCAATATAATCTGAGACAAAGAAGCTGAACCTGAGGATATTAAACCTCTGAAGCTATCTCTATCATTTAAACTGTGCACAGTACCTGCTTCCAGGGCAGGTGTTGGACAACAGATTGAACGGTATTATTACTACAAAATTCACATGCAGCAGCAGTGCAAAGACATGTATTTGCTGAAGTTAGGTGATTGATGCCAGAACTGGGATTCTTCTTACCAGTGTGTGTTGCTAGCTGTGGGGACAAAAACACAGTGAAAGCATAACCAGTGCTGATCCAGTTGAGTTGCTGGTCAAGACTCAAACCAGAGACTTTGGACTTACCTTTGGACTTTGTAACTGTGGGAATGGCAGAATCCCAAACCTGACTTTTGCATGCCAACCCAGGAGAAGAAAAGAAAACAGAGAGTAGAGACCAGGATTAATGCCCTTAAGACAATGGTGACTAGAACCAAAATTTCTGACTCTCTCTCTCTTGCTTCCCCTTCAGGATCATGTGAGCATACGGAAGGTCTAAAATCAGGGCTGTTTGTGTTAACTGTAATACTAAACTTTAACATCTCTTTCTTTCACTTATTCTATCAGTTTATTCTAAATACATTTGCTTGATGAGAGACGCATATCTCGGTTGTCATACTTGTATTCATTATTTATAATGAGTTGCTAGTTGCTTGCCACTACCTATTGATTAAAAGGAGGCAATCATCCCAACAACTCCTCAGGTTTCTAAAGGTCACTATGCATTCTGTCCACCTCCTCCTGAGTGTCCACCTTATTACAGATTTTGGTGTACTAAAAGGCATAGCTTCCTTTCCAGTTCTTCTGTAATGTGATTTATGAAGCCATTGAAGTGGACCGGTCACAGTACTGAGCCCTGAAGCACCCAGCTGGTCATTGCCCCCTCATTTAAGTAAGTGTCAATAACCACCACTGTTTGTCACCTACCCATTAACCAGTTCCTTACGCAGTTCACCACTTTGGATCCTACCCCTAGGCTGCTCAATTTCTTTACCAGTCTCCTGTGCAGGACAGTTTTGAAGGCCTTGCTTAAGTCCAGATAGGCCACATCCATTGCCCTCCCCTGGTGTATTTCTCTAGTCACCCAGTCACAGAAATCATTTACATTTGTCTGGCATGACCTCCTCCACATGAATCCATGTGGCATTTGGTCGTGTAGCCTATTGCATTCAAGATATGCTACCAACCTTTCCTTTAGCAAGGTTTCCATTAATTTCCCAACCACTGATGTGAGACTGACCAATCTATAATTGTTAGACTCCTGCCTGCTGCTCTTATGAAAAGGGACCACATTTGCTCTCCTCCGGTCCTTCAGAACCATGCCAGTTTCCAGTGAGCTGTGGAATAAGGTCATCAGCGGGGCAGTAAAAGCCTCCCTTAGTTTTTTTAGTACCCTAGGGTATATCCCATTGGTTCCCATTGCCTTGTCCACTTTGAGAGCTGCAAGTCCCTTCTGGACTCTTTCCTCTGAAAATGGACTTGAGTCCACCCCCTCCCCCTTTCATTCTTGCTGCTCCATGGTGATCCATCCCTTCTCCCTCCACTCTGAAGACTTAGAAGAAGTACCTGTGCAGTCTCCCCCTGCTACCCTGCTTATCCTCTCTATCCCTCCCCTTGCTTTCTTCTTCTCACTTATGTGCAGTACCTGAAGAAAATCTTATTCCCTTTGGCTACCTGTTTGGTTATCCTTTATTCTGTCTGCACCTTTGCTCACCTCGCTGCCTTTCCTGCTTCCGTCTATTTTACTTGGCATACCTCCCTGTCTTCCTCCCTCTGCATTTACTTATACCTCCTGAATGCTACCCTTTTCCCCCCTCACCACCTCGACCACCTACCCAGAGAACCATAGTGGTCTCTTTTTCCTTCAACTTTTACTCACTTCCTGCATGCCATGGATGGTTACCTTAATTATGCCCTCTCTCTGTGCCTTCACCCTCCCTAGCAATCCCCTCTATGAATCAGTTTCTGAGGCAGACTCCTGTTTGGTTTTTTTAAATCCAGCCTCCTAAATTCCAGGACCATTGTCCTTATGTGGTTTGCCTCTGTTCTTCTTTTAATGTCAAACCACACTGTATGAAGATCACTGGTACCTAAGTCCAGTTCAGTGGGTTTCAATTTAAAGGGTAATGCAGTTTGTCTTCTGTTGGCATAACAGTACCTTTTGAGGGGGTCTTTTTCTCCCATCCTGGCATGGCTCTACTTTCATGCCAGCCCCCCAGCCCCATCACCCCAGTTTCCCCCAGGAGATACTTGGCCTTGCTCCCCCAGCTTACTTCCAGCAGTGAGGTGATGAGAAGCTCACTTGACCCACCATACAAGGATAGGATCTAGTGGCCATGCCTGAGCCACTGAGTGCAGGCCTGCAAGGGCAGTCATCTTCCATGCCAGCCATGACTGTTTTAGCCTTCTGCACCTCCCATCTCCCTTCGTGTCATGGAGGATCAGCAAGCAATTATGTCAATGACAGTGCCATGCACATTCCTGTGCATGATATGCCATTTGTCTGCCCCTCATCCACTGCTTGGTGCAATTGTCCCAGCCCACACTAGGGGGCAGTGCTTCTGCGGGTTCCACACCACTTCCTCCCCATAGGAGTAGAGCCATCCTTTGGATGCTGAGTCCTCTTCCACCTGGCCAACCCTCCAATGACTCAAGCTCATTTCTGTACTTGAGATTTTAGCACCACAAGTGGTAGCACTGGCAGTGCAGCCTGGCATAACTGTGCCTTTGATATTTTTAGTCTACCATTGCTTGTAGTACCTGTCTGTATTTTTCAAGGTCTCTTTTTTGGGTGCCATTATTACAAAACTGTGGCAAACCTTTTTATTTGTTGCTTCTACAGCATCTTGAGAGTGAAAATGCTCCCATTCAGTAGTTCTGGTGTCTAACATGAGGAAATTCTCATGTCCGGAGGGAGTCTGTTGGGAAAGCGGTTCTCTCAGCTACAGGTCATCCTCCATCTTGCTGACTGCCTTTGTTATCCTTAGTACTCTTCTCATCTTGTGACTTTTTCCCAAACACTCAAGAGCACCAGTTTCTTCACTAACCTTTTGTGGGGCATAGAGTCAAAGATTTTGCTGAAGTCCAGGTTCAAGACATCAAGTGCTTACCCTTGCCCATTACTTGTGACACAGTATTAAAGAATTCTATGAGGTTCATCTGACAGGACCTCCCCTTCACAAGGCCATGCTGTTTACTATACTAGAGTCCATAGAACTCCTGGATGTTGATCACCAGCTCCTTGATTTTAGTCTCAAGCAACTGCCCAACAATGGAAGTCAAGCTAGCTAGTCTATAATTTCCTGGTTCTCCCCCTGTTCCCACCCTTGCTCAAAGGGATGGCATCTGCCACCCTCCAGTCCCTGGGAACTGTGCCCATCTCAATTGAGTAGGTACATTTTTTATAGTTTATTGATGACCAGGTAGACCTGTTTGAATGAAAATCACATTTGTTGGGGTGACTTGGTGAACAGATAACAGTACATTCAAACAACAAGGAAGCATTGTGGATCATAATTAGTTACATAGGGGTGTACATGCCAGGGTGCAAACATTAGGGTGATTTGTGCAAAGAAAAAAATTTGTAAATATGTCTACAGGGGGGCTAACAGAGCCTTTCTCACCTCCATGTACAGTCATGGGTGCAACCCTTCTGATCTCTGAGACTTACTCATCTTTAATGACAAGAAACAGGATAAGACTCTATGTTGGTGTACATGTTTCACTATTTAATTGACATGTTCAACCAAAGTGTGGAGTATTGCTTGTGCAACATGTTGATAGCTGAAGGTTAGTTGTATGATTAGATTGTTGACTGTTCTATGTAGGTACTTTGTCCATTTGCACTCTCTATGACCCAAGGGACTACCACCTTGTTGGGGTACTGTGAATGCAGAAGAACCCTCTTGTGAAGGGTTCCACTCCTAGAGGTGCTGCAGGAATATGATTCCTTTGGCTAAAGGGATCTTAGGTAGATGCACAAGGTGAGAAGTGAGCCACTGGAAGAGGAGGGGATGGATGATGGGAACAAAGAAATGAAGCATCCAAATAATGCTAGAGGAAGCTGGATTCCTATAGCCCATGAAGGGGTTGTGGTTGGTTGCTCATGCACATCAAATTTTAAGCATTGACTTTTCTTTTAATGAGCATATACAGCAACAGTGTTGAGTAATGCTTGCATAATATGTTGATACAGTATTCAAAGGCTAGTTGTATGACTGGCTTGCTGGCTGTGTAGGTACTTTGGCCATTTGCACTCTCTCCCCCCTGAGGACTATCACCCTGTTAGGGTATTGTGAATGCAAATGAATCCTTTCAAGGAGATTTCCACCCCAGAGGTGTCACAAAAACATGTTTCTTTTGGCTAAAGGTACCTAATGAAGAAGCCTAAAAGAAATGAGAATCAGGACCTGCAAACATGGATGAACAATATTATGACACAGACAGCTGATAGATGGCAATGAGTGATAGGAGACAGAGGTGACTTCCAGAGGAGAGAGGAAATGGCAGGACTGTAGGATAAAGTTAGCCACCATCCAACTCCAACTCACAGTGGAAATCCTACTACAATACCAGAGACAATGCTATAGTAGAAGCTACAGGGTTAAAGGGGACACCTATTCAGAGGGGGTTTGAGTTAAGTGGGCAAAATAGCAAGGGAGGCAGAAAGGGGAGGGTGACAAGGGGGTCTCTAATAAGGCAGGAAGACTCCCACAAAATTGAGATCATGAATAAAGGGGGGGAAGGGGGATGAAAGGGCATAGTGGAGGTAACCATAAGGATGATGGCGGTGTTAAGGTTCTGTTATTGGGAGACTCGATTCTTAGGGGTATCCAGTGGGAGGGACAGGGGGGTGGATGCCATAGCCAGGTGAAGGTAGTGAGTATCTCTGGGCTGACAGTGCACAGAGCAAAGTACATGGTGTATGAAATGGTTAGGGATTGTGGAGGGAAACCGGATTTCCTGGTGCATTTGGGAACTAATGATCTAGGGGGAATAGCATTTTGAAATCCAAGCAAGGTTCCAAGAACTTGCCAGAGTCTGTCGGGATAATGGATGCAACATTTCCTTTTGGAGATATTGCCAGTACCAAAAGGCCTCAGTGGAGAAAAATGAAGCTCACAGAGGTTAATGACTGGCTCAGAAAGTGGGAATTGAAGAGAGTGGGTTGGGGGTGTTAGGGAACTGGAATGGAGTTTGGAGATAAGGGACTATATGCCAAGGACAGGTTTCATCTTGCTCCATTAGGGAAGGAAGTCCTTAAACAGGGGATGGCTGACTACATACAAGAAAGATGGGGTTTAAACTTGTGAGGGGGGAAGGGATAAGGGAGGGGCTGACCAGAAGCCCTCTCCTCCAGATGAGGGGAGTAGCCTTCAAGCCCAAGGGGGGAGGGGAAACAGATTGGGGTGGAGGTTTCAGGAGGAGCAGAGGGAGGATGGAAGTATAAGGAATCTGGGTGGGATTCGACAAAGAGGATCAGGGATAAGGGGTGGGGGTTGGTGTTAGTAAATGCCAGGAGCTTGGGAAACAAGTTGCCAGAGTTCCAGGCCATGCTGTTCGGCGGGGGTGTGGCGGCGGTCACGGAAACGTGGGCCAACAAAAACCATGACTCGGACCTAAACATACGGGGGTACACTTTGCTTAGGAAGGATAGAAAGGAGGGCAGAGGGGGTGGAGTGGCTATGTTCATTAGAGATGACATAGAAATTGCTAGGGTAGAAGAGGCAGAGGGAAACGTGGAGGCCTTATGGGTCACCTTACGATCCCCAGCTGGTGATAAGGTCAAGCTGGGTGTAGCATATAGGCCCCACCGGGATGAGTGATGTTCTAGAGGATGGTTTGCTGGACAACATCATTGCCCAGTGTGGACCAAAAGGGGAAGGAGTGGTGTTGATGGGGGACCTCAATATGCCAGGTACAAACTGGGGAACCATGTCCTCTAAGGTGGCCAAGGAGCAGAGGCTGCTGGATGGCTTCCAGGATGTGTTCTTAACACAGCATGTGATGGAGCCCACAAGGAGGGCATGTCCTGGATGTGGTTCTGGCAGATGGGGATCTGGTAAGGGACATGGTTGTACAAGACCCCCTGACTGGGAGTGACCACAATACTGTCTGGTTTCAAATAAGCATAGGGGAAGGGGGGTGAGATCTAGGACACTGGCAGTGAACTTCGGGGGGGCAGACTTTATGGGCATGGGAAATATTCTCAAGGATCACTTGAAGGGGATTACCTCAATGACAAGTGTGGAAAGGAGATGGGAGGTCATAAAACGGGGACTTCATGAGGCAATTAGGATCTGTGCTAAGTTGAAATGTAAGGGAGAAAGGTCACATAAACCATGCTGGTGGTCCGGTGAGGTACAGGTAGCAGTCAAAGAAAAGAAGGCGGCCTACAAAAAATATAAAACAACAAGAGGGGATAGGGATAAGGAAATGTACCAGCTTGCATCTAGAAAAGTCACCCGTATGGTGAGGGGAGCAAAGTCCAGTAAAGAGCAGCGGCTGGCCAAGGGGATACATGGAGGGAAAAGGGTTCTTCCGGTACATTGGGGAGTGGAGAAAAACTAAGGTCATCTCAGCAGATTGAGATCAGAAGGAGGGTGGGTGGAAGAGGCGAGGACCAGGCAGAGGTATTTGCAGTACTTTGCCTCTGTGTTCGCTAGGGAGGGATGGGATATCTACAAAGCAAGGCACGAAGGGGATAGAAGCGTCAGTAAGTGGGATCAGGGAAGCAACAGAAATGGAGCAAGAGGGAGGGAGAGGTACCCCAGGGGTGTCACATCTGGGTAAGGATAAAAAGGCCAGAAAGGTGGAGGGGACGGATTATGCTATCTCCACCAAAAGGGTGTGGTTAGCCCTCAAGGCCCTAAAGAAAGACAAATCTCCTGGGCCGGATGGCATTCATCCGAGAGTACTATGGGAATTGGCGGACATACTGGCTGCACCCCTGGCGGAGCTTTTCAGCAGGTCACTTGAGACAGGGAGGGTACCTAGGGATTGGCGAGAGGCACATGTGGTACCAATCCATAAAGGGGGGTCGAGGGAAGTACCAGGTAACTATAGACCCATCAGTTTGACCTCGGTGGTGGGAAAATTAATGGAGAGTATACTAAAGCAACGATTGGGGGTGTACTTGGAGGAGGTGGGAGGTCTGGATAGTCGGCAACATGGGTTTGTGCCAGGTAGATCATGTCAAACCAACCTTGTGGAGTTCTATGAATGGGTAACATCAGAACTGGACAGGGGTAAGCCTGTGGATGTATTATTCTTGGACTTCAGCAGGCGTTTGACTCTGTCCCCACAATGGTCTGTGGAGAAACTGATGGGGTTAGGGTAGGCCCTTTGATGGTCAGATGGATTGAAAACTGGCTATCTGGATGCACTCAGAGTAGTGGTCTGTGGGGAGCTCTGAACCTAGAGAGGTTGGTAGTGAGGTACCGCAGAGCTCGGTCCTAGGTCGATCCTGTTTAATGCATACATATCGGACATCAGGGAGGGTATAGGGTGTGAAATGAGTCTCTTCGTGGATGACTCCAAGATGGGAGCAGTAGTTGAGGGAGAAGAGGGAGGTTGGCCTGCAAGGACCTGGACACCCTGGAAGCTGGGCTCACACTTGGAAATTAAATTTCAATATCACCAAGTGCAAGGTGTTGCATCTTGGTCAGGAAACCCTAAACACAGGTACACCCTGGGAGGAGAGGCGCTGGAGGCCTCAATAGGGAAAAGAACCTAGGGGTCATGGTGGATGCATGTATGAATAACTCTGAGCAGTGCAGGAGGTGGCTAGCAAGGCAAACAGGATGTTGGGATGCATCGTAGGGGGATCACCTCTAGGAGCAGGATGTGATTCTCGCTGTACAATGGACTGGTTAGACCACACCTTGAGTACTGTGTACAGTACTGGAGACCGCGCTTGAAGAGGGACATACAGCTCCTGAAGAGGGTACAGAGGAGGGCAACAAAGATGATATGAAGGCTAGGGATTTGACTTATGAGGACAGACTTAAGGAGCTCTGCCTGTTTCATTGGAGGGAGGAGAGACAGGGGGACATGATTGAGGTTTTCAAGTACCTCAAGGGAATAAATAGGGTAAACATGGGAGGATCTTTAGACTAAAGCAGGGAGGTATCGCCAGAGGGCATGGTTTGAAGTTGGAAGGTGGAAGGGTGAGGGGGGAAAAGAGGAGGAGGTTTTACACTGAGAGGGTGGTGGACCCTTGGAATGCACTGCCTGGTGAGCTGGTTCAGAGATCCACAGTGGAGAGCTTCAAGACAGGGTAGGACAGACACAGAAAGTGGATGTATCAGATGATGGCCTGTCCCAGGGGGGTGGGGATGGATGATACGGGTTTCTGGAGCACAAAGGATGGGAGGGTCTCGGCACCCAACTAAGGATCTAAGGTTCGAGCAGACTTGATAGACCGTAAGGCCTAATCTGCTGGCAAATAGTATGTTAGTATGTTAGTACATTATGGCCTTTCATACTCAGGAGAGCAAAATATCCCCTGTGGAAGAAATCTCAGAGGATCCATGCCTCAGCTACCATCTCTAATGATATAACACTCTTATTATGGCTTACTTTGCTCATTTGGAATACCAGTTCAGGGGAAAACATTTGGAGAAATAGCTCTCTCTCTCTATCCCTCTATTGGGATAACATTGTGGTACTGTTGTAAGGAGATCTCGCATCTAAAGAAAGACTCCCTAAAGGAGGCCCACCTCTCAAAACATGGAATGAGGAGAGTAGCAACTGCTGATAGGCCAGCTCCCATTCTCAAAACCAAGAGGAAGCCAAACCTTAATGGAAACCTAAAGGACGGGAGAAAGGAATGAGACCAGGTGGACCTTAGACAAATGCAAGGAATATAGTTTTTGGAGGTACTACTGTGGTTTGCATAGTTAAAGGAGTCATGTTGGCTTTGGGTCCCACCCACCAGCAGCTGAAATCTTAACTACTACACCATGAGTTGCCACTGACCGTGGTTCTGCACGGCTGAAGCTGCCCCCTGAGCAGTGGACCCTCTCACCACCTGGTGGGACTGCCAAAAGGTCTCACAAAAAACACGTGGCCTGAAAAGGATCTCCACCATGTGAAGGAGTTACCCTCAAGATGTGGACTTCAAAGAAATGAGTGAGCAGAATCGGGCAGTGTAATAACTGCCAGTAAGAATGTATTCGTAGAACCTGATGGTATGATGTAGAAATGAACCAACTACATGATGATGCAGAGGGAACGACTGATTTATTGGATTGGACTGAATGACGACTTCTTACTAATATGATAGAAAATGAACTGAATGACAAGCTACTGAAAAATGGAATGCTTATTAAATGGTAATTATTATAATGAACACTCGGATACGAGCAGGCATTGTGGGAAGCTGTAGTGCAACCATCATTTTCATGAAAATACTGAAACAGACTGACTAAGTGATGCTGAGTAATGAGAAAGGCAGGCTGAAATGGCTGGAATTAAGTGGTTGCAGATGATAGTTGAGATGCATGGCATGCAGAGGGACTGCAGCAAAAAGGTTGCCAGTGCTGGTTATGATCAACAGATAAAATATGCTGAGAAACCAAAAACAAAAAACAACAACGTGACAGAGGCAGGACACAGAATCGAGTCAGTACATCGAAAACATATTGCAGGTGAGCACTGGCAGTAAACGAGGACATGAGAGCAACAGGAGTGACTGCCCTAGAGAAAATCAGAAAGCACAATGCAACAGCTAGAGAAGGCAAAACATACTAACTAGATGATTGCAAGGCATACAGCAAACAGAAGTTGAAGGCACAAACCAAACAGCTAGTTTATATAGCCGAGGAAGGGGGATAGCTGGTTGTTCCCACCCTTCAAACCTTAGGCATCCGCTGTTCATTACTGAAATTACTGGCAAGCTTAATACTGCGCTGCTTCCTTTCCAAATAGTTTTGGCCAAATAATGCAATGTGACCTCACATATTCTACTCCTGGATGAATGAGGTCACATGCCATCAATTGGTCTAAACTGATTGGAAAGCAAGCAATATAACAGAAAAATTCTTCACACTTGTGTTGGAAAAGCACATGATGTTGAGTGTTTGCCAAGATAAAACTGGATTCACAACAATCTCATGAATAAGCTACATGCAGTGAGACATTGAGCTGGATGGTTGTTTTAGTAATAAAGAGATTGGTACACTGAGATAGTCTTGTCCTGTTTCTTGTCTGTTGCAGAAAGGTGGGTGGCCTTGATGACTCTTAGGGAAAGGACTTTTATTAGTTTCTCTAAGAAATGTGGCAAACTTAGATTTCATGCAACTTACCCACTTTCAACCTTTTCAGAGTTTTGATCCCCGGCGTATTGCTAGAAGGTGATTGATAATTCCTGCTGTGGTCTGGACTTGGGTTTTGGTGCACAGTGCTTCTGTCCATAAAGCCCAGGGAGTCTTCAGTCTCTGTACACTAATGTTTGTATTTTATTCCAACTGCAAGCATCTCATGTTTATCTATCACTGTTTCTAATGTTTATGGCTATGTATGTTTATGATCATTTACACTAGGGAATCATCATACCACATGCTCCCTTGACTGGGAGTGAACTGGTAGTGCATGGAGGTCTGCAGAAGAATGAAATGGTGAAATGAGGTCCCTGGTAGCTAGTTACTTCGTGTGTCCATTGCCAGAACTTTAACTTTTTCCTATAGATTACCTAATGGCATCTCTTTCCTATATCCCATGGAATGGCAGAGGTTTAAACTCCTCTGTTTAGAGGAAATATATCTTGTACTGACTCAAGTCCCTTAATGCCAAGGTAGCCCTATTACAAGAAACTAAACTTTGAGGGGAAGAAGCAGCCGAGCTGTAGAGAGACTGGATGGGACTGGAAGTGCACAGTAATGCTCTATCCTCAAAGGCAGGGTTTTCCTGATTCATAATTTTGTAGCTGGGCAGTGAAAGCTATAGTGCCGGTAGGTCTGGGATGTGGGCCTGCTTGTTGCAGGCAGGGGAGACCCATTTTCCTGGAGATATAAAAAGAGGGTTTTGGCACTATCAGAGATAGAGATCAGGAAGGGGAGAAAAGTTGAGAGGAGTCGGGGGTCAGCCCGCAAGTTCGACTGAAGGGCTGCATTGGGGCAGGAGTGTGCCGCTTGCCTCCTCGGCCCTCCTCCCTCGAAGACCTGCATATTTTAGTGCTGCAGTTTGGGCAGTAATGGAGCAGCAGTTGGTCCTGTTGGTGCTGTTGGAAGCTGGAGTCCTAGAAGCTGAAGGATGGAGGCCCACCGTGTGATCTCTGGCACTATGGTAGCATAAGCACTTATGGGGGGAGTAAGCACCGATAGGGGCCCTGTTTTCTAAGTAACCTCACCCATGGGTGAGTGCACCCTGTTGAGCCAGTGAGTGTTTCTATGGGCAGGCCTGCCCTGGTAGATGGGGCCTGGGGTGCAGTTCAGAGGTGACAGCATTGACTATTAAGGGTTTACAGGTGGCAGTTCTGCCCCTTTTCCCCCGGCCAGTGGCCACTACAATGTTTGGGCTCTCAGGGGTGCAGCCTGTGGAAGCAGGAAAAGATCCATGTGGGAGGCGGTTGGTTGGGACCACAGTGGTTTGGCAGGCCATCCAGATGCTCCATGTGGCACAGCAAGCAGTCCACTGGGTGAAGTTTGTCCAGAAATTAAATTTGCTGCATGAGTGGACAGTGTCTGGAGTTACCGGACAGGCCAGGGGCATGCATAACAGCTAGGAAGAGCCCAGCTGCAGGCGCGTGGCATCAGCAATTGGGCATTCGGAAGGTCTTCGGTGATTTTGGTTCTTGCTAAAAGGAACACCAATGTGAAAGTGTAAGATCTCTCAGTAAGTAAAATAGCTCCATGTGGTTTACAATCAGTCCTTGTGTTTTCAAAATAACCCCCTTTGTAACAAGGCAAAGTAAGAATGGATTGGGACAGTAGAAACGACTTGTGCTGTCACAGTTGCTACTTTAGTTAAGTATTGATGAGACTAAGAGAAAAGAAAGTAAGCCAGTGCCTGTGTTAAGGAAGAGTATGAAGGAAAGGAACATGAATGGGAAGTATGCCAGAATTGAAATACCTCTAGGTGTGGCCTGTTTGGGCCTAAATCTAATGCTGCTGTCAAGAATGTAGCCTTTTTGGCTCAAGGGTATGTCTGCAAAGGAAAAATTCAATCAGCTGGAAAAAGAAATTATTGCAGAAGAAATTGTCAGGTCCATACCGGTGAATTGCCCCCACCCTATCTGTTACTCCACTCTCCATGGAGTGGTTAATCAGATTTCTTGTTTCTTATTAAATCAGTTTTTGAACTTTTGATACTGGAGTGGACACCGGATTTAATTGATTTAAACTGTGACTGTTGTGCCTGTTTAATGAATATTACCCCTTGCAGTTAGCCCACTGAAGCAAAGAAATTTGGCCTGCTCCTCATCCTGTGAAACCATTTCGTTACAACAGAAGAACCAGGTAATGATCATATTCTATTTTCTTGGACTGTGTTTTCTTAGGTTATACAATGCTCCCTCTGAGCAAGTTATCATCTGGATACCCCTAGACTTCAGGAGTACAGGGCTTGCAAAGAGGGGGCTCATCCAGGATGTTGAAAATGTTTAGGGAGTATGCTTTGTGCCTGGACTACCATCTGGGAACTGCAAGAGGGACTGTTAAATCAGGTCACAGGCAAGCATAGTGCACTTAACCGGTGTTGGGGGGTTGCCACTTTTCTGGACTGCTCTCACACTCCATCGGGTGGCTGCACATGGACATTCAGGCGATTAAAAGTCATTGGTATGCTAATGCTCTGCTCTGATTGGCTGATGGTGAGTGGAATACTGCTGCATGAGATTTTTTAGCAAGGGGCAGGTGTCATTTTGAGAAGGGTTCTTGAATGAGTATTCAGAGTGTGTGCTTTTGGCACAAAAGATCTGCACCATGGAGGGGGCTCCAAAAGAGTGTACTGTAACCCTGTGTCCCATCTATCCTGGACTTGGGATATGATAGAGAAAAGTACCACAATAGACTGCTCTGTGGTGTGCCATACCATTGAAGAACTGCTGACTCAGTTGCCGGTGTGTATTGGATGTTCCAATGGACCGGTGCCTTACCCAGGTGGGCTCTATGATGATAAAACCATTCACTACAGACTTTGCTTTCTTCAGTGCGCTTTGCCCCTCAAACCCCCCATGTGGGGGGCTCAGCACCCCGCACCCCTAGTATCTAAACTAATCAACTCTGAGTCAGAGCTTATTCAGAAAGGGGGTGCAAGACTCCCAGAAAGTAGTGCCAGGTCCCGCGGTGACAGTAAAGTGACCTGCTGATGTTGTTGCTGTACTGTCATTCGTAGTGCAGGTTTTACTGTGCGATCGGCATATGACCCAAGTGAATCTATTCTGCCCTATGTGGAGAGCTAGGGCTGGCATGGTGCCCCCACTCATGTGGCTAGTACTGAGACATTATCTAGTGCAGAGGCCTAGGGGGGAGATGAGACAAACTTTGGGGGAAATTGCTGGTAGGCCTGTGGGGAAGGTACTAGACATCTGCCCAGCCTTTCCCCACAAGCTGATTCCACCACTCACAGTGGCAGTGAGAGAGGCCCTTGAGGGGAGCAACTACTGGTAAGTCCAAGGTTAGCTCGCCCTGGCAGCCTCTCCTCAGCAGTGGAATCAAAGGCGACAGATCTGGAGGCATCCACAATTACTAACCCTCCCCAGGACCCTCATCATGTGGAGGTGGCTGACTACTTAAAGGTGAGCACTTCTGGTTTGGAAGAGAGAGCGCCGTGGCCTCTGCCACCGCATCCAGCCCCAAGGCAATGGAGTTTGCTGATCCCTGTATTGACGGGATATCGCAAAGCCATACCACCTATCACTTGGCAGTGGCCCCTTTGCATCTGTCTGAACAATGTAAAACTAAACGGCAAATTATGGAGGCCCTAGACCCCTCAGACCTAAGGATAGTACACTATGCCTCGGGCAGCTGGCTACAGAAGGGTACCGCTGCAGAAGCCAACATGTCCAGCCTATGTAAGTGGTCTAGAGCAGAGAGTTGTATGAGGGAGCACATTCAGAAGGATTACCCTGAGGCTGAGTACTCCTATCTGTCAGAGAAGATCTGGGACATTATCAAGGAGAACCAGGAAGCTTGGATGTTTCATGGAGATTTGGACCACATTATGGCCTATATGGATCTCAGCTTTGATATCCCACTGGCTGTGCTCCATAGAGCTATCTGGCAAGCAAAGAGGATGTGTGATTTTTTTGATTTGTATTGGAGTCACCCTTTTGAAGACTTTTGCCCTGGTGCAAGAAGAGGAAGGATGAGGGGTCAAGTACTATGTATAGGTATAGGGCTGTACAGGGAGAGGCATCACCAGCAGAAAACAGGAAGTTGTTATCTCTCTGTACAGACAGTTGGTGAGACCCTATCTGGAGTACTGTGTCCAGTTCTGGAGACCCCATCTCCGCAAGGACATAGATAGGATGGAGGCAGTCCAGAGGAGGGCAACTAAAATGGTGCAGAGTATGCAAGAGAAGCCATACGAGGAGAGACTAAAGGAGCTTAATATGTACACCCTTGAGGAAAGGAGGGAGAGAGGGGACATGATAGAAACTTTTAAGTACCTCAATGGAATCAACAAGGTCCAAGAGGGTAGCATCTTTTGGAAAAAGAGATGGGCAAGAACAAGGGGACACAATTTGAAGATAGAGGTGGACGGCTCAGGGGCAATGTGAGGAAGTATTTTTTCACAGAGAGGTTGGTGGAACGCGTGTAACAGCCTTCCTGAGGAGGTTGTGGGGTCTAAAACTGTGGGAGAAATCAAGAGTGCATGGGACAGACATAAGGCAATTCTTGTGGGAGGTAGGAAGAAATAGGCTGTTGGTTAACTAGGATCTGTAGCTTATCCTGTAGGTAGGGAAAAGGGCAGACTAAGTGGGCCAAGCGGTCCTTATCTGCAATCAAAGTCAATGTTTCTCTTTCTATGTTTCTACTACATCATTTCCAAAGACTCTGCTGGTGAGGAGATCACCAAGCCAGACCCTACATTTTACTAGCCTGAGGTGATTCCCAGAGCTCCAATGTGACCTAGACTGTAATCCTTTGTGCTGCAAGCTGGCCTTCGCTCTCTGGGGTGAGACTGATGTCACAAACTCTCACCTTTGGATACTGGGTGAGATTGACCCCTTTTGTTACTGTTACAATGTTTAAAGTTACCTGGGGTTGACTCCCTAGTAAGTTAGAAAAATATTATTGCCTCACATAATTTTCTGTCAAATAATGTTTACTGTTTAAAAATAAATGTTTGCTAAGATGGTCTCGACTGGAATATGCCCCTCCTAGCTGCAATGTTGAGATAGGGGTATGTTTGATTGGTGTGATTGGAGTGAAAGGTGTTTGTGGGATTCTGTGTGGGATTAAGTGTGTGACTGGGTGTGAATGGTTAGCAATTGTACTGAATTTATTACAATGTTTTCATTTATTCTGTTTGGAGACATAGCAAGCTAAGGTGTTCTTAGGTATAGAACAAAAAATACATGTTGCTATGTAGTTAATGTAACAATGTGGTGCATTTCAAAAGGGGGTATGTTGATTGTTTACTGGTAGCAGCACTTCTTTTATTAATATGGAAACTAGGTTGTGAGAAGGAAGTTTATAGTGTTAGCGGGGGAGGGATGCTCCCACTGCAGTACCTGGAAATCTGACCATAGGAACCAGCGGGTGGCTCAACAGTATGCCCCAGGGGGAGATCACATGATGAGCCTAGCGTGATAGCGGGATTGCTTCGGTGCTCTCACCCTGCCTCCGCTAATTTAGCCTTTTAATCAATTATTAATCGCAGTCCTCGAACTTTCTTTGCTTTCACCTGTTGTGCGAACTAACGAGGAAGGCACCAGTGAGGAATTAGTGGCACTGTATGCGGGGCATCAAAAGGATGGAAGCAGAAATGAAATCGGTGCCTCCTAAGCGTACCCCGCCAGTCTCCCCTGAAAAGCAGGCCAAGAAAGCTAAACAACAAACTCACTCCTCCTCGATGACACAAACTTCGACCCTATCCGCCTCCAATCCGTTATCGGAAGATCGGTTCCTCGAGGAGATGCAACCTCTTAAGGAAGCATTGCTGGAGTTGACCATGGAGTTGAAAAATATACGAGGAGAGGTCTCCCACTTGAAGCAAAGAGTTTCAGACAATGAAACCCGTTCCATCTCGCTCGAATCCTGAATAAATAAATTGGACCCAGACATTGTGAAGATGAAGCAGCTAATTAACAAGCTGCAGCAAAAGGCAGAAGACCTAGAGGGCCGTTCCCGTCGGAACAATGTATTAATCCACGGGGTGCCTGAGGAGGGAGGCTCGTCCTGTATTACATTTATTCAGGCCCTGTTAGATAAAGTGGTGGGCCCATCTCCACACAACCCAGCATACATTATTGAGAGGGCCCATAGGTCGCATGACCCAAACCTGAACCCCAGCCCCTCCCAGGCCAATAATAATCAGATTGCTCAACCATTTGGAGCGTCAGCACATCCTGGCGAAGATTAAGGAGCTACACTCCATTTCTTGGGAAGGAAAAGGCTCCGGATAACACAAGACCTCCCTCTGGAAACAAGGCAGCGTAGAGCCACCTTTCATCCCATAGTATCTAAATTAATCGATGCGAATATCAAGTTCAGGATGGCCTATCCTGCTCGGCTGCAAGTCTCGCTGGAAGGCAAGTGCCACAGCTATGATGCAGCGTCCCAAGCTCAGGAGGACCTATCCCGTCTGCTACCTTCACTGTTTAAAACCCCATGATCCACTAAGATGCAGAAGTTAACAGTCCTTACTATGGGCTTTTCTTTGGATCAGTGAGAATTAATGGTGTTGTCAACTTACTTACCGAGCGATGGCTGTTTCATTATATTTTTGGGGCTGAAAAACCTTCCCCAGTCTTCATTTGGTAGCGAGAGAGCGCGCGCCAATTTATTTTTCTCCTCTTCTTTTTTTTCTGGAGTGGCCTGGTCCCATCTGAAGGGGTGAGGATTTGCTGCTGGTTTCGATGGCCCGACAGGGGAGGAAAACCAAAATAGCCCTGGATGGGCACTCCTGAAGCGAGCCTGCATTTCTGGGGGGCATAAAATGAGGTGCACTACTGTTTGGGGGTTCCACATACATAGTCCCAGAGGAACCATAAACCGTGGATCATAGGTTCCCTTGATGATATATCAGCGATCGAGGACTCTGGTTCACTTCCTTATCTGAGGACAAGCATGGCCCAAGATACCTCACTGGACAACAAATAAACATCCAGAAGAAGATGGAAAAGATGGGCTATCATGGAAGGACAGTGCAAGAAATGCATATTAATTTCAGTTTATTTTTTCCCTGCCTTTCCTCCTCTTATAGAACCCCCTCCCCCTTTTTTTTTTGAGTTGCAAAGCGGACTTCATGACTAGTGGGGGGTGGTGGAAGTTTGGAATTGGGCCCGGGCATGCCTAGCCACTCGTACTGGAGATTAGGGGAGCTATACCTGGCCTACCTCATAGTGATTATTAGTACTTCATTTTGAGTAGGATCGGAGCTAACAGTACATGGAAAATATTTGGGGAAGAACCTTGGCATTGCTCAATATTGGTCTATTTTCGCCATTAAAATACCTTATAGGGCATTGTTATTTCCTTCTATGGGGGAGACAAGGACCTGTTTTTTTTGGGAAACGATAATAGGAATATACATCGTCTACTTCATTATTTGTGGGGGGAGGAGGCCGGGGCGGAATGTAAATAGTTTCTTAGGAGCTAATTATATAAGGAAAGGGGATTTCTATCTCTACTTCAATTTGATAAGAGAAGGACTTACCGTTATTGTCGGATATAATAGAGGGGAGGGGTATTATCACGGAAGGACTATACTTCTCCAATTTTTATTTGGGATATTATGGACCTATTTTTTGTGGGTTAAATTTGGTTTAAGTAAGGGGATGGTGGTGCATTTGTTCCAAGGTACCAAGGTAGCATCATTAGGTTGGCCTAGGGTAAATGGCATTCAACTATATTAAGTTCATTACATGGAACGTGAGAGGGGCCAGCAGCGCTCTAAAGAAAATACAGATATTAAGACACTTGGAATATCTGCAAGTGAAGGTCTCTTTTATACAAGAGACGCACTTACTTCCGAACGAAGTGGCTAGTCTGCGGAGAAGAGGTATTGGGCAGATCTTTGCTTCGGGTGATTCATCCAAGGCTGGGGGCACAGCGGTCCTCATTCATCGGTCAGTAACCTTTCAAGCTATTACGACCATATCGGACTCCAGGGGCAGGTATACTGTAGTCAGGGGCATGCTAAATTACACTGAGGTCTTATTAGGGAGTATTTACGGCCCAGTTGGGGGAGATCCAATCTTCTTTGCCAGTCTATTAGAGAAGCTACAAGACTTCCTATCCCTCCTAGTGATACTTGGAGGAGATTGACCCACTCTACGCAGGATTTAGATAGATCCAATCCTGCATTCAAACCCCGTCAGCCGCTCAAAGGGCACTGGCAGACTTCATGGAAACACTTGGTCTCTGTGATCCGTGGAGATCACTGAACCCGACGACTTGGGAATTTACATTTTACTCTGCTGTACACAATACATGGACTAGACTCGACTATATTCTATCTAGTAACTCGCTACTACAAAGTATGGGTAGCGCGGGTATAGAAGCCATGATGGTATCAGACCATGCCAAGGTTTGGATGGCCGTGCTGCTGGATGCCAATATTAAGAGGGATCCACTATGGAGATTAAATAATCAACTCCTGAAGGAAGAATATATTAGCACAAGGATATCGGAGATGATCCAGTGCTTCTATCTCGCCAATCAGGGTTCAGTGAATAGGGCAGATCATGAATGGTGTGCGTTGAAGTGCTGTTTGAGGGGCAAGTTTATTCGCCTAGCCACTACACGTAAAAGGAAGGCGGAGGCGAAGGCCCTCTCACTCCTCACCCAGATCAGAAGGATAGAACAATCTCTCTCTGTATCCCTCTACTGCGGATACATTGGAAACCCTCTTATCCCTGAGGAATCAGTACTCTATGTTATTGCAGGAAAAAGCTGAGTTTGCTATTTTGAGATCTCGTGCAAAGTACATAGAATGTGGAGAAAAGCTAGTCACTTACTAGCCTTGAGATTAGAAAACTGGAAGCCTCTAGGGCTATTAACTCAATCGAGGATTTAAATGGGAGATCAAACTAATCCGAGGGAAGTAATCTCGGTACTCAGAACCTATTTCTCATCACTCTATAATGAAGCTCTTCTCCCCATGGGCGAAATGCTTAATTACCTTGCAACCCTCCCCTTACCTTCGTTAGATCATGACCAGCAATTGCTGTTAACTTCTCCTATATCCACCCAGGAGATTTTGACCGCAATAAATGGTCTGGCCCCTGATAAGGCCCCCGGGCCTGATGGACTTTCCCCAAACTTTTACAAATTATTTGCCAAAGACTTAGTACCTGGCCTACACCGTTTATACCAACACTTATTGACTGGTAGTACCCAAGACCCCACTCTCTTAGAAGCCATTATTATTCTTCTTCTCAAACCAGGTAAACCTTCACATCTCCCCTCAAGTTATCGCCCTATCTCACTATTAAACTGTGATATTAAGATCTTAGCAAAAATCTTAGCCAAAAGGATTGAACAGGTATGGCTATCTTTAATTACCCCCGAACAGATCGGATTAGTTGCAAATAGGTCCCCGGTTGATCACCACCGTAAATTGCAATATCTCCTTAGCATGGCCCAGACATCTCCATCCTCAATGATTTTAGTATCCCTTGACGCAGAAAAGGCGTTCGATAGGGTTGACTGGACTTTTCTCTGGGCCACTTTACAAGTTATGGGCTTTCCACCACAGTTTATCACATGGATACAAGCCCTATACGTTTCACCAAAAGCCAGGTTGTATTGAAATGGGGTCATGTCAGATTTCTTTCCACTTACTTCAGGTACAAGACAGGGCTGCCCCCTATCCCCTTTCTTATTTAATTTGTATCTCGAGCCCCTTCTTAGATCCTTAAATTCTTCCCCATTAATATCGGGTATCCCAGTTGCTAATAGTGTTCCCAAAATCTCAGTGTTTGCGGACAATCTACTTTTACATCTGTCCAATCCAGTCTCATCGCTAAGGGTGGCATTAGATAAGATCGAGGCCTTTAGTGCATACTCTAATTACAAACTCAATATTAATAAAACTGAAATATTTCCTCTCAATCATCTTACTTACAGTTCAGATTTTCTTGAGTTCGGAATGAAGTGGACCACACGTTCTATCAAATACTTGGGGATACACATCTCTCTTAGCTCATCAATGATGAGAAAGCTAAATTTAGACGACCTTTGGCGGGATATCCAGCAAGATTTAGTTAGGTGGTCTAAGCTACCTCTGTCGTTGTGGGGCAGGATTAACACTATTAAAATGAATGTGTTACCTAGAATTTTTTATCCCTTGAATATGCTGAGCTTGTTGATCCCTCAATCTTACTTCAAGGATATTCACTCTGGAATAAGCACTTTCCTTTGGAACAACAAGTCTATCAGGAAATCTTATAGCAAGCTCTCCCAACCCAAAGAATATGGGGACTCCGTCTCCCTAATTTTTGTATTATTATTGGGCCTCACATCTCAGTAAATGTGGAAATGGCTATCCATCGTTGACTCTCAATCTTCCTCAAGGGTATAAACCATTATGGCTAGAACAGAAGATCTTATGGAATCTCATAATATTGATCCGAAAGCTCTATTTTATGGGTCAAGCAAACATATCCCCATGTTATTTCGTTCTTTACCTCTCGGAATTTCTCTGATGGTGGTATTTCAGTTATTTAAGCATTTCAAGATCTCTCAAACTGGGGACATCTCACAACCTATATGTCTCAACCCCAATCTTCGCATAGGTAAATCAGTGATAACTGAAAAGTGGTTGCCATTGATTTCGAACTGCAGTGTAGAAGATTTCTATTCACCTGATCACATCCTGGATACGAAGGATATCTTAAATAAATTCCAATGGCCAACCAAAATGGCCTTCAGGGTATACCAATTAAGGCATCTCTTGAACAGTAAGTTTGGGAGTGCTAATAAAAGTTCACTTCTTGTAAATTTTTTCTCTCAGGTCAGTGTGATTGTCAATAAGCCACATAGCGTCTCGGAGTTGTACAGTTTACTACATAAATTCCCGGGAACCCCGCTGACTCCTTGTCCCAGCATCTGGAAAGGCCTGGACCCCGATGGAGACGCTGACTGGCAGAATGTTTGGAAAAACCTATACATTTATCACACACAAGATAGATACAGAATCACACAGTATTGCATTTTGAATAATCTTTATTACACCCGATTAGACTGGCAAAGATGAAACGTGTCACTTCAACAAGGTGTCTTAGATGTGATAAAGAGGAGGTTCTCCTTGCATATCTTTTGGTCCAATCGGTATCCCCCCTCTGGGCCCAGATAGAAACCCTATTAGACCCCCTATTGGGACTACAAGGTCTCTTTTCCCCTAAAATCTGTATTTTGGGTGATTATTCGGAGATACAGGTGAAGGAGAAGAGATACCACATGGCACTAATATCCATGGCAGTTAAAAAATTAGTACTTAGACATTGGAAAGACCGCTCCGTATTAACTTATACTGAATGGTTACATGAGATGACCTTCGCCCTTCGAGTGGAGAACCTCATAGCACAGGTGAACAGACGCTTATCCTCCTTTAGGAAAAAGTGGGGTGTTAGATGCCTTGTTATTAGGAGGCACTAAGTAAAATGACAAGCTGCGGCCCTCTGCACTAAACATGCTTCCCTCTGCTCTGTCTGCCATCCGTGAACTCAATAGACTATGTACATGTTGCTTTATAGGTGTTTTACTTAGCCCCTGGTACCTGGAGTATTTAGTGAATAGTTCGATATGCATCACATGATTGGGGAGGGGGGAGGGGGATAAGGGAAGGGAAAATCAGTCTGTTTATATTTTCTAGTTTTAACACTTGACTAATGGATACTCATTGGTTTAGTGGAGGTCCTTTGTTTCTTTTTACTTGATGTTCAAAAAAGCTCTGGAATAAGGATATCACTGTTATTGATTTGCTGTGGTTAAATTTAATAAAGAATACTGAATTATAAAATAAAACAGTATGCCCCAGTCAGATGTCGAAGTGTAGGTTAATTTAAGGTCCTGTTTAAAGTATATGTATGCCCACCATTTTGGTGGTATACCCAGTATTGTGCCCTGGCTCTTGGGGGGAGGGAGTGTGCGCATATCTCTCCCCTGGGAGGTCAGTAACGAGATCTGGTCAGAGTTCACCAGGAGGTGAACATTTTAACTGGGGGAAAGTTTAAGTACCCTCTGGGAGCTTACTAGTTAAATTTCATAACTGGGCAGTGAAAGCAATGGTGCTGGTAGGTCTGAGATGCAGGCCTGCTTGTTGCCGGCAGAGGGGCCCCATCCCTGGGGGCATAAAAAGAGGAGTTTGGCACCATCAGAGACAGAATAGGAAGGGGAGAAAAGTCAGGAGTCAGGGATCAGCCTGCAAGTTCAGCTGGAGGGCTGTGGCAGGGCTGGGGTGGGCCACTTGCCACCCCGGCCCTCCTCCATCAAAGACCCAAGCATTTTAGTGTGGCAGTTCAGGCAGTAATGGAAAGGGGAGCAATGGAGCACTAGTTGAGTCCTGTCGGTGCTGATGGGAGATGGAGCCCTAGAAGCTGAAGGATGGAAGCCCACCACATGATCTCTGGCATCATGGTAGGGTAAGCACCTATGGGGGCCCTGTTTTCTAAGTAACCTCACCCATGGGCATGTGTACCCTGTTGAGCCAGTGAGTGTTTTTGTGGGTGGGCCTGCTCTGGCAGAAGGGGCTTGGGGTGCAGTTCATATATGGCAACCTGAACTGTTTGAGAATGTAGAGGTGGCAGTTCTACCCCTTTTCCCAAGGCCAGTGGTTGCTACAATGCTTGGGCTCTCAGGGGGTGCAGCCTGTGGAAGTAGGAAAAGATACAAGTGGGGAATGATTGGTTGGGACCCCGGCTGGATGGCAAGCTGTCCTGGTGCTTTGTGTGGCAATGCAAGCAGTTCCCTGGGTGAAGACAGTCCAGAAATTGAAATTGCTGCATGAGCAGACAGTGCCTGGAGTTACCAGACAGGCCAGGGGTATACATAACCGCTAGGAAGAGCCCAGCTGCAGGCGCATGGCATCAGTGATTGGGCATCTGGAAAGTCTTTGGTGGTTTTGGTTCTTGCTAAAAAGAACACTGTGGTGAAAGTGTAAGACCTCTCAGTAAGAAAAAGAGCTCCATGTGGTTTACAATCAGCCCATGTGTTTTCAAAGTAACCCCCTTTGTAACAAGGCAAAGCAAGAATGGATTGGGACAGTAGAAATGTCTCATGTTGTCACAATTGCTACCTCAGATAAGTACTGATGAGACTATGAGAAAGAAAGTAAGCTAGTGACTGTGTTAAGGAAGAGTATGAAGGGAAGGAACATGAATGGAAGTATGCCAGTAAGGTTTAGGCACAAGTCTAATGCTGCTGTCAGGAATGTAGCCTTTTCAGCTCAAGGGAATGTCTGCAAAGCCATACCTCAATCTGTTGGAAAAAGCGATTGTTGAGGAAGAAATTGTCAGGTCCATACATGTGAAGTGCCCCCACTGTCTGTTACTTCCATGCTCCATGGAGTGCTTAATCAAATTTCTTGTTTCTTACTAAATCAGTTTTTGCACTTTTGATTCTGGAATGGACCTTGAATTTTTAATTGATTTAAACTGTGAATGTTGTATCTGTTTTATGAACATTGCCCCTGCAATTAGTCCACTGAAACAAAGAAATGGACCTGCTCCTCATCCTGTGAAGCCATCTCGCCACAACAGAAGAACCAGGTATTGAGCATATCCAATTTCTTGGACTGTGTTTTCTTGGGTTGTACAGTGCCCCTTCCCACCAAAATACCATCTGGATACCTTTAGACATCTGGAGTGGGGGGCTTGCACTTAAATCACTACAATTCTCTTGGGATGACTCAACCTTTGTTGATACTGGCAGTTGAACAGTTTCCAAGTACAGCACCTCAGAAGGGACCCTGGTTACTGTGAATGTATACAACCCAAACGAGGATGATCTGGCAGTGATCAATGAACTCCATCACACTCCTATGGCCCACATGACCCCCTGTACCCAACAATTCCTGGGTGGAGACTTCAACCTGACCTTAGATGCTTATATGGACAGGAACTCTGGGCACCCTGAACCCCATGTCAGGGCTCAGTCTATGTTCCAGGATATAGAAACATAGAATTTTATGGAAGATAAGGACCGCTTGGCCCACTTAGTCTGCCCATTTTCCTACGTAACAGATAAGCTGCAGATCCTAGTTAACCAACAGCTTACTTCCTCCTACCCCCCACTAGGACTGCCTTATGTCTGTCCGATGCATTCTTGAGTTCCCCCACTGTTCTTGACTCCACGACCTCCTCAGGGAGGCTGTTCCGTGCATCCACAACCCTCTCTGTGAAAAAATACTTCCTCACATTACCTCTGAGCCATCCCCCCTCTATCTTCAAATTGTGCCCCCTTGTTCTTGCACATCTCTTTTTCTGAAAGATGCCACCCTCTTGGACTTTGTTGATTCCCTTGAGGTACTTGAAAGTTTCTATCATGTCCCCCCATCCCTCCTTTCCTCAAGGGTATACATATTAAGCTCCTTTAGTATTTCTTCTTATGTCTTCTGGTGCAGACCCTGCACCATTTTGGTTACCCTCTTCTGGACAGCCTCCACTCTGTCTATGTCTTTGCGGAGATGGTGTCTCCAGAACTGCACACAGTACTCCAGATGGGGTCTCACTAACTGTCTGTACAGAGGGATAACAACTTCCTGTTTTCTACTATTGATGCCTCTCCCTATGCATCCCATTATCCCCCCAGCCTTCCTTACTGCCTTCTCACATTGCTTGCCCACCTTTAGGTCATTTGATATAATTACCCCCAGGTCCCTTTCCATTTTTACTGTTGTCAGTATCTCACCCCCCATTGTGTACTCTTCCCTGGGTTTTTGTTTCCCAGGTGCATTACCTTGCACTTCTTTGCATTGAATCTGAGCTGCCATACATTTGACCATTCCTCCAACATTGCCAAGTCCTTCTCATCCTTTCCACTCCATCTGTGTATCAACCCTGTTGCAGATCTTTGTGTCGTCTGCAAAGAGACATACTTTTCCTTCCAGTTCCTCTGCAATGTCACTTATAAAGACATTAAAAGGACCAGTCCCAGTACTGAGCCCTGCGGTACCCCGATAGTAACCCTCCTTTCTTCACTGTGGACTCCATTTAGTACTACCCTTTGCGTCCTGTTGTCTAGCCAACTTTTTATCCAGGCTACCACCTTGGGACCCACTCCATGGCTGGCTAACTTGTGTATTAATCTTTTGTGTGGGACTGTATCAAATGCCTTGCTAAAATCTAGGTAAGTCATGTCCACAGCCCCTCCCTGGTCTACTACTTTGGTCACCTAGTCAAAGAAATCTATTAGATTCATCTGACACGACCTTCCCATCGTGAATCCATGCTGCCTTGGGTCCTGTGCCCCACTGGCCTCTAGGTACTCAATAATTCTTTCCTTCAGAAGTGATTCCATCATTTTCCCTACCACTGAGGTCAAACTAACTGGTCTGTAGTTTCCTGTCTCTGTCCTGCTCCCACTTTTGTGAAGAGGAATCACATCCACCCTCCTCCAGTCCTCAGGTACCACCCCATCCTCCCATGATTTGTTAAAAAGAGTAGTCAGCGGTGTCACTAGTTCTACCCTTAGTTCTTTTAGAATTCTTGGGTGAATCCCAGCAGGCCCCATTGCTTTGTCCACCTTCAATTTTATTAGTTCTTTCAGAACTCTTTCTTCTGTAAATGGACTGGTATCGACCCCCATCTTCAGAGTGTTTCTCTTGTTTGGTTTAGGTACCTCCCCCTCCTCTTCCTTTGTGAATACTGAGCAGAAATATTCATTCAGTATCCCTGCTTTTTCACTGTCACCCTCTACCACATTCCCTCCCCTTTTTTAAGCCTCAGTATCCCTCCTTTGGTCTTCACTCCTAATGTAACTATAAAAGGTCTTATTCCTTCTTAACAGAGTTGGCTATCCTTTCCTTGGTTTGGGCCTTTGCTATTCTGACTGCCTTCCCAGCCTCTTTCTGCTTTAACTGATAAAGTTCTCTGTCCTGCTCCTTCTGTGTTTCCTTATATTTCCTGAATGCTATCCTTTTCTCCTTAACCTTTCCTACCACCTCCTTTGAGAACCATAGCATTTTTTTCCTTCGTTGTGTTTTGTTGATTTGCTTTACACAAAGACTTGTTGCCTCTGTGATGGCTGTCTTGATTACTCCCCATTGTTCCTCCACCCCTCCTTCTTGCCTGTTTGCTAGTGCTTTTCTGAGGCACTCGCTCATTTTCCCAAAGTCAGCCCTCCTAAAGTCCAGTACTCTTGCTTTTGTATGGCTTGATTGTATGGCTGTGTTTATCGTGAACCACACTGTTTGGTGGTCGCTTGTTCCCAGATGGCTACCCACTTCTAAATCTGAGATTCTTTCTCTGTCCCCATTTGAGAGTACCAGGTCTAAGATTGCTCCCTCCTGAGTGGGTTCCAATACTAGCTGTCTGAGGCATACCCCCCGTAGGGCATCAAGAATGACCCTGCTCTTGGATGTGCTTGCAGCAAAGGTGCTCCCATTAACATATGGCACATTAAGGCCCCCCATCAACAATATCTCCCCTTTTTCTGCTGTTCTAAGGAAGCCTTTTATCATTTCCTTGTCCATTCCTTCCCCCTGAGATGGGGGTCTGTATACAACCCCCATGCGGATTGTGGTGCTATTTCCTGTCTCCAGGATGACCCAGAGTGTCTCATCTGCTCCCTGTTTACTCTTTAGTTCTGTTGCTTTGATCCCTTCTTTTACATAGAGAGCTACCCCTCCTCCTCTTTTACCCTCCCTGTCCCTCCTGTAGATTATATATCCTGGTATGTTGACATCCCAGTCATGGTTCTCTGTGTACCATGTTTCTGTGACTGCCACAGTATCCAGGCAACCCTCTTCCATCCATGACGTCCATGCCCTCCCTTCAGGACATCTGGCATCTGCAGCACCCCAAGCTTTAGACTATTCCTGCTTCTCCATCTCACACAAAACCTCCAGTCATACTGACTTCTGGCTGAGCTCATCCCCCCACTTATTCTTTTTTTTTTGCAATTAACATTTTATTAAGCTTTTCTAAAGTACATAGAATGCTCTTACACATACCACAAGCACAAATGTAAATCTCTGCATACATCCAGAACACACGGTCCCTAAAATACATATTGATTCCACAATGGACAGAGAAACCCAACCCTATCTATTTACCTCCTCACATTCTCACCCTACTCCTCTCCCCTCCTCTCACTTTCCACCTACCCCTCTTACCCCTACCCCCCCACTGATCTTGCCTGTCACCTGCTACTGTGTCACCTCCCTTACCTTCCTCTCTTACCTCATGCACTTGTTATGAACATTTATTTTCATATGTAATCTGGTGTAATGTAAAAGTGCTTACCTACTCCTCAATCCTGTTAAAAGCCTTTTTGGTAACTATTCTGCTGAAGTCAATCTGAAATGCCTTACCTGTTGTTAATATGACTGTCCCGTCCAGACAAAGCCTTTGGCAGCTTATGTATTTGTGCATAACTGTAGCTGTTAACTGTTAGTAATTTGCTTGTTTTGCCTCAACTTGTTCATTGTCCATGACATGAAACCTTTGTAAAAGAGCACTTTGTGCTGAAAGGTGTTATCTGAAAATATAATAAATATATAAATAAAAAAATAAAAATCTTAACAACTATAAAGGTCAAATAACAACACACTGACAGCAAAAATAATCCATCGCTCCTTCCCAATATAATAAATGCAAATCTTAATCCATATTTAAATGACATAAATAGTCACCAAAAGTAATAAAACACATCCAAGTGTAACTAGACAACCCAAAAGCAAATTGAAGATATTACAAAGGTAATCAACAACTAAGCATAAAAAAGAGAAATAAGTGAGACAGGATGAAAATTATAAGGTCAGAAAAAGAAAACCCATAACAAAGCACAGAGTGGCATGGCCCAAAAAGCCTACCAAAAGACCCAGTCCAAAGAGGGAGGCATGGATAGTAAAGACTTCCAGCAGAGCAGGGTTCCATGTCATAATGGCGATTTTATTATGGCGACTCACACAACAGCGAATACGTTTCACTGAATGTAAAATCGGCCCCAGACCCACCTTAGCAACTGCCAAGATGGCTACCAGGCTGACATTCACATTTAACATTTAATGTGGGGGGCTGTGCCCCCACACCCCCCCTTTGTGGAGGCAAGCCCCCTGCACCCCAAACTATTATAATCAACTCGGCTGGGTACACAGCGGGAAAGGGGTATACATGGGAGGGTGGCACTTGTGCTCCGGGGAAATATCGTGCCTGTGGCACCATTGGGCCAGGGAACAGCAGGGGGAAAAAAAGTTTTCTAACAGCAAATAACATACAAAATCATTTTCCCTACAGGGAGTCCCGAACCCGGGACCATTACCACTGTATTTTGTGCCCCTTTCCACCACAACAGATAGAGAGCTTGGCAGCAGCATGCTCAATTGCAGTATTTCACCTGCATTGCTCTTCAGCTCCCCCGTCAATCGCCCTTGCCATTACATCACTCATTACTCGCTATCCACTTCCAGTGCTATTTCTCCACACTTGCTATTCTGTCAGGCTCGCAAATAGAGTCGCTCATATTTGAGTAGCTCATTTGCAGTCGCCCATTTGACGGTATACCACAGAGAAGTGAGCATTGCCCCAATTACTTTAAAAAAATACCAATAAGATATAGGACTACACCCCCAATAAAACAAAAAGACATCAGTGAGGGGATCAGGAGAAGTGGGACCCCCACACTTTATTATAAAGTACAATCTTATCCACAGCTATGTAAGATAAATGTTCCATACCAGCAAGTCTGTACACGCTATTTTCCCACTCACCCATAGTAGGAACAAGTTCAGACAACCACTTCCTATACACTATTCACTTGGCCTTCATAATGTCCACCATAAACCAAAAGCAAAGGGATCTTTGTTGGACAGGAAACCTATTGGTGTTGCTGAGAATCAAGAGGGAGGCATCTATGGGGAATGAGAACTGCAGTATACCCAAAAGTCTAACCTGCAGTTTGGACCACCAATCTGCCAACTTAGGACAGGACCAAAGAACATGTAATAAGGTGCCATTATGCTGATGACATCTCCAACACTCGGAATCACTAACCAGATTCATTTTCTTCAGCTGCTCAGGTGTCCTATACCAATGGTGCAATGTTTTCCATTGCATAAGCCTCCCGCCGACATCATGACATGAACCATAAATATTGGGCCAACAATGATAAAGTCTTCCTCACTTAAAGGATGGCCAAGCTGCTTTTCCTAGTGAGCTTTAAGATTAATCATAGCGGAAGTATATTCCTGCAAGATGCCCTTATAGATTTGACCAATTTTAGGGAGTTTATTAGTAATACAACCCCACCTGACAACCTTAAGATGTCATCCCAAAATCCTTCAAAGGCAAACGGAGTTGAGAGCCTGTAAAAGCAGTGAGCAAGCACCAGATTTGGAAGTACCTCCACAACTGGGATTGTGGAAGGGAAGCGTGAGTCTTAAGGGTAGCAACATCTTTAAAAATTCCAGATTTGGAGTGGAAGAGATCTGTATTCTGCACCCCCCCACACACTTCTTGAACAGTGAATGATTCCAATATAGCTCCCCCATACTTATCTGACCATGCGCTGATCGAACTAGTAGTTAGTTGGGGCCCATCCCACCCTCAGATCAGTGTCCTGGTTCCTGGATCCCCCTTCTTCTTTAGGAGTAGGATTTCATCAACAGGCTTCAGAAAGAGGCATCCAGCTATTTTGAGCTAAATGATAAAGGCAACAACATTAAGGCCACCTTCTGGGAAGCCTTCAAGGACTTTTATTCAAGGCTGTATAATGGCCATTGCAGCTACACACCACAGGAAAAGAGACAAGACCCCCCAAAAAAAGCTTAAGAAAGAGTTAGCAATGAAGAAGAAAGAGTTTAAGCAGTTCACAGTACGCCAACCTGAGGGAGCTCCGGCGATAGCCATGGGGAGGGGCGGAAGAGGCTGAGCTGGCATCATGGGGTGTGTGTGCACCTCCATGCTCACACTACTACTGTGTGCTGGAGCCCTGGGAAATGGGAGAAAATGGGCAAAAAAAACACAGAAAATATAAATTAAAAAAAAAATCTATGCTGAGGGAGTTCTTCTCCCTTCAAATGGAGCTCAACTCCCTTGCAACATGGAAAGCTCAATTGGCAGTCTTGTGTTTAGAACACAAGTACTGAGATGGGGTTAAAAATCAGGCAAACTGATATCATACAGACCGTGCAAGCAGCAAGCTGACAAATATATTCATTGCCTGTAGGATATAACGGGCTTTTCCCAGGCCCAGCCCACACTGGTAGACCACATTATGCACAACTTTTACAAAGAGCTTTACTCCTCTCAGGGTACCCAGGACCACGGCAAGCTTGATGTCTTCTTGGTGGGTCTCCCCCTGCTGAGGCCCACAGAGCTGAATTAGAGGCCCTGATCACAACCTAAGAGATTCAGAGAGTGATCTCTGCCGTATCTCTCCAAAAGGCACCCATGAGTGACTTGTACAAGTTGATTCCTGTGATAGTCTCTCCAGTCCTGCAATCCAGTTTTCTCAGATCTCATGATTGTTCCCTCCTCCCTTCTTAGATGCATGAGGCAGTGGTCCTGGTCCTTCAAGGAAGATAGGGATCCCCCTTTTCCAGGCAGTTATAGGCCCATTTTTATCATTAATGCTGATGCAAAGACACTCATCAAAGTGCTTGCTACCAGACTTGAGATGATCCTTCCTCACCTAATTCACCCCTCCCAAGTGGGATCTGTGAAGGGACATCTCAGCTCTGATCACCATGGGGCACTCTTCTCCCTGCTGTCTCAGGCTACAGTACAAGTCACATTAAAATGTCACACCAATTATTTGATTTAGCATTGTTTTTTACAGATGGCAATGTACTGGTAACTCACAATGCATTGTTTTTCAATGCTCATCCTGCTCAACAGCAATGTTTGAAAAATGTCTTTGCAACTCAGTTGAAATGCATCTGTGGTCCGTCCACGGTGCAATACAAAATTGCATTTTAACTCTTAAGGAGCAGATTGTGCAGAGTTTTGTGTTGGATCCAGCAGCAACTTAGAAATGCTAGAACAACTCATTGGAGGAACAGTTTAATGTGACTTACGAACATACAAACATATGAAAAAGCCAGCAGAAGAAGACCATTTGATCTATCAAGTCTGCTCATGTTGTAGGGTCCACAGTTTGAGCCACTATCCCTGTCCCCTCTCCTCACTCCTCCCATCCTCCCTACCCATGACTCTTACCTTCTCCCTATACCTGTCCCAGCCTCTCTTAAATCTGCCTACTGTCTTCAATGAGATTACCTCTTCTGGCAGTGCATTCCAAGTGTTCACCACCCTGTCTGTGAAGAAGTGCTTCCTGACCTCCCTCCTAAACCTCCCACCCTCCAGCTTAAGACTGTGCCCCGTCGTGTTATGGTTGCCACACAGCTTAAAGAGACTCTCCTTATCAACCTTATTTATCCCTTTCAAGTACTTGAAGGTCCCAGTCATGTCCTCTCTCTCGCTGTCTTCCAAGGAGTACATGTTCAGTGCCCTCAAACTGTCCTCGTATGCCTTACCCTGCTGATACCAGCTATCATCTTTGTAGCCCTCCTCTGGACCTTCTCCTGCAGGGTAATGTCCTTTTTGAGGTGTAGGCACCAATCCTGAACTTCATAATCTAGATGCAGCCTTACTAGTGACCTATACAAGTGCAGTATAACCTCCTCTCTCCTACTACTGATCCCCCTAGATATGCATCCCAGCATCTTGTTTGCCTTTGCTGCTGCTTACTTGCACTGCGTGGAGTGCTTCAGATCACTGGTGATCATCACTCCCAGATCCTTCTCCTCCTCTGATGCAGGTACTTGGACTCCACCCAGTTAGTACTCTGTCCTAGGATTCTTGGCTCCAATATGCATAACTTTGCATTTCTTAGCATTGAATCCAAGCTGCCAGATCCTGGACCACCTCCCTAGATTTTCCAGATCTTCCTGTAGGTCCTGTACCCCTTCAGCTGTGTCCACCCTCCCACAGAGCTTGATGTCATATGTGAATAGGCATATTTTATCCTTAATGCCATCTCCAATGTCAATGATGAAGACATTGAACAACACCAGCCCCAGCACTGAGCTCTACGGGACCCCACTGGTTATCTATCTTGTGCCAGATAACTCTTCCCCCACAACCACCCTCTGGGTTCTGTCCTTCAGCCAGTTTTCCACCCATCTGGCCATCTTTTCCCCAACCCCAAGATCCACCAACTTCCTGATCAACCTTTTGTGGGGCACAGAGTCAAAGACTTTGCTGAAATCAAGATAGAGTATGTCTACCGCTTTGCCCCTGTCTACTGTCTTAGTGACACAGTCAAAGAAGTCAATCAGATTTGTTTGACATGATTCCCCCCCCCCCCATAAACCCGTGCTGCCTCGCATCCTGGAAACCATGCTCCTCTAGATATTCCACACCAAACTTTACTTTAGTATGGCCTCCATGAGCTTGCCCACAATGGAGGTCAGACTGACTGGTCTGTAATTCCCTGGGTCATCTTTGGGACTGCTTTTGTGAAGCGGCAATACATGTGCTCTGCTCCAGTCCTGTGGTACTATGCCTGTCTCTAATGAACTATTAAATAGGTCTGCCTGTGTCCCTGCCAGCTCCTCAGCCAGTTTCTTTAGTACCCTTGGCTGTACTCCGGCCGGGCCTGGTGATTTGTCCGCCTTCAATGCTGGCAGCCCCTTCCTCACTTTATCCTCCTCTATCACTACATCTCTGTTCCCCTGCCCCCTGCTCCTCTTTTCTCTCTTGAAGACACTGGTCCATCCTTCTCTCTGGTGAAGACAGAACAGAAGTATTTATTTAGTACCTCTGCTTTTCCCCCATTATCCTCCACCCACTTCACCCCTTTCTTAAGTCTAATAATCCCTTCCTTCTTATCTGTTTTCTCACTTATATAGTGAAAGAAAGCCTTCTCCCCCTTCTTAATTGCTTCAACTATCTGCAGCTCATTCTGTGCCTTTGCTCATCTGACTTTCTTACTTGCCTCACTAGCCAAGCTTAGGTAACTTTCCCTATCCTCCTCTCTCTTGGTCTTCCTGAATTTTCTATAGGCCAACCTCTTTTCCCTTACCGCCTGTGCAACCCCAGAACTGAACCAGCTGGGCACTTTGGCCCTTGTGTTCTTACCTCTGAACCTAGCGCACTCATCTGTGGCAACCAGTATTCCCTCCTTAATGATGGACCACCTTTGGTCCACCCCCATATCTGCTCTGATGCCCACCAGATGGCTCCTTAGCCCTTCGCACATTTTCCTGAAGTCCGCTCTCCTGAAATCCAAGATTTTGGTCTTAGTCGGGATGCTTTCCCTACCCATATCCAACTGGAACCACATTGTACAATGGTCACTTCCTCCCATGGCTACCTGACCATTATTTCCTGTACATGTTCCTCATTTATGAGCACCAGCTCAAGAATTGCCTCAGCTCTTGTTGGTTAAGTAATGCCCTGAGTCAGGAATCCACTCTGCAGTCCTTCCAGGATCACTTGATTCCTAGCAAATGTCATGGATGGTATGCACCAGTCCACCTTGGGCAGGTTGAAGTCCCCTAATATTACCACCTCTCCTTTCCTTGCAGCTTCTGATATTTGTGAGCTCAGTTCCCTGTCCCTCTCCTCATCCTGACTGGGTGGTCTATAAACCATCTCCAACCTCACCTTTCCCCCTCTAGTGGACCTTAACTGAACCCATAATGCCTCCACCTCTCCTTCCTCTGACTCTTCCCTCATGCAAGTTATTCCCTCCCTGATGTAAACGGCCACCCCTGCCCCCTTCTTGACCACCCTGTCCCTCCTGTATAGTTCATATCCAGGCATCACAAGGTTCCAGTTATGGTGTGATGTTGCCCAAGTCTCAGTTACTGCAGCTATGTCTGCCCTCCTGTCCACTAATAGTGCTTGTAGGTCTACTATCTTGTTTCCAAGACTCTGTGCGTTCAGAGACACCACCCTCCACCTAGAATCTGATCTTCCTTCTCTTCCCTCTGTTCTTTCTATTCACATTTATCCCCTTTGTGTGTACCCCTCCACATACCCTTGTTATGCGTATCTCACCCCCTCCACTCTTTGCTAATTGTGTTCTTGCCCCTTCCACCTCCTCCCTTCAGACTTCTTCCATCACTGTGGGGGGGGGGTTCACTGACCTCCTCCTTTTGGAGTATGTGGGCCTGCACACCAACTGTCCCCCCTTGGTAGTTTAAATTAAGTGTAGTGGTGATGTATTCCCTCAGTTTGTCCCTAAGTACCCTCAAACCCTCCCTACTGAGGTGTAGCCTGTCTGGTGAAAAGAGTTCTTTGTTTGACCAGGTCTCCTCTCAGTCTCCAATACAGATGAACATCTCCTCCCTGTATCATTTCCTAAGCCAGTCACTGAAATCCTCTATTCTTCTTTTCCTGGCTGTGCTGGCCCTTGGTACTGGTATGGCCTCTGAGAAGGTCAGTGAACTTCCTTCCTCCCTGTAGATCTTTCCTAACTCCCAGAACCTACTTTGCACTACCTCCACCTCCTCCCCAGCTAGGTCGTTGGTTCCCAAATGTATAGCTGAATTAGGTTTTCCTCCAACCTCCCTTATTATTTCCCTTATTCTTGGGCCCACCTTCCCTGCTGTCATCCCTGGCATACAAACCACCCTCCTGCTTGCACTTGGGTCCCCTTTCTTTCCCCAGTGAATACCCCTAATTATGAAGTCCCCTACGATCACCACCCTTCCATCCCCTGCATTGATGCTCCCTGTCTTTCCTTTCCTACCTTCGGTACTAGCTTATTCCCCACCTAACTGCTCCCTCAGCATCCTGGTAAATTAATCTCCACATCCCCAATTTATCCCCTTAACTGTTTTTCTATCTCCCAATCTGCAACTCTACTTTTGACTATCTGTAACTGCTTTCAGTTTTCCCTCCCCCCTTACTCCACTCCGTTTTGCCTGCCTCCTCTTCTCTGCCCACCCTGATTAGTTCCCTCCTCTCTCCCTCGTACTCCCACTCTCAACCCTGGCTCAACCTGACCTCCTACCTCACCTCCTGCTGCCCCCTCCCTCCTTCCAGACAGTGGTGCAAATCTATTCAATAAAGGCACCCCTTTAGAATTTCCCACCCCTGATGCTACTCTCACATTCCCACCCCTTCCCCTCACCTCTTGCCATTCCTCCACTCTGGGCTCCCTATTCCTCTGAGGGAGAGCTACTCCTGTATCCCGGGTGCTCCTTCCCACTCCCATCCTCTGCCTGATGCCGTCACTCACCTGAGCATCACCCCTCTGCCTTTCTCTCCACTGCTCTGCTCCTCTGACTTCCCACACTATCTTCCCCAGCTCCCACCTGAGCAGCCGTATTTCAGCCCTTAGCAGCTCCAGGCTCTTACACACAGGACATCCTCATTTACTCCACATTACCTCCAGAAAGACTGCTGCCCCACAACTATTGCAGTTTACCACTCTCCTGCTTCCCATGCATGTACCTGTTCCCCCACTTCCTCCAAGCCCAGCTTCTCCTACCCTCCAGTTATACATAACTATAAAATAACTATAACATTCAAAAATACATACATTTCTATCACAGCTCCTTATTATCAAGAGGTAACAATGATCACAATAATATATCTTCTACTAATACAGATTCTATCACAGAACCAGAACACAATGCAAAAACATCTGCTACTTAGCAAAAACAAACAGGTGACAACCTACCAAGCTGATGTAGCTTTTTTAAAAAATAGAAAAAAAATGTCATCTTTTAAACCAGTAGAAATCAGCAGTCCCCAAAACACCTTGAACTACAAGAAAGAACACAGGACTTGTAGTGTACCTCTTCCCCCACTCTGGCTGAAGCAATTGCCATTGATTTTAAAAAGAGGTTCCACTTGGTGGAGTTGGGTACCTGTATGCTGTGTTACACAGGATGAGCTTTGGCTCCTATCATGCAGGGTGGGTGCAGGCATTGTATACACAGCCCACTGCTAGGTTCCTAACCAACTCAGTTCTCCCTGAGCCCTTCACCTAGAGAGGTAACTTATCAGGGCTGCCCCCCCCCCCATGTTTTTTATCTTGGCCAAAGAACCCCTGGCTCTCGCGATTTATATGCACCCTGAGCTGCAAGGAATTCAAGTTGGACCTTCAGACATGCATATGCTGCTCTACACAGATGATTGTCTAGTGCTTCTCTAACACACACCCTCCAGCATCCTCTTCCTCCTTAGCACATTAATCACTGTCTGGGAAGTCTCAGGCCTAAACATCAACCCCAGCAAGATGGAGGTCCTGCCGTTGAACAACCATTATGCTCATTCTGCTCTGCAGGGATCTACTATGAAATCCCAAAATACATAATCCCGACACCCACCAGTCCAAGCCTGACATCCTGACACTGCACTTACCCGACAGAGTCACATCCTGACAATGGAAAGCCCGACACTGGACTTATGCCGGAGTTTCTGATCTGGCAAGGGGGCTATGCCCCTTGTACCCCCAAAATAATTATAACCAACTCTGAGTCCTGACAAACTCCACTGTCAGGCTTACTGTCATTGGGATATGACACTGTCAGGTAACTGCAGCATCAGGATGTTGGGCTTAGACTGGTGGGTGTTTTTTTTTTTTTTCGAGATGTCATAGTGAAACCAGACTGCAGTGGTCCCTTATGGGGATCAAGTACCTTGGAATCTGGATCCGACTGGATCCAACTTGGGTAGTGTTGGGCAATCTGACTCCACTCCTTAAAAAGCTCAAGGAGGACTATGACAGCTGTAGGCTGCTGCACTTGGCAGGGATGATTGTGGTGGTTAAAATGATTATGGCCTCCAAAGTGAGCCACTCTTTGGCTCATCAAGTTGTAGATAACCCTACCAGGTGGCTCTCCAGAATGGACACTCTGACAGAAGATTTCTTGTGGGAGGGCAAGTTGCCTCATTATAGTAGGGCTAAGCTAAGGGCCACTTGGAGGAAAGGCGAGTTGGATCTCCCTTGGTTATATGCACTTTATTTCTCCTTCTGGTATACCCAAGTCTTGCATTACTTGATCTCCACTCCCATTCCTAATATTTGCCCCATCAGTGCGACAACTTAGCATAGGGTTGCCACCTGTCAGGTTTTTTACCTGTAAATCAAGTTTTCAGAGTTCCTATCCAGTAATCCAGTTTTGCTCAGTGCTGGTCTGGTTTCTGAGCTAATCTGAGTGCTCACATACTTTTGAAACAGATTTTGTCATATCATTCATTGTTTCAGCTACAAGTCCAGGTTACAGACAAGTTATGTTATCAGTATAGCCCTTTGTTTGTGAAAGCAGTAAACCTGGGAGGTGAAAAGCATGGCCACTGAGACAGTTAGCAGTTACTTAAGCCATTCGTTCTTATACTTTATGACAGTGAGCCTCCCCTATGCAATGGAAAAGATTTCGAGCCTCCCTCAAATTTTGGGGAAAAAAACCCTTTTCCCCATAGAAAAAAATATCGTATTTTACACAGTACACCAGGAATAAAGTGAGACTAATAAAGTTTACTGAGTATATTCTCTTTTTATTCAACTTATTGTTCTCCACCCCCAGCCCCACACCCCAGGTTATCTTTGGCACTCTATTTGTCTGACTCTTGGGCCCTTATTGCTCTGTTTTCTCTCTATCTGGAATAACTTACCTAGCCACCTTCATCTCTCCCCCTCTTATAATATTGTTAAGCAGCTTCACATACTCTTCCCTCAAGTGACACCTGAAACAAACACTGGCTTTGTGTGTCTTTCCCAGTTACTTATTTGCATATCAACATCTACTGTAAAAACAAGCCTTGGGTCAATATGACTTTCCCAGTCACTCATCTGCTTAAAAACACGTAGTGTAGAAACAAGCCTTGTGTCTGTGTGCCTTTCCCAGTCATCAGTTTACATAGCAACAAACACCTACTGCAGAAACAAGCCTTGACTCAGTGTGCCTTCTAGTCACCAAATGACATATACAGTAAATACACACCTAGACACAAGTTTTGGCTCATCGAACCTTTCCTGGTTGCCAGTTTGTGCATAAGTAAAGAAATTCAGCTGCCATCATTCATATTTAGTTTGCTTCATCCCATCACACAAAACATCCAAAACTTAAAATGTTAATACTGTACATTCTCGGGTCACGTGATGGCAGCCTAACGACAAGCAGCAAGCTCCTACCACTCCGTTCCTCACCTTCAGTAATCCGTTGCTACACTACTTAATCGGAGGAGAATTCATTACCTAACTCACTGAATCAGTGGCTAAAGACTTCCTGGAGACTACAGACTTCCAAAACAATGGAAGTTTACATGTGTAAAACGCCTTCACGGCACTCTCCACCGCTTTCTCCCGAGAAAGACAATAAGCAACAAGCAGCAAAAACAGCCGTAGGGACTACACCACTAACAGAAGAGCATATTTTGGAAATAATGCGGCCAATGCCAGATTCAATTTCTAACATCACAGACGAGCTGCATCATATTCAAATTACAACTGATTCTCTCACAGTAAGAGTCAGAGACTCCGAAGCTTGCTTAATATCTTTAGAAAGGAAACAAGACAAAAATGAACTTGAACATACTATGGCAAATCAGAAAATCAAAAAATTAGAGGAGAAACCTGAGGATTTAGACGGGAGAAGCCGAAGAAATAAACTTCTGGTTATTGAGATACTGGAGCAAGAAGAAGGTAGCTCACCAATCCTCTTTATTCAAAGATTTTGTGAAAAAATAGTAGGCCCTTCTCCAAATGAATCTGCCTATGTGATTGGGAGAGCCCATCAGGCTCTTCGTCCACCACCACCACCGCCCGGCTCGCTGCCTAAGCCTATCATCTTCAAACTGCTTAATTTTCTAGATAAGCAGCACATACTGGCCCAAGTGAAAACACTGCAGGAGGTGCAATGGGAAGGAAAATGAGTTAGAATCACACAAGATTTACCACAGTCTGTCCGAATTAAACAACAGGAACTACATCCACTTGTGTCTAAATTGATCGCTGCTGGAAAGCTATTTCATGTAAAATACCCTGCAGTGCTACAAGTTAAAAATTGGAGAACAGTGGCAAACCTAAGAAACCCAAGATCAGGCCCTGCATGATTTAAAAAAGTACTACCAGACCTGTTTAAGTGACTTCATCAGCTGGAATTGTGACAAGCTCTTAGAACGGGAATAAGACGGGAGTCACGTGATGCTGTTTCCTTGCTAGCTGCACTCGCGGTATGCTCTGCCTAACCCCTGCCTAAATTTAGCTCATTCTGCCCATTTTATCACAAAACGGTACCTGGATTAGTCTGCTGAGGTTGTGGATATCAGGAAGCAGCTTCTGGGTTGCTGATGGAGGAAGAGATGCGAAGAGCTGCGGCAGCACACCACCTAACTCCCGAGAAGGCAGCGAGAAGAAGTCGCGGGCCCTGCCTTCTAACCTTCCAGCCCTGTAGCCCAGGTGATGGAGGGATGAACAGCTGACGGTCTCACGCTTTCTTGAAGAGTTCCGTCCCTTTAGAGCGGAGATGGCGGAGATGGCTTCAGAAATCAAGAATATTACGAGTGCCCTGAATGATCTGTCAATAAGAACCACGGATAACGAGGCCCGGGTGAAATCGCTGGAGGGCAGAGTAGACAGGGTTGACGGGACGCTTACATATATCAATCAGCGTATTACTAAACTGGACATGAAGACCGAGGACTTGGAGGGTCGAAGCCGGCGCAATAATATTGTTTTAATTGGCCTACCTGAGAGAGAGGAAGGAGGGGACCCAGTCAAGTTTTTCCAGCAGTTTGTGGAAAGGATAGCAGGCCCCTCACCCTTCGGTGCTTATTACAATATTGAGAGAGCACATCGCGCTTTTCGGCCTACTCCGCCTCAAGGTGCACCCCCCCCCCGCATTTTTCTGGCTAAGTTTCTGAGCTACCAAGAAAGGGAACTGTTTCTTCAGAAGGCCAAGGAAGTCAAGATGCTGCAGTGGGAGGGTGCGAATCTTAGAGTGACACAGGATCTGCCATTGTCGGTGCGGCAACGGAGGGCGACCTTCCACCCGCTGGTCTCAAAGTTAATTGCGGCGGGTATTAAGTTTCGAATGACATACCCAGCAAAGTTGCAAGTCCTCGTAAACGACACTTGGAAGGCTTTCGAGGATGTGGAGTCAGCCTTGGACGTGCTCCAGAAGGTCCTTCCTAACTTGTTTAAACCTAAGTGAGTGTGATAATCGGTCCCCCCAGGAGTAAGGAACTATCTGGTCGAGAGTTGAAGGGAAAGTTGTAGTGACTTGCTATTTGAGGGGGTGTGGAGCCTCTCAGAATGCCTGCCTAATTTTGTGGAGTTTTATTTGGAGGGATCACCGGATCGTTTGCCAGTCGTTTTGTATGCTTATGTTGCAACCCAGGGGATTTTATGCCCAGGACTCGTGGGTGTTTGTGAGACGGATGAAGGAAGCAGATCGAATAGGAGGCTGAATGGTGTTGCAACTCCTATCCGGATATGTGAAAGAGCTCGGTGACATGAAGGGAGATGCTCCCGGAAGATGCTGGACGTTTTTAAGGATGGACTGATCGATGGGTCTCTGCTGCATGTTTTTTTTTTCTCTCCCTTTTTCTCGGGGGTATTTTTTGGTGTGGTAACTGAAACGGACCAGCGTGGTATTCAGTGGTTAATATATAGTGCTGAGTTTATTCAGGTAGTCCTGGGTTGCATATTTAAAGGGTGCAGGAGGCCAGGCATTTTCTGGCTATGTTATTTCTAGGCTTCTCCAGTTGGAGGGGGATTTTGAGTTTTTTTTTTCCTGCACTTGAGTAATTTAAATAGGGTGCTGGTGAAGGGGGGACTATCAGAGGGTGGTTTTGGTCATGTGGAGTATTGCAAGCTTCTCTCTGTTTGAGATTTGAGGCCGAGCCAGATTAGTGGTTTCGGGTTAGTTTTTGGGAGCGGGGGTTGGTTAATATAGTGTGGGGAGTAAGGCTGGTTGGTTTATAATGGGGTATAATGTTGTTAAGTGTAGGATAGGCTCACCCAGGTATCTGGTTTGGAACATAGTGGGGGAGTGGTTTTTGGCATAGGCTAGCCTGTTACTGGGCTGGGGGTGGCAGGGCAGTGGACGAGGCGGCGGAGCGAGCTGTCATCATTGACCGCGATGTTGTGGGAGGGTTTATTGGGGGTTTCTTGGGGTATGGGGGTCTTAGTTTTTGGTTTGGGGTGTTTGATGGGTGGGTGGGGGTGGTCTACACAAGGCTCTGAGGTATTAGGTGGGGAAAGTGGCTGAAGTATGTTAAGGCTGATCTCTGGTTTTTGTTTGGGTCTATGGCATCCCATAAAGTTTATAAATTTTAAGTTGGAATGTTAAGGGCAAGACAGAAACCCAAACAATATAAAATTTTGAAGCACCTAGATGCTTTGAGGCAGACATAGTGTTTTGCAAGAGACACATCTATTAGATGCAGTGTAATAATATGAGGCGCCTTCAGGTTGGACAAGTTTTCCTTCTGCAAGGTAGCTCCCAAAGTAGAGGGGTTATGGTTTTAGTTCACAGGGCTGTGCCCTTTACTCCCCTTCAGATTTTGCAGGATAAAGCGGGTAGATATATATTGGTTCTTGGGAGATTACAGACTTTGGAGATTCTGATTGGCTCGGTTTACGGTCCCAACTCGGATACTCAGAATTTTTTTGTGCAGTTAGTGGAAGTTTTGGCACCTTTTGTTAATGTCCCTATTATTATTGGTGGGGATTTTAATTTGGTGGTGGATCCTTTATTGGATAGGTCCAAGCCCACAAGTTTAGGATTCTCACCCGCTCAAAGAGCCATGAGGGACTGGGTGGATCAATTTGGTTTATCGGATGTGTGGAGGGTTCTCCACCCTGGAGACCATGAATACACTTTTATTTCTTCCGCTCACAGCACTGCTTCCCATATCGACTACATTTGGCTTTCTCGTACCCTCCTTTCTGGGGTATTAGGCTCTGAAATACATTCGGGGCCCCCCCTCTGACCATGCAGTAGTTTTGGTATCGGTAACCTTCGCCTCCCTACCTAAGGGTAGTAACAGATGGAAATTTAACAACCAAATCTTGAGAAACCATAATATAGTTAAATATATTTCCTCTCAAATAGACGAGTTTGTTCTAAACAATGTGAAAGAAGATACTCGTCCAGACATGGCTTGGGGGCGTTTAAAGCTTTCATAAGGGGGGTTCTGATAGGGCAGACAGTAAAAAGGAAAAGAGAAAAAGAGCTACTCATGACAGATGTATTGGCTCGGATACGATTTAGGGAGATCAACCTGCCCCACTATCCTTCAGAGAAAGATAAACAAGAATTAATTAAATTGAAGGATTTTTATCTTACATTATTAGGGGATCAAGCTGAATTAGCGTTAATCAAAACTAAAGCTAACTATTTGGACCAGGGGGAGAAGGCTGGTAAGCTTCTGGCAAGGCGTATCAAACAACTTGAGGCCTCCCGTATAATTCAGGCGGTTCAGTCCTAAAAAGATGGTCGGATTAAGACTTCCCTGAAAGAGATAGTGGAGGAATTTAGAAGTTATTTTGAAGCCCTTTATAGTCCAATGGCGAAATCCCCCTCAGAGGAGGAAATATTGGCCTCTCTTGAGGATTTAAGCCTTCCTTCTCTAGCAGAGCATCAATGGGTGGCTCTTACCACTAGTATTTCCCAGGACGAGGTTGAGAAGGTTATCAAGGGGCTCCCTCTGGACAAAACACCGGGGCCAGACGGCTTTTCGCCTAATTTTTATAACGTATTTTCCAAACAGCTGTCACCACTCTTGGTGTCCTTGTTCCAGTATGTTCTTAGTGGTCAGGTCTTAGATCAAGCCCTGTCCGAGGCACTAATTGTTTTAATCCCGAAACCTGATAAACCTCTCGAGCAACTGGCTAGTTATAGGCCCATTTCTCTGCTTAATTATGATATAAAAATACTGGCAAAGGTGTTAGCAGATTGTTTAAATAAGGTTTTACCTGATCTGATTGGGCGTAGAGCAGGTTGGATTTATGCAGGAAAGGTCGATTAGTGATCATTTGAGAACAGTGGCGCATGTCTTCTCCACGTCCGAGGAGAGCAGTGACGCTATGGTTCTGGTCTCGTTGGACGCGGAGAAGGCGTTCGATAGGGTCCACTGGCGGTACTTAATAACTGCAATGAGAAAATTTGGTTTTCCGGATCTATTTCTGCGATGGATTGGATCCCTTTACCGTAATCCCACAGCAAGGATTTCGTGCAATGGAGTGATATCGGACCCTCTCAAGTTATATGTTGGTACTCGTCAAGGGTGCCCGCTGTCCCCCCTTCTTTTTAATTTATATCTTGAACCCCTTATTAAAAGTATACTTTGTAACCACTGAAATAAATGGGATTAAGATTCAGGAAAGTGTTGTCAAGGTAACAGCCTATGCGGATGATCTCTTGGTATATATCTCGTATCCGAGTGCCTCTATACCTGCTCTATTGAAAACGATACAAGAGTATAGTTATTTGGCTAATTATAAGTTAAATTTGGGAAAAACCGTGGTGTATCCCCTTAATAAGAAGGTATTCAAACAGGAGATAATGGAGCTGGGCCTGACGTGGAATCCGGAAACCATCAAATACTTGGGTCTTACTCTATCTAGGAGTGTGAGTGATCTGGCAGCTAAATCTGGACTCTCTGGTTCATACAATTGATTTAGACTTAAAAGGTGGGCAAAACTTCCAATCTCGTTGTGGGGAGGATAAATTTGGTTAAAATGAACGTGTTTCCTAGGCTGTTCTATCCCTTAGTGCTTTGAACATTTTGCTCCGCTTTCATGGTTCAAAAGATTCATGGGCTTATTGCCAACTTTGTGGGGGGTATAAGAAGGCTAGAATGGCCTATCACAAGCTGGCAGCCCCCAAATTACTGGGTGGACTCAGATTACTGCACCTGGGACTCTATTATTGGGCGGTCAGGCTAACAAGTATTTGAGGTGGATGCAGGGTATGGAGGCTCCGTATACTCCTTTATGGTTACAGATTGAATTAGCCCTCATTAAAGGAGCAGGTTTTGTTCCTGAGGCGCTGCTGTACATTAATCCCAGTCTCCTACCAGTGGCTCTCAGGAAATCTCCGATTGGGGTCTCTGTGAGGGCTCACACACACAGCTTTGCGGTTTCCTGAAATATTCCCATGTCTCCGATCCATCCCAGCCCATAAGGGGTAATCCGAGGTTTCACATTGAAGGTAGACTTATGAAGGCTGCCTGGCTGGCGCAGGGGGGAGAGTGTCGTATGAGGGATTTAATCTCAGCAGAGGGATATGTGCTTCCTGCATTTGAGATTATGAGCAAATTTGAGTTGCCAACTTCGGCGATTTTTCAGGTTTACCAGCTCCATCATCTTTTAGTTAGTAAGCTGGGTAATAGGGTAATACAGATTCCGAAATTTGAATTTTCCGAGACTTTACGGCCTCTGGCAGGGCTACCACATGCAGTCTCAAGTCTCTACTCTACGTTATTTAATTGGGCCTATTCCCAGAACTTAGCCCCATCTTCTTATTGGGCTTCCGTTTTTCCCAGTAGGGAACTGGATTGGACAGTGTTGTGGCATAGCTGTCATAAATTGATCTCCCAAGATTGGCTGAGACTGATCCAGTTCAAAATACTCCATAATATTTATTACTCCCCTCAGAAGTTGGCGAATTTGAAGATAACCGCAGCTGCATCCTGTGTGAGGTGCCAGCAAGGGGGTGGGTGATTTGTTGCATATATTTTGGAATTGTCCAAAGATAGTGCCACTCTGGACAAGTATCAAGAATGGGGTAGATCCGGTGTTAGGGCTGGGAGACCTTTTCACTCCCGAAATTTGTTTGTGGGAGATGTAGCTTCTATTCCATTTAAAAATAGAAGGTTTCATATATTATTAATCTCTGCATCCCTCAAGAAAGTAGTTCTCAGACATTGGAAGGATTCTGTTGTGATCAAGTATGCAGAATGGTTAGAGGAACTTCTTGCTAACCTCCAAATTGAGAGAATGATCGCCATTCTTCAAAATAAACTTCCTAGGTTTAATAAAATCTGGGGCCCCCTTTATACTTGCTACACAATATAGAGATGGACTTTTCTTTTCTTTTTGTTTCTTGTTTTGTTCTACAGTGTTTGGTAGGTACCTCAGAGCTTTGGGTGGGGTTGGGGGTGGCTTTGGGGGGATGTACCGTATCTTAATTGTTTTGTGTATGTATGTACATTCCACATGGAGGTCTTGTGTTTTAACGGATACATTCTCTGTATAAAAACTGTTAATAAAATCTTAATGGAAAAAAAAAAGAACGGGAATAAGGCTAGAAATGGTTAATGCCCTGTGATTTAACCCATCAATCAGCCTACTTCAGCGATTTGTTTTGGAGTTATGTGACAGTAGGGAGAGCTTTGCCTGTAATTTTATGGTGATATGGCAGAATCCTACATTATTTAAGTGATGCAATCTTCTTTTCTCCCCCACGTCTGACTTAATGAACCATGGTGAACTTAGCCTGCCATGGCTGAGCATATCACTTGATAATGCTCTTGTGACTTAACAAGAAGTCTTGTCTGGCTTGGTTATAAGTTTCAGGTTCTTATTATTTTTTCATCGAGTCTTTAAAATACTGTTTGTTTCTTAAAGTTTTCCTGTTGTTAAAAACTCCTTCCAGGTAGCAGTTATGCATGCCAGCTTATTAATAAGGAGATCATTTCTAGTGAGAAGGAGAAACAAAGTTTTTCATATACTTAACTTTTTTATGGTTAAATAGTAGCTTAGCAGATTATTAGTGAATCTTTTTGAATGTTACCGGTTTACTATGCAATGGGGGGGCAGGGGGAGAGAAGGAGGGAGTGACTGCTCGTGTGCTTGCACTGCAACATCACCTGACAGGATAAGTATGTTGGTGCAGTTAAAAGAACTGGGGGTAGTTAATAGGAACATTTGGGGGGGGTTAAGGGAGTGTTGGAGAGGGAAGGGAATTTTGTTATACTTTTATTGGGATAGGGAGAGTACCAAGTGTCTAGATCTACTGTTCTCTAGGTTTGATTCATTACTTATACTATTAATGCTACTACCTTACCAATAACAAATGTGTGGCCTATATACAATTGTGAGTTGGAATGTTAAAGGTGCCAGAGATAGATGTAGAAGGCAAATCATCCTAAAACATTTACTGCACCTCAAAACTAGTATTGCATGTTTTCAGGAAACCCACCTCCAGAGAGAAGAAATTTCATTGTTGTGTAAAGGCTGGGTCAGACAGGCCTTTAGAGCGGGGATGTCCACTAATCGAGGGGTTGTCACCATATTAGTTAGCAAAACTGTTCCCTTTAAGCTAGAACATGAGTCCTGGGATAGCCATGGGTGTTATCTAATGCTTCGTGGGTCCCTAGATTCCCACCAGATTTTGCTTGGCTCCATATATGGTCCGAATGTGGATTCCCCGAAATTTTTTATCTGTCTTTTAGATCTAGTAATCTCCAACCAACCTAGAATGATTTTACTAGGCAGAGACTGGAACATTACCCCTCAACTTCAGCTGGATAGGTCAGACTCTAAAAGATCTGGTCTCTCACCAGCACAGAGAGCCTTAAAGAATCTTATAAATGGATCAGGGCTAATAGATATATGGAGAGTTCTGAATCCTAATGAAAAACAATTAATTTTTTTCTCTTCCCCTCATCATACTTGCTCATGAATAGATTATTATTTGGTTAGTTCCCATATTCTGCCAGGAGTACTTGATGCAAGTATACAACCACGTGTTATTTCAGATCACTCCCCTGTTTCTCTTACTTATATTTTAGGTCCAGGAATTAAGAGAGACTCCCTGTGGCATCTAAAAACTCAATTACTTCAAACCCCCAGTACTAAGACCAATCTCAAAAACATTATCACTTTATTCCTGGAGATCAATCTGGGATCAATTTCTCGAATTGATGTGGTTTGGTCAGCTCTGAAATGTGTTTTAAGGGGGGACTGTATTTGCCTTGCATCTACCAGAGCCAAACAATTTAAATATCAAGTTGAGAATCTACTTCATGCTATTAAATCCCTTGAAATGGCCAATAGTCACCACTCGTTAGAGGATGACTGAATCAAGTTACACACTTTACATGCCCAATTCTCAGACCTGATGTCCCAAAAAGCTGAACTTTCTCTAAAAAGAACCAACATTAAATACTTGGAATCTGGAGAAAGGGCTGGCAAACTACTCGCCATTCGAATTAAGCAAGCAGAAACTACACGGTCCATACCTGGTTTGTACCTAACAAGAGATGGCCTCTTAATCACAGACCTGAGAGAAATTACTTCAGGCTTTGGGTAATATTTTAAGGAGCTGTATACTGTCCCAGAAAAGGAAATCCCAATGGAACAAGACATTCAAAAGTATTTTGAGCTGCTGGATCTTCCTACTTTATCCCCTAACAAAACCTCCTTATTGGGTTCTCATATTGAGGAATGGGAAGTTGAGCAAGCAATTAAGCAAGTCCCTTCAGATAAATCTCCTGGGCCAGATGGCCTTTCGACCAGCTTATATAAATCATATACTTCGGAGCTCTCCCCACTCCTGATGAAAGTTTTTAATTCATGGTATGAGACTGGAATCTCTGACCACACATACCTTGAGGCCCTGATTACTATCATCCCTAAGCTGTGTCGAGATACCCATCATCCAAAAAACTACCATCCCACCTCATTACTTAATGTAGATATTAAAATATTGGCTAAAATATTAGCCAACAGGATGGGACCCCTTATAGGTAAACTTATTAGTGGTAAACAGGTTGGTTTTATGTCAAGTAGATCCTCGAGTGATCATATGCGTTGACTACTACACCTTCTTTTCTTGACTAGTAACTCGGCCATACCAGCTGCTCTCATCGCATTAGATGTGGAGAAAGTCTTTGACCGTGTTTCTTGGAATTTCCTTTTCTCAGCCCTATCCCGTTTTAGTTTCCTACAAGCTTTTATTAATTGGGTTAAATTACTATATACTTCCCCAACAGCCCTTGTTTGGTGCAACGGTTTTCTCTCTAATTCATTCCCACTGCATAGTGGAACTAGACAAGGCTGCCCTCTCTTCCCCCTTCTTTTTAACCTCTACCTAGAACCCTTTATACGGAGACTAATCACATCCCAGAACCTTCATGGAATTACTGTGGGGGCACAACAACACCTTCTATCAGCATATGCTGATGATTTGTTGTTACATCTGGAAACCCCATCAGTTGGCATCCCAGTCCTATTACAAGAAGTTGACTCCTTCTCAAAGGTCTCCTATTACAAACTTAACCTTTCAAAAACTAGCATTTTCCCTCTGAATGGTAAGCTACTGCTAACAGACATAGGGGAATTTGGATTAAGATGGGAATCGAAATCTTTGACTTATCTGGGCATTAAAGTCTCAAGAGAATGTTCCACAATGGTAAAAGAACATTTTACCAAATTACTAAACACAATTAAAATAGACCTTGAAAGGTGGGGTGCGTTACCAATTTCTTTATAGGGAAGAATTAGCACAGTTAAAATGAATGTGTTACCCCAGATTCTTTACCCTTTAAACATGTTAGGCTTATTTTTCCCTAAATCATGGTTTTTAAATCTCCAAAAATTATTAAATCAATATATCTGGAAGGGGAAAACAGTTAGAAGAGCCTATCATAAGCTAAATGCACCAAAACTACGTGGTGGCCTCTCCTTCCCCTCCTCCTTCTTCACATATTATAGAGCGATCCATATCAGTAAATTAATACATTAGGTGCATACACCGGACACAGGAAACACTGAGTCGTATCTTCCTCTTTGGTTAGACATTGAGAAAACAGTGGCTCTTAAAACCTCCTGCACCCTTTCAGCTTTGATCTATTCTTCGCTGAGGTCCATCCATAGAGACCTATGGAAAAACCCAATAGGATGGTCCTTGAGAGCTCTGCACCAAATACAGCGACACTTGAATTCAGACTGGCACAAATCTCTGGAACAGCCACTTCTTAATAACCCCCACTTTCAAATCTAGAATCGGCCCATCCCTGGTACATACTGGACTCCCTTGATAGGACTCCAGCTTGCAGATATTGCCCCCAAAGGCAAAGTGCTTCCCTATCTTCAATTTCAGCAACATCTCCCTGGTGCAATCAGAAACCCCTTTAAATATTGGCAGGTCAGGCATACAGTGGTTTCCTTCTTAAATAAAGCATCAGAACTTGATTCTCCTAAAGTTGAACTATCCTCTCTTTTATATACAGCTGACCAGCCACACTCGGTTTCCAAAGTTTACAAGGATTTACAATCCTTAGATACTCAACTACCCAAAGACATATGTTATTATAGGGTTCACAAATTATCTCTTAAAGAGGAAAGTGATATTTGGCAACAAATGTGGACTAATTTATACAGATTTGATAAGCAAGATCGACTTCGTCTAGTGCAATATAATATTATGCATAACCTTTATTTTACCCCTGTAAAACTACATAAGATCAGAAAGCTTCCCTTGCCACAGTGTCACCACTGTTTAGGTGCATATGGAGATCTATACCATATGTTATGGACTTGACCTAAAGCTCAGGTGTTCTGGCAAGCCATCAAAAATTCAGTAGATCCCTTATTGGGACTAGAACCATTATTTTTGCCAGAAATCTGTTTGCTCAATTGTTTCCCTTCAGGAACAATAAAATCAAAGAAAGCCTACATAGCCTTAATAGCTGGTGTGGCTAAATTAATAATTATGAAACACTGGACGGATGATTTCTTGCCTGCTGTATTAGAATGGCACAGAGAAATGCTACTGGCTCTTCAATTAGAAAAGCATATAGCTATGATGTACAATAGATTGCAATCTTACCTAGATAAATGGGGCACCTTAGATGCTTCACTAGTAGCATGGAAACCCTAGAATTTCATATAATATACTTTAATGTCAATGTCTATTGTTTTAGCAGTGATGGATTTGTACACTTGGGGTGGGATATTCAAATGGGTTTCACATGGTGCAACAGAGTTGTGCCATGCGGAGCCCACTGATGTGCCCCAGCACGATATTCAATGGGGAAATATGTGCAGCACAATTCCCGATGCACCGGGGTGCATCAGTAATATATGCGGTGCAGGTAAGGGGGGGGGGCGTGCCCATGCATATTCTGCACATCCCAATATTCAGCCCAGGATGTGCTGAGAATATGCAGGTGCAACCCCTACATGTGCCACACACAGTTACGCCAGAAAAATGAAGGAGCAACAGCTGGCCACCCACAGGTGAACTGCTGTAATGCAGGGCAAAACACAGCAGCTGCCAGCTGTGGGTGGCCACCCGAGCTCTGGTATCACCGTCCGGTGGTGAAGCGGCCCCCCCATGCCCAATCGTGGGCTGTTTTATAGAATAGATTCCCTGGTGGTCCAGTGGGCCTATCACTTTGCCCGATCGCCAGCTGTAATACTAAATAAACACCCTGGTGGTCCAGTGGACCTCTCTCCCTGCCTGATCGTGGGCATGCATATCTTCAATTATCCCTGGTGGTCCAGCAGTACCCGTACCCCCTCCTAACCCACCCACTCATTCCCGCCACCCCGCTCCCCCTAGTCAGAGGTGGGTGGCTGCACCCCACCCGCAAGCCACAGCTGCCCACCAACTGACAGCATGCAGTATGGATGCACCCATTGGTCCAGCGTGAGCCAATGGAGCATACAGGCTATACCGTGCTACCTGGTCCAATATGTGATGGATCCATTCACATATCAGGAACTATAATGTACTGTCTGATGCACACCCATTGTGCGCTGTGGACCAATGGGCATACAACTGTACTGTGCGCTGTCAGTGTGGGCGGCTTGTGGTGGGATGCTGCCACCTGCTGCTGACTGGGGGAGTGGAGTGGCAGGAATGGGTGGGAGGGTTGGGAGGGGGGTACAGGTACCGCTGGACCACCACGGATAATTGAAGATATGCATGCCTGCGATCAGGCAGGGAGATAGGTCCACTGGACCACCAGGGAGTTTATTTAGTATTACAGCCCACAATCAGGCATTGGAGCATGTTGCCGGTGAGGGGCATGGGGCGTCGGTCCCCGACGGCTGATACCTGGCAGGGTGCCAGGCACAAGTCGCCAGGGATCGGCACACCTGCATGCAAATGGGGCCATAATGACATGCAAATGGCCCCATTTGCACCTTGCATGCATTATGGCCCCATTTGCTTGTCCACCACTGAATATCACGGTTGCTGCACCTAGCGCAACGGCACTTGTGTTAGCGCATTCCCCTGCTCCTCTCTGGCCACTTGCGCTGGTGCAGTGCCACTGTGCCATGTGCTCTGTGGGTGGCCATGGAATGATATTCGATGGTGCTGAGCCATGGTGCAGCAATGTTGTATATCATCCTGTCAGCGCCCTGGCACATCCCAGTTGTGCTGCTCCCAGGCTTGCGCCACAGCCTGGCGCAGTCTGAATATCCCACCCTTGGTATTACTAAGAGGGGGATTAGATTAAAGTTAATAATTTAATTTTAGTTTTAATTATAGTGTTATATAATGTGCCTCAACATTCAGTCTCACAAATCTAACCTATTTTCTGTATTTGTAATTAAGACTGTTCTTTGAACCTACTTCTGTATCACGTATAAAATTTGAATAAAGCATATTGAATTATAAAAAAAAAAATTCTGTACATTCTCAAACTTGACCAGGCCTCCCCTGGAGCAGTTTGGGGCCTACCTTGGGAGGCTGGCCTCACCATTTGATAACCACTGTCTTAATCTAATCTTTTTCACTCTACATCTAAAAGTGTCATACAGTAGCAGCAAAGCTGGGTAAAAGGCCTGCCCCCGCATTTTGTAACAGTAAAAGATCCAGTTATCATTTACTTTCATTTGCTGGTAAATGTTTTCATCTCTAACAGAATTTAGGCATTTTCAAAGTTTTCAATTATTTTGTTCCTCAAGAAAAAAGATGTGGTAACTTCCTTGGCGTTGAAATAGTATTTTGGACATGGAAAAGGAAATGGAGCCAGAAAAAGACCTAAAGTACATAGAATAGAAAAATGTTTCTTTATCATATACCATTATGTACCATGTATATGATTGTATGCTATTAACAGTATTTCCCTTGTCTCCCCCTGATTATATCTGTAATTGAGATTTCTTTTATTTCTGTATGTGTATCTGGTTAACCAATGTTAATAAATAAATAACAAAATAAATAAATAGGAAGAACCTAGGAAAATAGTGTTAACAGGTACAGTATGTTAACATTTTTGTTGAACTGCTACTTTAAGTGTTGTCTTTTACTGACATACAAATGGCTCTGGAGGAGGAGCAATGCATGGTCAGTGACGAAAAAAGGCAGGGCCAGGGGCGGAGTTTAGGATCCGGTTTTTGCTTCATCCAAAGGTGGCAACCCTAAATTTGAGCAGCTTCTAGACTAAACTACAGATCCATCCACTCATCTCTTTGATTAGCTCCCAACTGTTAGAAAAGCTGGCTCCTCCTCTACAACGACACTTAAGCCATACAGAAAGTTGGAAACTGGTTGTGGTCTCCCATTGTACCCCAGTCATTGCTTCCCCTCTGACAGAATCCCCTAATTAAGGTGGGAGGACTACTAGTACAGTGTGGAACTCTTTACCTGATGCTGTTAAATGCTCATCATCTATTAGCACCTTTACAAATGCTGTATGTACTTACTTTAAAAACTCAAATGTGTCTACTTGTGTAAAATGATGTGACTGATGGATTGTTTGCTCTATGTTGTATTGTACATTTATATCATTAACCTCAGGTTGCACCTGAAAGTGGAATTTAATATTCCAGTGCACCAACCTGTAATTACATATAAATTAAATGAAATGAAAACTCCTATTGTAAATGGAAAATGTGTTGCTGGCTAACCTATGGCAACCATCCACTAGACACTGGACTCTTTCAAGAGTCTACAGAGATGGTTTTACCACTCCAGTGGGGACTTTTGGAGGTATCTCCAAATTGAAAGTACCATTACTAACAGTCAGAAGAAGCAATCTCCACAGATTCCCATAACACCTCCCCACTGCCTCCATTCTTGGTTATCGATTACCAGGGGTAGGGCTAGCCTGATCTATAACAGCATACTGCAATAGGCCCTGAACCCCTCAAAAGGGGCAAGAGGTAAATGATCCCAGGCCCTAGGGTTAGATTTTTCAGTGGCACATTGGGCTCAGCTTTGGATGTTCATTCATAGAGCTTGTCCAGACACCAGAAGCCTCCTCATCCAGAATGATGCACTCCTGGTATGGTATACACCACCAACAGTGACATTTCAACAACGACTGTCACTACAGCGATTACAGCACCAGGACACTCTAGTGTTGGCACTGGCCCTTGGCACTGTATTCCGGGGTCTTGCACCCCCTCGCCTAATCAGCTCTGACTCAGAGTTGATTATATTTAGTGGGGGGGGTGCAGGGTGCACAGTCCCCCACGTGTAGGGTGTGGGGGACAAAGCCACCCAAAGAAAACATGTTTTTCAGTGAGGAACTGTATGCCGACCACAAATGCGGTCGACATGACGGTTTTGCTGTATGGTTGTTCGACAAAAATGTTGTCGATGACCGGTCATAGATCCACGTGGTACCACACACCTGCCAGGTTGAAATTGCTTGGACTCATGGTTCAAGATCTGTATTGGAGATGTAGGGTTCCAAGAGCTGACTTTATGCATATCATCTGGGACTGCCCAAAACTCCAGTCATTCTGGGCCCAAATCCACAAATGCTACACACAGATTATTTAGGTGCACTCCCCCATCCCCTCGATCATACATCCTAGGCACGTTGGCTCCAACATTTTCCCTCCACCACAGACACCTACAATGGCTCCTGATGGCCAATATTGAGGCTAAATGAGTAATACTACAAACATGGAGGCCTAAGGAGATTCCTACGGTCTCCCACTGGTTGGCAGTGGTCAGGAACTTGGCTATCCAGGATAAAATTTCACATTTTATCAAGGAAACCATGCCTTCCTGACAAGCTGTCAGGGACTTCTTCATCTTATTCCAGTATGGAATACAAGACCTAACATAAAGGCTAAGCTCCTACATACGCCTCCATGTAGCTGTACTCTTGCTGATATAAAAGTGAATGTACATCATCTATTGAATATGTCTCTGGAACTTGCCTATGCTGTAGTGTATTGTGTATGCATGGTATCTCTAGAGTGTTACCTGTATTACTGCTTGTTAATGTAACTGTGAAATCTTTTAATAAAAACAATTAACTGTAACAAAAAAAGACTTTTGAGCACCCTTTCCTCTGCGATATTAATCTTTGCCATATTCGTTTCACACTCACCATGGATACTGCACTTTGGTAGTGGCCATCCCTCATCTACTCTGAAAACAGAGAAAATGTATTAATTCAGAATATCAGATTTGTGCCCATCTTCCTCCACCCATGCCACCCTTACTCACCCTATTGCCTCTTGTTCTCCTGCCTTACCTTGACATACCAGAAGAAATCCTTATTATTTTCCTGTACACCTTCTGCAATTTAACTACACTTCTGCCTTGGCTCTCCCCACCGCCTTACTGACTTTCTTTTCTTTGCTTAGGTAGAGCTCCCTGCTTGCCTCCAGCTGGTCAGCATTATACATTCTGATGGCCACCTTGTTTTCCTTCACGACTACCTCAGACTCCCTGGAAAAAATATAGGCCTCCTGTGCAACCTGCCATTCCATTCTTGTCTGAGGCACAATATTGATACATAAAGGATTCCTTGTTTCATATATAATCTCACTTGCTGTCATCTACACCTGTTGGTAATACACATTAGCATCTCCCTCAGCTCTCCTCTAGCTTCCTAATGTCTGTCCTTTTTAGGTCCATGATCAGTGTCTAGGACATTTGCCTGTGTGCTTTCAGACCCATGTCAAACCACACTGTGTTCTGGTCACTTGACCCAAATATGTTCTCCACTGATACACTCACAATGCCGCCCCAGTTAAACTAAGTGGAGTATGGCATGTCCTAGTCTGCTCCTCCACATGTTTAGTTAGGAAGTGGCCCTGAAAGATATCTGCCAATGCCTGGTGCTCAGTGAATAGGAATGCTGCAGTCTGCATCTGGAATTTTGATGTCTCTTACTGGATGACTTCCCCTCTAGCTACTGGCCTTCTGGTCTCCTTGATTAGTGCCCTGTCCATCTATTCTGATTGTATAGGAAGCCTATGTATCAATCCTATGGAGATAATTCTTCCCACTCTATTGTCAGCTGTACCCATAGTGATTCCACACTGCCTCTCAGCTCTGCCGCTGCCTCTCACCTTATGCTCCAGCACCCTGATGCCTTCCTCAACATACAGTGCAACCCACTCCTTTCCCATTCTCCTCTACCTCCTGAATATTGTGTAACCTAGGGTCATGATATCCCTGGCATTGCTGGGTGATGCCTATGTTTCTGTCACTGCCACTGTATCTGGGCATGTGCAACACTTTCACAGACAGACTTGTTTTTTACCCATCTGAGAAAACACACTTGTAAAAGTAAAGTTAGAGACACTAAAATGAGAGGGAATTATGCAGGAATCCTATAACCAAGTTATTTTTGAACATTAGAAATGAAAAAGTTTAAAAATTGAAAAGTTGCCCTAAGTCAGCACGCAGACTACTTGCATTGCTTTGTTAGTATTTTTTAGGCAATTGGAGAGACAGTGCCAAAGTTACAGCAACTCCAGCATCAATGCAGCGTTATGTGATCGTTCAAACCCAAATGGTTCTCAAGACACAGAATCACCATGTTTCAAAAGACTTTTAACCCTAATGTTGCATTTTTATTTCCTTTCTGGCTTTAAGCTTCAGCAGTAAATGATACTTTGATGTAGGTTTTTTTTCTGCAATGAATATTCAATAATATTTATTTTAATTTATTGTTTATGCACCCACTCACTGAGCCTATTTCCAGTGCAGTGCTTCTCACCCTGGATCTCAACTACTTGTCCGGGGCCCTCCAACACAGTCACTACTATCTGCACTGTCATCCTTTCTTAGAGAACCCCTAGAGGTGGGGTTTCTCTACTTGCATGGTTGCTGCAGTCAAAAGCTGGTTGTAAGATTCAGTGTCAGTGTAGTAATGGGGAATGAGATGACACATTCATTTGTATTCTTGGTTTGGATCCGAACTGGAGCCCAAAAGTCATTCCATAATAATCAGGAAATGTTTTCATCCCTTAGGGACCTCCCAGCTCCCTATATTGCAAGCTCATGACAAACCTAGTGGTGTGGTTGATCAACATCACCAATGTCACCTCTACCATGCCACTACTAAGTAATTAAATGGTGTATTGGGCTACCAAGCCAGTGGAGTAGAGTGTCCAGATGGATGCCCTTTACCCTCTGTGATGGCCTCTTCCTAATATCCAAGGAATGGGGCATGAACACAGGTTGCCAGCATGCAAGAATAGTCTCACTAACTGTTCAAAACTATGTAGCAAGTTCATCAATACATGTTTAACCATAAAATAGGCTGGAAATGAATTAAATTCAGAAAAGCTGAAAAAAGTATTTCTAAAATTGTAATTTTTGGAAACTGGCTTACTGTACATTTTAATATATCAATTGTTGGCGATTGTAACACCCTGATATATCAATATACATGACAAATAATTAATTTAATAAAAAAAGTTCTATCCTTAACAGTTCCAAAGATAGCTCTTATTAAGTAAATGTCTATTGAAAAGGGATAACTTTTGAACAGTTAATGTTGGAAACTTTTTTTCCTTAAAGAAATTTTTGGAGTCAGATCATTATGAATTAGCCATATTGATAACAGGTCTCATATGTCAGTACATGTTAGTATACAGTGCATCACTATGGTATATCACATTTAATAGTGCAGGTAATGCAGATGTTGCTCACTGATCATGGCCACCTGCTGCCATATCCCTGAGGGTGTGGGCTCTCCAGGAGCAGCCCTCCAATACAAAAGACTCCTGTGGACATTCTTGCTGTTTGGTACTGGCTACACCCCAAGATTCACATGACCTCCTGCAGCCAATTTTGCTGGCAGGCTCCATATAGCTCCAAAACTTCACAGAAAGACAGCTCAACTGTGTGAGTGTGCTCACTAAAGAACGACAGTCCAGCAAAGCAAATACTGGCACCACTCATCTCGAATTAAATATTTTATTCCACAAAATAGATAAAAATATCACCAGCAGAATGGGTCGGTGTCATCTATTCTGTGGAAGGAAGTGTTTCATTACAAAAGAGTGGTGTCAGTATTTGCTTTGCTGGTCCATATAAATCCACCCTCTTCACCCTCATAAAGTGCAATAGGTACAAGTGGCCCCCAGTTTATGGACCTCAGCAGAGGAAAGTCTACTTGCTGGTGTAAGCTTTTGGTGACTGAGTGTCAGCTCATCATGTTGTCTAATTTACCGTTGAGTTCCATCTGCTGGGTACTGCTGCAGCAATCTCCCCTGTCTGGTCAGCTTCCCCATTGCACACAGTATGATCTCCTCATGCCTAGCTGCTACTAGGCTAGTCTAACCTGACATAGCTTGCTATCTTCCTAGCCTTTAGTTTGCCTTTCATCATTTATTTTTCTTTTAGTCTGCTTAGTCTCGGCAAATGTTGTCCTATAGTATCTGAATTACTTTACTAACAGCCTTGTCTTAGTATTTTTTGTAGCTGTGTTAGTACACTAACTACCTGACCTCATTATTTTGCAGCTGATTTACTGTATTACTGACTTGCCTTAAATTATTATTGCCACATTTATGTTTTAGCTGCCTTACCAAGTTCCTTGTAGCTGCATTACTATATTTGCTGCTTAACACTAGTTTTTATGTTTGCTTGCACGCATGTGCAAGAAACATAGTGCCTTCATCGGAGATTTCGGAGGTGTGTCACCTCCTCCTCAATTCCAGGCACTGTGCTGGCATGCCCCTCAGAGCCATCGCATTTGAGCTGTCTATGACACGCCTCCAAAATGCAGTGGCATACAGTTGAAAGGGGAGCTATGCTTGAGTGAGCAGCGATAGAAGCTGCTCACGGCGCAGCTCCCCCCAACCGCGCCAATGCGCGCCCCTCACGCAGGCGTATAGCTGACGGGGTGCCAATCCCCATCAGCTGAACTGTGTCTCTCTCCCCTCCCCAAAGTCCTTGTGCCACGCTGGAGCCCACCCAAGCGTGGCAAGCAAGTCCTCGTTTTTTTTAATTTTTTTGCCGCAGGGGTGCCCAATCCCGTCGGCTGAACGCTCCCAAAGTCCTTGTGCCACTCTGGGAGCCCACCCCAGCATGGCAAGCGGTCCCATTAACGTCTTTTTTGTTTTAACCTAAACAAAACGTCTCCGCGCGCCTCCAACCCTCCCACAACCCGCACCCACCCACTCAGCACCCAGCCTCCCCACACCCCCTCACCCCATACTTACCTCCGGACTCTGGGCCGACGATCTTCGGTGAACCGGGAACACGTCTGCACTCTTCAAAGCCGACTGTGAACTGAGGAAATGCCGGTAAGCTGTATAATGGGCTAGATGAGGAGGTTCAACTTTATGCATATCTCAGGCATTTTGGGAATTTTTGCACCAAATTTTCAACATAGGGTTTTTGGGACCCCTTCTCATGAATGATGTCACTGTGATGGCGTTATTCGGGCCCGAAGGGTGATTTCGCGCAGTGGCTGCGCAGTGACTGTGAAATCACCCTTCCGGGACTGAGCACATCATGACATGACATCGTCGAACATACCTGAAAGTTTGGCTCAAATCTAAAAAATGACTGTTTAACGAGCATGCGTTACACAGTTCCTACGCAGGCTCGTAAGTTCGCGAAATTTCAATATTTTCACTCCAGATTTTCAACATTTCCATTTCACCACACCATCTTATGAGTAGTACAGCTGTCATTTTTCACATCTCACCCAAAATGTGTTTCCACCCTTGTAGCGCAGAATGGCGCAGTTGGTGTGCGAAATCAATGTACAGGACAAATTAAGAAAATCACAGTGACACTGTTCATGAGCAGAGGTCTTGAAATGGCTATGCTTGAAAATTTGGTGAAAAAATTCCTAAAAATGACTGTTTTATTAGCGTATGAAAGTTCCTACGCGACGTACTATAGGTTTGCTAATTTTCAATATTTCCACCTTAGATTTTCAACATTGCCATTTTTCCACACCTTCTTATGAGTAGTACAGCTGTCATTTTTCACATCTCACCCAAAACGTGTTTCCGCCCATGTAGCGCACAATGGCGCAGTCGTTGTGCAAACTCAGTGTATGGGACACATTAAGAAAATCACAGTGTCACTGTTCATGAGCAGAGATCTTAAAATGGCTATGTTGAAAATTTGGTGACAAAAGACAATAAAGTGACTGTGTTACGAGTGAGCATTGTGCAGTTTCCACGCATCCTAGTTAGTTCATGACTTTGTAATATTTTCAGTCCAGATTTTCACTAGTGGCATTTTTCAACACTTCCTTATGAACAGTACAGCTGCCATTTTTCACAACATGGCCGAAGTGTGTTTTCACACTTTTAGTGCAGACATGCGCGGTCTCAGTGTCGGAAATCATTGTTCGGCACAGATAAAGAAAATCACAGTGACACTGTTCATGATCGGAGGCACCAAAATGCCTGAGTTGACAATCTGCTATAAAATATCCCCAACCTACTTATATAACGTGTGCATTGCACAGTTTCTATGTACGCTTGTGACTTCACCATTTTTTAAATATTTTTACTACACATTTGCAACATAGCCATTTTATACACCTCCCATGAAAGAGAGTACAGCTGTCATTTTTACAGCCTGTTCGGAATATTTTGCACCTGTGGTGCTAAATCCCGTAGTCACTGTGCATAAGCAGCTTCGCTAGCAAACTGATATTCCCTGTTCATGAGGTGGGTCACAAACAAACATGTTGAAAATTTGGAGTTAAAATACCAACGAATGCCTGAGGTATTAGGCTTTTCAACTAAATTGCCCAACCCTATAGAGAATGACAGGAATCAGGGGTGTGACTTGGGATTCTTGCCTGTGATGCTCATACCATTCCACATCCTGCAGTCACTGAGAGGCATCGAGGTATGCCTTGGACTCTTCGGCCCCAAACTTCACCCCATTCTCCTATATCGCACCCATCCCACCGTATTTCCTAATGAAATGAGGTGTGCATAAGGGCCAAAGACCCCAAGGAACACGTCACACTTGTCAGTCTCTGCAGAGTGGGGTGTGGTGAAATGGCATGGCCGTTATGCCTGACGACCCAACTGCACACCCCAATGCCTGTCACTCTCTGCAGGGTGGTGGTGGGGTTGGCTTCAGTTCAATACTTCACTGCCATTCCTATTTCGCAGCTCTGTAACTTCTACACTACCACTGCCAATGCCAGTAAGCAAACATTCGGCATTGACAAATGCTTGTTTATTTAGTAGTATTACTGTATTAACTGCCTAACCTTAGTTTTTAGATGTATCACTTTATTGGTTGTCTAGCCTTAGTTTTTCTTTTTTTAGCTACATTACTTTATTAGCTACCTACCCAAAGTTGTTGTAGCTGCACTACTGGTATACCTGCCGAGCCTGTTTACTGTAGCTGCATTACTGTATTAGCTTTCTAACCTCAGTTTATTTTAGCTGCAATACTGTTCAACCTGCTGAGCCTCAAATATAGCTCCACTGCTGCTACAGTATAGCTGCTTTGCCTACTTTGCTAAGCCTCATTTCAATAATTGCTTAGTTTGACCACTTATCTTTATTAAAATCCCCATTTCACTCATTATGCTTCTTCTTTTTTACCTTGCTGTGCTCCTCTCCCTGCCCCCCTTTTTCTATCTCCCTAATGCCGGTGCCTCTATTTCTCCTATTCCCTATCCTTCCCATGAACTCTAAATCCCCTCTTTGCAGCCTTTGAGTTTCCAGCAATAGACTCTTCTAGGCCCCCTGGTTACATCCTAACCTAAAGCCCTCTGCTGTCTACTTCCTTTTATTCCACACCACCACCTGCTACAGTTTTATCCATCCAGTTATCTGGATATTTTCAGATATTTTGTGAAATTTCTGATGAATCTGTTTACTGGACCTAGAGCAGTCAGGCAGAAAAATTTTTTACAGATATCAGAGAAACTTCAGGATATAGCCAGATGTCATTGGCTACAACTTCACCTCTTAACCCTTCTTTTTATGATCAGAAAAGGAGCCTTAAACTCATCATTATCCCACTCTTTATCGTGGTAGATGATGTTGCACTTACCTCTGGGCACTCTATCCCTCCCAGTCCAGGCCTCCACCTCCCCAAAAGTTTGAGGGTCTTCTATTTCAACATTTACAGCTTCTTTCCCAAAACTGATCAGCTGAGTTTGCTTACTCTGAACCTTCAGTCTGACATTTTTGTACCTTCTAGATCTGGGTCTCCCTCAGAATTTGTGACTCTGTCATATTCCTCTTTGGCTACATTGTTGCCAGTTAGGACCAAGGCAAGAAAAGTTATGGTGGTCACATATGTCTTTCTCAACTCATGTTTGAAGTTGAACACAGTTTCTCTGCCTCCACCTCACATGAGCGCTTGCTTAATTAAATCCCCCTATCCTCTGTTGCCATCTTCACTGCTGGCATCTAGTGCTGCCCAGGTTCCAAACATGATTGATCATTGACTTCCTCTCCTTTCTCTCTTCCCTGACTGCCTCAGGTGAAGTCCTAGTTCAGGACAACTTAAGTTCAAACTGATACTTCCTTTTTTCAAACTGAACTAGTCCTGAGGATTCTGTCCCTCCAACTCACTCACCACATATTCAGATCTATGTTGCTAAAAATCTCATCCCTAACCACTCACTCGAAGACCTTAATCTATATTCCTACCACCACCATTTTGTAGAAGCTGGCTCACTTCCTGAAACACACACACACATCATCATCATCATCATATGGTCTACTGTATGCAGAAGGTTATCACTCCAAAATTCCATCCATGGTCTTTAAGCTCGGTCCATCAGGTCATCTAATTTGTTGTTTTACTTCTTGAAATCAACAACACTGCCTGGCCTTTTGTCTCTGCCTCCACTAATGTGGCTGATGTCCTCTTCAATTTCCAATATAAAGTCATGGCTTCCTGAGACAGTGTTCCTCTCTCAGGAGGGCCCAGGTCAAAGACTCCCACCTTACCTAAGATCACAATCAAACCACTCACATCCACATAAAAAAAAATTCTGGGTCGGCCCGGTAGTGTAGAGGGTTGAGGCGCTGGTGCCTTACCTCTTCCCATGCCAGCGACCCGAGTTCAGGAATGTATTTAGGATGTCGGCAGGGGGAGGATTGGATTGAGCATCCTATGGACTGCTCTCCTATCCTGGGGAGGGTTAGGGATTGCCTCGGTCATGTAGCAGCCCCCAGTGAAGACTGGGGGCACTACAGAAGCAATGCACTAGTGGGAACCAAGAAAATTGGAAAATCCTTGCCAGAAGTCTAGCCAGATGATGGCTGCTGGCCCCAGACATCCCCAAAGACTCCCTGAGAAGCCACAGAATGCCTCAGCAGGTCCTGGGACTGCAAAAAGAAATAGTGTGCTGGTGCTTCCTCCCGACTGGTGCCTTCTCCCTTGGAGGAGTGGGGACCCACCCAGTGAAGGGTTACACCCGGCTACTCCATGGACAGCTGTGAATGTGAGGTAAGGTGATGGAAGGGGGATAGTAGGCAATGTCTGTGGACCTTGGAAGCCTGAAGGAGAGGCAGCTCTGGTGCACGGGGTGATAAAAGAATATAAAAAACTACAGTTTGCATTGGGAAAATAAGTTGTTCCAGGTTTACAAAGAATGTCATTTTAAAAATCCCTAATTTTAGTTATTGGTGATGTTTTGCAACATTTTCCCAAGAATTCCATGGACTACTGCAGACATGGATTGGAATCAGTAATTCTGGAGAAATTCTGCTGGTGAAATTTCAAATATTGCACAGCTCTAGTACTACACATTCTATTGTGTCATAAGTAGCTTTTCATATTTTCTGCATCATTCTGTTGGTGCACTGTAGTGCTAACTCTCCTTGCAGTCTTTTTCAACACTATCACTGAAAGATGTACGGTACCAAATACAAGTTTGTTAGTACCAGCAGTGTGCAGGAATTGTCCATTAGTTATTTTGAGAGAAAACATAGAGCTTGGGCCTTCTTTATGCAAGTCTTCCATTCTTCTCTTAAAAGAATTGAGGCCAGGATTCTCAAACTGCACCCAGAAAGGGTGCAAGTGTGTGTGCAGTGCAACTGAGTTGCACTGGAGTGCAAAACTGCTATATTCAAATGAGATGTGCAACGTGTATCCCACTTGAATATGGCAAAGGATGCAGGTTGCACAAATGGGGGCCATTGAAGATTCACCAGCACATTCCCCTGCACAGTCTGAATACGTGGAATGGGGATGCGTATTGTATCTCCGGTATGTGCCCTGTGCAAATTCAGGATATTCAGACTGAGACATGCAAATAGGGCCATTATGCATGTAAGGTGCAAATGAGTCCATTTGCATGTCATTATGGCACCCTGCAAAGTCTGTGTGTAACATAAATGACACACCACATCCCTCTGGTAGCCTAGTGGCCCCTCCAGCTCCAATCATAAAATATATATAGGCCCCCATCACAGCCCTGGTAGTCTAGTGTCTGCCTTCCATACCTGAACCCTGACCATATATTAAAATGAACCCCTGATGATCCCTGGTAGTCTAATGGCACCTCTATCCCTTCCTGAACCCCACCCACAATATAATCCTATATCAAACTATTCTGGTAGTCTAGTGGCCCCCCGCCATCCCCAATCACAGCATAAAAGTTAATTTACCCCATATCCCTGCTAGTCCAGTAGCACCCCCTCCCTGAACCCTGTCATATATGAAAATAAAACCCCAGTCATCTCTGGTAGTCTAGTGGCCCCCCACCCAATCCCAATCACAATATAGAAATTAATACCGATACCTCCCTGGTAGTCCAGTGGACCCAGACTTGGGAAACAGTGTGGCCGCTTTGACTGTGACATTCTCGTTCCTGGTCTCGGTAAGCGAGGAGGCTACTGGGCAGGAGCTTGCGGCACAACAGCTGATTGAGGGGCGGAGACTCTAAATTGACTCCTAATATATTTGTTACATCATTAGCGGCTATCCGTGGAGTGGCTGTATGCGTGAGTAGAGTACGCAGGAGTGATGGAGTTATTATCAGGAGTCAACGGAGGGAGACTGCAGGGAGATTTTAGCACTTTTACTGTAAATTAGATAGTATAAGAAAGTCGTATTGTAAGTGCAATTAAACAGAGAGATTAGATATTTGTCTATTGATTAGTTAGTTAATATGTGGGGCCTAAGGATTTTTATGATGTGTTGTTGTCTTGGGTTAATTTTGTTCGATCAAAGTTTAATGTATATCATTGATCCACCATCAAATGTTCATGCTCAATCATTCACTGATTTTACATTTTCAAATTCTTTAAAGGCCTCCACCTACTGTTTTTCCTTAAATGTTAGGGATTTAGGCTGTTTTAACAAAAAGAACATATATGAGATGGGAGCTTTTTCATTTGGAAAATCAAGGACAAAGTTTCCTTTTGTTTCCCTGTTAGTTGGTATTATGTGGCGTACTTTACTTTTATCTGGTGATGTGGAAACAAATCCGGGGCCTTTAATTCCTGATACTTTATTATATGATAATTATTGGCAAACCAAAGGTTTAAGAATAGTTCAGCTTAATATCAGAAGTTTCATGTCCAAACAAGCTGAAATTGAAGCCTGGGTCACTAATTATGACCCAGATATATTCAGTGTAACTGAAACTTGGTTGAAACCTTCAGTATTAGATAATCTTATTGCCCTTGAAGGTTATAAATTAATACAGAAAGACAGGAAAGGAAAAAAGAAGGGAGGGGGAAAAATGGTACACAATAAATCTGAATTGGAAGTAGTTGAGATTTCTCCTGGATACAAACAAACTTCTGAATTTGAATGGCTCCTGTTAGAATTGAAATTGGGTGGTTGTCAAAAACTAAGATATTGCACAGTTTATAATCCACCTAAAATTGCTAAAAAAGGGTTAGATGATATTTTAAAGTTTGTAACAACGATTCAATCAGGCAGTGATCTTTTGATTACTGGAGATTTTAATATTCATTAGGACCCTATTAACGATCCTTCTATAGAGACACTATTGGTTAATATTGGATTGACTCAGCTCATTAACTCATTTACCCATATGAATATGAGTAGTCAGAACCATACAATTTTGGATTGGGTTCTTGTTAATAAACAGGTTAATATTTCCAGTGTTGGTGTACTTCCCGATGTAATGAGTGACCATTTGACCACTTATTGCATATGGAGATCCAAAAGGCCCAAATTGCTTCCTTGGTTTATTTCATACCATAAATTTGTTAATGAGGTGAGTGGAAATCTTCTCGCTGACCTACAGAAGCTTGATTGGACTTTTTTGGATGCAATTCCTTATGTGAATATTGCCGTTGATTATTTTACTTCCACTCTTTTGGAGTTATAAAATAAACATTTTCCCAAAGTGATTAGGAGAGTTAGAGGTTCCTTGAATAAATGGATTACTACCCCTTTGTTGAACTTAATGAAATTGAGAGATGCTGCTTGGAAGTTTTATAAGGTAACTAAATTAGTGAGAGATTTTAATAGTTATAGGAAGCTAAGAAATGAATGTAAAATAAAAGTTAGACAAAGTAAATCTAGTTATTTTCAGAATTTACAAACTTCTAGTTTAAATAACCTAAAAAGGTTTTGGTCTTCGGTAAACACTCTAATCAATCCATCTAGGAAAGTAACTACTGAGGCTTTTATTAAGGATGGTCATGTGATTTCTGATGCTCAGGTAATTTGTGAATCTTTTTTGGATACATTTTTTGATCTATCCTAATATACACAGGCTTTTAATCATGGTCCATTTGTAGATGCACAGTTCTCTGATACTTCTGAATCTGGTTCTTTTTATCTTTCAACTATTGAACCATATCGGGTTTATAATCTCTTGAAACAAATGGCAATTGGCTCAGGTGCGTGTGAACTTGAGACTAGGTTCTTAAAATTGATTTCTGAATATATTGCTTATCCACTTACTTATTTTTTTAATTTGTCTTTGCTTACTGGTTGCTTCCCAAATGAATGGAAGCAAACAGTAATCAAACCTATTTATAAATCTGGTAACAGAATGGATATGGACAATTATCATCCTATTTCCCTTTTGCCACTTTTGGGTAAGATTTTTGAGAGACCTGTAAATGAACAATTCTCTGCTTACTTACAGGATAGTGGTTTTAGAACACCTGATCAACATGGGTTTTGGAAATTCCATGGGATGGGGATGGCCTTGGCCAGGTTCACGAACCACACCAGTGTAGCTATGGATAAAGGTATGCTCAATGGTGCTGTGTTCATGGACCTGTCCAAGGACTTTGATTTAGTAAATCATCCCATGCTGATCAGGACGCTCCGAAACTATGGTCTAGCGGAGATTGCAGTTGATTGGTTTCACAGTTATCTGTCCAATCAACCACTTACAGTAGGATTAAATGGAGCCTTCTCTTCTAGCAGATTTTGGTTGCAGGAGGTGCCCCAGGGGTCCGTCTTGGGCCCTTTCTTGTTTACTATGTTTGTAGACATTGTTCCATCTTTATTGAAAGACACCCATTGTCTGATTTATGCAGGTGATATTATTCTGTATAAAAGTTCTACTTCAGTTGAACTTATAAATGAGTCTTTAAATAAAGACTTTGCTGTACTTTGTAATTGGTTAAAAGAGAATCATTTGGCATTAAACAACTCAAAAACAAAATGTATAATTTTTGGATCTAGAATTAGACTTACTGAAGCTCAGAATTTGTTAATCACTGATCCATTGGGTAAAATGATGAAGCAGGTAAAACAATTTAAATATCTTGGAGTCCTGTTGGACCAATATTTGACCTTTTTCTAATCATGTAAATTCCATTACATGTCAAATCAATCAGAGACTGGGTGTCCTATTCAAGTTTCAATTGTTGCTGACCTTACCTGCTAGGCATGCAATAGCCAAGGGTGTATTAATTCCTCAGTTAAATTATAATTAATTTCTTTTTTCAAATTTGTCCAATAGAGAGTTATCCCTTCTAACTAATGTGTTTCATGGCATTTGCAGATTTACTCACCATTGTGAGCTATATAGATTATTTGCTTGGCTTCCACCTAAGCTAAATTGTCTATATAGTTTATGCTCTTTAACTGACAATATTCTTCATCAAGGTACAAATTCCCCATTATATTCATTATTACAGATTAAAAGGAATTCAAGGGAACTTCGTTCAAATTATCAGATTAAATTAAATGTTCCTAAAACCAAGACCAAAATGGGTGATAGTTCTTCATCCTATTCTGCTGCTAAAAATTGGAATGCACTTCCTATTATTTTATATGGGAATGTTACCCATCAAACTTTTAAAATTAAGTTAAGAAATTATTTTCTTGGCAAATTACATTGTTATTGCTTTCAACGAGTGTTGTATTTTTATATTGTTCTAATGTTTATTGTATTGTAATTTTGTGATGTATGTTTTTAATTATTGTTCTAATGTATTGTATTGTGAGTTTTGTTAAATTTTATTGTAAACATCTTGACTGTATGTACACATATATATATATAGGGGATATGACATGGCCTGACTGAAGATATCATATTTATCTTCACGAGAGGCCAGTGATATGATATCTCACGAGTGGCGAAGCCATGAGTGAGATATCTTGATGTCACTGGCCTCGAGTGAAGATAAATATGATATCTTCAGTCAGGCCATGTCATGTTCAGTTTATACAACATGTGTTTTGGTCCCCACCCAACACAACCCCAGCATACCCCCCTCAATACAATCCCTGATAAAGAGGTGATGGCCATCTCAGCACAACTCTCCATATCTCCCACAACACAACAGATGACAAAAAAATGTGGTTGACCCTGCCACTCTATTTTTAAAAACGTCTTCTTGATCGAGCCATGGCCACCCCCAACAGAACGCTCCATAACACCCCCCCCACACACACACACACAACAATTACATATGTTATTTAAAAAAATAATTTTGGTTGATGCAACCAGTTTAAAGTTATTTTATGAAAGCTATCTGGCTGATCCAGCAATTATATGTAAACAATCATTGTAAATGTATTTGATTGATTTTGCTACTTTCAGAGTCTATTATTCTTATAGTACTTTCATTTTTCCCAGAAATGTAGTGTGACCCAGCGTTTTGAGCAGTGACACATGACGGCTACCAGAGCTTTATAGTACAGGAGTCTGTGTTAAAACGCTTAGAAAAGTGTGTCTTTTTGCTGAAGTTGTGTGTGTTTTTTTTAAAGAAGCTGCCGACTGTACTGAAAAGACAGTGATCGAGTTGGCAGTTTCTGACCAGTAGACGAAGTGTGAGCGTACCTCTGCGTTCAGTTCTGCGGATGTCAGGAGAAAAGATCAGTGAGTAGGCTAATAGGATCAGTCTGCCAATGAAAAGAGCCTCGAGTGTCTGTGAGTTTTCTCATTTAAGAGATGCTGCATCTTTGTTTACAAACGGCTATTTTTTGGCTTAAACTCCAGTTCAGTGCTATTTAATTCAGACATTGCACTATAATTTATTTGCTGCAGATTGAACTTTACAAAGAACTACGAACTATTGTTTTTGTTTCAAAGAGACTAAGGGTTTTAAGCGCCACTTTTGAGCAGGAGCTTTATGCGGCGACATGGTTTGCACAAAAAAGCGAGGTTGCAGTGCGGCAGGAGTCCCTGGCTAATTTAGAGAAAGCTATGGTTGACTGCGCTCTTGACTGTGGTTCTGATGCTCGTCCTGGGGAAATACTGACAAATGATCAGTGGACAGGCTGTATGTAATACTATTTAATGTGTGAGAAAACCAGCCCCGATTGCCGATGAAAAGAGCTCCAACTGACTGTGAAGCTTGTCATGTAAAAGATGCTGCAAACCTCTTTAACAAACAAACCGCTACGTTTACGCTTAAAAACCCCTGTGAAAGCCCTGGCAGTGCATATTGTGTTACTATTCATAACGCTCTGTCACGCTACACTTCGGGGTAAGTGAAAGTACTGTTAGGATAATGGAAAGTGGCATTATCTAGCGAATATGTTTTTAAATAATTTTTTAATTAAAAATAGTAGCTGGATTGAGGTGTCACAGGTGTGTGTGTGTGTGTGTGTGTGGGGAGGGTGCAGGTGCTAGAGTGAACTGCTGGATGGAAAGTGAAATACTTTCACTTTCTTTTTGTGACACAGGAACATAGAGATATCTCCATGACGTATAGGAACATGGAGATATCACTATGACGTATAGGAACATGGAGATATCAGTGATATCTCCACTGCCTGCTTGAGATATCACTTTTTATCCCTACATTTATACCAAAACACATGTTGTATAAATATATATATATATATATATATATATATATATATAGTCCCACATCATATATGAAAATGGGCCCTTGGCTCATTGTGCCTACCTGGTAAACAAAGGTTTAAAATAAAATAAATAAAAAATCAGGATTGATTTCTATGTTGTGATTAGGACTGGGGGGGGTCACTACACTACCAGGACAGTTTGCTATAGGATTATATTGTGGATGGGGTTTGGGAAGGGAGGGGGGTGCCACTAGACTACCAGGAATGACTGACATTTTATTTTCATATTCAGACAGGGTTTGGCAGGGGAGGGGTGCCACTAGACTACAATGGATGACTGGGGTTTATTTTCATATATGGACAGGGTTTAGGGAGGGGAGTGCCACTGGACCACCAGAGATATAGGGTAAATTAGCACTTATGCTGCGATCGGGGATGGGAGGGGGGCCATTGAACTACCAGGGCAGTGGGTGTGGGGTTATCTTCCTTATGATAGAGGACTGTGGGGGTAGCCATCCAGGGGCTGGTGGCTGCTGTGTTGCACTGTGCAGTACAGCAGCCCACCTCTGGGTGGTTATGACTTAGACGTGGTTCTTTCATGCCTAACTTTGCATGACATGTCTCCGTGATGTGCAGGCAGCTGCACTGCACATCTCAGCTGAATATGGAGATGTGCCACGTATGCAAAGGAATATCCCCTTCGGATGCACCACATACATTATCTGTTCACTGCGGCACATCTGTAATTGCTCTGCACATCTCTTCCCTTTGAATATAGCCCAGGGGCACATTTCAGAAATACACTGGTGCAACTCAGTTGCTCTGGGCACATCTCCTTTGAATATCTGGGCCAGAATCTTTTGGACAGATCTACCCAAAATAATACAGCTGTAAAATGTACCTGTGGAGATGGGTGAGTTGGATGGATCAGATGTAGAAGAAAATGAAGCCATTGCTTCACACCAGCTTTTGCAAAGCTGCTGTGTAATATCCTTCTTGCATTAGCACCATTTACTTTTACTATATATTACATTTTTGTTATGGTTACAGTTTTTGGTTTCTGACCAGGCCTGACCCATAAAAACCAGGAAGACATGTGGCTGGCTCCATGGCGCTGAGTGAAGGGGTTTGCTAGGCATGTTGGTGACCAGGGTTTGTGTCCCAAACCTGGGTGCCAGGAGCGGGGTCTGGCAGGGAGGGGATGCACAAGTGTCCATTGGATGCTTCCCTTCCTGGGGGGTGGGTACTGCCTGGGCACCTTTGGGTATATTGGGTGCATGCTTGAGAGACATGAGGCCTCAACACACACCCTGCACACCCTCACCCAAGGATGCCCTCATGCAAGGCCAAGAACTTGGGAGGTGAGAGAAAGAGAAAAAGAGAAAATGGCACCTCGGCTAACCAGATGTTGGCTGCTGGATCCTTGCACTATGGAGCCCCCAGACAGCTGGGACTGACCCCAGCAGCACCCAGGGCCAAGCAGGTAAGGCCATGAGGCTAATTCTCCCTCCGAGAAGGTGAGGACCCACCCTACAAAGGACTTACGTTGGTTTATCCAAGGTGGCTGCAATATGGGGTGGCAGTTGGTGGCGGGAGTTGCCTGGGGCATGGTCCTAGGCAGCTCAAAGGAGAAGCTGGCTGAAGGTGCATGGGGGAGGCATAAAAATAGAAAATACAAAAAAAAAACAGGAAGACTGATCCACACACTCAAGTAATAACCATCATGGTTGATTGTTCAGTAGCACCCAATCTGGAAATTTTTTTTTAAACAAATATTACTACTACTTTGTACAGTTCTATATCCATAACTTATAATGCATCCCTAATTGGGAGACAGAAAAACATATTTACACAGAGTATATTGTATAATGTTACAGTAATAGGCTTTTAGGTGGTAAAAAGTGTACCTCGTAGTACCTCTTGAAGTAATGTGCACTCTTTCCTGCATTTACTACAGATCAGTATTGCCTTCACTTTGAATGATTCAGATGCTGATAGGGTTGGGAGAAATTTACCTTTCACCAGTGGAATTCTGCAAAATTACGATTTTGCATCTATGACATTTTGTGAAATTACCATGAAACGTTTGTGAAATGTTACCAAAATTGTGATTTCAACTATTTCCATTTAATTTAGAAACTATTTGTTCACATATTATCATATTTGGTAAGATGACTTTACCATGGTCCATACAGATGTGTGTCAAGTTTTATATCTCTGTCTTTAATGGTGACTGAGTTATAGGCCACTAAACTTTCAGAAATTTGAAAATTACATTTCACAATTATGTAAACTGCAGAATTGTAAGTCCCAATGACTGTAAAACTAGATAATATAATATCACCAATGTAGTTTGGTTAATTGACCCTAAATATCAGGCTCTGAGGCCACCCTCATGGCCCAGCACTAGAGTATCATGCTGCCATGCTGATGACCTGGGTTCAGAAGTGAGCCCGCAAAGTCATGTGGGAGGCAGGCCATGGCCCAGATAGCTGGGCTCAGCAGTGCATCACAGATGGGGAGGGTTGGTTGTGGGTTCCACCAACACAGTGACCCCTGTGGCTGGGCCAGAGAGCTTGCTCCTTGTTCAGGAGAAGCTACGGCTGTGCAAGGCTGGCAGAGGCACCTCCCCCACCAGGGGAGGTGGGAGGGAATAAAATGCTGGAGAAAAACCCATTAATGAACTGACTTGATGGCTGGGTGTAAACTGATCAGCGTATATCCTTGTGAACAGGGAATACCTTGAGAGATGAGCTGCTGTCTGGAAGAAAAAACAATTTGGAAAAAAAGAGTCTGTGTGTCAGCATTGTAATCTATTGCTCAAAGGCTAGCCAAGTTATAAGAAGCCAATGATGCAAATAAAATCAGTAATTAATGTTGAATTTCATGAGCTTTTGTGAAATTATGGAATGTTGTAATACTTTTGTCAAAGCCATGTCCATACCTTTTGCCCAGTCATACACTTGAGTTGTCATTCTAGAAGATGGTAAAGACTAGGTAAAATGGCTATAAGGTAGCAATCATAGGAGGATCCATAGTAAAAGTATAGTGGTACCAAATGTTAGGTCACTATCTTGAGTTGAGTGATGAACTATGAAGAATAGTCATGGACATCACTGTGCACTAGCCTGAATTCTTGCAATTTGCCAGGTAAGCACTAGAGCTAACTGACGTAATGACTTGTGGAAGAACATGCACGTGCAGCATTGTTTTTGTACAATGGCATCTGCTGACTCATTAACAATCCTGTAAATAACAATGTATATTTGCACTATTTTAAAACATTTGTACTAAGTGACACTAAGCCTTACAACTAGTTGTGACTTAGACAATTGTGACAGAAGTATCTGGATATCTTTAGTCATGATGGGTCATAATGCTCTGCATCACTGTCACTGGAGTATTGGAGGGGTAATGTAGGTCCACGATGCTAATGCAGGTAAGGGGATTCAGTGGTGATAAGTACTTTGTGAAAGTTAAATTTCACAAGAGGAACCAGAAGACAAACGAGGAGAGACTGAAGCAGCTTAATATGTATACCCTTGAGGAAAGGGGGGCATGATAGAAACTTTCTAGTATCTCAAGGGAATTGATAAAGTACAAGAGGGTCGCATCTTTCAGAAAAAGAGATGTGCAAGAACAAGGGGGCACAATTTGAAGATAGAGGGGGGACGGCTCAGAGGTAGTGCTAGAAAGTATTTTTTCACAGAGGTGGTTGTGGATTCATGGAACAGCCTTCCAGAGGAGGTTGTAGAGTCAGAAACAGTGGGAGAATTCAAGAATGCATGGGACAGACATAAGGAAATTCTAGTGGGGGTAGGAAGAAGTAAGCTGTTGATTAACTAGAATCTGCAGCTTATCCATCAGGTAAGGAAATGGGAAGACTAGGTGAGCCAAGCGGTCCTTATCTGCCGTCAAATTTTAAGTTTCTATATTAGTGGCATTATCTATTAGGTGCCCATGAATCTTTGAGCAAATTTTGCCAATTAGTAATTTCTAAAGTATCCACAATAAATCTTAACCTACTAAACCAGATTTATCCAGCTTACTTAGACTCCAGGGGCAGGATTCACTAAAAATCATAAAGTACAACACAAAAGTTTGTATTACCCCACACCGGTGCACTAACTAGGCAGCAATACAAATGAGCCCACTGGGCATGCATGGTGCTGGTAGGATATTTACATGCCCATTATGGGCATCATTTGCATGGGCTGCAGCGAGTGTAGAGGACCCTCTCCCCCCCATGCTGTGATCACTGTCCCATAATAAAAAAATTATCCCTGTCAGGCCAGTGGTGCCTTCCCCATGCTGTGATTGCTGTCCTGTCCAAAACAAAACCACTCCCTGGTGGTCTAGTGGTGCCCCCCTCCCCTTCCACCGATCGCCATTCTGTATGTGAAAATAATAGACCCTGGAAGTCCAGTGGTGCCCTTAACTCTCCCCATGCTCCAATCACTGTCCCATACATGAAAATAATAGTCCCTGGTAGCCTAGTGGCCCTGCCCTGATGTTACAATCGCTATTCCTCTTGTAAAGTAATATCCCCCTGATAGTCTAGTGGCCCTCTCCCTTCCCCCATTGTATGGTCATAGCAAAACAGTGTTTGTTCCCAATTATTAATTATGCTTCACTTATTACCGACAATGTTTCTTCTAATATTATATCTAAAAAGTCTGTTTTATTACAGTTGATTGGAAAGTTTGCTCTCTAAGTCCCTCGAAGCACATATCACTGTGTAATTCGAAAGGATATTGGTTGGTTGCCAGTTCAGTTACATTTCAGATACTTGCTCGCTAGGTTCACCTTTAGAATCATTCAGTCTGGTATTCCTTCTAGTCTACTGAGACAGTTGCAGAAACTTGAGATATTAATGAAATCTAGGTCAAGGGTGGATAAAGCAGTTTTGAAACTTCCTTTAATGAGAACCTGTTGTGGACAGCAGGACTTTACTTTTGTTGCCCCCAAAACATGGAACAATGTACTGTATGTAATCAGGAATGTGACTTCATGTGTGCTTTTCTCAAGTTTTTTACTACAGCATTTCAAGTTACTGTCTGTAAGTAAATGTTTTACTTGAATTTTATATTTTATTTTTAATGTGGAATTCATTTTCCTATATTCATTGTTCTATTCTGTATGTTGATAATGTTTTGTATTGTATTGGTTTGTATAAATTTGTGGGTCGCACCTGGAAAGGGAAAAATGTTTCCAGTGTGCTTACCCTTTAAGTAAATAAGCAAACAAACAAAGTAATATCTCCCTGGTAGTCTAGTGGCCTTCCCCCTTCCTAGTTCATTGATCTAGTTTATTGATCATCCAAGAACATTACAAATACAACCATAAAACAACATGCATGATGGACAAGGGCAGATTCAGAGTTATATACATTTCTTTTATTAAATTTTCTTGTTCTAAAAATACCTGTACATTTATAATGCAAAAAATAGATCTTTCAAATTCATAGATAAAAAATCAAGGGGCCAGAATTTCAAATGAGCCGTAGAGCGGCACACGGTGCACCAAAGGGCCACCCTGCATCAAACATGCTGCGTCAAACCCCGTGCACCAGAATTTTCAAGAAATGGACCCGCAGCCGCAAAGACCAGGAGATTGACGCAAGGGCCAGCCTGCCCCATAAATATAATGCATGGCGTGGAAATGACACAAGGTACCCAGAAGGCCTATGGCAAGGATAATGGCACAGGCTACCAGACGGAGAGGGGAACCACGCCACACTCAGAAACACAACTTTACCAACAGAGAGACAGATGTCCTCATTGAGGAGGTGCACAAACAGCATGAACTACTGCTATCCCGGGGTAGTGACAAGGAACAACGGGACAAGATGCAGCAGTCATGGACACAGGTGGCAACAAACATGAACGCCATTGCACTAGCAAAGCGGACTATCAGGGAACTGCAGAAATGGTACCTGGACCTGAAGAGGTGGTCCAAGGATAAAAGGGCACACAATGCGTGCTGTGCCACAACCACAGGAGGTGGCCCAGCAGAAGCCCAGGTGCTCACCAAGCAGGAGGAGAGTGTTGCCAACCACCTGAGACAATGCACCATTGCAGGAGACAGTGATCTTGATCTCTTCAGGCAGCATACTGCCACGCAAGGTACAAGCCAACAGAGGCTAATGGTACACACACACCATGCAAAAGCAGGACAGCACTGGGGGGAAGCGTAACAGATGCATCAAAAGCCCCTGCACACAAGGGTGTAGGCAGGCACATGCACCATACCCAGATGTGCACAGTACTGCTGAGTGCCCATTGCCAAGCATATGCCAGCCTGTCAAAATATCCAGTCTAAACAGTAGGACATGGGTCAGTGTAGGCAAGTGAGCAGTGTGTCACTGTAACCCCTGCTGGTTCAGAGACAGGGACATGTATAACCCCAGTAGTGAGGACAGGAATCATCTGAAAACACACTGATGTGTATGGAAGGGGGTACCATGTGGATGGGATGTGGACATGTAGCAATGGGGGGGGCATGCAGCTGTAGGAGACTGTACAAAATGGAAATAGCTGCCCACATCCCTGCCTGCACACAGGGTAATGTGATGGCAAACAACATGCGTGGCCCCAATGGCACCATGTGCCGCACCGATACAAGACACAGAAAACCCTGAGACCCATCCAACCAGAATGTGTGGATGCAGATAGCCTGTCACTGCACCAGGTCCTGGCCAGGGGGACAGAAGTAGTAGTGGATACAAGTGTGGAGCAACACACAGGGAACAGTGGTGGGGTGTGATAGGAACCATGCACACGCACAGCAAGCAGACTGGATACCGAATGGTGTGATACCAGGGCACAGCAGAGGGTACACAGTCGAAGTGATGGGTGGCATGCTGACAATGAAAGCCCCCCCCAGACACACCCCCCGACCACCAGCAGCCGCAATAGCAGGACAGCATAAGGAACCCGATAGTAGGTGTTGCAGACAGCTGAAGCACACAACACGAGGCCAGGCACTGCCACACCACAAGCACATACCCCAACTGCTGCATAGTAACCCCCCACTGCCAGTAGGAACAGCACACCTGCAGTGTGAGTCCACCCCTGCACCAGCCACCGATGACAGGCCGACTAAGTGCAGCCCATGCCAGCAATGCGAACAAGACTGGAGGACAGCATGGCTGCTGCATGCAAGGTACACTGGCAGGCAGCAATTGAGTCAGCCAGAGAATGGATGCAGGCACACGCTCAACATCACAGGGTGTGCCACACAGAAGTACAGAACACTGACCCAGCAGCAGGCACTGGCAAGCATAGCATGCATGCTGCAAATGCCAAAGCTGAATCCCCACAGAACTGTGCACAAGGGATAGGCCATGTAGCTGAACAAGGAAGCCATGTCTGTGGGAGGGCCAGTGAGACAGACAAAGACCAGACACACCCGCAATACAGAACGAATGGGTGATGTGACAGCAACCAGTATGAACAACCCAGAAGCCACACAGCTCAAGTACCACAGAGGAAAGGCAATGCAGGTGGTCCGAAGGGCCTGGATGGGAAAACCCCTGCCACAGCACTAAACAAGCCACAAAGGCCGGCACAGCAGGACCATGCAAGGGACATGTGGGGCAACCCATGACAGTGTCAGCCGTGCCAGACACCGCCACAAACAATATACTGGGCACAGCTGTAGCTCCAGAAGACCACATGTGGCAGTACCAATACAGATGGTACAACACAGCAGTATCATGTACATAGCCAGGATACCACTGGATGTGGTGGGGGGGCATGTAGGTGAAGGGAAAACTGGAGAGGACAACACAGCCACCAGCAAAACACCCTACCCCTCACACCCTCTGTGACACCTACCACAGTGGAGAATGGAGTGGGTACGACAGGAGTACAACAGAACGGGCACACAGGGGTAATGTGACAGATACCTACCAAGCAGGGTGCATGTGACAGTACTGTAGACAATGCTGCTGGAGTAACACACAGCCCCAACCAGGCAGCGAGACAAGCAGCATGACAACGCCACCAAGCAGCCCAGGCATACAAACAGATGCAATGGCACAGGATGAGGAGGAGATGGAGGAGGTGCAGCAGCACCACAGTGAGCCAAATGCAAGGGCTAGTGAGGATAAGGATGAGTGGTACACAGGCAAACTGCCAGACACAGCCAGCCCTGCAACAGCCACCACAACAGGGGATGTGGAGGACTCTGTGGTGGACCCAGCATTGTCAGCTAATGAGGAAGGTGACACCACACAGGGTGTGCAAGGCCAAGCTGGGGAGGCAGACAGTGATGGCACAACAGCAGTGGACATTTTTATTTTATTTTTTATTTAGCTTTTGTTGACCGGGTAAGTGCACTAGACAAATCCTGCCTATTTTCAGGCACGACCCGGGGGAGGGGGATACAGATGAATGCCAACTGACCTTGAACCAGATTAAGCTGTTGGTGGTATTTTTAGTGAATGAGGGAAATTTGGCCAGGACACTGGGGAAATTCCCCTACTGCTCGGCCAGTAGGGGGACAGGTTGTTGCTGGATAGCAGGTCAGTTGGTGACCTGCATGCAAGGAGGATGGAAGTGGAGGAGCAAGCGGAGCAGCCGAGGGCTGCAAATGAACCAATGCTTCTACTAGGAACAACAGAGACTACAGAGGAATACGAGGAAGGAGAAGAAAAAGACCAATTTGTTTCAACGGAGGATTTAACAACATTTATAACGAATATGCCAATATTAGAGTCAACGGAGCTTACACCTAAGGTGAGACAACTAAAAAATAAACTGGAAACATTACAACATGAGCAGAGAAAAGTAGCAGAAGAATTAAAAGCACTGGCATGCAACAAAACGGAGCAACTTACAAAACCAAACAATGAAGTAAATCGGGTACAAGTCCTGGGTAACACGAGTCCCAAACAATCCTTGAGTGGTGTTTGCAGTGAGAAGAAGAAGGATGAAGTTCAGACAGATAAGGTGACCGAAATGAGCGATAATTTGAATGATGTGCCTTCACAGAGAGTTGAACTGGAGACCGAGAGGGGAAACAGGAACGACGTATAACAAATATTGCAGGTGCACAAGGACATTGTAATGAGAAAGGAAGAGAGACAGGGACAGCTGGGACGGACAAGGAAGTCCTGTATTGAATTCAAGGGTTTTGTATTTCAGCCTGGAAACAATATGGAGAAACGGACTACAGAACAGGAGAAAACTGCATCTATCAAACGGTGCTGGGAATACAGACTGGGGTAACGGACTTTTCATTCAACAAACGACTGGTGGATAAGGTAGGAGAAGAAGGAAAGGAAAAAGAATGGCATTGACTTTGCAAAACGTAACTTGATACTGCCTATAGTGGGAACAAGATGGACAGTTAATTACTGATCAGCAAGGGGAAAAGAAACAGTGGTAGGCAATATCTGTACTGCACCTATTTCTACTGATAACTGGTCCCACAGAAAGCGCGAGTATGAAGGGTTGGACATTGATAATGGATCTGGAAACCCACGCCTGACTGGGACCCAAAATTAAATTTCTCCCAAAATGAACCTACTTGGAAACCAAAGATACAAGAAGCTGGTAACTCACAAGAGGTGAAAAGAGGATAAATGGGAATGAGGGAGGTACCTATGGAGAGTTCAATCTGGGGAAAAGGAACCTCAATGCCTAGGGTACAAGCACAAGGAGGCACAGGACCGAGAGCGAACTCAGTGGGGATAAACCATTGATGTCAGAGTTATTTTCTAAATTAAACAGGACGCTGCACCTCGTAGAAATGTCGGTACGCATTAGGTATAAAGGAGGTTTAGAGGTTCGACCTGACAGGCAGTATGTGGGAAAAAGTTTATTAAAGGAGTCTTGCATTTTCACCTAGAGAGGTGTTTGCACTTATTAATATTTCTGGAGAGGATAATTTCGATGTGAGTTTTCGTTCTACCTATGCTCTTGATATGTTTTGGGAAAGATATATGTAAGTTAAATTTTCCCCTTGTGGACTCCATTTATGGTAATACCTTAACAAAGCCTTTAATTAAATATGTCACTGTTATGTTTAGAAACGAGGGGTGCATATTGATGATATTATTTACTGGCTAGGGCCAAAATGTGAAATTCAAAGTGACCCTGAAGCAATACTGGATTCAGAGCAATTCTGGACAGGGGTTGGCGTTTTAAAGTAAAATTAAGGCAGACAGAGGCAGGTATTGAACACATTCCGAATTCCTTTTATTAGGGAGGGATAGAGTTGTGTTTCTATCTGGGACAACCACGTGCATGCTATAAATGTGGGGCTAGGACGCATTTATCAAGTTCATGTGACAAACCTAGATGTGAAAACTGTGGAGAAGTGGGCCATAGTACATTACAGTGTGTTAGCTTCACAAAGTGTGATTTGTGTGAAGAGGCAGGACATGTATTTGCTGATTTATGCGTGGGCGGCAAAAATAAAGGTTGTTGTGTGAGTCCAGATCTATAAATTCAGAAAGCACAGGATTCGATAATAGGAAAACCTTGGTTGGTTCCACACAGCCTACGGTAGAACATAACCACAGGGATACATCAAATGGACAAGGGACAGATGTACCAAAGTAGCCAGTCAAATGGCACTTCAAACCTAGATACAGGGGAAACTTCGGTAAGAGAAAGGCACAACAACAGGAGACCTTTTCGACTCCAGTGGTTGCTGCTGTTAGACGCCCTCACGAAATGTTAAAAACCTTCTCAACAGCCGATTTTGAAGTGGAACCAGTAATTCTTTTGCCTACTGACCAGTCAATGGGGAGACTCAGATATGGATGGACCTGAGGATGATTCCCAGTTGATAACGGACAAGTCCACCTTCCTCAATAGGCTTACAAGAGGATTATAAAGGAAAGAAAAAGAAAAGGAGGAAAAAGATAGGTGAAGGTAGACTTTGAATAGGAATGCTGCAATTTAGGTTAGGTTCAGTGAATGTACACAGTATATTGAATTATAAGAGACGGCAGATAATTTATGATTCAGTTCATGCTATGATTAGATGTCTGTTTAATACAAGAAACCTGGATATATAATATGTCACAAGTTAGGTGTTTTCAACAAGAATGGTGCTGGGGCCCATCATATTGGTCCTTGGCCGGCAGTCAGCAGATGGCATAGGTTTTTGTTTCATTCCTATGAGTTTTCTTTAATTAGGTTGATAGATTTGATACCAGGACGGTTGATGATCTTAGATGGGATGTGGAAAGGCAGTCTTGTAGATTTATTAATGTATATGGTTCACAGCTTAAAGCAGAAAGGGTTGCACTTTGTAATATGTTACAACCTTATTTATTGACTTCACTGGAGTGTGTTTGTGTGGGGATTTTAATTGTACTTTATTAGATGTTGAGAATCCAATTAAAAAGAAAAAATAAAAGATTTATTGTGATACTAGGGCACTTTATAAAATGATCCATTCTGCAGGTTTAATTAATGGTAGTAGTAAACAGAGTTCAGGGCCCACGTTTACATTCAAAAGGAATCAATTTACTTCTACTATAGATTATATTTTTCTATCCAGACAAATTTCTTTACATATCAAACATGCCCAGTGTCCTTTTCTGATCATTTGCTGTTACTTTGTAATGTTTCTCCTTCCGGTAATCTGAGAAGGCAGAAAGCAAGATGGAAATTGAACTTTATTATTGACCTCAAAAGAAATATTGGAAAAATTCAGTTGTTGTTAACAGCACGATTATCAGTAGAATTTTATACAGCTCAAAGAGTAGATGGTGGAAGGATTCTAAGGATGACATTTGTCATCTATTACAACAGCAAGGAAAAGCAAAGGCAAATAATGATTTTTACATTATTTAAAATTAAGACAGCAATTATATAATTTATTTTCAATAGCCAATATTTCCTCAATGGAATATGATTCACAGATTAGGTTAGTAAAAGCTCAGCTTTTGAAAGTTCAGTATAATAGGGCCAGAACTCTAACTGCGCATTCGTTATGGGATCAAGAAGCAGCCGGAGGGATCCATATGCTGCTTTTAAAATTTATACACAAGCCACACATTTGACTACACTTGGAATAAGGTGGGTCTGTTAGTACAAGATCAGAAGTCGCTTTCTTCAATTATTAAACAATTATTTTTGGAATATAAGCCAGCTAGGCCCCAACTGTTCAGAACATTAAGGACTTTCTAGACCAGATTCAGGTACCAGACCATGGGATAGAGTCCTCAGAGGTGCTAGGCCAGTTACGACACAGGAAATAATTGAAGCCATTAAAATACAAAATACAGGAACTTCCCGGGATTGATGGATTAACAGCAGAACTATATAAAGCTTTTCCAATGGAATTTGCTAAATGTTTGGTTATTGTATTTAATGCATTTCTGGATAACCCTGACTTTCCAAGCTGGTTTGCAGAGGGTTGTTGATTTTTATATAAGTCAGGTGATAAATTTGACTTAAAAATTGGAGACCATTACGCTTCTGAATGTAGATTATAAATTATTTATGAGAATCTTGAATGAGAGATTAAAATAATTAGCAGTAAGAGTACTTTCCCATATCAGTTTTGTGGAGTGCCTGGGAAAACATACACCAAGCCCATATGGTCTTAAGAGATATAGTGGAGTTGGCAAAAGGCAAAAGATATCAGGATGTATTGTCTCTGTTGACCAAATGAAGGCCTTTGATAGAGTATATACCAACCTTTTTATTTGAATCCTCTACGGAGTATGGAGTTCGAAGGTTTATACACATTATAAAAGAACTTTATGATTCAGCAATAACACATCCAGTAATACAACTTGAGATACGGGAAGGATTTCATATTCCCACTGAGCAATGGTTGTCCATTAAGCCCTTGTTATATGCATTTACGATTGATTCACTGATTAGATCATTAATACAAACACCGCGTGGACAGGAATTGGTTGGACTGTTGATGTGGATAAGTGGTATATACAAGCTTATGCTGATGATTTGTGTGTCTTTTTTTCTGATAGTTCACAAGTAAAGTTATTTTTAGATTACATGGAAGAATATGCAGTATTGGCAAATTCAGCTATTAACAAAACAAAAAGTAAAGGAGTATTTATTGGAACCAATGACATAGCTGAGGTAATAGTACAAGGTCTTCATGATTTCCTGTGATCCAATTAAAATATTGAGTTTATTTTATGGACCAAATAATATACCAGAATTTAATTGATGACAGTATTAAAATCTATTGATCTTAAATTAGTATTTGGAAACATTGGAAATTGGATAAAATTAAAAGGGTTGCGATTATTAAAAATTTATTGTTCCAAAGTTACTATACACAGCATTAATTTTCCCTTTGCCCTCATTCTTGGAAACCAGATTATATAGTTTATTTTTTCAGATGTTGTGGGTAGTAGGCTTAACCCGATTAGAGACAATTTACATACTTGGAAAACAGAAAGGCGGACTAGGAATGATAGATCCGGTTGTTTTTTGCCACTCTATTTATTTCAACCAATAGCAAATTAGGATGGGAGCACCTTGGAAACATTGGATTATTACATAGACAAGTCATGGGGAGATATTATACTCTTTGGAACAATAGACCACCAAAACCGATACTGACACTGTTACTTCCAGTATATTACATTCCAATTGCAAAAAATTGTTTAAATGGGGTTAGAAGCACAGGTGGTCAAAGTTAGTTCAGGTTCGCAGCTGTATAAATCTGTCTTACTTCAATTATATCCAAGTGACCCAGAGTTTAAGAACTGTCATAAGGACTATAGGAAGGAGGTTTAGGAAATTAAATAACACAAGATTACCTACTTATATGTGGACACCTTATGGCTTAGTTATATGGTCGAATTGGAGTTAGAGGAATGCCAAGCATAAACCTTTACAGGAACGAAACTGTCCATTTTAGAGTGTATAGCACAAGAAGAAACAGTTCAACATTTTCTTTTGAATGTTCCTATGCTACTAACCTATGGAAGTTTTTAGCACCGATGGGATATGAAATGGCTAGCATGTATGGATTATGAGATATTAGTATTGGATGTTCCTCAATTTCGGTTATTATACCATAAAGATACTTTACAAATTTTTGCAGCACATTGGTATACTATTTGTGGCAAGCTAGATGCCAATGGTACTCTATCAAAGATTAATGCCTTATGACACGGTTCAGAGACTAATACAAGGGCTATATACAGGATTTATAGTTATGATATTACATTTTTCTTCCAAAAAGTGAGAGAATGGTGGAAAGGTTTTCAAAATTCATTAAATACAAATGAGAATTTTGGAAACATTATGGGATATAGAAATGTTCATTTGAGAGTTTAATATTTTTACAGATGCTTTATATTGAGTTTATAATTTCGATTTAGCCTTTTGTTAAAGTATATTATGTCTCTATTAAAAAAAGAGAGAAACTGGGAAGGACTGTTATTAATATTATTAAGGGATATAGATTAATATTAATTGCAGATTTACTTTGTAGTAATATGAGGTAATACTATGGATATTGTGGTGTTTTTCCTTTGTCTGTATGTATATATATGATTTGTGTTGTAAATTTCTCATATTATGTAACTGTGGCTTTGATATTGTTTGATGTTACTTTAATAAAATATTCCCCTACTCTTTTCGATAAGTGCCATGGGATCTTTAACATCCACCTGAACTACCACCAATCCAGGCAGATGGGACCTCGGTTTAACGTCTCATCCGAAAGACGGCACCTCAGAAGTGCAGCACCCCTCTCATGCTGCACTACAGTGTCAGTACTGGGATATTAACCCAAGTGCCAGATGTGGGAACTGAACCCACAGCCCTCTGATCTCCCGGCCTCAGAGGCGAGTGTGCTACCTACTGAGCCACTGACACATGCAAGTGGACACCCCACAATGGAGAGAGGACAGTGATGGAGGACAGACACCCAGTGATGATGGGCTGAGACAGTACCTCCAGGAGACAGTGCATGCCAAGGAGTCCATGACAGGTAGCATGAGTGGGGTATGTGCAGCACTGGAGGTACACACCATTGCCACCACAGCAAGCCTGAGCCACATCGCGGGGTCCATAGCTGCAGTGCGTGTAATGGTGCAGACCACTGTGGTCAAGACACAGGGCCAACAGGTATACATGGAGGACATACTGCTGGGCATACAAGCAAGCATTCAGCAGCAGGCAAACAGCCAGGAGATGACAACAGCATTAGTGTAGCAACTGGTGCAGTTACAGCGGGAGTAATCACAGGCCACACAGGTCATGGCCACTGCATTGCAGGTGATGGCCCAGGCCATGGTCAGTGGTTAGGCACATGGCCATGCCATGCATGGTGGGGGCAGCCAAGGCCACAATGCAGCATGTGGCACAGGGCCACAGGACACATACCACGACATGAGTATGGCAGGACATGCACCACATGCAAAGTACACCGCCCCATATATGGCACTTGTCAGCACTGTGCTGTCAGCATCAGCAGTGGAGGGACGTGCCCAGTGGTATGGGCCACACAGCAGCAACATCCATAGAGATGTGTATCCCGCTGCACAAGCCCAACACACTGACACATGCCCAGTGCCAATGCAGGCCAGGCCATACTTGACACAATCCATGGCACCATATGGAGATACTGTTACACATGCCCATGGGGAAGGACAGCCACCTGTGTATGGAGGCAGACAATGCATACTGCATGGACCGTACATGAACAGTGGACAAGGGCACAGCAGTGGATATGTCACGCAACAGGCAGGTCACCAACAGATGCAAGACGTATTGGCACCTGGTGACACAGACCAGCGAACCATCCGCCAGACATATGTGTATCCTCTGGCCGATGTGCATCATCAGCAGGAGAAACACACAGGTGGCATAGCGGCACCACAGTCCAGAGAGTATGGCAACACACAGGCTGCCTCCATACCATCCAATACCGTGGGGGGGCGACAACACAGGTGGGGCATGCAGACCCACAGAGGGGTCAATGGACCACAGACACACTGAGACATGCAGCAGCATAGTGGAACACGACTAGCCCAACATGGCACAACAGTCCCACATGCAACAGCACCACAGGCAACATGTGGCCAGGGTGCATAGGCAACCACCATGCATGATAGCACAGCCAGCATGGAGGGATACATGTAAGCCACCACTGCACAGTGCACCGGCCAACAGTGCATGACACACACACAGTCGGGTGACACATGTCCACACACAGCAACAGGGCATACACAGGCATGACACAGCAGCATGGACCACACCACGGGTCTGCATACAGCACTGTCCACCATTGGCAGCACTGACAGTGCACAGTCCACTATGGCAAACAGTGTGCAACACAGCAAGGCTGCACGGGTGACAGCACAATAGCCCGTACACTCCAGTGGAAGGCCATGGAAGGTACCTGTCAATCCCGGTGGGACTACAGTGGTGAACACAGCAACAGCATGTGAGGCAACTGGTGTAGGACAAGATGGGCACACAGATGTCAACAGGGCATGGCTGAGCACAGCACAGGTGACCGCTATGGAGACGTGTGGCATCCAGTGCAGCTTCCATTGGTATCATGGACACCACTGGGAGAGGAACAGCAGATGTGCAGCAGTGCAGGACCAAGGTGTCAGGGAATTAACACTCCAAAAGGGTGGCTGCAGCAGTGCAAACACAAGTGGCTGCTGCACAGCAAGGGAAGATGCTGAAAACAGACATGGAATGACATGCTCTGCCACACTGCAAGTGCACAGTGTTAGGACAGCATACACACACCACATGGCACAGGACAGCCGTACTGCTGGGAATGTCACACACAGCAATGAACAGTGACTGGGACAGTGGACATGACACACAGCACCCCACAACCCCAGACACACAACACTGTGGTCCCTGGACAAACATGACCACCCACGACACACACCCTGTGCACAGTCAGTACTGCACGGTGACACACACAAACGAATGTACACACATGACCTAGGATACACCCATAGACCACCGGTAGCAACCAATGATGCACTGCCTTCCGACATGACAAGTGCACAATGTACCACTGTAGGGATGGTAACATGGGAACATAGAGGGTGACGGCATGGGAGGACCGCAATGCCCATCCAGTTTGACCATGTCTATGTCTTACCAATGAACGTGCCATCTATTGTAGCACTGTCACTGGCCTAGTAAACCACACACAGCTGTATTACCCCCTCATGCCAGTACCATGCCTGTGCAATGCCCTGCACAGTATGCAGAACGACCACAACCTGAGGTAGACCATACCATGCAGCCACCACCCATGCCGTGATATGCACAGCCTCACAGTACCCTGTATTCTGCCACCCTCCAATCACATGCAGTCTACACCTGTCCCGCTATGTGGCCTGTATAGTAACCTGTTAGGCCCTCCCACCATGGCACCATCCCTCAGGTGATCAAGTGTTCTGAACAATACACCACACTCCCTGCAGTGCTCAAGGGTACCAGCATCTGCTGACAACACAATCACATATCTGTGGCCACGATTGCACAAGGTACAGTACACAGCCGAACATGCAATGGCAGAGCACGCAATACACCCCTGGTGGTGCCTCTGCATGATGCAGTGGCCACTGAGGTCACCCCAACCAGACCAGTCACATGGATGCATGCACCTGGGTGGCAACCACACAAGGGCATATATCACAGGACAGTACGGTGCCCAGACAGTTGACAGCAACATGGATGGTCCTGCGAGCAACCGATGATGGCAGCAGATGATGGCCATGAGGACGATCAGATATGCCCATGTTGCAGGGTGCACAGCATGTGTCGATGACCCTGCCCCTACCCACCAGGCCACCCATCCAGAAAGCATGGTGCATGCAACCACGCCCATGCCCTGTTGCAGCCATACCGTGACCTGCCCACTATCTTGCAGGAGTGTATCCCCCCGGACGTGCATTCCAGGGCTCCACCCACAACACCATGTAGATCTGGATCCTGACCACCCCCAACACCCCCCACCTGTTAGCCACTGACAGTGCCCCCTTGTGCTAAGGCTGCCACACAGCTGGACTAAGCCATCCGTATCTACCATGATGATCTCTGTCACAGAACTATGGGGCCCACACAAGGCCCCCCTGACATTAAGGGTGTACATGTGCAGCGCATACATACCCCATCGGATGCCATACACCGTGGTCCAGCCATCAGTAATGCATCACCCCTGTGGACCCGCCATAGTAGGGTACTGTCTGTGCTGTGGCATGGGCAGTGGTACCGACCACCTGATATGTGCTACAAACCAGGCAGTGACCGGCCAAGGGAGGCCGCACATCCTCACACCCACTACTGATCCCCCTGGCTATGCATCCCAGCTGCCTGTGTGCCATTGGTGCTGCTGTCCCACACCACGTAGTGTGCACCAGACCACCAGCGAGCATCACCCCCCAGGACAGGTAGCCCCCCTGATGCAGATGCTAGCACCAGCCCTGCATGGCCTATCAGTGGAGTCATTCTGTGAGATGCTGAAGCACCTCTCCATCACTGCATGTTCAGCCTGTGGGTCCTGAAGCCCAACCACTGAGTCCACATTCCACAGACCATGGGGCCCCTGGCAGTGGGCACATGCTGACCACAGTGACATCCCCAGAAGCACTGAGGGTGGCACTGACTGGTACTGACCCCTGCACAGAGTCCAGCAGTACACCACTGGTCAACCGTTGCATGCCACCAGATGCACCACCCACATATGGCAACACCTGCACATGTAGACTGGCACAGTGTCACATGGCACACGTGCCCTGCCTGGCTAGCAGATGCATTGCACAGCCTTGTCTAGCACATATTGCACATGCACAGTATACAAGGTCTGGGCACAGTACACATGTCAGGTGGCTGACACAGCCTTTGGAGTCCATCCAGCATGCCTGTATGTGCAGTTGACACCCACACAGCACAGCGGCACTTACTCGCCCACACACCTATGTCCTGGTCACACGGTGCACCATGTGCCATGCCCTGACACAGCTGGCTACCCTAAAAGAGGACACCACATTGGGTGGTACATGGGCCACTGTCACCACGGCCTGCATTGTGCAGTGCAACCCCCCCCAACAGCACTCTCTGGACCTGTCCTGCCGACAACATTACGCCTTGTGCCCCTGTGCAGCACCACCACACCTGCTGGAATAGCACATCCATGCCTGGTCTGATAGTGCCCTACACATACACAGTGGTGTCAATCACATGTCCACAAATGCACAACACCACCAGGGTGTACAGTGACATTGAGTATGCAGCCCATGGTGGTCAGTCCCCCCTGGCACCTGAACCATCCCAGTGTGCCCCTGCTGCACAACACCAGCTAACTGACAGACTGCCAGTGATGGTCAGGCCATTACCGCATGATGGGTGTACATACCGACATGGGCAACTGCCAGTGGCTACAGCAGGTGGGGCATGGCTGCATGCCTGTCTGTGGATAGCAATACATTGTGCCTCCCCCTCTCCCCCACTTACTGTCATGGATGGCTGGCAGGTATCAGTGGCCCAGATGGGGCTGTTCATGTGTGGGCCAATGACTGAGGGACATATGTCCAGTCCAATGGGGACAGGCCACTGCTGTGAGCGTTATGCACTATGTGGACCCTGGTAGCTGCCGGGACAGCCACCACTACTGGCCAATGGGGCCCTCTTGCACATCACTGCCAACAGTGGATGCCCATCGGCGCCGCCACGCCCATGCTGCAATGCAGTGGCAGCACTGGGATACCGACTGGTGGGCCTATTGTGGGGCCTGGCACAGCACAGCCGCACACCCGGATGCTGTGGTGTGCATGCCACCAAATGCACCACTGACACAGAACCCACCGGTCCTGGGGATGTTGACCAGAACAGAGGCGGGTGCCTATCCCGACATCTGGCTGGGACTCATCTTGCATATGACCCATACAATGTGCCTGTGTGGAGTGCCACCCACATGCACTCTGCAGCCTGACCCATGTGACTGGATGTGTGCACCTACAGCTGGTCCCAACCATGCTATCCACTCTGCACTCCACGTGCAGTCCTGTGACCCTCCCCTGGTTCCATGCTCAGTGGTCCACATGAGTGCCCTGCCATGTAGTGCAGCCCTTGTACACCATCACAGACCACCCCTCTTATTTGCCGTGCACCACTGGTCAACAATGTGCATGCCACCAATGTCCGAGCACAGGCACATCCGAACAGACGCCTACCCATCGCCCATTGCAATGGTCCATAGCCATCATGGTGGACGCTGTGTACACAGGATGTTGCCTGCAGCCCTGTGGCTACCGGCCACACCACACATGGCTGGATGGGTGTTCACCCACCACCGGCTCCCATCACTACAGCGACATGGCAGTGCAACATCCATGTCCCTGCTTCATGATGGTGCACCCCCACAATCCGCACGTGGGCCCCTACAGATGTATCATGGTGCATGCACACCTACACACAGCAGTTGCATGGACATCAGACGGACAACACACAGTACCCGCTCTACCCAGTTCCATCACTCATTTGGGCATGTCCACCATGTGGCACCTGTGAGGGGCCCATAGTGACAACATACCCGGTTGGCAGGACACCCATACAGGACTGCATACACCTGTGGAGTATATGCTGACAGGTGATGTCAGACACTGTGTGCAGGCAATGGTGTGGCCAGGCATACCCACCCCACACATGTGTTGCACCCATACTGGCTCCTGTCCAGCGCCGTTTAAGACGTCCCCAACCACTAGCACCGTGCACTGCTGTACCAGCCGTTGCGTACACCACTATGTGTCTGTTACACTGTACACATATGCTGTCCATCACACATGACAGTGGAACATGGACCATGGGGATAGTGGTGTGCAACTGTATCACAGATGTCTCTAACTGCCATGTAACTGTGTATGACCTGTGTATGGGATGGAGAAGTAGCACTATGCCCTGATGCACCTTCACCTGGGGGACGGCCATATATGAGACTGCGTACTGGTGGTCAAAGGCCAGCTGCTGCAGAGTGTGCAGTCAGTGACTGTACACACTGTCCATGGTATGTGCCATGTGGCCTACAGGTCTGTCTGTCAGTGGCCCGGCGTGCATGTCACACATGTGGTGGGCTGATACGTGTACATACCCACCACCCTGCTGACGGTCCCCTGTGTCCAGGGTAGTGTATGCCAGGTCAATGTGCAGACACACACAGACATATGCCATTGCAGCCATCATCAGTGAGTGAGTGCCTTACTGGACAGATGTGTGACCTCGGTCACCCATGATGTATACTATCCCCTAGCGGCTTGGCACCCATGGTACCCCCAGCCATCACAACATCATAAACATGCCCACCGTCCATGTCACCGGTGTACACTGTCATGCCATTCCCTTCATGGCCATGGACTGTTGCTCATGGAGGCCATCACTGCAGACCCACTGTCCCTACCAAGTGGCATTGTCCTGTGCATGTACATGGACTGTGCCCATTCCGTGACATGCCATGCATGTGATGGTACATACCTGTACACGGCACAATGCCCTACAATACAGATCTGTGTCTGCATCCCCACCCCCCAATGCAACACATGGCACCCCACAGTGGAAGAATGACACAGACAATTATCGGTATGGCAACACAACAGTGCATATATTGTGTGAGAACAGTAACGACAACATGTACAACCAACAACTGTACAATCCCTCTGATGCAGGTGTGGTACATTCTGTACACTACGTATCAACATTGTCATGGCTGTACAGCAACAGTGATCATTGCAATGGTGCCGCCATGTGCCACAGCCCAGTTGTGTACACCCCAGCATGGCCCATACCACACATATATGCAAACCAAGCACTGTGGAGACTGCCAACTCTGCCGTTTGGCACATGCTACACTACATAACAAGAGACTGACTACTACAACAGGTTAATATACTCCCATTCCCCTAGGCAATGTGGTATACACATTCCACACTGCCAGTACTGTGTGTCATGGCACACCACAGATCCATTCTACCCCACTGTGGTGACATCATGCATGTGTGTCTGCACCACGCTAATGTTCAAGCTCCCCAAGTGTGTCCATGACCACCCATATGGACACCAGTAAGCTACCCAACAGCTTTACCACATCCTGTAGCTGTTGTCTGGCAGTGGCAGCTACATGCTGCACATGAGCGTCATGGCAAGTAATGCCCACAGCCCCCCAAGTGTCATCATGTCCATGCCCATCACTAGCAGGGACAGCAGGCCATGTGGTCTGGTCCACATGAGCTCCACTGTCCACAATGTCCTGTCCTGTGTTTCCTGCAGTTGCAGTGGCTCCAACCACTGTGGCAGGGGCAGCAGCCAGCTGTCATGTGCATTGTTGGGGCACACATTCCACAGCAACTGAAAGTGTGCCCTGCGCTGTACTGCACCTGGTATGGGTCATTGATGACTGCTTACCACCATGTCCTGTACCTGGTGTCAGACAAGCACTTGCTGCATCTGCCATGTGTGCTCTGTGTAACTCAGTGCCTCCTGCCACTTCAGGTTCCTCATTGCCATTGTGAGGGCTCTCAGGTGCTGTGTTGGCATGTCCTCGTCCACCTCATCTACATCGTCCTCATCATCCTCACTATCACCTGCAATGACAATGGTGGTGGAACATGGTTAACATCCAGCCACCCATGCACTCATACAGTGTCACCCAAGCCATCTGTTGCCACACTCCACATGTCATATATGTTGGCCATACCTGGCAGTGTAGGCTGTGGCCATGGTGCCGTATTGCATGGACAGTGTGGCATGTACCCCGGCACCCTATGTTGCATGCTCATGGTGCCCATCCTGGGCCACATACCTGTGGCCTTGTGGTCGGTGTACATGTCAGTTGCCTACCACCACATCTGTGTACAGATGGCCCACTGTTGGTGCAGGGTGTGTGCACACACCATGTACCAACGTCCCTGTCACCACTCCAGTGCTGCCATCCCTCCACCATATCCTGGATGTCACACCCACCAATGCCTCAGTGTTGTGCACCTACATGTGCCATGCCCTTCCCCCCATGTGGCTGCGGGCAATGTCCATGGTCAGGGTTGCCACAGCCACAGGTGACAGTGGTGCCAATAGCAGTGTGTTACGGCCCAGCACAGTCACGGTGTGGTGTGGCCCCCACTGTGCCTGACTGTGTCTGTACCATGACAGCTGTGTGCACTGCTTGCCAGATGCCTGCAGTCAGGTGTCCATTGCACCCGTACAGCTGTACCATGTTGCCTGTGGTGTCGGATGCCCCTGTCCACATTCACTTTGTCCAGTGTCACAATGTGGCATGGCACTGTCCATGTACATGCCCATGTGCAGGCAGTGGTACAGTCATGCTTGTCCAGGCATGTGTGCAAGCATACATGTCCTGCATGCCAGTGGCATGGTGGTGTTGCATCTGTGCCCTGTCAGTCATGTGACATGTCAGACCTGCAATGTGAACACAGCACCACATATACCCTGGCACGCCCCCTAGAGTGCTTGTTGCAGAGGTGCTATGGGCTCGCTGTGTTAGGATGGTTTGATGACACCTGCATCATCTACAGTACTATGCTGTGGTTGTATTGGAGTGCTATGCTATGGAGAACAGTGGCACACAGTACCAGCACATACAGTGTATATCTGCACAGGTACCCTGTGACACCCCCCCACACACACACACACACCTTGCAATGTTGCCTTGCTGCCCTTGTTACTTTGTGGGCTGTATACCTATGCACAAGCATGTCTGCCTGTTCTGGCCCCATCTGTGCATCCATCGTGCTGCCCATGCACACATCACACACATGGCATATTTATTTATTTAGTTTTTGTTTACCGGGTAAGTACACTAGACAAGTTTTATGCCTATTTTCAGGAACGACCCGGGAGAGTACAAAAGGGTACAACAGGTACATTGATACAGTAATTGGTTCAGACGAATACATTCAGGTACAAAACAGGAGAAAAGACAATTTTACAGTTTTACATTTACGTGGAAGGTACACCCAGATACAGTGCTGGGGCAAGGTATAAGTTAGAGATAAATTCAATGACCAACTGGGCTGGTGAGGATTATGAGCATAGTAACATCATAGCATCGGTCAAGCAAGGAAGGGGGGATTTGGACGAGGACATTGCGCAAGAGTGGTGACGCCAGAGCAGGAGAGAAGAAGCCGGCACCAGTGGACACCGGGAGGCTAAGGAGGCTTAGGACATTCACAGCGAGAAGCCACCTATTTGATCCCACAGGGAGGTCCAGAAACTCTTGTGAGAGGAGGCAGTACGGACTCTTTCAGGAAAGGAGTTCCAGAGCCTGGGGCCATGGACAGCAAAACTCCGGTCCCCCATGTTGGTGCGGGAAGTAGGTACACTTAGTAGGCCGGGGCCTTGGGATCTAAGCAGGTAGGGGGAGAGGTCAGCAGGAGCAAGAAACCGGGCCAGTTCCAGAGGGGTGCCGGAGCTAAGTACTTTACTCACGAGGCACCCAGTGCTCAAAGTTAAGGTGATTGAGCGGGATAGCCAACCAAGCTTCTGTGAGCTCGCAGTGATGGGTGAGGCGGGGGCGGCCAGGCAAAATGACAGATGTTGTTGTACGTTGTGCTCCACTTGCTTAGGAGGGTCTTAGAAGTATGAGCAAATATGAGGAGCCATAGCTGAGGAGGAAGTAGTACTCCCTGGCAAGAGCTAAGTGAGGCGCTGGAGTGAGGTTGTGCCGAGCCCTGTGGAAGCCATCCCAGTTGCAGTTTACCCACTGCAGGCATTATGGATATGACTACCAAGGTCCAATTGGGGATCAAGCGTCACTCCAAGATATTTGAGGAGGTCACGGTAGGGAGAGGAGCCATCTTCGTAGTTGATATGTAGGGAGTTGAAGAGGCTCGATTTTGGCAGAGGAACCAAGAGCATAGCCTGGGTTTTGTTTTGATTTAGGACCAATTTATGGTTGGAGAGCCATGCCTGGATGTTCCAGAGGTCTTCAAATAAGTGACGGTTTAGTGTGGCTGTATCACAGGAGTGGGCCAGGAGAACCAGGTCATCCGCATACATGATGACACGGCAGCTGGAGACCACATCAGGGAGATTGTTGATGAACAGGGAAAAGAGTAGGGGACCCAGCACGGAGCCCTGAGGGACACCAGAGATGACAGGCTGGGGGGCAGAGAGGACTTTATTGAATTTAGTTAGTTGTTTTCTGCCATATAGGTAGTCAGAGACCCAGTTTAGGGCGGTGGGGGACAAACCAAGGGACCTCATCTGCAGGGCAAGCAGGTCGTGGTCAATGAGGTCGAACGCTTTTGGATAAGTCAATAGATACCACACTGAGGTTTTCCCGGATCCATAGCAGCTCTGATGCTGGAAGAGACTGAGATGAGAGCCGTGGAAGTGCTGTGCCCTTCCGAAGCCTTGTTGGGCCGGGGTCAGCAGAACATGGGGTGGATATACTCCGAGATTTGTTTGGTGACCACCTTTTCCAGGAGCTTGCTGACAGCAGAGGATAGCTATGGGACGGTAGTTGTCCAGGATTTTGGGGTCGCCCTGCTTAGGACAGGGACGACCTTGGCAACCTTCCAGATATCCGGGATCAGTCCCTGGGTAAGGGATAGGTTGAAAATGGGCCACCGGGAGGCTATAAGGGAGCACCTAGTTTGAGAAGCTTTGGCTCCAGATCATCAGGACCAGGGCTAGCATTCTGGGAGAGATCAAGAGAGACCGCACCTTGCTTACCGATACCGCCTCTTTAGGTAAAATGGAGGGCGGAGTCAGACCAGACCCCATTGGGATGGGGAGGCAGGGCAGTTTGAGTTTTGGGCTGAGGACCCTAGCGGAAGAGCAGAAGGGAGGTCTGTGAAATGAGAGTTTAGAGCATTAGCAATCACGTGAGGATTGTTGCAGGAGACTCCTTCGATGAGCATGTCAGTGACCCTGGAGTAGGAGAGACCGCCAACCAGTGATTGGATGGTTTTCCAGAACCGTCTGGGGTCTTTAGCAGAGCTGAGAAGGGCGGCCTTGCAGAAGTCGCTTTTGGCCCCCCTGATCATTTTCTTGCGCTCATTTCTGAGTTTTCTGTATTGCTGCAACAGGGCAGTGTCGTGTGAGCGTTCTACTTGATGCCAGCATTTGTCTCTCGCTCGCATGTGGGAAAGGAGACCCCCTTTCAGCTACTGGGTGGCAGTCCCACGGACCCTACGCCTAGTGATAGGGGCATGCCTATCTTGTAGATCCACAAAGATGTTGTGGAATGCGGCGACGGCCGATGAGGGATCCAGTGCTCTGTAGATGTCACTTACCGTCCTCACTTGTACTCATGCCATCCTCACATTGCCCGGTTATCTCCATGTCCCGCTGTGTGGCTCCATGGTCCTCTGTAGTTGCAGAGACCTGAAGATATGTGGAGACAGTGACATCACATGGGTTAGACATGCGGGTGGTACAGAACCAGTTGGAGGCTGTGCCTATGACACTATGTGCATGTGGTGTGCCACCCACCTGTCTGTCTATGATGGCCACCATGCATCTGTATGTCTGCCTCTCTGGCCTGGTCTGTGAAGCACTTCAGAATCCCTGGCTCCCTGCGGGACATATCGCTCAGTTCATGCTTCAGCTGTCGGACTGTGCACTTGACACCCGTCAGCGTCTGCAGTTTGCTGCCTATGCTGCACCACATCCTGTCCCTGTCCCTCACGGGGTGCCTTGCAGATCCTGATGGCAACAGCAGCCTTGACCACTTTGTCACACAGCTGACCAGCATGGTGGTCTCCTCATCAGTGAAGTCTGACTTCCTGGGCCCTGGGCCTGCCATGATGTGCAGTACTGGGTGGGCCACACCTTTTGCACCTGCTGGGGCAGAGGTGTCTCTGTGTACCACTCCTGTGGAGGTATGCTGGGCTTGCAGCCTACAGTTCCCCTAGACCTGCCTGCACATGCTGCCAGCTGTGGGAGGGCCCTGCAATGCCTACCCAAGGGACTGTGGCACAGTAGGCTGGGGAGGTTTATTGCACCCCTGTGAGCTCAGTTGTGGGCAGCGTGTACTGTGGCAGTTGTCCACATGCAGGCCCCTGATGCAGTGTGACTCCACTGACTGTCCTCTGTGCAGCATGACGCACCCCAGCTGCATGTGCAGCGGATACCCTAACACAGTGGTACACAGGGCCATGGTGCTGATGCCAATGTAGCTGCGTCACCTGCCGTGACGCACCGTGAAGCAGGGTTGGGGCTCTGATGCAATAGTCTCTGCGCCACCTGCCGTGGTGCACCATGATGCCAGGATGGGGATCTGCTGCACCAGTCTCTGCATCACCTGCTGTGACACACCATGATGCAGGGATGGGAATCTGATGCACCGGTCTCTGCGTCACCTGCCGTGATGCACCGTGACAGAGGGTTGGGGATCTGACGCAACTGTCTCTGCGTCACCTGCCATAAATGCACTGTGACGCAGGGATGGGGATCTGATGTACCGGTCTTTGCGTCACCTGCCATGACGCACTGTGGCACAGGGTCTTGGTGGCTAGTGGTGGCTTTGACGCTATGGGGTCTGCATCGCATACTCACACACCCACCCACTACATCACTATGCTGGGCATGGGATGGGGCACACACAGGATGTTCTGGACTGGCTGGGGAGGTGGTCCAGGTTCTGGCTGCTTTGCTTCAAAGCCACAGACTGCGGGGTTATGCATCCGGGGGACTAGACACTCAGGACAGAGTATTTCCTGGGTGGGGTCCGAGACTGTGCATCGGGTTGTTGGGATGTTGGAGTGCCGCACACTAGGGATCTGATGCACACCATACTGTGCAAGTACATGGTGGCACAGGCACACATGCCACTGGGATGCTTAGCTAGGGGACTCAGTAGTAGGGTGTGGAAGTTATACCGCCCTCGTACAGGTCACTGGTAGGTCCGCATCTAGGGTAAGGTGTTCAGTACCGGTGCCCACACCTCACTAAGGATGTTATCCTGCTGATGACAGTACAGAGGAGGGCTACACAGCTGAATGCCGGTCAGCAGGGAATGGCATATGGGGAGAGGTTGAGGGCACTGATCATGTTCTCCCTGGAAGACAGGTGGGAGTGAAGGGTCATGCGTGGAATTGTCAGGTACATGCAGAGATGCATGTGGTCCATGGGGGGAGTCACATTAGGCCACGGGGCAACCATATCACACTGGGGCACAGACATCAGCTGGTGGGTGTGTGTTTTGGGTGGGGGGGGTCGGGGCACCTCTTCACTGAGAGGATGGTAGACACCTGTCTGCGCTGCCGGATGTGGTCATCCTGTTGTTGACAGTGGCCAGCATAAGAGATGCTGAGATAGGCATAGGGATGGTGGAACCCATGAGTAGGGGGATGGGGTGGGGTGGGAGGGCAGGGATATTTGCTCAGGCTGTGGACCCTGCAATACAGGCAGGCATGTTGGTCCAGTTGGACTTCTGCTGCTGGCTACTTCATCTATTTGCATGTTTGTTTGTGCCACTGGTGGTGTCAGCATCACACATATCACCACACTGTCATAGGGTTTGGCATTGCACTGCATGGACTCTGTCCTATGCTGTCACCCCGCATCACACTGTGGCTACTGCATCATGTGGCATGCTGCCTCACATTGCTGTGGTGGCCCTCAGTCAGTAGTGGGTCTGTTGCTGGCTGTGGGGGGCACTGTGGGCTGTACCGGTTGGCGACACATGCCACAGATGGTGGGGCGATGTGTGTGGGCGGTGTGGTGTGTGGGGTAGCATGGCTGTTGGCCATGCATTCCCGTGCGTGCATTGCTGGCAATGCCATGCCAGACAGTAGTGTCCATATGCCATTCCTCATGGGTGGGGGGTTGGGATCTATTATGGTGTCCACAGCCACGTGCCATGCCAGTGATGGTGCAGTGCTGTCAGGGCATTGCACCTTACCTCTGGCCTGTTTGTGTCCTGCGCCCTCTATCCCCATGTTATATGGGATTCCATTGGGGTGGTGGTGTTTGGTGCCCCTGCCCCATTGGTGTGCCTTCTGGGGGGGGGTGACCAGTCATCACTGCATGTGCCACCACGAGTGTGGTGCTGCACGGGTGGTGGTGCCCAATCTCCACATTGGCCAAGTGTGTCCAGTTACATTTTGTGATTGGTGCACATGGTCCAGGGACTTAGGCCACCATCTCTGCACTGCATGGCTGTCTGTCATGTGTGATATCCAGTCTACACAGCAGCGGTGTCGTCCTTGGTCAGCAGGGTACATGGGCCATGTAGTGGTGTGCCATTGTACTGGTGCAGCCATCAGCACACCTGTGCGGATGTGTGGCAGCACTTGTCTCCCACCTGGTTACAGTTCAGTGTCATGCCTCCACACTTGCACCCATGGTGCCTACACCCATCAGTAGCAGTGTGTTTCTGTACATCTGAGTGTGGACATGCCTGTTGACATGGTGTCCTTCAGTTGCACCCAGGACTGTGCACACATCGGCCATGCCAGGGTCACCTCGGCATGTGCCTAGCATGGGTTTTGCTCCACCATGCGAACATCCACTCTGTGTGGTGTATGCCACCTGGTACCATGGTTGTGTGTGCTTTCCTCTGTTGCCATAATCCTTCTGTGATTGTTGCTGTGTAGTGCTGCCATGGGCTGTTGATCATGCAGCAGACAGTGTCTGTGTAACATCACTGGTCTCTGTCTGATAGGTACCCTATGGAACAGCATGCATGTCCAAGGCTGTTGTTCCGGCATATGTGTTCCGTGGGTGTTTAGCCTCATTTGTCCAGCATGTTTGTATGACACCATGGTGTGGTGCTGCACAGTTGGTATGTGCACATTGTGTGGCATGTGCTCCAGTTGTGGTCATTGGCTGTTATGTGTAGTTCATGTTGCTATTTGCCATAGCATGATGTTATGCATAGTGATTCCATACCAGCTGTGCCCTTGCCCTATATCCAGCTGCGTTGGCATCTTCATTGTCACCCACTTCATTGCCACTGTCATCCATGTCCTCCTCATCCAGCATGTTCACCCTGTTGTCGATGGAAATGTTGTGGAGGATGCAGCTGGCCATGGCAATTTTGCATGCCATGCAGGGTGTGTACTGCAGTGCGCCTCCAGAGTGGTCCAGGCACCGGAACCGCATTTTCAGGAGTCTGAATGTTCGCTCAATCACAGCTCTTGTGGCTGCATATGCTTCATTGTATCATGCTTCAGCTGCACTCTGTGGTCTTCTGATTGGTGTCATTAGCCATGGCAGTAGGGGGTATTCACTGTTACCTGTGAATATGTTGGCAATGGTTAGTTGTTGTGCTTGCATTCTTGTTATTGTGTACATATCTTCTGGCATCCCACATATGTCCTCCACCCATCATGCATGCTGTGTGCTCCAGTTACCACGATGGCTGTTGCACCCATCTCGCACCGTCTGCCCCTTCGTGCATGTCCACATGTGTACCGTGTGTGTTCCCTGTGTCTGCTGTGTTGCTGTCACCTGCATGTGTGTGTGTGACCAGTATGCCTCCCAATGGCCGACAGCTGTGTTGCACTGCATGGCTGTGTTCCTCTGTGGTGGCATGTCAGGGTGTGTGTATGGGGGCGGGGGGACGTCCTTTGTGTCACGCATGTCTGTGTTTGTGCACTTGGGCCCAGGGTTGCATTTCCAGGGGTACTGACATCCTGGTCTTGGTCACGGTTGTGCATTGTGCTGTGCTCCCCGTGGCACTGTGGCATCCAGGGGCACCCCCAGTGCCATGCCTGTGTCGCCTGTCACTGTGTCGTGTGTGCATGTGTGTTACCTGCCGGGAAGGGGAGTTTGTGCATGGCCAGTCTTCTGGTACACACACATTGTCATGTGCACCTGCTGTGTGTGTTTGTGTGTTGACAGTGTTGTCCCCTGTCTCATCAGACTCCATACATGTCCTGGGTTCAGTGTTGGCTATGTTCAGCATTACCTGTGTGTCATTTTGCATACTGTTGCACATGCACCTACCTATTAGCCTGCCATCCTATATTGCTCCGCGTTCAAATCCGTCATACAGGCCACTGGGCCTGTAGATGTAGGCATCATGGCATGACCCTGGATACCGTGCCACTATGTCCAGGATCCTACAGCGACTGTCACATATGACCTGGATGTGCATTGAATGGTATCCCTTTCTGTTCACGTCTGCATCCCCGTCCACTGATGATGCCTTTATGGTGATGGGGGTATAGTCTATTGCGCCCAGTACCTGTGGTAGTTGGGCAACACTGTAGAAGCCCTGCTGGATGGCCTGCTGCTCATGGGAGTCCCATGGGAATCTGATGTACTGTGCTGTCCTGTGCAGTAGTGCCTCCAGGAACTGCCTTAGGCTTGTTGAGACTGCTGATTGTGAGATTCTCAGCATGTCTCCCGTGGGCGTCTGGAAAGTGCCCGTTGCAAGGACCAGGAGTGTGGCTGTGATCTTTATCTCCACTGGTAGGGGGTTGCCTCTGCCTGTCCTGCTTTGTAGGTCTTCTCTTAGCTCATTACAGATCTGTGTGTTGGTGTCCTTGTTCAGCCTGTACCGTGCCAGGCACTGTTCATTTGTCATGTCTGTGTACATGATTCCTCTGCTGTGCACCCATGGCCTATATGGCCGCAGTGCTGGGTGTTGCTGCTGTTGTCTGGCCAGTGCTAGTCTCTGGCAGCCTCCTGCCACTGCTGCCTGGCATGTCATCACCTCCTTACTGCCCTTGCTGCCATGTGGAGGAGTTTTGCAGCTGCTCCTGGCATTGTTCTGTGTTGTCTTCTACCTCTGTCTCTCTCAGATCCTCAGCCATGTCCAGCTTTCAGCATTGTTGGTTTTGCTGTGTGCCTCTTTGTATGCTCTAGTGCTGCTTAGACCAGCTCTGGCTGGTCTAGCGGCTGACAGGACTTTGACCTGTTAGTTGTCAGCGGTGCATGTTTGAAATTCCCACAGGTGCGATCTTGCATCATTTCTGTGGCTCGGGCTGTCTTGTGTCGTGGCACTGCCCTTCCTTTGGTGCAGGGCTGATGCAGTCACCGTTGGCGCAGGGTGGTCTGGCTTTGATGCAGGGCATCTTTGAAATTTGGGTCTGGCACAGTGTTTGATGCAGGGATGTTTTGTGCCACTGTTGTTTGACGCAGGCTTCTTGCGTCATGCCTGGGGCATTGAAAATCCAGTCCAAGATTCTTAATTGTATCAGAAATTTGTCAAATGAACATTGGAACAACCCTTTAGCTAAATTCAGATATAGTCTGAGCAGTTAGCAGGACAAAATCAAGAATGTGGAGGTGGCTAATGCAAATCAGAAGGAGCCAAACAAAATGGGTACTCACAGTGTAGCAGCAGGTTTCGGCTTCACCTTCACAATCAGAATTTGAGAAAGCACTGAGTGTGAGTGTGAAAACATTTGAAGTTTTTTATGAGGGGTGTCCCTGACTTTGCTTGCTGAATTTTAAACAGTAAATTATTAACCGGACTACAGCCTATGTGTTTGTTCTGCACGGTGGTGAAGGTGAAGCCGAAACCTGATGTTACACCAACAGGACAACATGCATTTTGGATCTGGCTACCTACACCCACCCATGCTGTAATGTAGCCTGCAATCTCATTTCTCAAAGGAGATTGCTAGCCATGCAGCATTAAACGTGGAGCATAGCAGAGTTATTTATTTATTTAAAAACTTTAACCAGTAAGTACACATTGAGCTGATAACAGCTCATTTTCAGATGAGCCCTGGGGGAGAGGTGAAGGGTAGACAGTGAACAATATAATAATAAGATAAATACCTGTAAGCAGAATCAAGCATGTAAGGCAGAAAGTAAATGAAGGCAAAACTAGAGAATTAAAACACTCTCAATATACACAGAAATAAAGCAAAAATGAAACCGCAAGAGAGGGTAAGACTAGAGAATAGAGAAAGGAGGAGAGGTCAAAGGCAATTGAAATGTATGATGACAAAAGTCAGACAGAAGAGACTTTAGGGAGGAGGTTGAAGAGGCAGAATGAATAGAAAGGAGAAGAGAGAACCAAAGTTTAGGAAAGTGATAAGAAAAAGGAGACTGACCAGCAGTAGATTTTCTAAGAAGGATTTTAAGAGAATGTAAACTATTGTTCCAAAGAGGGTAGGAGGAAGAATGATTAGTAGAAAGAAGGGCTATGAGATACAATAAGAGGGAAGGGTGCCAAACCAGAATTTGGACAATAAAGAGACACAATGGGAAAGGCACCTAGCATGCACCATTTGTGGTACAATACCACATGCAGCAGGGTTTCATAGCTATTTGACCTATACCCACAGTCTGAGGATACAGTACTAGAGTTGGTCATATAGCTTTTACTTAAAACATTGCTAGGTGAAGACTCAAATCTCATTCTTGGTGGTATAAAATGGAATTCCATCAAGATAGTGAAGAAAGATCTGAACTGGGAGGGGGAAGGCAAACAAACTAGGGCCACTAGGCTACCAGGGACTATTATTTTCATGTACTGGATGATGATTTGTGGACGAGGAGGGCACCATTAGACTACCAGGGAATGGTTTTGTTTCAGACAGAAGGGCAATCAGAGCATGGGGGAGGACACCACTGGACTGCCAGGGTTTATTATTTTCATGTACTGGACAGCGATTGGTGGATAGGGAAGGGGGAGGACACCACTAGACTACCAGGGAGTGGTTTTGTTTTGGACAGGAGGGCAATCAAAGCATGGGGAGAGGACACTACTGGACAGCCATGTATAACATTTCATTATGGGATGGCGATTGGAGATTGGGGAGGGGGGCCGCAGTACCTCCACAAATCACTAGGGTTGTACAGATTACCACTGGGTCTTGTTCGGCAGCATTTTCTTCATGTAATGGCCATTACAAATGTCCAGATCTTTGTGAATAGGACTGCTTGGATATTCATGTTCCCTCCCCCTCATTTGCTCCCTTCCCCTCATTGCATAGTGGCCTCCCTCACAATTTTGCCCCAGCGCAAACCCAGTTTGTGAGTGCAAAATTGGCTTTGTGAATACCACTATGGTGCAAAACCCAGTTTGCACAGTGCACACTGGGTTTGTGCTAGGGCAAGGTTTAGTGAATCTGGCCCCAGGACATATTTACTTTGGTATGTATGCCAAATTTTAAGTGTATACCCACCATAGCAGTGAAGCTATAAACATTTTAATATTTTGAAACGTTTCATACAATTTAGCAAATAGTAACTTATAATTTATACAATTAATTGCCTCTCTATTTAGCAGGTTCTATGACTCTTCCAAGAATGAGTGCATATACTGTAAATTTTCTGTTATCTAGCTCCAAACATGGTTAAGTTGTAAGCACAAAAATATTCTCTGAAATTTTCAAATGCATAATAAATTGCCATCTTTTTTTAAATTGATCAAGTCTCTGATTTTATTCATTCACAATGGCCCCTATGCTTGGAGGGGTGGGTAATATGCACCTGAGGTGCATACTCCACCTGCGCAGCTCTGCACACACGGGAGATCCGCAGGTGGCCACATTCACAAACAGTGGCCACCGTATATCTCCCATACGCGGCCCTACCCCCTGGTGTGCAGGCCTATGGCAGTGGTTGGGTGTGGAGCCACGGATCTGGGCAGGCGGCCAATCAGCCACCCGATCCAGACCCCTCAGTGGGTCACCTGCACCCATGTTCAAGTTGCTGAGGAGACGGCGCAAAGGGCGCCACATGCAGTGTGGGGGGTGAGTGCCCAGATGCCACCCACAGTCCCCTCAGTGTGTCCCACATGCTGGAGCTTCCTCAGTTGGGGTGTGATGGACCCCGTTGTACAGCTGCAACCTGCAGCTGTCACTCTTGGGGGGCTGAGTAACAGGCCCCCTGCCTTTACGCCTACCCTGACCTGGTCGAGGTGCTGACACCTGTACTCGGCACTCCGCATGTACATGCATCCTGTGAAGTGCTGGAACACACCCTGAGCGGCCCTAGTCTTCCCCCCACAACATAGGTCAGCATGCTACCTGGGATCTGGCATGGAGGGGAAGCAGCTATCTGGTAGTGAATGCCATGCAGAGGGCACAGTGGGTCCAGGCGGGTGTGGAGTGGGCTACACGCCAGGGATACATGGCTTGTACCCACTCCACACCTTTGTCCATAGGGCCCAATATGCACAAAATTAAAATAATGGCACAGATTTGTCAACTTTATCTGAGGAAGAGATGATAAACATGTAGTGCACATGCGACAGTTTAAAGTGTAAAAGACACAATGTGTAAAAGGGTTTGTAAGGGGTTGGGACATTGATTTATAATTCTAGGATCCCAGGGGAATTTTCTAGCATAAAAAATTTAGCTTTCTATTTTCTTTAGCCCCAAGTACTGAATTATAAAGGTTTTGCTGCTAAATAACTGCTTAAAGATTGTTTATATTTATATCCCTCCACCCCCCCACATTCCAGATGTTTGGTCTACACATGCCATATTTACTAATGATAAATAACAGTAATTCATTTTTTTGGTATTTTTTCTTTTCTGAATATTTGAAGACTGTTGTTTTCTTGTATATATAAAATTAAAAATTCATAAAACTAAAGTTAAAAAAAGAATAATAAATTGTCAGACATTGAGCCCCTATAACTTCCCCATCCCTTATCCAAATATCATTAAACTTGTCCTGTAAGGGCCTCTTCCAAACAATAAGTTTGACACATTTCAAATCTCTAGTTATAATACTGACCAAGGTACAACAAATTAAAAGTTTTTTTTAGAAAATTTAACATTTCACAGCATTTTATACAATTTCACAGAATTTCATGGAATTTTGCAAAAATTCTGTGAAATCAGAATTTTCTAATTTTGCCCAGCTCTAGTTGCTGATGTCAGTGATAGAGTTTGGCATAGGTTTGCAGACCTGTATACAGTTAATACAAATTGCTTCCAGCTGAAGTTTGAAACCAACTTGCGTATGAACCAACTGCAGAAGCTTAATTACTAATTACTAAATGTCATTTCAGCTGTGTAATGGTGGATCTGCCCCAACTAAGCATTCATATACAAACTGGTACACAACAAAGACAAGCATTTGTGAATGCTTTAATATTTGCTTGCATGTTGTACATCATTTCTTTGTTCTTTCTCACTACACTAAAATCTGTAATTCAGTTGCTAAGCAGTGGCCTATACTATATTACACCAAACATCTCATTGTCTTCTTGTTTGTTCCCAGTTAGGACATGTAATACCAGAGAACGGAAGCATATTCGGAAGCCCCAGGGCAAGCCTATGAGCCTGTAGTTCAGTAGTGGAGTACACGGGTGGTATTTTGGGGGCCCTGGGTTCAATTCCCAGAAGGCTGCATTATTTGTTTCTCGATACAAAATATGTTGTATAAGAGAAACTGTTATGCTTAGCAAGTAGAGGAGGCTAACTATCAGCACTATATATTTTTTTCCTTTTTTTACAGTTTATTTACTGAGGAAAGCCCAACTAAGATATAACATCTTGATTGATTCCAGTGGGTACTGTTTATACTCATTTATACAATGTATTTATCCAGGATGGTTCATTTTAGATACAACATCTCCTTTTCAGTAACTTGCTGAGGTTCACACTGAATATTTGGCTGTAGCAGGGTTTAAACACGTAGGTGGGGCTCGATTCTGAAAAGATTTAGAATGCCACAAGCTCTGGGTGCGCTGAACACATGGGGCATGGGGCTTGCGCCATTCCCTGGCCAGCAGTTGGGATTTTCAATCACGTGCACCACATGCTGCGAGTCAGACCAGCTTTTGCTGGTCTACCTGTATGGACCTTTTTTCACAGGGTTTGCACCAAGTATTTGGCGCAAGGAGGTGTAAAGGGGTAAAATGTTGCAAATGTGCATGACCTTTGTGAATCGGGTGCACAGTGTGAAGATGTCTTTGGGGCAGCACAAGGTCTGACACAGGGCTTGTGAAAGGCCTGCATCAACCTTTGAGAATTGAGACCATGGTCTCTTGGTTCTGATCCAGCCACTAAAACTTACTGCCAGAGGGGGACCACAGGGAAAAGTCAGTGGCTGCCAGACACATTTTTTAAAATATTTTACTAAGAATGGCCTGGCTGAGATGCAACATCTCCCTTCTAGTGGGGTTCTACGTTTACTCATTTTTACAATGTATTTACCCAGCATAGTGAAGCTGAGATGTAACATCCAATTTCCAGTGGTGTCCTGCTTTCACCCATTTCTGCAGCTGGGCACAATGGAGCACTGGGAGCTTAAATAAGCTGCACATGGTCACATCAGGAGTATTTGGGTATGAAGGTCTAACAGATGAAATCCAAGAGGTACTGTATAGCACTTGCAGATCTTTTAATTCTGTTTTTAAATGCCCAATTTCACATCATTTTATTCTTCCCTCGTACAAGAGATGTTAAAACATTACTAAAAAAGAAAACTTCAAACATGACACAGTATTATAAAAAGTACAAGTCAAAACATAAGTACAGTGTATGTAAATGAATGTCACTAGCGAACATGAATTATAAATATTTACAATCTACTCATTTTCAGGAATTAAGGGTTCTATGTTAGAGTTAAAGTCTGTGACACATGCGCACGCGCGCACACACACACACACACACACACACACACACACACACACACACTCACACCTTTAATTACATTACAGTTGCCTGAAAAAAAAATAAAGGGCTTGTTTCTCAAAGGGTGGCACAAGCTGTGCCAATGGCAGCTTGCACCGATTGCTAGTGCACCAGGGACCCTGCTGCCAGTTCTCTACTGGGTACGGTCCTTGTGGCAAAGTCCCTCAACTCGAAGGTGGCTGTGTGCCATAGAGACAGCACACCTGAGAGGTTTGTGCAAGCTGTGGATGCAGTCGGGTGGCACTTATCATAAAATATACAATAGACCCTGTTGGCTAGTGCGTCCCCAGCCCCAATCTCCTTTTTATGACAAGTAAGCATTTCCCTGTTGGTCTAGTGAACCCAATCCCAACTCCATTCTGCTCCTATAATGTAACTTATAACTTTCACTGGTGGTCTAGTGGACCCCACCCCAGCAGGCAGTGCCTCACCACCTCATTCCACTTGTCCCTTTCATGATCCAGTAAATGGCACAGCCCTCCACTCTCCACCACAGCAAGCCACCTACTGAGCTGTCAGTGAGTGCGTACTGTACAATCAGCTGTTACAGTACTGCTGATTTACAGCTTAGTCAGTAGCCAGCTATGGTGTAGCATGGAGGACTGTGGCAGTTCCTAGCTCATGGAAGGGACGGGAGCAACAGGCTGGTGGGGCACTGCCTGAGGGAGTCAAGTGGGGGGTCCACTAGACCACTGGTGAAAGTTGTATGGTACATTATACAGGCAGATTAGGGACAGGGAGGGGGTCCATAGTACATGTTCCCTCCCACCCAGGGAGGGCTCTGCAGGTGGTGCAAGGATCTAAACCCTCCTATAGGACACACTTCTAAGTACCCTTAGACCAGCCCTGGCTGGTCTAACAGTACTTTGAAATTTGCTCTCTGGAAGGGCTTAGAGAATCCTGATGATAGCCAGCATCTACTGCAAGCCCCCTGGTGCCATGCTGTAGCCCATTCTGTTCCACAAGGATGGTGCAAGCCCCCTTTGGCACACACAGCCTGCATTTGATGCAGGCTGCTTTTGAAAATTGTTCTCAGTGCATCTTTTGGCGCAAGCTGCACCATGCACCATTCCTTGTGGCTCAAGCCCCTTGTGCCATGCAAGGAGGCTTTGAGAATTGGGCCATTGCTTAAATAAGGGAGTTGCATAGGGATCTGCAAAGGTTGGAGAGGTTGGCCAAGGTTTGGCAGTTGAAATTCAATGCCAAAAAGTGCAGAGTGATGCACACGGGGAACAAGAACCCCAGCACAGAATGTTTGGTGACAAAGTAGAAGGTAATGAAACTCAACAAATTATATCTGCCTTTGTTTCACTATAAAAGATTCATGGCATCCTAAAATTTTATTTGGTGGTAAACTATTCTAGATCCACCAAAATTTGAGTATTTTATAAATGTTTGAATTTTTTTTTTTTTTTTCCCTCAAGAAAGAAAGATAGCCATCACATTTGGCCTAAATAGCATTGTAGCCTTGACAAGGGTTAGGAAAGAGAAAATAAAATAAAGTCATAGTGCACAGCATGGGAGGTACCCAGAAAAGTAGATTTGACAGGAATGCTAATATTATTATTACATGCAGCTGAAACTAGCATTTTGTAAAGCCACTGTGTGTTGCACTGCTGCTTTAAGCTGGACACTATCACTGAGGAAAGGGACATGAGAGTTATCATAAGTTACTCCCTACAACAATCTAGTCAGTGTACCAAGGCCTACAGCAAGGCCACTAGGATGTAAGGGTGTATTGGGAGGAGGGCACCCGATTTCCGAATGGCTACTAGGCAGGGTCATAGGTACATTAAGGAACATTTGCCATTCACACTACAAGGCGTGTTTGCTTACAGCAGTTTTTGCAGTTATGTTTTACGGGGCTTTTCAGCTTAGTGAAGTGGTGGGGCAAAGTGGGACAAGGAGACAACAATGCCTGCTATGGGAAGAGGTTCAATGGCATGAAGACAGGGTAGAGCTTTGGTTATGGAGATCTAAGACAGATCAGTTGGGAAAAGGGGGGTTGGTGGTCCTGAGGAGGCAGGCATGGTGAGGTGTTTGTCCAGTCCAGGCTCTCCAGGATTTCAAGTCGGTCAGGCCCCCAAGGGATGGGCCTCTGTTTATTCATAGAAATTTTGCCCTTGTCACCGGTTGCCAATTAGTGGCAGTATTGAAGAAGGGGTTAGAGTTTTGGGGTGAAGATGCCATGGGGTATTTCTCCCATTCTTTAAGGACTGGGGCAGCTTCAGAGGTGGCTGCAAAAGAGGGTGGTCCAGTGAAGAGGTGAAACAGGTGAGATGAACATCAAGGAGTTATAAAATGTACATCAGAGAGATGCCAAAGTAATTTTCTTTTCTCTTTCTGTCTCTGTAGATCTGGGTGACAGGAGAGAGGTAAGGATTTGTTGTCACTCCTTCATATACTGGGTATAGAGAGGAGCAGCAGTGCAGCCTGGGGAGGTGGCTTTGAATGAGTTTGGGAGCAGTGAAGGTTCACTGGAAGGGAGTCTGGGGCATGTGGTGAGCACAGCAGCTTCCATTATTAGAAGAACTTAAGGTGAAGCTGATGAGGCCAGACTTTTGGATTATCCATTTAGGTGGTAATGACTTGGGGAGCAGGCCTTGGGATGACATTATGTGGGAGGTTAAAAGGTATCTGGAGACTATGAAGGAGTGGTGGCATGACATAATGTTGGGATGGTCTGAAATTATACCCAGAAGGGTGTGGCAACGGGCCTTGGAGTGGAAAGCCATGGAAGGGGCAAGTAAGTGACTTAATAGGACGGTGGCTGTGAAGGTCAGGTAAATGGTGGTGGGGGGTAGTGATTCTACATAGGGACATTTCTCAAGAGTGTTCCAGGCTATATGGGCTGGGTGGTGTGGACCTTACTAACATGGCAATAGATTTATTTAATCTGCAGCTTGAAGGGGGATTGAGGAATGGAATAGGTGGTGCCAAGGAGGGAAAAAACATCTTCTAGTACAATAGCTGGAGATGAGCTAGTGGAGAATAGGGGGTAAAAGGGGAAGGGGAGAAGGGCATAGCATAATAAAATAAAGGGGCCGGGGGTACTGGGCTGGAAGAAAACACATAACACCATTTGGGTGTGCATCTAGATGGGTTGGGCACCTTTGAGTTTGCATCCAGAAGGGCCCTAAGGGGCTTGAGTGTGCACCTGAGCCAAGCAAGATTTACAATGTTTATAGTGTTTGTGAATTAATAAAGTTGTGTGGATTATGTAAATATGAAAGAGTATACAATGCAAAGAGAGATGTAATAAGATGCATGTAATAAAGTAATAAGCTGACTGTGTAAGTGTGTGTTTTATTTGGGAAGGGGATCCCATGACAAAATGGGTTGCCTGGTTCAGAGGCAAGTTCTCTTGTCAGGGGTCACCTGACCAAAGGTGCATTTCAGGCAGTGGAAGAAAAGTAAGGGAGGGGAACAGGAGAGTGGGAGGGAAAGAAAGGAGGGGGTAGCATGGAATGCTGGGAAGAAAGGTCTGAGGGAACTATGGGAGGCAGGTAGGCAAAATTAGGAGTGGCGGAAGAGAGGGACAGTGGGGTTTGGCCAGGGAAAAGCTATAAAATGGGAGTTGATTTGAAAGAAAGAGCAAGGAGTAGCTCTCCCTTCTTTTCTGCTAGTTTGTGTGTCTAAAAGAAGGAACAAGGATTCTCTCACACTGCTTTTTGGAAAAAGAATGCCCACTCTTGGCACAGTGTCAGAATATAAGGAGGCATTCCTTTACAAAAATAATCTGTCAAAACTGGGGAGAGATGTGGATGGCGATATATGACTGTGGAGACAGGGATGGTGGAGGGGTGCCACATTCCTCTACTTGTAGCCTCCTAGAACTCCAAACCAAGGACCCAAAGAGTTTCTGCTTTCATATCGCTCTGCTCATAAACAGATCCCTGTAGGACGGCGTTGTCCCCAAAATATGGAAACAGGCCCATGTAGTCCCAATCCATAAGGGTGGAGCTAGGGATACAATAGGCCACTACAGACCCATCTCTATCTTATGCCAACTGGGAAAGATCCAGGAGCAGCTAGTGTATTGTCAACTAAAGAACTACCTGGAAGCTAATAGGCTCCTGGCCGCCTTGCAACATGGCTTTTGGCAAAAGCACGAGACTGATACTTCCCTCATTTGATTCACCACTGACATCCTATCTGCCTTGGACAAGGGTAGCCATACTGGGGCTGTCTTTATCGACCTTACCAGGGCCTTTGACCTGGTAGACCACCCACTCTTGCTAACTAAACTAAGCCAATTTGGGCTTGACCAACACTCCCTGAACTGGTTCCACAACTACTTGACTGGCCACTCTCAGCAGGTCAAGTGGAGAGGGGCCACCTCCGAACCCCTACCCTTAACTGAGGGGGTCCCACAGGGCTCTATCTTGGGCCCACTCTTGTTCTCCCTATTCATCAATGACCTCCGTTACCACTGTGGGAGCAGCTTCATGGTACAGTATGCTGATTATGCAGTACTTTATAGAACATCACCGCATCTGGACAATCTAGGGCCACTGCTCCAGGCAGACTTCACTAAGGCTGAAACATGGCTAGTCGAGAACCGCCTGGTTCTCAACCCCAATAAGACAAAGGTGCTACTGTTCAGGCCAAAATCCCTGGGTCACTCCCAGGCTTATCTTCTCCCTCTTGCTATCATATCTGGCTCTACAATCGAGGTGGTACAATCCTTCAAATACCTTGGCCTCACACTAGGTCAAGGGCTTACACTGAAACTGCACGTGGACCTGGTAATAAAAAACATACACCAAAAACTGGGCCTCCTCTATCATCTATGTGATAACATGACACCAGAGACAAGACTGGCAACTGCACAGAGTATCCTCTTCCCCACCCTAACTTATGCTGCCTCAACCCTACTCGGCATTGCAAAACTTGACCATAGCAGACTGCAAACACTGTATCACAAAATTGCACATTTTGCCACAAAAACCCACCTGAGGACCCACCACTGTGAAGCCCTCTTCTCTCTTAACTGGCCTTCACTGAACAACAGGCTCCCATACCCCCTACTATGCTGGACCTACAAGTTCCTAGATGCCCAATCTCCAGATGGGTTAATCGGGCTACTTGCCCCAAAGCGGACCAGCAGGCCACTCCACACCTTGGGCAAAACACTCCTGGAAATCCCCAGGACATACTCAGGAGCTGGCAGTAAATCCTTTACCCACATAGCCCCTACACTGTGGAATAATCTCCCTAGCCACCTTCATGCATCACTCTCCCTAGCCACATTCCAGAAGGGACTGAGCACTCACCTCCTTAACCTTAGTCCCTGCTCCTGTACCGATGGATAAAAACAGTCACTGATGAACTGTGTCAATGTGTTGTGCAAAGGGAGAATGTAATCCCAGTACCCTATCCTACACTGTATTACTTGTTTGCATTCAATACGGCTACTGCCCTACTTCTAACACTGTTATACTCTGTAAATGTGATGTGCTCAACTGCCCTCCTCCATGAAAATTGTAATTGTCATTGTAATTCCTGTATGATATGTCCTATTTTGTATCACCAGCCTGTATGTGAAAACTATACTAACTCCAGGTCGCCCCTGAAAACGGGACCTTCGGGGCCCAGTGGGCATACCCGGTTAACAAAATTTAATAAATAAATAAATATTACAGCCAGTAGCTCAGTTTCAGGGTTCTGAGGTCTGGTAACAGAATTTTAGTGACTGTGCTCTTGGCATCACACCAATTGGTATGGAAAAGCAGTAGATTGGTAGTTTCATGTATGTCTAGAGCATTGTTCTACAACTTAAGGCACTAGCACTTGAACCTTTGCAATAAAAATTTAAACAATTTTATTGGGAGTGTCAGGTAATAGCATTTCATGACAGAATAGCATAAAAGTAGTAATATAATATATCATCAAGAGACAGTAGATGATACAGTGATCTCTTTTACCACTTGTAATAAATATATATATGGTAGGATCATATTTAATGGAAAAAAGTTATCTCTTACAATCTAAAACTTTGACTATATAAATTCCCTTTACTAGGTCTCTGTGACTTAAACAATCTTTGTAATACAAGGTATCTAGAAATATGTTCTTCCATTCATTCTTAGGAAAACTTAAAACTGAATTATCACATTTCCAGTATTTTAATTATTTGTGGCCAGTAATGCAAGTGTCACTGAAATAAATTCTTTTTTTCTCCATATTATATTTGAATCATCAAAAATTTAAATTAAAGCCAATTTAAATGAGACAGAGAGAGAGAGAAAGTGAGAGAGAGAGAGAGAGAGAGAGAGAGAGAGAGGCCTTTTTTGTAACATGAGTAATAATATTTTGAGTTTGCTTCCACTCTTCCACCATTTCATATTTCCAAAAGGTATGATAGAAATCCACATCTTTTGATTTACAGTATCAAAAGTTTGATGAATTTGTTATTCCCATTTTTAATAGACCTCAGGGGGTGAAATATCATTTATTTAAAATTCTGTACAGAATTGTTTTATTTCTAGAAAGTGTATGTTTTCTTATGAATAACAGAAATTTCTTCTAACATCTGTCGATTTCTCCATTTAAATTTTGCTGTCATTTGATTCTGAGTTTCTTATAACAGTCTTTCCCATTAGATGTTAGGTATTTTATAATTAGATCAAACAGATCACTTTTTCCCCAGCATATCTAACAAAATGGTTTCTTATGTAATTTGGTAGAGGTCTTTCCCAACTACTGCAGACTTTAATTGCATATACATGTAAAATTCTGACACTGGTAATGACTATCGGGTCCTACACTGTGTCCATGGCAATAATTTATTATATGAGATTAAATGTGTCCATCTTAATATAACTTTGTTTGCCCAGTTAATAAACTGATAAGGTCTATTGTTAATAAGAAAACTTGTTTTTTTCCAAATAACATTTCTGGTACTTTTTTTAGGTATTAATTTACTTTTGCTTTGGTAAATTATAATGCTTTTTGCTAGGTTTTGAATTATCTTACTTTTTATTTTAGTAAAATGTTTTGGAAAGAACCACATTGCTTTAATGGTTATTTTCTTTTTTGTCAGGTATTCTCGTAAGACCTCTTTTACCTTATCTTCAGTCTCAGATTCTCTGTAAATCCATTTTAACACCTTTTTTGCACTGAATGCCAAATTATTATTTTCTATTTCTGGGCATGCCAGACCACCATTTTCTTTTGGAATGCGTAATCTTGACTATGCTGTTCTAGGTTTGCCATAATCCCAGATATAACCTTTTGTAATTGTGTGTGTTTCTTTAAACAATTATTTAGGAACTGAGATGATGATGGCTTGTAAACAATAAGAAATTGTTGGTACTATCACCATTTTTATTAGCTGTATATTTTCCCAAATGGACATTTTCATCTTGGCCCAGCTTTTCAGCCTATCTTTAATCCATCTAGTTAAGAGTTTATGATTGTGAATGCACAAATCTATTGTTGGTAGGGACAAAAAAGAAAGTGCAAATAAACTAATTTTTGTCTTTCAAATTCTACAGGAAACAAAATGTTGATCCTGAGGGCTGTTACTGTTTGTGTTGCCAATTATTCCAGTTTCCCCATGTTTAATTGACATCCTGACATTTTTTAATATGTTTTGATTTCTGTTATACAGCATAAAGACTGTTGATCGGATCTGTTAATAAACAATAAGACATTGTCTGCATATGCATTTAATTTTTATTCTTGTTTCATTACCTGTATTCCTTTTATGTTCTTGTTATTCCTGACCTTAGCCAAAAATATTTCTTCACAGAATATAAATAATGAGGAAGATGGGACAACCCTGTCTAACCCCTCTGCCTAAGGTGAAAACGTTTGTCAATTTCCCATTTATTTTGATCCTTACCTTTGGAAATCTGCATAATGCTTGTATCATACCTATACAAGAACTAAGGAAACCCATGTATGTTAGTACTCGTAATATATAATTCCATTCAATCATATCAAAAGCTTTCCTTGCATCCAACAAGAGAGATCTATAGCATCTAATGATTCCTGACAGGCATATTCCAGTAATAGTTGTACTTTATGAATTCCTTCAAAAATAGCTTTGCCTGGTAGGAACCCATTTTGATCTGAATGAATAAGTTTTGAGATGTAGTGTAGTAATCTATTATTCAGAATTTTTGTCAAAACTTTGTAATCAATATTCAGAATCGATTCAGTATGAGCTGGTAATTTTCAGCTTTATGCTCATCTTTATTAGGCTTTGGGATTAATAATATTTATGCTTCATTAAAGGATTGTGGAATCCTACCTTTTTGTTGTATTCTCTGAAATAATTGAAGTTAATTTGGCAGTATCTGATTTTTAAATTGTGAAAAGAAGTCAACTGTAAATCCATCTGGGCCTAATGATTTTTCCTTTGCTGTAGAAGTCATAACATACTCAATTTCTACCATAGTAATAGTGTCTTTGAATTTCTCATAAAATTCAGACATAGTGTCAGTTGGTAATGTGTTTTTACAGTTTTTAGCCACTTCTTTTGTTATGTTATTTCCTGATTTATATACATTGGAATGGAAGACAAGAAAAATCTTCTCAATGCCTTCTTTTTTTGTTCTCAATGTTCCCTGTTTCTCATATAATGCAAGTATTTCTCATTCTATCTAAATGTATACAGCAAAGTGGGTAAGCGAAATTAAGAAAGGAATGTTTTGCACTGATAGAGGGGGGTAGGGGAGACTTGGAGGAGTGTTTGGTATCCTGCATCTGGAAGGGTGGGGGTCGCTGGTGGGCAACAACAGCAATGGGTAGAGTGGTAGGCTGCAACAACTGCGGTGCACCAATCTTTCTAAAAATTGCCTGGAGTGTAGGAGGATGTTTAGTGTGCAACCACATAGAGAAACTCAGAAAGGAGATTGAGGGTCTGCAGGAGGAACTAAGACAGGCAAGGCAGACTGGGAGTGGGTTTATCCCAATACTGGAGGGAGGAAGAATGGGAGTTGAGGGAAGGCGATTTAAGCCAACAGTGGTGAGTAGAGAGCCAGAAGAAGGGAAACAGGGACAAGGGGGCCCAGGCCAGGGAGAATGATTGCCAGGGAAACCAGGTCAGGAGACAAAAGACAAATGGAAGGAGGAGAAAGGGACTTGTGAGGGGAGGTGAAGAAGTGGCAAAAGTCATGGAGCGGAAAGAAGAGAACAGGTTACTATGAAGAGAGAGGGAGCAGGCATTTCTGAAGGGTCTTCAGAAAATTGTTTTGCACTGCTAGAGAGGAAGAAGGTGGAGGAGGGAAATGATGAAATTAGAGGAGTAATTGATAAATGCCTGGACCAAACCGGAGCGGGGGGAAGTTCTGCTGGGAGAATTGCAATAGGGGCAGAAGGGGGAAATAATGTGCAGGAGGAGGAAGAGGAGCCAGAAATGAGAGAGGGAGATGAATGGAAGCAAGCAGAGAGTAAGAGAGGTGGAATCTTAGTGCTGGGGGACTCAATACTAAGAGGAGTCAGATGGGGAGAGCAAGGGGGAGAGGCATAGAACCATGTGGGTGGAGGCCATGCCAGGAATGACAGAGGAAAGGGTGGGACAATCTGTTCTGAAATATGCTAGAAGGGGTAGGGACAAGCCTCATTTAATTGTACATCTTGGGATGAACGATCTGGCTGACAAGACAGTAGATATAGTACAGAGGAGGTTTGAGGAACTAGGACAATTATGCGAGGGGGCAGGAAGAGCAGTAACTTTTTCAGAGATACTTCCAGTGCCCAAGGCAAGCACAACAAGAAAGCTGAAAATAGAGGAATTTAGCGGATGGCTAAGTACCTGGTGTTGTGCTAAAGGGTATGGGCTGTTGGGGGGTGGGAGGGACCTGGGAGGACAGTAGACTCTATGCCAAGGACAGACTACACTTGAGTGAGGAGGGAAAGAAAGTATTGAAACAGAGGATGGAGGAGTACATAGAGGAAGTAGGGAATTTAAACTAGGAGCGGGGGGTGGTAACTGGGCAAGAGACATACAGAGACCACAGGTTGGGAAACCATATGAGCTTACCCCCCATAACAGTGACAAAGGACATATGGCAAGTACTATTGGTGATACTAGTAAAGGAGGGAAGGATGGGGGGGAGGGTGGAAGGTGGTTACCCCTAATGCTAGGAGCCTTGGGAGGAAAACTGCAGAGTTACAGGTGCTCATGGCAGAGGGAGAGGTGGACTTTGCAGCCATCACAGAAATATGTGCCACCAAATACAATGACTGGGAAATGTCTGTACCAGGGTACAGGTTATTTTGTATGAACAGGGCTACTGGGAAAGGAGGGGGTGTGGCACTATATGTGAAGGAATGACTGAAGTGTGTAAGGGAGGAAGGGGAGGAGGGAAGTACGGAGTCAATTTGGATGCAAATCCAGGATTCCAAGAATAGGATTCTTAGAATGGGAGCGGTGTACAGGCTGCCATCTCAGACGGAGGAGTTAGACAGGGAACTAGCGGGACATATCAGGAGGACCTGCGAGAAGGTAGTGTGGTGATTGTGGGGGACTTCAACATGCCAGAAGTGGACTGGAGTACCCCAACAACCAGGAACAGAAGGGAGCAGGTACTGCTGGATGCCTTCCAAGACAGCTTTCTGCTGCAAATGGTCAGTGAACCAACCAAGTCAGGGAATACCCTTGACCTTGTGCTGGCAAATGGGGACTTTGTGAGAGAACTTACAGTGGAGGAACCGCTGTCAGGGAGTGACCACCACTCAGTATGGCTCACACTGAATATGGGCAAGGAAGGAGTGGAATCTGGCACAAGAGTGCTGGACTTCAGGAGGGCCAACTTTGGGAGGATGGGGGAAGTGGTAAAAGGGTACCTGGCCAGAATTTAATCTAGTATGGACACTAACCAGAGGTGGGAGCTGATAAAGCTGGGGATAGTGGAGGCAACCAAAACCTGCTGCAAACATAGAAACATAGAATTTGATGGCAGATAAGGACCGCTTGGCACACCCAGTCTGCCCATTTCCCTACCTACTGGATAAGCTGCAGATCCTAGTTAACCGGCAGCCTACTTCTTCCTACCCCAACCCCCTAGAATGGCCTTATGACTGTCCCATGCATGCTTGAATTCCACCACTGTTTTGACTCCACAACCTCCTCCAGAAGGCCGCCCATGCATCCACAACCCTCTCTGTGAAAAATACTCTTAAATTACCTCTGAGCTGCCCCCTCTATCTTCAAATTGTGCCCACTTGTTCTTGCACACCTTTTTTGAAAGATGCTACCCTCTTGGACTTTGTTGATTCCTTGAGGTACTTAAACGCTTCTATCATGTCCCCCTCTCCTCCTTTCCTCGAGGCTATACATATTAAGCTCCTTCGCCTCTCTTCATATGTCTTCTGGTGCAGACCCTGCACCATTTTAGTTGCCTCCTCTGGACAGCTTCCATCCTGTCTATGTCTTTGCAGAGACTGGGTCTCCAGAACTGTCAGTACTCCAGATGGGGTCTCACCAGCTGTCTGTACAGAGGGATAATAACTTCCTGTTTTCTACTGGTGATGCCTCTCCTATGCATCCCAGTATCCTCCCAGCCCTCCTTGCTGCCTCTCACATTGCTTGCCCACCTTTAGGTCATCTGATATGACTACCCCAGGTCCTTTTCTGTTTTTGTTGTTGTTAGTATCTCACCCCCATTGTGTACTCTTCCCTGGGTTTTTGTTTCCCAGGTGCATTACCTTGCATTTTAGCATTAAATCTAAGCTGCCATACATTTGACCATTCCTCTAACCGTGCCAAGTCCCTTCTCATCCTTTCCACCCACCTGTGCATCAACTCTGTTGCAGATCTTGTGTCATCTGCAAAGAGACATACTTTTCCTTCCAGTCCCTCTGCAATGTCGCTATAAAGACATTGAAGAGGATCGTCCTAATACTGAACCCTCGGTACCCCACTAGCAACCCCTTTCTTCAGAGTGGACTCCATTTACTATTACTCTCTGTGTCCTATTCTCCAGCCAATCCTTTACCCAGGCTGTCATCTTGGGACCCACTACCAGGCTGGCTAACTTGTATATTAATCTTTTGTGTGGGACTGTGTCAAATGCCTTGCTAAAGTCTAGGTAGGCCATGTCCACAGCCCCTCCCTGATCAACTACTTTGGTCACCCAGTCAAAGAAATCTATCAGATTCATCTGGCATGACATTCCCACTGTGAATCCATGCTGCCTAGGGTACTGTGCCCTTCTGGCCTCTAGATACTCAACAGTTCTTTCCTTCAGAAGTGATTCCATCATTTTACCTATCACTGAGGTTAAACTAACAGGTCTGTAGTTTCCTGCTTCTGCCTTGCTCCCACTTTTGTGAAGGGGAATCACATCTACCCTCCTCCAGTCCTCGGGTACCACCCATCCTCCCATGATTTGTTAAAAAGGGTAGTCAGTGGTGTCACTAGTTCTACCCTTAGTTCTTTTAGAATTCTGGGATGAATCTCATCGGCCCCATTGCTTTGTCCACCTTCAGTTTTAAGAGTTCTTTCAGAACCCTTTCTTCTGTAAATTGACCGTATCAACTTCTGTATCCAGAGTGTTTCTACTGTTTGTTTTAGATACCTCCCTCTTCATTTGAAAATACTGAGCAAAAATATTTGTTTAGTATCTCTGCCTTTTCACAGTCTCCCTCTGCCCACCCACCCTCCCCTTTATTAAGCCTCACTATCCCTCCCTTGGTCTTCCTTTGCTCCCTGATGTACCTATAAAAGGTTTTATCCCTTCTTAACTGAGTTGGCTATCTTTCCTCGGTTTGGGCCTTTGCTGTTCTGACTGCCTTCCAGCCTCCTTTTGCTTTAACTGATACAGTTCTCTGTCTTGCTCCTTCTACGATTCCTTGTACTTCCTGAATGCTTTTTTTCTTTGAACCTTCACTGCCACTTCCTTTGAGAACCATAGTGGTTTCTTACATCATTTTGTTTTGTTTATTTGCTTCACACAAAGGCTTGTTACCTCTGTGATGGCAGTTTTATTATTCCCCATTGTTCTTCCACCCTCCTTCCTGCCCATTTGCTAGTGCATTCCTTAGGCACTCACCCATTTTGGCAAAGTCAGCCCTCCTAAAGTCCAGTACTTTTGCCTTTGTATGGCTTTGACTCTATTGCTGTGTTTATTGTGAACCATACTGTTCGATGGTCACTAGTTCCCAGATGGCTACCCACTTCTACATCTGTGATCCTCTCCATCTCCATTTGAGAGAACCAGGTCTAAGATTGCTCCTCTCGAGTGGGCTCCAATACTAGTTGTCTAAGGCATGCCCCTGTAGGGCATCTAGAATAACCCCACTCTTGAGTGGCTGCTGCAACTGCACTCCAGTTAACATCTGGCATATTCAGATCACCCATCAGCAATATCTCCCCTTTTTCTGCCATTCTAAGTATACTTTCTATCATTTCCTTGTCCATTTCCTCCCCCTGAGAAGGAGGTCTGTACACAACCCCTGTGCAGATTGTGGTGCCATTGCCTGTCTCCAAATTTACCCACAATGCTTCTTCTCCTCCTTATTTACCCTTTTGTTCTGTTGCTTTTATTCCTTCCGTTATGTAAAGAGCTACTTCTCCTCTTCTTTTACCCTCCCTGTCCCTCCTGTAGTTAGTGTATCCTGGTATGTTTACGTCCCAGTCATGGTGTTGTGTATACCATGTTTCTGTGACTGCCACGATATCCAGATGTTCCTCCTCCATCAAGGCCACTAATTCAGGAAGCTTGTTACCCAGACTATGGGCATTGGTACTCATTGCTCTCCATTTTTTGATGGCTTTACTTTCTGTTGCAGCATCCCCCACTGACCTTTCTACCTTGGTCTTTTTCTCATTTAGTACCCTGTTTTGTAGGAAGAGGCTGGGATTTTCCTGCTGCTTATCAGTGCCTCTCCCTTTGACTAGTTTAAAAGCTTGCCAATGAAGCATTTAAACTGATTGCTCAAAAGCCTTGTTCCCTTCCTGGACAGATGCAGACCATCCTGTCAGTATAGGCTGGTGTCCCTCCAGGTGGAACCCCAGTCCCCAATTAAGCCAAACCCCTGTGCTCCACACCATTTTTTCAACCATTCATTAAACTGCATGGTGCTAATTACCCTCGCCTCCCCCATGCCATTGACAGGCAGCACCTCTGAGAAGGATACTGTGTGTGCTACTTGTCTTAGGCCCCTCCCCAACTCTACAATGTCCTCCTGCACTGCTCTTATCTCATGATGAGCCAAGTCATTTGTCCCTAGGTGGACAATGACATCCAGCTCAGACTCCCTTGCAGCTGTTCTCGTGATCCTGAGGATGCGCTTCCTGTCTCTCCAAGCCATGGCACCAGGCAGGCACCTTACTTCAGTTTTCCTGCTCCCCAGTTCTATCCCCAATTGAGTCCCCACCAGAGCTACTTCCTTTCCTGTGGTGGCCTCTGCCTCCTTCCTGTGGGCCTCCCTTGTGACAGTTGTCATCAGTCTTCTCTTCGGGTGCATCCATAGGGGAGCTATGCTCCCCCAGAATGGTGTATGGATTGTGGAGTGGAACAATTGACTGGGTGTGCCTCTGTTCCACCATCCTCACCCTCCCTCAGCCCACTGTGGTCCAACTGCTGTGCTTTCTTCGCAACCTCTGAGGTAGTGGTGGTGGTGGCTCTGGTGCTCCCTGGATGGGGGAGGTTCCCTTCCTACTGTCCAGTGTGGCCTGGGAGAAGGTTCCCTTACTACTGTCCAGTGCGGCCTGAAGACGGGCAACTTCCTCCCTCAGGGCAGAGAGTTGTCTGCAAATAGGGCAGCATCTCAGCCTCCAGAAAGACTCCTGGAAGACTGCTGCCCCACAGCCATTACATTGCACTACTCCCCACATGTTTATCTACTTTTTATTTTGTTTGTTTGTTTTGTGTGTGTGTGTGTGTGTGTGTGTGTGTGTGTGTGTGTGTGTGTGTGGCGTGCGTGATTGGTTTGTTATATAGAAATATATATATTATACAATGTGTATGCTTATATTGTCAGTGCAGTGTGCTAGAGAGGATATGACAGTGATATGCACCTTGCACTCTTGAGGAAATGATGTCAGAACCTCAGGTATAAAGAAACTATTTCCAGGGGTGGGTGGGGTGAGGGTGGAAGGGTTAGCCTAAACTGTGCCCTCACAAAACAATCAGCTAAAAGCTCTCACCCACCGCTGCGATGAGTGCCTTCCTGTCAGCAAGATGCCCTACACAACAATTTGACAGAGAAAATACCCTACTAATCAAACAGAGAAAAATCAAGACATCCAAGTCAGACACAGGTAAACCTCCCCAGCCCCAAAACAGCCTGGTGGTTTGTTAGCTACAAAGAAAAATCAAATATGCAGTTATTTCAGCCCTTCTGAAGATGCTGACAAGATAAGCAGTTTTGAAAACCCCCTTCCTGAATTAAATACTAAAATAATTAAACACAAAGCAATACCAATGTAAAAGTAAGGAAAACTTCCCTCAGATGTAAGCAAGAGAGAGAGATTTGTTTCAGATATCTAGTCCAATATAGTATATCCCATGCAGCTTCTCAGTTGTTTCAAAGCACCCCCACTTACACAACTTGGAAGAAGATGGACTTCAAGGCCCAGAGCAAGAAGGCTAGGGCTAAGAAATCGAGCTGGTTGAGCAAGGAGGTCATGGAAAAGGTAAGGAGAAAAAGAGCTGCCTCTAGGAAGTACAAGAAAACAGGGAGAGAGGAGGACAGGGAAGAGTACTTGATGGAATCGAAGGAGGTGACAAGGGCAGTAAGGGGAGCCAAGGCATCTACGGAACTCAGGCTGGCACAAGGCATTAAGAAGGGGGAGAAGGACTTCTTTAGGTACATCAGGGAAAAAAGGAGCTGTAAGGACCACATAGTAAGGATTAGGAAGGAGGGGAGTTGGGTGGAAGCAGGGTGTGATAAGGCAGAAGCACTAAATGAGTACTTCTGCTCAGTATTTACTAAAGAGAAGAGGGGGATGACACCCAAGGGGGGGAGAAATGGCAGAAATGGGGGGTGACAGATGGGGAAATCATGGAGGGCAGAGTTCAGCGGGGTTTGCAGGCACTGAGGGTGGATAAGGCACCAGGCCCAGATGGCATCGACCCCAAGGTGCTGAAGGAGCTGGCAGAGGCCCTTGCAAGACCTTTAGTAGACCTATTTAATGCCTCACTACATTCAGAGTGTGTACCTCAGGACTAGAGGATGGCTCATGTGATGCCCCTCCACAAGAGTGACCACAAGGATGAACCGGGAAACTACAGACCAGTGAGCCTCACATCCATCATGGGTAAGCTAATGGAGACTATCTTGAAGGAAAGGCTGGTGGCCCTCCTGGAGGCCAAAGGACTACAGGACAGCAGACAGCATGGCTTCATATGGGGCAGATCCTGCCAAACCAACCAGGTGGAGTTCTATGACTGAGTATCTAGGCAACTGGACAGGTGCCATGCAGTGGATTTCCTGTATCTAGACTTCAGTAAGGCATTCATTTCGGTGCCACATGGAAGGCTGGAAGTAAGTTAGTAGGCACAGGGGCAGGTGCAAAGCTGGTGAGATGGGTAGGAAACTGGCTTCAGGGAAGGCAAAAGAGGGTGGTGGTGAGTGGGGAGCTCTTACACCCAAGGGCAGTGATGAGCGGTGCTCCACAGGGCTTGGTGTTGGGACCAGTATTGTTTGGGATATTCATTGCAGACATATCATTGGACATCAAGAGCAAGATCAGTCTGTTTGCTGATGATACCAAGGTAGGAGCAGTGGTGGATGACCTAGGGGGATGGCACGTGTTGCAGGATGATCTGGCAAAGCTTAAAACCTGGTCAGACACCTGGCAACTGGGGTTTAATGCCAAAAAGTGCAAGGTGCTGCATTTTGGGATGAAGAACCCAAGGAGGAGTTACCAGCTGTGGGGAGTGCAGCTAGCCCAGATAGAGGAGGAGAAGGATCTGGGAGTGCTCATTACAGGGTCAATGAACAACTCGGCACAATGTAGGAAGGCAGCTGCAAAGGCCAACAAAATGCTGGGTTGTATTGCAAGGGGTATATCCTCGAGGAGGGAGGAGGTGATTCTGCCACTGTATAGGTCATTAGTTAGACAGCACCTGGAGTACTGCATGCAGTACTGGTGCCCGTATCTGAAGAGGAACAATAAGTTACTGGAGGGGGTGCAGTGCAGGGCGACAAAGATGATCAAGGGGCTGGGGGACTTATCATATGAGAGAAGGCTGAGGGAGTTGAACATGTACTCACTGGAGGAGAGGAGAGACAGGGGGGACATGATTGAAACCTTTAAGTACATGAAAGGAATAAACAAGACAGATACAGAGGGGCTGTTCAAAGTAAGGAAGGGGAGGGACACCAGGGGCCATGATATGAGGCTAGAGGGAGGAAGGTTCAGGAGGTAGATGAGGAGACACTTTTTTACAGAGAGGGTGGTGGCTGGGTGGAATGCGTTACCTGCAGAAGTGGTATCCAGTAGAACAGTGGACTGCTTCAAAAGGGAATGGGACAGGACAAGGGGGAGGGTCAATGAAGGGGAAGGGTGGAAGGGAGGGGCAGCTGCAGTATAAGGGGTGCTAGCTGCACATTCGAGCAGACTTGATGGACCTCTAGGCCTTTATCTGCTGGAAAATTTCGTATGTTCGTAGGTTATTGTTTTTCTTGTTACCTTATTGCTGTTTGCAAAAGCAAAAATGTATGGTCGTCCCCTTTACCATCTGTTCTTTTGAAGTTGCTCTGTATACTAACACATCCCTTTTTTTTTTTGCCCATTTCTCCTCCCCCTTTCCCTCTTCCCTTTTGTATGCCAATATTCCATAAGAGGCATCCTCCTCCCTTGACATCTTGGGACTGGAAGCACTGGCTGTAGCTACCCCTAGAGGTTTTATTTGTTTCAGAAAAATGTCTTTTTTATAATTGACAACAGCAGTGCACGGAAGTTTTACCCTTCCCACCATATTTGTACCACTGGACACTTTGAGTGCCATTTTTGTAGTCTGTTCCAAGTGTAGATGAAACAAAAAACAACTCAGTCATACATTTTGGAACATTTGGGGAAGTCTTATTTTGAGATCCTGAACAGCTTCATCTTTTGTGCTATATATCAAAGTCTGGTTACTGAACCACACCTTGAAACATGCAGGAAAAATAACCATGGACCCAATTTTCTGAGACCATAGCATTTGTAGTAAAGGAGAAAATTATTTTCTTTCTTTCCATAGATCTCTTGAAAAGTCTTGTTTAATAGAGCTCTCTTGATCTTTAAACTTAAATCCTCTTTTGCATTGCATGCTTGGATGATTCTAAATTTATCACAACTCCTTAAACATTTTACCATAGTTGCTCTGTCCCTTTTAACAGTTTTACTTGGCTGTTTATAGTGTTTGGGCACAATTCTGTGAACTCTATTCCTGGAATAGGTGCTTCAGGACCCAAAAATTGAGTAAACAGCTCTTTAAGAATAGAGTTCAAGAAGTTTGTTTTTCCCATTCTTCTGGCAGCCCAAATATTCTGATGTTTTTGCACCTTGCCCTATTGTCATAGTCATTGAGTTTGCTGTTGAGATTCATCCGTTCTTTTTGGGGTATTTTAATTTGAGCTAGAACTAAATTCAAATCATCCTCCAACTTACATTGTATTTTTTCAGATCAGGTATCTTTTTTAAATTTATTTCAATTTTTCTGTCAATATTTTTGACTGTCTCTTGAATGACTGCCACGTTTGTGGCTAGTGCAAATTGTTTTATTTCTTCTTGTATCTTGTTAGTATTTTCTATTAGGCTCATGGCCCAGGTAGGGGGCATATTAGGGTGTTCATTGTGTGAATTAACAGTCTCAGATTTCTTCCCCAAATCTATCTCATTCTGTGAATGTTTAGAATTTGAGTCATTCTGGAGGTTATTTGTGATATCCATTCCTTCTTCCAAGTTAGCCACAGAGCCTGTGGGATTCTGTTGGTCCTTTTCAGGCTTAAAGACCAACTTAACAGGCATTTTGGCAGACTTTGGGTTTAATTTGTTGATTATCATGGGCCACATTATTTGATTCTGCTTCTTAATCAGGCTGCTTTGTAGGGATTTTGAGGCCTCCACTTGTGCTCTGGTTAGCTTTGGTTAGCTTTTTCAAAAATATTAAAGGTGTCATCTCTGGTTTCTTGTTTTTCTGAGGCCTCAGAATTTAACCTTTTTCTTGCTTTTAGTTCTTTCCTGTCTTTGTCTTTTGCTTCTCTGGATGAATAATTTTTTTTTAATTGACTTTCTTGGCTTGCTGTTTTTAATTGTCTTATTTGTCTTCCTGCATTGATTAATTAAATTGTTCTTAAATATGATGTGGAAAGATTGAGCCATGAAAGTGTGGCACCCACTACCAAGCCTTCTCTTAAATATTCTTGCAGTCTTTCTGTATTTAAAGTGCTCAATATTGCCTTTTAAGATTTTTAAGTATGAAGGAACTGAAAGCATTTTCACTTTTTAAACTGAAACCTTGTTCCCTTTATTTCCCTGTGTCCTCTTTTGTTTGACTTCTTTTCTCCATTTTCCTCATATTGTTAGGTTCAAATTCATATTGTCTCAGTTTTCCTCATATCTAAGTAAGAAAAAGGCGCTCTGGCACATCACTTGTTTGTGTATCGGGTTGCCTTTCTGCCTTCCCCAACATTAGCAATGTATCTTATCAATTGCTTCAGCTTTCATAAGGTGGGTTATGACTTTTGTTTGCTTCAGTGACATATGATTAAATTGCCATTATTTTCATAAGGAAAGTCACCAAGCACAGCATCGAAGTAGCAAGTGTAAAAAAAAAAAAAGAGAATAGCATGCCCTAGCTTGCTTGTCACATTTTTGGTTTCCACAGCTTTGTGGCAGCTAAATTCTCTTTGCTTGTTGTTCAGGTTTGCTGACTTCAGTTTTCAGCTTACCCATAATGGATTAACTTCTACAGCTCTGGACTTTCTTTAAAAGTCTCTGAATCTGACCCGTCTCTAAATGTTGAACAGAGGGTTTCAGACAGACAAAAGCTGTCAACAATGTTGGACAAAACTGATGAACCAAACGGTCATGGAATAGTATTCCTGGGCTGCTTCCATTCAGCCTGCACTCAAAAAGCCTCTGGGAAGAACACTGTCACATCTAGCTGCCTTGCATGCTCCTAGCTGTGTCTCCACCCTCCTCCCATTCAGTCTAGTGTGACAATGTCACTTGAACCTTAAAGGAGAAGAGTCAGAATAAAAGTGCCACACCTGATCGGAGCAAAAATTCAGATAAAGGAATGGATAGCAAAAGGGATGGGTAAAGGGGATAAGAGCATCTTCAGGTGCATAAGTGAGAAGACGAGAGCAAGTGGAGGGATAGTGATGATAAGGAGGATGACAGAGGGAGACTGTGCAGAAGAGGATCAACAAAAGCAGACATCCTGAACAGATACTTCTGCTGAGTCTTGACAGTGGAGGGAGGGCAAACAGACCACCAGGGAGCAGTAGGAACAATGGGGGGAGGAGAGGACACAAGTTGGTTTTCCAACAAAAAGAGTTCTGAAGGGACCTGTAACTCTTAACTTGGATAAGGCAATGCACTGGATGGGATTCATGCAAGGGTACTAAAACAACTGAGTGCGGTGCTTACTGCACCACTGATAGCCTTATTCAACAGTTCAGTGGAAATAGGTATGGTTCCAGAGAACTGGAGAACAGCAGAGGTGGTCCTCCTCAATAAGAGCAGCTGCAGGGAGGAGGCCAATATTTATAGCCAGTCAGTCTAAGATTAGTGGTGGGAAAACCAATGGAAACCCTGTTAAAGGAATGATTAGTAGAGCATCTTGAATCCAATGTGCTATAACACCAATGGCAGCATGAATTCACTGGGGGAGGTCATGCCAGATCAATCTGATTGATTTCTTTGACTGTGTAACAGGGAAATAGATCAAGTGAGAGCACTGAATGTGACTTATTTTTAACTTTAGGAAGGCCTTCGACACTGTGCCACACAGGGGACTGATAAAGAAATTGAGCAACCAAGGGGTGGGATCCAAAGTGGTAAAATGGGTAAGAAACTGTTTACTGGCTAGGCAGCAGAGGGTGGTAGTTAATGGCACTAATTCTAATGAGGGGAGAGTGATCAGCCAGGTGCTGCAGGGCTCAATACTGGGACTGGTCCTCTTTAATGTCTTCATAAGTGACATTGTGAAAGAGCTGGAAGAGAAGGTATGCATTTTTGCAGATTATACCAAAATCTTTAATAGGGTGAATACTCAGGAGGGGGTGAAGAGAATGTGTAGGGACCTTGGCAAACTGGAGGAGTGATCAAGGGCATGGCAGCTGGGGTCCACTGCCAAAAAGTGCAAAGTCATGTGGCTAGTGCATAGAAGCTGAAGAGCTGAGTACAGGATGGGGTGAGGTACTGGCAGTCACTAAGCAGGAAAGGGATCCTGGGGTTATCATGTCTGATGATTTCAAACTGACAGTGCAGTGTGACAAAGCAGTATGAGGGCCCATGGGATGCTGGAGTGGTATCACAAGCATGTGGAGGGAAGTGGAGGTGGTGTTACTACCATATTACTCGCTGGTGAGACCCCAACTGGAGCATTGTGTCCATTTTGGAAACCACACCTCAGAAAGGCCGTTGACAGGATGGAGGAAGTACAAAGGATGGCTACTAATGGTACTGAGTTTGCATCAAAAGCCACATGAGAGACTGAGGGATCTCCACATGTAGCCCCTACAAGAAAAGAGAGTGAGAGGGGACATGATGGAGACCTATAAGCACTGTTCCTCACAGGAAGGGGGGTAAGGTATAGCTGGGGAGTCTCTTTCTAATCAGAAAGAGCACTAGGACCAGAGGGAGGGCATCCAATGAAGCCATAAAGGGGGAATTATTGAGGGATGTGAGGAAATACTATTTCATTGAAAGAGTGGTGGATGCCTGGAACAGACTGCCAGTAGAAGTGGTGGTGGTGAAAACAGTATAGGGCTTCAAGTATGTGTGGGATGGACATAGGGGAATATTAGTAAATAATGCAGGGATTAGGAAGGGTTGTCAAATACCAGTTATGGTCTGTGGAGACAGACCAGTCAGTGGCCATTAGGGAAGACTGGGTGGGCCATGCAATCCATTTCTGCTGACAATTTCTGTTTTGTGTTTCTATGGGGCTGGTCTCAAGTTGCACTTTGTGTGCAAAAACTTTACTTACTGTTTACTATAATATAGTTGTTGTATCCATCTGATTTTGCTGACTTGCAAGCTGACATTTTCTGTAACAACAAATCCCAGTGTCCCCTGCAGCTGACATCAGAGGAGGGCTGCAGCAGTTGGTGATTCAATTGCCTGCAGTGTGTGTTAGACTTTTATAAGCTCCAAACAGATGTTTGCTGGACCCACTCTTCTCCCATGGCTAAGTACAGTCCTCTGTGACTAAAAGCAAGTACAGTATTGTAAGTAAAAAAATTATGTTTTTGCACATTTGGGTGAGGGTAAAAATGTTGCAAAGTTTGACTTCACTGGTAAAGTTCCACTGAAGTTGTGAAATTCACTTTCACAAAAAACCTTGCGAGTTGCCCACTTTGACATTTTGCATTGACTTTTCCTTGGGAAATTATACTTTTTGAGGTGAAGTCAGGTGAATTTAAGGTGACGTTGCAACTTTGCCTTAACTTTGCCTGAGAAAATGCCACTTTGCCTGCTAAAAACTTCATAAAGTTGGCATTCCACACTTCATAAATTTGGCAAATTTTACAAATTATTTTGCAGAGTGAAGCTTGCCAGATTCACACATCTCTAGGTGAAAGGCTGTTAGCGCTAACTGTTCCCCTTTAGTAATGAGTGTTTAGAAGCTAAACAATACTTACCAGAATCATTTTGAAAGTACAGTACCACTCTGTAAAAATTAAACTGGTATTAGTCATAATCTTTTATAATTTGACTATCAGTCCTTAAAAAAGATATACCATCAAAATAGCATTTGAATAATAGAACAGTGAAATGTGCACCATGGAAATAGCATGAGTGGAAAGAGCTACATGTACAGAACAGCGGGTATATTTTAATGCATGATTTGAAACATTTGCCCCCCCCCCCCAATGTTCTCCCTTGCAAAGTTGGGAATTGTAAATCACCCCTCTCCCCTAAGTTGCTTCCTCCTGGACCGGAGTTGTACTTGTAAATTGCCTCACTATCATTACTTTTCTCTGTATTCCTGAAGTGCAGTTTTTGATGTCAGTGTTTTGTGTGCTCTCTTATTGGCCATTTTGTTTCTGTTTTAGTGGTCTTGTGGTGGACCCCCTTAAAAAATAGACAATTCTTGTACTGTAACAATTGAGCATGAAAATTAACTGTTTGGGTAAATGGATCCATGCTGCTTCTTTTGACCCCAGCCTTTCCGTCCGTTATTTTCACTCATTGTTGCCCTTAAGTGTTTTTTCAGGAAGAGTCCCTAGCTTATGCTGAGTATCAGTTCAGTGACATGTGTAGCTGGCAGTACGCAGATAAGTGGTATAAGCCTCCTCTGTAAGTTGCACCTCCATTTTCACCTCCCCCAAAAGGGGTAACTACTTTGTGATCTCTTGCTAGACAAAGATCACAAGATATCCAAAAAAATATTTTACTGAAATATCTGTATGTAACTGTTTTAAATTTTATTGAGGTTTCTGCTTGTACAGTACACTGTGGCCCGGATATTCAAAGAGATGTGCCTGGTGCAACTCGGTTGCACCATGTGCAACCCCACACTGCGCTCTGGCGCGATATTCAAAAGGGGCATTTGCACATCACAAATCCCAATGCTCTGGGGTGCACAGCAGTTGTATGCGGTGCATCTGAAGAGGGTGTGCCCATGCATATTTGGCAGATCCCGATATTCAGTCCAGGATGTGAGGCGCATATGCTGGCACAACCCCCAGATGTGCAGCAAACCTAGGTGCAAAGTTGTTCCATGAAACACCAGAAACAACTGCTGGCCACCCACAGGTGGGCTGTTGTATTGCAGGGTGCAACATAGCAACCACCGGCCGTGGGTGGCCACCTGCCCACCCAGAACACTGCCCACAAGCACCCATATGATCCCTGGTAGCCTAGTAGTACCCCCTCCCAATAGCTGTGATCACCTTTACAATGTCATCAAGACATTTCCTGGTGGTCTAGTGGCACCCCTTGCCCCTAGCCCTGATCACTGGTGAAATGACAGAAATACATTCCCTGATGATCCAGTGGCACCCTCACCCTCCCACCACACAGGACCCCTTGCCCACCCACACCTCCCATCATCAGCGGGCAGCTGCCAGCCACCCTCATGCCGCCTGGCCACCCACTAACTGACATCTTACAGTATGAGCTTGCAGGGCATACTGTACTAGAACGATCACAAACATGTGAATGAAGCCATTCTCATATTTGTGATGTCTAGTACAGTATGCTCTGTAAGTCCATTGGTCCACAGTGTGGACCAATGGGATTACAGCCCATACTGTAAGCTGTCATTCAGCGCGTCCCGCTGGGTGGTATGCAGGCAGCTGCAGGCACCTGCTAATGATGGGGTACAGGGTGGGCAAGGGCCTGTGTGGGTGCAGAGGGGTGTGGTGCTACTAGATCACCAGGGAATGTATTTCTGTCATTTCACCGGTGATCAGGCCTAGGGGTGGGGGGCAACCACTGGACTAACAGGGCTTGTAGTCATTACATTTTACCAGTGATCATGGCTATGGGAGGGAGGGGGTGCCACTAGACTACCAGGGATTGTGTTAATTGAACTATTGCCCGTGATCACGGCTATGGGGTGGGGGATGCCCCAGGACCTCCTTTGTCCACACATCATTCTGTGCAGGGCGCCAGGCAAATTTCGCCAGGCTGCCCTGTGCAACGCATGCAAATGGGCCTATAATGACATGCAAATGGCCCCATTTGTGCCTTGCATATGTTATGGACTCATTTGCATGCCCTCTGCTGAATATCATGGGTGCTGCACCCAGCGCAACTGTATTTGTGCTGGCACATCCCCGTGCTCCCTATCTGTGGCTTGTGCTGGTGCAATGTCACTGCACCATGCACTACGCCACTGCACCATGTGCATTACATGCCATATTCAACGGTGCTGCGCCACGGTGCATCACTGTTGAATATCACCTAGTCCTGGCCCCAGCGCATCACAGATGCACTGCACCCATGCTTGCGCCATTCCTAGGCACAGTCTGAATATCCGAGCCTGTATTTTTTGTGCTACATAATTGCATGTTATTTTCTTATAACATCATTGTTGCTTTCCGGCACTGGGCCACTCCTGAGAATGGGCCATTGGCCCATTGTGTCTAACAGGTTAACAAAAGAATGAATGAATAAATAGAACATCAGAAGAGTCAATTTAGAAGGTCTTGGTTTCAGCCTCAAACCAGGTACTGTACATGAGGTAATACCTATAACTGAGACTGTAGTGCTGTATGAGGGGTGCTGCACTGTTGAGGTGCCATCCTTCTTCATATGAGACTTTAAACCAAGGTCTCTTCTGCCATCTCTGGTCACTGTCCAAGTAGAAGTTAAAGATCCTATGGCATTTATCAAAGATGAGTTGTGGAATTTTTCAAAATAGAAACAAACATACTAAAAACAAATCAAACTGACTGACAAATGCATCCATAATGTTATATATAGAAAAAAAGAGCAAAAAACACTATTAAAACATTATCTAAACCATAAGGAAAAAAAAGGAATTGGAGGTACTACTATCTCTAATGTAATCAGAAAGAAAAACAATACAGAAAAACTCGATAGTCATCGAAGGTGATTCCAGGGGGTGTGTTTCCAAAAATCATCCAGCATTGAGGCTTGAATACATGCTTTTTCCTTATAATAGACAGCCAATATCTTCATTTCTACTTTCTCCAAAAGGATTCTTAATGGGATGGCACAATAAATTAAATACGAATAGTTATAAATCCTACAGGAAATGTTCCATTACTTTGTCTGTCTTAGAAGGTTTAATTGCTATTTAACTTGGCTTTCATTCAACAAACCCATGTTGGGGCCTTATCGGAAGCTGAGCATGCACACAAGGATTGCTCAGGGAGTTTGGAGGTGAGGTATTATTGGTCCTTCAGGATGAAGGGTGTAATGGTTTGGGGATTGTTTGCTGGGTTTCCCAATTTATGTGTTATAATTTTCTGAACATCATCCCAAGTAGGGCCATTTTGGTAGCTGTCCAGTGGGAAAGCAAAGATTTTTGTTTTATCAACTATTAAGCTTCTCAAACCAAAGTAGATAGGATTGAGATGTTTAAACAAATCCAGCCCCATCTGTGATACTGTGCACTGTTTTGAAGTCCCTACCTGAAAAGGGACAGAAACAGACTAGAGACAGTGCAGTGAATGGTAACCGAGATGATTCAAGACCAACAGAGCAGATCTTATGACAAATGGCTATGGGCACCGAACATGCACTTGATGGAGGTCAGAAGGGAGAAGGGAGATATAATAGAGACCTTCAAGTTCCTGAAAAAAACAAGCAAGGCAAACTGTGGAGCTATTCAACAGGAGTAGCAGGTCAGCTAGGGACATGAATGGAAGTTGATGGGAGAAATTGAAGAAGGGATGTGAGAACATTTTATTTCACTGAGAGAGTGGTTAGGCTATGGAACAGCCTAGCAGCTGATGTGGTGGCAGAAAAGACCATAAATGGGTTCAAGCATGGCTTTAACAGTGTAAGAGGTCTGATAGTTATGTATGGGAATAGAAGTATAGGATGGAACTAAGGGAGTAAACCCTATCTAGACAATAGGTCATAGAGTATGGTACGGCAAATAGGGCAGATTAGATGAAGCAGTGGTCTTTTTCGGTGCGTCAACTAGTCATCTTCTGTATTTTTACTTGTGTTATTGGACTGGGGATCTAGCCAACATGTAATCATAAATGAAAATAGCTAAAACATAAAGTGCAAATTTACAGTCAGTGTAATTAAACAATAAGATAACAGGATAGCAGGATCAGTGGTATTAGAACAAAACCAAAGTCTTGTTTGAAGAGGTGGGTCTTTAGGCCCCGCTTAAAAGCCTCCACCAAAAGAGCCTCTCTCAGTGACCTGGGAAGTGAGTTCCACAGGGTCAGACCAGCTACCTCAAATGTACAGTCACCCAATGTTTTAAACATGGCCCTGGGAACCACTAGGAGGCTTCACTCGGAGGAGTGAAAAGGGCAAGCGGGGCAGTAAAAGAACAGGAGTTAACTCAAATAGTATAGGCCCAATTCATGTAGGGCTTTGTAGGTCAGAAAACCAACTCTGAAGGAGATTAGCCACTTCACTGGTGCCCAGTGCAGATCACATAGGACCGGGATCACATCACATGACCTCAGAACCAATCAGTAACCTGACCACTGCATTCTGCACTATCTGCAGGTACTGTAGAACCCCACCACTCACCCCCAGATAAAGAGTGTTCCAGCAGTTGAGCCTGGAGGTCGGAAAAGCATGCACCAATGAGGGCAGATCTTCCGGTAGGATCACAGCTTTAATCCAGAGATGCTACAAAAATGGTGAAAGCCATTCCAGACTGCGGATGACACCCGAGCCCCAAATTTCAGTCATTCATCCACAGTAGCACCCAGATCTTGATGAAAACCACCACATTAGAAGAATCAAGTACTAGACCAGTCCTCTTTGCTGCTGCCCCCATGCCCTGCATACAATCAGGGTTGATCACCAGTAATTCCATCTTTTCTGGAGTGAGCTGCAGCCAGCGAGAGGACATCCAGTCCTGGATCTTGACCAGAAATAAATTGAGTACATAGACTACACTAGGCATCCTGGGTGCAAATGACAGGTACCACTGGGTATCACCGGCATAGTAGTGAAAACCCAAGCCATGCTATTTGACTATATCGCCTGGGGTAGTATGTACAATGCAAACAGCATAGATGAATCAGTCCCTGGGGTACCCCACATTGTCAGGGTTTTAGTAGTGAGGAAAAACCTCCTATCACCACCATCTGCATCCTGCTACTGAGGAAGCAGCTGATGACCCTACGAGCGAGTCCACAGTACTCCTTCAGCATATCCAGCAACAGCCTATGGTCCACAATATCAAATGCTGATGGGAGACAGAGTTGAATGACAATGGACCATTCCCCTCTATCTCTGGCCCTGTGAAGGTCATTATATACCCTGACCAACACAGTCTTAATACTCTGCCTAGATCTAAATCTGGAGTGGAGTGGCTCATAGATGTCAATGATCATGAGCTAGGCATTAAGCTGCAGAGCCACTATCTTCTCAACACCATTTTCTAAGAACAGAAGGTTAGAGAGCAGTCTAAAATTTGTCAAGCAGTAATGGTCCAAAGATGTATTTTTGCAGAAGGGATCTCACCAACGCATCTTTCAATGTGCTTGGAGAAAGCCCTTCCAAATGGCAAACACTGCATTATCTCTGCAAACACCGGACCAAAAAATCTGACACAACTCACTAGGAGGTGTGTCAGACCTGGGTCCAGTTCACAATATGTGGGCTGCAGCTCAGAAATCACCCCACATACCTCCTCCACTAAAACCAGCCTAAACTCCAACCAGTTATGATCAGTGCTCCTAGGGACAGCCCACTCCACACTACTGGGATGCAACAGCTTATTTGGGGTTTTTCGCAGACTTGATCGAAGATGCCCTGTCAGACAACTGAGTAAACTCTTCACAAAGAGCAGATGAAAATGCTTCTACCTGTTGGACACAGGCAGGATGTACAACCTGTCGACCATCTGTAAGTGCTGAGCTGGTCTTTTCCTCCCTACCACAATGTCCCCAGATAGGAATGCTACTTTCTTATGAGCGATTGCTCTCTGATACTCACCATAGTGAGTTCTCAGAACCATTCTGTCTCGATCTGCCCTGGATTTTTGCAAACAGTGCTCTAATCTGTGACCAAAAGCCTTCCTTAAGCTTCCATGAAACCATGGGGATCCTGATGAGAAGATCTGTGTCATACACAAACTGGTGCGACAGTATTGAGGGCCAAGGCAGCATCCAAATTATAGGCAGAACCACTTCTTCTGATCATGTCCCACGCATAACCATGACACCAGAGAGGTCTAATGCTGCCCGAAGTTCTATTTGGGATAACACCTTTAAATGGCAGCAGCAGACCATATCCACAGGGAGAGGGCAACTGGAGGGGCGGGGGCAAACAAGAATTTCACAGTGCAGTGACCCAGCCAACTGACTGGATCAATCTCAAGATGATTTATCTCAACCTCCAGTGAAACTACTAGGTCCAAGGCTTGACTGTGTTGGTGGGTCGCAGTACCAATCACTTGTGCAAGGCCCAGAGATAGCATCTACTGGAATAAATCATGACCAAATTGTGAAAGTTTGTTGATGGCCCAGGGATTAAAGTCACCCAGAATCACCATCTGTGTGCATATAACACCCTCTCTGTGACAATGTCTGCAGTTTCCTGCAGGAAATCCCTCTTGCACCTCAAAGGCTGGTACACAGGAAGGATTCTACACCCTGAACCTGGACCCTGAACACAAGCACCAGGTAGATTTCAATGAAGCTGTTGGAGGTGGGGGGATCTAAGAGTGACATCAGAAAGTATTTATTCACAGAAAGGGTAGTGGAAGGGTGGAATAGGCTACCATGTGAGGTAGTCAGTGTGAAATCTATGAAGGAATTCAAACATGGGTGGTTAAGGCATATGGGGCTAGGGAAGACGTTGTCAAAAGAGGAAGGAGGAAAGAGGAGTGAAGGGCTACTTAAGCCCTCACAAAAACAACAGCAGGTAGGCAGGGCTGGACAAACTTAATGCTCCACAGGCATTTTATTGCAGACAATGTCTCTGTTTCTGTGTTTTTGCAAATGACCAATAGAGAGGAACCAAACCTGACAAGTGTGGCCTTCATACCCTGAAAGATTAAAGGAGAAAGCCGGGATGCAGCTTCTTCATGACCCTAAGTAACCAGATAAAAACTACAAAGAAATGACTCACTCAACATATATATATATACAGTGTTAGAATATATTATTAGGACATAACAACAACAGTATTAAAGCTGAATTTCATGGAAGGAAAACCAACTTCATCAGGGCATATCTATTACAAATATTTTAAATACAAAGATTACTTACATGTGAATTTTACAGGATATATAAGGTTAAATGTTGCCACAGAAGCTTGGGTACAGTAAGATCACAAACTACTACATATGACATTTTAAACAGCATGTTTTTTAAATCTGAATAACAATTGTGTAAATATGCAACTATTTCTGCATTCTGTAAACTGCTTTTTTTTAGGGTTGGGCTACCCACCGGTTAGCTGGATTGGGTAGGTCAGGTATGGGCGATTTTTTGCCAGGTAGGGTAGTTCAGGTAATTTACTCTCCTAGCCACCATAAAGTGTACTTCGCAGGTCAGGCACTTTTGACATAGGTAACTTTTTTCTTAACTGGCATTGTAGACAGCCTGTGGGGTCTTGTGACTCTTCTGATGTTGTAAACAGGCATGAAAGGGCAGCCTGTGGGGTCCTCACAGCAGAAAGGAGCACGTGACACTGGGATGACAATCTGACTGTTCAGTGCTGGTGTCTGTGCTCCGTGTCTTCTGTGAGAGTGCATACAGCAGCAGAGTGTGGAGAGAGAGAGGAATCAGCACTTGCTTTTCATTCGCGGTGAAAGAATCAGAAGAAAACTTTTTTTTTTTAAAAAAAAAAGAACATTTTATTCCATGAAGGAGCAAGGGATTATGGACTGAAGGGGGAATTGGGGAATTATCCTGTGTGGTGCTCAGGAGAGAAGGAGAAAGGAGGGAAACACACTCATCGCTGGCAGCAGCTGCTTTCTCAAAGTGAAAGCCATTTAGGCTATATTACAAACTGTCTGTTGTTAGGTGCCCTGAGCCCTGTCTGTGACACATAGCTGCTCTGTATCTCTGTGCAGCACAGTTAAAGCCATTTAGGCTGTATTACACGCTGTCTGTTAGGTGCCCTGAGCCCTGTCTGTGACATAGCTACTCTGTGTCTCTCTGCAGTATAGTTAAAGCCATTTAGGCTGTTACACACTATCTGCTGTTGGGTGTCTTGAGCCCTGTCTTGACATACTGTAGCTACTCTGTGTCTCTTTGCAGCATATTGAAAGCTATTTAGGCTGTATTACACATTGTCAGTTAGGTGCCCTGAGCCCTGTCTGTGACATAGCTACGCTGCGTCTCTCTGCAGTATAGTGAAAGCCATTTAGCCTATAATACTCAGTGTCTATCAGGTGCCATGAGCCTTGTCTGTGACATAGCTACTCTGTGTCTCTCTGCAGTATAGCAAAAGCCATTTGGGCTGTATTACACTGTCTGCTAGCCTGTTAGGTGCCCTAAACCTGTCATAGATACACAGTGTGTGATATCTCTGCAGCATAACAAAAGCCATTTAGGATGTATTACATTGTCTGTTAGGCGCCCCGAGCCCTGTCTGTGTAATAGTAGCTACACTGTGTGTGTGTCTCTCTGCTGCATAGTGAAAGCCATTTAAGCTGTGTTACACAGTGTCTGTTAGGTGCCCTAAACCCTGTCTGTGACATAGCTACTCTGTGTCTCTCTGCAGTATAGCAAAAGCAATTTAGGTTGTATTACACTGTCTGTTAGCCTGTCAGGTGCCCCAAGCCCTGTCATAGCTTCACTTTGTGTGACATCTCTCTGCTGCATAGTGAAAGCCATTTAGGCTGTATTACACAGTGTCTGTTAGGTGCCCCAAGCCCTGTCTATGATGGTATGCCATTGCAAGGGTGCTGCAAGTTGGGATCCATCATCAGAGTTCTGTCATCACAATGTGCACTATATCAGCTTACCAGATTGCAGACCATCCAGTATTGTGAGCACTGGGGCCATAACCCTTTGCCTCTTCCCCCAACTTGTGTGGTCAGGAGGGGGTTTATATTAATTTGAAGGGGGTTTTAGGGATTGAAGCCTTGTGCAAGGGGGTTTTGGGGGGCAAAATCCTGCAGATATTGTCTGCGGTCTGGATGGGGTGAGTGATCTAGTCTATGCCTCTCACCTATGGTTTTGCCCTTTTGCCTGTGCTCTCATTTACTGAGCTCACCAGCATGGGGGAACCATCTGGAGCATCGCTACTCTGTGTCTCTCTGCAGTATGGCAAAAGCCATTTAGGTTGTATTACATTGTCTGTTAGCCTGTTAGGTGCCCTGAGCCCTGTCAAAGCTACACTGTATGAGATGTCTCTCTGCAGCATAGTAAAAGCCATTTAGGCTGTATTACACTATCTGTTAGGTGCCCCAAGTCCTGTCAGTGTAACATTAGCTACACTGTGTGTGTGTCTCTGCTACACAGTGAAAGCTATTTAGCCTGTATTACACAGTGTCTGTTAGGTGCCCCAAGCCCTGTCTGTGACATAGCTACTCTGTGTCTCTCTGCAGTATAGCAAAAGCCTTTTAGGCTGTATTACACTATCTGTTAGCCGGTTGGGTGCCCTAAGCCCTGTCAAAGCTATACTGTGTGTGATGTCTCTCTGTAGCATAGCGAAAGCAACAGCTGTGTCTAATATGTCTCATATTTCCCAGTCTAAGTCAACTAAAAGGAAGCCCAATGCTGCTGCACATGCAGCTGAACATGATGTGGACAATATGAATCCTAGCAGTAATGAAGAACATAGTGACAATAATAATAACATCACCAGGACTGGCACTGAATGTCCTCCTGAATTGAAAAAGCATGTTAGCAATGAAATGATAGTAGATTTTCGGAAAGAACTGACAGGAATTACTTGTAGAGGTACTGAACATTTTGCCACATGTGCCAGGATACTTCCAGCTGCTGAAGCAGCATGAAGGACAAGGAGGCATCATCCTCAAATATATGCTCAGATACTAAGGCAGCGAATGCCGATAAAGATTGTGGTGGATTGTGGGGACTGGGAATGGGGTAGCCCAGGCTATGTCCCACCTGTTGAGAACGGCATTTCCAGTTTTTCTGAGTCTTGTGGCAATGTGATCTGTAGGTTTAATAAGGGGGTAGGAGAGGATGCCATTGTAAGGCATAAGAGGCAAGTGCAGAAAAAAAATAATTTGCTAAATGTAAGAATAAGAAGATAAGCATGAATGAGAGTAATTCATGTCAACAAGAAAATTGCAGTGTAGGTGTAGGGTTTCCTCCAGGTCCCTTGACTGTACAAGAAATAGTGCCAGACACTGTAGTACAATGCACAAAAAGTAAATCTTCAGTGTGGAATTTATTTCACATTGACCCTACAGACAACTCTCGAGCTGTATGCAGTCTGTGCAAAAGAGCATTAGTCGTGGTGGCAAAGCAGGACATTTTGGCACATCAGTAATGATATGGCATGCTAAGGCAAAACAACCAGTTGAGTGGGACAGGCAAGGGGAAGTGTGTTTGGTATGGGCAGTAATGGAGGTAGTGGTGGCAGTGACCATAGTGACAATAAACTGGTAGCAGGAGCTGACATTGAATCACTTGATGTGTCCTTGCAGTCTTCCCTGACAAACAAAGATTGTTTTCTTCTGACACCATCATGTACTGCAAAATCTCAAAGTAGTACTCCACATGGAAAAAGTGTGAGAAATACAATCCCCCCAAAATTAAATATATCTTGTTATTGTCAACTAACATTAAAAGAAAGTGTTGTGAGGACAACATAGTTTACCTGTGAGCATCCAACATGCCAGCTGTTAAATGGAGCCATTGCAGAGATGCTGGCCATTTGTCAACTCACTTTTGCTTTTGTTACCTCAAAAAGGTTTCCTCATGTTCATGAACCAGATTGAACCATGGTACACCACTCCCTGTGGAACATGTTTCTCAAAAAAAGACAATTCCACATTTGTATGACTTGGTGTGTAGTGTAGTTACTAAACAGTTGAAACTCTCTTAGGTGAGGTAGGTCCCCATAACCACAGATATGTGGACCAGCAACCACAAAATTGACTACATGACTGTTACAGCTCATTGAGCAAGTTGTCAGTCAGAAAGTAATAATCTTGAGCCGGCCCGTCGGCGCAGCGGTTGGAATTCTGCTTGCGACGCTGGTGACCCGAGTTCGGGAATGGACCCGAATCATCAGAGGGCCGGCCAGGGGGGAGAAGGATCAAGTGTCCCAGGGACTGCTCTCCTTCACCAGAGGGAGGGCTGGGAAAAATGTCCGATGCTTGATGGACCCTGGTGGAGGCCAGAGGTACCGCAGCAATCATCATTCAGAAGCAACTCAGAGGGGTGGGACGGATGCTGGATCTCACTGCACATTCCAACCCCCCACGTACAGTCTACAAAAAATTCTCCCATGGACGACCCTAGATGAAGCCTGCCCTGGCCTTCATCAACCTCCAGGACTGACCCTTGGACCTAGTCCTGATTTGCAGCGCTGTACTGGGGCAGCGTTGCACTCCAACCTGGGGTGCAAGCCAGGGGGTATCTGAGGGGTTGTGGTCTAATGTGGAGGTGGAGGCAGGGGTCTGTGACCAGGATGAGGTGCTGGGTCATCCATGGCGGGGCAAAAAGCATAATAAATAAAAGGAAAAAAAGTAATAATCTCCACTCTACCATAAGTAGTAGGAAGCAGGCTGTATTATGTGTCACTACCTTTGAGGAAAACCACACTGCTGGGAATATTTTGCAGGAGCTGTGAAATCAAATTCCAGAAATGGCTTACTCCGTATTCCTTATCTCCAGGGTTCATAGCATCAGATAATGGTGCGAACATAGTCACAGCTCTTTAGAGATGGCACCTACCAACACACACCTTGTTTTGCACATTGTTTAAATCTTCTCATTCATAGTTTCTTAAATGGAAACAGAAATGTTGAATGCCTGTTAGGTCTTGCTAGGAAAATATGTGGGCATTTCAGCCACTCTGTGAAAGCACAAAAAATCCTGAAGGGGTTTTAGAGATCAAACAACTTTCCATTGCATACATTAAAGCATGAAATAACAACCCACTGGAATTCTACATTTTACATGTTGGAAAGGCTTTTTGAACAGGAAAAAGCTATACATGACAGTTCTATGTGATAATGGCGAAAGCCTAAAGGCGATTGCCGTTATCGCTCAGTCATAGTGCCGAAAACATTTTTGGCACTCTGACACCCTCAGCGCACAGGACAACAGTGCTGGAACATGTATTTTAATGCTTCCTGAGGGGGGGTTTCGCTCTCCCCCACACACCCCACCCACATGGGGGCTTCGTCCTCACTCCCCTACTAAAGGATTGTCAATTCCAGGGGTGCATGGAGAGGGGTAAGCATGGAAAATAAAGTTCAGTCTGGCGCAATAAATTACACCAGCGCCGGGCCGAGTACCTCACCCACCCCAACCACAAGCCGACCCCCAATGCTACGATGCAGCTTGGCAATCTACCGCAGCACCACCCCCCTACAGCTCTTCTGCTCCCTTCCAGCCCACACTCACCATGCTTGCTCCCGCGACTGTGCATGTACATATAGCGACATCCTGTCACCCAGTTCGCCCACCCCCTTGTCCGGTCGCCCTACCCTCCCAGCGCCATGAGGGATTTCTCCGGGAAGGAGTCTCCGTTACAGATGGCGCCCTTCCCCATGCGCCCACCTCACGGGATACCGTACATGAATACACCACGTAGAATCAAATAGGTAAAGTAGACATCATGCTCAGTTCCAGCAGTTGAACTCTACTTGAATCTTTGGTCACCTTACTGGAGCCATTTGAGGCTGCCACACATGATGTCAGTGCGGTCAATTCAACTGTAAGTCAAATTCTTCCTCAAACCAGATTTCTTTACATTTTCCTTGATGACATAAAGAAAGACTTTCAGTCAAAAGAAGACACCACCACTGTTATGCTGGCAGATAACTTGATTCTCAGACTGTTGACTGATCAGGAAATAAATGCCATGTTTAAGAATGACACCTATGTTGGCTATGATGCTAGAGCCCCACTTTAAGTGGAACATTGAAGTCATCCTTTCTGCAGGAGAAGACACTGATTATTGAAGAGATCTTCTGCTAAGTAAATGTAGCATTGCCCTACCAACACCATTAACTAATGTACAGCAGTCAGACCCTGATTAACCATCAGAGTGCACCTGAAGCGCAGACAATAGCACATCTGTCAGTTCTTCACAATCACCAGTGTCACAGCAAGGGAAAGGACATGTACAGTACAGCTACTTCTCGGGTATTCTATGTTCAGTGTCAGAGAGGCAAATCACTTCTGAGTTGCCTGAAACAACATGGACCAGTATCCTGTAAAGAAAGTGCAGCTGGTTCATCTGCCAGACTGGTAGCTGTCTCAGGAAGCACAATGATCCAGGAGTATTTTGCAGACCATACTGTGATTGATCTCGAGGAAGATCCATTACTGTATTGGAAACAAAAGAGAACAATATGGCCAGATTTAGCAAATCTTGCAATAATGTACCTCAGTTGTCCGCCTTCAAGCATATATTCAGAACACATATTTAGTGCAGCTGGAGGAATAGTCACTGACCCCGGAACACTGCCGTCCTGCAAATGTGGAACAACTTACATTTCTCAGAATGAATTCTGACAATTTCCCAATTGTCCCAAACACTAAATTATGTGAGTCTGACCCTGAACATGAACAACAGCATGCCAACAGTGATACTGACTATTTTGACTAGGTTGTGTATGAAATGAATTGACTCATCATCACTGCCACCATGCCAGCCACACATGCCACACTACTCATAGTTTTCTTTTGTCAGGCAGCCTCACTCAGAGCAGCTGCACCTCTCATACATATCTCAGTAATGCCCGCCATTGATATAATATTTGGAAACAGCAGCAGGCTCACTCACAGCAACTGCACCCCTCGTACCTGCTTCAGCAATGCCCGCCATGGGTATAATTTTTGGAAACAGCAGCAGGCTCACTAAGAACAACTGCACTTCTCATACCTGCCTCGGCAATGTCCACCATGGGTATAATTTTTGAAAACAGCAGCAGACTCACTCACAGCAGCTGCCCCTCTTGTACCTACCACAGCAATGCCTGCCATGGATATAATTTTTGGAAACAGCAGCAGGCTCAATCAGAGCAGCTGTGCCTCTCATACCTTCCTCAGAAATGTCCATCATGGGAATCATTTTTGGACACATCAGCAGGCTTGCTAAGAGCAGCTGTGCCTTTTGTACCTGCCTTAGTAATGCCCGCCATGGGTATAATTTTTGGGAACAGCAGCAGGCTCGCTAAGAGCAGCTGCACCTCTTGTACCTGTCTTAGCAATGCTCCCCATGGGTATAATGGCTCAGGGCACCTAACAAGCTGTGTAATAGTCCAAACAAAACAGTCTTTCACATTTTTGTTACAGTCAGGGTCAGGTATTCGGGTAGTAGATCAGATCAGACAGTAATTACCCAACCCAACCCGACTACTCTTGTTTTCATCCGAGTATTTTTGGGGTACTTTTGAGGTACCCACAGGTAGTCTTGGTGGTTGGGTATTGTAGTACCTGCCCATCACTGTTTTTTTTTTTACACTTTTCATCTGTATTTCAAGTATCTGCTGCACCCTTTGCAAATAAGATTAACCTAAGCTCTGAGCTGCAAACCTGGAGACCTGTGTTTGAATCCCACAGCCCCCACTTGCATACTGTGTGATCCTGAGCAAGTCACTTAACTTCTCTGTGCTCCCAGGTCGCACCTGTAAACAAACTTTCAACTTAGTGTCTCTCTCCTGGTTAAACAATTGGAAAAAAAAAATCCAGGACACTAAAATGTATAAACCAATAAAAAGTAGGGCTTCATATACAGTACTTTATATTCGGATAGTATAGATATGCTGGGGTTGCTTAGTCTCTTACAGATTATTAGTTTCAGGACCTGGGTTGTCAAGCCCAATGTTCTTTTTACAAGTATTTAAAGAATAGATACATTATATGAACTTTTTTCAGCCAGTAGTCCAAAATTAATTTTAATTCATTTCTCAGCCATTCATTTAAAGAACAAAGTTAAAACTGAGCAATGTACATCACTTGCTGAATTTTACATACAGTACATTTGACCAACAGTAAGTTTGGTGATCTTGTGTACAATTCATAGTAGTGCAATATTCTAGGTATAAGATTTCCAGATGATTAGAAAAGCAGTTAGGTACTAGGGAGAGGTATTGCTTTTACTAAACAGCACTAAAATAGATGTGATAAGTTGTTACTTACTAGGACAGAAACCCACAATAGTCTTGTAATGTAGAAGCTGAAGAAACCTAAAGAATAATGCAACTGTAAATGCCTTTTAATTACAGATACTGCACAAATCTATCAGTTATTACTTATGCATTACAAAACCATACAGTGACACTTTTTATTTATTTTGGGGGGATCTTTCCTAAAATCATCCCCAGTTTGCCATCCTCCTTTGTAACCACAAAGGCACCACATTTTACAATGATGCCATTTGTCAGGAGTATAAGAAAGGTAACCCATGTTATGTACCTTTTTTATACAGTCCCAACCAGAAATATGTTTGACTCCAATGTTTTGTGGTGCATCGTAGTCTGTCATTGCTGCTGCAGCAGCCCATACATTAAAATAATAGCTTAACAATAGTTTATTTAGTTTGGATAATAGTTTTCAAATGGGACTGTGCTGAAATTTGCTGGAGTCAGCCATTTTACGTCATGCAGCAGAAATGAACATGCTGCTGGTTGGAACAGTCTGTCGTAAGGAGTACTTACATAGGGCTCCATATTCAGAGCAAGCTGTGTGCCCCATGCAGACAGGAGCTCTGTGCAGCAAACAGTGAACAGCAATAACTGTTTCTTCAATAGGCAGATGATCACTCTCTGCCATTCAGATAGCAGTCAGCTGAGGTGTTGCACAGAGGGCTGTGAAGATCACCATTGCTAATGCCAGATATTGACATCATTGTCTGGGGTGAGGGGTGTCTGGGTAGAAGATCAGGACTGTTTGAGTTAGTAGGGGGTGTGGGTTGTACTTTTGGAGTGCTAAGTGGTCCACTAGACCACTATGGGCTGCCAGGGGTAGGCAGGGGGAGAGACGGATTGAGTGCCCAGTGGCAGCTCTCTCTCTCTGGGGAGGGTGGTGTGTCTGTCCTACTGCTATATTGCTCTCTACCGGATGAACCCAGGGTTGGAAATGCAGTCAAGACACACAGTGGGAGGGGCAGCGTCAGCCGAGGGCCCTGGGAGGAGTTGCATCTTGACGCATGCCTCCCAATTGGCTCTCCTAGAGTGCCGGCGACTGCGGGGTAAGGGCTTAACAGAAACACGGAAAATGGCTCCATCACTCCTAGGTGATAGCCTCTCCAATGCCAGACCATGTCACCAGCCACCACCAGGGCAGACTCTGTTGTGTACCACCCGTTCCACCATTGTTGGGGGGAAGGTAAGGTGAGTCCCTCTCTCGCCCCGCCCAGGGGGTATACCGGGAACTTACCTTGGGGTCTCTGAGTGGGGGTCACTCAAGGAGCAGACTCCTGGTGTGACAAAGGGGCAATGTGAAGGTTAAGGGGTCCTGACTGAGTGGAGGACAGGGTGGGGAAAGGCAAATAAACAGAAAGTACAAAACAAAAAAGAAATACGTAGAACTGTATACCTGTTTCTTCAGTTTATGATCCAACTTTGAAGAGTGTCTGCAGTCTAGAAAGGATTATGGCATTGGACCCCCCCAATGGGTAAGTAAGAGCTTGGAGGGTGTAGGGTGGTGGGTGCTGAGTGGGAGGGTTGGGTAGGTAACAGGAACAGCCACAAAAGACATTGATGAGCAGTTTTCTTATTACAGGGTTTAAAAAAAAATGAGGATACCGGATGGTGACTCTGGGGGATTGAACACCCCCACTGTCACTCTTATGTTTCTGTGGGGGTGGGAGGTGGGCACCAGAGGAGGGTTGGGTGGGGAATATGAGTAAAAAAAATGAGGATTTTGGATGGGCACCCCAGTGTCACTCTTATGTTTCTGGAGGTGGGTGGGTTGGTGGGCACTAAGAGTGAGGGTCAGGTTGGAGAATATGAATTTAAAAAAAATGAGGATTCTGGATGGTGACACTGGAGGACTGGGCACCCCCAGTGTCACTGTTATGCTCCGGGGGGGGGTGCTGGTGATGGGCCCTGAGACAGAGGGTCAGGTAGGAGAATATAAAAAAAAACATGGCAGCATCCTGATCACGACCATGGGGGAATGGTCAACCCCAGTGTCGCTCTTATGTTTATGCGGGGTGGGGTTGCTGAGAGGGAGGGTCAGGTTGCAGATATCTCTAATAAAAAACCAAAAACAAATGACAGTCATGGCAGAACACGGCACACTCCATCATGTCCAAGATGGCTGGTGCACTCTACTGCACATGTGCAGAGTAAAGACATGTCTGTAGTACAGAGAAGATTATGGCATTGGACCCCTGATGGGTAAGTAAGAGCTTGTGGGGATGCGGGGGTGGGTGAGTGGAAGGGTCAGGTGGGGGGGGCAGAAATGGCTGCAAAAGACATCGATGGGCATTTTTCTTTTTACAGGGTTTAAAAAAAAACAGAGGATACCGGATGGTGACACTGGGGAATTGAACACCTGCAGTGTCACTCTTATATTTCTGGAGGCGGGTGGGTGCTGAGAGGGAGGGTCAGTGGGAGAATACGAATAAAAAAAAACAATGATTCCAGATGGCAACAAGGGGGGACTGGCCACTCCCATGTTTCTGGGGGTGGGAGTAGGCACTGAGAGGGAGGGTTGGTGGGGGAATATGAATAAAAAAACGAGGATTCTGGATGGTAGCACTGGAGGATTGGACACTCCCAGTGTCACTCTTATGCTTCTTGGGGGTATGGGTAGTGGGCACTGAGAAGGAGGGTTGGGTAGGGCAATATGAAAACAATAAACATGGCGGTGTCCTGATCACAACACTGGAGGATTGGGCACCCCAAGGGTCACTCTTATGTTTCTGGGGGGGAGTGCTGAGAGGAAGGGTTGGGTGGGGGACATGTCAAATAAAAATAGGGCAGTCATGGCAGAACATGGCATACTCCGCCTTGTCCAAGATGGCTGCCACACTGTACTGTGCATGCACTAGTAATTGTGCATGCGTAGTGGAATGCAGCTGGCATCTTGGACATGGCAGAGTGTGTCATGTTCTGCCGTGACAGTCATTTTTTTTTTTTTTAATTAGAGCTTCCCCCTACCTGACCCTCCTTCAAGCACCCCCCCCCCGAAACATAACAGTGCCGCTGGGGGTGCCCAATCCCTCAGTGTAGCAATCAGGATGCTGCCATTCTTTTTTAAAGTAACAAAATTGTGCAGAGCAAGTGGAGTGCTCCACAGACGCAGAGGTGGCTGGGTGCCACTCCAACATGCTGTTCAGGCAGAAGGAATGCTGAGTCTTTTTATGTTGATTGCATGCAGCACAAGAAACATATTGGGACAGTTTTCTCAGAAGCAGATTGTGGAGGAGAGGCACTGTTGTGGCCAGTGCCCCTACAGCCTGCAAAGGCTTTTCTCGCTTCCCCAATGCCTTTGAACGCTGCTGCTGACACAAGTTTGGAACCTTGCCACCAACTTGTGACAATTTCACCGCTGCAATCAAGGACCGCCTCATCATTGAAGTGTCAGCTATCCACTGCAATGAGGGAGTGACACGTCATTGCAGGGCGGAACTTCCAAACCCTGATATTATTTGTGAACATGGAGGCGGCTTGCTGCCGTGTTCACAAACAGTATAACTCCCCCATCGGCAAAATCAACATTGGGGCACCAAAGCCGATGGGGGAGCCCACTCACCATCAGCATTCTGTAAGCAACCCCCGCCCCCGCTTTTATTATCTTCCAATGGTGTGCCCAATCTCCATCGGCTACTGCTGCCCCACCCAAAGAAAGAGTCCTTTGGCACACTGGGAGCCCACCCCTGCATGCCACATGCCCCTGTAATGCAAAAAACGGTCCCGCAATGTCTTTTTTTTTTACCTGAAAAAAAGGAGATGGTCCCCTGGCGATGTCCCTGGCCCCTCTGCCAAAACCTGCACCCACCCACAGCACACCCTGCCTCCCCACACCCCCCACCCCATACTTACCTCCAGAGTCCAGTGCGATGATCTTCAGTGGACCAGGAACACGTCTGCACTTTTCAAAGCCGACCACAAACTGAGGAAATGCCAGTAAGCTGTATAATGTAATAAACAGGGTTTTTTCCAACTTTAATGCATATCTCAGTCATTTTTTGGAAATCTGGCACCAAATTTTCAACATGGGGTTTTTGGGACCCCTCCTCATGAATTCTTGAACTGTCATGGCGTTAATCAGCCATGAAAGTGTTCATGAGGTGGGCTTTCAAAAAGCCTACGCTGAAAATTTGGTGGAAAAAATCCAAAAAATGACTGTTTTATGAGCATGCAATGTGCAGTTGCTACGCACGCTTATAGCTTCATGAATTTGCAATATTTTCAGGCCAGATTTTCAACACTGGCATTTTGTCACACCTCCTTTGTGAACAGTATAGCTGTCATTGTTCACATCCTGGCGGAAATGTGTTTACGCACTTCCGGTGCAGAATAGCGTGGTCGCTGTGGGAAATCAGGGTTCAGGACAGATTAAGAAAATGACATTGACACCGTTAATGGGTAGAGGTCCTAAAATGCCTATGTTGAAAATCTGGTAACGATACTCCATAAAATAACTGTGTTATGAGCGTGTGTTGCACAGTTTGCACTCACGCTCGTAACTTTGTAAAATTATAATATTTTCACTCCAGATTTCCAATATTGCCATTTTCCCACACCTACTTATGAACAGTACAGCTGACATTTTTCCCATCCTGGCCGAAATGTGTTTTTGCACTTCCAGCACAGAACAGAGCGGTCGCTGTGGGAAATCACTGTCCGGGACAGATTAAGAAAATGACAGTGATACTGTTCATGAGCAGAGGTCCTAAAATGCCTATGTTGAAACTTTGGTGATGATAGCCCATCAAATGAATGTGTTACAAGTGTGTGTTAACTTCGTAAATTTGTAATATTGTCACACCAGATTTTCAACAGTGCCATTTTTTCACACCTCCTTATGAGCAGTATAGCTGTCATTTTTCACATCCTGACTGAAATGTGTTTTCACAATTCCAGTGCATAATAACGTGGTTGCTGTGGGAAATCACTGTTCTGGACAGATTAAGAAAATGACAGTGGCACTGTTCATGAGCAGAGGTCCTAAAATGCCTATGTTGAAAATTTGGTGACAAAATTCCATAACATGACTGTGTTACAAGCGTGCGTTGAACTGTTTCCACGTACCCTTGTAACTTCGCAATTTTGTAATATTTTCATGCCACATTTTCAACAGTAGCATTTTTCCTCACCTCCTTATGAACAGTACAGCTGCCATTTTTCACATCCTGGCTAAAATATGTTTTTGCACTCCTGCCGGAGAATAGCACGGTCACTGTAGGAAATCACTGTTTGGGACAGATTAAGATAGACTGAGTGGGAGAGGGGAGTGACCGAGCTCAACTGAGCTCTGTCAGAACTGCTGCGGATTTGTTTGTGGGCAGAAAAAGGCCCCAACCCAAGTACAAAAGGGCAGCCTGCAGCACTGGGAGAAACAGAATGAGAGAGCGAGTGACGGAGGGGGAGTAAGCAAACTCAGTGGAGCGCTGTCAGGACTGCTGCGGATTTCTTTGTGGGCAGAAAAAGGCATCCATGCCGGCAGAGGCCCAGTACAAAAGGCGGCCTGCAGCGGTGGGAGAAACAGTATGAACGAGTGAGACAGGGGGACTGAGTGAGCTCAACGGAGCTCTATCAGGACTGCTGCAGATTTCTTTGTGGGCAGAAAAAGGCGCCAATGCAGCCAGGAACCCATTCATAAGCACAGCCTGCAGCGCCAAGAGAAACAGAATGAGCGAGTGACAGAGTGGTAGTGAACGAGCTCAACAGAGCTCTGTTGTGACTGCTGTGGATTTCTTTGTGGCAGAAAATGCGGCAACGCAGGCAGGAGCCCAGTACAAAAGGCCAGCTTGCAGCACTGGCCAAAATGGAATGAGTGAGTGAGAGAGCTCAATGGAGCTGCGTCGGGACTGCTTCAGATTTCTTTCTGGCCAGAACAAGCCACCAATGCAGGCCAGAGCTCAGTACAAAAGGGCAGCCTGCAGCAGCAGGAAACACAGAATGAGTGAGTGAGGGAGGGGTAGTGAGTGAGTGAGCTCAACAGAGCTCTGTTGGGACTGCTGCAGATTTGTTTGTGGGCAGAAAAAGGCAACAATACACACAGGGGCCCAGTACAAAAGGGCCACCTGCAGTGGCAGGGAAACCAGAATGAACTAGTGAGAGAGGAGGAGTGAGCGAGCTCAATGGAGCTCTACTGTAACTGCTGCAAATTTCTTTGTAGGCAGAAGAAGGCAGCAATGCAGGCAGAAGCCCAGTGGAAAAGGGCAGCCTGCAGCGCCGGCAGAAATGGAATGACCAAGTGAGAGAAGGGGAGTGAGCAAGCTCAACATAGCTTTGTCAGGACTGCTGCAGATTTCTTTGTGGGCATGAAAATGCACCAACAGAGGCAGGAGCCCAGTACAAAAGGGCAGCCTGTTGCACCAGGAGAAACAGAATGAGTGAGTGACACACGGGGAGTGAGCAACCTCAATGGAGCTCTGTCAGGACAGCTGTGGATTTCTTTGTGGGCAGATAAAGGTGCCACCGAAGGCAGGAACCCAGTACAAAAGGCCAGCCTGCAGCGCCGGCAGAAACAGAACGAGTGAGTGAGAGAGGGGGAGTCAGCAGGCTCAACAGACCTGTGTCAGAACTGCTGCAGATTTCTTTGTGGGCAGAAAAAGCCACCAAAAGAGGCAGGAGCCCAGTACAAAAGGGTAGCCTGCAGCGCCAGGAGAAACAGAATGAGCGAGTGAGAGGGGGGAGTGAGCCACCTCAACGGAGCTCTGTCGGGACAGCTGCAGATTTCTTTGTGGGCAGAACAAGGTGCCAATGCAGGCAGGAGCCCAGTACAAAAAAGCAGCCTGCAGCACCGGGAGAAACAGACTGAGTGACTGACAGAGGGGCAGTGAGCGAGCTCAACACACCAACGCAATCAACATTCGGCATTGACAAATGCTTGTTTTAATAGTGAGAGGTCTGCAGGGCTCTGCTCACTGCAGCCCTATTAGCTAGATGTCACTTAAGGATCAAAGCAGAAATCTTCCCTAATGAATATGTGTTCCACAAGTAAATAAGATTAATTTTTCATCTCTCAATGTATGTAGAGAAGGCTAATTTCACAAAGGCTATTCAAGTTTATGATTTTTCTGTTTAAAAGGAGTTGAACTGAGAGATGAATGGGTTAATAAGGGTGCTACCTCAGATCACAAGTTGTGGACTGTTGATTAAAAAATGTGGAGCCATGAGGCTAACATTTATTATGATGTGTGAAAGTGCACAGCTGAATCAGGAATACAGGGAAACCCTGAAAACACAGTGAAGTGGCCCCTGCTCCCATCCTGCCTAGGCCAGCTACAGTACTTGCCAGGGAGCAGTCAGCTCCTGGACCACACAGGAAAATAAGAACTAATAAACTGGAAAAGAAGAGAAAATACTGTTCAAAAATATTTATTTTTATTTATTGATAAACATCAGATAACACTTTGAGTCAAAGACTCCTTTACAAAGGTTCCACGTCATACATAAGAAAGAGACAACAGTGTACAGAGTAACAAATAACATAGTAGTTAAAGACAGTGGTTACAGAATGCTTGCAGATGATTACAGAAAATACAAAACACAAAAATAGCAGCTGGGAATACAGGGTAACAGAGAGCTGCTGAACAAGGTGCAAAAGTGCAAAAAGGTTGCAGGTATAAGCATAGCATTTCAGGGCGATGGTGCTAGCCATGCCCAGGAGTTATTCGTTGGCCAAGGCTGGACAGAGATGTCCATTGTCATGGTATAGGCATGCCCAGGGGCGGCAGACCAGAGTTATGTCCGTAGTCATGGGGAGATGGGGGGTGGTAGAAAATGGAAGGTTAGGTTTAGGGGCAGTCACATACTGATCCCTGAGTAATGAGGTCCTTTAGTTGGGACTTGAACCGACCAAGTTTGAGTTCAGTGAGGAGGGAGTTTTGGAGTGAGTTGAGCCAGGATGGAGCCAGATATCGAAACGTTCTTTGGCCAGAGGTGGTCTTGCAGCAAGGTACCCTAAAGTGGGTAGTTGCTGACTGCCGTGTGAGGTGGCTGGACAGTGGGGCCTGAAGTAGTGGGGAGAGGGCTGGAGGGAGTAATCCTGAAGTGATTGTCTTTGTGAAGAGGCAGGCCTGGTGCTTTAGCATTCCATCAAAGTTGAGCCAGTTTGCTGAGGTGTAGAGAGTGCATGTATGTGCAAGTCTAGGACAGCCTGTAGAAAATCTGCAGGCCTTATTGAGGGCCAGTCTAATCTTGTGTAGGTGGGTGGTGTCGGCTGCACCAGAGATGATGATACCATAGTCAGTTAGGGATAGAATAGATGTAGAGATGGCTAGGCAAAGAGATTCAGGAGGCAGGCAGTGCTTATAGCGGTGAAGGAGACCTATTAATCGTGGGAATAATATGGATGTTGGAGTTTGCCACAAACACGGTTAAAAATAAATGTTTAGACAAAATGGGGACATATTAGGAAAACAGAAAAAAAAAGTCTGAACACAGAATAGGCTACTAGAGGGGGTTTCCACAGGTGAGGGGTCCAATCAATTTATTTGTTTATGCCAAATCTGGGAATGGGTGCCTCAAACCTCTCTATCCGGTACGTCTCCCTAGAGGGTTACTTTCTGCTTATATCTCCATCTCTTGGTGGTGTGGTGATTTTCTCTATGTCATGAAGCTGAACATAGTATCTAGGTAATGGAGAGTGCATAGCTCCCCACCATTACGTTTTTTTTTTTGTGCTGTTTACTCTTGACGCTGGAATACTGTATGTTTTTTTCCATGTATCCTATATTGGGTTGCAAGGACATTTGTAAATATAAGTCACTCACTGGGACTGACAGGTGATAAAGTCTGTAATCAAGAATTCATCTTCCTAATATGTATTGTGAATAATTTTTGTTTTGGGAATATTAATGAGGTAAAGTTGCCTGTTGCAGATTGGATACATAGCATGTGTATATCTCTCCTAAGGTTTTTTTTGTTTTGTATTGTTGGTGAAATAGGGGGGTTTCAGATTTGTCCACTCCTGTTGACTGAAGTACTTTTCAATGCTTATTAATTATTGTCTCTGCAACATGCAATTACAGTTTTGGGGAACTTAAGACAATCATTAAGAGTATTCCATTTTCAGATTTATTGTGGGATAAAAATCAATGACTGGTTTGTAGAACTGTCTCTATATAAGACATTTTCTGAACTCTTTCTACAGATTAAGAAAAACAAAGAATGAATAAAAAATATAACTGTCTGTGCATACATTAGTGTTGACTTATCTGATATTCTTATACTGATAATCTATTAAGCAAACTGCCTTTCTTCACATGTGACTAGTTACACAGAAACAATAGTAACAATGGATTGAGAACAAACATTAAAACAAACACTGACAAATACAATTTGTTCAGAAAACAACTTCAAAGCTTTTACCTTAAAGCCAATTAAATTACAATAATCAGTAATATCCCCTGGCATTTTGCTGAAGAAAAAAACTTGTATCCCTGCATTACAATAATTTCTGTCCAAGGGATGTTAAGAAAGTAGTATTTTAAACACACACCTACTCTGTGATCTTTTACCAAGGGTATTGATTGATCCATGAAAAAGTTCAGAAATAGAACTGGGCAACAAACCAAGATCAATTTTCTGTAAAAACAATGAAACATGATAATAACATTTATTATCTAATGAAACACAGCCCATGAACAGATACTGTTGGCAGTCCTGTGTTGTTCTTTGTAAGCTGGTCACAAACTGACAAATACTATTATATGTGACATAGATCCTGGACAGCACCCTCCCCATCAATGAAAAATAAATTAACAACCCATAATCCAGTATTGCAAGCAACAGGCTAGTTTGTTCTGAGCACTTAGTTACTGAAATGGCCCTTGCCTGGCAGGTATAAGTGATACCCTGAAGGGCACCTTTATGAGAACATGGAACAAACACATATGCTAGAACAAATCACTTTTAATTATTTTGTTTCTGGTAAACAAACTTAGATTATTAGAATTTATATATATAAACTCTGACATGATGGTTAGTTTTCTTAGTGTCTGAAGAAGGGCCCTGTGTTGATCTTCGAAAGCTTGTGTGCAGAACAGTCTTTTGGTTACTGTAATAAAATATGACTTCACTATGACCAAATACATCACTACCAAACTATAAAAGAATGATTTAAGTAGTGGCAGTGAAATCACTCTATACAAACACACTCAAAAGTCTGCATATACCTACCAACATCCCACTCATGGTTGACAAAAGAAGTAGAATCTGCTTTATTGAGATTTGGAATTCTATCCAGAATACACATGTAATCAAAACATGACATGGGATCTTTAGCTTCTAGTTAGACCACCGCTAAAAAAGAGTCAGACCTCATTTTAACACCTGATCCAATGGCACCTGTAACTGTGTAGTATCCCTTTAGTGTTGAAGTGCAGTATAGGGGATAATGTATGGGCCATTGGGCACAACAAACCTGAGTTGGCATTGAGATGTTGTCATGCCAACAACCCACCTAACCTCAAGAGCAAAGCTCAAGAGGTCTAGCTGTCTTGACAACACTGAGCTGCTAATGTAACCCCCTTACAAATGGGGGTTCCTAAAAGCCTTTCCGGAGCTGCTTAAGAGCTCCTTGCCTAACTGGTGCTCGGCGCAATGCCGCCAAAATGAGGCAGCTGTGAGTGTTTTTTAAAGCCTCCAGTACTGTCACTTAAGAGCTGCCTGCTCACAGGCTTCAGTGGTTTGTACAGGGGGGACTGGGGTTTCCTTACTCGAATCTCGCCTCAGCTGTGGTGAAATCGCTCCCATTTTGTAGTCGCTGCAAGTGTGAAAGGGAGTCTGACTGATAGATGTAGCTGTTTTGCTATAATCGTTTAGAGTGTTAGTGTAATTACAGTTTGTCTAACCTGCTTCCCTTGCAGCTGGGACTTTGTGTGCTTGGCCCCTCCATTTCGGACCTGGACTATTGAACTGGGCCAATGGTGAGTGAGGGGTAATTGAAATGGAAATCTTTTGAGCCTACCAGGATCAGGACTCATTTTGGAGCCGGCTGGCCATAGGGGATACAGCCAGTCTTTCTGGGAAATGAAGTTCTGGACTACGGTGCCCTTTTTGCACCAATGGGGACTGACTTAAGTGACTAGTATCTGCAGCCCACCAATGGGATCGGGTGTGGCCTGAACTGAGAGTCCTTGCCCAAACTGCCAAGGGGCAGAGTCATTGTGGCTGTGAGCGAGGAAGGAGCTCTGGGCTCCTGTGCCATTGAGTTTTCACGTGGGAAGCGCGTGTGGAAGGCCAGAGTTGGGCGGCTTGAACGCCATCAAGTTCGGACAGAATCCGCTAGGTAGCGGTCAGAAGAGACTGTACAAAAGCGCAGCTAACTACCAGACTCACCCTGTAGAGGACTGGAGAATTTGCTTCAATCGCGCTCGGTCTGTCAGGACAAGTGAAGCTGCGTCATTGAGCCCGGCGTACTGCAGTGAAAGTGGTTGGGAGGATACAGCAGCTGCCTGGTATGGTACCCCTCTGCTCTTCATATAAATGTGTGGAGAAGTGGTTGAATTCCAGGCTCGGTCCTGCAAGCGGTGTGAGAACGATCTTTCTACTGGAGTTGTGAGTACTAAATCAGGGTAGCTCCCTGTCATATGTTCATAGTGAGGACAAGATTAGTCTGGCTGCTTTACTGGCTACACGAACTGAGCCTGCTAGCTCTACTTAATCCCCGTAGGAGTCAAATGCTGGTTTTCTGCATCAGGGCCCCAACCAGCTGCAACGAGAGGCTGGCATTCTATTGCCTGGGTACCCGGAGACAGTGACTCATAGGTTAGGCCTGTACACAGTGCCCTAGGTGTGTGTGTGTATATATATATATATATATATATATATATATATATATATATATATATATATATATATATATATGTATATATTAGAGTGGTAAGCTAATTAACCTGATTTCCCCCAGTCCTTGTTATCTCCCCTAAATAAATCAGATTGGTTGTTTTGCAAAGGTAAACTGACTGAACTGTGTGTTTATGTTGAATTACTGTACAGTGGTTATTTTATAACTGCATCTTACTTTTCTGGGGGTCCCCAGAGCAAGCTGATTGAACCAAGCCTAGGGGAAAGTGTATATGGCAAGGGTACTGTGGTTTATTCATGTGGGCCACTAGTGGGAAGAAAGGGGGGTTGCAGTGACCCAGAGGGCCATGACCCAGTCATATCAGACTGTTCCAGCCCCGACCTCTGGGTGGAGAAACCCGCCATTGGATCAAGGCCCCTCAACCAGCTAATGTCACAGCAGGCAGGGGTAGTAGCCCTTGGGATAACACCCCCTAGTGGTTACATTTTGGAGGCATTGCTGGGATTAGCGTCCCCTAGTGGCCAAGTAGACAAAGTACCTCAACATGGCCAAACTAAAAGAAAAACTGGAGGGGGATATCATGGCTAAGATTAAGTTGGACCCAGTTAAGACAATGGTGCATAAACTGATGGGGTGGGGGGCAGCTGAAGAGTTGGATTTCCAGAAAATTGTGTTACTACTGGATGTACCTCTGGGGACAAAGAACACTGATCTTGTTTCTGCAGTGGAGCGTGTTAAATGTTTAGGCAAGGTAGAGGTGAAGGTGCGTATGGCTGATCTACTCAACCAGACCTTGCAGGTGCTACTCTTATGCAGTATAGTTATAGACCCCGAGAGGGTACCCCCAGTAATTTACCCAGAAGGTGCCCAACAGGGGTGGAGGGTCATTCACATCCGAAGAGGGTACATCACCCCAGGGGGTGTCCCCAAGACTAATAGTCAACTGTTTAAATTCCTAGCTGTGGAAGGGAGGACTAATCAGGAGTTACTGCAGGCATTGGACCTTTCTAGTGACCCCACCCCCAAAGCCTCCCCAGGTACCTCTCCCGGGCCCCGCAAGAGTTCTATTCTGGCTTCACCTCCCTTAGTCGTCCCCCCTATACAGCTAGATTCCTATTGTAGACTAAAACTTTTTTCTGGCACTGTGCCTGTCCCCTCGGGGGAAGATGATTTGGAGGCTTGGATGGACTACGCTACCCCTCTAGTCGAAAAGTGGCATTGCTCTGAGGGGGAGACATGAAAAAGACTGATGGAGAGCCTGAGGGGCCCAGCTTTGGAAGCCATTTGTTTCTTGCGGGCTACTAGCCCCGAAGCCACTGCAGTAGAGTACCTTTCTGCCTAAGAGGGGGTGTTTGGGAGTACAGAAATCGGGGAAGACTTATTATGGAAGTTCAAGTCCACCAAACAATGGAGGAATGAGAAATTGTCAGTCTTTGTCACCAGGGTGGAAAGGGCATTGCAAAAAGCTTATCGAAAAGGGGGGGTAACTGCCACAGCCTTGAACCAGGTCTGACTAGATCATATTTTGAAATCTGATAGGTTTTCCAGTGTGATATTGTTAAAACTTAGGTTACATGACCGACGGGCTGCCCCTCCTGAATACTGTCAATTGATGAGGGAGATTCGAGAAGTAGAGACTGATGAAAAGGGGTGGGAACCCTATGTGGGACTTGTGAATCTATGCCAGATCCCTGAATCCAGTGAACCAGATGTGATCCACCCCTCAAGGGGGTCTGATGCTTCTCCTGTACCCCCAGATGCCCAGGGAGGAGTGGGGGTGCATGCTATTTCCTCTGATCCCCGGGTAGAAAGTGATTTGAGGGCCGAGATTAGAGATTTGCGAGAACTGTGAGGGACTTAAAGCAAACTGCTGCCCACCCTGTTAAGTTTGGGGAACCTGAGTTATCTAGAAATAAACACCCTTGCCAAGAGGAGCCCTCCAGAACCCATGACGCCCCCCAGCAGGTGAGATATCTCCCTCCCAACAAAGACCCCCGAGATACTAAGTTCTGCTACCATTGTGGGGAGGATGGACAATTTCAGGCTGAGTGCCGGTTACCAGAGAATTTAAGGAGGGTCAACAGCAGGCTAGTCGCCTGGCTTCGCAAGACCCATACCAGGCCTCCGGGAGAGCCTCCTAGGAAGAGTTTTGTGACCCGGGCCAATGCCCAAGCAACCTCCAAAGCTATGCCCCTCAAATGGTCTGATGTGGTGGGGCCCTCAATGGAGACCACCATGAGAGTGAATGGAGTACCCACCTGGGCTGTGCTGGACAGTGGCTCCCAGGTGACCATTATGTTCCAGTACTGGTATCAGAAACACTTGCCTGAGGTGCCTCTGCAACCTTTGGATGGACTACATGTTTGGGAGCTGAGTGATAAGGCCTACCCTTATTCTGGGTATATCCAGATCTGGTTGTCTTTTCCTACTTCTGTGGCTGGGGTGGCTGAACAAGAGGAAACCTTGGCCCTAGTATGTCCCCCCACTGGATTGTATGATGGGGTACCCTTGTTAATTGGAACCAATGCTCACATGTTTGGTCGTTTGGCGTGGTTGTGCTCTGAAAAACAGATGTCCAGGACTCGGCGAGCTCTCAGAATACCCGACTTGATTCAGAAGGCCCACGAGACTCAGAGAAAGGCTGGCCAGGTGGAACCCGAAGGCCTGGTGGCTGTCGTCTGGAAGAAGGATCCAGAACCATTGCTACTAGCCCCAAATGCCCAGTGTGTTTTGCAGGGGGAAGTCCAGATTAAAAAAGATGTTAAGAATAAGATATTGATGCTGGATGCACCCTGTGACGGGAAGCTGCCAGAGGGGTTGCTGGTTAAATTCTGTATCTTACCTGCTAGAGCCCATGCCTTTGCCAGGAGAGTAATGGTTCAAGTGCATAATGTATCTGATCGAGAGATTCGAGTAAAACGGGGTTGCACCCTGGCTACGGTGCACTGTGCCGATACTGCTGTCCTTCCCCACAACAAGACTCTTGGGAGAGGTGACCGAGTGACCCCCGAGCTATTTGATTGCGGTGATTCCCCACTACCAGCAGAGTGGAAGAAAAGGATCAGTGAAAGGCTCGCCCAGAGGGAACAGGTGTTTTCCTTGAAGGAATGGGATGTACGATGTGTGCAGGGGGCTGAGCATCACATCTGGCTGAAGGATGAGCGACCTTTCCATGAGCGATCTCGACGCCTAGCCCCTGCTGATATAGATGATGTAAGGCGCCACCTGCAGGAGATGCTCGCCACTGGGGTGATACAAGAATCAAGAAGCCCCTACGCATCCCCTATTGTGGTAGTGAGAAAAAAGAATGGAGCAGTCTGGATGTGTGTGGATTACCGTACTCTAAACCGGCGGTCCACACCAGACCAGTACACCATGCCACGCGTCCAGGACGCCTTGGACTGTCTAAATGGCAGTAAATGGTTCTCTGTGTTAGACCTCCACAGTGGGTACTACCAGATCCTGATGGCTCTGGAGGATCGAGAAAAGACTACTTTCATTTGCCCCTAGGCTTCTACGAGTTTGTACGGATGCCCCAAGGAATTTCAGGTGCCCCTGCTACGTTTCAGCCTCTGATGGAGCGTGCTGTGCGGGACAAGAATTTGCTCGAATGTTTGGTTTACCTAGATGATGTCATAGTGTTTGTCAGCTCCTTGGAAGAACATGAAAGCAGGTTGTTCAAAGTCCTGGATTGACTGGAAGATTTTGGTATCAAATTATCTATAGATAAGTGCCAATTCTTTCAAACCTCATCAAATATGTAGGGCACATAGTATCCACTGAGAGCATAGAGACTGACCCCAGCAAAGTAGAAGCTTTGACTACTTGGCCCCAACCAAAGAATTTGAAGGAGCTGCAATGGTTCCTGGGGTTTTGTGGGTATTACAGACAATTTATCGAAGACTACTCTCAGGTGATCCGCCCTCTGCTTAACCTTATGCAGGGATATCCCCCAACTCATAAAAAGTATAGGAAGGCTGCACCCTCTGGGACTGAAAGAAATTATTTCCACCCAAATGATGTGTTTGGCACCTTCTGGACTGCTGATTGTGAGGAAGCTTTTCATGACATCATATATCAACTTACTCATGCCCCAGTGCTGGCCTATGCTGACCCTGCCAAACCATATGTTCTTCATGCTGACGCCAGTCTGCAAGGATTGGGGGCCGTACCGTATCAAGAACACCCAAACATTCTAAGACCTGTAGCTTTTTCCAGCAGAAGTTTGACTCCTTCATAAAAGAATTACCCCGTGCACAAACTAGAGTTCCTGGCTCTGAAGTGGGCCATTGTTGATCAATTTCATGACTACTTGTATGGTGCTAAGATATTGGTGAAGACTGATAACAACCCCATGACCTATGTGCAGACTTCAGCTAAGCTGGATGCCACGGGCCATAGGTGGCTCTCTGTGTTGTCAACCTACAACTACGCTGTTGAATATAGAGCAGACCTGAACAATACAGATGTTGATGCCCTCTCCTAGACGCCCGTGTCCCGAGTTGATTGGGTCCGGTTATCAGAACCTGACGTAAAAATCCTGTGCCAAAAATTTGACAGAGGAACAGGTGTCTCCTGATGCTGTGGACTGCACGGTGGACTGCTTGAGGCCATCGGAGAACTGCTTACCTGCTGCTTACTGTCATTTCTCTGCATTAGGCACTAGTGCACTGCCACAATTCAATAATGATAGCCTCCAACAGGCTCAATCCTGAGATTGCATGATAAACCCTGTCTTGGAAGCTCTGCAAGGAGGGAGAGATGTGTCAAAATTGGGTTCCTCTGACCTGAGAACTGCGCTGTTGTACAAAGAAGAACCAGAGTTGAAACTGATTGATAGACTGTTGTACAGGGAGACCATGGGTGAAGAGGGGCGAGTAGTCAAACAACAACTGGTGTTGCCCACTGTTTTTAGAGAACTGGTGTTGAGGTCCCTACATAATCACATGGGATATCTCGGCATAGATCGAACCCTTGACTTAGTGCGGTCCCGATTTTATTGGCCAGAAATGGGTGCTGATGTGGAGCAGTATATCAGGACCTGTGGCCGATGCTTACAAAGAAAGGCCCTGCCTCAGTGGACTGCCCCTGTGGTCAACATCACCACTAGTGCCCCTATGGAACTGGTTTTCATCGATTTCCTGAGTTTAGAACCAGATCTGAAGAACATCAGTAATATATTGGTAGTTACTGATCATTTCACCCGGTATGCACAGACTTTTTCTACTAAAGATCAGAAAACAACCACGGTGGCCAAAGTACTTGTTGAGAATTTCTTTGTTCACTATGGGGCCCCACAGCGAATTCATTCCGATCAGGGGAGAGATTTTGAAAGCCGCCTGATTAAAGAAATGGTATCCTTGTGGGGGGTACAGAAGTCAAGAACCACCCCGTACCATCCTCAGTGTGATCTCCAACCTGAAAGGTTCAATCACACTTTGCTTGATATGTTGGGCACACTGCACCCTAAAGACAAGCCTAGATGGAGCCAGCAGATCAGCACCTTGGTACATGCCTATAACTGCACCAAAAGTGATGCCACTGGATTTTCCCCATATAGACAGATGTTTGGAAGGGAAGCCAGGTTGCCAGTGGATGTTTGTTTTGGAGTTTCTCCTGATGGGGTTCAGGCGGTTAATCATCTACAGTATGTGCAAAAGTTGAAGGCCCAGCTCAATCATGCCTATCAACTAGCCAGACCATGGCTGCTAAGTGAAACCTGGTCAATAAAGAAAGGTATAATAAGAAAGTGAAAGCAATGGAACTGAGAGAAGGGGATAGAGAGCTATTGAGGAATTTCAGACTGCATGGCAAACATAAGATTGCTGACAGATGGCATCACCTCCCTCATATTGTTGTGAGAAAACTGGAAGATTTACCTGTATATAAAGTGCGGCCTGAAAACAATTCAAAAGATGTGAAAACTACACAGAAATCACCTGCTGCCAATCGGACAAATTTTGATAGAAGTTGAACCTCCCAATGCCCCCCCCCCCCTTAGGCCTATAACTAGAGCTGCTGCCAAGAAGAAATCAAGATTGGTCGACCTCAGAAATCAAACTAAAGAGGCCTTCTAACCCCCGATGAAGTTGATCAACAGTCTGTGTCTGAGGACAGTGAGCACAATATTGAGCATTACCCCTCTTATGAACTGAGCCAACTGTTTAGGGGCAATCCCCTAATTAACTCTGGGGATGAAGTTGGGCTTCCTGGACTGTCTGAGCCCCCAGCTTTGTCACTGGAGCCCATGCTCCCAGAGGATGAAGTGAGCACCATCAATGATGAAGAGGTGGGATCCTTGAGCCTGGCTGAACTGTCTGGCCTGGCGGAGCTATCTGACTTTTTAGAAGAAGGAAGTGATGTGGGGGAGCCAGCTAGTGATATGCCAGAGCAAGAAGAATACTTTGAGTGCCCTGATAGCACCCCAGTAGTGCCAGAAATGTCCCTAGCTGAACCAAGCAGTGTGGGTCCTGACACAGAGGGTTCTGTTCCCAAAAGTACTATTGGCCCTGAGTCCCCTTCTCCTATGAAGGTTCCCACTACTAACGTAAGTGAGGCTGAAATGGAATCGGAGCCTGCAGCAGGTTTTTCTGAGACTCCTAGATGCACTGGCTGAGAAGTACGGCCTGTAGTAAGATTAAGTTATGAATCCCTGGGCCAGCCTGTGTATCTGCCTCTGAATGTGGTCCATAAAGGGGTGTACGTGTCCCCGAGCTCCTTGCCCAAACTAGCTCTGGGAAATGATGCCAAACTGTTACTATTACCCTCTGAGTATAGTGCTACAGCCCTAGTTAGCTCTTAGGTAGCTGATAGGGAAGGGCTCCCTCTATCCAAGTGTCATGGGCAGTAGATAATGACCTGAGTTATAAACAAAAAAGGTTGTCTGTATGTGTAATGTTGCATAAACAATCGTAACCTGTGTATTACAGTACCAATGTATGTAACCAAAAGTCTGATGTTCTGTTAGTGTAAACTGTTTGCCTTAAAGTGATTTAAGTGTAACTACTTGACTCAGGTGCCAAGTTCTTTCCAGGCCAGGAAGGGTGTAACCCCCTTACAAATGGGGGTTCCTCAAAGCCTTCCCGGAGCTGCTTAAGAGCTCCTTGCCTAAGTGGTGTTCGGCGCAATGCCGCCAAAATGCGGCCGCTGTGAGTGTTTTTTAAAGCTTCCAGTACTGTCCCTTTAAGAGCTGCCTGCTCGCAGGCTTCAGTGGTTTGTACAGGGGGGACTGGGGTTTCCTTACTCGAATCCTGCCTGAGCTGCTGTGAAATTGCTCCCATTTTGTAGTCGATGCAAGTGTGAAAGGGAGCCTCACTCATTGATGCAGCTGTTTGGCTATAATCGTTTAGAGTATTAGTGAAATTACAGTTTGTCTAACCTGCTTCCCTTGCAGCTGGGACTTTGCGTGCTTAGCCCCTCCATTTCAGACCTGGACTATTGAACTGGGCCAATGGTGAGTGAGGGGTAACTAAAATGGAGATCTTTTGAGCCAACCAAGATCAGGACTCATTTTGGAGCCAGCTGGCAAATAGGGGATACAGCCAGTGGTTCTGGGAAATGAAGTTCTGGACTACGGTGCCCTTTTTGCACCAATGGGGACTGACTTAAGTGACTAGTATCTGCAGCCCACCAATGGGATCGGGTGGCGCCCAAACTGAGAGTCCTTGCAGAAACTGCCAAGGGGCAGAGTCGTTGTGGCTATGAGCGAGGAAGGAGCTCTGGGCCCCTGTGCCATTGAGTTTTTGCGTGGGAAGCGTGTGTGGAAGGCCAGAGTCGGGCGGCTTGAATGCCATCAAGTTCGGACAGAATCCGCTAGGTAGCGGTCAGAGGAGGCTGTGCAAAAGCATAGCTACCTACCAGGCTCACCCTGTAGAGGACTGGAGAATCTGCCTCAATTGCACTCGGTCTGTCAGGACAAGTGAAGCTGCGTCATTGAGCCCGGCGTACTGCAGTGAAAGCGGTCGGGAGGATACAGCAGCTGCCTGGTATGGTACCCCTCTGCTCTTCATATAAATGTGTGGAGAAGTGGCTGAATTTCAGGCTCGGTCCTGCAAGTGGTGTGAGAGCGATCTTTCTACTGGAGTTGTGAGTACTAAATCAGGGTAGCTCCCTGTCATATGTTCATAGTGAGGGCAAGATTTGTCTGGCTGCTTTACTGGCTACACGAACTGAGCCTGCTGGCTCTACTTAATCCCCATAGGAGTCAAATGCTGGTTTCCTGCGTCAGGGCCCCAACCAGCTGCAATGAGAGGCTGGCCTTCTATTGCCTGGGTACCCAGAGACAGTGACTTATAGGTTAGGCCTGTGCACAGTGCCCTAGGTGTATATATATATAAAAGACATATATATAAAAGACAAAGAACCTCTCTGTGCAAACACTGAGGCAAGGGTTACCCCAAAGGGCATCTGGCTGGGAAGCCAAGTTTCAAGAAAATACAAAATCACACATGCCCTCACAATGCAAAGCATCATGGGCTGCAAATGCCCTTTGGGGTAACCCTTGCCTCAGTGTTTGCACACAGAGGTTCTTTGTCTTTTAAATAGTTTTTTATTTTAATGGGTTCACCACAACGTATCCAAGACACAGTGTCTTAGGGTAGCTGGTCCATTCCACTGGGGTGTCAAGCAGACGAGGCATACTGATGAGTCCTGGTAGGACGAAACACGTGTCTACGTCTTCTGTTAGCACCCTTTGCAAACTGTGTGAGAGGCCTTTCAGCACCATGCAATTTTGCTTAAAGTTGGACCAGCATAACATTCTGTGGTGATTTGCATATGCAGCCCATGATGCTTTGCATTGTGAGGGCATGTGTGATTTTATAAATATATATATATATATATATATGTATATAGTAGATTGGTAAGACACAGTGTCTTAGGGTAGCTGGTCCATTCCACTGGGGTGTCAAGCAGACGAGGCATACTGATGAGTCCTGGTAGGACGAAACACGTGTCTACGTCTTCTGTTAGCACCCTTTGCAAACTGTGTGAGAGGCCTTTCAGCACCATGCAATTTTGCTTAAAGTTGGACCAGCATAACATTCTGTGGTGATTTGCATATGCAGCCCATGATGCTTTGCATTGTGAGGGCATGTGTGATTTTATAAATATATATATATATATATATATGTATATATTAGATTGGTAAGCTAATTAACCTGATTTCCCCCAGTCCTTGTTATCTCCCCCTAAATAAATCAGATTGGTTGTTTTGCAAAGGTAAACTGACTGACCTGTGTGTTTATGTTGAATTATTGTACAGTGGTTATTCTATAACTGCAACTTACTTTTCAGGGGGTCCCCAGAGCAAGCTGATTGAACCAAGCCTAGGGGTAAGTGTATATGGCAAGGGTACTGTGGTTTATTTGTGTGGGCCACTAGTGGGAAGAAAGGGGGGTTGCAGTGATCCAGAGGGCTGTGACCCAGTCATATCAGACTGTTCCAACCCCGACCTCTGGGTGGAGGCACCCGCCATCGGATCCAGGCCCCTCAACCAGCTAACGTCAGAGCAGGCAGGGGTAGTAGCCCTTGGGATAACGCCCCCTAGGGGTTACACTAACATTGGCTTATTTGTGCACAGTGGCCCATACACTGTGTTTTGTAGTATATAAACCACTAGTCCCCCAACCACCTGTTTACAGGCACCAGAAGATCATTATTTTATTTTGCACACTTTCAGTGTTGCTTGCCTGGGCTTCCTTTGTTCATGTCACTTCCCTTCCTTGCTCTTCCTGTGTGTGGTTATGCAGCAGGAGATATGGGTTGCAATACATTGTCATGAATTCCTCTCCCACATCACCAGGGTTATTAGTGTTTATTTTTTTTAAAGGAGGCTTGGCATAGTTTAGCAAAACAGCAGTAAGGGAATATGGTGAGGAAAGAAGAAAGACAGGTAAATTGGGGAAGAGGTGTGAGTTTGGCAGTGATCAGGGATGCCAGACAACAACCTGTCTATGAGTTTCAATGACAAAAGTGAACACTGCTATGAGAGGCAGCAGCGGAAATACAGGGGCAGTCTATGTTGTTGCACTGTAATAATGACACGCCTAAAAGGGTATAAAAACATTTTGACATCACTACTATAGTACAACTTTGGGATTCTTTTTGGTTTTTAGTTTGCACAACACTCCCCAATATACTATATTAGCACTGAGTATGAACCCATCTCCCTCTTATAGGACTAGAATCCAATGACTGTGTAACCAGAAGCAATAGTGAAAGTAAATAATTACCTTGCCCACAGAATATTTGTCCTTGTCAGTCATTTGACCTTTAACTGACTTTTGATATGCTATATATGATCCAATCTTAAAACACTTATTCACCATGATTATATTAGTATAAGGAAGGTTAGATACAGATGGTTAAAACACAGGAAATTAAAGGATTGTGCTACAGGAAATTACTGTATGCTGACATTAAGTCTTATACACACAGATCAGTCATAATTTCTTATCCTTTTTCCTTATGGATGTTTTAGTTCCATCGAAATGTTTACAGTTTGCTGATGGGATAGATATTATTTGTCTTTCTAGGGAGAACTCATGTAAAAAGAAGAGTAAATACATATTATTGCATGGCAGAGTGACGGAGGGAGACAGAGGCAGATTTTTTTATCCCCTTACTGTTGCTTTATCAGAAATTATCTACTTTTTAATTAACAGAACATACTAAGTCACAGAATACATGTGTATAGGGAAAGGGAAAGGCAACATTGTTTAACCAGGAAAGGCACACTAAGCCAAAATGTGTTTCCATGCATGACCTGGGATCACAAAGAAGTTAAGTGACTTGATCAGAATCACACAGTATGCAAGTGGGGGCTGTGGCATTCAAATCCAGGTCTCCAGGTTTGCAGCTAAGTGGCCCTAAACCACAGCACTATACTGCATCCTATTAATCAACCACTTAATGATATTTGTGATTGAAATATACTAAAATCTTTTGTTAGTTCCTTTACTAGGCAAATTACCATAGCTTAAAGAGCTGCTGACACCTCAAGGAAAACTTTGAAAAACATAATGTTTAGGTGCAATTCAGCTTGCATTCCATATATATTCTATAGATTTCTCCTCAACATTATTTATTACTGATAAATTTGCATTATTACATGATATTTATCCCTTAGAGTTCATCTACCTCTATAGCTTACTCTTTACTTGAAATCATAAGCCTCTGTTATGACATCACAGTCTGTTGTCATGGGAGTAACTGTGATCTCACAAGCAGTGTATTATGACCTCAGGTAGGGAGAAAGCAACAGGAATACATAAACTCTTCAAGAGCAAAAATCCTGTTTTCATGCAAATGGTCTCAGTTACAAAAATAATGGAGAGGACAAATAAAGAACTAATGTAAAAAAGTTGATGCTGTGCCTAAATAATATGTTTTGCTAAAGTTCTCCTGAAGGCATCAGCTACTCTTTAAGTGAAAAGATATTTAAAATAGCAACATCTCATACCATAGTCTCAATCATGATAAATGTGAAAAGATTTGAAACAATTATTGTCTGTAGTTATGCAGTGTATGTGAGAGAAAAAAAATGCAGGATAAATCAGTTATCTGGTCAGGTTTTACATTCAAAATGAGAATAAACAATTTATTCTCTCAGTGTAAATTTAGCTACTCACTCCATGCATCACTACCCTCATTTCAACAAAGCAGCTGTTACATCAATCACAGTCTAACATTACACAGACCAACTGGAATGATCTGCAGTACAACCTTCCATTCAATAACTGGTGTAAACAGCAACAAAATACTGCCAATTTAACAAATTACTGTAGTTACATAGGTTTTGTTTAAAACCATCAACGGTGCAACTACTTCAGTCAAATGATACCAAAAACAAACTACACTGCATACATGTAATATGTAACAAGGGAATTGTTTGGATACATTTTTCACTTATACTGATTGTGGTGACCTTGGTGATACTTATGGTGATGCGTTGCTATGCCACCTGTGAGGTCATCTGAGGTCTCCACAACTTGTATGGTTAAAAAGTTATCAATAACTGCCTTGCTGCATAACATGTATTTATTTTGGTACAGCACAGTTTCCATTGTACTAAATGAATCATAGAAATTCTAATACTGTAGATACCTCAGCAAAAATGGGCTGAGTGAACTGTATGTAAAACTGTAGTCAGTTAGTCAGTCAGTCTGCCTGTCTGATTAGTAGGGGTGTGTGAGTAATTAACTGTTAGAGCTGTGTGGCTTGAGAAAATTCTGAATTTGTGGAATGTTGATGAAATTTCACAAAATTCTGCAAAATGTTCTAAGAATTTCACATAATTTTTTAAATGTATTAATTTGATCATAACTCAGCTGTCCATTGATCTGGAGCTTTGAAATGTGGCACGTTTGCATTGGTGGGGGTGTTCTAATGAAAACCAGAATGTCATGAAACTAGGATGGATTGTCTCAAAATTATAGGCGCTCAAAGTCTGTATTTTTACTTTTTGTGGGAAATTTCAAGAAAAGTTTTATCTGCATATACCTCAGTCATCTAGTGGGCCAGAGATCATACATTTAGCATGATTACTTGATAACGTGTTCTAACAATGTGCCAAATTTCATGACATTAAGATGGATTGTCTCAAAATTATAGGTGCTCAAAGTCTGTCTTTTTATTTTTTGTGGGGAAATTTCAAGAAATGTTTTATCTGCATATACCTCAGCCATCTAGTGGGCCAGAGATAATAAATTTAGCATGATTACTTGATAACATGTGTTCTAACAATGTGCCAAATTTCATGACATTAAGATGGATTGTCTCAAAATTATAGGTGCTCAAAATCTGTGAGTTTATTTTTTGTGGGAAATTTCATGAACATTTTTATCTGCATATACCTCAGCTGTCTATTGGGCAAGAGATATTAAATTTGGCAAGATTACTTAATGACAGGTTTTCTAAACATGTACAACATTACATGACATTAGGGTGTATTGTCTTAAAAGTATATGTGCTCAAAGTCTGTAATTTTATTTTTTGCTGGCAATGTCATGATAACTTATCTGCATATAACTCAGGCACTTTTGGAGCTAGACATGTGTAAATTAGCACAAATAACATTTTTGCAATGGTTGTAGAGTCTTCTAAATATGTAGAGAATTAGATTACAGATTTTGAAGTTACAGGGGATCAAAATTTTACTATGTAAGTATTTGCATAATTTTGTGAAAACTCTCAAAGTTGTGGAAGTTTGTAACTTCTCTGCTCTTGCAGGCAGAGACTTAACATTTGACATTCAAATCCAATGTCAGTGTGTATCCTGATGTCTAACACAACTGGATAAATTGGTTTAGCAGTTTAAAATTTACAGTGGAAAAAAACTAACACAAAATTATTGGTAACATTTTCTCAAATACTTATGGTATATATAGATGGTTCTATGTCATAAGGGCGATTGCTGAAAGACGATCATCCTTATGGCGAGTGTAGATTGCTGAAATTCAATTTCAGCGATGTACAACTCCAGTGCCAGTGAAAGAGGCACAAAAACTTGTTTTTTTTTTCTTTTATGTGGGAGGCTGCACCCCCTAATTTTAAATTCTCAACTCCAGTGGGGTGCATGTCGGTGAGTGGGGTTGCATCAGTGAGACAAAAATAAAATCCCCATCTTGGGCCGGGTGCAATAAAATATGTCTGCGCTCTGACCCAAACCCTGCATCCCTTCCACCCCAGGCCAGCACCCACCACACCATGGTGCCAGCTCAGCATAGACCATGGCACCACCCCTCATAAACCATCCCTCCCCTCGCTTAGTGCTCTCACTCCCCCCATGCGCAGATATGCATAGCAACATCCCATCACCTTTTGCGAACCCTCTGCATCCAGTCACCCTCCCTATGCCCTCACCTTTGGGGCAGTTGCCACAGGTAGGTCACCGTTTTGGTAGGCACCCACTTATGGCTAGCCCACCTCACAGGATACTTATACAGATGAAGAATCCAGAATTCTTTTTGTAAAATTTAACTTTCACAATGCGTGTATCACTACTTCATTTGATAAGCTGGGCTGAGATTTATGCTGACTTGCTGTTCTTCTTTGGGTAACTATTTTGCCCCCCTTCTCTCTTAGTGTAGCCAGATTGACTCATTAGAACTACTCATCCAACTGATATCCTCTTTGTTCTTTACAGTGACAAAATCCCTTAAAAGGAGAGTCACCTACTCCTCTTCCTATCAACCTATCCTGTTAGAATAGCCAGATTTTTTCTTTCATGGTGCTCAAGGCATTGTCTTCTCCCACAACATCTTTCTGAGTACCTCTAAGTCCCAGACCTGCATGTACATCAGACTTCCTAAATCATCAGTTTACTGGGTGTGATCCTTATATGTCCTGCATTCAGGCTGTAATTACTGACACTCTGTGCTTCTTTGCTCCAGCTGGGTGGTTTACCACTGGTGTGCTACCCAGCTCATCTGTCCATTTCTTGATGAAACTATGCATCTAACTCCTGAACCTGGTGGACCCCTGCACTACCTCCTTTAATACCTCTATCCTTTAATTTGAATCCCCCGATAAGGTTCAGTGAAATCAGTAAATTCCAATTTTATGAAATTGTAATGAAATTTCAAATTTTTCACAGAGACTCATAAAATTTTGTTTTAAGTACAAATGTTATATTGAAATTTCTAATAGCAAGCAAGTACTGTAATAAAATTGACACAAACAGTCTTATTGTAAGGTCTAAGGACCTGCCAAATGTAATGCCATTGCATTCTCTAGTTTTAAAGTTTCAGGTGTTTATAAATTTGCAGTTTACATTCTTGAAAAATTTTATTTTAAAATGTTGTGAAAGTTTGACTACATTTAATTCAGTCTCATTTAAAGCTGTAGGTATAAACTTTATGAGAAATCACCATGTGGTAAAGTGGTTTAAATGTTTCAAATCTGGTTAAATTTGGATATATTGTTTTAAAATTAGAGGGAAATAACTGAAATTAAAATGTTGGCAATATCTTTGTCAGACTATACTGTAACTTGATCCCATTTAAAGTGAGAAATCTGAAACTGTATATATATATATATATATGTATATGTATATATATATATATATATATATATATATATATACAAACACATATATATAAATGTAGTAATAATAACCTGTATACCGGTAAAATGTTATAACATTTCAATGAATACTATCAAAATTATTCTAAAATAACAGAAATCTAAATGTTGGCAAATGTTTGGCTCCCTATAACTCAGCCCCCTTTGAAAATGTAGACTTAAAATGTGGTGAACATGTCCATGTTTTATGTTTCTCTAAATCCAGATACTGTGGAGAAATTTAGATAAGAAATTTTAAAACTAGATCGAAATAACTGGACACAGTGTGTGGTTTGCTAGTTGAAATGGGTACTTTGAGGTGCCAAGGCATTTCCTGAGCTCCCTGGCCATGACTGCAGTTCTGGAGAGAGCTGGGGAGTGAAGACACAAGAAAAAGCCATCTGCAAATGACAGGTGTTGGGGGGGTCTAATGGTGCTGGTTGACCACAGACAGGGGCTAGGGGTAAGTGAACTGGGGAGAGAAGGGGAACAGTACAATTGGTGTCAGAATGGGGGGAGGGCTGGGTAACAGCTAATGTCAACTGAAGAGTATTGTTACAGCAAGGGGGTAGTGTCATTGACACATATGGATGATCAGGACCAGTCTGTGATTTGACAGTCAACCAGACAAGAGGACAAGAGGGGGTGGAGACTGTCATCAGGGAATGCTGTGAGATTTGGTTACAGTAGGTCATTTACAGGGACATAGTGTGGCACCAGCATTTCGTATACTACCGTTGAATCCAGGGCACAAGCAAAAGTTGAGTGCATGCTGCTTCAGAGGTCAGTGGCATGGGCAATGTAACACTTGTCTCACGCTGATTCCTGCTTACATAACACAGACTGTCATGCCAATTGTTGGGCAACAGTAGTAAAGAGCATACACTTGTATCATGTAGTCATTTATAACCTGAACAAGGACACACATAGGCCATTTTGTAGTGGTTATTAATTGTGCTACAATTAATATCACCTCAGGCTCATATACTATCCCCTTTAACCACATCTATACTATTGCGGCCAGTGGGGTGCTCTGTCTGCATGAGGGCTGGGTGTGTAGCACTGTTATGGCAGGAACCCCCCCTGCTGTAACTCCCACATCCCTGTGTGCAGCACTCCGTGCAATTCTGCACCTTTGTGCATCACACAGAGTGCGACCATTCCCATGACACATCCCCTGCCTGCTCCTGGTGCATAGCAGAGCATGCAGCCAGAGGCCTGGTGCATAGCAGAACATGCAGCCAGGGGATCCAGTGTGAAAACTGGCTGGTGCACTGATCATTAATGGCACTGGACCCCCATTGCACAGCATTTGCGTCTAAGCTTGCCTATGCTTATCTGCATTTTTGCACACAGGGCCCTTTGTAAACCAGATGTAACTGCTTCTGTAAACATTCATATAAATTTATTTTGTAAATGATAGTCTTGTTTCTTTGGGAATGAATTCACTCTTCTAAATAGAACATGATATGAGCCATTAACATTAATACATATGGTTAGTTATATTTTAATTCCCTTTTTAATTTTTAAAATGTGACCAAAATCATACAACACACATTCACTTACTATAATATAAAGAAAAAAATCATGTTATGCACTTTGTACTATTCTGATTAATAGGGTTCTAATAGGTGTGTTGGACATGAACTACTGATGTTATTCTTGCTTGCTTTATATAAATACTTTCTCTTTGTGCTGCTAGCCTTTAAAATGCTTGAAAGTTCTGAGCTATTCAGAAAACTACAGAGACCAAACATTTGTTAGATAGTGATGATACATTTATGTAGTCTAATAAACAGTTAAATATATAGTGGCTATGTAGTGACCTGACTTGGCATATGCCATCTGTCATCCTTTGGGAGGGGGTAGGACCATAACACATGAGTGTGAATCCAAAAGTGAGTTACTGTATGAAACTCCTGTTCCTTCACAAGGGGTGACACATGTTATATTTTGAGGCAGGCTACTACATGTCCATTTTGTTTCTACAGGTGAGTTGTTGAGATTTGTAATAAGTTGAGTCCACCCAAACATCACCCAACTATCAGGGGGGCTGGATATCCCAAGCCCAAATTGAATCTGGCGATCAATGACTTGATTCAGCTCATTTTATTTTTAAAGAATTGAAAGGTTTCACCTGTGTTTCAAAAGGTGGCTGCCAGACTCCACCCCCTGCCCTTTGTAAGTCATACACTCACACACCTTCCCTGGCTAGTGTTTTTCAAGTTTGGTCTTACCTTGGTGCTGCCTCCAGACTCTACTTTGTCTGCTGTTTTGTTTTGCGTTCCTCTTCTCATGTCTCCTTGCTTATGCCTGTTGTATGCTCCTTGTTCTGCTGTTTGTGCTCCCATTGCTGCTGCTGTTGTGCTTTCTAATGACTGCTTGTTCCCTTTGCTTCTGTCCCCCACCCCTTCACCCTGTTTTTGTTTCCTTTGTTTTCCTGTTGGCTCTGTTTGCTGTGCTTGCTGTTCATTTCTGTGCTTGCTGTCTTGCTCTCTCTCTCTCTCTCTCTCTCTCTCTCTCTCTCTGGTGATCATTTCTGCTGCAGCTCCTCTGCCCCTCCATTCTTTGCACATTTCTGCCCCAGCTGTGTGTGGTCTGTGGCTTCCTTGCCACTTGTCGGCCCCTCCATGATGTGCTTTATGAGTCTTTGTTGCTTGTGTTTCTTTCTGGTTTCCTTTCCCATTCAAATTCACAGCTTCCTGCTTTCCTCTGCTGGCCAGCTGTCTGCTTTCCCCAGGAGATCCAACCACAGGCTTATTTCTCTCAGTTGCTGTTTTGGATGTCTGCCTTACAGCTTTAATTCATATCCCTTGCTGGTCTTGACTGGTGTCTCTCATTTTGTTCTTTATGCTCAAGTGTTCCAATGGCATTGCTCTCCCTCTGGGCATCATAAAACATGCTCTGGTGGAGGTCAGAATTGGAGACCTCTCTTTTGAACATTAGTTCTATTTTGACTTTGATGTTCACCAATTTTTATAACTCTTGGGATAAGCAACCTATCAGCAGTGCAGCAGCATGTGGAAGCACAGTTGTGCAGCCATGAGCCTAGCCTAACCTGTACTTGAAACTGGATCCCATCTTAAGTGCATCACTCAGAACATCAGAGGTCATCCAACCAAAGGAGTTACCAGCTGAAGAAAGGCTCAATGCCTCGAGCTCCACTTAGTCTCATCTTATTTTCCTTCTAATTCTTTTCTCTTATCAGCATTGGACCTCATATTTGCTCACTTAGTCAGTTTGAACATAGAGGATATGAATTCCTGGCAGTCTGCCATCCAATAACGTCTTCATGGGAAGCTTCTTCAAAATCTCAGTTCTAAATTACAGAATGGACTCTTCCCAAGCTGATGTCTGCACACTGATTATTGAAGACACATCATTTCTTCCTCTGCCAGAAAGCAGAAATGTTTGACTTGTATCTTGCAACATTAACAGCAAATTAGCTTCACCTATAGTATGCCACCAGTACCTACTCCTACTACCACTCCTGTATTATTTCAGTTTGATTAGTGATGGGTTCTTCTTCTTCTCCAAGTGGATTCAGCCATAGCCTTGTTTAATTCCAAAGTGGCATCCTGGAATCCAGGCATTTAGTCAACAGTTGAATCATGGCCCTTTTTATCAGCGTTCAGGTTTTCCTAGTAATACTCCTGTTCCAATACTGGCTCTTCCTTCACCATCCATTCTCTGGTGTTGTGCCAACAAACATTGTTGCTTCTAGATCAACCTCCTAAACTGATTCAGTAACCAACAGCACCCCAGTCAGGTGAATTGTCTATGTATTTTCAGCTTGCTCTTGTTATTAGATATGGTGGTGATTCAATGTTTACCCTGGTCAGTTTTTGCCAAAACTGTTGTTTATCTTTCAAGAGTTAAATTATGAGTATCCTGCATGACTCTGAAAAATGATTTACATTGCAGGCACTGTGCTGGACTGTGTGCTCTGCCTCTTCCATGTGCCATCATTTTGTAGCCTTCTGTCCTTTCTTGTCTTGAGTATTCAGAGACCTCTAGTTGTTCAGTAGGACTTTGTTGTTCAATCTCCTGTCCATCTTCAAATTCCCATTCATCTTATACTTCAATAACTGAGCAAGGTTATTTTCAAGCACCAATTAATTTTTTGGATGATAAGGACAACAGATTGCATTTCCCTCAGATCAAGCATTTCCATCAACTTCAACAAATTTCACTTGCTTTGTACCACCATATGCTCTGCTACATGTTGCAGCTACTGCAGGGAAACCTACTCTATGCTGGTCTGCCACTGTTTTCTGGACTCTTTCCTCTCTTTCCTAGTCAAGGCCACAGCTGACCTTTGTCTACTTTGACTCCAGTTAAAATTCATCATTTCCAGCAGTTGTTCTCCACCCACCCTCCTCAATGTGATTAAATTTTCTCTCATGCCTCAACAAAGTCTTCCATACCAAACTTCATTTCTTGCCTTCCACCTCAGTTATTTGTTCTATAACTTCAGTTCACTTCTATTGCTACATATGTCTCATGAAAAACTGCTTGACATTCTGATCCAATCTCTTCCTTCTTATCCAAATGATCCTGCACAAATGAAAAATTGTTATCCTTACTAGGACACTGCAAGTTTGTGATGATGGGTATTCCCTGATGACACATGACATATCCCTTCTTAGTTTGGCATATTTAATCACTGGCACTGCTCTAGACTATCACACTACCAAGTGCCTCCTTATCATGGAGACACTTTTGCTCTTAGAGAGGAATGTCACTCCCATTTTTGTTAAGATCCAGCTGCAGAATGAAAAATTTAAATTTCCTCATTGTAACCCCATCCTATGGTGTTGTGGCATTTTGTGGCCCATCTTTATTTGCATATTCAGGGTCCTCAGAACTCCAAGAAATTCCTCATTTTGAATCCATGTGTTCCTTGTTTGAACCTTAGACCTTTGCAACAGTCACTCTCACATGGGGTCACCTTTTGGAACAATCAGCTTGTCATATCCTCTTCTGATAACCAGGCAGCCTTAGCCATAATAAATACAGGTCAATCTTCCCTTTCCATAATGAATGTCCTGTGAATATCAACATGAACTTGGTTACACAATTTAGAACTTCCATACTCTGTGTGACAAACTTATGAATCCTCCTCCATCATCCCAGGATCTGTGTACTGCTCATAAGCAATCAGCCTTGGCTACATTATACTGCACACAAGCAAGCAGCCCCTCAGCAACATCATACTGCTTATAGGCAATCAACCTGTCGTCCATATCATACATCTCATAACTGTTCAGCCTGTCGGCCACATCATACTGCTCACAAGTATTCAACCTATCAGCCACATCTTACAACTCACAAGCATTCAGCATGTCAGCATCATCATACTGGTCATAAGTATTTGGCCTGTTGGCAAAATACTCCAAGCAATCGACCTGACAGCCTTGTCGTACTTCTCACATGCAATCAGCCTTTTGGCCACAATATACTGCTCCTAGCACTAGCCTTGCCAGCTAGATCTATTGCTCTCAAGCATTAGCCTGTTGGCCAGTTCTAGCAAAATACTATATCATGGATATTCAGTTTTTTTTCAATTCATACATTATTGAGGTTATATATTTAAAGACACAATTGCTTACTACATTCCAAAAATGCCTGAGTAGAGCTCTGAACCTAGCCAGAACAATAGTTCTATGGATTACAGATGAAATTCCAAGTACAGAACAGTATTTCAATGAACAAGAATTTAAACACTCCACAGTAACAATCAAAGTCCTAAAATCCCACCTCTCTGTCTTTCTTTGTTCACAAAGCTGATGTCTCAATTGTAAATCACATATTGTACTTTGTTCTAATCCATTTTTTGTATGACGTGGAGCGTTTGCAAATGAGTCCCTGACTCAAAGGGTTGTAATTCCTAGACCTTAAATAAATAAATAAATACAGAGTTGTAACCTCTAGCATACCTATTCCTCAATCAAAATAGTTAAATATAAACCAAAGTAAACACTAGAGTCAAATATATAACAGAAGAGACAGAGTGACTGAAAAGAAGAGCTTCTGAACTGTGGGGGTAGCTCCAGAAAAGAAACTTGCCTGCAGGGGAGATCACGCTGAATGGTGAGGAAGAGGTACTGTATTGTATCAATGAGGCCTGTTTTGGGAAGGACCAGATTTGTTTCCTCTTCCACTGTGACATGTCAATATTTAGTGCCTTACTCCACCACTCTATTGTCTTTTCGGGTACCTCTTGTTTCTTATTTAATAAGATAGCATGTCACTGTGAACAATCTCCATTTAGATTATTTTTGAACTCTGTTTTTGAGGGGTTTTCATCCTCTCTGAGGTAATTCTATATCCAATGTCACTTACGGAATATTGTATTTGCAGAAGATATGCATCACTGGGATATAAGATCAAATGAACTATGTAGAGTTCTGAATTGTACAAACTTTGGCTTTCTATTAAGTTGGAGACATTATTTATTCCCATTTCCTTCCAGTGCCCATTTTTCTAGCAGTCTATTGTTTATTTTGAAGTTATTATTCCCCCACAATTGTTTATACAGGTTGAATCTGAAGGTGCTCTGTCGCTTTTATGATCTTAGCAAGTGTTTCATGTGTGTTCAGTGACCATGGGGGTCGATTCCAAGACAAATGGCGTATCTTGCATGCGGTTGAGAGTTATGCCATTTTCCTCTCCGTCAGAGACCCTATGCTGCATTCCAGGAGTGGCAGGGTCCTGGCACTTGCGACATGTGGTATATGCCAGGCATAGTCAACTGCCACATGCCTGGCATATAGAACCCGCATGTCGCAAATTGTGGCCGGTGATGGGAAGCCCCCCAAAGCCCCCCCATGGGGCAGGACAGAAGGCACAGGCATCCAGGGGGGACACACCAGAAATGGACCCATGGGGGTCCCCAACATTTGGGGGGCAGGGGGCTGGGGTATGCCTGTGGGGGCATGGGGAATACTGCTGAGCTGGTGTTGCAGCACCACGGGGTGGGCAGCCAATGGATAGCACTGTTGGCTGCCACTTAGAGCAGCTCTAGACTGTCAGAGTTTAGCTCCACCAGTGCCCCTTCTAGGACGGCAATTGTGGGTTATGACAGCCACCCTCCTAGAATTGGGTGAAGTTGCTGTTGTAACCTGCACTTGCGCCAGGTGTTGCGGGCTGCAGTGTAGTGGGTGGCATAACCCGTGGATGTCACAGACCGTATCTGCCATGGCACAAGTTACCACTTGAAATACCAGGTGTAACACATGGCATAAGTCACAGGACATGCCATGGGGTTTGGCGTTTCTCACCTTATACCGGCATAGCCTGTCTTGGAATCGGGACCCATTTCTTCAGTGAGGGGGTTATGTTGTTATATAAGATGGTAGTTATATATATATATATATTTATAAAATGGAGTGGTAAAATCATAGAAATTCCAGTAACATGATTGGACAGAATGCATCACATGACCGTGCATTATTTCCCAACGACCGCACGCCTCCCAGTACGACCGCACGCCTAAACTACTTTCCAGCCCTCAAAACCTTCTCACCAGCAGTCAGATCACTCCATGCCTAATGCAGTTAAGCAGCCACATACAAACACACACACACACTGTTACTACTGCACACTGTCTCACCACCCTAAATTCTAAAAAACAACATAATGCAGCCCATTTAACAGAAACCTAACTGTGTATAAAAAAAAAAACAAGACAAACTACAGTTCTCTTACTTCCTACTCTCACTTTCAGTTAAAAAAATCTCCCTTTCTACACAGACTTGCCCGATCATTCACCACTTTCACTTTTCCTACCTGAAGTATAGCGTGACCGAGCGGTGCGCATTGCGTGAAGTAACAAGCTGTTACGAGTTGAAAGTAAGTCCTTTTGAGTTAAAAAAAAGATAAAAAGTGTTTTCCCTGCTTTGACTTTCCCTTAATTTCACTAAAACAAGCTGCAGAGTGTATGTACAACGGAGCGAGGAGACGCCGAGTGAGTCGGCAGCTTACGAAGGGGCCATGCCTGCCTCGTAGCTGCCGACCACCGCGCCTCGCCCATTGCATACACTCTGCAGCTTGTTTTAGTGAAATAAGGGAAAGTCAAAGCAGGAAAACACTTTTTATCTTTTTAACTCAAAGGGACTTACTTTCAACTCAGAATAGCTTGTTACTTCATTAATGCACACACCGTCAAGTCACGCTATACTAGGTAGGAAAGTGAAAGTGGTGAACCATCGGGCAAGTCTGTGTAGAAAGGGAGATTTTTAACTGAAAGTGAGAGTAGGAAGTAAGAGAACTGTAGTTTGTCTTTTTTTATACACAGGTTTCTGTTAAATGGGCTGCATTATGTTGTTTTTTAGAATTTAGGTGGTGAGACAGTGTCAGTAGTAACATGTGTGTGTGTGTTTGTATGTGGCTGCTTAACTGCATTAGGCGTGGAGTGATCTCACTGCTGGTGAGAAGGTTTTGATGGCTGGAAAGTAGTTTAGGTGTGCGGTCGATTGGGAGTGTGCAGGTCGTTGGGAAATAATGCACGGTCATGTGATGCATTCTGTCCAATCATGTTACTGGAATTTCTATGATTTTACCACCCCATTTTATAAATATATATATATCTATATCTATATCTATAGATATAGATATAGATATAGATATAGATATAGATATATATATATATATATATATTACCCACATTTCTACATAGTTTCTTTTCTATTTAGAACCAGGTATGTATGTATGTATGTATATATGCATGGGTGTGTTCTCTTCATGATTTTCGACCCATTTATTTTTATACCTCAGTTGTATGGCCCAATTGTATATCTTAATATCCAACAGTCTGAGGCCCCATTATCTTTTCTCCTTGCCAGTCTCCTGAGACCGCACCTTGCCTTTTTTCCTGTACATGTTAAGTTGCTAATTAGCCTTTGTATTTGCTGGATCCATTCATTTTGGATGTTTTCTTGGAGCATGCTCATGACAAATAGCACACTTGGTAACAAATTCATTTTTATGGAGTAGATTCTTTGACCATTGAGATTGGTAAATTATTCTATCTTTCTATCTCCAATTTTTGCTTTTGATGCAAAAATTGGGTGCTCATAGCTACAGTTTCCTTTCCTGTGGAATATAGGTATATCCCTAGGTAGGATATATTTTTAGGTCTCCATTGTAGTCCCAGCCCTTCTATTAGGCTCTTAGAAAATGGGCTTCTTACTTGCTGCAATCTGATTGGTCAGTACCCTCAAGATAGGGGCACATTAAGTTTCAATAGATGACCAGCAAGTAAGAAGTACCAGCCTATACTGCCCCTTCACCCATGGAAGTATCCTAGTGCCAACCCAGTTTCCTAATTGGCTGTAAGCACCAAATTTAAATTTAAAAATGCTGCCATTTTTTCCTGTCCCTTAGCGAGAGATATTGTTCCTACAATGCTCTGTGCCATCTCCCTAACAAGACCACAAATCATGTGTCTTTTGTTGTTGTAAAAAAAAAAAACATTAAATATGTCATTTAACAGCGGCACTAAATGGGTTCAAACACAGTGCAAGCAGTACAGTCCAGCAACCCGTAGTACATCTCTGCCCCCCCGTCCTGTCAACAATCTCTTTCGTCAGTTTTTTATTAATACCCTGCTCACTCCCTCAGCTGATTACTGAAAGCCTGTGCAAATCACACAAATCTGCATTTCTCTTTCCAGCTCATATTTCGTTAAAAATCAGTCAACAGCTTTGTAGTGCAGCCGCGCGCCACTATCGCTCCTCACAGATTTCCCGACGATGATTAAAAAATTATTGTTTACTCTGACCGCAGACTCAGACAGCTGCCAGGTCACCAACTCCACTAAAACCGTCACCGGATCCGGCATCACTATCGCTCCTCACAGATTTCCCGACGATGATTAAAAAATTATTGTTTACTCTGACCGCAAACTCAGACAGCTGCCAGGTCACCAACTCCACTAAAACTGTCACCGGATCCTTAATCCCATTCACAGTACATTTTGACACTACTGTCTAAAACTGCACATCTTCCAACAGCACTACCACAAAACTGAATAATAAAAAAGAAAACTGCAGAATGTAACTTTGGGGAGGGAACTCTCTTCAATAATCTATTTAAAAGTACATTACTGTGCAGCACTCCCCATACTTCCGGGTCATGTAGTCCACTTCTGGCAATCATTTGGCAGTAGAGGCATTTAGCAAGGCGTGTCTACTCTAATGTAGAGTGCAGTGTGCAGATGTACCATGTCAAATGAAGCGAGGAACTATTTTATTATAAAAGTTATTTTAAACTAATTTTAGTTAATTTTTTAAATTAAACTTACATTCTTTAACAATTGCCCACATTTTCTAAGCATAATAATACCCTCGGTGTTGGTATGAGCAATACCGGACCTTCAGGGGCTATAAGGCCCTCTGCCTGTGGCATCAGGCCTCGATACGCCTAGGCGGTCGGTATAATACCATCCACCCTCTCAGAAATAATATTACTTCTGCATAGGTGGTTGATAAGCAGAACTTCAAATTTCATGACATTTAATTTCTACCCAGAAAGTTGACCAAATGTTTTTATAACATTTAGTAGTCAAGGTATAGATTTCCCTTGGTGGGAGACTGATACCATCAAATCATCAGCAAGGGCCATGAATTTGTGCTCCATGTTCTTTTGGATTAGACCTGAAATCAAGTTGTCCTGTTGTATTATTAATAGAAGGGGTTCTAGTGCTAGTTTAAATAAGGCCAGAGATAGGAAGCACCCTTGCCTTTTGCCTTTTTCAAGGTTGAATGCCTTAGATTCAGATCCATTTGTTGACACTGCTGCTTGTGGATTATTATATATGAGTTTAATAATATTAGTGAAGACTAGGAGAATGCCATATTTTCCAAGGATGTTAAATAGGTATGGCCATTCCACCTGGTCAAATGCTTTTCAGTATCTAAGGTGACTAATGCAGCTGGGACCCTTAGCTCTTTAGCAATTTCAGTCAAGTATGTTATCTTTCTTGTGTTGTCTGAAATATTTTAGCCTATTGTGAAGCCAGTTTGTGTAGGGCTAATCAGAACTGGCATTATTTGTTATATTCTAGAGGCTACAATATTTGCAAATGTTTTTGCATCAGTATTTAGTAATGTGACAGGCCTCACATTTTTCTTTATTCTTGTTTAGTTTCAAGATTATTGTTATGACCCCTTTAATCATTGTTGCTAGTAATTTTCATTTTTCTATGGCCTCCTTTAGTTAACACTTCTTTGAGAGCTGGAGCTAATACTTTAGCAAATGATTGATAGTAATCAGGTGAGAAGCCATCTTCTCTGAGGGCCTTTCCTCTTGGAAGACTGTTTATGGCTTCTGTTATTTCTGTGACAGATGATTCTTCTTGTAGAGGTGCTATCTGCTCTGTTAGCTTTGGGACTTTTATGTTTTCTAAGAATTTGTTTAGGTCTACTTGTGATCCAATACATTCTGTTTTGTACAACTCCATGTAGAACTCTTTAAAGCACTCATTTAGTTTGTATGGATCCATTGTTAATTCATCAGGGGCCTGATATTCAAAAATGGGCCAAGCGGAGGGCAAATATTTGTGCTCCACCTTGCCCTTGCCCAGATGTCCAAAAATACTATATTCAGTGGAATAGTGCACTGGTGCTATTCAATTGAATATAGGGGCCATGTCAGCCCAGTGCTAGGCCGGTTAGCATTGGTCAGAACGTGCTCCCAAAATAGGCCTGTACAATGGCTTGTGCCTGGGCTAAATTTGCCATATTCATAGGGACCCATGCAAATGAGCTCATTGGCCATGCAAGGTGCTAAGGGGCCTTTGCATGCCCATTATGGGCTCATTTGCATGGGTTGCTCAGCACATTAGTGAGGCACTGCCCCCTACTACCCTGTTCCAGAGAGCTATCTTGATATAATAAACAATTCTCTGGTAGCAAGTGGTCCCTCCCCACCCGATTGCTTGCCCCATGATATAGAAAACAATTCCCTGGTGGCTAGTGGTCGTTCCTCCCACCGATCACCAGTCCCATGATAAAAATCAAAATGTCTATGGTGGCTAGCAGTCCCACTCCTTAACCACGGTCCCATGTATATGTGGTACTAACTCCATGGTGGTCTAGTAGTCCCCCCTTCATATTTCTGACCTGTCCATATAATAAATAGATCTGTCCCTGGAGGTCTAGAGGACCCCATTCCTATCCCTGATCTGCCCATACAAAACAATCGCTATCTGTCTCTGGTGGTTAGTGGACCCCTGCCCCAGCAGGTAGTGCCCCACAACCCCTCTCCCCATTCCATCCCCAAGCCAGTGACCAGCACAGCCCTCTGCTGTCCACCATGGCTGGCCACCAAATGAGCTGTCAGTGACTGTGTACTTACTGTATATAGTATGCAGGAATTGTTTTTTATGTTGATTGTGCGCATGCGCAAGACACATGTTGCGTCAGCTTTCTCCACAAGCAGGTTGTGGAGGTGGCACTGTTGGTGCTTAATGCCCCACATCCTGCAAGGCTGTCCCCATCTCCCAATACCATCGTAGCTGCTGCTGACACTAGTTCAGCCAGCATGCCGACTCTAAAATCAGCGCTGCAATCAGAGGCCTTTCGTCGTGCAGTGTGTTATCCACTGCAATGAGGGAGCTAATTCCGTCATTGCAGGGCGGGATGTGATGTCTGATATTGTTTGTGAACATGGCTGTAGCTTGCGTGCTGTATTCACAAACAATATCTACCTCCACAATGTGTATTTGTCGATGGGGGCCCACCCTGTAGGCATACTTCAACCCCCACGTTTTATTGTCTGCCGACAGGGTGCCCAATCCCCATCAGCAGAAAGGAATTCCCCCTTCTGTTGTTTGCTGAAGGGTGCCCAATCCCCATCAGCTGAAGCGAAATCTCCCCTTTGTTGTTTGTCGCGATCGGTGCCCACCCCTCAAGCAGTTACAGTTGCCTTCAGCAAAGACTCCAGTGGCACGACATGCCCCCTGAAAGGTAAAAACGGTCCCATGACATTCGTTTTCTTTTTTCCCCCCTGAAAAAAAAGAAATGGTCCATCGTAATCTCCGGGCTCCCCTCCCACAATCCGCACCCACCCACTGCACACCCTGCCTCCCCACACCCCCACACGCCATACTTATTTCCGGAGCTTGACGTGATGATCTTTTGTGGACTGGGAACACGTCTGCACTCTTCAAAGCCGACCGCGAACTGAGGAAATGCCGGTAAGCTGTATAATGTAATGAATAGGGTTTTTTCAACTTTAGTGCATATCTCGGGCATTTTGGGGAATTTTTTCACCAAATTTTCAATATGGGATTTTTGGGACCCCTCCTCGTGAATTCTTGAACTATCATGGCATTAATCAGCCCCGAAAGGTGGTTTCGTGGTCACTGTGCAGAATCACCCTTCGGGGCTGATTAACGAAATGACAGTGCCAGACTTCAATGAGCATGCTCTATGGAGTATTCTGCTTTCTCCAAAGGCAACATATATTGCATAAAGTTCATGTGGTTCTTGTCCTTCTAGTTTTCTGGTAGCCCAAAGAGTAGGATATTGCTTCTACTGAAATCATTCTTTTGATATTCAATCTTTTCTTCCATTTTGCAGATCTTCCATGAATCTCTGACCCTTTCTTCCTTTTCCTTCTCCAGCATCCTTTCAAGACTAGTAATGTTTGCCACTGCATTATTTATTCTGGTTTTGTGGTTTTCTACTGTCTTTTTCACACTTTTTGTTTCAGCTTTCTGATTAGTACAATGCAGCTGTTTCCTGCAGTATGCACAATGCTGACATCCTGGCTTTCATCCCGCCTGGTGAACTGGCTTTGTATTGTTTTGCTTCACGCACTCAGAATCAAGGCTGCTGAATTCCTCCCCTTCAGATGCAAGCATTTTGTTTCCAGAGTAGTCTGGTATTTGATTTGCTCATTTAGGTCCTTTGCTAAGTGGAGTATTAGTTTGATTTTTTTTTTTAGTGGTAGGATGTGGAGCTCAGACAAGCAGGCAGCTTCCACTTACACAGGCAGCCTCACGTGACTCCCATTTCAGTGAAATGTTAAAATATGTTGTAATTTCACTAGAAGTTCATCAGAAAGTTGTGAAGCTGAAAAGGCTGAAGCCCATGAATAGCTCCATTTAAGACAATACATAATATTCCATATTGCCCCCATTACTTATATAGCTGTCAAGGTTTCTTTTAAATAATGCTTTATTTCTACTTATTATTAATGTACTGATTAGTTGGCAAGAAAAACAGGTTGTTGCTCCTATCAGGGACCACATTTGGTTCCAACAGTGACCAGTTGCATTTTAAAAATAAAAGTTCAAAGTTTTAAACCTTCAATAACAAGGTTGGTGACTTATTTCTAGTTTGCAAATGTTTGTCGTTGTTATAAGTCAGTTAAGACACTTTAGGGATGTGCGATTATGGAGAATAACTGCACTTTGCTCAATGAGTTTAAAAGCACCTGGCACAAGCACCTCATATCTAACAACACGCTCAAGCCATCCAATTATTCTCCCATAATCACATACTCTGGCATGTCTTACTTATTCTATCAAAGATTGCTCTTTTTCTCCTGCCTTCTAAGAGCTTCCTTTTTTAGTATTTTTAAAATAAATCTAAACTATTTAAAGGAATGGGTCTCTTAGTATGACTGTCCCAGGGTTTTCAACATAGTGTAGCTGTTTTTGACTATCCATTGTTCTATAAGTTGAGGGAGCAGTGTCTGTTGCTTGTTATTTCATCTTAATCATAAGAAAAGTAGTGTTAAACATCTAGGCCCTTATAATGAAACTAGAAGGCAAGCACATCGCAGCTGTTTGTGCTGCATGTGCCCCTGCACGCCCCCACAGCCATAACAATATTCAGATGAGTGTGTTCACTGACAGAGCAGCATTATCTGACTGAATATCGGTCCATGTCAGTGCAGCACTAAGTGAATCTGTGCTGCCTAAATACAGACCAGGGCTGCATATTGCCGACTGGGGATACCACTGCCCAAAATGGGATAGTGCCAAGTCCCCTGTGGGCCATATTCAGCTTGATCATGCAAATGAGCCCATTGAGCATGCAAGGCACTAAGGGGCCATTTGTCATGGGTGTAACAGCCCTTTAGCACTTCTGTTTCAGTAAAATGACAGCCCTGGTTGTCCAGTGGTTCCTCCACCATTATGTAACAGTACATCTTTTTCTATAAATCCCTGATGGTTCAGTGGTTCCCCTCACCGCTGATCTCCCAGTACATCCTTTTCTATAAATCCCTGGTGGTCAAGTCATTCCCCACACCCTGATCTCCTAATAAATCCTTTTCCTGTAAATCCCTGGTTGTCCAGTGGTTCCTCCACCCTTATATACTAGTAAATCTTTTTCTGTAAATCCCTGATGGTCCAGTGATTTCCCTCACCCCTGATCTCCCAGTACATCCTTTTCTGTAAATCCCAGGTGGTTGAGTCATTTCCACACCCTGATCTCCCAATACATCCTTTTTCTGTAAATCCCTGGTGGTCAAGTCATCCCCTCCCCCACACTGATCTCCCAATACATCTTTTCCTGTAAATCCCTAGTGGTCCAGTGGTTCCACTCACCCTGATCTCCCAGTACATTCTTTTTCTTAAAATTTCTGGTGGTCCAGTCATTCTCCCACCCTTGATATCCCAGTACATCCCTTTTCTGTAACTCCCTGATGGTCCAGTGGTTCTTTCTTCCCCGATCTCCCAGTACATCCTTTTTCTGTAAATCACTGTTGGTCTAATAGTTCTCCACCACCCAAATCTCCCAGTATATCCTTTTTCTGTAAATCTCTGGTGGTCCAGTGGTCCTCCCGAACTGTCCCGTGCACTCACTCAACCAGCCTGCTTACATCCAGCCTCTTCACACCCCCTCACTCTAATGTCTAGTGCTCACTGACACTTGAGTACATTGATAGGGATAGCCCTCCTCTCAAGGCCTTGCACCATATGCGTATGTACTGTAAAAAAGAATAGTTATCTACTGTAACTTAAGATCTTTGAAAGAATCTCCTCAATTGAGCCACATCATGGAACTGTAAGCCATCAGCATCAGGACAAACCACAAACGTTTTGCATGCTGGAGCCACCCATGTCAACATGCCTTGTTGGCACCTATATAATGTCAGCATCCCCAGCACGCCTCAGTTTCCCACTGGTGACAAGTATGGAGGATCATGGTACCAGCAGGGACTGAAGCTACCAGAACCACACCAGGCATACAGGAGAGGATATGGAAACCTGAAGCCAAAACCGTCATTTCTATGAGTGTCAATGTCCAGAATGTAGTGTTTAGAGAATGTATGAACAGAAGTGGTAGCAGCACAGGTACAGCAGCAGTGGACTTATTCTGAAGACAAGCCCTTGAGGTACCCACCCCTTTGGTGGAATGTGCATGAACAGGACCAGTAAGCTGCTTATTGTGCTTCTGGTCACAAAATATAATACAACTGGCCAGCCATTTGGAAAGACTTCCTTTAGAAATTGGTGAGCCCACCATTGGAGGGGAAAAAGTAATAAACAGCTGACAGGATTTTCTACAATCCTTTCTGTGATCCAGGTACAAACCCAGCATCCTACAGCTGTCTAGCATATGTAAAAGATGCTCCAACTATCTGTAGAAGAGGAAAAGTAAACAGAAGGGTCTATGGTCTGATGCCATATGCTTTCAGGCAACTTTTGGAAGAAAATGATGATTGGCATGTAAGGTGACCCTATCTTTGTGAAAAATAATAAATGGAATATCTGTGACCAGAGCCTGTAACTTTGAGATGCATATAGCAGATGTCATAGGCACTGGAAACAGTATCTTGGAAGAGAGGAAGCACATCTCATAAGTACCCACATGCTCAAAGGGAAGCACAGTGAGGGACTCTAAGACCAAATTAAAATCCCATACCAGAAGTGTATCTTGGACCAGGGTATGTGTGCAAAAGATAGATGCCCCTTAGGAATCTTTGGGAAAACTCCAACTGGGCCACTGTCTTATCCTCTGTCAGGGCATGAAATGATGACAAAGCAGCCAAGCGGACCTTTATTGAAGAATACCCTAGGTCTGAGTCCTTAAGAGACAAGAGGTAGTCTAGTATTTTAGGAACTGAACAGGTAAAGGAATTCAGCTTATGTCCAGTATACTAAACAGTTAAAAGTTTCCATTGTTATAAATAAGTGTACCATGTAGATGGCTTTTTCACCACTAACAGAACATCAGCTACTGCCTGTGAATCTCTGAAATAGAAAAGCTCAATGTCATCACGAGCCATGAGTGAAGATAAACGGACCAGAGAACCGGGTGCACCAAAACACCCAGCTCCTGTGTCAGATGTCCAGCTAACAGGGGCAGAGGTGCTGGAGGTTCCACAGCCAATAGCTGGAACAGGGGGAACCAAATTTGTCTGTACCAATGCAGAGCTGCCAGAATCAGGGTGGCATGCTTGGTCCACAGCTTCACCAGAATCATCTGTATGACAGAGAATGGGGAAAAGCATACAGAAACCTCCTTTTCCAAGAGAGGGAGGATGTGTCTCACCAAAAAACTCCAGGCCCTGGAGTAAGCAAGCAGAGACATGGTAGTTTTGCATTGTGTGGAGATGCAAAAAGGTCTCTGTCTGGTTGACCCCAATTGTTAAAGAGGACATCCATGACAGAGTCTGAGAGTTCCCATTAGTGGCAGAGTGCACTGGATCGACTGAGGTGATTCGCAAGTTCTTTCAGGGTTCTGAGGAGGAACACCGCTGATAGCAATATGTTGTGCTCCACCACCTAGTACCAAACTCTCATTGATTCTCTGCAGAGAGTATACAAATGAACTCCAACCTATCAACTAATAAAATACATCACTGATATATTGTCTGTGTGGATCAACAGCTGATTTCTCTGAAGAAGGACTGCAAAGATGTGTAGGCCACGTTGAACAGCCCTCATCTCCAGAGTGTGAAGCCTTGTATCAAGATGGCCTCACTGGCCCTGGGTTCTGAAGGGGCCCTGCTTTCCAACCCACCCCTGAGGCACCTGTGGTCATAACCAGCAGGGGGAATGGCTGCAGGAATGGTGACTCTTTCTTTAGGTTGGAGTGGTCCAGCTACCAGAGGAGGGAGCAATAGAGAAGAAGAGTGACATGTAAGAGATGCTTCAACTTGTCAGAGTGCTGAGCCCATTGCTCCCTGAGGAACCATTGTGGAACCTTCATATGGAAGCAGAATGGTGGAACTGTCAGGATGGCTGCTGCCATCAGGCCAATCATAGATACATAGATACATAGATACATAGACAGTGTCGGCAGATAAGGGCCTATGGCCCACCCAGTCTGCCCATTTGAGCTTGTAAGTTCAGTTTATGTTTTCCTAGAAGTCTGTTGCCCCTTACCTCTGACCTCCAGAATTTCTTTATGTCTATCCCATGCATTCTTAAATCCCGTGATTGTTTCAGCCCCCACCACTTCCTCTGGCAGGGTGTTCCACTTGTCAAACACAATCAAACTTAAGAGAGAGTGGGTTAACACATAAACACTGGAGGCAACCAGCAGTGCCCGCACCACCAGTGCTGTGTCAAGGCTGGAGGGCAGAAATGCCCAACTGACACGCATGTGCAGTATGGCTCCTATATATTTGAGTCATTGACAGAGGGTTAGGACTGCTTTCAGCTCATTGAGCAATACAACCAGTTGGTCAAACAATTGCTGAGTCCGAAACAGTGTATACACAATCACTTCTTGAAATGGGACCTTTAAAAGTCAATCATCTATGTAAGAAAAGACAATACAGACCTTCCCTGTGGAGGGCCATTGCCACTGCAGCAAATACTTTGGTAAAGACATGTGGTGTAGAGCATAAGCCAAAGGGCAGCACAAAAAATTGGTAACGGGAGCTGTAAAGCATGAATTGTAGATGATTTCTGTCAGATTTGCTGATCTTGACATGAAGGTAAGCATCTTCCATGTCCAAAGTAACTTTCCAGTCCCCTTTTAACAGTAGGGACTATAGGGACACCATTTAGAACTTCTTGTATTCTATGTACAAGTTCAGACCCTTGAGGTCTAATACAGGCCATAAATCCCTGCACCACTTTGGAAAAAGAAAGTACCAGAAGTAAAATCCTTGATTTATTTCTGCAGTCAGGACTAATTCCACAGCCCTTTTGTGGAAGATGGATGGAAACTCCTCCAGCAGAAGAACAAAATATCCCAGATGATATTTGTTTGGCAACAGAGGAGTAACTGAAGGAACAGTAAGGAGCTGTAGAGCATGTGTGTGCTGAACTGCCTCCAGAACCCAAGCATCTGAAGTGATCTCCCTCCACTTTGATAGAAAGAGGGAAAGTCAGCCTCCAAACAATACCTGCTGAGGCAGTGAGGCCAGAGGAAAGGGTAGGGAGTCAGAAACCACAGGGGAGGCTTGGTTGCCGGTAATAGTCTGACCTTTTGTAAGTAGGTCATGGGCACTGGGGACAGGATTGTGGCTTGGGAGGTACAGAGCTGAGGCCTCTGTGATCCACAGCTGGAGTCTCTTGAGTGACTCTGGCCAGGATGGGTGTATGCTTACAAAATGAACCACAACCTCTTCCTCTTGGGTTGGAGTTCAAAATATTGTATGCAAGGATCTGAGAGTCATTCTTGACATTTTTATATCTCTCAAAGTGTTTTCAACATCATTACCAAATAGTTGCTTTCTCCTGAAAGCAATATTCATTACAGATTGTGGAATGTCAGAGAAAAAAACAGCCGTTTGAAGTCAGCAGTGGCAATTAATACAAATCCCAGAGGCAGCAGCCCTAGCAGGAGCATCAGAGGCATTGTAGGCCGATCTGAGTAGGTGCTTACTTGCCTCCTGGCAATTAGCAATTTTTTGCTGACCCAATATTTTGTCCTGGCCTCCAGGCAGTTTTTCAGCCAGATTAGCCATAGACTTCCAAAGGCAATTATGTATATTTAATCAAATATGCCTGATAGTTTGTAATCCTTAGGCCTAGGGTAGCAGAAGCAAAAGTCTTCTTACCCATCACATCCAGCTTCCTAGGCTTTTTGTCAGGAGGAAGACAGCTCAAGTTTTTTATAACTTTGGACCTGTCACTGGCAGCCATACTTACCACACAGTCTGTTTCAGGCTGGGCTTTACAGAAGGGGTGGGATATTGTTTATCTGCTTTCCTGGGAACAGCAGGAAATTGTGCAGGCCTATACCAGGCAGCCAAAGTAGTATTCTCTAGAGCAGAATGCACCAGAGTAATAATCACTGTAAAAGAGACTGAAACTTAATTGAATCCCTTTCCTCAGCCTGGAACCACAATTTGGCCTGGACCTGAGGCTTGAAAGGAAGGCCTGAAATGAGGCATTCTCTGGGTGAGGTCTAGGTGAATTTATCACACTCCCCTCTGGACAAGAGGAGAGAGTAGAGCTTGAGCCAGCCACATTTATAACCTCTTATTTCACTTCCATTGCCTTCTCCTCCTTCTCCTCATTGTATTCTGGATTGTATTCTAGCTTGTCATCGACATCCACGAGTATAGGTAGATGGTTAATGAGATGGGGAGAAACATGAGGAGGAGCCAATGACAGGGGTCCCATCAATGGCAGCTTGTCTGGGCCCAGCATTATAGCAGGGATGGAAAATCAAAGCATCAGTGGCAAACCAGCTAATGGTGCAGGCATCAATGGCACAAGCAACAGGCACTGAAATCAGCTCTGACATTTTTTGATATAATGCTTGTGTCTTGATGGAGCCTGAAGGGGTCATCAACAGCTGAGATGTAGATGGGACAGTGCCTGACAGCAGAAAAGGCTGTGAGTCCACGACTGGGGAGGAAGGGCTTTAGCCGGACCCCAAGCTTGGTGTCTATAAGACAGTCGAGGGGGGGCAACAGGACCTATGGCTGGAGCCTGCATCCTGTCCTTTTCTGTGGACTTATCTTGTTGTAAGCGGTGAATGGGAATGGTCCGGAGAAACAACTTTTTTTCTGCATTTCTCCTTTTTTGAGTGGTGACATTTATGTGCCAACTTCAATGATTTGTCTTCTTCTGTTTCTTTGATGATTCAGTGACAGCCACCATTGACTGAGAAAATCAACAGACTGATGGTGAGCCAGGAATGGGAGTGGTTGATGATGGAGAAATTGCCTTTGCTGCAGCCTATTTCTCCATTTCTTGGATCAAAACAAGATTTTCTGAAGCTTTCTTGCAACATCTCCTGGTTGTCTGGTTAAAATCCCAGGAAATTGTGCATACTTTAACATTGTGGTTTGTTCCAAGGCAATACAAACAAAGTGGCCGTCATTCTTGTAAATTTAAACATCATCACAATGGCAAAATTAAAACAATGGTTCTTTGTCCATCCATGGCATAAAAGTTTAATAATAAAATAAACTTTAAACTAAGTAGACAGCAACAGTGAATACTTACAAAAGCCCAATGGCATTCTTCATTATCAATGGACTGACAAACGGTGGATGGCCAGAGAGAGAACTTGAGGCATGCTGGGGACGTTGACATTATATAGGCAATAATGAGGTGCGTTGACATGGGTGTCACCAGCATACAAAAAGTTTCCTGACAGTCCTGACACTGATGGCTTACAGTTACATAATGTTGCTCAGTGGAGGGAAATATTTTTGAAGATCAGCTGTTTCTACAGTATGCATGCTCACTGACAGCTCATTAAGTGGTTGACCATGGAGGTGAGAGGAAGGCTGTACCGCTCACCATAATCCAGTGTGAGGAGGGATGCCTGTAGGTTGGACATGAGTGGCCAGGTCAGCTGGGGAGCATGGGAATGTCCGGGGGGAATGGACATATCGGATTTACAAAAAAGTATGTACTGAGAGATCAGGTGCAGGGAGAACCAATGGACCATCAAAGATTTATAGAAAAAGGATGTACTGGGAAATGGGGGGTGGAGGGAACCATTGGCCCACCCAGGGACTCATACAGTAAGGATGTACATGGGACATGGGGGCCAGGGGGAACTACTGAACCACCAGGGTTTTACAGAAAAAGGGTGTACTGGGAGATTGGGGGAGCAGGGGAACCACTGGACAACCACATCACTTTGAACAAATATAGCTCATACTTTTTGCCATCAGTACTTGGTGTCCGTCAAAGCTTTATTTTAGGACTGCCTTTTTAAATCAACTTTTCTTATCTACCAGGCTAGTTGATGTTGTCTCTTTAGAACCTGATACACCTTCCCCCCATACATACTTCAGGGGAGCCATTTCTACCAGAAGAGATTACTGGTTTATTTCACCAAATCTCCCAGTCCATTCTAAAATGGTTACCCCGGTGGTCACATCTGACCGTGGGCTATTGGAAGTAGTCATATCTGACTCTGAGGGCACCTCCAGAGACCAGGGTTATTTGAGACTTACATTAACCTATTAGAAATCCCTGAGGTATGGAAAGAGTTCACCTGCATATTACAGGCATGGCACTCTGTACAATTCGTTTATGACTCTGTCACAGATTGGTGGGAAGACAGCAAAGAATAGTTTCGTGATTATTTTCAAATCATAGGAAGACTTAATGGACAGCAAAAACAAGAAAATTATTTTAAATTACGAGAACAGTTGAGAGAATTGTATTTTACTCAAAGGGGGAATATCATGACAATATAGAATTGATAAAAGAAATATAAAACAAAATGTCTTTGCTTCAATATGACAGGATGAAGTCCTTAGAGGTAGACCAAAAATTTGGCTGTCAGGGACCCCAGGGAAAATTTGACCCTTTCGATACCTGCATAGAACAAAGAAATAATAAAGGTATAACCATTTTACAAGACCCTTCGGGGAAAGAAATATCTCATAAAGGTGGTATTTTGCAAATTATTGAACAGTATGTCTCAGACAAATTTAAAACAATAGATTTAGAGAAACAACCACTTGCAAACTGGATTGCAGCAAGTGGCCTGCCTCAGATCCCTGACTATTTGTTCCACACATTAATTGCTTCAATCACGGAATCAGAATTACAGTTCATTATCAAAATTTTGGAACTAATGACAGCCCCAGTGCCAGATGGACTACCTAGTAAGTTTTATCAAGGATTACCACCAGCCTGGATATAAGAATTGGTTCCATTTTTTTAATTTTTTGTTTACAGAACATCTCCCTTCCTCAAACAATGTATGAAGGGCTCCTTATATTTCTGTATAAAACTGGTGAAATAAATGACCTAGACAACTGAAGATCTACTACTGTATTAACTACAAAGATACAAAAATGTTATCAACAATTCTCAATTCCAAGTTAGCTTTGGTATTAGAAAGCATTTGTCATCCCACTCAGTTTTGTTCCATACCAGAAAGAAAAATTTCAGATGGCCCTATTTTACTACGAGAATGCTTAGAGAAAGGAGATTCGGATGAAATAAGTGGATACCTGCTCAGTCTAGACCAGACTAAAGCGTTTGATAAAGTGCAGCATCAATATTTATTCTTAGTAATGAAAGCACATGGCTTTCCTGAGCAATTTATTCAGTGGATTCAGTTATGTTATCTGAATTCTTCCGTTACGCCATATGTTAATGGGCGGTTAGGTCGATCAGTCCCCATACGCAGAGGGGTGAAGCAAGGCTGTCCCTTAAGTCCTGTATTGTATGTACTTGCATGTAACCCAGTTTTATTTCACCTACAACTAAATGACTTAGACATAGGTATCTCAGTACATAGTGAAGATCATGAGAGCAAGTCTATTACCTATGCAGATGATCTCTGTTTAATATTATCAGACAGACAATCAGGAACGGTTGCCAGATAAATATTAACTACATATTTGACACTAACAAATTCAGAAATAAACTTTAATAAAAGCAAATACCTGCCTATAGGGACAGCAGACACTGTTGCTCCTATAATTTTCAACCTTCCTATTTATATAGGTATGCACAAAATCTTAGGCATTTATTTTGGCCTTGGCAAGTTATGTGCCTATAACTGGGATTATGTATTAAAAGACAGACAAAACAAAGTATGACAATGGAACACGTGGTACATGGTCAAACTTTAGAGAATTTATAAGCTCAAAACTTTATTATTAACTATATTTTTACTTCTCAGTGTTATTTTCCCCCACGCAGGCAGCTGGAAACTACTATTTATAGTTATTGTTTCCAGGGTATTTGGGGCAGTAGGCTGAACACAACTAAGAGAGGTATTACTTCTTTACCAGTCAACAGGGTGGTTTAAATATGGTTCACCCTATAGTTTTCTTTTTTATGCTTTTTTTGAACATAAATATCAAACCACCTCTTCAATCCTCGAGAAAAATTTGGAGCCCCTGGTTATTGAACCATATCCAACCCTGGTTAGACTCTTGGGACCCAAACTCTGTAATTCCCAAACAAGAACCCATAATAGGGATGCCATACCTTTTACAGTATATTTTTGAGAAAATAAAAATTTGGGCAATTACCAAAAACATGATACTTAGCATGTCACGTAAATATTTATATCATCATATAGTTAGCCACTATTTTTTTGAATATCCAGAATTTTGGGACAGAGAAGCTGGTGTTAAACAACAAATAAGAAATATGTTAATAAATACTAGGCTACAGGGTACAGCATAGTTAGTCCTGCCTGCCCTCCCTGGCCCCGACCTCTATTAGATATGCTTTAGCCCAGCCCATAGCATTTCCCCCCCTTCGCTCTCAGTCTGTTGCCTTCCCCTTAAAGGGGTGCTTCTCTCACTCAATCTTCCCGCCACCCACATCTGCTTCCCTCTCTAATCTCTTTATTCTTACATTGTACAACACCCTTCCCTCTCTAATCTCCCTGTTCTTCACTGTACAACACCCCTACCTCCCTACTCCCCATGTTTACCCTCTTCCTCCTACGTCTCCCCTTCCCGGTTCTTACCCTCATCCCCACATCCTCTCCACACCCTCTTCTACTTCCTTCTCCCCCTCCCTCCCTGATGCCTCCTTCATCCTGTCAATCATGCCCACGGACCATTTTGAAAATAGGTCCTTTTATCCCTTCTGCCCTCCAGCTTCTCTGATTTCTCTTCCTAGTTACTTTGCCTACCTTCACTTCCTTATCTCCTCTCCTGCCCCTCTCTCTTCCCCCCCAGCTATAATTCCTGCTGTCATTACAAAAGTCCCAAACTTCATTACTTCATCCTTGCCCTCCTCCTTCTCTCATCAGGGAACATCCACCCTAACCCTGGCCCTATTTTATTTCCTTCCCTGGCTCCTTCCCCTGACTCCACAACTCCAAATGCTATAGCCTCTATAACCTTTCCAAATGGGTGGAAGCTTCTCCACCTGAACATCTGCAACCTGCTTCCCAAAATTGTTCTCCTACAAACTCTTGTAATTTCTTACACTCCTGACATTCTAATTATTACTGAGACCTGGCTTAAGAAAGCATCCCAGATAAGGCCATTGCTATCCCTGGGTATTCCCTCTCCAGACAAGATCAGACAGGTTGTGGAGGGGGAGCGGCTATGTATATCCTGTCCTCCTTGTAGTCTACAACTACCCTGTCTACCTCCATTCCAGCTATGTACGAAGCCCTTGTCACCCAGATTACCCTACCCTTCTCAGTCCCTATCTTTGTAGCTGGTATCTATTGCTGCCCTAGCATTCAACCCCCGGTTGTGATTGAACTCTTAGCCTCCATCACCTCCCTCTCAGAATCTGGTGAACTGTTCATTCTGGGCAACCTGAATCTAAATTGGTTGTCTCCCAAGTCAAACAAGCTACAAAATGACATTGCGGCTCTAAATCTCACTCAATTTATACTTGAGCCCACACATCCTTATCTCAAAACACAAAACCACACCCTGCTTGAATGGGCACTCACATCCCACCAGCAGCATGTCATCAAATCCAGTATCCTCCCAGATGCCCTCAGCAGCCACAACCCTATCTTCATTGTTCTCAAGGTCCATCGCTGCAAACCACCCCCCAAACTCTTACAGCTTCGCTCCTTTAAATCCTTTGACCATACCCCACTTAACTCCACACTTGCTTCTACAGATTGGGCCCCCTCTCCTCTGCCACTTCTGTCAACCAAGTCCTCATCTATTTCAAAGATAAATTCATCTCTACCTGGAGAGGTGAGGGGGGTACAGGCAAAGTGGGCAAGCATTAAAGATGCAATACTTAAAGCAACATCCCATGGTGTTAGTGAGAAAAGGGAGCGCAAAAGAAGAAGGAAACCACTCTGGTTCTCAAACACAGCAGCAGAAAAGGTCAGAGCCAAAATTCTGGCATTTAGGAAATATAAGGGAATGCAGCAGGATGAAGATAGGAAGGCGTACCAAACTTCCCTAAGGGAAGCAGGGAAGGCAGTAAGGCAGGCAAAGGCCCAAACAGAGGAAACACTAGCACAAACAGTAAAAGAAGGTGACAAGACTTTCTATAGATACATTAGTGAAAGGAGAAAGTCCAGAGGGGATATTGCTAAGATCAAACGGGATAAGAGGCTGTGTGAGGAGGAGGACCATGTAAAAGCATCTATCCTAAATAGATACTTCTGCTCAGTATTTACTGAAGAGAAGGTAGGGCAGGGCCCACAACTCTGCACCATGGACATGGGGGGAGGGAGGTATGCACTAGTCCCTTCACAAAAGAAAGGGTCCTACAAGAGCTCGCTAAGCTCAGGGTGGACAAGGCAATGGGACCTGATGGCATACATCCCAGGGTACTAAAGGAGCTAAGGGTGGAACTAGCAGAGCCATTAGCAGAACTTTTAGTGAGTCTCTGAGCACAGGAGAGGTCCCAGAAGACTGGAGAAGGGCTCATGTGATCCCGCTCCACAAGAGTGGTAGCAGGGAGGAGGCAGGGAACTACAGACCAGTCAGTCTTACCTTAGTAGTGGGCAAGATTATGGAGAAACTCCTTAAGAAAAGGATAGTGTAACACCTGGAATCCATAGGAACACAGGATCCAAGATAGCATGGGTTTACAAAAGGAAGGTCCTATCAAACTAATCTCATAGATTTCTTTGACTGGGTAACCAGAGTGGTGGACCAAGGGGGAGCAGTTGATGTTGCCTACCTTGACTTCAGCAAAGGTTTCGATACTGTTCCACATAGAAAATTGATTAATAAGCTGGGTAGACTCAGGGTGGGCCAGATGTTGGTCAACTGGGTGGCAAACTGGTTGACAGGCAGAAAACAGAAAGTGGTAGTAAACGGTATACAGTCAGAAGAGATGCAAGTCACAAGTGGGGTACCCAAGGGATCAGTCCTGAGGTCAGTCCTCTTCAATATCTTCATCAGTGAGGTTGCAGAAGGACTGGAGGGTAAGGTTTGTCTGTTTGCAGATGACACCAAGATCTGCAACAGAGTAGATGATCCAGATGGGGTGGGCAGAAAGAGAAGAGATCTGGATAAACTAGCAAAATGGTTGGAAGAGTGGCAACTGGGGTTTAACATAAAGAAGTGCAAGATCATGCACATAGGGAAGAGAAACCCTGAAGTCACCTATAGGCTGGGAGGGGAGTTATGGGCAGTCACAAGGGAAGAAAGAGACTTGGGCGTCATCTTCACCGATGACCTGAAATCATCCAAGCAGACATCTAAAGCAGTAGGTAAGGCTAGAGGAAAGTCGAGGTGTATTAGTAGGGGTATCACAAGTAGAGATGCAGTGAATTTAAATTTCACTGGGGAAGTGAAAGCGAAGTGGGCACTTCGCGTTGTGACTCTGCTTCGTGGAGTGGCCAGCATGAAATGCCCACTTCGCCTTGTTATTATTACTTCACATTGTCATTCCACCTTAACGTGAAGTAAGGCGGAGTGACAACAATATTGGCAGCCCACCACACACAGTCACTAGAATTAATGTGCATCCCCAAAATGCTACTGTCGTCTTGTCTCCAGAAAATTCCCCAGTGCTGATGAAGTGAAATGAGAGCGTAAGAAGAAATGCAAAGTCTCCCAGAATTAATGGCGCACTCAGTCATCTGGGCAGTGGTCAGATATAGTCACCAGAATTAATGTTCATCCCCAAAATGCTACTGTCTTGTGTCCAGAAAATTCCCCAGTGCTGACCAAGTGAAATGTGAGTGTAACAAGACTTGCAAAGTCTACCTTCTTAGAGATGCAGCAAATTGAAATTCCACCAGGTAAAGTGCCCGTGAAGTAGGTACTTTGCATTGTCACTTTGCTACACAGAGTGGCCAGCATGAAATGCCCACTTCCCTTGTTATTGTGATTGTGACTTTTCATTGCCATTCCACCTTAACCTGAAGTAAGGTGGAGTGACAACAATATTGGCAGTCCCTGGGCCCCCACACATCACATGGCTTACAGTACTGTAACTCACATGCTGTATGAGAACGCGAATGCCTACAGCTGTAGTTCCCCGATGTCAATGACCTGTATCACAAATAGAGATGCAGCGAATTTAAATTCTGCCAGCAAAGTGCCCGCAAAATGGGCACTTCATATTATCCTCTGTGGCCAATGCAAAAGGCACACTTCGCTTAGTAATTATTACTGTTATCATTCATTTAATTTGAAGTAAGGTATATACTCAATAGCTCAGCAGCTTTTCACACACATAGTCACCAAAATTAATGTGCATCTCAAAATGCTCATGTCTTGTGTCCAGAAAACTCCTCAGTACTGACGAAGTGTAATGAAAGCACAAGAAATGCAAAGTCTCCCAAAATTAATAGAGTACACAAACGTCATGCATTCAGTAGTCACCCACAGTCATCAAAAGTAATGTGCATCCCCAAAATGCTACTGAAAGCATAACAAGAAATGCGAAGTCTCTCAGAATTAATGGTGCACTCTGTCATGTGTGCAGTGGTCACACACAGTCACCAGAATTAATTTCATTCCCCAAAATGCTACTGTCTTGTGTCCAGAAAATTACCTAGTGGTGACGAAGCGAAATGAGAGGGTAACAAAAAATGCAGCCTCCCAGAATTAATGGTGCACTCTGTCATGTGTGCAGTGGTCACACACAGTCACCTAAATTAATGAGCATCCCAAAAATGCTGCTGTCATATGTCCTGAAATTCCCCAGTGCTGACGAAGTGAAATGAGAGCATAAGAAGAAATGCAAAGTCTCCCAGAATTAATGGTGTACTACAAATGCACAGACAGATTAAGATTGTGCTGCGCACTCAAGACACAGATGGAATGGCACAACAACACCTAACCAGTGCTCATAAGTCACAAATCCAAATCTGGAAAAGAATACCTTTTGCCGGTTTGTGGGGGTGGTACTTCACAGCAGTAATAGACAGTCCACTACCAGTAAAGATACCACAAAGCAGTATAAAAAATTCATGCAGGTGCGGTGGATAGCAGGTTCACACTGCTGCAGTTACTTTGTGGCACAATAACAGGTGTCTTATTTAATGGCAAGCATCGCACACACACTCACACACACTACAAGTAATGCATAGCAAATTGAAACCTTTAGTAATATAACCAAATGTTTTAAACAAACTGAAATTATACACTGCTGCATCACAACAATCAGAAAAAAAATGTCAGGAATTACTGAAAATATTACTGTGCATACATTAACACAGTTATACAAGAAAAATATAACCAAAACAGAAAAGACAGCCATTTTCTCCCAGTTAATCTACCTACACCACAGATACGCCCCTCCCCCAAAGCACACTTCACAGTACACAGACTGTTCTAAATTAACATTCAAAATCCCCACGCAAACAATAAACACTCAATAATATGAGCACAGGAGGGTTTCCTATACTTGATGTAGTAAAATGTGAGCAAACAAAATAGCTCAAAAAGACTTTTTTAGCAGTTTTTAGAGGATTTGAATTGCAGAGCTCTGAGAGGAAACTGTCTCCATCTTCCACTACACACATTACACAGAACTGAGGCTGTGCAGAACAATCTAGAGTCCATGTGACCTACAATCCCATAAAGCACTGGAAAATTCTCCTTTGGACCTCAAGAACAAGGCAGAGTAAGGAGAAGTAGAGCATAATACATTGATTTCAATGTACTTCACCTTAAAATTGAATGTCAGCGTGGCTCAGTTGGTAGCACATCCACCTCAGGACCAGAAGGTCGTGGGTTCTCGTCCCACACCGGGATTGGACTTGCACCTAAAAATTGCTGGCATCTGAGTGCAGTATTGGGTGGTGTTGTACTGCTGGGGTGTGCCGTCCTTCGGATGAGATGTTAAACTGAGGTCCCTTCTGCCCATCCTGGTGTTGTCCTGGTGGGTGTCCAGGTGGAAGTAAAAGAACCCAGGGCACTCTTCGCAAAGAGCAGGGAGCATTCCCAGTGTTCTGGCCAACAATCCCCCTCCCATAAACCAGTTCATGCAATTATCCAGGCTGTGTGTCGGTGATGATGTGTGATATGGCCGCCACCACACATTCAGTCACTTCACTACCAGTCTAGCATTGCGTGTAAAGCGCTTTGGGATACTGTGTATGAAAAAGCACTATATAAATGCTGATTCTTCTTCTTCTTCTTAAAAGTGGTGGAGAAGTGGCTTGGGGTAGGTGGAATAACGCAAAGTCATTGTTTTCAATGGACTTCGCCTTCCCCATTATAAGGCGAAGTACTCAGCTTCAGGTTGTGGAGCACTTCGTGGACTCTGTGGTACTCTCAACATAAATAACTCTGTGGTTTCTGACCCCATCTCCGTGGCCCATGAGTTTAATACCCACTACACCTCATGCGCCACATCTCTTCTAAATTCCCTCCCTCCCTTACCACCTACTACTCTCAGACCCTCACCTCAGCCTGCGCCTATCCCTCTCCCATTTTCCTTCTCCACAATTTCCCCTGACGAAACTCTAAACACTCTCCTCTCCCTTAACCCCTCAAAAGGCTCCTCCCCAGATGATCTCGATCCCAAATTTCTCTACCTCTCCGCTCCTGCCATTGCTTATCCTATCTCCATAATCGTTAACCTCTCCTTTATCTCTGCCCAAGTCCCCTTCTCCTGGAAGCATGCCATAGTTCTTCCTCTTCCCAAGGGTGAAGACACAACCACTCCCAGTAACTATTGCCCCATTTCCCTCCTTCCTACATTTGCTAAACTTCAAGAACATCTGGTTCTCTCACAACTATTATCCTTCCTCTCTGATTCCTCCTTCTTCACCCCTTTCCAGTCTGATTTTTGGAAGAATCACTCAACCACTACCTCCCTCCTCAAGCTCACTGACTCCATCCTTACAGGGACAGATGATGGCCTGATCACCTCAGCCATCTTTGTCAATCTAGCCAAAGCTTTCCACATTGTCTCCCATCCCCTGCTTCTTGATTCCCTCACCTCGGCAGTCCTTGACCCATCAGCTACAAACTGGTTTAAATCCTTCCTCACTGGAAGGACCCAGTCAGTACAAATCTCTGATTCCATCTCCCTCCCACTCCCCATAAGCACTGGTGTCCCCCAGGGCTCAGTGCTTGGCCCCCTACTCTTCTCCATCTTCCTAAATGATCTTCCCTCAGCCTGCTCTTCCTTGTCTATCCATATGTATTATGATGATGATACTGTTTTATACAGCTCCGGCAAAATCTCTGCTGCTGTGGAAACCAGCTTACAGCTTGACATCAGCAAAGTCCAGCTCTGGTTTGCCTTCCATCAGCTCTTCCTTGATGCAAAGAAGACAGTCTCCATGACCTTTGGCAGCAGGCAGAGACTATCAAGGCTCACGGTCCTCCCCACCTTCCACACCCTTGATGGGGCCCTCCTTGGGGACACCTCCTCATTTAGATATCTGGGAGGTTGGCTTGACCAACATCTCAACTTCTCTGTGCATATCGATGCCATCCTGAAGAAACTGTGCCCCAAGCTTGGTGCTCTGTACAGGAATCATAGTTGCATCCCTCTGACTGTGAGGCATGAGCTTGTACAGAAGATGATACTCACCATTTCTGACTACTGCAATGTAGTCTATGGTGCTGCTCCCAAATCTTCCCTGACCAAATTGGGCACTCTCTTTAACTCCTTCTGTCACTTTGCCCTTGACTCCCCCTTCTGTTCTCATCACTCTGAACTCTATAGCTCCCTAACCTTCATTCCACTATCTCACAGATGCACCTCTCACTGTGCCAAACTAACCTCCAAATTCTGGCTTGGCAAACTCCCCTCCTACCTCTCATCCATTCTCTCTACTTTCCCTCCCCCTGGCCACTCTCTCAGATCTGACACACACCCTGGTGGTTCCCCGCTGCTCCACCCTCATCAGCCAGACTGGATTTGCCCATCACTTCCGTAAAATCCTCCAAAATACATCACTCCTCCTCCTCACTAACCATTACCCTCCACAACTACCTCACTCCCAGCTGTTACTGCTTTAATCCTCCTTAACTATCTTATTTCCTGCTTCTGCCTCTAGCCCTGACCCTCCAGCAGGGTTCTCAACATCCTAAAGGGGGCATCAGGGCCTGGGTACCCTTTCTCCTCATTTACACTTGTGCCTCCCATCCTTTACTCTCCACCTGCCCTACTGGGCCACCTGGGCTTATAAGCTACCCCTGTCTTTCTACTCCTTTAGCACTTGGGTACTGCCTCGAGCCTGCCCCTGGTTTACTTTCATACTTTAAATTGTTCTGTCACATTATGTTTTGTATATTCATTGTACTTTACCCAGTGGTTCCCCACTGTTGCTTTATTTTTTTACAAGCTGTGACTTGTCTGTAATGCCTATATATAATTTGTAACTGTTCATCCTTTAATAGTTTACTCTATTTTCTTAACCCTATGTACCCTGTCCCCCCAGATCGCACCATGAGATGAGTAACTTGTTGTTCAGTGTGCTCTCCTGGTGAAACATTGCAATAAATAAATAAATAAAAAATTAAATGTGGGATGTACTTTGGCTTTGTACACGTACAAATTTAAATGTTAAAGGCAACTTAAAACATAAAGACAAAGTAGAATGTGTTTGTCCCAGAGGAGGTGCCTGTGTGGGGACAATAGAAATAATGGAGCACTTATTTTTTTAGTGTCCCTATATTCTTCCCCTTGGTCTTTTCTTAAAAGAATATGGAAACAGTCACCTTTTCGAATTATTATTCATGACATTTTATTTTTGGGGATTATTCCTGTAGTTTGGAAAAAATATGATACAGGTACCATCCATCTAATTCTTTTACTTTAAAAATATCACATTTGGCATGTGAGATGCCAATTCTTCATATGTAAAAAGTACTTCACAACAGAGTAACTTTTTTGGACTATTCAAAACCATTTAACAGACATACAGACACTAGAGAAAGCTACCCTCTCACACTCACTGTACCAGATGAGGTAGGAATATGTCCTGGACAGAAGACATTTTATCAGAATAAGCTCTTTGTCTAGACTTAATTTAAGAGTAAAGAAAACCCCTATAGTTGTAAACGTTTGTTAATTTTCTGTTTTAAAGTTTCACCTATGAATGTATGATGTAACACCTATTTTATTTTATGGTCCGGTTTTGTTCATTCATTTTCACGTGGTTAATAACATGTTTGATATATTTATTTTTGAAGCTGTAATAAGAAGAATTCTCCTACTATTTTATGGGGGGGGGCACATTTCAGTTCTATGATTTAATATTTGGACTCTAAATATTTAATTGGAAGCAAACTAAAAAGAGTATCAATATAATAGTTATTTGATTTCTCTTACCTTTGATTTAGATATTATCTTTTGTGAGTCAACACTGTTCATAATTACTTGTTAGTCAAGTTTTAATAAAAAACTCTCCTAGTCTTTTTGTGGGGGAGAAGGTTTTGGTTTTCCTTTTTGTATCATTGTTTGGGATTATAACATGGAAGTCACATGTAGGATGTATGCTAGTAATATTTACTTCCTGGTTTTTCATTTCGATTATATATGATTTTGTGTGCTGTAACATTGTTTGGCTGTATTTACTTTCAAATTGTAATAAAAAATTCTCCTACTGTTCAGGAGGAGGAACCACTGTCTGTTCATGGACGTGGTCAACTCTGATGGGGAGCTGGCAAGAATGGATGTGGAGGAGGTTGGGGAACAGGTCTCAACCAGAGCCTCAGCTACGGTGGAGACCTATATATTTTTTGATGCCAAAGGATCTTATATAGAAACATAGAAACATAGAATTTGACGGCAGATAAGGACTGCTTGGCCCACCCAGTCTGCCCATTTCCCTACCTAATGGATAAGCTGCAGATCCTAGTTAACCAGCAGCCTACTTCTTTCTACTCCCCCCCACACAGAATTGCCTTATGGCTGTCCCAAGCATGCTTGAATTCAACCACTGTTTTTGACTCCACAACCTCCTCCGGAAGGCCATTCCATGCATCCACAACCCTCTCTGTGAAAAAATACCTCCTTACGTTACCTCTGAGCTGCCCCCTCTATCTTCAAATTGTGCCCCCTTGTTCTTGCACACCTCTTTTTTTGAAAGATGCTACCCTCTTGGACTTTGTTGATTCCCTTGAGGTACTTGAAAGTTTCTATCATGTCCCCCCTCTCCCTCCTTTCCTCGAGGCTATACATATTAAGCTCCTTTAGTCTCTCTTCATATGTCTTCTGGTGCAGACCCTGCACCATTTTAGTTGCCCTCCTCTGGACAGCTTCCATCTTGTCTATGTCCTTGCGGAGATTGGGTCTCCGGAACTGCACACAGTACTCCAGATGGGGTCTCACCAGCTGTCTGTACAGAGGGATAACAACTTCCTGTTTTCTACTGGTGATGCCTCTCCCTATGCATCCCAGTATCCCCCAAGCCCTCCTTACTGCCCTCTCACATTGCTTGCCCACCTTTAAGTCATCTGATATGACTACCCCCAGGTCCCTTTCCATTTTTGTTGTTGTTAGTATCTCACCCCCCATTGTGTACTCTTCCCCTGGGTTTTTGTTTCCCAGGTGCATTACCTTGCACTTCTTAGCATTAAATCTAAGGTGCCATATGATTGACCATTCCTCTAACCTTGCCAAGTCTCTTCTCATCCTTTCCACCCCACCTTGTGCATCAACTCTGTTGCAGATCTTTGTGTCATCTGCAAAGAGACATACCTTTCCTTCCTTCCTTTCCTTCAGAACTTATTGTTATTTCTGATGTTTCATCTAAATTAAATGGTCATGAGAACTTGGATACAAAGCAACCGGTAAATCCACTTTCGGATAAAACAGCTTTGGAATTGCAAACTCTCATGCTGGCTGAGGAGAAACGCTTCATGGCTACACAAATAAACTTTGGGAGGCACTGAACAATCAATCAAATCTTTATTTTACCAGGCAGAACACCATTGAGATGAACTCATTTTCAAGGTGGACCTGGAACAGTTTCACAAGGTGCAACATAATACAGTCAGGGAACTTATTTGACAGACAGCATACAAATACACACAATAAGGTACAGGGCATGGAGCATATCCATGTCAACATACACATTTATGCACTATACAGGCAGGTTTATTTACAATAAAGTCAGATGCGATATATATATATAGAAAATATGCCGAATATACGCAGTATATATGCAGAATCTACACAATGTGTAGGTAATAATATAAAGAGGTAAGAAGTAAAGAACACCAGAGGGAGGGTATGTATGTCAATTACTGGTGCAGTAAGTTATGACAAGACAGAGGTGAGTCCTGTAGAAGTTAGGGAAGGGACCAAGGGTTTATAGCTAAGAATGAGGGGATGACGGGTATACACAGGGCCAGAAATTTAGGGATCATTGGTGGAAGAAGTTGCATATCTATTTAAAAGACCACAAAAACAGGTTTTTGAAGGACAGCAACACTGGGCTAGTGAGCTGAAGTGTTTTTGTGTATTATTCGAAAAAACAGGGAGGGCGTGGCTTATTGCTGCTCTGCTGGAACATGTTCTAGCTTTAGGGATCAAAAGAGAAATATAATAGACAGTTCTTAAAAGGCAGTTACCAGGATTACAAACAGGTAGGCAGTCCTTAATGTACTGTGGAAGCTTGTTGTTGATGCCTCTATATGTCCAGAACACTGCATTCCTTTGTCTCCTAAGACTAAGTGAGCTCCACAAAATTAAAGAAACTGAAAACAGAACTCTTACAGGCCTCCCTGTCAATGAAGCCAGCCCTGGTAGTACAGTCATAGCAACCCAGGCTTCACCTGACATTCCAAGACTTACTCACCAGGTAAACAGTAACAATATCATTTTTCAAACCTCTTCTTGTAACCAAAGTAATGCAACAGTATTTATCTTTTCAGCTGAGGCAAAACGGAACTTTGATAAAAGTGGTCTGGAGGAGATGTGCCCACTGATTAAACAACAGGGGATGCAGTTTTCTCCTCAAAACTGACCAGCACCTAAAATCCCACTGCAGGCTATAACCAAACCCTCTCAGGGTAGTACAACTATGGGAGGTTTTTCAATTGCAATGAATATAAACACAACACAAAATCTTCTACAAAACAAAAGAGCAGGAACAAATAAAAAGGAAGTGTTAATACCTGCCAGTACAGTACAGATGCATTCCGCTACAGCTTTGCAGTGCAGGATCTCTGCACAGGACACATCAGAACTTATGGGGGTACAGTCAGGAATGGCTCATACAGTGGTTACTACCCCTGGCCTAAGACTCCCCACAGGCAAAAGAGATTTGGTGAGCAGGATGACGGCTGCTCTGACACAGCTTCCGGTTGGGACCTCTGAACCCTTGGAAGTGGAATTAACTGGAAAAAAACTGCTCTGTTAAAGAGTCTAGCTGAGGATGAAGCCATCAGTAAACTGAAGAAAGAGGAGCACTGGAGGAAATGGGACAGTGTGGTGCTGTCAAACCAGAATATCACTTCAGATGCAGGCAAAACAATAGAGAAGGAAAAGGTTTTTTCTCCACCTTCTGTACTTAACCAAGGTCCGACTCTTCATAAAATGGACTCAGCAGCTGCCGCTATACAATCTGCTCTCAGGTTGCCACCGACTACTACTGCAGAGAAACTATGGTTGGACTTTGTTTTAAAAGGAGGTGGCTGGATACAAAGTGATGATGGTCGCTGGATACCAGACTTGACTTGGGACTCAGGCTCTTCTTCACAATTAGCAGCCTCTCCAGAATGGTGCCCCCCTTTGGAGACAAATGTTTAAGTTTCTTCCCTTGAGGGCTCAGATGGTATCCCTCTTAAAAATGGGGATAAGTCCTCTCTTACTACAGTATCAAGTACCCCTTTGGAGGGACACATCACAGGAACATCAAAGGACTAGAGGACCCAAGGGATTGATACACATAATCCAATATCGGCTCCTCATAAAGACCCTACATTAATAAAGATGAGCTTTAACAATGCTGATCGTGATACCCCCCCCCCCAAATTCCATTCACTCCAGGGTCAGTTCCAACAGAGTCTTCGTCACCACATGGATTACATGGCCAGGCCAATGGGTTACATGGATCTGAAGAGGCTACTCATTTTAAACCCCCTCCTAGACCCTTACTTTCAGAACATTTCAAGAATAATAAATCAGAACCCTTACCCAGAAGGCATGCAGTCAGATTGAAATACAGGGGAGGTTTGGATCCTTGACTGCACAGGCAATATGTTGGAAAACACTTGATCAAGGGCTGTCATTTTTCCCCCACAGATGTGGTTGCCTTTATTGACATCTCGGGGGCAGACACCTTTAATATCAGTTTCCAAACCCCCAAATTAATGGAACTTTTCTGGTGCAAATATAACCAACTAAAATGTTCTCCATTGTGGACCCCCTTTGTTGCAATCCCACTTATCAAACTATTGATCAAAAAGGTGACCATCATGTTCCAGAATGAAAACGTTTCGGTGGGAGACATTTACCACTGGTTATAGCAGAAGTGCGAAGTTCTCAGTGCTCCTGAAGCTATCCTAGATGGGGAGCACTTCTGGACTGGTGGTGGAAATTTAAGGTGAAACAGAGGCGGGCATATCCCACATTTCAAACTTTTTTTTTCATGGATGTGATTGGGGGGTCTGCTTCTATGCTGGGCAGCCCAAGGCTTGTTACCAGAGTGGGGCACGGACACATCTTTCCAGTGTCTATGATGAACTTTAATGTAGTCTCTGCAATGAGGTGGGCCACAAAAGTTCTCAATGTGTGAACCACACAAGATGCAACTTCTGTGAAGAATTTGGCCACCTTTTTTAAAAAATGCCCACGGGCATCTTCAAATAAAACCCACAACATGGACCCTGAAGACCTTATAAACAAAGCCCAGGCAGATATGACCACACCGTTTGACCCCCTGAGACTACACCTTCAAATGCACCAGAATTTCAGGAGCCAGAGCCAAAGGCCCCTACACCAGGACCTTCTGGGAGTACACCTCCCAAGAAACCTGAGTGTCATGGGGAGTGGGATAACAGATGGACAACCACAACAAAATTCAAGTTTAACACACTTTGGATGGCATGATGTTTATTACTTCATAAACAACTTGAAAATAAAATAAATACATAAAGACTTTCACTGTATACAAAATGAAGAAAGTAAGCAAATTAATAAGCTAAGCTTTCAGAGCCGTGGTAAACTATACATCAGTTTCCACACTTGGTTACAGCTAGGACTCACCTCAGTCCTTCGCCTACCATGGCCAGAAAGTACTGACCCTATCTGAGTCTATGCAGTCTAAGTAATGCTTTTATACCCGCCCACACAGGTCATGTGCTTACAGCATCATCGGTTTTAAAACTCATTTTATTTGGCTCCCTTTTTTGAATTTATACAATGCTGGATAGCTCCTAAATCCATTATTACTCAACCATCATACAGTGCTTGACAAACTAATAAGGTTTAGGCTGCAAAAGGGAAAAACAATCCTGTACTGCCTTGATTGACAGCTAAGGTAATATAAAACTGGGCACTAGAGGTCACTGCAGCCCTATAGAGAGCAGCTCGAATAGCCTGTCATTCTTCTTTGCAACTGCATAGGAGATTCACAAGGAATATACAGGAGTCTGCACAAAATAAGTATGTCTCTCCCTAAAATCAAGTAGAAGAAAATGTCCCGTTTTTATATATTATATATGTACTGATAGGACTGCATATAGCCTTGCTAGTATTTAAACTAGAAACGTAAGGCTGAAAAGAGACCCTGACAGCTGGAAAACAAGTCGATGGTAATAATTTCATTTTGGCCCTTTTTATGAAATTTGCCGACTTTAAGTACTTTGGGTATCCTTCATTTTACTAAAGCAATGGGATGGAAGTGCTTCCTCCAGTCTCGCTAGGCTGTTTCTTTTTTGGCAAGTTTGCATGGAAGGGCATGTGTTAGAAGAGGGAGTGTCCTGTACAGTGGGGAGCCTCGCACAGCGCCAGGAGACTCAAGTGGGAGAGAGCATATATGGGAATGCAGGATTCTTCTCATGTACTTTCTTTCAATAAAAAAACAGGTCTGCCAGTATAACCACAAACCCTTGAGACATTAAACTGAACCTTTAGTCTAGCAGGGTCTTGGGAAAGGCTGAGATTAAGAATATGTTCTGAAATAGTAACACTGTGCTTTTTCCCACTTTAACATCGGGGTACAAATGGGAACCACTTCTTATGTACACCAGGCCCTGCTAAGACTATTCTTATTTCAACAAAAAGGGTGCGATGAAAGTGCACCACATAAGGACAATTGCAAGCTACAGAGTGGTGAAAAGGGAAAGGGTACAAAACAAAAGGGAACACCACTCTGTTACATTTTAAACTGTAATATACCATAAACAAGGCTGCTGGCCTTCATGACCTTAATCTTTTCTGGGTTTTCAATTCCACCCCTGCTTGTGACTGTGTTTTACCTTTTTAACCCTTTGTTTGTATGCATACGTAATTATACTGTTTGGTTGTCTAAACAACTCAAGGTCACTATTTTAACCTCCATATAGTGTCTATACCTTAATATGCATTTCTTTGGACTGAAAAATGGAAATACAGTGGGAAGAGATTTAGAAGAGGGGATGGGGAAGGGGAGCGCTCAGAGTTGGCCAACCTTCTGGACTAGAAAATAACAGTATAGATTAAATAAAGTAAAGTAGAACCGCTGCAACAGTAGTTTTTTTAACTTAAGGTACAATTCAAGGGAGAGGGCTGTTCCCTGTCACACACTTCCCCCCTTTAGAGGGAAAAAGTCCCTAAATGACTATTTTCCACCTTCCCTATCCCTGGAAGGAGATGGAGCTTCCACCCACCCACTCTAGAAGCTCAGTCTCATGGTCTCTTTTATTTTTTCAATACCTTATTTTGTATTTAAGGTATTATTACACATAACTGATTTCAATAGTACATCCATACATTTACCCTGAGACATTTATGTACATTTTTATAGTACTACTGTTCAAAACTTCCATCAGCATATAAAATTAAAACAATTCAATCAATTCTTATACCATATCTTGACAAATAACCTGCATTAAGATGTGCGGTTCCTGCTCTATAGGAGACAGTAAAACGGTACGGCTGTAATGCTAAGTACCATCTCATTGTCCAAGAAATTTTTCTCCCTCATTTGTTGCAGCCAACACAGTTGGTTATGGTCTGTTATGACCTTCAATTCAGTGCCCCATAGGCAATACTTAAAGGACTCTATAGCCCATTTCAGAGCCAAACATTCTTTTTGAATGGTTGCATATGTGTGCTCTCTTTTGTGCAGCTTTCTGCTGATATAGAGTATGGGGTGTTCCTCTCCCTTGATTCTTTGTGTCAGGACAGCCCCAAGACCAACCTCAGATGCATCTATATGTACCTCAAATGGTTGTGCAAAATCTGGACTTTGTAGAACTGGAGTAGTACATAGAATAACTTTTATGGTCCAAAATGCTTCATCACAAGATGGAGACCATTGTACCTTGTTATGGCACCTTTGCTTGGTGAGGTCTGTGAGAGGACAGGCTATGGAGGACAACTGAGGTATGAACCTCCGATAATAGCCTGCTAGACCAAAAAGGATCTCACCTGTTTCTTTGTGATTGGAACAGGGTTATTTGCCACTGCAGTTATTTTTTCAATTTCTGGCTGAATTTTCCCACCTCCTATTGTAAACCCTAGATACTGGGTTTCCACATTCCCCAGGCACATTTGGCCAGGTTTACTGTTACTCCAGTCTCCTTAACAGACTGCCACACATTTTTCAAATGTACCATGTGTGATTTCCAATCTGGGCTAAAAATCACCACATCATCCAAATTGCCTCACAATATGACTTATGTGGTCTAAGCATAGTGTCCATAAACCTTTGAAAGGTGGTGGGTGCCCCATGAAGTCCAAAAGGCATATTAACAAATTGATATAGGCCTACTGGTCTACTAAAAGGTGGTAACCTTTTGTGATTCAGGGGAAAGTGGTATCTGTCAATACCTTTTAGTTAAATCAAGAGTGGAGATGTATTAGGCATTTCCCAGTTGGTTAATGATGTCATCTGTCCTTGGCACGGGGTATCCATCGAAGAGCGAGATGTTATTGACTTTTCTAAAATCCGAACAAAGGCAAATCCTACCTTTCTTTTTCCCTACTACCAACATGGCAGAGGACCAGGGACTTTTAGACAGGACAATGATATCCAATTTTTCCAGTTTCCTGATCTCCTGAATCACCTCCTCTCATACCCTCACAGGTAGCCTACAGTATATGGTTTTTGGTGAATGGGTTGTGCTTGGGTCACATATATCTCATGCTTGATTCTCTTGGCCCTACCTGGTACATTGGTAAATGTGCTATCGAATTCAATTAGTACAGTGTGTAAGCCATTCTTTTGTATAGGGAATAAGCCTGGATTAATATGTATGTATGTTGTCAATATTTCCAGCATTTCTAATTGTTGGTAGGCAAAGTCTAACTCAGATTCTCTACTATCAAGGTGCATATAGTAAACAGGGGTGCTAGGTTCATGCCATTGTTTAAGCAAATTTGCATGATATATTATTCTAGGGGGACTCCTACCTGGCATCTCTATTTCATAATTAACCACCCCTGTTTGTCTCAAAATGGTATATGGGCCTTGCCAGTGCATCAACAACTTGCTCTCTGTACTGGGTAACAAGAGGAGTACATTATCCCCACTTTGAAAATTCTTGTTACCAGTCCCTTGATCCTACTGTACTTTCTGGGTAGCTTGGTTTTGTTCCATGTCCCTATGGGCCAATTCCACATATCTAACCAGATGCTGTCTTAGGTTAGTCATGTAGTCCAATATGTTGCATTGTCCAACTGTTTTCCCCACCTCTCAGTGTTCTTTGACCACATCTAGGGGGTCCCCTTGCGTTTCGTTCATATAACAGGGAAAAAGGGGAAAGACCAGTAAAGGCCAGAGGAATCTCCCTATATGTAAATAAATAGGGAAGTACCTATTCCAATCCCATCCGTCTTCACTGATGAACTTCATGAGCATCCTTTTTAGAGTTTGGTTAAATTGCTCTACCAGTCCATCAGTTTGGGGATGGTAGGGAGAGGTATGTACTACAGCTATTCCTAGCAACCTGTATAGTTCTTTTAACAGTAGTGCATTGAAATTAGTTCCCTGATCTGTTAATATTTCTTTGGGAATTCCCATTCTACTGAATATCTTTGCTAGTTCCTCTGCAAGACAGGGAGCAGTAACTGATCTCATGGGTATTGCCTTGGGGTAGTGGGTTGTGTAGTCACAAAGGACAAGAATAAATCTATTACCCTTGGAACTCTTTTCAAGGGGTCCCACAATATCCATGGCAATGAATTCAAAAGGTTGTGATACTAGGGGAATGGGTTGTAAGGGTACCCAATCTTTTTCTCCCTATTTGGGCTACTACTTGGCATTTGGGGCAACACTTTACATATTCTGCCACTTGGTCATGAATAGTTGGCCAGTAAAACCTGATAAGAATCCATTGTAATGTATTGTCTCTACCAGCATGTCCAGCTAAAGGCATGTCATGAGCCAAGTGCATGATTTGGGTCCTGTATTTCTCAGGCACCACTAGTTGGGTCACCACCTCACCTGTTGTGGGATTGGTACATTCCCTGTAAAGAATACCACAAGTTAAGACATAATGGGAGGCCCCAATACATGTTGCATTCCCCACCTGTGAAAAACAAGATGTTAATGTAGGAGCTACCCTTTGTTCCATTTTAATATCAGTATCCTGCAATAAATGTCCCATCTCAGGCTGGTTTCCAGCATGCTTGTCATGCCAGACCTTTTTGTTGGTTCTTCTTTCTGCCTTTGACTTCCAACCCTTCCCTGGGATACTGTACAGTTCATCCTCAAAAGGAAAAAGCTCAGGTAAATGTTCCTGTTTTGCTTTTGCCCTTGTTGTTACCCTTACCAGTAGTGATTCTAAAGTCTGGCATTGAACTAAAGTGGCAAAATCAGAGTGATCATGTCCAATTATGACAGGCTCTGGTAAGTGTGAGACAAACCCTACTTCAAGTTCATGAGTCTGCCCTTGTACTGTTATTTCTACTGGGACTGTAAGGTAACAATGGGTGTCTCCATGAATACATATAACAGCAGTTCCTTTACCTTTCACTATGGGCACAGATACCAAATCAGAACGCACCACCTGATGGCTGCTGGAGTCAATAAGTCCCAACATCTGCTGAGCACCCACTTCAACTGTGGCTACAAATGGTCCCCAACTGGCTAAAGCCAGAATCCCCAATTCCTTTTTAATGTTCAGGCAATTCCTAATCAAGTGTCCCTTCTTCTAGCAGCCATGACAAACTATTTCTGACAAGGGGGTCTTTCCTTTCTTTTCAGCCCTCCAATCATTCTGACCAGTTTGCAAGTTATTAGAAAAAGGGAGGGTTTCTTATCACATGGGGAGTCGTTGGGTTACTCCTTTGAGAAGGCTGATATGTGGAAGGCCTAGCTGCCAAAAAGTCCACAACCAAGGCAATGGTCTTCTCTGCACCTTCAGGCTTATGTTCTTTCACCCAAATGTGGACATCAGTGGGCAGGATTTTTACAAACTGTTCCATAATAATTGCATCTAACAACTGGTGTATCATTTTATTGTCCGGTTGCAGCCACTTATAACAAAGGTTTTCTAGGCAGGCATAGATCTCTCGAGGTGTATCAGCTGTCTGCATTTTTAAATACCAGAACTTCTGGCAACATGTCTCTGTATTTATGTCATAACACCAAAATATTTAATTCTTAACTTTTTCATAATCCTCATCGTCCCCAGCGTCCATACGACTGTACACTATCTGCACACAATCGGTCAATTGTGGGGCCAGGTGCACCACCCATTGTTCTGTAAGCCATTCACAGGTTCTGGCTACCCTCTCAAAAGTTGTGAGGTACACCTCGATGTCATCAAAGTCCAATAATTTTGACAATTTAGTGTCTCTCGGACCATTTCCTCTATTGTTCGTCCCTGTCTGGATAGTCTGCATCACCCGCATGGTGTCAGCCAATTTGGCATCTTGTCTGCGTCGGTCCATGTCCCTCTCCTTCTCCATCGGGACTAGTTTGATACACAGCCATTTCAAGAGGTCCTCAATGTCCTCTAGGGGAGTCTCCTCTGTCCCCTCAACTGCTTCTTCTCTGGTCTGCTTGTCACTATCCTCTGGCTTCATCCATATCTTCGGGCGAGTCACTGGGCCCAGTCCAGGGTGTAATGGTGCTCCTGATTATTCTGCCACCATCTTCATCTGGACACCCATAGGCCTCTCCACCACCTCCTCCTTGAACATGTCCACCTGGGATACTGGTCGGTATCCATCAAAACCAGTGTCTCCCTTCCCGGCAAGACGTAGTCAGCAGTTATCCCACCACTACCACCATATGTCATTGGGAGTGGGATAACAGATGGACAACCACAACGAAATTCAAGTTTGATGCACTTTAGGTAGGCACAATGTTTATTATTTCATAAACAACTTGAAAATAAAATAAATACATAAATACTTTTACTGTATACAAAATGAAGAAAGTAAGCAAATTAATAAGCTAAGCTTTCAGAGCTGTGGTAAACTATACAACAGTTTCCACACTTGGTTACAGCTAGGACTCACCTCAGTCCTTCGCCTACTATGGCCAGAAAGTACTGACCCTATCTGAGTCTATGCAGTCCAAGTAATGCTTTTATACCCACCCACACAGGTCATGTGCTTACAGCAACATCGGTTTTAAAACTCATTTTATTAGGCTCCCTTTTTTAATTCATACAATGCTAGAGAGCTCCTAAATCCATTATTACTCAATCATCATACAAGGCTTGAGAAACTAATCAGGTTTAGACTGCAAAAGGGAAAATCAATCCTGTACTGCCTTGATTGACAGCTAAGGTAATATAAAACTGGGCACTACAGGCCACTGCAGCCCTATAGAGAGCAGCTCAAATAGCCTGTCATTCTCCTTTGCAAACTACATAGGAAACATAACTGGAATATACAGGAGTCTGCACAAAACAAGTAAGTCTGTCCCTAAAAACAAGTAAAAGAAAATGTCCCATTTTTATATATTATGTATGTACTGATAGGACTGCATATAGCCTTACTAGTATTTAAACTAGAAACATAAGGCTAAAAAGGGACCCCGATGGCTGAAAAACAAGTCAATGATAATAATTTCATTTCGGTCCTTTTTATGAAATTTGCTGACTTTAAGTACTTTGGGTATCCTTCATTTTACTAAAGCAATGGGATGGAAGTGTTTCTTCCAGTCTCGCTAGGCTGTTTCATTTTTGGTAAATTTGCACAGAAGGGCATGCTTTAGAAGAGGGAGTGTCCTGTACAGTGGGGAGCCTGGCACAACACCAGGAGACTCAAGTGGGAAGAGAGCGTACATGGGAACGCAGGGTTCTTCTCCTGTACTTTCTTTCAATAAATTAACAGATCTGCCAGTATAACCGCAGACCCTTGAGACATTAAACTGAACTTTTAGTCTAGCAGGGTCATGGGAAAGGCTGAGATTAAGAATATGTACTGAAATAGTAACTTTGTGCTTTTTCCCACTTGAATGCATCGGGGTACAAATGGGAGCCACTTCTTATGTACACCAGGCCCTGCTAAGACAATTCTTATTTCAACAAAAAGGGTACGATGAAAGCACACCACATAAGGACAATTGCAAGCTACGGAGTGGTGAAAAGGGAAAGGGTACAAAACAAAAGGGAACACCACTCTGTTACATTTTAAACTGTAATATCCCATAAACAAGGCTGCTGTCCTTTATGACCTTAATCCTTTTAGGGTTTTCTATTCCACCCCTGCTTGTGACTGTGTTTTACCTTTTTAACCCTTTGTTTGTATGCATAAATAATTATACTGTTTGGTTGTCTAAACAACTTGAGGTCACTATCTTGACCTCCCTATAATGTCTATACCTTAATATGCCTTTCTTTGGACTTAAAAATGGAAATACAGTGGGAAGAAATTTAAAAGAAAAGATGGGAAGGGGAAGCACACAGAGGTGGCCAACCTTCTGGACTAGAAAATAACAGTATAGATTAGATAAAGTAAAGAAGAACTGTTGCAACAGTAGTTTTTTTAACTTAAGAAAGAAGGTCTAATTCAAGGGACAGGGCTATTCCCTGTCACACTGAGGAATCCAGCTCCCCAGATCTCTTGCAAGCAGTATGTTTTATGGATCCTCCAGATCAAGAGTTATTGGTCAACCTAAAAGATTCAGTACCATCTCAATCGGAGGTAACCCCTCACCCAAAAAGATGGTCTTCAAGACGGATGAAAAAAGAGGTCCTACCACAGACTTTTGACTCTGAAAACCCATTTGGGGTACTGGCTAGCTCCACCTAGTGGAGTCTGAAATGGATGAAGACTTACCTGACTTGGTGGAAATGGGCACAGTAAATTCTCAGACAACTGAGAAGTTATATGTGGGGGAAAAAGAAACATAGGAAAAAAACATTAGGATCACCAGACTACTTAATGCACTGTACTGCTGTAGCATCTCTAAATTGCCATAGTTTAATAAATAACAGGAAACAGCAGGCACAGCTAGTATTACCTTGGACCCCACTGTCTCAGATTATCTGTCAGATATTCCCAACCATCAGTTTTTAAGTGAGGGTTTGAACCTTCTAACAGAACCAATTTCAGATCAAGAAATTATTGAAGTAATTAGATCCTGGAAGACAGGAGCTGTCCCTGAGATGGATGGTCTGCCCTTTGAGTTTTATAAAATTTTTACAGTGGAATTAGCCTTATGTTTAGAAAGAGTGTTTGAGTTTTTCTTTGTACAAAAAACAATCCCAGGTTATTTTTCAAAACCTTTTATTTTTTTATTTAAATCTGGGGATAAATTACTAATTCAAAATTGGAGACCCATAAGCATGTTGAATACAGACTTCAAAATTCTGTCTCAAATTCTTCATCTTTGGCTATGAAGAGCAGCAGCATCCATTATACATCCAACACAGTTTTGTGGGTTACTACATAGGTCAATTTATCACCCCCTTTTTATATTTCATGAAATATGGCAATATTTTAATAAAACACAAGACACAGGGTGGATTATATCTCTTGATCAGAGGAAAGCTTTTGATAAGGTTATTCATGATTTTCTCTTTGGGGTCTTGCATGCATGTTAATTACTGGGTCCTTCCTCATTTTCTATTGCTGTGCAGACATGTTTGTTGCACTATCCATAAGAGCCCCCCCCCCGGACAGTACACTTCCTCCTCTGAGTTATGTCTGACCTGACTTACCCCTATTGATCCTGTACATCCCTTGTCTACCTAAGTCAAGGTTTGCTCTCTTAGGTATCTGGCTCTGCAAATGCTTGCGTGTCCCCTCCCTGTCCTCTACTTTTGCAATTGCATCCCCTTGTACCTCCCTTTGTGCCCTCTTATCAGTCCTTCTTCTGCTAGTCCTTGCAGAGGACACTGAACTGAATCTTGGGCCTCTCTGCTCCACCCCTACCCATACTCCAGCTAGCTTGTCCCAGCCCCATCCTAAAGGCCTGAAGATTGCTGACATGAATATATGTAGCCTTCACCCTAAAATGGCCAAACTAGAAGCCTGGATTTCTCAAAAAGTACCTGACATCCTTTGCATCACTGAATCATGGCCTAAGCCTGCAGTAAAACAACGTGAGGTGGCTCTACCAGGCTTTAACTGCTTCCAGAAAGACAGGCTACACAAAAGGGGGGGCAGAGTTCTCATCTATACTCACTCTGGCTTGAATGTCATTGAACTCTCTGAGCCTGTGCCTAGTTCTCCAGGTGTGGAATCCTTATACCTCTTGCTGACCCTGGGTAACATCAACAAACTAGTCATTGTGTGTGTTTACCTGGCACCCTCCAATGCTTCTGCAAGCCTCCCTTCCCTCCTAACCTTCCTTGGTAGTCTTCCTTGTCATGATCTTATACTTTATGGTGACTTTAATATAGACTGGTTTAACCCTACCACTAACAAATTGTGCTCCTCCCTAGCAGACCATAACCTGTCACAGCTCGTCCAGGACCCTATGCGCATCAATACCAATACAAGTAAACACTCTCTGCTAGATTGGGTGGTCACCAACTGCCAACTAAAGATTAAAGTGGTGGGTGTACTGTCTGATTGCACAAGGGCTCACTCTCCCACCTACTGTGTTTGGAGGAATAACTGCCCCAACCTTCCTCCCAAGAGCTTCCTTGTTTGAGATATGTCCAAATTGGACACTGATGACTTCATCAGCTCTATCAACAGTACAAACTGTAACCATATTAAAACTCTCCCTGACATAAACCAAGCTCTGGATTATTTAATCTCCACCCTTACCAAACTCATTGACAATCACGCTTCCCTGAAAAAATGCAGGTCCAAAGGTGTCAAGGCCCCATTCCTTAATAAAGCCATCAGGATGCTTATGTCCTCCCGTGACCATGCCTGGCATTCCTACAAGAAAAGTGGCCTCCCTTCAGACTGGCAGCTTTATAGGTAATTTAGAAATAAGTGCAAACACTCCCTAAATAAAACTAAGTGACATCTTTATAAAACAATCCAAACTGAACATGTAATTAACCCCAAATCCTTTTGGAGGCAGGTCAACTCCTTGATCAAGGGAAAGACTGCTAAACTCCCAAGCTCCCTCACTGCCCAAGGCACCTCCCTCATGGACCCCCTCTTGATTGCAATTAGCTTCAATGAGTTTTTCACTGACCTTGACAGGTACACCTCACTCTTTCACAATTCAGACTCGCTTCCTCTAATCCCTTCTTCTCCTGGCTATAAGGGGGCAAGACCCTCTTTTCACCTAAAGCTTGCATCCAGCAAGGAGGTTCAGAGGATCCTTAATAATCTAAAAGCCAAGAGTTCACCTGGCTATGACACCCTAGAACCCAGATTCTTCAAGCTAGGTGCTCCAGTCCTTGCTCGCCCTGTCTGTGACCTCTTTAGCCAGTCCTTTCTATCCTGCTCAGTCCCCAACAAGTGGAAAGTAGCAGTAGTCATGCTGGTGCATAAGGGGGGCCCAATACCATAGCAGAGCAATATCGACCCATATCTATCCTCTGTCCCCTGGCTAAAATTGAGGAGTGCATAGTCTATAACCAACTTCAAAATTATTTGAAACACCACAATCTACTATCCCCCTACCAACATGAATTCAGATGGAATCACAGTACCCTCACAGCCTTGATAAAAGTAACCTCAGACATTCTCCAAGCTCTGAATCATGGTTCTTACATGGGTGCCATCTTTGTCGACTTTACTAAAGCATTTGACCTGGTAAATCATGGTCTCCTGCTCTGGCAGCTGCATATTCTAGGTCTCGATCCCCCAGCACTTGAGTGGGTCCACATCTATCTATCATGCCACTCTCAGAGGCTTAAGAGGGCTGGTTCTTTCTCTAGCCTTAGGCCTATATCACATGGACTGCCACAGGGCTCAATCCTGGGCCCACTATTATTCTCCCTAATTATCAATAATTTACCCAGCAACTGTGGTGGTGCATCTGTACACCTCTATGAGGACGATGCTATTATTTATTGCTCCTCTCCTGACATTAACCAGATAAATAGTAATCTCGCTGCTGACTTCCTGTCCTGGGAAAATTGGTTCAGACTTAATCAGCTTGTATTCAATATGAAAAAAAAAATGTAAGCATGCTTTTTTCTCACTTTTCCTCCTGCCCTAGTACTCCCCCTACCCTCCTCAGTATTACCTCCTCCAATGGTGATGCCCTGGAATCTTTTCACACCTTTAAATATCTGGGCATCACTCTGGATACCTTGCTGTCCTTTAATGATCATGTCTCCATCCTAGTTAGAACCCTGAATCAAAAGTTAGGACTTCTCTACTGCATACATCCCTTCCTTACCTGTGCCTCGTGCCTTAAGATTGACTCCTCATCCCTTCTCCCAATCCTAACTTATGGTGCTCCTTTACTTCTATCTACCAGTACCTCCACCCTATCCCTCTTAACTCAGGTCTATCATAGGGTGGGTAGATTTGCACTGGGGGTCAATGCCCATCACCACCACTGTGATGTCCTCACTTCCCTAGACTGTCTACCATATGATTCTAAGCTGCGGTATTCCAAGCTATGTTTCTTATACAAGTTGGTCCACAGATTTACCTCTCCCTGCCTCAGTGAGATCGTTCGCTTAAGACAACCTCCTCATGCCCTTAGATCAGCGTCTCTCCCCCTCCTCATCAAGCCCAATCTCCATCTCATTTCTGCCCACAAGGCATTCTCATATGCCATGATATTAGACGGAATTGCCCTCCCTCCTTCTGTACTATCCTGCTCCTCTCTTCCTGATTTCCAAACTAAGCTTTATTCCACTCTCTCCTAAGCAACCTGCTCCTGTTTCCATTGACTACTAGTTTTACCATCCTCAACTCCACCTCCGCATCCTCTGTACTTAGTCTCCTCTGTACTTTGTCTCTTGTTCCTGTTAATTGAATACATTTAATCTAGCCTGTGAATGTCTTAGCTCGATATTTAATTAGTTTTATCTTGCAACCATGCTTATATCTATTATTGTATACTATTCTTGTGTAACATTTTGTTTCTTAACTGCCTTGTACCTCCTTGTCTTTTTTAATGTTTGAAGTTGTATTGTACATCACTTTGTAGCACTTCCGGGGCACCCCTGAAAAAGGGACTGTGATTGTCTCAGTGGATTTACCTGGGTATGTAATTCAATAAATAAATAAAATAAATGCATATGGCATTCCTAATACTTTTATCTCCTGGCTAAAATTGTTATACAACAATGCCTGTTCTAGCCTGATTATACAGGGACTCATAGGGCCTGAATGTAAGGTAAGGGAAGTGGTCTGCCTGGAGTGCCCCTTAAGCCCCCTGCTCTATATTTTTTTCCCTTAACCCATTGCTTGAAAAATTGCAAATAATCCTTTTGTTATAGGACTTTCGGGGAGGACTCCTGCCAATGAAATCAAAATTATAGCTCATGCTGATGACACAAATTTGCTAGTCAAAGATATTGCTAGCACCCATGAAGCCCAGAAGGATTTGCTTTCATTCTCTTCAGTATTATCGGCTCAATTAAACTTGAAAAAAAATAAGGCCATTCCTATAGGACCATGGGATGACCTCTTTTTGCATATCACTGATTTTCCCATAGTCCCTTGCATGGTGAGAATTTTAGGAGTAACCTTTGCAACACCTAATGTAGCCCATACCAACTGGGACAATGCCCTGTGGACATGTGAAATTAAAGTTAATTCTTGGAAAAGTTGGAAACTTCCCAAACTAAAAAAAATAGTTTTTATCATCAAACAGTTCCTAGTCTCCAGCTTAATATATACTGGATCAACTTTTCCACTTCCATTGGCACTTGAAACATGAGTATAAAGCATTTTTTTTTGAATGCTTTCGGTGAGTTGCTTAAACCCCATTAAGCGAGGCTTGACTTATTTACATAAGGACAATGATGGATTAGGTATGATTGATCCAGTTGTTTTCTTTCATTCTTTATTTTGGGTTCACTCCATAAAACTACCTCTGCAAGATTAAAATTCTCATACGTATCTTTGGTTATTTCCCAGACTATCTTCCAAAAACTATACAGCCAGACTGAAAGCTACAGGTTTACATTCTCTCCAATTTAGGAGGCATAGAGGGGATTTACTCTTTCTCTATAAATTGCTACAATCTCCAGAACTAATGGAACAATGTGGTCTGTCCTTTTCAACAAATCACATTCCTCTTAGGAGACATAATAAACAACTTGAGATTAAGAAAGTTAGGACAAATCCTAGGCAAAACATCTTTACATTATGTGTGCCACATCTTTGGAACACCTTGCCCCAAGTACTAGTTAATTCTAATAATTTTACTACATTCAAAAAGGGACTTGATATCTGGCTCTTGGCAAACCAGAATCATTACTAATTTGCCCACACAGTTGTGGGGGGAAAACTCGATGGGCCTCAGCCTACTTTTTTCTTAATAAACCTAGTTATTAAATAACTGGAACATGGTTTTAGATAAATGGATTGAAGCCCCTCTGAAAATTTTCAAAATATCTACAAATACCTGATTCAATGAGATCATCTATTTAGAAACTATACAAATGGGACCTTACTAGGTCTTTTTTACTTGGTTCCTCCTCTCGAAAATAATTGTATCACCATATTTTGCAAAAAGTGGGCCCAACCCTACCTGAGTTTAAAAATTGCAGTCCACATAAGCGAGAACATGTTCTTTGTTTATTGACTGAAAAGCAAATTCCCCCCAAAATGTAGGAAGTGGTATGGCTGAGTGCTTATGGGAAGCTTAATGTGCAGAGAAACAGTAAACACAAACCTACAGAACGATGGTTTTGCCCCTGTATAAGTTGTATGGCCCCTGAGGAATATGTGCAGCACTTTGCTCTTGATTGCACTTTTTCTCAGAATCTGTGGAAATTTTTAGCACATGCCTGGAACTTGGTCTAGCTCCAAAACCTTACATATGAAGCCTTAATGTTGGCAAGGTTTCATAAAGAAACATTATTAGTCTTTTTTTGCAGTGCTAAAATTCAATCTCTGGAATGCCAGAGTTCAATGGATAATCCAACAGCCGCAAATGCAGTATACAGTGTTTAAAGTAATATGTGAAAAGGCTTTGCTGGATATTTAAGAAGCAGATGTAACTTCACATAGATTACATAAGGTTCAAATGTGGTGGAGAGGCCTCTCCTTTTTTTATAAAATATAAATGATTCTTAATAGGAAAAAGAGGAATGAAGAATTCTGACCTTAGTTTGCTCTTTTTCTTTAAACACTGACGACATGAGTTGTACAATTTTGGACATTATATGAAGTTCGCTATATGCTGTTTTCGTCAATATTTCTTTTTGTTTTCACATTTTATTGTATGTATTCTGTATATGGTTTTGAACCCTTTAATAAAAAACTCCCCTACTCATTTCAAGAAGTGCCATGGGGATTTTTAACATCCACCTCAACTACCAACAGAACAGGCAGAAAGAAACTCAGTTTAAAGCAGCAGTACTACAAAATCAGGAAGTGAGCTATCAAAATTTAGTTTTTCGGCTGGAAGCATGCAGCCAAAGTTCTAGTTTCCATACCTGTGAATGTTTTTTTTCAGTCATCTTTAGTTTTTTAGATATTTGCAATTTATTTGAATTGTTGTAGCGCTACAACAAATATGGTGGCTGAATAATTTTCAGCTGCATTCTTTCAACAGGTCACATCATGTCTTTTGACAACAGCAGAGGGACTTTGTGCTGACCATTCCCTATGTCCCTGCAAGTCAAACACATGTTCAGTTGGCAGCACAGGGGGTTACAGTGCAACATGCTTAGTGGCAGAAATGTAAACAAAAGCAGAGAATAACCGAGCAAATTACTCGGCAATAGTACAATGCTGGCGAGAAAGAGTTCCAGGTATATGATTAGCAGGGCACAGGGAAACACAAAGTGCAATTTTTTTTTTTTCGTAGTACTGCTGCTTTAACATCTCATCCAAAAGATAGCACCACATGCTGGACTAAAATGCCAGTGTTGGGAATTTACCCCAAGTTTCTGGTGTGGGGGTTAGAACTCACAACCTTTTAATCTTCCAGCCTCAGAGATGAGTGCACAACCTGCTGTGCCACTGACACTGACTCAATAATAACATGCTTGCAAAATGTAGTCATTTGTGAAAAATGTAATCTTAAATATTAACTTTAGAAAGTACAAACCTGTGGTCCTTACATTAGCAACACAGTCAAAATCTGGATTTTATAAACTCTCCCAAACAGTAATATGAATATTATATACATATCAAGCCAAACATTAGAAACATGAAACATGTACGACTCTTTGCAAAAACAAACAATAATGCACTTGTGAAATCAGAAGAAAGTGTGAATGGCTATCTGCAGTAACAGCAGATTAAACAATTATTTACTTTATGTTTAGTAGTAGACTGCTATAGGGGATGGGATGCACGCATCTGAACCACTGGTTGTTAAAGTCACTGTGCCCCATAGTAAGTGCTGGCCATTTGTGCCATGCAGACAGGAACACTGCACTGCTATTAGCGCACAGCTGACTCAGAGCTACATTCAGACAATTAGCATGCTCTGAATGGAATGCGCTGTCTGAATATAGACCATGCCAGAGAACCGTGTAGTGACTATGCACTGCGGTGACATAGCCAACAAATGAATATGGCTTACAGGGGAACCTGATGGTGATAGAACACCCAAACAAAACAGTGCCTGGGCTCCTGTTGGCCATATTCAGCCCTAGCATGTTAATGAGCCCATTGGGCATGCAAGATGCTAAGGGACCATTAGCATGCCAATTATAGGCATATTAGCATGCATGTGCAGTCCCTGCACACTCATTCCAGCAAAGTAAACACATGATCCCCCTAACCTGGTGGTCTAGTATTTTTCCACTCCCAGTTGCCCCCCTAATAAATATTGATTCATTCTCTGGTGGTCTTCTTATCCCATTATCCCTGAGTGCCCTCGGTATAAATATTGATTCCTTGCCTGGTGGCCTCCCCTCCACCACCAAGTGCTCTCTGTAAAAATACCGATTCCATACCTGGTGCTGTTGTGGTCCCCCACCACCACCCCAGATCACCCAACAGTGCAGTGTAGGCAGCAATAAGCAAAATGGAGGTAAGAAAAAAATAGAATATTGGCAAAATGGGTTGGCCAAGTGACCCTTATGTGCCATTACATTTTATGTTTCTGTGTAATACATTAATGTTGTTCTATAAAATAGTTTGTAATGAGTCTCATATGTAATGTAACACAATATCAGCTGATCAGTACACCTACCCCAGGTCATGAACCCTGCATATGACTTGCCCATTCATGACCCTTCTCCCTGCACCCCCTGCCTGTTTGCCAATGCCCTTGTACTATACTCATGATGGCATCCGACACAGCCTTCCATTAACCACTGCATTCAGCCTCTGTCTGACAGGCATTCATGACTGTGATGGGACTGATGAGCCTTGGAGGTTGTAATGTTGTGTTACATTACATATGTAAATCCTATTTATACAGAAGATGATCGGGGTGGGTGGGTTGAAGTTTGGAGTAAAGAGTAGGGTTTCAGCAGTATTAAACAGCACTGTGATGGAGGCTGTTTAGCACTGCGAAAGCCTATGACTATATTGCTGCTCCCAGTATGCATGGAGATCCCTCATTTGCATGAGCACAGTGGTATATTTTGTGCAATGATGCTATTGAGTCAGCATAGTGCACTTGGTCATTTCCCTGTGGTCTGCCCCATCAGTCATCATTATTAATGCTTAGCATGGCTCTAACCTGGTTAGTGTCACTCTTACCATTTGAAAATGGGGGCCACTATGATCTATTTTTCCTAGTAAGAGTAGAAGTGATGGATTACACTCAATCAAATGTGGGTAAATTCATTATGATATATAAACAGATATATTCATTTTCAGATTTTTCCATAAAACACTACAATGGGTTCCCTGCAATGACACTACTTTATCACATTCAACACATCCATTTGGGGCTGTCCGCAGTCCTGACTCCTTGCTCCTCCTCCTCCTCCTCCTCCCCCCCCCATGAAATCCACATTCTGACTTTGTCATTAAGGGCAAATTCTTCAAACCGATGTCTGGCCCTGACTGATGGTCTCTAGATTAGGAATTAGGTCCCTTCTAGGTATGGATAACTATGTTGGGGATACGGCGCAGTCAAGCAGAGAGATATAGTGCCGCTCACCTGGATCAGACACTTTCTGTGACATGTCACAGTTTACTGCATGACAAACTGGAATAATTGCCATTTGATTACATTGAGTTCCTGCAGTATCTTTGAAGGTATCACAGCAGAAATTGTGATACCACTTGATCCTGTGATAGCACTTGATCCTGGTGGACAGCACAGTATATGGAAAGAGAATGCACCCTTCTAGTGATAATTCTGAGGTGGGGCTGAGGACAGTTGAAGGATATGTTGTTGATAAAGTTAGTGGCAAATTCCCGTAGATGCATGGAGTTGGATAAAAATAACCACCCATTTTACTTTATCATACCTTTAAAGTAGCAGTACAATGAAATATGTTTTTCCAAAAAACTAGTTTTAGCTACTGTACAATTAATAAAATTATTAGCATACCTGCTAAATCTATTTTTTTAGGTACTTCCTATGCTGTATACCATACACTTTTTTATTTTCTTGATCCTGACCCTTGCTAGGTCTGCATTACTATTCCTAAGCCAAATGTGTCAGACATCTTTGTTTTGTGAGAACAAAAGTACATTGAAACATTAATAAAATACTCAACTTTTTGTGTGTTAGAAAATTGTAACACCAAATAAAACTGGAAGATTTCAGGATTCTTTTATACTGAACAAAATGTGGGTCCAAATGTTTTGCCTGATTTTGTTGCACTGCTGCTTTAATATTACATGGGCTAAAGGGGGAAAATACAGTATGCTATATAGTATTAGTGATATAGCAGGAAGCCTCAGAGAACATTCTTTTTAATGAATTTATTATCTTATTTTAGTAATTTCACAGTATATTTGTAATGTGTCCTCACCATTTTATGACAGTTCTAAACATGTTGAATAGATTTATATATCCAAAAGCTTTCTCAAAAGAAGTGCCCACATGGAGTGTATTAAATCTTGGAACTCTTGCATCCCACATTTTTGTTCTTAAATAGGAATTTAGAAAAAATAAATCAAATTAATTAGCAAAAATACACTTAAAGTATTCAAGTAGTTCCGTTGTATAAACCAAGACATTTTGTTAACAGATGGGTGTTCTTAATTGCATATATATTGAACTGGCAATGTTTAGAATAAGATTCCTTTTGCATACAGTGCTACGGAATGAGGCCTGTTTTCAAAATTCAGTATGATTCACAACAGCAATACCAAAGCTATATAGTCCAAAACAATAAGGATAATATCTCACTACTATAATAAATCAAACTGATACATCTGAAGCCAATTAGTGACATATTAAATCAGTACAATCATTGTTTTAAATAATGTAATTTGCTGACCATTTTTCAATGGTACAGAAAATTCAAACTGTGTGACAAATCATAACTTTATACATTAACAGCAGTTTACAGGTTTGGTGCTTACACAAAAATTACATACTGTGCACTGTATGAGACACGTGTCACCAAACACAACCTTAAAAGGAAGTACTATATCCTATCATTATTTGCTACATATTCCAACTCATATGTTGATAGATTCCAGGGGCAACCTCTTGAGCAAGTACAGTCACTCCAGTAAGGGGGCTGAGGGTGGCACCATAACCTGAGGGGGTAGGTCAGACTAAATGGTGATTCTGAACAAAGGTGGGAAAAGGGGTATTGCTTCCATTTCTCTCTGTACTCTCTATCCTTGCAGAATGCTGCATGACTCAGCCTTTCAAAGTTGGCTAATTTTGCAAGAGATCCATGCCATTTCAGAACTGAGGGAGCCAGAGGTTGTCATCAGTTGAGAAAGATAAGCCATTTTGCTTCCAGGGCTGCAGCTTTAGTCTGCTCCAGCAGTGATCTGGGCACATGACATATCTTACTTGTGTCCCCCTAAGAGGAACAGTCAAGGGTCTTTAGGAACTGGAAAGCCTAGGACCAAACTGCAGTCCTTGATAATACCATCCCAAAAGGATTGAATAGAGACCCTCCCATGGCATATTACATGTGAACATATGATAATGCCAGTGGAATAAGGCCATTAGGTCCATCTAGTCTGCTCATATTGCAGGGCCCTCAGCATTAGCTACTGACTCTGACCCCCCCCAATCAGCCCTTCTCCTCCACTGACTGTTATATTCCCACTGACTCTATCCCAGTCACTCTGGAAGCAGTTATTTGATGATAGAGGCAGTGCCACTTTAACACTACCAGCAAAGTATAGCAGGTATCCTTATATTCTTGAGCACTAATGGAGTCTTGTGCCAGCAATATAGTATTTTGTTATAAATTAGCCCATTTGGCCAGCCCAGTGGTGCTGAGCATTGAGGCTCTGGATGCCACACCTCGTGCCACACCAGTGACCCAGGTTCGGAAACGAGCCCAGGTCATCAGGAGCTGGCAGGGGAGGACTAGGATCGAGCATCCGTTGACTGCTCTCCTAGTCCTGGGGTGGGTCAGGGAACAACCATCATGTGGCAGGGACCTCTGGGGATGCCCAGAGGTACTACCAAGCATGGTGGCAGTCGGGGGGGGAGTGTGGCAGACATCGGCATGCAGTGCCTGACATCATTGCACATCCGCATTCCTGTGGGTGAAAAACCAGAGGAAAAAGACTGGGTGTGACCATGCAGCTTGATGGCCGTGATCTGCACTGCCCAGAGGACTTGTGAGGAGTCCCATCGGGGAGGATGAGGGGCTGTCCTGGCTGGGAGTGGCAGAGGGGGACCTCCAGCAGGGTAGCATGATGGCCATCCCGGACCCTCCTGGGTGTAATATGAGCCACCCAGCTCTCTGGGTGGGCAGGGCTGGTGGCTGGATGCCCCAATCCGGTCACACTGCAGAGGAGGTAAAAAGCAGCTTTGATAAAAAAAATAAATTAGCCCACTTTGGATCTCACTGCAGGCTGACTAAACCAAGCCCAGGCTGCTTTTCCAGGCCTGTGGGGTAATGGGAAGATTGACCTCTTTTGCCTAGGTAAGATATGCTTTCTCAGTGGGGGGAAGGAAAGTTATCTCAAATGGTTCAAAGTATTTGACCAGACCCATCCTTTGGACACCTACCCCTTTCAGGATTAGGTGGTAGGCCTGTGCTGTCATCAGTGTGTGTGTGGGGGGATTGCTATAGTGATGAGGCAGTGTGCAGCCACTCTCAGCTGCAGATACCACCAAAACTCTGCTCTGGGCAGATGGTACTGGTCTGCCACTTGTTGGAATAAAAGTATAGTGCTGGACTGTGGTTCTAAGATGTCATATAAGACCCTGATACCTTTTGCCATGCAAGTTTTATTCATTTATTAGGCAATCAGAATTACAACCCTTTGAGTCAAGGACTCTTTTGCAATGGCGCCATGTCATGAATACAAAGAATACAAACAGTGCAGGAATATAAACAGTGACAAAAGCTCAGAGAGTACATGCAATTTAGGGCCAGTGGCCCAGTGTCAGGTAGTATCACAGTACAAAATTGCAGATAAAAGCAATAAGCAAATACAAAATTAAGACATCAGAAGGATAGCTTCAGGGAGAACTAATATGCAAGTTAGACCACACCGCTGGTGAGAGGTGTTAGGCTAGCCAGAAAAATAGGATATTGGGCCTTGGTGGGCAGGCAAATCCTCTAGTGATGGTGAGGCTAAAAACAGTCACAGGAGGAGGAATCCAGGAGGAGTGTCTTTTGGCCATTTTTAAAGCAGCCAAAACTGGGTTCCAAGGAGAAGGTGGGTGATAGGCTGTTAAGCCAGAGGGGGGCATGATAGTGGAAGGACCGTTGACCAAGGGAGGTACTACAGTGGGGAATTAGGAGGAAGGTTTTGGTGGTACATCTGGAGGCCCTTCTGTGAGGGATGATTTGGATGAGGGGGTGAAAGCCAGAGGGTACTTGCTTCTGAAGTATCCTTCTTGGCAAGGAGACAAGTGTGGTACTTAAGCCTTCCTTCAAAGTTTAGCCAGTTTGTAAGCTCATATGGCCTACAGGTGTGTGTTAATCTATCACATCCTGAGACCAGGCAGCAGGCTTTATTGAGAGCTAGTTTTACACAGTGTAGGGCAGTTTGATCTGCAGTCCTATAGATCTCAATGCCATAGTCAACCAGGGATGAGACAGAGGAGGATATGACAAGTCAGATGGCCTCAAGGGTTAGACAGTGTTTATCTCGGTATAGTAGCCCCAGCCTTGTGTTAATGGAGGTGGAGAGGTGATGGATATAGGTGTGGTAGGTGAGGGAGGTGTCCAGCGTGACACCCAGGTATTTGAAAGAAGTGACATGTTCTAGGAGGGTACCAAGGGAGTTTGTGATTGTTAACCGGGAGCTTCTGTGTGGGCTCTGGCAGTGGGCAAAGATCATGGACTTGGTTTTCTTGTAGTTCGGTATTAGACGATCATCAGAAAACCAGATTTCAAGTTCCCCAAAGAAACCCTGAAGGGCAAATTGAAGAGAGTTAGGATGGGGGTATTTCCAGAAAACTACAGCAGCATCATCCACATAGAGCAGTAATTTCCCACTGCAGGATTTAGGGAGGGAGTTCAGGAAGAGGGTGAAAAGCAAAAGGCCAAGTATGGACCCTTGTGACACTTCTGATAGGATTGGTCTACTGGAGGAAATTGTGGTGTTTCCTTTGACCTGTTGTGTTCTGCCGGAGAGATAATCTCTGAACCAAGACATGGCCTTGGGGGAAATGCCCAGGGATGGAAGGGAGTGGAGGAGTAGTGCATGACTGATGATGTTGAACGCTTTGGTCAAGTTGACGTAGTTGGTTGGGAGTTGTGCCCCCCCACCAGAGTCTGGGGATTGCCCCATATATAGGACAGAGATTTGGCAGAATAAATGGGTTAGAGGAGGATATGAATAGCTTAATGTGGTCTTTCCAAGCATTGTGTGACAAGAAATAGTGGGGTGGGCCTTCAGATGGCCTGGTAGTTTGCAAGGCCTGGAGCTAAGTTTCTCTTCAATTTTCGCCCAAGGGGATACCCATTCTGCATGGTTTTCATCTACTGCAGAGCCTGCTAGGTCCTATATGCTAGGCAGTACCATCTAATAAAGGGTAGACCTCATATCCCCCATGCCATTGACCTTGGAGTTTGATTCTACTAAAGATGGGTGTTTTCCCCTTCCACAGAAATTGTCCACATATATAACCAAAGAACCTATTCTCAAAACAGTAGGATCTCTTCAGAAGTGCAAACATTTTAATTGCTTCTATCTCACCCAGGGCTAGTTCTGAAACTGTATTATTTTTGCACCACCTTTTGCACCAAATGCTTTGTTTGCACCATTTTATTTTAGTTGTCACTGACACTGTCACAGGAAAAAATGTGATGGGATTTCAAAGCCCACTGTTCAAATGCTGTCTAATATGGGCATTCTGACGGTGGGACTCCTTCAGTGGAGATCAGCAATGGATTATATAAAATCTCTGGGCTGAATTTTCAAAGGTCGACACAGGGCCTGTGTCAAACCCTGCATCAAACCCATTTTTTGGTGCAGCTGCACCCGATTTTAGTACCTCAGACACAGTTAGGACAGTTTTCCCACTTATGACAGCTTGCGTAGAAAGCTGGTCTAATGTCTGGCAATTGATGCATGGGTTATAAAATCCTGATCGCCAGCTGGGAGAATGCCGCAAGCTCCATGTACGATATGTATGGAGCACGCGGGGCTTGTATCATTCACAAGCTATTGAAAATATAGCCCTCTGTGTTTCAAGAGATTTTAAGGTGTGTCCTGATGGGGTTTTACTCACTGGAGCCATGCTCACAATCTGCTGTGAACACGGGCATTGCCAGAAAATAAAACAGAAGCAAGCGTTCTTAAGCATGACTAAGCACATTTCCCTTCAATAAGAAATTTACATACTCTAGTAACTACAGCATTCTAAAAAGATGTTTTTTTTCCAACTCTACCAGACTTCTGAAATGGCCGAAGTAGCAGTTTCATTATGGAAAGAAGAAGAAGAAGAACCAGATACTGGATCATCATTATTAGAGTTAGATTCAGGACAAGAAGAATTTTATAAGGTGAACTTGGGCAAGAATTCATCATTCAGACCCCTCCAAATTTTAATTTTTGAATTCTCCATCTCACTGAACCATTTGTTTATTAACTGGGCAAGGTTTCAGATGAATGATTTACATGCTGATGTTAATGTTGTCGTTTGTTTATCCCTGTCTCTTAATACATTTCCTGAAAGCTAAAATGCAGATCCAGTTCCTGTAGTGTGGACTCCTTAAACTTCATTATGAACACTCTTGTCCCTGCTTCTAGATTAGAGATGCAGCGAATCTAAAATCCTCCTGTGAAGTGAACGTGAAGTGGCCACTTCACGTTGGCACTTCGCTATGCAGATTGCCCCATAGGAAAGGCTCAGTTCGCCTTGTTATTATCACTTCGCGGAGTGACAACAATATTGGTAGCACCTCACCTACACAGTCACCAGAATTAATGTGCATCACCAAAGTGCTACTGTCTTGTGTCCAGAAAACTCCCCAGTGCTGACAAAGTGAAATGAGAGCACAACAAGAAATGCAAAGTCTCCCAGAATCAATGGCGCACTCAGTCATGCACGCAGTGGTCACACACAGAGTCACCAGAATTAATGTGCATCTCCAAAATGCTACTGTCTTGTGTCCAGAAAATTCCCCAGTGCTGATGAAATGCTACTGTCTTGTGTCCAGAAAACTCCCCAGTGCTGACGAAGTGAAATGAGAGTGTAATAAGAAATGCAGTCTCCCAGAAATAATGGTGCACTGCAAATGCACAGACAGAGTAAGATTGTGCTGCACACTCAAGGGATGCATACGAAAAGGCACAACAACACCTAACTAGTGCACACAAATCACAAATCCAAATCTGGAAAGGAATACATTTTGCCAGTTGGGGGATTAGTGCATGGCAGTAACAATCCACTACCAGTAAAGATACCACAAAGCAGTATAAAAAATTTATGCAGGTGCGGTGGATAGCAGGTTCACACTGCTGCAGTTACTCTATGGCACAATAAAAGGTGTCTGATTTAATGGCACTCATCGCACACACATTCACACATGCACTACAAGTAATCTGTAGCAAATTGAAAACCTTTAGTAATATAACCAAATGTTTTAAACAGACAAATTATACACTGCTGCACCACAACAATCAGTAAAAAAAAATGTCAAGAATTACTGAAAATATTACTGTGTGTACATTAACACAGTTATACAAGAAAAATATAACCAAAACAGAAAGACTGCCTTTTTCTCCCAGTTAATGTACGTACACCGCAAATATGCCCCTCCTCCAAAGCACACTTCACAGTACACAGACTGACTGTTCTAAATTAACATTCAAAATCCGCACACAACAATAATTACTCGATGATATGAGCACTGAAGGGTTTCCTACAATCGATGCAGTAAATTTTGAGCAAAACAAAAAAATGACTCAAAAAGGCATTTTAAACAGCTTTTAGAGGTTTTGAATCACAGAGCTCTGAGAGCAAACTGTCTCCAGCTACCACTACACACACACTACCCATGCCAGAACTGAGGCTGTGCAGAACAATCTAGAGCCCATGTGACCTGCAATCCCATGAATCACTGCAGAATTTCATTTGGAGCTCAATTACAAGGTGAAGTGAGGCGAATTACATTGATTTCAATGTACTTCACCTTAAAATTGGTGGAGAAGTGGTTTGGGGAAGGCGGAATAACGCAAAGTCTTTGGTTTCAATGGACTTCACGTTTCTCATTATGAAGCGAAGTACTCTGCTTCACATTGTGGAGTACTCCGCGGGTTCCGCGTTACTCTGCAAATCACTTTGTGGAGTGAATTGGGGCTATTTCACCTACCACTACTTACAGTACCGTAACTCACATGCTGTATAGGAAGGAACGCAAATGCCTATGGCTGTACTTCCCTGATGAGCTGTAGCTTAAAACTCCCCAACTTAAAAACACGTATCAATGAGTACAATGGTGGGGTGGTGAAACCTGGAGATATACTACAAAACAGGCTTACAATATATCCAAGTAACTAGTAAAACAATTAAAGTTGTGATTCATGACCTGATCGTGAATCGTGATTTGTGACTGCATTTGTGACTGTGATGATGAAGAACGTGATTTGTATCACAAGTGACTCGTGAAGATGGTCCTGACTTACAAATGCATATTAATGAGTACAATGTTCATGTAGAATTATGCACCACACCTGTCCAGTGCTCTGAAGGGGAGCCAAAGAAACAACTGTGACTTAAGTTACAGATGGAGATTGGGCCCTAAAGAGATGCAAATGCAAAGACAGATTAAGATTGCACTGCACACTGAAGAGATGCAGACGCAAAGGCATAACATCTAACCAGTGCTCACCATCAGAAATTCAAACCTGGAAAAGAATACCTTTGCCGGTTGGGATGGGCCACGGGGTTGGGGGCAGTGTACTGCACTGCTGCAGTAACAGTCACTAGTACTAGTACCAGTAAATACACCACAAAGAAGTACAAAAATCACACAGCTGCAGTGGATAGCAGGTTCACATTGCTGAAATTATTATGTGGCACAATAAAAGGTGTCTGATTTGATGACATGCATCACACACATACTCACACACACACTAAGTAATGCATAGCAAATTGAAAACTTCAGTAATATAACTACACATTTTAAACAAACTAAAATTATGCACTGCTGCACCACAACAATCAGTAAATAAATGACAAGAATTATTGAAAATATTACTGTGTGTACATAAACACAGTTATACAAGAAAAATATCACCAAAACAGAAAGCACTGTCTTTTTCTCCAAGTTACTCTACCTACACCACAGATACGCCCCTCCCCCAAAGCACACTTCCACTGTCTCTCAGTACACAGACTGAATGTTGTACATTAACATTCAAAATCCATACACAAACAATAAACGCTCGATGATATGAGCACAGGAGGGTTTCCTATAATCGATGAACTAAAGTTTCAACAAAAAAAAAATGACTCAGAAAGGCTTTTTTCACAGCTTTTAGAAGGTTTGAATCACAGAGAGCTCTCAGAGCAGATTGTCTCCTGAAGCGTCCTACACACACTACCCTAAACTGAGGCTGTGCAGAACAATCTAGAGCCCATGAGACCTGAAATCCCATGAATCACTGCAAAATTTGCCTTTGGAGCTTAAAAACAAGGCAAAGTGAGGCAAAGTACATTGTTTTGAATGTACTTTGCCTTAAGAATTGGTGGAGTAGTGGTTTGGGAAGGTGGAGTAATGCAAAGTCATTGTTTTCAATGGACTTTGCGTTACCCATTATAACGCGAAGTACTCTGCTTCACATTGCGTAGCACTCCGCGACTTCGCCTTCACTCCATGAATCACTTCGCGGAGCGAATTGGGGCCACTTTGCCCATCTCTAGTCTAGATCTGTCTGTTTTTAACAGTGATTACCATAATGTGATGTATTTTACCAAAATGGAAATCTCTCCACTGAAAAGCTTTTTTCATGAAGCCAAGTTGGTGAAGTACAGTACATTAGAATTAAAATGAGATATATAAAGAAATAAGTGGGAATATGGTTTTAACAATCCATCCACTTTGACAGTTTTCATGACAGCAAGCACAGTGATAAGACTAGAAAAAATAAACAGTGCATCACCTTAGTTCTCAAAAGGCAGTCATCTTGTGTGAAAATATCACTGAATTGCTGTTGTTTCTCATTAAGTGCATTTTCAATCTCTGTGACAGCATTTGAGTTTTTGTAAGACTTTTCAAAGAATTTGTAAATGCTGCTCAGCAATTCATTGTATTTGACCAGATATGGGATGTGGTCCCCAGCATCTTCAGTCACAGTGGCATTCAGTGTGAAATGGAAGAACATGACAGAATTCCTGAATACATTTCCTTTAACCTAGTGACCACTCCAGACCTTAACCCTGTCCTGCTTACTGCACCTTCTAGGGCAACACTATCTAAGCTATATTTTTGGGCCAAATTAGAAATAGGATGCTCACATAACCAGAATACGAGAAGAAAGATACACAGTGGAATACCTGAACAACTAGGTGTAACTGAGGATATCACAAACAGGACATTTCATTCAAGAGACACACTATTTTCCATATGTATCTAATTTTAAACCAGCATCTCCTTTTTGTCCACCATATAATGCAAGTGTGGAGGTGTCTCAGAGAACATGAGATGAAGATTTTCAGGTATTGTTTACATCAAACAGCAGACAAGAGCAATATTACATCGGAAGAAATGGCAACCTTGGCATCTCCGGAAGAAGATAAAAGTAATGTTATTAAATTGGCAGACAAAGGTGGGGTTGTGGTTATTACGGATAGGATAAAATATGAACAAGAATGTTGAAGACAACTTACAGATAAACATTTTTATGAACAACTTACAAATGATCCTGCCATGGAAATAAAACAAAAAAACAGATAGTTATATTCTTGAGAGAGGCAGTCACTAATGGAATTATACCAGATCATGTTTGTGATTTTCTTACAGTTGATCAACCTGCTTGAGCATGTTTTTACATATTACCGAAAATTGACAAGAGTCTGCAGAATCCCCCAGGATACCTTATTGTCTCATGTATAGGTGGTTTATCAGAACCTTTGTCAAAATTTGTAGATGCCTATATAGGTGATCTAGTACAGTCATTGCCTTCATATATTAGAAACACTGTGGATATTTTGGGCATCCTGGAAGTCTTGCAGATGGAAAAAGAATGGTGGTTAGTTTCAATGGACATAGAAGCCCTGTATACTAATATTTCACACAAGGAAATGTATCTCAGCTTTAAATTACTAGCTCACCAAACATACCTAATATGACCTGTCTTTTGTTAATTTTGTATGTGAATGCACACAAATAGTCCTCACATCAAATGTGTTTCTCTTTCAAGATCTGTATTTTAAACTGCTATGGGGGCTACATTTGCCCCCAAATTATACTAACCTGTGTCTTAGGCTATGGGATAAAGAAGTAATATATTGCCCCCAGATCAATCCTTTTTACCATAAGATTGATCTGTAAAGGCACTTTACAGATGGCATAATAATGGTGTGGAAAGGCCATAGACAGGAAATTACTTCTTTCATTCAGTACTTGAAAACTACCAATTTAAATTTTAAGTTTACAGTACCGGTCAGTCAGATAGAAGTGAATTGTTTTGAACTAAGGGTCATTAAGGAGGAAGATGGTACTATGGAAACAATATTGTACTGCAGAGCTACTGACCATAATACAATTTTATTAGCATTGAGTTGCCACCCACACCGCATGATAAGGAACATTCTTAAATTCCAGTTTTTAAGAGTGAGAAGGAATTGTAACAAGATGAAATAATTTGAAATACAGAGTGAAGAAATGTTGACAGTATTTAAAGACAGGGGTTATCAAACAAGGGTTTTGGAGGAGGCAGTACAGTATGCTAGAGATTACCCCCAGATCAGAACTTTTGATGGTTCATGAGAGATTACCCCTAGTGAACAGCCCCTCAATTTTGCTATGACATATGGACACAAGTCTAAGGCAATGAAAGATATTGTCCTACTAGCCATATTTATAATAACAATCCTTAGAAATATATATATTTTTTTATATGACATGGATGTTATGCATAGTTTGTAACAACAGAGCACCTTCCAGTACGATGTTATCTGTTCTTATGCAAGTGTTTTTAATTTTGTAGTGTTTGGTATGTTTGCACTCTAACTTTAAATTGGCACTTTAAATGGAATCAATTGATGATGCAACCCTGACTCTTGAGAAAGCTAATCAACAGAACTGGTTGTGTCAGTACTCTTTCTTAAAGGGTGCCCAGCTTGTTTGTATTTTTGTATCACTGGATCACTTTAATTAGTCATTAAATCTATTTTTTTTTGCCAGCATTTTCTTGTTTAAGTTCTAAAAAGGCAGCCATCTTGCATGAAAAGTATCACTGAATTGCTGTTGTTTCTCATTCAGTACATTCTCAATCTCTTTGACAGCATTTGAGTTTTTGTAAGACTTTTTAAAGAATGTGTAAATGCTGTTCACCAATACATTGTATTTGACCAGATAAGGAATGTGATCCACAGCATCTGCAGTGACAGTGGCACTCAGTGTGAAATGCAAAAACATGATAGAATTCCTGAATACATTTCCTTTAACCTTGTGTCCATTCCAAACTTTAACCCTGTCATGGCTGCTGCACCTTCTATGACAACACTGTCAAAGTGAGCCTTGTCTTCTAATACCTCTAGAGGTTATTTCACAATCATATCAGCAGTGGTACCTGGGAGCTGTGTCCAAGACAAAAATGAATTTTAGATAAACTGGAATTGGTAGTGATAAATCCCACATAAACAATACGTTTTTGGTCACTGCAATATCCATAGATTTGTCAAGAAAAATGCTAAATCATGAACAACATTTTCAATGTGTGCTGATGTTACCAAAACTATCTGAAGCAATGGCAGATTAAAGATATTTTCTTGAGGTATGGTGACTGTATTCTGTGTGGGAAGCATCTTTCAAAGATTTAAGGTTCCAGCTCCATGTTCCATGCACAGATGGTTTGTCTCAGGGTCAAGTGTATTTGGGAGACTCAGTTTTGCAGCAAAATAAAAAATTTTTTAGAGCTGTTATTACTGCCACCTCAGATTTTTTTAACCTCATTAATCTGCTCTTATTGCATTATTTATGTCAATAAGTGGTGTTCTTTGGCTGAAATATGCAACTTGGAAGATTCAAGTTTTCTGATACAGTACTTTTTGCCTGTATTACTGTACATCCAGTTGTACATGAGTTTGTTAGTTTTGCATCAAGTCATAACTGGCAGTATATCGTTTTCTCACTGTTACTGAACACCAACTATGGCCTGTCCTATTTCCAAGCTGGCCTAAAACCCTTCCATAATTGCAAAATCTGGACATAACATGGACTGAAGCTTGGCTTTGATAATTTTGCTTAAGCCCACCTTGTTTGCTGAGTTGTTCTGAAATTTCTATAGAACCAACTAAATGAACCTCTAGATCTGAACCACTGACTTTAAGAAAACCTGATAATACATTGATTTACTGTATGCCTCCGACACATCCCTCAGTGCAGTTCATGTGAACCTCAAGGAGGGCTTTGACAGGCTGCAATCTTTTATGCATAATTCTAGACCAAAGTTAAACTCCTCAAAAAACAAATGGATGATTTTTGACTTTTCAATGTCTGTACAAACTTTGGATGGGAGTATGGTGTAACTTGTTGTTTCACATACATACTTGAGTTAATTGATGGATACTTGCTGTGCTGTAAATGCCCCTGTGACTAGGGCTGTGCAAAATTAATTGTCCACTGGTGTAATTTTAGCAAAAGTCAGAATTTCGCTTTCACAAAATTTTAAAATGCACTTTACCAACTTTTGTGGAAATTTCAACTTAAAATGGTGGAATAAATGTATGAATTGCAGATTAATGTATTAAACTGCAGAAAGAAATTCCACAGAACTGGTCAGTGCCCGTGACAAGTTCTAGGTATTTCTTTGCACTGTTTACTATATTAATCCATCATTCATATATTCAATTTGCAGTTTAGTTAGTCACTGAAGTGTGGAATGAATGTATGAATTGTGGATTAATGAAATAAACTGCAGATTGGAATTCCTCAGAACTGTCATTCCATATTTCATTTGTTTTATTCTGTAATTCACCAGAAAATTCCACAGAACAGAGTGAAAATTCACCAAACTCATTCAGAAAATTCTGATTTCTCCAAAGGTGGAAGTACAGAAAATTTTGTGAAATTTATGAAATTTCAAAAAAGTTCCATGAAAGCAGAATTCACAACTCCATCCAGCTGTACCTGTGATAAAACTGGTTATATTGTAGAGATGTTATGAAGTTAAAATGTTGTCTGCAGAGTTGGTGTGTAATGGTGATCTTTGCACTCTGTGAAGCTTTGCAAAGTTCCCTACTTTGTACCAGCTTCACACTTTGCCACTTCATGATGGTTTTTCAAGTGAAGTCATCTCAAAGTGGCAATTTCACTGACGAAAATGTATGCCTGCACCTGAAAAGGAGTACTTCACCTGTCAAAACCTTTATGAAGTCAACACGTCACACTATGCAAGGTTGACAAACTTTGAGTACAGTAATACACAAATTAAAGTTTGCCAGCTTCACACATCTCTAGTCCATGGTGTAAGCAATATGCATAAAAGTGTCTGGACCCTGATGCTTGAGCTAGGATAGTACACATGCAGATTTTCCATGTTGGATTGCAGTATGTTGGTGTTCTGTATGATAGTGCATGAAGCGAAAAGCTTAACAAACAACTGAACATACTATTTAATAAACTATACTGTATATAATAATATGGTCATGCTGTTTCTATTTTGCCCTTTCAATATACACCAGTGTGCTTTGTATAGGGCCTTAAACTGGATTTCCTTAACTAACTAGAGATAACTGTACAAATTAATTATTTCAATGATGCGTGCACAGGGGACCCTTCCAGATTATTGAAAGACTAGTCAATCAGCCCACTTTACTGTTGAGGAAGTCTGTTTTCTTTAATTATCTGTTTTTATTTTAACTGAATATTCCTAAAGCTAAAACTTCTCATTTAACTTTTTTATTTAGTTATTATTGCCAAGTATTATGGAATGATCTACCTCATGTGCTTTTATCATTGAGAGACAAAGCTCCAACTCTCAAAATGGTAAAAGACTGGTATATTAACTCACTCCCCATGTTTTCCCAAAGCTGTTCTGAATTTAAGGGTATTACTTGAAGTACTTAAAGTCTATATACTGTATACAATCAGTATTATAAAGATGTTTTTTTTATTACTGTATACAGTATGTAATTAAGTTACATTTTCTATCTTTTGCATATCATGTATCTACCGAGCACCATTGTAAATGAGCATTGTTCATTGTTTTTTATCCTAAGTAAATAAAATAAAAGAAGAACTTTCAGTCACAATGTCAACATTACAATCAAGTATTTTAAGAGACACAACACTTTTACATGGAGTAGGGGCAGGACATGATGATAATTTTACAAATGCAGCAATTTTGGAAACATGACTTGGGGTGGTCATTGATGTATAGAGTGACATAATGTCCAAAAGAGCAACTTTTTATTGTTGAACAAGGGGAAGTAGTTTTTGTACATTTCCAGAGATGCAGCAGTGGTTCCACTATGCCACGCGACAAAAATTACGACCGGTTCGGCACAGCAACAGCTGTACAGCCAATTGATGTTGTGCTGTCACTGGGGAACAAGTGTTTTCTGTGGGGGGCTTTGTTCCCCACACCTCATGTGGGGGCTCTGCCCCCTGCACCCTCTGCACTATAGATTGCTAACTCCAGCTGGAGTTAGTTCGGGGAGGGGGGCAAACACCCCAGCGGCAACAGTGTCAGGAAATGTGGAGACCATCACAGCAAACTGGCAAAAATGTCACTGTGATGGTCTTTTCTTGTCACTGTGCCATCAGTACACCTACAGCAGCTACAGTTCTTAGTGGAACACAGCAAGTATTGACCACATTTTCCATGCTATCAGTATTCTCTATGCTTGGACTACTACTGTTATTGTCTTTATTCTGAGAAGTGTAAAACTTGGTGATTTTGTTATTGCTGTCCCACATAAATGTGTCTCTCAACTGGATTAGGATGGACACAGCTTCAGTAGGCCCTTACTGCCCCTCTTTTATCAGCCACCAACAATCCCCATCAGATAAACTGACTGTGCGTTTGCTCCCAGTCACTAGAACTGTGAGCCCTGAAGTCTGTGCCACCTTGTATTCTCTACATTGCCTACTACAGATATATATTTTTAAGCAGCAGTCTCAGACTGTTACTTTGCAGCACAAATGCAGCTATTTAGCTGCCTTCATATACTGTAGCTCATGCACCCCTCCTGATCTTAGAGCCACCAACTCTACCCCCGGTTGACAGCAAGATTTCCTCTCCTTTCTTGTGCCTGATGGCAAAATGTTCTTTATGCTCAGTTCAGGAAAATGCAGCTATTTCAGCTGTCAACATAGAGGCAGCTCTACCTAGAAGTTTGCAAAGTTGCTGAAATTTGCTTCACAAAAAATGTTGTGAAGTTCTGCAAATGTGCTTCAATAATGACTCCAATTCACATATTTATCCATCTGATGAATTGCCCAAATTCTTGCAGAGAGATTATGTGATTGGCTAATTAGCAGGCAAATTAGGAAATATGTATAGTTCCACAATGTGAATTTGTGCAATTCACCAATGAAAAACAAGCAAATTGTGGTCTTTAAATTGCATAAAAACTCTCCACTCACCCACTGTGGTGTAATTCCTCCCACCTCCCAAACACTTTGAAATCTTTTAATCTCCCTTCCATCCCCAGCTACCACCCTCCTCCCTCCTCTTCCCCTCTACCTCTTCAAATTTATGTATAATTTACATCACATGATCATCCCCATTCCCTATTCATTATATAAATATACCCTTCCCCCCACCTGCACACCAAATACACGGCCCCACCTCTCCCACTAGACCAGATCCTGTTTTAAAAGTAGTCCCCTACTCAACCCCATCTGGCCCCCATCACCCCCTCCTCCCACTAGCACCTAGAAAATATATTTTAATGTATGCTGTAGTAAAAAAAAAAACAGTCCCCCTGGTGAAGAGTTCCCGCTCTGTTCAGTGTCCCACCACAGTTTTAATGCTCCAGGTCTCAGAATGTGGGTGATATGGTGATGAAAAGTCACATCCAGGCAGCAGCAAAATGGGAAACTGGTTGTTGAATACATCTCTAAGTTCTTACTCATGTAAACTTTGCATTATTTGGAAACACACAGTCCAGGGTAAAAGGTTATTTGATGGGATACAGAACATCAGTTCTGAGATGCATCTGTTTGCCAGCTGTTACACATCATGGCTGAGATATGCAAAGGGGTTGAGCCTGGTGCAAATGAGTTGTGCCAGCACAATCCCAGAAATGCGCCCCGGGCAATATTCAAAAGGGGGACTTGCACAGCACAATTCCCGATGCACAGGAGCACAAAGATAATGTATACGGTGCATCTCCGGGGGCATGCCCATGCATATGTGGCACATCTCAATTTTCAGCCAAGATGTGCGGTGCATATGCCAGTACATCCCAGAGATATGTGTATACCTGGGCACAAAGTTGACCATGGAAAAATCGTGCTCAAGTGGAAGCCACCCACAGGCAAGATGCTGTAATGCAAGGTACATCACAGTAGCCACCAGCTGTAGGTGGCTTCCCCCCTCAGAACACTGTACTGAAGCACCCACAATAATCCCTGGTGGTGCAGTAGTCCACCCCATACCCATAACTCTGATCACAGGTTTTGAATTAAATAAACTGCCCTGGTAGTCTAGCGGCACCCCTCTCCCCGCCCGTAACTCCAATCACCCATTTTGAATTAAATAAACTGCCCAGGTAATCTAGTGGTATCCCCCTTCCTGCCCATAACCCCGATCACCATAAAATTATATTTTAAAAATCCCTGGTAGTCTAGTGGTACCCCCCTCCCCACCTGTAACACCGATCACTGTACAAAACATAGCATTCCATTCCCTGGTGGTCCAGTGGTACCCCCCTCCCCGTCCGCAACCCGATCACAGTAAAAATGTAAAATCCCATTCCCTGGTAATCTAGTATTCCCCACCCACACAGGACCCCCAGACCACCCAGCTCCCCCCATTATCGGTGGGCAACAAACCCACCTGCATACCTCCGTGGCTGCCTGCCAACTGACAGCTTACAGTATCTGCTGCAAGCCCATTTTTCCACACTGTGGACCAATGGGCTTGCAGTGCATACTGTAATAGTCATTCACAACTTTTGAATGAAGTCATTCATTCACAAAGTTGTGAATGACTATTACAGAGAGTGCACTGCAAGCCCATTGGTCCATGGTGTGAACTAATGGGCTTGGAGCAGATACTGTAAGCTGTCAATCAGTGGGCAGCTGCAGAGGTATGTGGAGGGCTTGCTGCCCATCAATGACCTGGGGAAGCTGGGTAGGCTGGAATTCCTTGTGTGGGTGGGGGTGGGGACACCACTAGTCTACCAGGGAATGGAGTTTTACATATTTTACTGTGATCTGCGACAGGCGGGAGGGGGCACCACTGACAACCAGGGAAATTAAATAATCAGCATTATGGGTGATTGGAGTTACAGGAGGCAAGGCAAGGCAAATTTAATTTTTCCAGGCACCCAATCCTGGAGGCTCTGGGTGCCGTACAATAAAAGCATTCTATCAATAAAATTTAATATCAAGTGAATTATAATAATAACAATAAAGAAAAACATTTAAAACAGCATTCAATAAATATATTATTTGGGACACAAAGCTCTCTAAAATAAATAATCAGCAAGTGAGAACTAAAGGCAGGACTCCCGAAATAACTAGTATGTCTGGTCCAGGAAGGCTTAATTGAACAGAAGGGCCTTGAGACGGGTCTTAAAAACCTCTACTGAAGGGGCCTCCTGAACAGATTGAGGGAGTGAATTCCACAGGACAGGGCTGGTGACACTGAATTCCCTCTTACCGGCAGTTTTCAACCTCATTCTAATCGCCAGGAGGCCACTAGAGGAAGACCAGAGAGAGCAGACCAAGATAGCAGGTGTAAGGAGATCCGACAGATAGCCAGGGCCCAACTCATGTAGGACCTTGTAAGCGAGCAAGCCCACCTTGAAGAGTATCCTCCACTGCACCGGCAGCCAGTGCAGTGCACACAGCATCAGGGTTATGTGGCAGAATATTGACTGCCCAGTTAACAGTCTGGCAGCTACGTTCTGCACCAGCTGCAACTGGCAGGGGTTCCCCCCCCAAGACCCTGAGGAGGGGCATATTACAGTAAGCAAGTTGGGATGTCAAAAAGGCATGTACTAAGGTGGGGAGGTCCATGGTTGGATCTAGGGGCTTGACCCTGGTGATATTCCTGAGGTGGTAAAAGCTGGTCCGGACAACAGATGACACCTGAGATTCAAGTGTCAAACCACTATCAAAGGTCACGCCAAGGTTTTGCACCCTAGAGGAGGCCTTCAATGGTACAGATCCCAGGAATAAATTGGTTTCAGCACCAGAGGCCAACCTGTTCCATCCTCTGTTCGACACCACCACCAGTACCTCCATCTTATCAGGGTTCAGTCACAACCAGCTAGAGGCCATCCAATTGTTGATCTCCGCAAGGCAGTTGTTAAGTACTTCTAACACACTGGATGTTCCAGGGCAAAGGAAAAATACAGCTGGATATCATCAGCATAACAATGAAAACCCAAGCCATATTTCCTAATGAGCTCACCCGGGGCAGCATACACAAGGCAAACAACACTGGTGACAAGACCAAACCCTGAGGTACTCCACACGACAGTAGGCTGGAGAGGAGGAGAAATTCCCCATCACTACCCATTGCCTCCTATTCATGAGGTAGGACTCAAATTAGCAGATGACAGAGCCAGTGAGTCCACAAAATTTCCTCAGTTGGTCGAGTAACACACAATGGTCTACCATGTCAAAGGCTGTAGAGAGATCTAGGAGGACAAGAATTGTCCCCTCTCCCCGATCTCCGGCCCTAAGGAGGTCATTTTGCACCTGAACTAGTGCGGTTTCCGTACTATGCCTAATATGAAAACCCAACTGAAAGGGCTCATAGAGATCGAAAGCCACAAGATGTTTCTCAAGTTGCTGCACCACAACCTTCTTGACAACTTTCACTAAAAATGGGAGGTTGGAGATGGAACGGTAATTTGCCTTGACGTCAGGGTCCAAAGAGGACTTCTTCAAGAGGAGACAAACCAGTGCCACCTTCAAGGTATCTGGAACAATCCCCTCTGACAGGAAACACTGGACATTCAAGGCAAACACTGGGTCAACAGTGTCGACACATCTCATCAAGAAACGAGTCGGCTCTGGGTCCTGTTCGCAATATGTATACTTTAACTTGGAGATGACCCTGATGACCTCCAACACCTCCACTGGTTTAAAGTCCCCCCAACTAGGTGGAGTGCTCAGCAGGTGGCCCAAATGATCACTGTAGGCCACAGAAGGGCTCACTGGTGGAACACCGAGCTGGATGTCGGACACCCTGTCCGAGAAGAATTGAGCAAACTCCTCACAAAGAGCATCAGAAAAAGTATTTTTTGGCTGAAGACAGGCTGGATTTAAGAGCCTGTCCACAGTCCTAAAAAGCACAGTTGGTTGATTCTTCCTGGAAGCAATCTCTCTGGACAGGAACTGTGCCTTCTTATGAGTGATTGTCCCCTGATACTCAGTGTAATGTGAGCGCAGGGCCAGTCTGTCCATCTCCAGCCTGGACCTCCGCCAGCAGCGCTCCAACCTCCGACCCATGATCTTCATCCTCTTGAGGTACCGGACAAACCAAGGGGACCTCAAGTGAGAGGATTTGGGTCATACACAGGTTGGTGTGAGGGAGTACAAAGTAGCTGCCAACACCCTATAATAGGTGGCAACAACCTCATCTGGACCCTCAATACATGCACTAACCACACTAGATAGGTCAGCTGCCACCAGAAATCTCTCTGGGGTCAAACCCCTCAAAAGGTGATAGCTGACCATCTCTGCAGGGGAAGGGTTCTTGTGGGGGTCCCAAACAAGATCCCCACCGTGCAGTGATCGGACCAAATGACCTGATCAGTCCTGAGGTTATTAACCTCAAGCCCCAGTGAGAAAACTAGATCCAACATGTGGCCACCTTGGTGGGTCACAGAGGAAACTTCCTGCGTCTGGCCCAGAGATGACATAATCTGGAGGAAGTTGTAACCTAGCCTAGATGATTCGTTGTCAGCCTAGGTGTTGAAGTCCCCCAGGATCAAACACTGGGGGGACTCCAACATCTCACCGACGATGAAATTGGCTACTTTCTGTAGGAATTCACATGCCGCTCCAGGGGGCGGTAAATCAGGAGACTCCTACAGCCTGCACCCAGACCTCCATGTATGGCAACACATTCAAATGAACCTGGTTTTCCCACTGGAAGGAAGGGAGGGGGGGCTACCATCAGACTACCAGAGATTTTTAAATCGTCTTTTAGTACGTGATCAGAGTTACAGGAGGAGAGGGGGGTACCACTAGACTACCAGGGAAATATGATTTGGAACATTACGGGCAACTGGAGTTTTGGGAGGGAAGGGGGATACCACTAGACTACCAGGGATTTAAAATCTGATTTTAGTACGGTGATCAGGATTGCGGGCAGGGTGGGGGGAGCCACTGGATCTCCAGCAACAGCACTGCATGCTGTGCAGGGTGGAAGGCACATTTTGTTGGCCAGCCCTGCACAGCTCATGCAAATGGAGCCATAATGACATGCAAATAGACCATTTGCATATTGCATGCATAATGGATCCATGTGTATATCCAGGTCTGAATATCTGGAAATTATACCTGGTGCATCTCCATTTGTGCTGGCACATTCCCATTCCAGGTATGCAGGCCTGTCTGTGGGATGCACCGGCACATTGTATTTGCACCATGTGCATTATTTGCTATATTTAGAAGAGATGCACCATGGCACATCTCTTCTGAATATATCCTTTGTTACTCCAGTGCAACTCAGTTGCACTTCACAACCACTTGCGCCATTGCCAGGCGCACTTCTAAATATTGGGCTACATATGTTGTGTATGCTGCCAGGTGCTCCAGCTAAAAAAAATGCATGTGGGTAGGGCCACCAGGCAGCTCAAAGAATGAATTTAAGAGCTCATCTGTGCAACTAAAGATGCTGTAGACAGCAATTTAATAAGGGTGCACTTGGAAACTGTACAACAGGAACTTAGCATCTTTCCAAAATATGGCAGTTAAAAATATCCATTGAAGACAAAGAGAAGGGGACAGACTGAACCATCTGCCATGCAGGGAGGCACTGTGAATTTTTCTTCATGATAGTATGGTCCCTCAGGTTTGAATGACGTCTTAGACATGACACCGTTCTTATACGATAACATCAAATTACATCAGTAAGGATACATTCAGTCCGATAGTCTAGTGTGTGATCAGGCATCAGAATAGGGCAGAGTAGTAACTGTGTTTCATTGTTATAGTTTTTATATTTGCACCAATATGATTTCACTTAACATTTTGATTCTGAATACACATTGGCTGCACTTTATTCAACTGAGTTAGAGTGCCACCAGGTTTTAGGATGGGGCATTTTTGCTCAGTATTCATATCATTTATGCTTTGGGTCCTATGGATAGGTACATTTTAAGCAATGCTAACTGCTCCAGAAATATTTCTGGATGCATGCAGTGACACTTTTATAATGCATTTGACAGTGTGAGCCATGCAGCTCCCAATAGGGATGATCATATTTGAAGGTTCTAGACAGAAGAGTGCCACATGATTATTTGATCCCCCACATGATGATTGTAATTTTGAATAATTATTTTATATCTATTATAATTTATTTATTTATTATTTAGTTTATTAAAGTTTGGTAACCGGATAGGCCCTCTGAGCCCCGAAAGTCCCTTTTTCAGGGGCGACCTGGGATAACAATACATATTATGATACTGAAAAAGACAAATTGGGTTGCAGAAATCAAATGTACAAGGTTGGAATCATTAATCAGTGTATCACATTACAATAAAATTTGTGCCACTCTGCACAAGAACAAACTTGGCACATGTTGGCATATTTGGGTTTCACTTATGTATGTCACTCCTAATCTCAGTATGTTTGCATTTATATTGATTTATTTATTATTTATTTAGTTTTATTGACCCTGTAGGCCCACTGAGACTAGAAGTCTCTTTTTCAGGGGTAACTGGTTGGGGGGGGGGGGATACAGATGATAACCAACTGAAATTGAACCAGATTAAGCTGTTGCTGGTATTTTTAGTGAATGGGGGAAATTTGGCCAGGACACTGGGGAAATTCTTCTATTGAACAGTAGGGGGAGTGGCTGTCTGGTGTGAGAGAAGTCAGTGTGAAGATGGATTTGGAAGGAGAGGTTGCAATGGAGCAGCCTTCAGTAGAAGGGGTGACAGAGTTCTGTGCGTCCGAGGTTGAGGAGCAGTATATGTCAGCCCCAGTATCAGATGATTCTGCAGAGGAAAATGAACGGCTGGAAATCAACATGGAGGAGGACGAGGCAAAAAGTACCTCTAGGCAGGATATCAGGAAGGCAGCTGAAAGCCTAGGGGGGAGAGAATGGAAGAAAAGCACCTTACCATTCAGAGAATATTGAAGGACGATAATGAACAGAGGCTGGAGGAGAGAATAAGAGAAGCCTTGAGAAGAATGGAACTTGATACAGATGGAAGAAGGAGCAGTGAGGTGGATATTGGGCTGGTACACCCTGAGGGAAGCAAGTCGACCCAGGGAAAGGAAGTACTAGGAAGTTCAGAGCACTAAGCTCTAGTTTGGGCATTCGGTCTACGTGAAACAGAAAGACCAGAGAAGGAATGGTCACCAGGCATTGTGCTAAAAGGAGCAGGTTGGAGGCAGAAAGAGGACAGAAGTTGGGAACCAGAGAGTGACTGGGTGGACTTTTCCCAAAGCAGCATTGGAGAACCGGTTGCATCCACAAGCCAGAAGGTAACGGGAGGACAGGTAACTGTAGAAGTTACTGAAATGATTCTGGCACAACAGAAAGAAGTAGAAAGACAGGCAAGGGGGCCACTTCAGAAAGACAAAATGTCAGGAGGTGAAAACGGGGGAGAAAAAGAGAAAGAGACTCCCATTAAGGCAGCCACTGGAAACCATGGGCAGGAGGTTTCGACAGCAATAACTTCCTTGAGAACAGAAGAAGGGGATAACCAGACATGTCAGCCAGGAAATGTAAGGGGAAATGGAGAGAGGTTGTATTCTTCTATTTTGAGAAGTGGGGCTAGCAGGAGAGAGGAACAAGGACTACCAGGAGAAGCAGGGTGCCCCCCCAGAGGAAGACCAAGGGGCCAGAAATGAGAGGAGTATATAGACCCAACACCAAGAAGGTTTGTGGTTCAACTGAAGTATAAGGGTGGTCTGGAGTACTTCCCAGACAGAATATATGTGGGGAAAATACTGTTAAAGAAATCCATGAGGTATGTGGCCTCAGAAATATACTCCTCGATTCATATACCAGGAGAGGATGTATTCAACATCAGTTTCAGGACAATGCCAGGTCTTGAGAGGTTTTGGCTAAAGTACGAGCAGCTGAAACATCCCCCCTCATGGCAGCCTTTTACGGCTATACCCATAACTAAACCTGCAATTAAAACAGTGACAGTAATGTTCAGGAATGAACGTGTTCATGTGGGAGATATAGTACAATGGCTCTCCCAGAAATGTGAAGTGATAAGTTCTCCTGAAGTGATTATAGATTCAGAGTTTCTATGGACAGGTGGATGGAGGTTTAAAGTCAAACTTCATTAAGTCTGAAGAAGGCATAGTTCACATCCCCAATAGTTTCTTTTTTGGGAGAGACAGGGGGATAGTTTTCTACTCAGGGCAACCAAAAGCCTGTTACAGGTGTGGGGCACGAGGGTACTGCTCAAATGTTTGCAACACGGTGAGATGTGGGTTATGCGGGAAGTGCGGCCACAGCAACTCCCAGTGCAGAAACCATGTAAGTTGCAACCTGTGTGAGGAGTATGGACACATGTATCAAAGTTGTCCTTGGGCAGCTAGGAATAATGCAAGAAGTGTTGATCCAGAGGAAATAATTAGAAAAGCCCAAAAAGAGAGGCCTGCTAGAGAACCAAACCCCCCAACAGAAGAGAGAGAGATGATCAAGAGACACCTGAACCTATGGTCCACAAGAATACTACCCCAGAGAAAGAGGGAGTTCTGGAAGAAGAGGTAGGAGAAAGAAGGGTGAGAGAAGAGCCCTTGGCCAGGATATTAGCCAAGGCAGAATTAAACACAGAACAAGATGCAGTGAGAGGAAGGGGAGTGGAAGAAGAGGAGACAGGCCCAGAACAGAGGGTGGAAGAGATGCCACCCCCTCCCCCAACTAACACTAAGGGAAATGACCCTGAAACAGAAGGAAGGAAAAGTTTGAGGGCCAAAAAAGGAAGTGTGGGAGAGGTATTACTTTTTAACCCCTATAAAGTCTTAGGGTCACAAAAAGAGAATGAAGTAAACCTGGAGGAAAGGGACTCGGACAATATGTCTATACAATCCTCACAACCAGGACCTATAAGTAGAGATGGAGTGGAAAGAACAGAAAGCAAATAAAAAGAAAAAGAAAAGAAGCAAAATAACTTGAAGGCTGGATTATGTAATAGCATGAGTTGTAAGACAAAAGGGGCTTAAATAAAAATATATAGTTTTGTTTACATTTGAATCTGCAAACATATGCACTATACTAAATAACAAAAAGAGATTGGCGATATGGGCTAAGTTAAGAGATTTAGCATTTGAAGTAGTATTTTTTACAGGAAACATGGTTTAATTCAGTCAATACTATTGCTCAAGCACAGAGGGGTTGGGTGTGGGGGCCTTCATATTGGTCCATTGGGCCTGACAGAGCAGACGGGGTAGGAATTTTGTTTTCAGGTAAAAACTAGAGGATATACAGTCGATGAAGAGCTCTGTTAGTAGATGGTGTATGGTATAATCATCCATCTAGATTTACAGTAATATATGGACCTCTAGTGAACTTAATAAAATTAATCCAGCCATATCTATGGACAAGTAGAAATGTATATTTTGGAGGAGATTATAATTGTACATTAGAAATTAACGAATGAAAAACCTAGGGAAAAAAGTGTATTGTGACTCACATGTATTAAAAAAGTGTGTGGAAACAGCAGAACTGACAGACTGTCTAGCTAAAGCTAAGTCACCAGTAAAATATATGTATGTCAGAGGAAAGGCATTTTTCAAAATAGATTATGCATTTATTTCAAAGAGAATAGATGTAGTAAGGGTAGAGGTAGTACCCTTAGGGTTCTCTGATCACTTAATGATTAAAGTTGTGTTAAGTACAGAGACAGAAAGGTATTAGCCCAGAACAAGGTGGAAACTGAATACTACTTGCTTGCATGAAGCAGTAGTGAAAGAAGGATTAACATCCCTATTTGTGGACAGGGTATCTGTTGTGGGGCTGTATGATGAGTTGTGCCATTAGTGGTTAGACACAAAGCAAGAGGTGTGAAGTTGATTGCAAAGGTATGGAACGACTAGAGCAAGGAAAAATATGTTTGAATACTTGGGGTTAAGAAATAAACTGTATAAAGAGCTAGAAATGTCTCATACAGGGAACCAAGACTGCAGTGGCAAAATTAAGGAAATTAAAAATAAAATTAAGAAAGTGCAATATAACAGGCAGCAACACTGACATCAGAGTTAAGCTCTAGGACACAGAGAATGCCCTTCTGAGACCCATATGAAGTGTGTAAAGCAAGGAAGAATAGATCAAGGGTTACAACACTCAGAAACAGAAGAGGAGAGGAAGTTAAAGATACAGAGGGGATAAGGCAGCTAATAGAAGTGCACATACAGGAAGTAATGGGTGGGTCCAACTTCTCCAGACAAGAAGTAGAAAAAATCCTGAAAGAAATAAAATTACCCAAACTTCTAGAGTGTGTAGAGTTGGAATTACAAAAAGACATAACAGAAGAAGAAGTAAGAGAGGCGATAAAAGAGTTTAAATAAGGGGTGACCCCAGGGATGGATGGGTTAGCAAATGAGATCTATAAGGTATTTGTAGTTTTTTTCTCAGCCTTTTTAGTGATGGCATTTAAGTTCATATGCAGTGTAACCCCTCACCCCTGCCTTTTTGCAAATGACAGGTGGTATGCTGTTGAAGCTGACAGCAGTACCAGATGGGGGACTGGGTTCGGGGAGGACTAGGTTACTCGGCACAAGGGCTAGGTTTGGCTACTCTGCACAGGGGCACCCAAGTAAATCTGAACACAGGAAGCAATAACTGTAATGTCCAATACCAGGAATGGGATTCTAAAGTGTGGCTTTATTCACATCCAAGCAGAACAAAACTAAGCATAGACGGACCCCCACAGGGTACACTTCTGGTAATGCAGATTAAGCGAAACAGAACACTTCCTCAACACTTCAGCCCTCAGGCTCTGGACCCACCAGGCACACAGCCCAGACTTTCATGCTGCTTTGGGTACACAGCCCGACTTGTACACTATTTGGGGATTTCCCTGGCTCGGCTCCCCTGCCTGCCACTCAAACACCTTCCATTTGACATGGAACACATTTTCCGGTGGCTCCCTAAACCACCTTAGATCCTTCGACTCCATAAGGGAAATTTCCTTTCAATCCCACATCTGGCTACTTTCCTCAGCACTGGCCAAGTGCCTGAGGCAAAATAAAAGGGCCACAGAGCAAATCTGTAGAGGTGAACCTGGTTACTAATGATGGGGGGGTCTCCCACCTCTAGCTTCCACAATTCATACCCGGCCATTTCTCTGGACATTAAACATCTCTTTCTGAAAAGCTTGGCAATGTAGATTAAAGGGTAAATGCTTGGAACATTTCCTCTACATGTCTTGACTTTCCCCTTGTACTGACTCGAACATACTTAAACATCTCCTTCTGAAAGGCTTGGCATTGTAGATTAAAGTGTAAGCATAGCACATTTCCTCTCGTCTTAGCTTTCCCCTTGTGCTGGACTTGAACATACTTTTACTTGGCTTAGCCTATTCCTTTAGGCCTCCCACTGATTAAGCAGTCCAATCCCCACTTTACAACAGTTCAGGTGAAACATAGGCCCTATGTAAGAGCAGACTCACCCTTTGGTTGTAGGCGTCCTACAAGCGATTCTTGACAGCTTCTGGTGCCGCAGCACAACTTAGAAAAAATAAGGCAGCTTCTTCCCTAGCCGGAACCAGGAGGGTTGCCCCTGGAATAACAGGCAAACCTTTTACCCCCATCCACTCAGGGATGGGGCACAGAGACCAGTAACAGCGGTCTCCACCACTTCATGAACAGCTTTCTGTGTTCCTCTTTTGACGGAAACACACACCTCTCCCTTAAAGTAGCGCTATATCAGAGCTTTAGGCTCCAAGAGTCTGTGAACAGACTGCTGTGCTCCTCTCTTCAAGACTGCTCACACACACAACTCCCTTCAAAACTCCCACCATTCTAACCTAACTCCCAACTGCAGATTCCAATGTGGCTCATGCAGCTGCAAAAGTTCTATGGTGATGTCATCCCTCAGTCTCAGCTGAGACTGAGAACAGAGTGAGACAGTGTGAAATCCATTTAACTGGAGTTTCACAAGCTGCCTTCCCTGCCTACACCTAGGTCTTACTGGGATTCTAGTAACCCCGGGTAACAGCGGGGTTACACTCACCCTGGGTCAGGAAAATGACTGTCCGCAGTCATTATTTACCCAGCTGAGGCCATCTCACCCTATGTGCTACCTGTGGAGGGGGGTGATCAGGCCCTCTCCTACCATGTGCTAGTACAGGCAGACAACACTAAGGGCTTAGAGGCCTTTGGCTGACATATCAGCCTCTACTCCACCCACTAACTATGGGTGCCTAGTGGCTCTGGTAGAACTGTCCAGAGCATAGCCCTAATAGCTTAGTACTGCAACCCCTACTGCAGGTTAGGGCCACAGCCTGTCTATCCCCCCCAGTCCTCTAAGAAAAACCTATCTGCCTTTAACTCAAATCCCAAAACCAAAACAAACCAGGGACCTCCACGACCTTCAGCACATTGCAACCACACACCAGGAACTAATACCATCTATTACTTTACTCCCTCACTCCCCCACAACCACACCTGTGAAAGGAAAGGGTTACTACACAGTAACAACAACAACAGCAACAGTACTTTAAATACTACACACTAAAGTACTAGTGAGGAACTCCGATGAGCCCCTCCTCCTCTTCTTGTCTTCTCTTCTATCTTCTTCAGGAACACCTGCAAGAATCTGCATACACAGTCTATCTAAACTCCTACCATCAAAACACTGGAGAATCCCAAAAGTATTTTTTTTTTTTTTAGAAAAGGTAGAAAAACAGTATAAACATTAGAAAACAGTAGAAAAACAATGACATTATTTACAATACACATTTTGGGGATGGAGTGCCCTAAAAGTCCCATCTAGTGACTACAGTGCCCAAAGACTAGTCCATTAAAGAGTCTCTCCTGGGCCGGAGCCCAGCGAAGCACAGTTCTAGCAGGCCAAAGTCCCGAAGGGGAGAGTCTTTGAGGACAGCTCACACATCTGGAGTCTGCTAGTGTAGGGTGTGTACTGCAATGTCATAAGGATAGAAAAGTTTGGACTTACCAGCCCCTTATAGAATGAACAAACCACCGACCTGCTCCTCGGCTGAAGAGTCTCCCTGGCAGCTTTCTTCCGATACGGCTGGGCGGACATCTCCCAGGAATGACAGGAGGGCACATCTGGAAACTGCTGGGATGATGTAATCTCTGGAGATGGAACCTTGGAACAGGAACAAAAACGAAAACAGCTGGTCTGGCGTCATCTGATTACCAGGCAATGGATCAGGATACAGCTGGTCTGGCGTCCTTTCTGGATCTGAAGTCATCTGGTGGGCCAGTCAATGGATTCTTGGATTCTGGAAAGTCAGTACACTGTAGAACTGATGAATGTGGGGCACCTGAGTCCTGGATGTTCATACTGGTGGAACAACAAAGGCACTGCAATGGCTGGAGTGGCAGCATTGACTACTACTGCTCTGCTTTCCATCTGGTAGACACAGGCACATTTTCAGGGAGGTCTTTGCATTGAGGCCAATAGCACAGCGGGTCAGGAGCTTGAATTATTACCCCATCTGGGTGCACATAATTCACACTGTGAAAGGTTTCACGTCCCTCTCCATCCACTATTTGAATAGTGTCCTTAAACAGTGTCCTACCTCTTTTCCACTGGCTGTATTTTTCATGAAACATTCTGTTCCTGACATGCTTGTTTGCACCAGGATGCACACATTTCATTGCTTCGGCCCAAATCCAGGATTTTCTGCTGTTCTCAATCTCCTCCCAGACTCTCCGAGGAAAGATAGGAAAGGACATCCCATAGATTTCATTCACCTTCCTACGAACCAGTCTCTCCTCTTTACTAGCTTTGGTCTACCTGAGACCACTGACCTGGCTTGGGGTGGCCAGTCCTGGTTCTGCAAGCTACACATTCTCAATGAGATGAAAAATGGATCCCTGACTTCTTCTTCTTGCACAGCCAGGGCAGTGGCATCACCACTCTCTTCCATGCATTTGTCCGAGGCAAGAGCTTGTGGCTGTGTACCCGTTTCTTTTCACAAGGCCAGATAGGTTCCCCCTCTTCTTCTTCCTCACTGAGAATCTGTGCCCAGGAGTGAACAGTCGTCCTTACTCCTGAGACTATCCACTCTTCACTGGGCACGGAGGTCGATACCTCCCATTCAAAGGCCTCCCTCATCTCATCTTCTCCTATGAGACTTGGGCTAGGCCCCCCTCTCCAAGGGTCTACTAATGCTCTGTCTGAATTGTCTCTCTGTGATCCAGCATCTGAAACATCAGCATATGGTTCTGTCTGCAAACCTACACCCTCTAGCTTTGTGCCAGACTCCCCCGAGGGGCCCTCTCCAACAGGCTCCGCCTGGTTCTGTGTGCTGCCAACTACAAATTCCTGAACTTTCATCCATGTGGGAGCCAAATGAATCTTGGGCGCTTTAAACAAGACGTATTTCTCTAAGTACCCCGAACAGTGAGGTACCATGAAGACGTCCCTTCCAGCGTTTAAGCATATTAAACACACTTGCACTGGGTATCCAGGAATCGTCACATGAGAAGGCAGTTGTCCTCCATAGTAACACCTCTCAATGTCCCTTAATTTGTTTACTTCTGCTGCTACCATAGCCCGGGCATGATCCGGGTAGCGGGATGGTCCTGAGGCCATGACTGCAGGGAAAAACAAACAAATGGTCACTGTTACTAAAAGTCCCACTTCACTGAACACTTTCATTTTTAAAAAGGCTCCACTGCTGCTGTGTTTACATTACTACCCCACCCTGTAATGGCGGCGGCAGCACTCCTGCGCATCAACATTCAGAAATTGGGTCAAGCCTCTGCGCATCCGATTTACACGCACTACTGATAACTTTGCCCAAAACTGCACAAACTTGCACTGTTCTTTTTCCTAGCACATTAATATGATTTGCCATGGACTTTTCACTTACTGAAAACATTGCTTTAGCTCACAGTCACTTAATGCCTCAGGATTTTAAGCATAGGATTGCCTGTAACTAGTGCTGCATATTTTGCTACGACTGACAGTCTCTCTCTTGGTTTTGAAACTTTAAACTGATGCTGAACCCATAACTATGCTCACAGTCGATGGCTTAGCAGACTTGCTCTTGCTGATAAAACTTGACACAGTCTTTATTTGCAAAGCGACTACACTGCTGCACACATATTTAGCTGACTTGTGGCAAAAAATCATTGTTTTAGCAATTATTACTGTTGGTACTCACTGTTATCAGTAGCTGTTTACTGTGATGGAAAAATGGCCTGCAGCCAGTCTTGGAGGCCTCAGAAAGAAAGCGGGTTGGCAGTCCTGCCGATTGTCTCTCCGATCACCACACTCACAATCCAGTCAATCAAGATGCGGGTTGAGCCCGATTTTAAACAGTATAGTCTGCTTTTTGAACTTTTACAGCGCTTTTTAGTCACCGCGATGCTCCTCCACTAAGCCAGTACACGCACTCCACTCACACTCCCTCTCGAATGCTGGGCAGTTGCTGTAGAGCTGGCTGGGGGGTGGGACTGATTGCAGTCTCACCAATCACACGACGCCATGCAAATGAGCCTCCTTCCCTCACGGGTGCTCTTCTCCTCATGGCAATCGTCAAGCAGGCAAATTTAAACTGCAAAAACCACTTTTTTTTTTCATTAACTGACTCCATGGCAGGAGACCATTTTAACTATTTGTCATGGCCATTAACACAGCAAGTCTCTCAGTTCAACAAAAAGCATTTCCAACATCCAGGGCACAACTTTCCTGTTGCTACCCCTAGTTTTCCACACTTTTCTTTATCACAACAGTTCACTAGAAAGTATTTCCAACATCCAGGGCACAATTTTCCTGTTGCTACCCCTAGTCTTCCACACTTTTCTTTGCCACCACAGTTTTTTAAAAGCTGGCAAAATGCTGTAAATATTTGATGCAGGACAAGGGCATACTCTTTCAGGCTTTACTGCTCCTTGGTAAACAGTTGGCATTTTCACAGCAGCATATGGACAACAGCACATAGTGACACACTAGTTAATCTTGCTTCAGCTTTTTGGGCTACCCACTGCCAGATAAGCAAAAAGCTAGCCCCTTGCCTGAGCACCTTTCTTCCCTAATTTAAAATCCAAAGCTGTGCCTCCATTTTGTAACCCCTCACCCCTGCCTTTTTGCAAATGACAGGTGGTATGCTGTTGAAGCTGACAACAGTACCTGGTGGGGGACTGGGTTCGGGGAGGACTAGGTTACTCGGCACAAGGGCTAGATTTGGCTACTCTGCACAGGGGCACCCAAGTAAATCCAAACACAGGAAGCAATAACTGTAATGTCCAATACCAGGAATGGGATTCTAAAGTGTGGCTTTATTCACATCCAAGCAGAACAAAATAAAGCATAGACGGACCCCCACAGGGCTACACTTCTGGTAATGCAGATTAAGTGAAACAGAACACTTCCTCAACACTTCAGCCCTCAGGCTCTGGACCCACCAGGCACACAGCCTGGACTTGCATGCTGCTTTGGGTACATAGCCTGATGTGTACCTATTTGGGGATTTCCCTGGCTCGGCTCCCCTGCCGGCCACTCGAACACCTTCCATTTGACATGGAACACATTTTCCGGCGGCTCCCTAAACCACCTTAGATCCTTCGGCTCCATAAGGGAAATTTCCTTTCAATCCCATGTCTGGGTACTTTCCTCAGCACTGGCCAAGTGCCTGAGGCAAAGTAAAAGGGCCACAGAGCAAATCCGTAGAGGTGAACCTGGTTACTAATGATGGGGGGGTCTCCCATCTCTAGCTTCCACAATTCATACCCGGCCATTTCTCTGGACATTAAACATCTCTTTCTGAAAAGCTTGGCAATGTAGATTAAAGGGTAAATGCTTGGCACATTTCCTCTACTTGTCTTGACTTTCCCCTTGTACTAGACTCAAACATACTTAAACATCTCTTTCTGAAAAGCTTGGCATTGTAGATTAAAGTGTAAATGCATAGCACATTTCCTCTACATGTCTTAGCTTTCCCCTTGTGCTGGACTTGAACATACTTTTACTTGGCTTAGCCTATTCCTCTAGGCCTCCCACTGATTAAGCAGTCCAATCCCCACTTTACAACAGTTCAGGTGAAACATAGGCCTTATGTAAGTGCAGACTCACCCTTTGGTTGCAGGTGCCCCACAGGCGATTCTTGACAGCTTCTGGTGCCGCAGCACAACAGAAAAAATAAGGCAGCTTCTTCCCTAGCCGGAACCAGGAGGGTTGCCCCTGGAATAACAGGCAAACCTTTAACCCCCATCCCCTCAGGGATAGGGCACAGAGACCAGTAACAGCGGTCTCCACCACTTCACGAACAGCTTACTGTGTTCCTCTATTGGCAGAAACACACACCTCTCCCTTAAAGTAGCTCTATATCAGAGCTTTAGGATCCAAGAGCCTGTGCACAGACTACTGTGCTCTTCCCTTCAAGACTGCTCACACACAACTCCCTTCAAAACTCCCAACCTTCTAACCTAACTCCCAACTGCAGATTCCAATGTGGGTCATGCAGCTGCGAAAGTTCTATGGTGATGTCATCCCTCAGTCTCAGCTGAGACTGAGAACAGAGTGAGACAGTATGAAATCCATTTAACTGGAGTTTCACAAGCTGCCTTCCCTGCCTACCACTAGGTCTCCATAAGAAAGGTGATAAAATGGAGATAGGTAATTGGAGGGTGATCAGCATCTTGAATTCAGACTATAACATACTGGCACACATTTTACAGAAAAGAATTAAATAATATGCAGTGGAATTAATACACCGAAGTCAGATGTGTGCTATTCCAGGCAGGAATATTCAGGAAAACTTAGCTTTGGTAAGAGACATAGTGGAGTACAGCAACAGGAAAGGAAATAAAAAGAGTGGTGGTGTCATTAGACCAAAATAAAACCTTTGACCAAGTGAATCACAAATACCTCTTTAGGGTAATGGAACATATGGGATACCGAAAAGGACAATAGGGTGGATAAGGAAGTTATATGAAAGGGCAGAAAGTATATTGGAAGATGGACAAGGGGAAGGGGAGCCTATTAGAATAAGGATTGGTGTGAGGCAGGGATGCCCATTAAGTCCATTATTATATGTTTTTAGTATAGACCCCTTAATTAGACTAATCAGTAAGTCAGAAGAGATAAAGGGAATAAAGGGAAGCCAAGAAGGGGAGGCAGTTAAAATTACAGCATATGCAGATGATTTAGGCATAACATTGTCATCTGCAAGAGAGATTCTGTGCTTACTAAGAGAAATAAACAGGTTCTTGAGAATATCAGGAGCAAATTTTAATATGGAGAAAAGCAAGGGGATGTGGCTAGGGCCCCCAGAAGAAGAAAAAATGGAACAAGGGATACAAATACTGGATGAACCAATTAAGATGTTAGGAATTTGGTTTGGGAAAGGGGACATGGGTAAAATGAACTGGGAAATATCAATGGCAGAAGGAGGGAGGAAAGTGTCACGGTGGAAGGGATGGAAACTTTCAAGCGTGTTTGTGGTGAAACCATTTTTAATCCCATGTTTCCTATATGTGGCTACAGTGTTTCCATTGCCAATGAATCTGGAGACCAAGATAATGGGAATATTTTTTCAAATGGTCTGGGGAAGAAGGCTGAACCCAATAAGGAGGGAAATAACATATCTGGAAAAAAAGGGAGGGTTGAGAATGTTAAACCCAGTGGTTTTCTTCCATACCCTCTTTTGTTATAAAAATATAAGGGTAGACCTAAGGGCACAGGACAGTCTAAAGAATAAGTGGGGCCGGAATGTAATGGGAAAATTTTATTTTGGATAGAAGAAGTGCCTAAAGGATTTAAGAAGCTGGAGGTACCAGGGTTTTATCAAGGCACAATACTAAAACTTCAAAAATGGGGAATTGAAAGACAACAATTGTAACAAGTAACAAGGAAAGCCATGTATATTTATTTATTTATTTATTTGTTTATTTATTTATTTATTTGGAAACAATCAGAATTACAACCCTTTGAGTCACAGACTCTTTTGCAAAGGCTCCACGTCGGTTACAAGGGTGGAGGGTAGACAAATACAGTTGAGAACATACATGTAACAGGCAGAATATACATAAAAAAAAATCAGAGGAGCTGTCCAGTCAAACTTAGTGACAGTTGAGAAAGTTAGGCAGCAATCTTGGGATACCCAGGCGGGGATTATTGATGAGATACGTGGGGCCTTGTGTGGCCCTGAGTCGAGCGTGGGGGAGGGCAGATTAACCGGGTGAGCTGAGTTAGCCGCAGCCACATATGGCTCTCTCATGGAGGTGAGCTTTGAGGCCTGTTTTAAGTTGAAAGATGCTGTGGGTCTGTGAGAGGGAGTGTGGTAATGCATTGAGCCAGAGTGGGGCCCGGTATCTGAAGGATCTTTGCCCAAGGGAAGTTCTGCATTGAGGTACAAGGAAGGGGGAGCTTGCGGCAAGTCTTGTATTGCACGTGTGGGGTGCAGAACTGATTAGGGGGAGAAGTCCGACGGGGGCTAGGCGAAGGTGTATTTTTTTTGCAAGGATGCAGGTGTGGAACTGTAATCGTTGTTGGAAGTTGTATAAGAAAATAGTTTAGGAGAATGGAATAAAAGAACCTGAATTTACAGGAGGAATACCAAATAACAATAAATTCACAGTCAGAATGTTAAATTATCCTAGGGTCCCTAGAAAGATGTGGGATACCCAGTGGTTGATGGCGCATGGGAGAATAGGTGTTCGTGGAAACCACAAACACAAAGCCATAGAAGAGAGAAACTGTTTATATCTAGGATGTCTAGAAGAGGTAGAGACTCAAGATCAATTGTTGTTTAAATGTGAATATGCTAAACAATTATGGGTATACCTGGCAGATACGTGGAAGATGCCATGGTTAATGTGTTTAAGTTACTCAAACTTAGTGTTAGGAGTATTTCCCACACTGTTGAGACAATGCAATAGTAGTATGATACAGGTGTTGTTTGCATGCTTAAAATACTACTTGTGGCAGAGTCGTTGCCAGTTGTTACTGCAACAAAAAGAGATGTCATATGAAGGGTTCAGTGCACAGTGTGAAAAGACTAAGGTAGAGGTGTTTAAAAAAGAGGGGAAGATCCATCCAAGAGAAAACGTTACGATGTGGTGGAAAGGTTTTCGTATTTTAGAAAATATGCATAAATATATAAGGGTTTGGGAACATGGGGAACAGAACATTTTGTATTAATATATATATATATATATATATATATATATATATATATATATATATGGGTAAGAGAATTATGAAGAGAAAAAGGGGTCTTAAATATAGAGTATACCAGTATTATAGGGTAAATGTAAATGAGAATTGGAGAAAACAGAAGAGAAACAGGAAATGGTTTAAAGTTTAGGGGTGATAGCTGAGGTGGGATTGTATTGTAAAAACAGATGATTTGTGGTGTGGGGAATAAGTCTATGTTGGGTGATTTATGATGTATATTGGTTCTTGTTTTTTTGTATATTTTCCTTTGTATATATGTACTGAGGTGTTGTGGTTGTTAAATAAAAACTCCCCTACTCTTTTCGAGAAGTGCCATGGGTTCTTTAATGTCCTCCTGAACAACCACCAGAACAAGCAGACAGGACCTCGGTTTAACATCTCATCCAAAAGACGGCTCCTCAGGAGTGCACTTCCCCCCACATGCTGCACTACAGTGTCAGTATTAGGACAGACCCAAGTGCCTGGTGTGGGGATAGAACCCACAGCCTTCTGATCCTCTGTCCTTAGAGATGAGTGTGCAACCTGCTGAGCCACTGACATTGACCACTATATACTTTTACTATGTGTGTAATTTTTTTTTATATGTGTATATTTTCCAGTTGATGAATTCATTGGGCTTCACACAGGTTGTTACCTCTGCAACCCATATTCATGGTCACTCTCTGGACCCAGTCTTCCTACTGGAGATGGAAACCTCCAACCTGGTGGTGGAACCGGTTGTATGGTCTGATCATCACTCTATATGGTTCAATTTCCAGGCACCCCCTTATAGGCCTGCCCCCATGGAAATGGTCCGATACCACCCTTTAAGGGGTTTGACCCCAGATGGCCTGGTGGCGGTACTGGACCTTTTGAGCTTTCTGAGTGTAAGCACGGATCCAGAAGACCTGGTGCAAGCCTATAATAAGGCCATAGTGGGGGCTCTTGATTTCATTGCCTCTGTCCGTGTTTGTCCACTCACTCTTTGCCCTCAGTCCCCTTGGTTTGATGGGTCCTTGAGGGAGATGAGATGAGTTGATTGAAGGCTGGAATGAGGCTGGCGGAAATCCAGCCTTGATGCTGACAGGCTTAGATTGATGACCCATTATAAGGATTATCAATCAGCTATCTCCCATAAGAAGGCAAAGTTCCTGTCCAGGGAGATCGCCGCCACACAGAATCAACCAGCTCAGCTCTTCCGAACAGTTGACAGGTTGTGTAATCCAACTTGTCTTCGGTTGCAGAGAGCATTGTTACAAAAGAAACGTGATGAGTTTGCTTGATTCTTTGTGGATAAGGTTGTGGACATCAGGTCTGAAATCCTTGCGGCGTGTGCTGTTGGGAGTAGCGGTGGTCAGTGGGAGGTTGCTGCACCTTGGTTTGTCTGATCTGACTTCGACCGGCTGGAGATCAAGGATGTCATGCAGATTGTCCAGGAGCTGCAGCTGACCTACTGTAGTTTGGACCCAGGCCCAACCCACCTCCTAGTGGGGTGTGTTGAGGTCATCAGCCCGGTCTTTGCTGAGATTGCCCAGTGTTCATTAGAGATGGGTGTTTCTGGACACCCTGAAGAAGGCTGTGGTGAGAGCCCTACTTCAGAAAGCATCTCTTGACCTGGACTGTTTCATTAACTACACATCAGTCTCTAACCTTCCCTTTATGGGGAAGGTTATTGAGAAGGTGGTCGCACTGCAGCTAGAGGTACATCTGACCATCCATGACATCAACAATCCTCTCCAGTCAGGATTTCGGAAAAGGCATAGCACCGAGATGGCCCTTGTGTGGGTACTCAATGATCTCCTGATAGCGAGGGATCAGAGGACTCATTCTAGCTTGGTCCTCCTGGATATCTCTGTGGCATTTGATACCGTGGACCATGGTGTGTTGCTAGAGCACCTGAAGTTCTTCTGTGGACTGTCTGGTACAGTCCTCAGATGGTTCCATTCTTTCCTCTCGGGCAGATCTCAGAGAGTGGCGTCCAGAATTTTTTCTTCGGACCCAGTCTCCCTGCCTTATGGGGTACCACAGGGCTCTGTGCATTCACCTATGTTGTTCGTGGTGTACATGCTGCTGTTGGGGGACATTGTGAGGCAGTATGGGATGAGTTTTCACTGCTATGCAGATGACACTCAGCTCTACATATCCTTAGTGCCAGGACAAGATGAACCTATCTCAGTGTTTAACTGCTGCCTGGCCGAGATCCAGGACTGGATGAATAGCATCTGGTTGAGGTTGAACCCTGATAAGACCAAGGTGTTGATTGTGGGCCTGGGCCATTGGGCATAGGGGGCATGGGCTGGGCAGCCTACTGGGCTTTGGCTTGGAGGCAACCAGCTAGTAACCTCTGAGCAGATGTGAGATCTGGGCATTATTCTTGACGATGGGTTGACACTGAAGTCCCAGATGTCATCTCTTGTCAAGTCTTCATTTTACCATCTGAAGAATATCTCTCAGATTAAGCACCTGGTCCCACCTGATGACCTCCCTATACTGGTCCATGCCTTTGTGACCTCTCACCTTGACTACTGTAACTCTCTATACCTTGGGCTACCAGGGGTTGATATTTGCCACTTGCAGCTAGTGCAGAGTGCAGCTGCAAGGCTGTTGTCTGGCTTACCTCAATCTTGTCATATCACACCTATGCTCCATGGCCTGCACTGGCTGCCAATTCAGTGGCATATCACCTTCAAGGTCGGGTTACTGACCAATAAAGCCCTACATGGGCAGGGACTGGATTACCTGCAGGATCTTCTGGCCCCTACTGCCCCTGCCACCCACTTCATTCCACTGATGAAGGATAGCTATGGATTCCCAGGGTCTGTTTGAAGACCTTGGGGGCCTGGGCCTTTTGTTATGCAGTCCCGACCCTGTAGAATTCTCTGCCTCATTGGGTGAGGGAGTGCCTGACTGTAGAGAGCTTTAAATCTGCATTAAAAGCTTATCTTTTTAGTCTTGTTTTCCCCGAGTATGACTGCATTTGTAATTGTTGTTAATTGCTTGTTTGTTTTTATCATGGTCTTATTTATTGTTTTAATCATTGTACAAGCACTTGGATACATGTTGACTTGCACTTTTTATAAATAAAGTGAAGTTGAAGTTGAAGTAATGTTTCTTAGGGAGTAGAGCATGTGTGATAGATTTCTCTTTGCACAGAATCTACAGGGACTGTCATATTGAACTTCTGTGCTGTGCCTTAAACTGTGGAAATCAAGGACAGTCAGGTATACTGCATGAAATGAATGAGCCTTTAAAAGCTACAGTAATAATGATAACAGCCTCTGCTCTCTACCCAGTGCTTGATAACAGATGATTTTTAAAGTACTGTATTTATTTTTCTTTATCGCTAATGTATTTTGCACATTAATTCACTCTATGCACTATAAAATGAAGGAGATTGACCTGATAGTACTTATTCATGAATAATTAATCAGAATGTTGTAATGAATATTTATGAATTATTGGAATAACTGGCTCCTTCATGTGACAATTCATCACTTGAAGAAGACATGGTTTTCACACATATATGTAGGGGAGTGTTACAGCCCATGGCTAGTTTAGCCCACACAGGAACCTAGCACTTTAATGTTGCACTGTAGTTCACTGATATTGCACCTTTAAAACATGGTGGTGTCAGAAATGTTTTGCATTTGCCAAGACTCATGGTGTGTTCACTTTTCTTCTTGTATTTAGTGCACAATAATACATGAAAGAATACTAATTGAATACATTCTTTTCTAGAATGACAAAGGTACAGATTGCTTAGAAATATATATGTTAAGGAAATAAAGTTGGCAAAACAAAACTACTTATTAAATAAATTGTATAATGCATCTGACCACTGCTCTTTCTGGACAACCATTAAAAGTCTCACTTCTTGTACATCCTCTTCTATTCCAAAGCTTTTTTTAGAACTTGTAGGAAGTAAAGCTGGTATTTCAAATGTAATAGCTGGTGCATTTAATAACTATTTTACTGCCTCTAATTTGTACACAGGATCAAGGCTGCATGATGGTCTTTGTACATCTCAAAATAATTCATGTTGTAATGACTCATGTTTACTTTGGTTTCCTTTACTGTCAATGAGGTTTGTGCTCTTTTACAGAACTTGGACCTTAGAAAGTCTGAGGGTGTTAATGGGATCAACCAAAGACTTCTGCAGTACACAGCCCCAGTAATATGTTACTGGTTGACATGTTTGTTAAATATGTCTGTTACATCAGGAGACTATAAATCTGAAAAATGGTGAAAGAGCTCATGCTCAATTTGTTATTCTATATGACATCTTTTCCTGTTTTAAATAAAAAATGTGAATATCAATGGAAGCTGTATGTACTTGGGACTTGTGGGCAAACCACGGCAGATTCAGAATATGGTCCTCATGTTGTCTGCCCCAGAATGCCCCTTCATGAATTCAATTTTAGAAGGATTGATTAGAGAGGGGAGGAGCTTCTCCAACCAAGATGCCAGGACATATGCTAGCATTTTGTTATCTGTGGACATGAGGAGGGAGATTGGGTGATAGTTGACACAGTCTTGCCAGTCTCCGTGCTTCCTTGAGAGCATGGAGATGACAGTTTCTGTGAAAATACGGAAAGAGTTTTTGATGAATTTTGTATTGTATGTTGCTGATGTTGAAGTGACGTATTATGTATTATTTGTTTTATATTTATTCTGTGTACCTAACATCCTGACTATCAGGTCCCGGGTCATGCCTGAAAAATGGCCTTTGGCTCATGGCACTTACCCAGTAAACAAATGTTAAAAAAAAGGGAAAGAGAGTAGAGTTTTCTACAGCCTAATTAAACATGAATAGAAGAGGTAGGATAAGTTGGTCTGGGATGACTATGAACAGGTTAGTTGTAATGCAATCCTTGTCTGGGGCTTTATTTACTTTGTTATTTATTTACAGTGGCCCCTTGCTATAACGTCCCATGTTAAAACAAAGCCTGGTTATAATCAATGGGACATTTGGATCCCATTATCAGCTGCTTACTTGCTTGTTTAGACGCAGCTCTACTTAATAGTGATCGTGGTTAATTGCTTGATTTCTGAGTTGCTACTTTATTGTTGCTCTCTGCTCTCAGCTTCTTGTAACTTATTAACTGACTGACAGCTCAAGCCAATCAGGTGCTAGCTTAAATATTGCCATTTGCAACCTTCCTGTGTCTCCCTCTGTGTGTTGGTTGGTCAGTCCTGCAGTACATTTTGATAATAGCCAAAAAAGAAGCATTGTGTGTAAAAACACATTTTTAGCAGTTTGGCTTTTTAAACTGATCATTTTTAATAAAATACATTATGTGCTATACTGCAATGGTATTTTGAGTGTTTTTTTCTATGGTATTTTTGGGCATTTCATCTATAAAGAACCCTTACTATAATGAACAAATTTGATGGCTCCAGAGGCCTTCATTGTACTGAGGGACCACTGCATTTATTTGTTTAGTTAGTTATTTAATTGTTATTAACCAGGTGAGTGCATTAGACAAACAAATGGCTATTTTCAGGTACAACCAGGGAGGAGAGAATCTATTACAATCACAGGAAATAGCCATATCAAATACAGGATGAATACAACTTGAATTTCACAAAATACAGATGAGGGCAAATACTACATACAGAGTATACATAAAATGTACATTAAATTCAAATCACATTAAGCAGGGAACTAGCAAAACAGACCAAAGGAAGTACAAGTGGTGTAAGATGATCAAAATGTTTACAATACTCAGGACTAGAGTCACACTCTGGATAAAAAGAAATCAGCAATTACACATTTGAATAACTACAGTACATACTGATGAAAAAAGGAGATGGCTGTGGTGCCTGCTTTGAAAAGTGCTCATGGACTGGCAGAGTGCCACAAGTATGAAGTTCCATAAATGTGAGGCAGCAATGTAGAAGGCAATGTCACCCAGTTTAATTTTGGTCTTGGGTATGGAGAGAGGGCATAATTGGAAGATCTCAGTGGATGCTGCTGCAGCTTGGTCAGAGATAAAGGAGACTGCATTTTCATAATATTGAAAATGACACCTCCTAGGGGTGGGATCACATAGGGCTGGAGGAGGAAGCCAACCAAGTCTGGAGTAAAATGTGCAGTGATGGGTATGATGGTTCAATGACAAGGGAAATTATATTGCTATATGTTACATCCCACTTCTGTAATGTGGTTGTGATAGAGGCTGAGAAAACTGATACCCTATATAAACGATTGGGGAATAGTACACTACAGGCAATGGCTAAATGGGCTGAAAGAGTGAGACTATGATTGATTTGCTACATCAGCCCTGTCTTGGAGTTTATTGACTTACAGGTGCCTGTGACTTGGAATAATAACAATAATAAAGAGAGGTCAAAAGATGGGTCAATTGTCACACCAAGATAATTAAATGAGGATACCTCTTATGATGGAGTCCCCCACCAGTTATCTCTGGACTGTGGGAGGAGGTAGCCAGACTCAGAGTGGAAGTAAACTGGGTCAGGAGTATCATCACCCCTATCCAGGGACCGCCCAGTCCAATGCAACTGCCTCAAAGGATGCCGAGAACGAGGAGCACTTGGATGACATTGGGCTCAGGGAGGGTTAGAGCGGTCAGACAGAGGCACATCCCAGATCCTATTCCACTCAAGAACTCATATGCCACACTGGCAAATGAGGACAACCAAATAGAGGTACCCAGAGAAATGGAAGGAAAGGATGTGGAGGTTAGCCAAGGAGTGACCTCAGCGGAAAGCAGTGTACCCCAGAGGAGGAGGCGAATCCTGGTGGGGACTCCATCATAAGAGGATCCAGCTAGGAACACAGGAGGGGAGGACAGGGAGGTGAGGTGCCTACCAGGTGCTACGGCACGGAGGGATGGAAGGAAGATCCTGGGGATCACTGGGAAGGCAAGACGGGAGGGTGAGCTGGATGTCATTATCCACCTAGGTACTAATGACCTGGCAAATGGGGAGCCAAAGGAAGTTCAGGAAGAGTTTAGGAAACTGGGGAGGGGTCTCAAGCAAGTATCTACTTCTGTCACTTTCTCAGAAGTACTACCTGTGAGGGGCAAGGGAGAGCATAGGGGTGCATGCACCAGGAACTTTAACTCATGGTTGAAGAACTGGTGCTGTGGGGAAGGGTTTGGATTCATTGGTGACTGGGGACCCACCTGGAGGGATGGAGGTTTGTTCAGCCTGACGGCCTGCATCCATCCTGGAGGAATCAAACACTAATGATAAGTTTAAATGCAACATTGACAAGCATTTAAACTAGCAAAGGGGTGGCAGGCCAGCAAGGAGGGTACCTACTTGCTTACCCTCACAGCTAGCAGTGGAACCAGTGAACCAGAGGAGGCTATCTCTGCAAAGCAGTGTGCAAAAGATGGAGATTAGTGCCCAAGAGGTGGATAAAGCAGAAAAGGGCAAAATTCAGCAGAAGGGCAGACAGCAAGGAGAACCAGGGATAAATGACAACCAAGGAAGGGGCTGGAGTAGAACAGTGAAACAGTCTAGGGAGGTCAAATCATGGAAAGCCATGTGTGTAAATGCCAGGAGCCTTAGCAATAAGATGGAAGATCTGGAGGCTGTCATGGTGCAGTCAGACCTGGACATTGTGGCCATCACTGAAACCTGGTGTAATGATAACCACGACTGGGAGATGGCCATACCTGGCTACAACATATTCAGAAGAGACAGAGCCGGCAGGAAGGGAGGAGGAGTGGCACTGTATGTGAAAAATGACATAAGGGCCACAGAGATCCAGGAGGAACAAAATGGGGGAGAGATACTGTGGGTTAAGCTGGAAAGGAAAATGGGAACAGCCATCCACACAGGTGTGGTCTATAGACCACCAGCCCAGGAGGAAGAAACAGATAGGGAGCTGATGCTAGCCATCCAAAGGATGGCAGACAAGGGTGAGGTAGTACTGGTTGGAGACTTCAATATTCCAGACGTGGACTGGAGCATCCCAGCAGCAGCATCAACTAGGAGCAGATTTATCCTGGACTCCCTTCAGGGTGCCTTTCTCAAGCAACTGGTCATGGAACCAACTCGGCAGAAGGCAATACTGGACCTTGTGCTCACAAACAGGGACAGTGTGATGGGGGTAACAGTGGGGGAGCACCTGGGAAACAGTGACCACCAGTCATTGTGGTTTGAAATCACAGAAAGATCAGAACCAAACCACACAAAAACACATATCCTGGATTTTAGGGGGCAGACTTTGGGAAAATGGGGAGATACTTGAAAGAGGCATTAAGGAGAATGGGACAGGAATCAGGGGTTGAGGACAGTGGGCAGTATTTAAAATGGGATTACAAGAACAACAGAATTATGCATTAAGCAGGTTAGCAAGAGAAAGGAAAGAGGAGACCATTATGGTTTTCAAGAGGTAGCAAAGAAGTGAAAGCCAAAAAGATTGCATTCAGGCAATACAAAAGACACAGGCAGAAGGGATAGGGAGAAGTACCAGGAGAAGCAAAGGAGGCAGGAAGTCAGTAAGGAAGCCAAAGCTCAGACAGAAGAACACATTACAAAATCAGTGGGTAGAGGGACAAAACCTTTACAGGTACATAAGTGAAAAAGAAAGACAAGGAGGGATAGTGAGACTGAAGGGGGAGGATGGGAGCCGCGTGGAGGATGACAACAGTAAAGCTGACATATTGAACAGGTATTTCTGCTCAGTCTTTACTGAGAAAGAGGAGGGTAATGGGTCTGAAGGGAGTACAAGGGGTGAGAATGGTGCAGAAATGGACACAAGTCCCTTAACACAAGAAAGGGTCCTGAAGGAACTGGAAGTAATGAGTTGATAAAGCAATGGGGCCAGATGGGGTGCACCCCAGGGTCCTTAAGGAACTAGGAGAGGTGGTGGCTGAACCTCTGGCTATCCTGTTTAGCCGATCACAGGAAACAGGGGAGGTACCCAAGGACTGGAGAACAGCAGATGTAGTCCCCTTATACAAGGGTGGGAACGAGGAGGAAGCAGGGAACTACAGACCAGTCAGCCTCACCTCGGTAGTGGGGAAGATCATGGAAGCAATACTGAAGGAGAGATTGGTGTAACATCTGGTTGCCAATGGACTACAGGACCCAAGGCAGCATGGTTTCACCAGGGGGAGGTCATGTCAGACCAACCTTGTTGAATTTTTGACTGGGTGACTAGGGAGGTGGATCAGGGAGGGCAGTGGACATGGCCTATCTGGACTTCAGCAGGCCTTTGACACTGTGCCACATAGAGACTATTACACAAACTGGGAATATGGGTGTGGGCAGGACAGTAGTGTGGTGGGTAGGTAACTGGCTGGGTGGCAGGACACAGAGGGTGGTGGTAAATGGCTGTCACTCCACAGAGGAAGAGTGACCAGTGGGGTACCACAGGGATCAGTGCTGGGCCGGTCCTATTCAACATCTTCATCAGTGACATTGCGCAAGACCTAGAAGGCAGAATTTCACTGTTCGCTGATGACACAAAGCCTGTAACACAGTAGACACACCAGAGGGTGTAGACAGAATGAGAAGCAACCTGCAGAAACTTGAAGAATGGTCAGGGTTTGGCAGTTGAAATTCAATGCAAAGAAGTGCAAGATAATGCATATGGGGCACAAAACCCTGGCACAATATATCAGTTGGGGGTGAGGATATAGCATGCACCAAGCAGGAAAGGGATCTTGGGGTTATCATCTCTGATGACCTCAAGGTAGGAGAACAGTGAGACAAGGCAGCAGGTAAAGCAAATAGGATGCTGGGATGTATAGGCAGGGGCATCACCAGCAGGAAAAGGGAGGTCATAATTCCGCTATACAAGACACTAGTGAGGCCCCACCTGGAGTACAGTGTACAGTTCTGGAGACCATACCTCACGTAAGGACATAGACAGGGTAGAGAAGGTTCAGAGGAGGGCAACAAAGATGGTGCATGGATTGCATCACAAGTCCTATGAAGACAGGTTGAAGGAACTGAACATGTACTCTCTGGAGGAGAGGAGGAGAGAGGGATATGATAGAGACATACAAGTATCTTACAGGGAGGAACAGGGTGTAGGAAAACACTGTTTTAAGCGAAAAAGATGTTCCAGGACTAGAGGGCATGGGATGAAGTTAGAGGAGGACGATTCAGAGAAACATGAGAAAGAATTTATTCACAGAACGGGTGGTGGACAAGTGGAACACCCTGCCAGAGGAAGTGGTGGGGGCTGAAACAATCACAAGGATTTAAGAATGCATGGGATAGACATAAAGGAATTCTGGAGGTCAGGGGTAAGGGGCAACAGACTTCTAGGAAAACAAACTTAACTTACAAGCTCAAATGGGCAGACTGGGTGGGCCATAGGCCCTTATCTGCTGACACTGTCTATGCATCTATGTATCTATGATACCACTGCAAGAGGGGAACCATCTCTACACATAATGGAGAGGGGATTCTGACAACTTATAAGTTCAGGTGTATATCCAGATAACATTGCATGGGTTTTAGTAGTATTCAAAAGGTGCTTATTTGCCAGGAGCCATTTTTTAACTTCTTGGAGGTCAGTGGACAGCTGACTATTGATCTTAGTTATGCTTTTGGAGCTCAAAAATAGTACCAGATCATCAGCACAGAGGATGGGGTGCTGTGGGCAAGAGACCTAAGTATATCATTTATATGAAGGGAAAAAATGTGTGATCCAAGCTTGAAACCTTGCAGAACACTGAACTAGGTGGCAGCAGGTTCTAAGAAGGAGATCCCAAAGCTGACTCATTGCTGCCTACCATCCAAATAGTTTCTGAACCAGGGTAGAGCAGTAGAAGAACCCCCCTCCGGTTATATAATTTGGCACAAAGTAGTTTATGACTGATCAAATCAAAAGCCTTTGTGAGAGCAATGATCATAGCAATAGTAATGTCACCTCTGTTCATGGTATTAGCAATACTTGTGATGAGGGACAACAGAGCAGGGTTCTGCTATGATCTGTATGAGACCCATGCTGTGCAGCAGACAGATGGTAATGCTTGGTCAGGTATTTAGTGATCTGAGAGGAGACAGTTTTCTCAAGGATTGTATTAAGCACTGGGAGAATGGCTATTGTTCTGTAATTATTAATGCATTTAACATGACCTTTCTTAAAGATAGGATCAATGCGGGAAAGCTTCCATGAATAGAGGGACCAACTCAGACATCAGAGGCAGATTAATTATTCTGGTAACAGGTAAGGCAGGTTCCTTGGAAGCCACCCCAAGGAGTGTGGGATACATTTCATCTAAGTCTGCCCACATGGCTACGGGTTCAGATTTAGAAGTTTATGTACTTCCAAGACTTCAGTCACTCTTAAGAAGAATTGAGGCTTTGAGTCAGAATAGGACTCAGTTCCAGAAAGAAAGTCAAGGTAGGACTCAATCATAAAAAGAATGACCAGTATGGAAGGGAGTAAGGCCCCGGTATATGCAGGTAGGACAGACAGAAATGCATTAAAGGCATTTGCTATGGTAATTGGGTTGTTACAATATCTGAACCCTTTGTGAAAGATCTGTGAAGTTGCCCCGTGTTGAGAATGAACATTTCACTGGTAAGTATACTACACTTTGTGAAGCGCAAACCAGTGGGCAGGACATATGAGTGTACAAAACGTTGATCACATGATTACATTGTCAGGAAGGTATCAGCGGTATAACTACATGATCTTACACACAATGTGCAATCCTAGAGTTTTAGATAAAGGAACAAGTTATGCTTCCAATGCTGTCTGAAGAAAATTATTCAGAAACTGGGTATTTAGCATATTAAGATGCAGTAGACCAAAGAGGCAGTTTACAGAAAGAGCAGCATATAGGATCCATAAAATGACACTAGGAGAGAAGAAATATACAGATTCATTGGTTTCTGTGCATTTCTACAAACCACATATATACACTCTACAGCCTCTACTCCAGTGTAAGGTATAATGGGTATGCAAAACATTCTACAAGGCTGGCTGACAAAGTCTCGCCAGAAATGACAGCACATTTTGAACAGGTTTGTACATCTGATCTAGTATTGACTGAGAATGGCAAACTACAGTCACGTTTCACCCTGTCGAGACCCTTCAGTGTTGCACAATTTCTATCTCAGCCTAATACCAAGTCAATCCAAATGAAAATGGGCATAACAGGGAGATTGCTTGAAAAGCAGTGCATAGAATCCATAAAAAGAGTTTAAAAGAGAAGAAGCATCCAAATAATTGCATGGTGTTTGTGCAGCTCTCTAAACCACAGACATACAGTGTAAAGTGCATCCATCCAAACAACACACATATAGTCTAAAGTCTACTGTACATCCAAGTGCAAGGAATCATGAACATGCAAATTGTTGTGAGGGGCCAACTGACAAGGATTCACAGAAGATATATCACCGTTTATGCTTGTATATCTGATGCAGTATAGGCTGAACATAACAAACTGCAAAACACATTTCATCTTGTTGAGCTGCTCAGTGCCATATAATATCTGTACCAACCAAGTGCCAAGTTAGCCCCTAGGGAATTTGGCATTTCTTACACTTGAAGGGAACATGCCAAAGAAGCAGTTTACATGACATGCAGTGCATAAGACCCATGAAAGGATGCTAGGAGAGAATACATATATAACTTGTTTGGTTTATGAGTATATTTACAAACAACAGACATACTGAATACACCAAAGACTCAGTTTAAATGCAATGCATCATGGGTATGCAAATGCTGGTGCAAGGCAAGCTGCAAAGACTTCTACTGACATTGCCTTTTAAACAGACTTGTACATCTGATCCTGTATAGGCAGACAACAAGCTACAGATAAGTGTGTCATTCTTTTGGGACTCCTCAGTGTAGTGCATTAGCTTTTACCAATTGTCAAATCAGGCCCAGGGAAATGAGGCATTTAATACACTAGGTCAGGTAGCAGATAACAAAAAGGGTTTTTGCAAAGAGCAGTGCATATGATTCTTAAAGGTACGCTAAGGGAGAAGAAATATTCATATTGTCTGTTGATGTGCATCTTTCCAAAACACACACATACTGTACATAGTGGTGGGCGTAGGGGCCAAAATTCACTCCGCGAAGTGATTCGCAGAATAATGCGGAATCTGCGAAGTAATTGCCAACATGAAGCGAAGTATTTTGCAACATAATGAGAAATGCAAAGTCCATTGAAAACAATGACTTTGCGTTATTCCACCTTCCCCAAACCACTTTTCCACCATTGATTTCATAGAAACATAGAAACATAGAAGTTGACGGCAGATAAGGACTGCAAGGCCCATCCAGTCAACCCATTTCTTTTTCTACTTTATGAATGTGCCATCAGCCTTTGCTCGGTCAATGGCCCATCTATTCATATTCATCTGTATTACTCCCTTATGCCTATTCCATGCCTGTTTGAAGCCCTGCACTGTATTCTTATCCACCACTTCCTGAGGTAGGCTGTTCCATGCATCCACCACCCTTTCTGTGAAAAATAACTTCTTCACATTACCCCTTAATCGGCCTCCCTCTAATCTTACACTGTGTCCTGTTGTCCTGCTATTTTTCTTATATTGAAACATGTTAGACTCTTTCACCTTGTTAATGCCCTTGAGGTGTTTGAATGTTTCAACCATATCACCTCTCTCCCCCCTTTGCTCTAGGGTATACAAATTGAGGTCCGTTAATCTGTCCTCATATGTTTTCTGATGCAGTCCCTACACTATTTTGGTTGCCCTTCTCTGGACTGCCTTAATTTGGTTAATGTCCTTGTGAAGGTGCGGCCTCCAGTACTGCACACAGTACTCCAGATGGGGCCTTACCAGTGTCTTGTAAAGAGGGATTATTACCTCCCTCTTCCAACTTGTGATACCCCTATTAATATACTCAAACATCCCCCTAGCCTTACCTACTGCTTTAGTGGTCTGCTTGGATGATTTCAGGTCATTGGTGATGATGCCCAAGTCTCTTTCTTCCCTTGTGACTGCCAGCAACTCCCCTCCCTGCCTATAGGTGGCTTCAGGGTTTCTCTTCCCTATGTGCATGATCTTGCACTTCTTTGCATTAAACCCCAGTTGCCACTCTTTTGACCATTTTGATAGTTTATCCAGATCTCTTCTCATTCTGCCCACCCCATCTGGATCATCTACTCTGTTGCAGATCTTGGTGTCATCTGCAAACAGACAAACCTTACCCTCCAGTCCATCTGCAATGTCACTGATGAAGATATTGAAGAGGACTGGCCCCAGGACTGATCCTTGAGGTACCCCACTTGTGACTTGCATCTCTTCTAACTGTATACCATTTACTACCACTCTCTGTTTTCTGCCCACCAACCAGTTTGCCACCCAGTTGACCAACATCTGACCAACCCCTTGCCTACACAGCTTATTAATCAATCTTCTATGTGGAACAGTATTGAAAGCTTTGCTGAAGTCAAGGTAGGCGACATCAAATGCTCCCCCTTAGTCCACCACTCTGGATACCCAGTAAAAGAAATCTATGAGATTAGTTTGATAGGACCTTCCTTTTGTAAACCCATGCTGTCTTGGATCCTGTGCTCCTATGGATTCCAAGTGTTGCACTATCCTTTCCTTAAGGACTGCCTCCTTAATCTTGCCCACTACTGAGGTAAGACTGACTGGTCTGTAGTTTTCTGCCTCCTCCCTGCTACCACTCTTGTGGAGCAGGATCACATGAGCCCTTCTCCAGTCTTCTGGGACCTCTCCTGTGCTCAGAGACTCACTAAACAGTTCTGCTAGTTCCACCATTAGCTCCTTAAGTACCCTGGGATGTATGCCATCAGGTCCCATTGCCTTGTCCACCCTGAGCTTATCGAGCTCTTGTAGGACCCTTTCTTTTGTAAAGGGACTAGTGCACACCTCCTTCCCCCTGTGTCCATGGTGCAGAGCTGTGGGTCCTGCCCTACCTTCTCTTCAGTATATACTGGGCAGAAGTATCTGTTTAGGATAGATGCTTTTACATGGTCCTCCTCCTCACATGCCCCCTCATCCCCTTTGATCTTAGCAATACCCCCTCTGGACTTTCTCCTTTCACTAATGTATCTATAGAAAGTCTTGTCACCTTTTACTGTTTGTGCTAGTGTTTCCTCAGTTTGGGCCTTTGCCTGCCTTACTGCCTTCCCTGCTTCCCTTACGGAAGTTTGGTATGCCTCTCTATCCTCATCCTGCTGCGTTCCCTTATATTTCCTGAAGGCCGGTGTTTTTGCTATGACCTTTCCTACTACTGTTTTTGAGAACCAAAGTGGTTTCCTTTTTCTTTTGCACTTCCTTTTCTCACTAACATAATGGGATGTTTCTTGAAATATTGCATCCTTAATGCTTGCCCACTTTGCCTGTACCCCCTCACCTGTATTTCATTTTGCCAGGGCTAGCTTAACTCTGTTGGCCATCTTATCAAAGTCAGCTCCTCTGAAGTCCCATGTTTTTGCCTTGGAATGGGATGATTTAGTTCTAGTGGCCAAATTGAACCATACCATGTGAAGGTCACTGGCCCCCTGGTGACTATCTACCTGGAGATCTGTGATCCTTTCCCTGATAGTCAGTACTAGATCTAGAATAGCCCTGTCTCTTGTGGGTTGTTGTACCAGTTGTTTGAGGCCCTCCCCCTGCAGGGAATCCACCATGTGTCTAGTTCTGGCAGATGTTCCTGCTGATATTGACCAAACTGCATCTGTACTTTGCATCACTTCACCTAGTAATTGAGCTCCAAGGTGAATTCTTCAGTGACTCATGGGATTGCAGGTCACATGGGCTCTAGATTGTTCTGCACAGCCTCAGTTCTGGGTAGTGTGTGTGTAGTGGTAGCTGGAGACAGTTTGCTCTCAGAGCTCTGCAACTCAAAACCTGTAAAAGCTTAAAAAAGCCTTTTTGAGGCTTTTTTTTTTGCTCAAAATTTAGTACATCTATTGTAGGAAACCCTCCTGTGCTTATATCATCGAGTGTTTATTGTTTGTATGTGAATTTTGAATGTTAATTGAGAACATTCAGTCTGTGTACTGTGAAGTGTGCTTTGGGGGAGATGCATATCTGTGGTGTAGGTAGATTAACTGGGAGAAAAAGGCAGTCTTTCTGATTTGGTTATATTTTTCTTGTATAACTGTGTTAATGTACACACAGTAATATTTTCAGTAATTCTTGACATTTTTTTGCTGATTGTTGTGGTGCTGCAGTGTATAATTTCAGTTTTTTAAAACATTTGGTTATATTACTAAAGGTTTTCAATTTGCTTTGCATTACTTGTAGTGTGTGTGTGTGTGTGTGTGTGTGTGATGTGTGTGCCATCAAATCAGACACCTTTTATTGTGCCACAGAGTAATTGCAGCAGTGTGAACCTGCTATCCACCGCACCTGCATGAATTTTTTGTACTGCTTTGCGGTATCTTTACTGGTAGTGGACTGTTACTGCTTGCACTACCCCCCCAACCAGTCAAAGTTATTCTTTTCCAGAATTGGATTTGTGACGTGTGAGCACTGGTTAGATGTTGTTGTGCCTTTGCGTCTGCATCTCGATTGCGCAGCACAATCTTAATCTGTCTGTGCATTTGTGGTGAACCATTAATTCTGGGAGACTTTGCATTTCTTGTTATGCTCTCATTTCACTTCGTCAGCACTGGGGAATTTTCTGGACACAAGACAGTAGCATTTTGGGGATGCACATTAATTCTGGTGACTGTGTGTGACCACTGCATGCATGACTGAGTGTGCCATTAGTTCTGGGAGACTTTGCATTTCTTGTTGTGCTCTCATTTCACTTTGTCAGCACTGGGGAATTTTCTGGACACAAGACAGTAGCATTTTGGGGATGCACATTAATTCTGGTGACTGTGTATGTGGGGGGCTGCCAATATTGTTGTCACTTCACCTTACTTTGCATTAAGGCAGAATGACAATGCAAAGTAATAATTACAAGGCGAAGTGAGCATTTCATATTGGCCACTCCACATAGTAGAATGACAACAAGAAGTGCCCGCCAGTGAAATTTAAATTCACTGCATCTCTAACTGTACACTTTAAAACTTCAATCCAGTGCATAGTATCATGAGTATGCCAATCCTTGTTGAAGGCTAACTAGGCTTTGCCAGAGCAGACACTGCCTTTTAAACAGGCTTGTACACCTGCTTCCATATAGACTGAAAACTACTGTATAACAGCAGAAATATGTTTCATTCTGTTGGGACTCCTCGGTGTAATTTAGTCACTGCCTCAGCCAAGTACCAAGTCAACCCCAAAGAAACCATGAGTTTAGTACACTCAGAAATGGCATGCCAGCCAGCCCAGTGGCATGGTGGGCTGTGGCACCCCAGCCCATATCCCACCAGTGACCTGAGTTTGGGAACAGACCCAGGGTTACAAGGGGGCAAAGGGGTAAGATAGACTGAGAATCCATATATGGATTTCCTCCTTTGGGGAGGGGGACAGTGTGTGCCACTTCTTGGCTGCCACCTAGTGGAGGCTAGCTGCCACCTCTCAGAAGGCTGGCCACAGACACAAAGTGTTCATAGCATCATTACAGTGCACACTCACATCATGCCATGTGTGCCAACCTTGTTTTTTTTATATAATGCTAGGCTGGTGTTTGGGAGTGAACTGTCGTGATCCGATGCACTGGAATTAATAACACCAATTGTTATACACAACACATGGTAAACTCATATTCCATTCCTTATTTTTGTCATCTACGGGATTCAGTTTGGTCAAGGTGGACATGGAAATGGATCCACAACAGGGGTAATCATTGGTGGAGCTACCATTGTATTCCACAAAGCTGCTCACAGATGACGGAGTGCATACATTCCAGATTTAGGATGTAGGCATTGAAAATGATGTTTGGGAAACAACACATCTCACTGAAAAGTTGTTTCCACAAACTTGAGAATTTGCTGAATAGTGAAACAATACTTTTTTTTTATTAAAGAGCCACACTAAATAAATACACTGAAGTAGGGAGAATGTCCAGGAGTCTAAGACGGCAAAAAATACCATCACTAGTCCCCAGAACCTTCAGACAAAAATATGTGACTGTAAAGGAGAATTAAGTGAATGCTCCACCAAATGGATGACTATGTTAATAAAGCAAGATTATATGAATTTACAGGATGTTCAGGCCAAAATCATTGCGGTTAAGGAGGAACTAGGCATGCACTGTAACAATGTGGACTTTAAACATTTTGAAGAAAGAATTGCAAGAAAGAATGGACAAATGTAAAAAAATATACTATTAAAAGAAAGAAAAATTAGTTTGCAAGAGAGTTTGCAGATTGTGAAAAGGCTGAAGTTTATTTTTGGGATACGCCCTCATAGACGTAGCAGGGATCCAGAAATCACAGAAAATAGTTAATTAGAGGAAATATTACCCACAATAGTATCAGTCCTTCACATAATAGTCAATCAGAGAAATCACTCTTCTCACCAAGAACTAGCAGAGACAGAACTGTTGCTTTTTTTAGGAAACAAAGTGAGAGGATGTCTACATGGGCACTAGAAAGGAAAAGCGAAAGACAAAGGCACAGGAGGAGTAAAACAAGGAGAGGCAGGGGAAAGGGCCAGCAACTACCAGTCCGGAAGTTCAGGAGGTCAGCAAAACTACAAAAGAAGCAAACATTTTGCATCAGACATTAAATGATATGCAATTTCAGGTTTTGTCAAAAGGTAAGACATTTATACCATCACCAAAGCCATATTGGTTTTGTACATCTGTAGATTTATTTAAATTACATTTTTGTACATCTGTAGAATTATTTAAAATATATAAACACATTATTCTGTGTGTGCATGTTAAAGACAGAAAAATGTATTTAACAACAGTAAATGAAACACTGGAAAGTACAACTGTGGACAATTTGTCACCTACAAATCAGAAACTGAAAAAGATAAATTGATATTCTGATTTAAATAGTACTAACAGTGAATTAAATGATGGAAATTTTCCAATTAGTTCTGGGTTTCAATTTATGTAACAGGATATGTCATACGACATGGCAGAGTTTCGCATGGATCTGCAATCACTTTTATGACAAACTAAGTAAATAATGCGGTTACTGGGGAGCTGTCTGGGTAAGAAGAGGGAGTGGTCCCCTTTTTGCTGTAAGAAGACAGGTTTTAAATTACAATCTGGTTTTAATCCAGCTGCCCCAGCAATGCCTACTATGTAAGTGTTCCACAGGCTAGTTAATGCTTACATTGAAAAATTGGTTGAGACATAACATCCTTCCTTGCATTACCACAGCATTTACCACCCTTGAGCATTAAGCTCATAATGAAATTAAATAATCATCAGACATTGTAATAAAAAATGCTGGTAAGGGAAGTAATGATGTGGTGATGTTAAGAGAAAAGTATAAAGCTGATGCTCTCAGACGATTAGGAGATCAGTCTTGTTATAAACAATTATCCTGGAACCCAACAAAAGAAGTGAATTTGGACAGCACTGTGAGTGATGCATTGTGTAGTGGTAAAATATATTTGGATGACTCAAACTATATTAAAGTGGCAAATCCAATATGTCCCACATTTTACATGCTGCCAAAAACTCATAAATCCCTAACAGACCTTCCTGGCCAGCCTACTGTCTCAGGGATTCAATATAGAGCAATACATTAAAGTACAAGTTTAGCACTAGACAGCCGTTTTGTTTTGTTATGGTCCGTCTTTTCTCTATGCTTCCTTTTGCTTTGCTTTGCCATCTCCATCCCCTCAATTGGTTCCTTCTTTTACTTGTCTTCTATATGACGTTATTAATGATTATGACAAAATGTATCTTTTAATAGCTAAAATGCGTGTTTTTCTACTGCTCCTCTGGGGTCATTTTACTTTAATGTATTGCTGTATATTGAGTCCTCAGATACTTTTAATGTTGTTTTTTTTTTTCGTATTGGATGTGCCACACTGGTTTGTGCTAAGGGATGTTGATTAACTGTTGTTTAATTAATTGCTGTGATTCTATCTGAATGCTTTATAAGCAACAACCACACATACAGACACAGCCCTTGATGAAGGACCACATAAAGACCTGAAGCACCAGAGTATAATGCCACTCTTGAATGGCACTCTGCTGAAAAAAAATATGAATTGGCTTGCAGTTCACATTTGTGCATATGGTTAGTGTAGTGCAGTCACTGTCTCAGCCAAGCACCAACTCAGCCCCAAGGGCAAAGGCCATTTAATACACTGAGAGGTAGCATTCTGACTAAGTAGTTTACAGGAAGAGCAGTTTGTAGGATCTATAAAAGGAGGATGCTACTGTATGAGAGAAGAAATAGCCAAATTGTTTGATTTCTGTGCATTTTCAAACCACATACATACGGTACATATACTCTAATGCCTCAATCCCAGTGCAAGGCATTGTGGATAGCAAATACTTTGCAAAGCAGGCAGATCCAATATAGGCTGAGAATGACAAAATATAAATATGGTTCACCCTCTGCAGACTCACTAGCGTTGTGCAGTCATAAAAGAAACTGTTAGGGAAAATAGAATTAGGGTAGATAATTGAGGAGGGAATTTTGTGTTTAGAGTACTGTTACAGTTGCAAACAGTGATACGTAGCACTGTACAGATATAGTAGAGACTGTGTTTAGGTGACTTTGCAATGCACTTCCAAGTGATTCTCAGCCTGAAGAGAACATTTATTCCAGAATGGTTTCTTAAAACGTTCAGCATAATCCTGAGTGCTTTCCTAATGCAGTTCCTATAGCAAAATGCCCTTAGAATGGAATGTACACTTCACTCAAGCAGCTCATTTTAAACTCACTGCTGATCCTGTATGTCAGTGTATCTGCTGCCCAAATCACAAGCTATTTCCAGCTAAATTTAAAACTGCTTAAATGCAGTGAGTACTGTACATCACAGGAATTCCCATTAAATTAAGATGGGAAGACTTGCTGTTTTTTTTTTCTGTCAGTAAAATTTTGTTTCTATATTAGCAAGCTGTTTTCCAGAGAGGTTGGAAGAGAAGAGAAATAGCCTACTTACTGCAGTAGTTGATGGAAAACCATTGCTGGGTTTAACAGCCTCTGGCCAGAGCTGATAGGGCTGTAATAGAGGAATTTGGGGTAAAAAATATTGAAAATTACCAAAGTTACAAGCCTGCATTCACAAATTGTAACATAGGCTCATAAATTTGTTGGCTTTTTTTTTAATATTTTTACACCACATTTGCAACATACAGTAGCCTTGTTATGACCCCATCAACTTGCAGAATGCAAAAACTCATTTTTGGCAGGAGTTGGAAAATGACAGCTGTCACATTCATGAGGTGATGTAAAGAAATAGCTATGTTGAAAATTTGGGGTAAGAATATTGAATATTACCAAACTTACGAGCATGCATTTGCAAAATTCAACATAGCCTCATAACTTTTTTTTTTTTTTTTAATATTTTTACACCAAATTTAGAGCATGGTCTTCTTATGACTCTGCCTCATGAACAAGGGCAGAGAAAATTTTCAACACCTGTCCAAAAGGAGATTTCATACAGGGACAGTGAAATCGCCTTTCAGGGTGTAAAAAAACATTTTGGACAGTATTTGAAAAATGACAGCAGTCACATTCATGAGGTACTTTAAAGATATGGCTATGTTGTAAATTTGGGTCAAAGATATTGAACATTTCCAAAGTTATGAGTCTGCATTCCCAAAATTCAACGTAAGCTCGTAATGTTCTTGTTTTTGAATATTTTTACACCAGATTTTAAGCGTAGCCTTCTTATGACCCCACCTCATAAACAAGGCAGAGAAAATGTTCAACTCCTGCCTAAAAGGTGATTTCATGCAGGGAATGTGAAATCACCTTCTGGGACACACTTGCCTATAGTCAGTGCAATTGCTTCGTGAGGTGGGGTCCCAAAAAAAAAAGCAAGTTAAAAATTTGGGCCAAAAATATGCAAGAATGGCTAAGTTATGTCACTAAGTTCAAAACACCATTGAAATACATTGAACTGCATATCTGTTTCTTTAGTTTGCAGTCCAGCTTTGAAGGGTGAAGACATGTCTGCAGTCCAGAGAGGATTACGGCATTGGACACCTGATGGATAAGAAAAGGCTTGGGGGGTGGGTGCTGAGTGGGAGGGTCTGATGGGGGGACATCAACGGCCACAAAAGTAATCAAGGAATGTTTTTTTTTTTACAGGGTTAACCTAAAGAAAAAAACAGACTGAAGGATTCCTGATCACTTACGTACCACATCAAAGACAGGTAGTCAAAGGCTGCTTTTAAAGCAGACACTTGGCCAGCTGAGTCAATTAGTAGCAACTTTGTTTTGCTTGAATTAATGAACAACCAGTTGGAGGTCATTCAGCCTTTTACTGCTCTGCTCCTGTAGTGACAGGGTTAAAATGTGCATGTACACTCTCTTGGCTGCACTACTGTGAGAAGGGCATAATGTTTGCAGATGGAGCAGTCTGGATATGCTTGGATCTGATCAGTTTCGGCAGTGCACACTGGGGGGATTGGGCACCCACAGTGTCACTGTTATGTTTCGGGGGGTGCTGAGAGGGAGGATCAGGTGGGCAAAAGGAACAAATATATATACAAAAAAATCCCTAAGATGAGCAGAGTCTTGTCCACGGTCCTGCTCACGGAGGTCATAGCGGAACACGGCACAGTTTGCCATGTCCAAGATGGCCACCGAACTCTACTGTCCATGTGCAAGTAGTTGTGCATGTGCAATACAGTTGCAAACAATGATAAGTAGCACTGTACAGATATAGTAGAGACTGTATTTAGGTGACTTTGCAATACACTTCCAAGTGATTCTCAGCCTGAAGAGAACATTTATTTCAGAATGGTTTCTTAAAATGTTCAGAATAATCTTGAGTGCTTTCCTAATACAGTTCATCTTAGACACTGCAGACTGTGCCGTGTTCTGCCATGACCTCTGACTGAAGAAAAATAATGCTGTGTAAATACTAATGGCGACAGTGGTGTGCTTCATGGACACAGAGGTGATTGTGAGGCAACTCTATACTGTTCTTCAGTCGGAAAAGTCTCCTTTTTTGATTGCAGGAGGTATGCAGGGCTCCACCCACTGCAGCCCTAAAAATGACTGGGATTGCTTCAAAGAGATTATTAACCAATAGATAGTGTGGAGCATGCGGGTGTGGGGCAGGTGGGTAGAGGGAGAAGCCATCTCAGAGTAGCTCAGGAAGGGTTCCAGGGCAGACCTGATGAACTTAATGTCTTTTCCTGTCTCTTATCTTTCTTTGTTTCACAAAAAATAGTGAGAAAAAAATGTGACCTACTGGGAATTGAACCCAGGCCCCCAGAATACCACCCCAGTGATCTGTCACTAAGCTATATGCACACTTGTTTGGACCAGGGATTCCTGGACACACTTCCTTTCTCTGGCATTGCATATCATGTACTGTAGCTAGAAACAATTGAGATGACAGATAGATGTTCTTTGCAGTATATTTCACTGCTTAGCATTTGAATCATAAATTGCAGTGAGAAAGAAATAATGTGATCTACTGGGAATTGAACCCAGGCCCTAGACTATCAATTAAATAGCAAATTGTAGTGACAAAGAAATAATGTGAGCTATAGAACCCAGGATCCCAGAATAACATACCAGTGCTCTTCCACTGAGCTATAGGCTCACATGATTGGAGCTGGAGTTGCTGGACACACTTCTTTTTTCTGGTATCGCATGTCCTATGACTAGGAACAATCTAAATGAATATTAGATGTGATGTACAGTTGTAGCTTCAATTGCTAAGGAGTTGAGGATGAGTGAAATGTTCGCAATGCAAGTAAGCCTTCCTTCCTTCCTTCCCTCCTCCCTCCCTCCCTCCCAACCCCTTCCTTCCTTCCTTCCCTTCTCTCCCTTCCCTCCTTCCTTCCTTACTTCCTTCATTCCTTCCTTCCTTCCTTTCTTCCCTTTTCTTTTACTAGGAAAACATATTCAGCTAAGTAGCTTGTTTCCAGATATGTCCTGAGGGAAGGGGAATGTGTAGAGTGCAGTAATAACTTACATCAGTAATGTTACAATTATAACAATAATAATAAAAAGTATGCATCAAACACAGTTAAGAGGAATCACAATGTACAAGTAGTGTAAATCATAGCATATCTTTAGCAACAGTTCAGCAAAGTGCAACTGGCAGCAAAATGAGGGAGGAAAAGAGAGTGAGAGAATAATGGGAGACAAGTCAAGGGGGACAGTGGATCAATAAACCAGGGCTGTAGGGAGAGAGACTAGTATGAAGGGAGGAGCAGTAGGATTAGAATAGGATCAGTAGCAACTGCAGGATGAGTAATGAAGTCATGGAGGACAGATTTTAGTGATAGGGAAGAGGGAGCATTGCAAAAAGCAACAGTGAAGGTACTTCAATGTTTGGGGGAGTGGAAGGAGAAAACAGCTTGACCACCAGAGGATTTAATAGTGTGGGGTAAGAGAGTAGATGTCAGAGCTGCGAAGGGAGTAGGAGGTGCAAGTAAGGTAGGAGAATAGGGAGGAAAGGTGGGGGAGGGGCCCAGACAGAATTTGGAGATGAAGGTGGCACAATGAGTGAGGTGCCTGGCATTAAAGCAGGGCAAGGAGAGGGAGGAATACAGGGAACAGTGGTGGTGGGTTCTATGGAGAAAACCCAGGGAAAGGCAGCAGAAGGAGTAAAAGAGGGGATCCAGTCCAGCATGGGTAGAATTGTAGCAGTGCTATATACAATGTCGCCATAATTGAACGTAGGTAGAATCATCTTTGTGACAATCTCTTTACGGGCAGGGAGCAGGATACTTGCTTTGTTCCTGTAAAGTGCCCCAAGTTTAATGTGCAACTTCTGGGAGATGGCATCCATGTGAGTAGAGAAATCAAGATGACAATCCAACCTATCCCAAGGTATTTAAAGGAGGAGACATCCTCAATCAATACACCACCAATAGTCTGGGAGGAGAGGGGAGAGAAGAGCCTAGCAAGTCATTACATAGTGCCAAAGGTCATTGCGACCATTTTGTTTGCATTGAGGGACAGCTGGTTGGCCTGAAACCAGTGTTAGATGTTTTTGAAATCCAGTATGAGTTGGTTTGTTAGGTCAGAGGCAGATTAACCAGAGGCATAGAAAACAATGTTGTCTGGGTTCATATGAAGGGACATAAAGGAGCAGATGAGGGGGAGGTCATTCAGAAACATGATGAATAGGATACAGGCTACGGACAGATCCTTGGATGATGCCAGAGTAACTAATACAAACAGCTTGGGTGCTACCCTCCAGGTATGAGCAAAACTACTCCACAGAGGAGGAGGACAGCTTAATGGTTTTTAGCTGGTATAAGAGGCTGGGGTGGGCAACAGTTTTGAAGACTTTGGCCAGATTGTCAAGGATGGCAGAGGTGACCAGCCCCTGGTCCATGCCAGAAAGGATGAAGTCAGTGAACCTAAGGAGGGAGGTGGTGGTGAAGTGGGATTTCCTGAAGCCAGACTGGCACGGAGTGAAGTAGAAGGAGTTGTCGCAAAAAGGGAGAGTTGGGAGAGGATCAGGTGTTTCTGAAGTTTAGCTAGGGATGGGAGGAGAGAAATGGGGCAGTAGTTGTCAGGGAGGGAGGGTTACCCTCTTTGGAAGGTGAGATGACAGTGGCCTGCTACCACAAATCAGGGACTGAGGCAAGGGACAAGGAGCAACTTTGGGCAATGGCAGGGTGGAGAGAAATGAGAGTTTGGGGTCAAGGCCATCATGGCTCCCTTCTTTGTGTGGGTTAAGAGCTAGGAGGGCCTTGAGGGTAGTAGAAGGAGTAGTAGGTGAGAAGGAGAAGGGATGGGGGGAGAGGACTGAGACAAAAGGAAGGGATTGTGGGTGAGGAAGATGTAGCGAGAAGGAGGGAGAGGGCACATGTGGGGAAAAAGGAGTTAAAAGATGAGGTGATTGCTGGAAGGTCAGAGATGGGAGAGTCACCCACCTGAAGGATGGGAGGAGGGGGCTGGGAGGGCATGGAGAAGAAGGTATGAGTGACCTTCCAGAACATTGGGGGGTTCTCTTATGATTGTTCTGGAGAATGGATGCAAAGTTCAGCTTTTGCAATCCTAGTAGCACTATGTAGTGACTTGTATTTAGCAAGGTCAGTTGGGGAGTCAGTAGACTTCTGGGCTATGTGTATGGTGAAAGGCTAACAACTCTATTGTGACCCAAGGGATGTGTGAACCACAGACCTGAGTTTTCCTTCCAGGAGACATGAAGATTTCAGGCTGACAAGAATTTAGAGCTAAAAATCTTGAAAATGGTATGCTAATATGGGGGACCAGTCAGTTGTCATCAGGTTAGCAAGTAAGTAATCAATTAATCAATCGGTCAGAGTTTATTTACAGAACTTTGTTACAGGACCTACAGAAAGATTTGGAAAAGCTGGGGAAGTGGCCCAGATCTGGCAGCTTGGCGTCAATGCCAAGAAATGCAAAGTTATGCATATTGGAGCCAAGAATCCCAAGACAGAGTACTACTTGGGTGGAGTCCAAGTATCTGCATCAGAGGAGGAGAAGGACCTGGAAGTGATGATTACTAGTGACCTGAAGCACTCCATGCAGTGCAAGAAAGCAGCAGCAAAGGCAAACAAGATGCTGGGATACACATCTAGGGGGATATTGCAGCTGCTCAGAACCAACCAGCTCAGCTCTTTCAAACTGTAGACAGACTGTGCAACCCAGCCTGTCTGCAGGTTCGAAAAGCCTTTCACAAGTTGAGTGTGAAGAGCTTGCTCACTTCTTTGTGGCTAAGGTGGCCGACATCAGGGCGGCACTCCAGCCTGCATCCTCTATGGGAGAAGCTGTGGATCAGTGCCTGGTCATGGTCCCTAGGCTCTCCTGGAGTTCCTTTGACCAGCTGGAGTTCATTGATGTCATGCAGATTGTCCAGGGTATGTGTCCTACATGCTGTAGTTTGGATCCAGGCCCAACCTCCCTGATAAAGTGTTGTTGTGATATTATTGGCCTGGTCCTAGCACAGATAGTCTGGTGCTCCTTGGAGATGAGTGAGTTCCCTAGCTCCCTGAAGGAGACAGTGGTAACACCCCTCCTGAAGAAAGCTTCTTTGGACCCAGACTGCCATGCTAACTACAGACCAATCTCTAACCTTCCCTTTGTGGGGAAGGTGATTGAGAAAGTAGTGGCCGTACAACTAGAGAACCATTTGACCATCCATGACATTTATGAACCACTCCAGTCTGGTTTCCAAAAGAGGCATAGTACCAAGACGGCACCGGTTCAGGTGCTGAATGATCTCTTGATGGCAAGAGATCAAAAGAGCCGTTCCATGTTGGTTCTTCTTGATCGCTCTTCAGCATTTGATACTGTGGACCATGGGGTACTTCTCGAACGCCTGAGGTTCATCTGCGGCCTGTCTAGTATAGTCCTCGGGTGGTTTAGATCTTTCCTCATTGGCAGAACTCAGAGGGTGGTATCAGGGATTAATTCCTCCGGCCCAGTCTCTCTGTCTTGTGGGGTTCCTCAGGGTTCTGTGTTGTCCCCATGTTGTTCGCAGTGTACATGCTGCTCCTCAGAGACACTGTAAGAAGGTATGGGCTGAGGTTTCACTGCTATGCTGATGACACCCAGCTCTACATATCTTTTGCACCTGACCAGGATAGAGCTCTCTCTGTATTTAACAACTGCTGTACTGAAATCCAGAACTGGATGAATTTGAGCTGGCTGAGGTTGAACTCGGAGAAGACGGAGGTGATGACTGTGGACCTGGGTTGCTGGATAGAGGAGATGAGAGCTGGTTTGCCATCAGGACTTTTTCTGGGTGGCACCCAGCTCCCTACCTCTGAATGGGTGCAGAACCTGGGGGTGATTTTTGATGATGGGCTGACACTGCGATCACAGGTGTTGGCAGTCATCAAATCATCCTTTTATCACCTGAGGAACATCTCCAGGAATAAGCACCTAGTTCCATACAGTGATCTGCCTACATTGGCCCATGCCTTTGTGACCTTGCGCCTTGATTACTGCAACTTCCTGTATCTAGAGCAACCAGGGATTGATATCTGCTGCTTGTAACTCATGCAGAATGATGTGGCCAGGTTATTGACAGTTACTTCTTGTACCTGTCATATTTCTCCGGTGCTGCGTGATCTGCACTGGCTGCCAATACAGTGGCAGAACACCTTTAAAGTCGATCTTCTGACTTATAAAGCCCTGCACAGACTGGGCCCAGAGTACTTGAAAGAGCTCCTGGTACCTTACTGCCCTAGGCGATCGCTCCGCTTGGCAGATGAGGGGTTGCTAGAGAGTCTGAGGATTTCTTTTAAATCTTCAGTGGCCTGTGCTTTTATGTACACGGCCCCTGCCCTCTGGAATTCTCTACCCCATCCGCTTCAGCAGTGTGCATCCATGGAGGAATTTAAAAAGGCCTTTAAGACCCATCTATGGTTAAAAGCTTACCCCCAGATGATGATATTTTATTGTATTTTATGAGTTTAGCAGTTATTGGATCTGTGTTTATTTTATTGTTTTATGTGCAGTTATTGTAAAGGCACCTTGGTTTTAAGAAAGGTGCTGTACAAATAAAGATTTATTTTTATTGTTACCATTAGTAGGAAAGAGGAGGTTATTCTGCCTTTGTACAAATCACTGATAAGGCCGCATCTAGAGTATGGAGTTCAGTACTGGTGCCCATGCCTCAAAAAGGACATTAACCTGCTGGAGAAGGTCCAGTGGAGGGCTACAAAGATGATAGCTGGTCAACAGGGTAAGGCAAATGAGGAGAGACTGAGGGCACTGAACAGGTACTCTCTGGAAGACAGAAGCGAGAGAGGGGACATGACTGGGACCTTCAAGTACTTGAAAGGGATAAATAAGGTTGTTAAGGAGAGTCTCTTTAAGCTGAGTGGCAACCATAACACGAGGGGATACAGTCTTAAGCTGGAGGGTGGGAGGTTTAGGATGGAGGTCAGGAAGCACTTCTTCACAAAGAGGGTGGTGGACACTTGGAATACATTGCTGGAAGAGGTCATCTCATTGAAGACAGTGGGCAGTTTTAAGAGAGGCTGGGATAGGCATAGGGGGAAGGTAAGGATCATGGGTAGAGAGGATGGGAGGAGTGGGAAGGGAGGGCAGGGACATTAGCTGAAGCTGTGGACCCTGCAATACAACCAGACTTGATAGACCAAATGGCCTTCTTCTGCTGACTTCTTCGTATGTTTGTATTTACAGAGTGCAATGCTCAAAAAGATTCAAAGTGCTTTACATACAATAACATCAGTTCCCATAAAATATACAGTAAAACCCAATCATATTAAATTATAATCATTATTTAAATTACCTCTGAAAATGCTTGGCTAAATAAGAAAGTTTTCAGCTTGAGGATAGATCCATAGATAAGAAGGATCTAAGCTGAATTAATTTAGGGTGACTTTGGGGCAGTGAATCTTATGCATGCAGTAGACCGTATAATGGTTACTGATGGCATCAGGGAAGGTAGCAGCATCCACAGTATGGTGGGCGTGGGAGGAGAGGATCAATTCCAGAAAGGAGTTGTCATGGGTTTTGGGTCTGAGCCTGGCAGGATCAGAGATCAGTTGGGTAAACTGGAGTTATTTCACATTTTGGCATAATTTAATAGGGGAGATTGAGAGCCAACTGAAGCTGAAGTCACCTAGGATGAGCAACTCACTGGTGGAGGAATGGAGGTCAGCATGAGGAGCTCAGTGACAGAAGGACGTACTATACCAGGGCAGTAGTAGACACCATAATAAATATGGGAACAGAGAAGGGGAGGAAGAGTTTCAGGAGGAGGAGGATCTCATATGTGGAAGGGGAGGAGACGGACAGCACAGGTTCAAATTGGTTGCAGGAGGAAAGGTAGATGACTATACCACCATTCTTCTTAAAGCAGTTCTAGTGGATGATTGAGAAGCAAGCAATGGCTATGGTAATATCCAGGATTCTGGGGCAGAACCAAGATTCCAAGATCACCATAACATCAGGGTTGAGGTTCACAATAAGAGATTGTAAAAAGTCAATTTTCAGGAGGAGGTTGCAGATGTTAACATGGGTTAGTCTCACCCACCCTTTGAGGACAGGAGAGGCATAGGCAGGGCATTACTGGGATTGAATTCAATGGCACCTGCTAGAATGACTAGAAAGAAGAGAAGCAGCTTAAGGAAGCACATGAGATAGTTGAGTGTAGTGGATAGAGGAGAAGGGTAGGAGGAGAGAAGGAGAGTAAGGGAAGAGGGGCAGAGGACCTTGAGTGCATGATGGTGGATCCAGGTAGATGGGAGGAGACTGTACCCAGGATGCCAGGGGGAGTGTTGGAGGAGGAAGGCCAGTGGAAGAGAGGGTGGGAGAGGGAGGGAGGGAGGAAGGGAGAAGGAAAGTAGAGGAGGGTGGCGGTAGCAGGAGGGGAGGGAAGAGAGAAGGACTAGGAAGGAGAAGAGAGTGAGGGGGACTAACAACATGATAGAGAGGTGGTAAGCATTTGCCCTGAGTAAATTGTGTAGATGTATGGAGGCCATTAAAACAATAGGCTGTACCCAGAAAAGAGGTCTGCAATGGCCTGGGACTGGTGGGGGTGTAATAAACTCAGGAGAGGGAGTGGGATCTGGAAGAGAGGGGAATGGGAGATCCACCCAGATAGGTAGAGGCTAAAAGTAAGGACTACACCTCCCCTCTGTAGGAGGGGAGTATGGGAGCTACACCCAGATAGGGATTAAGCTAAAGTAAGGACTACACACAGGAGTGTGATAAAACTAGTACTGAAAAGTGGGGAAGTGAGTTGCACCCAGATAGGGTGAACAGTATATGTATGACTAAAGAAGGGCAGAACAGAGAGGCAGTAGGGCAGAGTAGTAAGGTTAACCTACAGCAGACAGTATGATATTAGCAGTAAATGAATTACAAGGAATAATTTGAGCAGTAAATCAATTAGCAGCACATTACTGTACCGGTTACTGAATCATAACTACAATAAAGAAATGAAACTAACCAACAACAGGCAGAATAACTAGTAGTACATTAAAAGACTGGTCACCTAGCCATGAAAGTGTCAGTGGCTTATCAGGTAGCACACTCACCTCTGAGGCCGGGAGATCAGAAGGCTGTGGTTCTAGCCCCACACCAGGCACTTGGGTTAATATTCCAATACTGACACTGCAGTGCAGCATGAGGGGGATGCTGCATACATGAGGTGCCATCTTTCAGATGAGATGTTAAACCAAGGTCCCACCTGCCTGTTCAGGTGGATGTTAAAGATCCCATGGCACTTCTCGAAAAGAGTAGGGGAATTTTATTATAACTACAATGATCAAAGCAATACAAAACAGTGTTAACTCACACAAAAATAATGTACACATCATAAACAAATTCAAATAAGCATTTCCTTCATACAGTGTCTAATGGACCGTCCAAGTAATAGTAAGGAAACCAAAATTAAATCATAATACGAACCCCCCCCCACCAAAAGAGTAGGGGAAATTCATTTAAATCAAAAAAACCAAAAGCAAAATACAAATCAGCATTACATCATACTAAGCCACAAAAGACACCAAAAACTCAAATAAATATGTCATCTTATAGTAACCCCAAAGCCAACCAATCTCCCCCATTTAAGAGTAGGGAATTTCAGTTAAAACAACAACAAAAAATACAAAGCAGTATTACATCATACTAACTCATAATGAGAAAAATCATAAGCATATAGAAGTACTTCATCTTACTACACCCTGAACTTAACCAGCCCCCACACACACACACGCTACAAGAACAGGAAAACAAGCACATTTTTTTTTTCTCTCTCGAACTGACAAGAAGATTTAAACAAATCCTTGTATGTACAGACAGAGACCACTAAAGGAGAAAACTAAACCCAAAAACCTTAAACCATAAACTATCTAACTCCATACATGAGACTCTAAACAGTGATATTTCTATCGCATTTGTCTCACATAAAAGACCAATGTTGCAGCATACCTAATCAAAATCATCCCACAAAAAAAAAATTACTTAAAAAATTACTTAAAACAACAAATTACACCCACTAATCTTCCCTTCCCCAACCCTATTAAATAGAGTAGGGAAACCATCCATACAAACCTAAAAAAAAAATAATAATGCCCTCATGTTCCTTAAATCTGATCCAAACACCTCCAATACTCATCATAAAGAGCTTCCCCATAAACCTTGGAGTCCGATACTTTCAAAAGACGTAATTCTGTGCTGATAATATAATATAATTCTATCCCAGTCAATAATTGTTGTTGGAGGATTAACCTACACTGGCAGATCCATATCCAGTATAAAAAATAGATAAAAATCAACCGGAGAGTAATATCATGAAAGTGTACTGGCAGAGAAGGGGTAATACCATAGTATAACAAATCAGGATCCGGAATGGAAGACCAACATTCCATCTCAATTTTACAATATCCCAGAAAGCTATAACAAATGGACAGGAAAAATATAAATGGTCCATAGTTTCTATCTTTCGGTAGCAAGAATCTCTCGGGCAATATCTCTCCTCCAAGGGTTTATGTTTGTGGTTACTCTTTACATTCACCTTGCCGTGAATAGCTAACCAAACCATATCCCACATGCTTTCTGGTATCCTATGGTCCCTACTATATGTAGAAATACACTTCTGCTGGATCTTAGAAAATCCAGAAAAGGGATGCTCCACATAACATTCGGCTAAGATATCTAAATATAATAATTTCCTAGAAAATTGCAGGGCCGATTGATACCCAATACACCATTTCTTAACATTATCAGTAACCCCAGTCCACAGAACAGTTAATCGGGGAATTTATTTTTATGTAGAAAATTTACCCCGTTTCCACTCTCTTAGGACACCTGTCAAAACTGGAATACCCCATAAACTCCACAATTGGGTATAACCCTTCATTAAAGGAATCAAATTGGTATATAAAAAATAGTAAAAAAGAACAAAAACCAGGTTTACCATCCCCACCCCCCCATCCTTAATATCCAAATATAAAATAGACATTTTTATGGAGTTAATCCGGCTTCCTCAAAAACACAAAAATAAGCATCTCATTAACTTGGTCTCAAGGTGTGCAGAAACTGGGAACACTGCACTAAGAAAAAGAAAAACGGGAATCAAAAAGGATTTGATCAAGTATATCCTCTTTTTTTTATACCTTCCACACATTCCTTTTCTGAACCTTCTCTAAACCCAGCTGCAACCTATTTTCCCAGTTAAACCCTCCAGGGTCCTGTCCACCAAAATATACTCCCAGAATTTTACAAGGGGCCATAATCACCCATATACCTGCCACCGTCTTTGGAGTCGAAGGAAAACCATGTAACTGCAGACATTTTTTTTCCCAGTGTTTAAACGAGCTCCAGTAATGCAACCCAAACCCTAAATAAGACCACATGCCACTTGAATCAAAGTCTCATCTTTAACCAATAAACACACATCATCGGCATATGCCACGATTTTGGTAGCTTCTCCTACACTTTCTCCCAGACCCACCAAACGAGGAGAGGCCTGGAAGATTCTCATTAAAGTCACCCCCCCACAAAAAAAATGTGCCTACTCATATGGAGATAAGGCTGTATTCTAGATAATAATAATTCTGTTCATAGAGCTTTAGACTGTGGGCCATAAATATTAAGCAAACGACAAGGAGTAGAATTTACCACAACATCCAACAATAAAGCCCTCCCTGGCTCAATATCTACCATATGAAGAGCAGAAACAGAGGGGTTCAAAAAACAAATTCCTACTCCACTGCAGAGGTCAGGCCCAATGGACCAAAAAGAAGACCCCCACCTCCATTCCTTAGTGACCTGTTGGATCTCCCAAACAGAATACAATCTAGTATCCTATAAAAAACCATCAAAACCCCACTGTTGCAAAACAGAAAAAGTAGCGGTGCGTTTATAGTTAGACTTTATACTGTTAACATTGAGGCTCGCCAACCTCACATGTGTAGGCTCAGGAGACTCCAACCTGTTAGCAGATGTCTCCTCCGGTAACATGGGTTGGTCCAAATCCACTTTATCCCCCCACGATGAAAAACCAGAAAAACGATTTGAAAGGGGCAATGGGGAAAGGGGTGGACCAGCAATGCAAGATTCCACTGGAAATGTAGTCATATCTTTATCTGCTGAATCCGGGACACCATTATCCATAGAATCCACATCCACACCCTGCTGGGAAGGTGCTCCTTGAAGTGAGGCAGCAACACTAGGAACATCCTGAATCTCAATAGGAGTGGACTGTTAGCAATCAAGTTCAGAAACAAGGGGGTCAGCAATAAAGTTCAGCAGTGCTGCCTGCCCCTGGCTCTCACTGTCCAGGCCTGGTAAAACAATGGGTGTAGCTGGAACCACCAATTGCAATGGCAACCCTCTAAGGGAGGCTCTGGTGTCAGGTCCAGAAGAAACACATTTGTCTCCCCCCTCCACCGTCCTCTACCTCTGCCTCTTCCCTGCTGCGACAACCTGGGGTCAGGGTAAACATTTAGCTCTGATGACTGTTGGAAGGGCTGCTTTGCCTGTGATAATAAAAAGTCATGGTCTGAGGCATCCTCTGAGTTGTGGGAGGCCCAAGGATAGGCAGAAAAGTCATGTTCATTATCTCTGAATAAGTTGCAAAGTGGGGAAGCCAAACAGTGGGCTGCAGTATGGCCTACAACTCCACAATGAAAGCACCTGACCTGGTCACAATCAATGTTTAAATGTGCCAGAGAACCACACTGATAGCAACTCTTTGGTTGCCCAGCATAAAAGAGAATGCCCCTGTCCCTGCCCAGGAAAAATTAACTGGGAAGATGTCGTATCCCTTGCTCATTTTGTGTTAACTGTATTCGGAAATACCAACCCCCTTTCCAGAAGCCATTGTCGTCCATTATAGGGTTGGGATGTCCAAACAATGTACATCTCTTCTCCATCCAAAACGTAATATCATTAACGTTTACTCCCTCATTCCTAAATAATATAGTAACAGTTTTGATGGTTGGCTTATTGAAGGGGATGGCAATAAACTCTTTCCAAACTCCAGAATCCTTGACTTCATAATAAAGCTGCCAACATTTATTTAAAATCGACATAGTACAAAAAGTCACATTGTAACTATGATCCCTAGGTGTATGTATAAAAGTGTAAACCTCCAATGGTGTGAACCCAAGGGAGTCTTTAATCAGGAGTTTACCCACCCAAAGTCTGTCTGGTGAAATAGTAGCCAGCCCCTTGTATCCGAGGTGAACCACAAAACGCCACTTAGCAGCCTTAGCCAGCTTGTGAAGCAGCCCAGCATAAGATCTGGGGGTCTGCCACGCAGATCCTTCCAAACTGACACTCCCCTCCATAGTTAGTTCTGTAGGCAACTCATGCACTGGTAAGTTACCTGTAGAAGGCTCATCACCCTGAGAATTACTACTTGACCGCATTGTACTACAATCTACTGGTGGAATACCCAGTCAAAATGCTGCTCCCACAGGAGCATCTGGTGTAACTACCTTGTCCAAAGCCTCTGTCCCATCTCGTGCAGCTGCAGCACACACAACAGGGGACTTAGCCTCCACTGAAGGAGACTGCCACTCAATTCAGTCAATATTCACAGCAGGATCAAACAATGGACCAGAATCTGGCTGTGGTGAACATGGCAATGGAATGGAGGGATCAGGAATCCACTGTTTGTCCACCAATAACCACTCTGCTCACTGTAAAGCATCGTCAGGCATCCAATCCGGCTGTGAGACCGAAAAGGGAAAGCTAGACTCCTCATTTTGTGTACCAGCAGTACTCTGTGAAGCAATTTCTGCTACACCAGACAAAGGCTCTGGACTGAGCTTCACCGATAATCTTTTACTGGACTCTAGTAATGGCTAGCCAAAGAATGTTTCCATTTCTTTTCTTCCTCTAGTTTAGAAGATTTTACCTGAAAGTCTCTTTCAACCTCTGTCAACATATCAGCTAATTGCTTCTTTTTGTCCTCCAAATCCTGTTTTAAATGCAGTTCCTCTTGTAAATCCTCTGTATCCATGGACATAAGGGGTTGGTTTCCAAAGTCTTTGAAACCAGTGCTCACAATGTGCCCTGGATCCATACCCTGAACTTCAACAAGATCCTGCTCACTCTCCAGAGATCCACAAACAGCACCTTCTGCTTCCATGGTAAGATCACTTCTGAGAATCACTGTTCCTCCTGCAGCACTTCAGCGCCACCTGCAGGAACAGTAGGGGTGTTTTTTCATTAATGAATGCAGTAACATATATAGTACAATAAAGGAAAATAAAATAAAGGATACACTCAAAAATTGTGAATACAAAGACAGAAACAAACATTAAAAAGGCACATGTGGCATACATATAGCAAGAAGCATTAATCCATTGCTACTAGAGACAACTAATTCTTACTTAAGAAGGTGAATAATTAAACAGTTATTAAAAAAAAACTTGTACTAACAAATTACCTAAAATAATTACTTTATCTTAATGCTTAAAAAACCTAGGTTCATTTAAATCTAATAAAGAAAGACAACCCTTTCCATCTCAAATTTGTGACATGTACCCCAAATGTCTCCACTTCTGCCTTCCAGACTGATTGTAGTGCTTTTTCACAAATCACTCTAAATACCACAAAGGGCGTTTGTTGTTGCCTAAGTACCCACTGCACCTGGGTATTCCATAAATAATATTTTAACGCAGCAAAAAAACAGATAAAGACCCTGAATTATATTTTAATAATTGGCTAGTATAATCTCCCAGCACCAGTGCCTCATAGGTAATATTTTGCAACCAAGGGATCTTCCAAACTGTAGCCAAGAGTACCCACAGGTTGTGAGAATAGATACAATGTAATGAAAAATGCTTCATAGTTTCTTCCGGGGCTCCACATCCCAGGTATGGGCAGGAGTGCTCCTCTATGGGCTTATATTTATTGTTGCCTCTCACAAATAATCTCCCATATGCACTCAACCATAAAATTTCCCACATATTTTCTGGGATCCTTTTCTCATTTAGTAATTGTATAACCATTTCCTGCTTTTGTGGGAGGCAATTCTTAAAATCGGGAGCAGAGGGGCCTATGGTATTTAACACATGATAATATAACTGTATCCGGGAGAATGCCACAAACACAGGTTTAGAAATATGCCATTTGAATAGTTTCTGAATCGAGGGTCTATAAGCTTCTGGCAGGGATAAAGAAGGTACAAGTTTCAGGGGTTGATTATCCCATCTTAACATAAAAATATTCCAGTTTTCCAGAACCCTAAATTAACCAGAGTATGCAGCATAGTCCATGGACGTTTGACTGAATGGACCCAGAAAAGAGAATGAAAGAAAATGACTGGCTCTATCATCCCGAGTCCCCCGTTGTTTTTTGTCAAATAAACAAACCCTCGTTTAACAGGGTTAAGGAGACTGCCCCATAACATATCAAAGAATAGACTGTACAATTTTGTCTCTAACGATAATGGAAGTGAAAAAATAGAACCTACATACTGTAGGCTAGGAATTATAAATTGTTTGATAGTAGCTATTTGATTCAGTTTAGTTGTTTTCCAGCCTTTCTAGGCGTTTTCTTTTACTTCACATTTCTGTAAGGTCATCATCATCCAGTTATTGTACGCTATATTTTGGGAATAAAATGTTATCCCCAGAATTTAAATGGAGTCAGTTACTACCGGAAAATTCTCCACCCTATGAGGAGGAGTGCCCTGTACAGTCAAAGGAAATGCTTTGCATTTAGAAATGTTCAGCTGAGCTCCAGATGCCACCGAGAAATCTTGAAGTTCTTTACTAGCTGCTTGGATACTAGACATATCCTTAAGAAGAAAAGTATCATCAGTATATGCCAAGATTTTAACCTCATCTCCTGGAAGGTCCCCTGTCAAGCCTAGAGGTGCAGTGAATTTAAATTCTGCTGGCAAAGTGAACGCAAAGTGGGCACTTCGTGTTGCCACTCCGCTACGTGGAGTGGGCAATGCAAAGTGCTCACTCCGCCTTGTCATTACCACTTCACGTTAAGGCGGAATGGCAATGTGAAGTAAGGCAAAGTCATTGTTTTTAATGGACTTTGCGTTCCTCATTATGATTCTAAGTGACCCACTTGGTGTTTCAGATTTGGCAGCCCCCCACACATCACATGGCTTACAGTACTGTAAGTCACATGCTCTTTAGCTAGGCAGGAAGAAAGTGAGTCATACAAGCAGACACTTTTACTTCCTCCTGTGTAGATGGAGAGAGAGTAGTGTGTTTTGTGACTGCTGATACTTTGAGATCAGAGAGGAGGAGATTTAAACTTTGATTTGGACCCAACAGCTTTTTTAAAAACTACATTTTTTTGTATTTTCTGTACTCTTTTTTACTTAATTTGCTCTTTCTGTAAATTTTATTTTTCTTACAGGCTTAAAATACATCCAAGTAACTATTAAAAAAAATTAATGTTGTGATTCGTGACGTGATCGTAAATCATGATTTGTGACTGCATTTGTGACCGTGATGATGACAAAATGCGAATGCCTACAGCTGTACTTCCCCAGGCCCCCCCCGATGAGGTGTGACACAAAACTCCCAGACTTAAAAACACTCATTAATGAGTACAATGGTGGGGTGGTGATGAAGCATGGATAGCTACTACAAAACAAGCTTAAAATACATCCAAGTAACTATTAAAAAAAATTAATATTGTGATTCGTGATGTGATCATAAATCGTGATTTGTGATTGCATTTGTGACCGTGATGATGATGAAACACGAATGCCTATGGCTGTACTTCCCCGGGCCCCGATGAGGTGTGACACAAAACTCCTCGACTTAAAAACACTCATTAATGAGTACAATGGTGGAGTGGTGAAGCATGGAGAGATACTACAAAACATGCTTACAATACATCCTAGTAACTATTAAAAAAGATTAATGTTGTGAATCGAGATGTGATCGTAAATCTTGATTTGTGACTGCATTTGTGACCATCCATGATGATGAAGAACGTGATTTGTATCACGAATGACTCATGATAATGGTCCTGACTTAAAAACGCATATTAATGAGTACATTGTTCATGCAGAATTATGCACCACATCTGTCCAGTACTCTGCAGGGAAGCCAAAGAAACAACTGTGACTTAAGTTAGAGATGGAGATTGGGCCCTAAAGAGATGCCAATGCTCTGACAGATTAAGATTGCGCTGCGCACTGAAGAGATGCAGATGCAAAGGCACAACACCTAACCAGTGCTCACCATCAGAAATTCAAAAATCTGGAAAATAATTCCTTTTCCGGTTGGGGCAGGTCATGGGGGGGGCAGTGTACTGCACTGCTGCAGTAACAGTCACTAGTACTAGTACTAGTCCTAGTAAAGATATCACAAAGAAGTACAAAAATTACATAGCTGCAGTGGATAACATAGCAGGTTCACATTACTGAAATTATGTGGCACAATAAAAGGTGTCTGATTTGATTACACGCATCACACGCATACTCACACACACACTAAGTAATGCGTAGCAAATTGAAAACATTAGTAATATAACCACATATTTTAAACAAACTAAAATTATGCACTGTTGCACCACAACAATCAGCAAAAACATGGCAAGAATTATTGAAAATATTACTGTGTGTACATTAACACAGTTATACAAAAAAAATATCACCAAAACAGAAAGCTCTGTCTTTTTCTCCAAGTTAATCTACCTACACCACAGATACGCCCTTCCCCAAAGCACACTTCCACTGTCTCTCAGTACACAGACTGAATATTGTACATTAACATTCAAAATCCACACACAAACAATAAACGCTCGATGATATAAGCACAGGAGGGTTTCCTATAATCGATGAACTAAAGTTTCAGCAAAACAAATGACCCCCAAAAGGCTTTTTTAACAGCTTTTATAAGGTTTGAATCACAGAGCTCTCAGAGCAGATTCTCTCCTACAGCTTCATACACACACTACCCCAAACTGAGGCTGTGCAGAGCAATCTAGAGTCCATGTGACCTGAAATCCCATGAATCACTGCAAAATTCGCCTTTGGAGCTTAAAAACAAGGCGAAGTGAGGCGGAGTACATTGTTTTCAATGCACTTCACCTTAAGAATTGGTGGAGTAGTGGTTTGGGAAGGCGGAGTAATGCGAAGTCATTGTTTTCAATGGACTTCCCGTTACCCATTATAACGCGAAGTACTCCGCTTCGTGTTGCGGAGCACTCCACGAATCTGCCTTCACTCCTTGGATCACTTCACAGAATGAATTGGGGCCACTTCGCCCACCACTAGTCAAGCCCTGTATTACTGAGTTATCTGTAATCTTTTGAAGAAAAGAGTTGAGAGAAAAGATATACAATAGGGGACTTAAAGGGCACCCCTGGCGGACGCCCTTCCTAATGCCCCTCTCTGGGCCTATTACCCCTTGTATATATGGGCTCCAACTAGCTGTGGCATATAATAGACATATTTTATTAATAAATAAGGGGGGAATACCATATGCTTTCAAGATACCAAAGAGAAAATTATGGTCCACGGTATCAAAAGCTTTTTGTTGATCAAGGGATATTACCCACCCTGGGAGATGTTTTTATGATAATATTCCCAAATTTCTCTCAGTATTATCAAAGGGTGATGAATAGATCTATTTGGAGACTACAATATTGCAGAGGGGGATAATCTGTACATCAATTTTTCTTAATCGAAAATGTAAAATTTGTGCTAATATCTTAAAATCTCCATTCAAAAGACTAATTGGCCTCCAATTCTGGAGAAGGGATCGATCCCCAGATTTATAGATGTATATAGTGAAACTTTTCAGAAATTAACTAGGCACCAAATTATGAAAAATTAAAAAAATAAAAACCTTCTCTAAACATAACACCAGTTCAGGGCCAAATGTTTTATAAAACACATAAGGAAGGCTGTCCACTCCTGGGGCAGTCCCTAATTTCCTAGTTTGTATGACATCAAAGATTTCCTGTGATGTAATGTCTGTTGTAAGGGAGTTGGACTCCTGAGAGGAGATATCATATTGTTGCAACGTGGAAAGAAAAGAACTACTTTCTGGACATGAAATGCCATTTTTCTTGTGTGCCTCCATAATTACCTGAAAAATATCTGGAACTGTAGTCACCACCATACCCCTATGGTTAAGTAGGCTAGAAATAGAAGCTGCCTGTCTCTGGGTAGTACTAATATTATAAGGGTTGAAGACTGGCGATTTCTGGGTCCCATATGAGAGCTCAGCTCAAATGGTACTAGCCCTATCGTATTGTAAGGCCTGAATTTCTACTTTAGTTTTATGAATTTGGGCATGAAGATCATTACTCGCTGTTGGAGTGCAAGATAATAAATGTTGTAATTTTGTCCTTAAGGTAAGATATTTAAAATATTTAGATTTTGTTTTGTTTTTACCATTTTGTTGCAGATACTGGGAGATATCTTGCTTAGTCTGCTGCCACCAGTCCCCCACGTCATCATACAGGTCGACGACTGTAGCCCTTGCAGCAAGCAATCTTTTAATGCCTAATTTTATAAATGGGTCATGAAGGGTCTGAACATTTAATTTCCATTGTGTTTTTATAACGGGATGACATAATTCTGTGCTCAGGGTAGTACAGACCATTTGATGATCTGAAAACTCAACCGGACGTAGTTCAGTGGAGAAAATAGGCAGATGTTTAGACACCGAAATATGGTCTATAATGGTAGTGTATTGTGCCCGTTTGTAGTTAAATAATGGGGATCCCGAATATGGGCATTGCAATTCTGGAGATCAGCTGAAGTAATACATTTTTTAAGGGCAATAGAATCACAATACACCTTAGCACCATATTGTGCTTGTTTAATTAATTTTGCCATAGCCAAATAAGGGCATAGTTGAGACAAGAGAGTCATCCTATCTGATTTTAAATGTGGAGCATAAATGTTAACAAGTCGACATGGGTCTGTGTCTATACAACCATCCAGAATAATAGCCCTCCCTGGGACAAAATCTAGTGGGCAGAACAAGGAGAAATGGTTCCCACGAAAGAGGATAAAAAAACCCATCTGCCTTCTCTACCCCAAATGACCAATAAGATGGTCCCCAGGGCCATTCTGACTTCCATAATTTGAGCTGGGAAATTGAAGTCATCCATGTTTCTTGAACAAAAATAATATCTACCAGAAGGTCAAGGAACAGTTGAAACATGGCCTGACGTTTTTTGTGTATTCAACAGACTGTGGCAATTAATTGATGCTACTCTAATAGAGTCACTAATCAGTTATATTGTCCCATGGTTAATTCTTCCATCTCTTTCTCTTCTTCTTCCTTGTATATAGTTTTTCTGTAGGTTGGGGATGAGTGGTTCCCACCTCCATTGCTTCCTTAGAGTCATCTTCAGGTTCCGAGTCCCCCAGGGCCATGCTCCAATACTTCATACTGATTTCTCGTCTCCACTCCCGGAGTCAAATTTTCCTTAAGCAGCCTTCTAGATGATCTTCTCTGTGAAACAGGGATAAATTTCGTAGGTGGGATCACTACCTCCATTTTGGTAGGACTACTGTATTGGACTAGTGGGTCAGCATAACAAACTGGTTGTAGTAGGGATATCTTCTCTGGCCCTCCCATTTCGTTGGGACCTGAACCACGATCTAGGGGGGTCATCTCTGCCATTGTAGGCTTGGATGGTACTGTATCAGGTATATTCCTTGTATCTGGAAAATTCTGAGGGGGGGGTTAAAATCTGAATTACCTCCAGCTTGTGCTTTATTAATCAGATCTTCAGGGTCTAAGGAATGTGTTTTGTTAACTGCAGCCCATGGGCAATTTTTATAGAGATGCCCCATTCCTCACATAGATTACACCAAAAGTAGTTTGTACAGTGTGAATTTATGTGTCCCACCTCATTACAGAAGCTGCACCAAAGCTTATCACACACACTGGATAAGTGTGTTCTGGAGCCGCACCGATAACATGCCCTGGGCTGCCCTGGGTAATAGCACACTCCTCTGTCATGGCCTAGAAAGAAGCAGTTTGGTATATGGGTAATACCATCCTTGGTTTGATGTAACTTTACCTGAAATTTCCACCCCCCCATCCAAAATTGCTTCTCATCCAAGATGGCCACCAGGGCACTTAGCATATGGCATTTCTGTTGAAGCCAGTGGTTGATGTCACTGACAGATACATTCTCATTGCGAAACATAATCGTAACAGATTTAGTTAGTGGTTTAGTCAATGGGATAGCTGTAAAAGGAATCCATAATGGAGATGTTTTCACCTGATTGTAATGTGTCCAAAAAAAATAGGTTAGCAGATCGAAAACTAATATCGAAGATATCCTTACCAGAGATATGGATGAAAGTGAACACATCCGCAGGGTAAAACCTTAAGAACTCTTTGATAAGAGTTTTTCTAACATAGTGCCTGTCAGGATGTGTGTCCAGACCGCCTTTATATTTCAGCCGTACATCATGGCATCGCGGTAGGGGCTCTATTGTATTTGTTTTAAAAAGTTCTGAAAGAAGTGGTCACTGAGGCAAGTTCTTCTGTGGTTCATCAGGCAACAGAGGTACTTCTTCAGGATTATTGTCTTCTATTATCACTGTAGGGAGTGTAGGAGTTTGTGGAGGGGGTTTTACAGTATTTTCATGCTCAACAACTTGCTGTGCATTTATTACTGGGTGTTTTACCTGTGGTTCTGTAGTAATATGGACTGCAGTGTCATTTAGGTGTTCTACAACAGGATCACATATTCTTGGGGGCAAAATGTGTGCCATAGTATGCCCAGCCAATGGGGTACTGTGATCCTGTATCTTGCTTAAATCTGCTTTTTTTCAGCCAGGAAGGGTTGCCACTCCATTCCTGTGGAGGATTGCGAAAAAGGATGTATTGTCCCGTGTAGGGTCAGGGACGCATCTTCCCTTCTCATCATATATCCAACCTGCACCTTTTAGGGCCATATCGGTCCATGGTTTCTCTTCATTTTCATGCAGATCTAACCCAAATGCATTTTTTTATGCTGGAAACTGTAGAATTTGGTGGAGGAAAATCAAATGGGAGCTGGGTCTGTATCGTACCCGATACTTTATTTTCCTGGATATTCCTGGGGCAGGATTCTCAAAGAAAGCCAAAATTCCCGCAGCTATGGGAAAAAGGCTTGCTGCAGTGTAGAAACACAGCTGCACTGTATTCGCGAAGAAAACCAGCGTAGCTGCGGATTTCCATAAAATGTGCTGCAGGTGCGGCAGTTTAGCTGCCACAGGACTTGTGCAAGTGCTGCAAATCCGCAGCTGCAGAGGCTGTGAAGGTACAGCAATAGAGAACCACTAGCTGAAGCAGCAGACTGTAACAGTGCTGCTATAATATGAGGCTGACAGCACACACAGAGACCAGCAACCAGTCCCCAACTGAGACCACAGCAGCACCACAGGTACCTGTGAAACCCTGGCACCACAGTGGCTGACTGTCCCTGCTGGACGTCCCTCCCTGGGGAGTTCCTGTAGCCTGGGGGGGTAGCACTCGCTGCTGGCTGGTCAGGCTCTACTGCTTGTGGGGCTCTGTCATGGGCTGCACTGGGTCTAGTGGTTGATGCCTGTTGCCATAGCATGGCAATGTGTGCTTTCAGTGCTGTAACATCAGCCACTGCTATACTGTCTGAGATGCTATTGCCTGTTGTACACCTCCACCTTAATTGATTCCAATTGCTGGGCACTACTGCAGTGTGCTGAGGGAGAGTTACGCCTCTTTCCACTGTGTGCAACATTTTTTCCTCAGCTGCGGGAAAAGCCTGGCTGTGAATAGCCTTTCAGGGGCTGTGCTCCACTGATCTCACACTTTTTTGTCCTGAGGGACTTCCGTAGCTGCACTTTTTTCCACAGTCCATAGTGGTTTTCCTGCAGCTGCGGGGTTTCTGTGAATAGTACTTGGAGCAAACTCCCCTTTATTTCCGTAGCTGAGGGAGTTTTGGGGACATAGGGAAGGTTTTGCGCCTTCTGAGAGCTTTGAGAATCCTGCCCCTATTATGTGATACTACACAGTCCCATTTCTTTTTAAAATCATCCAGCTTCTTTTTAACTTCAGTAGATTCTCCCCCAGCAGATTTAACCATATTACCTCCAGTTTCGCTCATACTTGTACCAGTCACATCCCCACTCTCTACCTCTGAAGGATTCTGTATGTCTTTGAGCTAGGAGGCATTTACAGGGAGTTTTATCTAGCTCTTCACTATTGTCCTGTAATTCCTTAATGGGGATCCCTGAATTATCCAGCTTCAGAGACTGAGAAGCAGTATCCAGGTTCTGGACAGTCTCACTCACAGACCCACCTTGTGGCCTTATCTGGCGCATCTCCCTTTTTAGCCCATCATTAGCATTAAAGTCCTCAAACACAGTGCCATCATGTTGTAACATTTTATTGCGATCTATGCTGTTCTTTCCCACTGCTCACGGCATTGCCAAGAAGGACACACCGGGTAAGTTGATCAACAATATATCATTAGCAGGTGCAGTCTTAGTAATTACTCGGTTACTATCAAAAGTAAATACAGTTGCTTTACCTTGCATCTGAGCAGATGTCTGGTAGATAACAGAAGTAGGCTTTACCTGCGTGTGGGCAGTGGTTGCAGAAGTTGTCGGGCCATCAGATTCATCCCCAAGAAGCTTAGTTTCTGTACATGGTACTGTACCACCATCTTAGAAGAAGCCTTATCCAGTGCTTGTTGTAGTCGCATCCGTCTCTCTTGAAATAAAAAATCCTCTGCATATATCAGTTTTTGTAAATCTGCAGTGGATTTCTCCATGAGTGAATCTTTCATCTTATCTTCCATATTACAACAATCTATATCCAGTTCCTTGGTGTCAGGCATCCTCACACCCTCCTTCAGATCCTTTGCATTAAAGTAAATCTCAGTCTCTGATTCAAGGGAGGACAAGGCCGAGACCATACCCTGAAACTCCACAGCATCCTGCACCTTCAGCTCCTCAGGCAGACCGGCCATGCTCACAGCCAGCAAGGCCCCCTATAGTCCAGTAGGGGAATTTCCCCAGTGTCCTCCTCAGATTTCCCACATTCACTAAAAATACCACCAACAGCTTAATCTGGTTTAGTTTCAGTTGGTTTCCATCTGTATCCCCCCTCCCCGGTCGCCCCTGAAAAGGACTTCTAGTCCCAGTGGGCCTACCAGGTCACAAAATTCAATAAATAAATAAATGACTACAACTAGGAAGTAGCAGTATCGAGCAGCAGGCTGTATAGCATTTTATTTTATTTTATATTTAAAATATATTTTACTAGGTAAGTACACAGAGCCCAGGGCTCATTTCCAGTTGCGACCTGATGGGGGTACAAATTCGAAGGATAAACAACTATTCACAGTACAAGCATACAAGACAATGATACAGCAATACAAGATATACAATTTCCATTACAGAGCAGATGGTACCATTCTAGGCATAGGTCATCAAAGGCAACAAATTTGCAATGCATGTTCACCCAGTTTCAAGGTGCAGCAGTGCCAAGGCGGTAACAAGTGTGACTTCGACCCACTCCAGGAGTGGCCTAACAAGAGTATTAGGGGAGGGGGTCTTTAGGCATGAGATATGTTGAACATAAAAAGGATCTGCTTCAAAGCTTTATTCACCTGAAAAAAACACAGCATCAACAAACTGCCTACTAGACACCCCTTTGCTGGTGCTGTTTTTCCAGTGAATAAAGCTTTGAAAGAGATCCTTTTTGTGTGCACTTTGGTTTCTGTTTTTGGATCAGTTGGGTGAGGGGTTGGTACTCCTTCACAGCTGCACTGGGACCATCACCAAGGAGCATGGTCATTCCATTGTTTTGGATGGGAGGTGGGGGAACCTGACAGTGACAGCAGGATGATGGGGATCTGAAGTAGGTTTTGATCAGGGCCTTGTCTTGTTTGAGGGAGGGAGAACAGTAACACTGGACGGTAGTTTTTTTTTCAGATATTGGGGAGCCTATAGCTAATGGAGGCTTTTCCTAGCTTGCATTTATATAGGGGGACATGGAGATGGTAGTTTGCCTCAGATCTGAGTGAGTAGGCAGTGCTCGCTGAGGGAGCAAAAAGGTCAGATAGATATTTTGGTTGTTTTTCAGTTCAGCAATTTGCACCGATGAGAGCAGTATGCATCATCTGTCTTGCAAGGGGGGGGGGTCAGCCCAACTTATTGTACATAGTGCAGTGAATGTGTACAGGGGGACAGTCCAGTGTAAATTTGCACAGGGCATTAAACAGAGTGTTTATTTTATTGAGGAAGGTGGAGTTTGCACCCGAGTAAACTACATCTCCATGATCCAGAAGGGGAAGGATAAATTGTTCCCGACCTTTTCCCTCATCTTTGGCTGGAGGCAGGTTTTTTTTTAACTCTTAAAGGGCAGCAAGGTTAGTGTAGGACTTGGCTACAATATGGGAGATGTATTTTGAATAATGAAAGTGTATGTCCATGTGGAGGTCAAGGTATTTGCAGGTGGTGACTGAGTCCAGACAGGACCCATCCATGGAGCATGGGAGTAGGAGGAGGAAGAGGTGGAGTTAAGCCATTGCGTGGAGCCAAATAGAATGGATACCATCTTCTTTTGGTTCAGAACAAGACAGTTGTCCAGGAACCATATTTGAATGTCAGAGTGTCATGTTGAAGGGATTTCTCAATGCAGAGGGCAGAGATGCCTGATGCATAACTTATGGTATCATCTGCATACATGTGTATGCTGCTGGCTGAGATGGACAGGGGAGGTCATTGATGACTATGGTGAAAAGCAGGGGTTCCAGTACCAAGTCTTGGGGCACCCCGAGAAAGACAGGTAATGGATTGGGTGGAGTTGTCTAGGTAGGAATGGAACCATGCCAAGGTTGTTGGGGAGACAATAGACTTGAGTAGTTTGATTAGTAGTCGAGAGTGGTCTACAGTGTTGAAGACCTTGGCTAGGTCAATAAATAAGGCCCATGTGCCGAATCCCTTGTCCATGTTGGAGCATTTGTGGTCAGTGATTCTGAGTAAGGAGGTGGAGGTTGACTGGTTGAGATGGAAGCCTGACTGATACAGAGTTGGTAAGTTCCACATAGATGATAGATAGCTGTCTACTAATGAACCTCTCTATGGTTTTGGAGAAGAAGAGTAAAAGTGAAGTAAGGCTACTGCTGGAGGCAGAGTCAGCTGGGCCCCTTTTGTGGATCAGTACAACCAGTGCATGCTTCCAGTTGCATGGGAAAGACCCAGTGCATAGTGCCAATTTTGAAGAATTTTGGCAGGATGCCATCAGATCACAGCTGGATGCAGCATTTACTGCCAGAAGTTCTTTGGAGACAGCATCAACTGTAAGCACTTCAAGTAAAAGTTTCCACCTGAGAACTGGTTGGATTGCAAGGCATGGGGGAAGGGGTTGGTGATGAGGGCACTGGGTCCTTCAGTGAAGTACCTTTTTAGGAAGTTGACAGTTAAGGGGACACTGGGACTGGATTACACACCACTGGGTGGGGTTGATTAGGATATTGACTGTCTTCCAGAATTTAGATGGGTTGAGGGCATTGCAGGCTAGCTTGTGCTGGAAGTATTTGGCCTTGCCTAATTGGGTATGCCTTGTACAAAGGTTCCAGAGGGCAATATAGGCTTGCCTGTCCTGGGGAAGGCCACTGGATTTGTGTCTATCCCTGCCAGGCCTTTTTGCTAGAAGAGTTCAATTAAGTCAAGGGTTATCTAAGGAAGGTGATAACCTCAGACTCTGAAGAGCACTTTACTGGGGCATGTTTGTTGCAAATTCCTAGAAAGGTTGTGGAGAAGTATGCCAGGGCCTCTTCCAGCTCAAAAGTAGATCGGTCTGGGGTGCAGTTGGCAGCACTGAGATCCTGTAGAAAGCCATCTGGACAGAAGGATTTGAAGGTCCTGGCAAATGCTGTTTTGAGACTGACTTTGGTGGGTTTCATTTTCCACACACAGTAGGTGGTGCAGTGATCATTGAATACATCAGGCAGAGTGCCTGAGGACAGAACTCGCTGCAGGAGAGTTGCTAACACCCAGTCAATTGCACTGCGGTTGGGGTATTTCTGGTTGTAGCGTGAGTGTGAGGAGATCTATTGATACAGGTTCAAGGTTTTGATTTTGGAGTGGAGAATGGGGAAAGCCGATGGCTTGGATTCAGCAGACCGGTAGGTATTTAAGTTGCCAAGTACAGTCTGTTCACCTTTCGGTAGAGGATCTAACACTTTTTTATGTATGTCAACCACCACATCTGAAGGTTTCCCTGTGAGTCAGTATGCACCCATAATTTGCAGTGGGCTGGCAGGGAATGTGGGCAGGTGAGGACCTCAGAGATAAGTTCTTTGTGATCTTGGGGAGGCTTCCCTGATTGTTACAGAGAAGCTGTGGAAACTGGCTGAGTAAATGTGTACTCCACCCCTCTCATAGAACAGTCTTGCCTGTGGGATGTATATCCAGGATGTTGATGGCAGAAGAGGGAGTGCAGGCTGAGAATCAGGTTTCAGTCAGTCTCAGGAAATCAGGTTTGTTCAAGATTGTTCAGGTTTTGGTTAGGTAAGTCTTAGGGAGGAGCCTCCTGACATTAATGTGAAAGATTTTGAGACCTTTAGGCAAGTGGAGGGATCCTCCATTTGGGTTAGCAGGCAGACTGGATTAGACTCAACATCTCTGCTTATTAGGAGTAGCAGTATAATGAGGATCTGTCTGCACTGTGGTGGGACTCTCTTAGGTGTTTATGGGAGGACATTTGCTGAGAATATTGGAACCCAATTAGCCTCATCAGCATCTCAGGGTGGTCCCAGCTATGCTGTAATAAGACTGGGTGAATATCTACACACCGTGAGCTGGGGTCAGAGTTTGGAGGGGTTGGAGAGGATGAGTTGATACAATTCAGAGCAAAATAAGCAGCATAGTGGCCTTAGTTGCCCTTTAGGTGCTTGTCCTGAACTCTCAGCAATGGCCCTTTGGAGTGCTGGGTGGAAAAGCTAGGTGGAGGATGGAACAACACTTTGTGCAGTTTAAGCTAGTATCAGACTAAGCTACGGATATGAAGTTAAAAGGTGAATGATTGGAAACTTAAACAACAGAGAGATGACCAAAAGTCATGGAACACTCACTGGATTGAGTAGAGTGGTCAGCCACAGACTGCTTCTTCAGCTGACTCCCAGGCAGATTCCCTATTTACCCTTTGCGCTGCAGCCCTTTTCAGTAGTTAATAATTTTTATTATATTTTAAAGATAATATCAGACATAGCCAAGTACATAGAGAAGATACAGCATGACACATATGCATACACATTGACTGCAGTGTCATTATATAATTGACAAAATCTAGCCCATAGAAAGGCTCATTGCTAAGTAATGATACAGTAAGAAATTATACAGTAAGTTGTATTGTGGTATTGTGTCCAAGAAATAAGAAAAGAACAGAAAAGAAAAGTATGAGAGATTGCATGATTACCACCGCATCTAGGTTAGTTAGGGTGTCTAATATGGGCATAATACATAAGTGTCTCCTGATACCAGAATAAGCTTGAAAAGCACATACATAATAACAAAATACCAACAACGTTAAGGTCCAGATCTGAATTCTTATCCTATAAGGAGAAAAGATAACAGTCATTGCAGGGAGGGGGTGGGTTTTGGGGTTCCAAACCATTTCCTACTGGTGTATCTACTATGTTGGTCCAGATCATTCCACAGGGGAAGTCAGCCAATCCCTGCACATGGGGAGAGATAAACTAAGTAAGGGGCCCAGATAAGATAATATTGTGAAAGAGTGTTGGTAACTAAGTAGGACTGATGATCCAGTGCTGCTACATTAGAGAGGGGTGTTATATAATTCAGAGATGATGGGTACCTCTGTGGTTATCCACCTACAGAGGATAAGCCTCTTAGCTTGGAGGCTAAGAAGTGTCAGCCATCTGTGCTGTTGACGAGTGAATGCTCTCAGCACAGGAGGAAGGCCCAGAATCCAAACTAAGGGATCTATAGTCAGAGCAGAGTCTGAGGCCTGTTGAGCCAGACCCAAGACAGCTGTCCAGAATTGGAATGAGGAGTAGGCAAAGCCAATGTATGTGCAAAAGGTCTCCCTCTCCTGATAGACATCACCAGCAATGACTATTGTCCATGAGATGCATTCTGTACAAGACAACAGGAGTACAATACCAATGTGACAATATCTTGTTTTGCATAAGTTTACTTCTCATATCTGGATACATAGAATGAGCATATTTCCAGCATAGCTTCCATTGGGCATACGAAATAGATTGTTGAAGAGCTTGCTCTCATTTACCTTTAGCCTGAGTTGATTGTGTAGGGAGATGATTCCTAAGATCAGCATATATAAGACTGGCTTTACCCCCCTTATAGGTCAGCCATTTATTTAACAAATGGGATCTTGCTATTTCTATCTTGTGGTGTTGCTTAATATAAGCTAAAACCAAGCTTCTGAGCTGCAAGTACTGCCAAAAGGCCTGCTTACCTAAGTGGAACTCCTGATCCAGTGTTTGAAATGTTTTGATAGTGGGACTGTCACCTGTCATCAAGTTCTTTAGTGTAAAAATTCCTTTACTCTACCATAGAGGCCAGTGCAAAGGTTTGCCATTCACTTTTATGAACATGTTCCCCCATATAGCGGAGGCCAGAAGGGGGCATAAATCTGCTTCCAATTCTTTTCCACTAAATGCCATGTCAGTACTGAGGCTGCTATTGTTTGGCAGGAAGACAAATGTTTGGGAAGGGGATTGTAAAGTAAAACTGCTAGGGATTGGGTCTGGGCCATATACGCCTCCATGTGTATCCATTGTGGTTGCTCAGAAGTCTGTGGGAGGAACCAGTTTAAGGTCTGGGCTGCAGTGAAGGCCCATTTATACCCTTCCAGGCAAGAAAGGCCCCAGCCTCCCTGTGACCAATGGGATCTGGTTTATTTCTACTATAACGAGGTTTGGTGCCTTCCCAAATACAATTGGAAAAGGCCTGGTCTATGGCTTTAACACATGAGGCTGGTAGTGTAAATGGTATATGTGAGATGACATATAAATGTTTAGGGGCTACCACCATTTTGATCATGGATATTTTACCTGCTAGTGTAAGTTGAAGACCACGCCAGCGTGCAAACTCAGTCTTGATGTCTTCAAGAAGGGGTTTAAGGTTCAGATCCCATATTTTAGTAAGATCTACTGTGAGCCATATCCCTAGATACAGGAGGGAATGTGGGGCTCAGTGAAGGCCTAGATGGGCTACCTGATCTAAAGTGCACAAGCTCTTGAGGGGGAGTACTTCCATTTTAGACCTGTTGATTTTTAGGCCAGAGTAGCTCGTAAAATCTGCAAGGAGGGAAAGCAGAGAAGGGAGGGAAGTAGTGACATCCACTAATGGGACTAACAAACCATCTGCATACATAAATGTGGGAAAAGTAATATCGCCAAAGGGAAAACCTCTTATGGCTGAAGAGTGGTGTATGGCAATTGAAAGTGGCTCCACTGCTATTATGAAAAGTAAGGGAGAAAGGGGGCAGCCCTGCCTCGTGCCCCGCCCGAGAGGGAAGGTTGCAGACAGAGTAGAGTTGGTGAGGACCCAAGCCAAAGGGTTGTGATACAGACCTGTCACCCGGCTTCTAAAATTGTGACTAGAGCCCATGGCTTCTAGCACCTATTGAAGGTACTGCCATTCAAGAAAATCAAATGCCTTCTTACGGCTACTACAGCAGCTGGTGCCAGGAAGTTACTGGCCTGATATATAATATTTATAAGGGAACATATATAATCTCTGCTGAGCCGACCTGGGACAAAACTGACTTGTGAAGGATGTATAAGGTGGGGAAGCAAGTGGTTTAACCTGGCAGCCAGAATTTTTGCAAAAATCTTACTATCCAAATTGATAAGTGGAATAGGGCGATAGGTGGATGGTAAAGTGGCATCTTTCCCTTTTTTGGGAAATACAGTAATGATCGCCTCCCGAAGGGATGGGGGAGGGATCCTGAACTAAGGGCCAAATTAAAAACGTCACTAAGTATGGGGGATATCAGTGGTGCAACTAGGCTCCACATTTCAGGGGGAAATCCATCCCCACCAGGGGACTTCCTGTGATTTAAATTGTGAAGTGCATCTGTGACCTCTTGAGGGGTAATGGGAGACTCCAAGGTAGCAGCTTGCTGAGGAGTTAAATGACAGATAGGTATAGACGTCAGAAAGGTTCATACCTGTGCAACATTGAAACTGCCCAAGGTAGAATATAGCTGTTTATGAAAATCTGTCATAATTTCATTTATGCATTCTGGTTGAACTTGCACAGAGTGATCTGGTGCTTTGAGTCCAGGAATATGGCTCTCAGCCCTCTGTTTCCAGAGTCTGTAGGCTAGTACTTTCCCAGCCTTCTCTCCCCCTCCCAGTATTTATGCCGTAGTCTGGGGAAGGCCAATTCAGCTTTCCTGGCAAGTCGGTCCTGTACTTGATGACGGTTTTTAGTGATCTCTTTGCCCATCGGGAATATAAGAAAGTGTGCAGCATACTTTTAAATTTGGTCTCAAGTTCTATGAGACGGGATTCCAATGTTTTAAGCTGGTGTACTCTCTGCTGCCTGCGATACACCGAATATCTCATGATAGTGCCTCGTATGGTGGCTTTCAGTGCCTCCCAAACCATTTTTGGGGGGACCTCCGTTGTAGCATGATCTTGTAGAAAATTAGTGACCTGTATCTGAAGCCATTGAGGAAAGTTAGGGTCCCTCAAGAGAAGCGGGTCCAAATGCCAGCTCGGGGATCTAGGACCTGAAGGACTACTTAGCATGTGAAGTTGTACCGGAGCATGATCCGATATGATAATTGGATGAATTACAGCATCATTGGTGCTGTTCATAATAGAAGGGGATACAAGCCAGTAGTCCAGCTGAGAATGTGAGTTATACGCTGGAGAAAAGAATGTATAATCTTTGTCCTGCAGGTGCAAAATGCACCAGGGGTCTTGTAACCCCATATCTGTGATCGGCTGCTGCAGTGAGAGGTGAGGTTTCTGATGATGATCTGGGCAGGTGGACATGCGATCTATGAAAGGGTCCAGGGGGAGATTGAAATCACCCCCTAAGATTATAGGGACCTGTGGAGAGGCTAAGGAGCTAATAGCTTGGGTCAGCGAATGAAACACTTCAGGCTGGTCGTCATTAGGGCCATGCACATTAGCTATCACTAGGGTACCTGTCGGAGTCCACCAAATCCGCCACCCATCTGCCATCTCTATCTCGCTGCACTTTTATTGTGTCCACTGAAGGGATTTGTGAAATAAAATAGCTACCTCCCATTTGCAGGTGGAGGCTGAAGAAGAAACAACCTGTCCCACCCAAGAGCCTTTCAGCCTGTCATGGTCCAACTTTTTCAACTTAGTCTCTTGTAGTAGGGCTACCTGCACACCCAGTCTCTTGAAATGATTCAGCACCTGAGAACGCTTCATAGGGGTATTAAGGCCCTGTACGTTCCAGGTGATATAAGCGAATGTCAGCCATAGTCTAGAAGTGGGAGGTCTGATTTAGAAGGGAGCGAGCTAGAGAACCTAATAGAGACTGAAAGTGAAGGTTTGCCCCATATCATCTGAACCAGAAAGTCTGTTGTAATCAATTTAAACACCACCAGGAAAAGACCCCAAATAAACACCCCCCCCCCAAGCATGTACTAATCAAGATCTGGAAAAACTTATAAACAATTTCAACTTGTAAAACATAATATTGACTGATAACAACATTTAACCAACTATATACACATATCAGCCTGTCCACAGCCATTAGGAGTCCCAAAGGTACTATGTCACCGACCGAAGTTGCAAGACCTCCTTTGATATCCATGGGAGTTGGCCTGGGATCAGGACAAGAGGAAATACCCTCCAGAACAGCTTGTCCATACTACGGGGTGTAAAAATACAGTTAGCGCTAAGACCCCCCTGAAGGACGTATGAGAGGAGTCCCCCTGGGACCATGGGCCCTAAGCACATAGCAGGATACCCTCAAAGGTATGTCCCAAAAGGAGTTACAGTACTCCCAATATTCCCAGCTGATAGAAGAGGGATAGGGAGAGCTGAGCTTAATACTCCCTGCAATTTAGATCCCATGGCAGGCCAAGGAACAAGAAGTTAACACATAAAGGGAGAACCAAACAGAAAAAAGGAGGTTCCCTTTCCCTTATTACATACTCAACTACCCATATTAAACTGGTACCATACAGTTTGAACATGTCCTCAGTCCAGGAGTTCTGAGTCAGGTCTGGGGAGACCAATTGTAGCATCGAGAGTTCCAACTCGTGAGTTTGCAGTAGGAAGGCCAGCTGCAAGTTCTGGAGATGTGGCAACTATGTCGGCCCAGGATTTGCTTTGAGACATGGAGAGCATAGGTCTTGAGGATGTCGACCCACACATGTCCATCTCTACCACTTCTGAAATCCCTTGTGCAGTATCTGAGTCCTGCAGGTCCGGTTGTAGAATGGCAAATCAGTTAGGTGAGAAGAAAGTCTGCAGATCTATGGAATCTTACTGATCTGAAAGCTGATCTGAGTGAGCAGTCACTTGTGGGCTTGGGGAGTCAGCTTTTTCAGTAGAAAGTTGTCATCGATCGTGATGATGAGATGGTTGCCGTTTCCTTGGCCTCGATGGTAGTGATGTGTCAGAAATCCACACACCAGACTCAGGTATGTCTTGCTTGGGAGCTGAGGAAATATTCACTGCAGACGGAGTGGGAAAGCATTGTATTTGCTTACCCTGATTGCTGGGGTCCCGGAACTCCGCAGGTTGTCTAGCCCACAGGAAGTCCATCAAGCTTTCTGGGGTCTCGAACAGAAGGGGAGACCCATTGTGCATAAGCCACATGGTCGCAGGATACCGCAGTGAGTAAGAGTAGTTTAGTTTTTGTAACAGTCTCTGTGCCTGGGCATATTCCTTACGGTGATCAAAGAGTTCTTTAGAATATTCCTGATAGAACTGGATACGATGCCCTTGCCAAGTAATTTACCCCGCAGTTCAAGCAGCAGCCATAATAAATTATTTTTGCCTAAAGTCCAAAAATCTGGCAAGCAGGGGTCTGGGCCTTGCTCCAGGCCTTGGTACTCGGGCAAGCAAGCGATGCGCCCATTCTATCTGAGGGTAAAAATCAGCTGGTAGTTTGAGCAGCTTCAGGAGGATTGACTGTAAGAAGTCGATGGCCGATTTCTGTTCTGCACCTTCCGGAAAGCCAATAAGCCATATATTGTTTCGACGGCTGTGATTTTCCAGGTCATCTGCTTTATTTTGTAGTGTGTAGATAAGTTTGGCCTGTTTCCTCAGAGTAGCAGTTATTTCATGAAGAGCTGCATCATGGGAGGATATTTGTCTCTCATTGTGGAAAAGCCTAACTTCGATCCCTTGCATTTTGCGTAGTGGCATTGACTGCAATTGTGAGTTGTGCCATTTAGGTCATGAGCTGGCTGAACATCACTTCCGTTCTCGATGATTCTGCAGAAAGCTGCATATTGTAGGCTGCACTGCAAATCCTCCTTCCGAGAGAAAAGATGAGTGATTTTGAAAGAGAACTTGCAAGAAAAGTCCCAAAATTATGCCCAGGGGATTCCTCTCTGCTACGATAGAAAATTCTGGCAGAAATAGAGGGTCTTAGTGACAGCTGATGTCAGATTTATCCCCGTGTTGCAAGAGCTATCTCTCTGTATGGCCATACTGGATCAGGGCTAGGCCACGGCCCCATGCTGCAGCCCTTTTCACTCCAGACTGCATCATCATCCAAATGTATTAAAAACAGGTACTATGAGTTAGTTCACAGATCACAAGATGTGACAGTCACACGGGTCAAACCCTTATGATGCATACTCTTATGCTGGAGGCTACTTGAACTAAGATCCAATACATAAGTACATTTCTAAGAGTCTCAGCATGAACTGCTTGGAAAATGTAGGCAGATCACTTCACCAGCCAGGGCACCAAATGGTGTGAAGTTTGACAGAAGCCAGGTTGGTGTTGCGGGCTAGTCTTCAATGCCTGCATCCCTCAGAGCCCCATTGCAGGATTTCCAGGATGGAAAGTGCAGTCCAACATAACCAGTGCACAGTGAAAAGATGAACTGGGTTGCTGCCCTGAGAAGAGACAGAAAACAGCAGCAGATCAGTACCAGAACCAAGCAGCCCCAAGGTGTCTCAATCAAGTGTCTCCTCCCCAAGCTCAGCTCTCTCAAACTCTGGTTCTCCATTCATTTTCCCATTCTCCTGTTCATCTCTGAATCCTGGCTTTCCTCTAGAATACTTGACTCTGCTGTAAGTCTCCTGAACTATTAACTCTTCTGTCAGGACCGAGGCAAGCATGGTGGAGGGGTGCCTTACATGTGTCAGAATCTGTCCTGATCTATCTCCTTCTGCAGGTCTGTCTCTTCCTCTCATGAGCTCCTGTTATAAAACTATCTCTGACCTGGACCCTCCTCATCTTCTTTGGTGTCCTCTATGCCTCTCCAAAAATATCTGTCTTTCTCTCTTCCCTGGTTGACTCACTCTCATCTCTCATTTCCCATGCTGCCTCCGGTGAGCTCATCCTACTTGGGGACTTCAACACAAATTGAATTCCCCCTGCTTCCAGGCCAACTATTCACAGGATTGAGTCTCTAAATCTTACATAACTAATCACCAGACCCACAAGGTTTAATCCTCACTCCACCAACCATTCTCTCCTGGACTGGCTGCTCTCCTCCGAGCCCCACTGAATAATTGCAGCAGGCATTCTCCTGGATTCCATCAATAAACACCGCCTAATGTACTGCATCAGAAAAGTGTGTCCTACCCACTTCACTCCCAAATATCTCTGGTATAAACCTCTCAGGGCACTTGATTTTGATGCCCTCTTAAATGACTTGACAGCTTCTGATTGGTGCCCCGTATAGTCAGTCCCAGACATCGATACTGCCCTCTCCCTCTTTGCTGCCATACTCATCCTTACCTAGAATATCCATGCCCCCCAAAAAAGTCTAGGTTCAAATGTTCCCTCCACCCTTGGATTATTTTAGACCTCATCAATATGTGCAAATCCTGGGATCAAGTTTGGGCCCGTTACAAATCCTTGCAATCACCATCAAACCTCCAAATCTATTGGGTCTCAGAAATTCCTGCATGAAGGCCATCCATATCTCAAAGGCTCACTATTTAAAATCAAACCTTCTGTCCAACTTAAACTCCCCCTCAAATTTCTGGAAGGCTATCCACTTTATCTTCAATCCCCCAAACCAGCCTTCCTACTTGTCCTTCTGGTAGATGGTTCACATGTTCCTGACCACTCCTTTGTTGCTACTCATTTCAACGTCTTCACCAAATGTGCACTATTTTCTCCTCCCTCCCCCGATTGCTCAGCCATCACCTCCTACTGTATCTCCCCCATCCAACTCTGCTGAAGCTTTCCACTTGTCCCCCATTTCTCCCTAGGAAATTTTCCTTGCCCTCGTGTCTCTCAATCCTTCCAAGTCCAGTTCGGAGGGGCTGGACCCTAAACTCCTCTGCATCTCTGCACTTGCAATTGCCTCTCCACTCGCTCACCTACTGAATCTCTCCTTCTCACTCAGTGCTGTCTTACAGGCCTGGAAGGTTGCTAAGGTTCTGCCTCTGCACAAAGAAGGTGACCCCTCCTCCACCGACAACTTCTGGATGATCTCACTCCTCACCTCTCTAACAAAGCTCCAGAAGAGCATTGCCTATACCAGGCTTATTGACATTCTCCACTCCTCTAATTTTCTCTCTCCTTTCCTGTATGGTTTTATGAAGAACCACTTTACTGTCTCCTATCTGTTGCACATTACTGACTTTATCCTCTCTAGAATGGATCAGGATCATATTACTGTTACCAGATTCATTAATTTGGCGTAAACATACCAGGATACACTGTCTACAGGAGGGACAGGGAGGGTAAAAGAGGGGGAGGAGTAGTTCTTTACATAAGGGAAGGAATAAAAGCAACAGAACAAAAGGGTAAACAGGGAGGAGAAGAAGCACTGTGGGTAAATTTGGAGGCAGGCAATGGCACCACAATCCGCACAGGGGTTTTATACAGACCCCCTTCTCAGGGGGAAGAAATGGATGAGGAAATGATAGAAAGTATACTTAGAATGGCAGAAAAAGGGGAGATATTGCTGATGGGCGATCTGAATATGCCAAATGTTAACTGGAGTGCAGTTGCAGCTGCCACTTCGAAGAGTGCAGTTATTCTAGATGCCCTACAGGGGGCATGCCTTAGACAACTAGTACTGGAGCCCACTCGAGAGGGGGCAATATTAGACTTGATACTCCCAAATGGAGATGGAGAGAGGATCACAGATGTAGAAGTGGGTAGCCATCTGGGAACTAGTGACCATCGAACAGTATGGTTCACAATAAACACAGCAATAGAGTCAAGCCATACAAAGACAAAAGTACTGGACTTTAGGAGGGCTGACTTTGTCAAAATGGTGAGTGCCTAAGGAATGCACTAGCAAATGGGTGGGAAGGAGGGTGGAAGAACAATGGGAATAATAAAACTGCCATCACATAGGTAACGAGCCTTTGTGAAGCAAATAAACAAAACAAGACGATGTAAAAACCACTATGGTTCTCAAAGGAAGTGGCAGTGAAGGTTCAAGAGAAAAAAACATTCAGGATGTACAAGGAATCGCGGCAGGAGCAGGACAGAAACTGTATCAGTTAAAGCAAAAGGAGGCTGGGAAGGCAGTCAGAACAGCAAAGGCCCAAACCGAGGAAAGATAGCCAACTCAGTTAAGAAGGGATAAAACCTTTATAGGTACATCAGGAGCAAAGGAAGACCAAGGGAGGGATAGTGAAGCTTAATAAAGGGGAGGAGGGTGGGCAGAGGAGACTGTGAAAAGGCAGAGATACTAAACAAATATTTTGCTCAGTATTTATAAAGGAAGAGGGAGGTACATAAAACAAACAGTAGTAACACTCTGGATACAGAAGTTGATACCAGCCATTTACAGAAGAAAGGGTTCTGAAAGAACTCTTAAAACTGAAGGTGGACAAAGCAATGGGGCCTGATGGGATTCATCCCAGAATTTCTAAAATAATTAAGGGTAGAACTAGTGACACCACTGACTACCTCTTTAACAAATCAAGGGAGGATGGGGTGGTACCCGAGGACTGGAGGAGGGCAGATGTGATTCCCTTCACAAAAGTGGGAGCAAGGCAGAAGCAGGAAACTATAGACCTGTTAGTTTAACCTCAGTGATAGGGAAAATGATGGAATCACTTCTAAAGGAAGAATTGTCGAGTATCTAGCTGCCAGAGGGGCAGGACCCTAGGCAGCATGGATTCTAGCCGGGAAGGTCATGCCAGATGAATCTGATAGATTTCTTTGACTGGGTGACCAAAGTAGTAGATCAGGGAGGGCTGAGGACATGGCCTACCTAGACTTTAGCAAGGCATTTGACACAGTCCCACACAAAAGATTAATATATAAGTTAGCCAGCCTGGAGTGGGTCCCAAGATGACAGCCTGGGTAAAGAATTGGCTGGAGAATAGGACACAGAGAGTAATAGTAAATGGAGTCCACTCAGAAGAAAGGAGGTTACTAGCGGGTACCGCGAGTTCAATGTTGGACCAGTCCTCTCAATGTCTTTATAGTGACATTGCAGAAGGACTGGAAGGAAAAGTATGTCTCTTTGCAGATGACACTAAGATCTGCAACAGAGTTGATGCACAGGGTGGGGTGGAAAGGATGAGAAGGGACTTGGCAAGGTTAGAGGAATGGTCAAATGTATGGCAGCTTAGATTCAATGCTAAGAAGTGCAAGGTAATGCACCTGGGAAACAAAATCCAGGGAAGAGTACACAATGGGGGTGAGATACTAACAACAAAAAATGGAAAGGGACCTGGGGGTAGTCATATCAGATGACCTAAAGGTGGGCAAGCAATGTGAGAAGGCAGCAAGGAGGGCTGGGGGAATACTGGGATGCATAGGAGGCATCACCAGTAGAAAACAAGGAAGTTATTATCCTCTGTACAGACAGCTGGTGAGGCCCCATCTGGTGTGTGCAGTTCTGGAGACCCAATCTCCAAAGACATAGACAGGATGGAAGCTGTCCAGAGGAGGGCAACTAAAATAGTGCAGGGTCTGCACCGGAGGACATATGAAGAGAGACTTAGGAGCTTAATATGTATAGCCTCGAGGAAAGGAGGAGAGGGACATGATAGAAACTTTCAAGTACCTCAAGGGAATCAACAAAGTCCAAGAGGTAGCATCTTTCAAAAAGAGGTGTGCAAGAACAAGAGGCACATTAGAAGATAGAGGGGCGGCTCAGAGGTAATTTAAGGAAGTATTTTTCACAGAGGTTGTGGATGCATGGAATGAGCCTTCGGAGGAAGGTTGTGGAGTCAAAATCAGTGGGGAATTCAAGCATGCATGGGATAGTCATAAGGCAATTCTGGGGGTTGGGGGTAGGAAGAAGTAAGGCTGCTGGTAAACTAGGATCTGCAGCTTATCCAGTAGGTAGGGAAATGGGCAGACTGGGTGGGCCAAGCGGTCCTTATCTGCCGTCAAATTCTATGTTTCTATGTTTCTATGTTTCAAAGCTTTTGACTTGGTGTCTCATCTGCTTCTACTAAACAAGTTGAGCTCTGCTGGCCTCTCAGCTCCAGCTGTTGACTGGTTCCATTCATACCTCACAGACTATCAAAAAACAGTTCAGATTGCTGACTTACAGTTCCCACTCATCCTTGCTGGGAGTCCCACAAGGCTCCATCTTAGGTCCAGTTCTCTTCTCCATTTTCCTAAATGACCTCCTTTCAGTGATCGCTGCTATGTATAGACACATGTATGTGGATGACACATCATCTATACCTCTGACTTATCTATTTCTTCACTAGAAGTTCCACTCCAAAAATACTTCCATAATGTGCTATTCTTGATGCCCTGCAAGGTGCATGCCCCAGACAGCTAGTATTGTAACCCACTCAGGAGGGAGCAATCTTAGAGCTGGTACTCTCAAATGGGGATGGAGAAAGAATCTGAGATTTAGAAGTGGGTAGTCATCTGGGAACAAACGACTACCAAACAGTGTGGTTCACGATAAACACAGCCATACAATCAAGCCTTACAAAAGCAAGAGTATTGGACTTGAGGAGGGCTGACTTTGGGAAAATGAGAGTGCCTCAGAAAAGCACTAGCAAACAGGCAAGAAGGAAGGGTAGAGGGACAATGTGGAGTAATCAAACAGCCATCACAGAGGCAACAAGCCTTTGTGTAAAGCAAATCAACAAAACACAACGAAGGAAAAAAATGCTATGGTTCTCAAAGGAGGTGGCAGGGAAGGTTAAGGAGAAAGGATAGCATTCAGAAAATATAGGGAAACACAGAAGGAGCAGGACACAGAACTTTATCAGTTAAAGTAGAAAAAGTCAGGAAAGGCAGTCAGAATAGCAAAGGCAAAAACCGAGGAAAGGATAACCTACTCTGTTAAGAAGGGGGATAAGACCTTTTATAGGTACATTAGGGAGTGAAGAAAGACCAAAGGAGGGACACTGAGGCTTAATAAAGGGGAGGGAATGTGGTCAGAGGTTGACAATGAAAAAGCAGGGATACTGAACGAATATTTCTGCTCAGTATTCACAAAGGAAGAGGAGGGGGAGTTACCTAAACCAAAGAAACACTCTGAAGACGGGGGTCGATACCAGTCCATTTACAGAAGAAAGGGTTCTGAAAGAACTAATAAAATTGAAGGTGGACAAAGCAATGGGGCCTAATGGGATTCACCCAAGAATTCTAAAAGAACTAAGGGTAGAACTAGTGACACCACTGACTACTTTCTTTAACAAATCACGGGAGGATGGGGTGGTACCTGAGGACTAGAGGAGGGCAGATGTGATTCCTCTTCACAAAAGTGGGAGCAGGACAGATGCAGAAAACTACAGACCAGTTAGTTTGACCTCAGTAGGGAATAATGATGGAATCACTTCTGAAGGAAAGAATTGTTGAGTACCTAGAGGCCAGTGGGGCACAGGACCCAAGGCAGCATGGATTCACGATGGGAAGGTTGGGTCAGACGAATCTAATAGATTCCTTTGACTGGGTGACCAAAGTAGTAGACCAGGGAGGGGCTGTGGACATGGCCTACCTAGATTTCAGCAAGACATTTGATACTGTCCCATACAAAAGATTAATCCACAAGTTAGCCAGCCTTGGAGTGGGTCCCAAGGTGGTAGCCTGGATAAAAAATTGGCTAGACAACAGGATGCAAAGGATAGTAGTAAACAGAGTCCACAGTGAAGAAAGGAGGGTTACTAGCGGGGTACCGCAGGGTTCAGTACTGGGACTGGTCCTTTATAATGTCTTTATAAGTGACATTGCAGAGGAACTGGAAGGAAAAGTATGTCTGTTTGCAGACAACACAAAGATCTGCAACAGGGTTGATACACAAGATGGAGTGGAAAGAATGAGAAGGGACTTGGCAAGGTTGGAGGAATGGTCGAAAGTATGGCAGCTCAGATTCAATGCAAAGAAACGCAAGGTAATGCACCTGGGAAACAAAAACCCAGGGGAAGAGCACACAATGGGGTGAGATACTGACAACAGTAAAATTGAAAAAGAACCTGGGGTAAGTATGTCAGATGACCTAAAGTGGGCAAGCAATGTGCTAAGGCAGTAAGGAAGGCTGGGGATACTGGGATGCGAGGAGAGGCACAATAGTAGAAAACAGGAAGTTGTTATCTCTCTGTACAGACAGTTGGTGAGACCCCATCTGGAGTACTGTCTGCAGTTCTGGAGACCCATCTCCACAAAGACATAGGCAGAGTGGAGGCTGCCCAGAGGGTAGCCAAAATGGTGCAGGGTCTGCACCAGAAGACATTAGAAGAAAGACTAAAGGAGCTTAATATGTATACCCTTTAGGAAGAAGGGAGAGAGGGACATGATAGAAACTTTCAAGTACCTCCAGGAATCAACAAAGTCCAAGAGGGTAGCATCTTTCAGAAAAGAGATGTGCAGAACAAGGGGCACAATTTGAAGATAGGGGATGGCTCAGAGGTAATGTGAGGAAGCATTTTTTCATGGAGAGGTTGTGGATGCATGGAACAGCCTCCCTGAGGAGGTCGTGGAGTCAAGAACAGTGGGGGAATTCAAGAATGCATGTGACAGACATAAGGCAGTCCTAGTGGGGGGTAGGAGGAAGTAAGCTGTTGGTTAACTAGGATCTGCAGCTTATCTGTTAGGTAGGAAAATGGGAAGACTAGGTGAGCCAAGCGGTCCCTATCTGCCATCAAATTCTATGTTTCTATGCTGGTTCTGTGCCAAACAGCTCAACTTACAATACAACAATTGGGTAATGGTGCATTCATTTCTTAGATATGGCTCCCTTGAAGGTGTCTGATGAACATTCCACAAGAAAAATCTGTGCAGGGAGCTCAAACATCCATCTCAGCAAAGATCCACTTGACAACATGTAGATTTCTCACTTCTTTTATTAATTTACAGCCCCCTACATTTCGCTTCTCTGAGCTTTTTCACGGGCAATTTAATATCTGTTTAAACAGGAAAAAAGAATTTTGTCATTTAGGAACTTGTTCTTTAAGTCCATTTTGAAAAATCATAAAACCATATATTATCAGGAGCTAATATTCAGCATTTACCATTAAAATTTCTGTTGCTGCTTTTTATGACTGTCTAAGCCTTCATAATCTTTGGCATTGTATACTTACTGCACCTTTTCCACATTTTGTTACATGATTGTATTGTGTATTTTAATTTGACTCACCACAGCTAGTACCCTTGGATGTGACTTGTTTATTATACTTTCGCATTTCTGTTTGCTATGTAATGTTCTGGTCCTGTGTCTATTCCAACCCCACCCCCACCCCCCGCGGGGTCACACCTCAAAAGGAGCCTCTGCTCATTGTGCCTTTTCCAGTTACCAAATTTAAAATAAAATACATCACAAATCAACAGCTAATAAGTGCACCCTCTTCTTTAATGTCATCCTTTCACACTCTATATTAAGATAGTCTCCTAAGAACGTCGCTCTCTTAATGAGGCAAAGGACACAATACTTACAGTCCATATAATTTATTATTTGTAGATAGAAATCTTTCCAAGTAGCATAAGTAAAAAAAGAGAGAACACAGCACACTCAGGACAGTCCACTGACAGCAAGAACTCACCGAAGCAAATGGTGAAAAAAAAACTTACATTTCATCACAACACTGCATGCTTTCTTCAGAGGCATGCAATCCACTTCAAACTAAACATTTTTATATACATATCAATTAAGTTCATTATCACCAATGCATGAGAAAAAATCAGTATATCATTGATTTAAACTATTGCTAATAAAACTTTAAAAACACAGCATGCTTTAACTCCCCCCCCCCCCAAGAGGAACCTATACAGCAGGGGCCACGAAGGAGCAACTGACAAATGAGATTTTGGCTCTCCCAGAACAGAGGAAGAGGATGAGGTGGGGGGGGGGAATTGAGAGTTGGAAAAGGATGAAATCACAGTTATTAAAAAAATCATATGGGGTACAAGATAACATTATCAATTTGTCACGCAGAATTTTCACCATATCAGAATGCAATGTCTTGAATAAGTGTCTAACATTCATTCCAACTGCACCTATGGGGCCCGATTCTAGAAGGGTGGTGCAAGTTGCCACCAAACTCAACTTGTGCCACCCGCAATTGTGACATTGACTCTGCGCCCTATTCTAGAAGGGTCAGGGTCTCCACAGCTAAGTCTTGCGATCTGCGACATGTGGCCAGGTATGCCGAACAGAGGGAGCACCTGGCAAGCATGCTGCAACGCAGAACGCAAGTGCCCCCCATGCCCAGCTAGCCACATTAGGCACCCCACAGGGCTACCCAGAGCAACTGACCCCCATAGTGTAAATGATCAAAATGCAGTCTCAGAATTAGGTACAGAAGAAGGTAACCATTAGGACTCCTGGTGGTGGAGCTGATTGCCAGTGCAGTTTGGAAAAAGTCTGTCATGACATTTTCCTTGTGGCCTTGGGGTACACTGATTAAATTAACCATTGGTATCTCTATAAATTGTAGAACTCACTCTGGGTCACCAAACGCATTTCCTGGCAGACTGAGAAGGAGAAAGCATAGATGACTTTTCCGCTCCTGGTCCTCATTTATATACAACATAGAGGCCATGATACTAAACCAAACTCTCTGACGAGAGATGTGTGTTAAGCTGACTGAGTTTTAGCAGCTGATATGCTCTTGCAAATTTATGAAGTTATTATTGCAGCATTTAAGGTGAGTGCCCATAAGGATCTTTTCACTCAAAAGGTACTGTATATTCTTTTACGTTACTTATTGACATGTTTGGCTGCACTCTTTCATTGGGCAACTTGGACAGACTGGCATCCTCGGAAAGTGCATGGAAATACCAAAAGGCTTTTTAAAAGAAAGGTCTCTGAACTGATCAATGGCTTAATGCAGTAGCATTTGCTCAAAGACTCCGTTTGTATTATTTTTTATGGAGCTTGGCTTACTGTTAATGCATATATTTATTTTCACAAGGCGCTATTACAGTGCATAATGTGAATTGCTTAATGCCCTTTTATAGAAGCTGTAAGCAAAACTCTCTCAATCTTTGAAATTCGGACAAAGGCATTTGTTTTATCTGCCTTGTGTTGGAAATTGTGTCTGATTCAATGTACATTCAAATTGTTTTAATTATTTAGATGTAGCCACAGAGTCTAGGAAGCTTTTAGAACTGACTTTCAGTAGATTCTGGGTGGCCATGCACAGTCTAGGAGATCCCTGGTGGTCTAGCAGACCTCCCCAGCCCCAGTCCCCTTATTTACATAGTAATATGTCCCTGTGGTCTATTGCCATCCACTGATCTGTTCAATCATACATGTTTCAAGGACTGTTACCTGTGCTCTCATAGAATGGAGTGGGGTGCTCAGCCGGCAACTGACACAGCCTACCTCTCACCTCCATGGCCAGCCACCAACTGAGTGCTGTAGGAGCGCTACTGTGAAAACGCACTCAGAAATTAATTTCTGAGTGCGTCTTTCCAGTAAGCGCTCCTACAGAACTCAGTCGATGGATGGCCATGGAGGTGAGTAGACTGTCTGCCAGTCACCAACTGGGGATGGGTGGGGTGCTGGGTGGGTTGGCATGGCTGGGCAGGGGTTGGGGGGCTACTAGACTACCAGGGCTTATCAGGTTATTGGCCGTATTTGCAGCCAGCAACTCGGGGGTTGGGGCATGGGTGCGGGGATGACAGTGCCACCCTGTGGGGCATTTTACAATGGGGTATTTGGGGGGCTGAGGGTGTGGGCAGCCCTGCAGGGCATGAATTACACAGGGGGTTGGGGCAGTTGGTGTGGGCAGCCCTGTGGGGCCTATACTGTATTGGGGGTATGGGGGCACATACTGTGTGGGAGATGGAGAGGGACTGTGCGCCATGCCCATTGGGGCACCAACAGGGTGGTCTGTGCATGGGGGGGCACATGGACCAGATTCCAAAGAACCCTTGGAGGATGTATGTAAGTTACACCAGCTAAATGCAGGTGTAACTTACGCTGCCGGTTCTCCTCCTGGGGTTCTTGTAGAATAACAACATTGGGGTCTTTGTTGCTGCCCTTCTGGAATGGAGCACATTTACTGCTGTAAACCCCCTAGCACCATGTCGCAGGGGGTTTATGGCACAACTGCCGGCATAACTGCTATTTGGCGCAAGTTTGTAGAATTGCACAAGTCGCAACTGCTGGTGTAAGTTGCTACTTGCACCATTCTACTTGGCGCAAGTGCTGTTATGCCAGGTGTAACCTTTCTAGAATCTGAGCCAAGGACATTAGTAGAATTATGATTGATTTGAACCTATTTGCCAGAAAAATTACTTTAAAGACTATTTTCTTGAAAGATGTCACTGCTAGAGATGTTGCGAAATTTAATTTCACTGGTGAAATCTGGGCAAAATCATCAATTTTTCCCAGCAAAATATTTAGTGTAATTTATTTATTTGTTTTTTGTTTACAGGGTAGGTGAGCTAGCCATAAAATGACTATTTTTAGCTACCGCCCGGGAGGATAACAACATGAGGGGAAAAAACAACAACACTGCAGATACACCATAACACAATTTGGGAAATTCATGTAGAGCATATTACAGATATGCTGTGATGTAAACATGGTGAAGAAAAATACAAGTGGGGGCAGAGTAAGTATTCTAGAAACACAACCAGCTATCTAATATGTAGTGAGAGCTAGGCAACAAGAACACAGTAAACTAGTAAGTACATAGTAAGTGCACAGCTTAACAGATACAATTAATGAGGGAAAAGTCATCATACAGGCATATAAAAATCATCAAACAAGACAGTTTGCGATGCAAAGCCACTGTTCTAAGAGAAAAAAGGATAGGGCTTCACACTGGATGGAAACAAACAGGGAGTGGTACAAGTAGAGATATGATGGGCAACCAACCATAATAGTAGGAGGAAGAAAAAGAGAGACAGGTTAGGTGGCAATAGACAGTAGGTGGATGGGAGATAGGGAGAGTGAGGGATTATGGGGGTTGAAAACAGGTGCATGAGTTTGAAGCAAGTATGCAAGCGTGAAACTCTTTTTTAAAGAGGGCATGGGAAGGCACCTGGCATGTTGTTACTGATAAGGCGTTGCATTGTGGCATAGTGGGAGAAAGATTGGGAACCTTTTGAGGTTTCATACATACACTACCGGACAAAAGTTTTAGAACACCACCATTTTTTCAGATTTTATTGAAATTTACGCAGTTTAATGTCTCAATGTACTCTGAAATTAAAGCATAGAACAAATAAACAATTGGAGATAAAAAATAAATCATAGAATCATTTTGTTTAACAAAATTTAATCTAAATTTTTGACTCATCAAAGTAGCCACCTTTTGCAGATATAACTGCCGAACACACTTGTGACATTCTTCCTACAATGGACATCAAATATTGTTCAGGAAGTTCTTCCCAACACTGTTGCAGAAGTTCCCACAAATGTGTTGCACTTGTAGGTTGCTTTGCTTTCACCCTTCTGTCCAGTTCATCCCAAACCAGCTCGATAGGGTTTAAGTCTGGAGACTGTGCTGGCCATTCCATGATTTGAAGCCTATCGTCTTGTTCTTTTCCTCGAAGGTAGTTCTGACATAGCCTGGAGGTATGTTTTGGGTCATTATCTTGCTGTAGGATGAACCCCTGACCAACTAGGCGTAGACCAGAGGGTATTGCATGGCGCTGCAAAATGCTGTGGTAGCCCTTTTGGTTCAGGGTGCCAGTCACTCTGTGCAAGTCGCTGACTCTGGATCCAGCAAAAGTGCCCCAGACCATCACGCTTCCTCCTCCATGTTTGACAGTTGGTGTCACACACTGAGGAACCATCCTTTCGCCTACTCGACGGTGTACAAAAACCCTGCGTGATGAACCGAAGATTTCAAATTTTGATTCATCGGTCCAGTCTTCAGTAGTCCACTGGCGGTGCTTCATGGCCCAGGCAAGCCTCTTTTTCTTATTTTGCCATCTTAGCAATGGCTTTCTTACTGCCACTCGACCTGTCAAACCTGCAGCTTGAAGTCTTCTCTTCACAGTTGAAACTGAGACTTGCTTACTTCGACCAGTGTTAAGCTGTGCTTGAAGCTGTTGTCCTGTGAGCCGCCTATCACGCAAGCTGTTAACTCTCAGAAACTTGTCTTCTGATTATGTTGTGGCTTTGAGTCTGCCCGACCTCTTCCTGTCAGAGTTTCCTCCAGTTTCCAAGTGCCTTTTGATGGTGTAGGAAACTGTACTCACTGACACCTTGGCTTTCTTTGAAATTTCTCTAAAGGAAAGACCTACACTTTTAAAGGTTATAATGGTCTGTCTGTCTTCCTTTGTTAATTGCCTTTTTCTCGCCATTATGATAGCAATATACTACTTCCTGCAGTGTAATATTGTCCAAATAATGCTTCAGAGGGTGTAATAACAGTCTATTCCAACACTGCTTTTATACATACAGGGGGTTTGTAATCAAGTAATCAACAAAAGTTGGGACACCTGTAGGAATTGTTTGCATCAACTTTCAAGGCTTAATTTACTTCCATTGCTGCAGAACAGCTGTAAGTTATTAACCCATTACTTGTTCCCTGAAGAAGGCCTTTTTTTATAACTCTGAAATTTACATTATTTTTCAGTTTTTGCTAACCTAAACTTTTTTTTTTAACCTCTAGCAGTTTACAGCTTACCTTTGTACCATTTCAGGTTATTCACTGGACTTGAATTGCTTAAATTTCAATAAAAACTGGAAAAATGGGGGTGTTCTAAAACTTTTGTCCGGTAGTGTAGGTACTTGCAGTAGGGACTTGTCAGTCAAGCGTAGGCCATAGGAAGATGTTTGAGGAGACAGTAGCATTGCCAGACTAGCAGGAGATAGTGCCCTGATTACATTATCCACTAGGGAGCCAACCAAGTGAAGTCTCAGCACAGTAGGTGATAGCTAGTTGAGGTCTGAGTAGAGTTGGCAGTGGTGTTTGAGCCTAGGGGATGAGGATGCATAATGGAAAATGCTTTTATAGGTGGTGTCCCAGGCATGAAGTGTTGTCTTAGGTATGGCCGCATACGTGATGACACCATAGCTCAGGGCTGGAAGTAGAATGCCACAAGCAACAACCAGCCTTACGGATGGAGTAAGTGTATAGCTAGATCTATAGGCAATGCCTAGCTTAGAGTTTACCAATTTACAGGTGGATCTGACGTGGAGATCAAAGCCAAGAGACTGATCAAGGATGACCCCAAGATATTTGAACGAGGTAACTGTAATGATAGGAGGGGAGCCAGGACAGGAGACCTCAATGTTACTCCTGCAGGATTTAAGCTTGATAACAGAACCAAATAACATAGCTTGGGTTTTTGATAAGTTGAGGACCAGTTTGTGGTCGGAGAGCCAAGTTTGGGTTTTATGAAAGTCAGAGGAGAGGCACGAGTTTATGTCAGATAGGTTTTTTGAGCTAGTATATAGAATGATATCATCTGCATACAAGAGGGATGAACAGGAGGTGAGATCCAGGGTAATGCTGTTGATGAAAAGAGAGAAAAGGAGGGGCACCAAAATGGAGCCCTGGGGGACACCAACAATTAGAGTTGCCTGGTTTGAGAGGGTGGAAGCGTATTTCAATACTTGGGCTCTGTTTGACAAATAACTACTGAACCAGGCCACTAGACCCATAGTAAAACCCATTGACTCTAAGGTTGCAAGAAGGATAGGGTGGCCAACAAGATCAAAAGCTTAGGTCATGTCAATGAAGACTGTACCAGTGAGGAGGCCTGAGTCCATAGCACACAGGGTGTCATTGGTAAATTTTAGCAGGGCCTTGGTTGTGCTGTGGCCCTTTCTGAAACCATGTTGGACAGGGGAGAGAAGGTTGTCTTTATGTAGGAAATCAATGGTTTGAGTAGCTATAAGCTTCTCAAGCATTTTACTTAGCATCGATAATATTGCAATGGGTCTATAGTTGGAAGGGTCTTTTGGGTCACCTTTTTTGAAAACCGGAGTGATTCTGGCAATTTTCCAGATATCAGGAACATTGCTCTGGTAAAGGGATAAGGTAAAGAACTGAGCAAGAGGAGAGGCTATAAATGGGGCAGCTAACTTCAGGAGACTTGGTTCAATACCATTAGAGCCAATACTGGTGTTATCTGAGATGGAGTTTAGAAGTCTTAGCACCTCTGCCGTAGAGATGGCTTTGAAATGAAAGGACGGTCTTAACATATCCATCTGGGTCACAGTGTGTATGTCTAAGTGTTGCGTGGAGGGGAAGGCAGAGTTGCATTTGGACAGGTCAGAAAATTGTGGATTGAAGAAATCAGCAATTGTCCGAGGATCATTACAGTGGATCCCATTTAAGATCATGTTATTTGGAGTAGGGGACTGGGTAGACGTCAGGAAGGACCTAACATACATCCAGAATTTTCTAGGGTCCCCTGCAGCATCCTTGAGAAGATTTTTGCAGCATTTGCTTTTAGCAACTCTTATTTGCTTTTTACATTCTTTGTGCTGGGCTCTATAGAGGTCATAGTCAGCTGGATGACCAGAGGATTTAAAATGTCTCCAGCTCTTATATCTCATTTTAAGTCTGGACAGGAGGTCCTTTTTTAGCCATCTTGTATGTTTTCCTTTCACTCTGCACATGGAGTATGGGGTATGGATATCCTGGAGTGTCAAGAATTCCTGAAGGAAAAAGTTTAGGGCTGACTGGGCATCATTAACTCTGTATAGTTTGCTCCAGTCAATTTGAGAGACGTCATAAAGAAAGTGTAATGGATCTAAACGTGCAAAGTTCCTAAAGGTGATATACTTTGGAGGCAGGGTGGGGTTGGTGGAAACAGGAGAACATAGACAGAAAATAGGGGAGTGGTCAGTGAGTGCATCAGCCAGTAGGCCAGCCGCATGTATGTGCTCAGGTCAGCTAGTTAGGGCCCAGTCAGTAAGATGTTTGTTAGAGTCTGTGTGCAGAGCTGTCCTGGTGAGTTCTGTAATTAGCTGATGTAGCCTATGTTGCATGATTTGGGACTGATAGTTGGTCTGGTAATTTCCCAGCCAATTTAAGTTAATATCACTCATAATAATTACTTCATTTATTGCATGCTTATGGTGAAATTTCGTCGATTGCTATGGCGAACTTTGGCCATAAATTTTGCTTTGTGTTAATATTAGGTGAAATTGGGCTTGTCACATGATTTACTCTTTACAGGTCACGTGGGTGATTGTAAACAGGCAGGAAGTGACAGATTTAGCTCCTTTGCTATGTGGCTGGAGATTTGGGAGAAGCAGTCAGCAGTAGAGAGATTGTTCTATATGGTAAACAGTATTAAGTTTAAAAAAAATGATAGATTTGTTCTCTTTTCTTTAGTCTGTCTGGTGTGTGTGTTTATGATTTTGTTTCTGAGACTGAGATTTTGTGTTGTGTGTGTGTGTGTGTGTGTGTGTGTGTGTAAAACTCCCTCACTCTCTCCCCCTTTTTCTTTATTTTTTTTGGTAGTAAGGAGTTAGGTGAGGTATAGGAGAATGAATGGGAATGATAGGGACAATGTGGGGATGGGGAAGAAGGCAGCTGGACCACCCCCACCCAGTGTTCACATTGACAGATGGGCCTTTAGTTCTGTGCCCCCCCAACAGCAGGAACATGTGCCCCCCACCCACTAGCAGGAGAATGTAGCCCCCACTCCCCAGGAGCAGCATGAGCCCCTCACCCCCTCCCAGCAGCAGCAGCAGAAGCATGATTCCCAGCAGGATGAGGATCCTCCTGTTCTCTAGCAGCAGCATGTGACCCCCACCCCCAGGCAGCAGCAGCAGGCACCTCCAGATACCACCCCCCCAGGTGGAGCATGCATCCGCCACCTCCCCCAAGCAGGAACATGATGTGGCCACTGGCCCCAGGACATCAGCTGTTAGCCCCCACCCCCACAGAAAGTGTTATCAGCTGTGTGGTGTTTTTTAACAAAAAACACTAATGACAGCACAGTGGTGATCTGCAACTTGTGTGGCAGATCTGTTTGAAGGGGCAAGGCTGGGGGTCATTTTGGCACTGGTGGCCAAAGGAGCCATCTGCAGCACCACCACCTTGCAAATTGGCTGAAAAAAACAAAAAGAGTTGGCAGCAGCAGGTAGAGGGGCTCAGGGTGCTAAGCAGTTAGAAGGGGAAGGGGGCCAGCAGGAGGAAGTGGCCAGTGGTCAGCAGAGGCATGCATGAGTAGGTGGTGCCAGCAGTAGCAGCAGGAGGCAGCTGTAAAGCCCTCATCACCCTCACCCCACAGACACAGACGTCGCCGGGTACATGGTGGCAACCCAGCATAGCCTGGAGCCACCCCAGCTACTCATGTTCCAGCACCAGAAGCAGTGAGCCCAGAAGACCTGACAGTGGTGCGCAGAGAGGTGGGAGCTCTGCACAGTGAGTTTAATGATTTCCCCCAGGAGGTCAGGGGGGACCTCAGGAAACTTCTTGAGGAGCAACATAATTTAATTTAATTGTTTAACCAGGTGAGACACACTAAGCTGAAAGCTTTTTTACAGGTGCAACCTGGGAGCACAGGGAAGTTAAGTGACTTGCTCAGGGTCACACAGCATGCAAGTGGAAGCTGTGGGATTCAAACCCAGGTCTGGTCTGCTGGATGTCACCAGATTTGCAGCTCAGAGCCTTAAACCACTGTGCTATACTGCCTCCCAACATAAAATGTTTGAATTCCCAGAGGAGCTGCATGGTGGCAGTAGTGGCAGGGCAGAATTGGTACCTGGCACCAGTGCAGTGTAACAGTCCAGACCAGAAAAGATGATGTCAGCGCAGCACTGGCAGCAATTTTTTTTTTCTTTTCTTTCTCCTGTCCTTACTTTCTTACTGTCACTCTTCCCTCATCTGCACTCTCTAAATATAACAAAAAAAATATATAAATATATATATATTTTTTCTTCTCTTCTTCTTCTATATCCTTTTGTTTCTTTTTGCCCAGTTTTTTGTGTGTTATACAATGTTTAAGTTCCTTCCCTTTCCTCTTTTATATGTATACCCTGTCCCTGACCTGACCCCGCATGCGCCCCCATCATGTGTTACTGTCTGTCAGTCACTTTTAGTCTTTACCCATAATCACTGTACCTTTCTACTTGGTTTATGCTAGTCCTTCTGTTTGTATTTACTCCTCCTATCCACAAATGTCAAGTATTGTAATTTGTAAATTGTATGAACAACATTTTTTTCCCAAAGCTATGTGTGATGTTGTGGGCTGGCAGTTGTTTTGGCTGTGTGCAGGATCAGTCTGAATGAATATGTACACAACAATCATAGAAACATAAGCACTTTTATTGCAAAGTTAAACATAATGTAAATTTTTTTTTGTGCTTAACATTCATGTCCCCATGGCTTGCCACAATGGTAACTTGGCGTTATAGTGCCCAACCACACCCCCACATGCAAAATGTGTTCTAGTAGGGCCACAGTTTAACACAGCCTCTTGAAGCCATGCTGTGCAGAGTAGGCATGATAAGACGAGAAATATGACCAGAAACAATTAGGATGACATTGAGAATGAGACAGAGTGTTGCCACTGTCTAACATGGCCCATAAGTCTGGAAATGTTTACCAAAAAATTGTTACAGTAAATCAAGACAAAATCAGGTCTCAGCCATGATGTTTTATGGTGCCCTCCCCTCCCCACAACCACCACACAGACATTAAATAGCTGTTTTAGGGCCTGTTTGCCAAATATTTCTGCCTGAAACTCACTGCTGCTTTTGCCAAACACGGCCTACAAGTCCAGAAATGTTTACCAACAAATGTTACATCAAATTGAAACTGAAATCTGCTGTCAGTCCTGATGTTTTATGGTGCCCCACCAGCAACCAGACATTAAAATGCTGTTTTGGCCAATGTTTACAATTGTTTTTAGGCAACATCTTGTTTCTGCGAGTGTAGCATAGGCAGTTAATGTCCAGACATATTGCAGGAAAAATGGTACATTAAATTCAGACAGAAATTTAGTCTCAGTCATAATGTTTTATGATGCCCAGACCCCCACCCAGACAAAACAATTGTCTTTGGTCCACTGTTTACAATTGTTTTTAGGCCACATTTTGTTTCTGCGAGTGCAGCACAGGCAGTAAATGTCCAGAAATGTTACAGGAAAAATGGTACATCAAATTGAGACTGGAATGTGGTGTCAGTCCTGATGTTTTACAGTGCCCCCCAGCACCCAGACATTAAAATGCTGTTTTGGACACTGTTTACAATTGGTTTTAGGCCACATCTTGTTTCTGTGAGTGCAGTAGAGTCTGTTCATGTCCAGAAATGTTTACCAAAAATTTGCAAAGTACATTCAGACAGAAATCAGGTGCCTGACATGCTGTTATATGTTGCACGCCTTCCAACTGGACCAAAACATGTTGTTTGGATCACTGTTTACCAATGGTATAAGGCCTAACACTGCCTAACATGGCCCAGAAGTTCAGAAATGTTTCCAAAAAAATGTTACTGTAACTTCAGACTGAAATCAGGTCTCAGCCATGATGTTTTATGGTGCCCAAACCCCAACCCGGACCAAATGTTGGTCTTTGGTCCACTGTTTACAATTGATTTTAGGCCACGTCTTGTTTCTATGAGTGCAGCACAGGCAGTACATGTCCAGAAATGTTTCCTAAAAAATGGTACATTAAATTCAGACTGACATTTGGTGTCAGACATGCTGTTACATGGTATACATCCACAAAGGACCCAAATCTGCTGTTTTCTGCACCATTTAATATGGTTTTTAGACCTAACCGTGGTGCTGCCACTGCCTGATATGCAACATAACATAAGCCAGTTTGCCACGCTGAGAAAAATCAATCCTCATGCAAAATGGCCCTGCTACTTGAAGTTGCACTTGCTTCCTCCTGCTGCTGGTTTCTCAATTGTTTGAGAACTATGGAATTATCATTTCACAATTATGCTGCCCTGGTTCGCTCTGTTGGCTCTGTGGTTTTAAGTCAGTGTGTATTGAATAACATTTTGTGTACTGCTGCTGTTGCCTGTAGCTGCTGCCTACTGCTCAGATTAGTTGCCACAAGATGTAATGCTTTGTCTGCTTCATGGGGATCCTCTTCACATAGTCGATCAATGCTGCTGCTACTGCTGCTGCACACATAAGTATCTGTCTGTATTTATTTTTTTGGGTACAAGAGAAGGGAGATGGTGGGTTGCTATTGGGACGTCTTGAGTTCTTATATGTTTGTACTGATTTTGTATTATCTAGTGTGCTGAGGAGTACATCATCATGATATGCATGCCAGGATTTGGATATGGGATGTTGGGATGCACCACATTTTACATTGCATAAGGACAAGGTAAGTGTTGAATTTTTCATTACTGGGAGGGGTAGTAGTAGAAGAAGAATAATCAGCATTTATATACTGCTTTTCATACACAGTATCCCAAAGCACTTTACAAGCAATGCTAGACTGGTAGTGAAGTGACTGAATGTGTGGTGGCGGCCATATCGCACATCATCATCCACACAGAGCCTGGATAATTGCATGAACCAGTTTATGGGAAGGGGAATGTTGGCCAGGACACTGGGAATGTTCTGTGCTCTTTGCAAAGAGTGTCCTGGGTTCTTTTACTTCCACCTGGACACCCACCAGGACAACACCAGGATGGGCAGAAGGGACCTCGGTTTAACGTCTCATCTGAAGGACGGCACACCCCAGTAGTACAGCACCCCCAATACTGCACTCAGATGCAAGTCCAATCCCGGTGTGGGACGAGAACCCACGACCTTCTGGTCCAGAGGCGATGTGCTACCAACTGAGCCACGCTGGGTAGGTGACTGCAGCTAGGATATCTAAGTCAGATTGTAATTGTATTATTTTTGCTTTTGTCAACGTGCAGGAATTCAGGTGCTGTTAACTCCAGGTGCACTGCTGCTGTTCAGTATGTGTGCAATTCATTAACTTGTGGTAAGTATTTCTCAGTTTGTGATGGTCTTTGGTGGGCGGGTGGTGGAGGAGATGGTTGAGGGTAGGTGTGGGGTTGGTGGATATGGTTAAGTATTAAGTTTGTGGTTACTGCAATACAGAGATGTCAGACTTTGACAGTAACTATATTCTATAAGGGTCTGTCAATATTCAGGAATTCTGCTACTGGGGTGCATCTGTTACCTCCCAATCTGGCTGCTGGCTGTGCTCATCAGACACAGTCTTTTCATGTCAAGGGTTCTAGTTTAACAGCCATTCCCTGATGTAAATATTGCTTCATGTAATGATGGTGGTGGTGGGGGGGCACCTAGTTGTAACAGTGCTCAAAATTTCTTCTTTTTTTCTTATTGCCAGGTACAAAGTACTTCAATTGGAATGGTTGTTTAGTTTTCTGGTGGACATTTGCCAATGCATCCCATCTTTGTATGGCATTGGTGACTAAATACAAGTCTTCTATCCGGGTGTGTCGACGCTGGATCGAGATGCTGCACCTGCGAAGTGTGGGCCACTGCTCACAACTAAAAACATACATCATCATCATCAATGGACACCTGTGAAGGAAAACAAACATATTATGAATACTGCTGAGCTAACTTGAAAATTGTGACCTTGTGTTGTATCCGCATGTATTTTGCCCTTGACACTATGGAATCACCCATACACAGCTTAAATAAGTCCCTTGATTGAACCACTGTAAGATGATGAAGGATATATTACTTTTATCCATGAATGTGCAACTGACACTGTAAATGGTAACATAACCATTTATTACCTGCACTATGATGCTACCTGAACCAACATTGTTACCAATATAAAAAAAATGAATTCCTTTTCAACAGAAAATTTAATTTGCCTTGCCAGTCACACGATTTAAGACAGATGTTGTATGAACCAATGTCATCTGTAAAAAGGTGGAGAAAAAAAAATTTGCATTGATACTTACTTGTGCTGATACTTACCATCGATGTTGGCAACATGCCCAAAAATGTTCCACTGCTGAAATGATTTCAATTATGAGCCTATGGTGAAACATATCAGGAGGTACAGTACCTGGAATTGAATACACAAAATCTAGCAAGTGAAAAACATTACAGTTCTAATACTGACCTGTACATAATGATGCTTGCAATATGGATTGACTAAGCTCTGAATGTGCCATGTCGCTGTATCATCCTTGTTCTGCGGTACTCGCCTCACGTGGCATGATCATAGCAAACTCTGCATAGCGTGAAATGGAAATACATAAGATAACATACATTAAGGTGTGCTGCCTTGCATGCATACTTGATGTTCTATCGCAACAAAGGTATGCACAACAGCACAATGGTGGTATAAGTAATAACATGACAACAACTGAAATCTAATTACCATGAATCAGTTGAACAGAAGATGGGTCATGGAGGAAGAACATATATATTTCTTGCTTGATGATGATATGTGTTGTTTTCTGACTCTGAGTTGCTGTTTCTTTTGCTGGAGGGAAAATTACACCAATTGTGCTTGCTGGGATAAAAGTGCTGCATCGTGCTGGTTGATGTACTGGCCCAAAATGTGCTGGCATTGGCAATGCTGTGGTTCTTCTTGGTGGAAGACCGCTGGAGGAGGAGGAGGAGGAGTAATTTAGGTGGACTCAGCGGCAGCGGCAACATTAATGTACTGGTCTGAGACTGCTCTTTATGCTGGAGCACGCATCTGTCAGCTTCATAACTTTTCAGTGGTATTTCCTGGCAGTATAAGCGTGATGGCCCACACTGTCGAAGTCTATGTTATACACATTAGGGGGAAGAATGACAAGGAGGTAGATTACATGATGGTTAATTGTATACATGGGGATGGAGTATGCATGCATTTCTGAGTAACATAGTACTGGCTGTGCACTGTCCGACTAAGTTGTTATTGTTACATCATACATACAGTGGTGGCACACTCAATAGACACTCATTCATGGTCTCATGGAGGAGGTATATCTGGAAATGGGAAAGATGTTGTTCAATATTTGTCGCTCGATGGGAGCATTGCGTATTGCTGAGATGACATATCTATTCCAGTTAGCATAGCATGGGCGAATACATTTTCAAAAATGAAATGAAGTAAACATTTTTTACTAGGTTAGGAAATCAAATTAAACTGTTTAACTGGATGTGCAACACAGAACAATCAGCAAAATAAAATTTAAAATGTATAACAATGACATAAAACAAACAGCATATTCAGTGGAAATGGGGGGGATGTTGGTGGTGGCTGGGGGGGCATAACACCTTTAGCTTTGTTCCACTGACACATCTTCCATGAAGCAGCCCTCAGAGTCTTCAAGACTGGAGTTATCACCAGGTGGAAAGTCAGTCAACATTGCTGCTTCATCTACCTCCCTTCTAGTAGAGGCCTTACCAGTGTGGTCATCGTCATAGTCATCATCATCTCCGAGACACAGTTCTTGGGGCAACACCATTGAAATAACTGTTATGTGGAATCTGAACCTCATTCATTTTTATAAATGTTAGGAAGAAAACATTCTTCGGTGACAGATTTGTCCTACGGTCATGTACAATGGCCCCAGCAGAACTGAACACCGGTTCCACACTGACACTGGATGGTGGGCAGCTGAGATATTTAAAAGCAACAGATGCCAGTGCAGGCCAATCCCTCACTTTGCTGCTCCAGTACACCAATGGCTCATCAGTGATGCCAAGATACTTGGTGTCTCCCATGTAGGCATCCACCATACGTTGTGCTGCCCTGAGTCCTGCTGCCTCATCATGCTCCTCCTCCTTGTCTTTAATTTCTTCCAGGCCCACCTGGTACAGAGCATCCCAAATTGGATTACCTGCCATGCTTTGCTGTGACTTTGACATTTTCTCTGATTTGGTGGCCTCTGATGATTTACTGATGGTGATGGTGGTAGCAACACCTGGTATATGTGCCCTTTGTGTCTCTGCATATTTCATCTGTGCAACATTTACCTGTCTGGCAAGGTAGTTGGTCAATTTGTCCACTCGCACTCAACCCACTTCAATCATGGCAGGCAAGCCACGTTTGTACGGTGGAGCCAGCATGGTAGCAATAGTAAACTCATTAGACTGCATAATGCCAGAGATATGTATATTGCTGTCCAGTATACAGAGCATGTGACCCATTACATGAACAGGAAAGGGAAAGGGGAAATTGTTTAACCAGGAAAGGCACACTAAGCCAGAGCTTGTTTCCAGGTGCGACCTGGGAGCACAAGGAAGTTAAGTGAATTGCTCAGGGTCACACAGTATGCAAGTGGAAGCTGTGGGATTCAAACCCAGGTCTGGTCTGCTGGATGTCACCAGATTTGCAGCTCAGAGTCTTAGACCACTGCACTATACTGCCTGTGATCATCACTTGCCTCCATCTGGTAGTGGACATTTACCAGCGTCTGCCTCAGCACACGTATAAGGGGTATTGACTGACTTATACATTCAGTGTCCCCACTCACAGCCTATGTTGCATGCTCAAATGGATGCAGAATGTGTATTCAGCCATCCATTTGTCGCCACTGCTCCATTTTTAGGGTGATGGACACACTGGCACTGCCCTGGATGGTGTGCAGAAGTAGGTAATCTGAAACCGCCTTATACTGTTGATAAAACTGGTCCAGCATGTACAGTGTGGAGTTCCACCAGGTAACAACATCGAGCTTCATACGGTGCTGAGGCAGATGGTTAGTGCGCTGCAGCTCATGCAGATGGTCAAAGGCCTCTGCAAAATGGGCAAAGTGCACACAGATGCATCTGGTGACAGGCACAGTTTCCTTTATTTCTTTGTGGTTCAGAAATTGCTGCACGACTAGATTAAGGCAGTGTGCCAAGCAGGGAACTCTGAAAAAAACACCATCAATAATGCACTTAACCACTTTGGAGCCATTGTCACTAGCAATAAACCCCGCTGTGAGTGAGTGTGCACCGAGTCACTCATCAATCTGATGTAGCAGCACATTCAGCATTTTCTCACCAGTGTGAGACCCTGTAACACTTTGCAAGGTTATGGTTGCATTCTGATGAATATCAGGTGTGTTGCTACCACCACAATTTTGCTTTATGCAGCTTTTGCCAGGCCCCAAATCAACAACCACCCCAGGAACCTGTGCCCAGTGTGCTGTTATGCACAGATATGAGCTGCCTGCTATTTGCCCACTTGTCCACATATCCATACTAAGGTGGATATATTTTGAGGCAGAATGCTTCATGGCATGTAGGACAGACTGTGAAACTCTGCTGTAGAGTTCAGGCATGGCATGTTTGGAGAAATACATTCGCGATGGCACCTGCCATTTGGGACAGGTACAGGTCATCAAAGGGCGGAATCCTTGATTCTCCACAAAGGAAAAGGGCAACAGGTCAATGGTGAACATTTCAGCTGTGGCTGCATTCAGTTCACATGCAACAGCATGATTGGGAGGGTACTTTGAGTGCCGCTCAAACACACTCTTCAATGTGGGCTGCATCTTGGGAGCCGGTTGACAAAAACGCTTTACTTGTACCACCAATGTTGATCTTGCTGGGGTACCAGGTGAGTCTTGAGGCCTGGGATGTGCAGCATGTATGAAACTGGTTATGTTGGTGGATTTGGTGCCTGGTGGTGTACTTTTGTAACTCGAGGGAGTGGCAGCTCAACTGCTACTATGCCTACTGCTCGAGAGAGAAAATGATTCCTTACACTCCTCCTCCACCAACTCACTCAGCCCTCCCTCCTCCTTCTCTATTGCATTGCTGTCACTAACATTAAGCTTGACAAGGGAAGTCCCACCAATAGCTCTGGTATCTTTCTGGTGTTGGTGCCAGCACAACGGGTGCTTGTTTTTCAAGTGGGTGTGCTGGCCACCGGTGACTATGTGGCTGCACTTTTTTCCATAACTTACACATGCTTGACACAGCTGACATGTCGCCATGGTGTTATCAGCTGCATCAAGCATGAAAAAATCCCAAACTAGGGACTTTGCACCTCTAGATTTGACATGGGACTGAGACTTGGACTGCATAACCAAAGGTGTGGAAGTTTTTGCTTTTTGTGCCACTTGCATGATATTCACCATGCTATGTTTGAGTGGTGGGGTGGCTGGACTGCTTGTTGTAGACTTGCTGATATCCTCACCTTCAATCTTATCATCTAAATGGACTACATTATCACCCTTTATCTTTTTCGCTTCTGGCTCCCACAGGGGACCCAACACCTCATCATTGTCTGTACCAAAACATATTATATCCTCCTCCTCATCCCTATCACTGTCTACTGCCAGAAAAACGTTTCCCTTCTCTGGCATCTCCTCACTTTGGTGGGGGGGGCTGACTTCCCATGTCTTCTTCTCCAGGAGAAACAGGCTGAAGCTGGACACTATCACACTCACCACCATCATCTCCTCCTTGAACAGGAACAACAGTCAGAATGACAACTTTTTCGACCTTCTCCTGGACCTCTGTGCCTCCACTGGTGTAAGTGGCTTCCTTATTCCCAGTATCATTCCCAACAAGCATACTAGCTACAGACTGGGCAGTAAAAAAATGAGTCACAGACTTGAAGCCACTTCTAACTTTGACTTTGCTGCTACTGGCTGCAACAGAAGCAGCAGAGGCCACAGAGGGCACTGATTCAGAAATAGGTTTGCTTTTTCCAACATACATCTTTGAGCCACCTCCCACCCTGGCACCTTTACCTGAAGTTGAACATTTCTTGGCAGGCATATTTATATGCTTGTTTCATTTGACTTCCTCTGGAACTATATTATTATGTATTTCTATTAAATAAGTGTGATTTAACACCTGCAGTGCTATCTACAAAGGGCAAACAGAAATCAGAACAGGTAACTGCATTGTAGTGTATATAACTACCTACAACTGCTACTGTAGCCTATTCGAGTGTGAAAACATTTTAATTTTTTTCAATTACAAAAACACTAGTTAATCAACATGGGAAAACAGAAGGACAGAAGTAAGAGACTTTCGATACAAAACCAACAGAGAACACTACCACAACAAGGTTGTGCAGTACATCTGAAAAAAATACTTAAGTAGTTCTTAATCAAATGTCAGTTTTTAAATGGAATGATTATTACACAACTTGATAATAACCAGGTAGGTGATGGTAGGTTCACAAAAATAAACTAAACCCACCGCACAGAACACTTCTCAGTCAAAATACGAACTACAGTTCAGATAAGAGGTGTCTGGGTATGATGAGTACTGCAATGTGTTAGTGCTTACTAAATACAGTTTTGGCTTATGGATATATCAGACAGCAGGGACAACAAGATTTGAAATGAACAAACAAAGTCAACTCCAAAATTCGTGCAGTGACCACCACTATCTTGAAAACTATGTTGTTTTTTATATAGTAGTTCTGGTAGTAAACAACAGTGGTGTAACAGGGAGGAAAGGGTTAATATGGTAAGCAAATTAAATAGAAAAACAGGAATGGTGCAATGCAGAGGCTAGATCACAATTTTAATTTCTGTGAGCAATTCAACAATGCAGTGTACCTGGATATGGATAAGTCAAGTGGTCAATGTACACGAATTCTTTCAATAAAAAAGTAAATCACAAAAATGAGCAAGTAAAGGGAAACAGGAACAGAACTACTCAGTCAGAATGTAGCAACTGTTCAGATAAAGTTACCCAAAAAAAGGTCAATATGTAAGAAAAATATAACAAATAAGTAGCACACCAACAAAAAATATTAAGACTTAAAAGAAATTACAGAAACTCACTCACAACTTGTGAGAAATCTGTCAAATATTAGGAACTAGCCTGCTCTACTTTCACATGCACACACACACACACACACACAGTCGACCCTCCCCCACTCAACTCCCTCACAGACACAGAGACAGAGAAAACTGAAAACACTACCTATGTTTAACTAAGTATTCTCCAAAGATACAAAAACAAAAATATGTTCACTAACGGCACTTGGAACTAAATTGAGATTCTGGGAGCAATTAACTCTCAAAAATCACATATAAAGAGGTTTTTGAAGGGTTTATTAGCTGTGATGCACCACACTGAACTGCTTTCTGACTCAACAGACAATATACTGTGCAGGAAACAGCCTGCCCATGATATTTCAGCTATCTACCCATAATGCATTGCAATTTCGCTGGTGAAATTGAAAAACAATGGCAACATTTAGGATAATGGTGAAATTTCACCTTACATGAAAGTGAAATTGGCAAAATTGAGTGAAATTTCACATTACGTGAAAGCGGAATCGGAGGTGAAATTATGTTTGGTCTTGGCAAAAAATTTGCATAATGTGGGAATTACGCAAAATATTTCGCTAGGCACAATTTTCCAGTTTCGTACATCTCTAGATACTGCAGAACCAGACAATGAAACGACAGCAGAGGAAATGGCACAAAGACAATTTCACCCAAAATCTACATTTTGCCCTCCACATGCACCAGCGGTGGCAGCATTTCTCCGTCAATGTGAAACTGACCTTATGAATCTGGACCTGAATCCATCTGGTAAAAGGGAAGTATCCAGAAATGTGTCCAAATTAGAGAAAGAGGCTTTGAAAGATTTATCTAATGACACATCCATTGCTGTGAAGCCAGCTGATGGGGAGGGTGCTACTGTTTTACAGAACTATGATGATTATGAAAATGAGATAATGGGGCAACTAAGTGATGTAAGTTATTATAGAAGGTTAACTGGCAACTTGACAAGGGCTTTTAAAAAAAGAATATATGACTATCTGAGCTGGCCTTTTAATGTGGATTGGATAAATAAAAATGAAAATGATTTTTTAACAACCAAGTATCCAGTTGTTCACACTATTTACACCCTTCCAAAAATACTTAAAAGTTTGGAGAAACCCCAAGGGTGCCTAATTATTTCAGGTGTAGGTTGGATCACAGAGACCTTGTCAATGTTTGTTGACACCAATTTAAGTCCATTGTTCAAACAATCCCATCATACATTTGAGACACAACTGATATTCTGAACACCTTTCAGGACATATAAATGGATCCTGTATGGATTTTTGCAGCATTGGATGTACAGTCATTGTATACAGCCATTCAATGTGATAAGGGATTAGATGCATTACAGATCTGTATGGGTATGAGAACTGATGAAACAGGTCCACCTACTGAACATCCTTTAGATTAAGCACAACTAGTGCTGAAATTGAATGATTATTTTCAAGGTGCAATATTATTTACAAGTGAGGGGAACTGCAATGGGGATGACCTTCACCCCCAGCTTTGTGAATCTTTATATTGCTTGTTGAGAGAATGTGTATGTCAGGGACACCTCCACGAATCCACACTTTTTTGCTTGGATTTGTGGAGGTGTTTTATTGATGACATTTTGATTATCTGGAAGGGTACAAAAACAGAAATTGGATGTTTTGGCAATATTAAGAAGAAACAAATCCATCTGTGAAGTTTAAATTGACTGTGGGTTCAAGTTCCATAGATTTTTTGGACATAACATTATATAAAGGTGAAGGAGGGGACATACTGTCAGATTTATATGTTAAAAATACTGATACAAATATTTCTTTATTGGCTGGCAGTTGCCACCCATCCCATGTCAAGAGAACAATATCAAAGGGACAGCTATATAGCACTGTGGTTTAAGGCTCTGAGCTGCAAACCTGAAGACCTGGGTTTAAATCCCACAGCCCCCCGCTTGCATACTGTGTGAACCTGAGCAAGTCACTTAATTTCCTTGTGCTCCCAGGCTGCACCCGGAAACAAGCTTTGGCTTAGTGTGCCTCTCCTGGTTAAACAATTTCCCCTTACCCCTTAAGAGGATTAAAAGAAATTGCAATAACTTAGTACAATATAAAGAAAAGGAACATCAGATGGTTCAAAGAATTATGGTCCATGGGTACAAACAAGATGTAACAGATACAGCAATACAGCAGGTTAAAGGTATGCAAAGGCATGATCTTTTAAATTATAGGTGTAAAGAAAAAGATGTGTCTGAATTCCCTAGATTAATTACAGCATACACATAAGGAATTTCAGTTTTAAGAGATATTAAAGAGGTGGCAGATTTTATATAGAGATTAAATGTTGCAGCATATTATACCTGAGAAACCAGATGCTACAAATAGAAAGGCACCAAGCATCAGAAATAATGTGGTAAGGAGCAGTTATCAGCCAGATATCAAAGTTTTTTGGGAAAGTTCCTAATGCATTGTCCATATATTATACAGGGACATGACATTGAACATCCAAGGGGGAAAAGAATATTTTTTGCAATGACTTGATAAACTGTAACACAGAAAGGGTTGTGTATACCCTAAAATGCAAATGTGGTGCATTTTATATACTGTAGGCTGCACTACAAGGCATTTTAAACAATGTGTGGGAGAACATGTTAGGGCTTGGAGAGATGTAAACACAAAATATGCTATTGGAAGGCATATACAAGAGAAAACAAAAAAGAACACACAATACAGTTCTTTGGGATAGAAAAGTGCAAAGAAAAATCAGAGGAGGTGATTGGGAAGGCAATGTAAGTTCCAGAGAAACTGTATGGATTTACAAACCTTGGGCTTGCTTTCCACCAGGATTAAATTATTCCATCGAAGTAAAACATCTGCTATAAGCACTGATAAATGTGATTTTTATATTCTGGTTGCCCTGTTTTCTCCCATCGTACTAGATAGCTCTGACAGTTTAACATTTTAAAATTCATATTTTCTCCTCCCCCCTTTTACCATTGTAGTTAGCTTTTTTGGTTTGCCTCTTCCTTGCATTTTGACCTGCTGTATTTTCATTAATTCAACTGAAAAAGGCTTGAAAATAATGACACTGTACTAAATTATAGTGGCTGTAAATAACACTATCTGATTGGTTGTTGTGGTGGTTCTCCGCCTGTATGGTTTTTACATGTTCTAGAACAATATTGGCCTAGATATTCAAACTGCGCCAGGCTGTGGCACAAGCCTGGGCACAGCACAACATGGCTGCGCTGGGGCATTGACTGGGCAATAATCAATGGAGCTGCGCCATGGCTCAGCATTGTTGAATATTGCACCCTGGCCACCCTCAGTGCACATGGCGCAGTGGCACTGCACCAGCGCAAGTGGCCAGAGTGGAGCAGGGGGATGCACTAGCGCAAGTTCCATTGTGCAAGGTGCAGCAACCGTGATATTCAAAAGCTGACATGCAAATGGGGCCATAATGTATACAAGGCACACATGGGTCCATTTCCATGTCATTATGGCCCCATTTCCATGCAGGTGCACCTATCCCCCGTGACTTGCGCCTGGCACCCTGCCAGGCAGCAGCTGTCGGGGACCGGCGCCTCCTGCGGTGCGGCAATGTGCCTCACAGCCCGATCACGGGCATTAGTTAAATATAAAAGATTCCAATATCCCTGGTGGTCCAGTGGACCACTGCCAGCCCGATCGTGGGCACTGGTAAAATAAAATAAGAATCCTATATCCCTGGTGGTCCAGTGGACCGCTGTCAGCCTGATCGCAGGCATTAGTAAAATAAAAAAGAGTCCAATATCCCTGGTGGTCCAGTGGACCACTGTCAGCCCAATCACGGGCATTAGTAAAATAAGAAAGAGTCCAATATCCCTGGTGGTCCAGTGGACCACTGTCAGCCTGATCACGGGCATTAGTAAAATAAGAAAGAGTCCAATATCCCTAGTGATCCAGTGGACCACTGTCAGCCCGATTGCGGGCATTGGTAAAATAAAAAAAGACTCCTATATCCCTGGTGGTCCAGTGGACCGCTGTCAGCCTGATCGCAGGCATTAGTAAAATAAAGAAGAGTCCAATATCCCTGGTGGTCCAGTGGACCACTGTCTGCCCGATTGTGGGCATTAATGAAGAAATAAAAGACTGCTATATCCCTGGTGGTCCAGTGGACCGCTGTCTGCCGAATCGCAGGCTTAAGTAAAGAAATAAAAGACTCCTATATCCCTGATGGTCCAGTGAACCCCCTCCCCACCACCCACTGATTCCCAACTCCCGCTCCCCCCCGGTCAGTGGCGGATGGCAGCAACCCACCCACCTGCTATCCCACCGCCCACCGACTGACACCGTCGGTAGGGCTGTACGCCCATTGGTCCACAGCGTGAGCCAATGGGTGTGCAGCATGTACCATACTACACATTCCAGATATCTGGAATGTGTAGTACGGTATGGGCTACACGCCCATTCGCTCACGCTGTGGACCAATGGGTGTACAGCCCTACCGATGGTGTCAGTCAGCGGGCAGTTGGGCAGCAAGTGGGTGGAGTGCTGCCACCCGCCACTGACGGGGGGGAGCGGGGCAGTGGGGATCAGTGAGCGGGTGGGGAGGGGGTCCACTGGACCATCAGGATATAGGAGTCTTTATTTTTACTTAAGCCCGCACAACAGACAGCGTTCTCTGGACCACCAGGGATATTGGACCCTTTTTTATTTTACTAATGCCCGTGATCGGGCTGACAGTGGTCCACTGGACCACCAGGGATATAGGAGTCTTTTATTTCTTTACTTAAGCCCACGATCGGACAGACAGCGGTCCACTGGACCACCAGAGATATAGGATTCTTTTATTTCTTTACATAAGCCCGTGATCGGGCTGACAGTGGTCCACTGGACCACCAGGAATATTGGACTCTTTTTTATTTTTCTAATGCCCGCGATCAGGCTGACAGCAGTCCACTGGACCTCCAGGGATATAGGAGTCTTAATTTGTTTTACTTAAGCCTGTGATTGGGCAGGTAGCGGTCCACCGGACCACCAGGGATATTGGACCTTATTCATTTTAACTGATGCCCACGATCGGGCATTGGGGTGGCACCACCACGGTGGTGCAGCCAGAGCTCGAGTGGCCACCCACAGGTGGCAGCTGCCATGTTGTGGCCTGCAATACAGCAGCTCACCTGTGGGTGGGTGGCTGGCCATTGCTCCTTTTTTTTTTGGATCAACTTTGTGCAGGGCAAGTAGGGGTTGCACATGCATGGTTCAGCACATCCCGGGCTGAATATCGGGATGTGCAGAGTATGCATGGTCACACCCCCCCAACCTGTGCCTGCATACATTACTGATGCACTCCAGTGCAGCGGGATTTGTGCCACGTGCACTTCTCATTTGAATATCATGCCGGGGCACATCAGTGGGTTGCACATGGCGTAACACTGTTGCGCCATGCGCAACCCTTTTGAATATCTGGACCTATAGCGTATTTAGAATTGAGAAGTAAAGTGTACCATTGTTTTTAGTTTTATAAAATTAAGATAAAATATTAATTAAATTTTGATCTGCTGAGAAAGGATATTGCTACTAAAAACTAAACAAAGTATTTTAAAACATTCATGAATCAAGTCTGGATCTAAAATGTCAAGGAAATTAAGTGCCTCTGGATTAAAATTAACTGGAGCTGAACTGAAGAAAAAAATCCAAGAAGATCAAAGATGGACACTATCCAATATATATGGGGAAATTTTCCTAACATAGTGACATGGCTTTAAAATTTGGGGTTCGTACGTACATAATTGATATATTTGGAATTTGGATGTTAGGGGTTAAAGCATACAGGCCCAGATATTCAAAAGGGTTGTGCATGGCGCAACAGTGTTGCACCATGTGCAACCCACTGATGTGCCCCAGCACGATATTCAAAAGGGAAAAGTGCACTGCACAAATCCCGATGCATCGGAGTGCATCAGTAATGTATGCAGGCACTGGTAGGGGGGCATTCCCAAACATAACCTGCACAGCCTGATATTCAGCCTGGGATGTGCAGAGCCATACATGCACAACCCCTACCTGCGCCAGCACAAAGTTAAGCCAAAAAAAAAAGAAACAACTGATGGCCACCCACAGGTGAGCTGCCACATTGCAAGGCGCAGCAGGGCAGCTGCCACCTGTGGGTGGCCACCTGAGTTCCTGCCACACCTGGCGGTGCCCCCCATGCTCCATCACGGGCATCTGTTTAAATAAACCCCCCATCCAATATCCCTGGTGGTCCAGTGGACCGAGTGCTGCCCGATCACGGGCATCTGTTTAAATAAACCCCCCCCATCCAATATCCCTGGTGGTCCAGTGGACCGAGTGCTGCCCAGTCGCGGGCATCTGTTTAAATAAACCCCCCTGTTCAATATCCCTGGTGGTCCAGTGGACCGAATGCTGCCCAATCATGGGCATCTGTTAGAATAAACCCCCCCGTCCAATATCCCTGGTGGTCCAGTGGACTGAATGCTGCCTGATCATGGGCATCTGTTAGAATAAACCCCCCATCCAATATCCCTGGTGGTCCAGTGGACCAAATGCTGCCCGATCATGTGCATCTGTTTAACAGAAAATGTCCTATTACCCTGGTGGTCTAGGGTACCCCCCTCCCCACCTGTCCACTGAGCCCCACTCCCCCGTTCAGCCAGCGGGCGGCAGCACCCAACCCGCCTGCCGCCCTGCCGCCCGCTAACTGACAGCTCGGTAGGGCTGCATGCCCATTGGTTCACAGCATGAGCCAATGGGCATGCAGCCCCTACTGTACTACACATTCCAGATATGCAAATGATTCACATATCTGGAATGACAGTATGCACCATTGCTCATGCTGTGAACCAATGGGCGCAGCCCACAGCTGTCAGATGGCAGGCGCGGGGGTGGGTGGTAGGGTGCTTCCGCCCGCCAGCTGACCGGGGAGCAGGGCAGTGGGGCTCAGTGGGCGGTGAGAGGGGCACCTTAGACCACCAGGGTAATAGGATGTTTTCTGTTAAACAGATGCCCGCGATCGGGCAGCATTCGGTCCACTGGACCACCAGAAATATTGGACAGGGGATTTATTCTAACAGATGCCCACAATCGGGCAGCATTCAATCCACTGGACCACCAGGGATATTGGACAGGGGGGGTTTATTCTAACAGATACCCGCGATCGGGTGGAGTGCGGTCCACTGGACCACCAGGGATATTGGGGGGGGTTTATTTAAACAGATGCCCGTGATCTGGGGAGGGCAGTCCACTGGACCACCAGGGATGTAGGATTATTCTATCTTTGGACAGATGCCCACGATTGAGCTGCAGGGGTGGTCGGTCCCAACAGCGGCTGCCTGGCAGGGTGCCAGGCACAAGTCGTCAGGGATCAGTGCACCCTGCATGCAAGTAGAATGCAAATGGGGCCATAATGACATGCAAATGGGCCCATGTGTGCCTTGCATAAATTATGGCCCCATTTGCATTTCACCTTTTGAATATCACGGGTGCTGTGAATGGCGCAATGGCAGTTGCGCTAGCGCATCTCCATGCTCCACTCTGGCCACTTGCACTGGCCCAGTGCCACTGCACCATGCACAGTGTGGGTGGCCAGGGTGCGATATTCAAAGCTGCTGAGCCATGGTGCAGCTCCTTTGAATATCGCCCAGGCCACACCCCTGTGCAGCCAAGTTGAGCTGCACCCAATCTTGTGCCACAGCCTGGTGCAGTTTGAATATCCAGGCCACTGTGTTTTTAAAGTTTTATTAGCAATAGTTTAACTTAATGATATTATGATTTTTTTCTCATGCACTGGTGATAATTATCTTAATTGATGTGTATATAAAAATGCTTAGTCTGAAGTGAAGCACATGCTTCTGAAGAAACCACGCAGTGATGTGGTGAAATGTAAGTTTTTTTCGTTTGCTTCGGTGAGCTCTTGCTGTCAGTAGACTGTCCTGTGAGTGCTGTGTTCTCTTTTTTACTTACACTACTTAGAAAGATTTTTATCTACAAAGAATAAATTATATGGAATGTAAGTATTATGTCCTTTTCCTCATTAAGGGAGTGAAGTTCTGAGAAGAGACTGTCTTGATATTGAGTGTGAAAGGATAACATACTAGAAGTGGGAACACTTATGAGCTGCTGGTTTTTGATCTAAATGATGTTGGAGGGGCACCACTTCAAGTATTTTTAGTTAATAGTGGAGCGCCTAGTTTGCAATTCTAAAATAAAATAAATAAATCTATGGGTAACTGGACGTGTGGGGGTAACATGCTACTCCAACTCAGTCAAAATAAGGGAGAAGCATTCTTTACCCCACCACAGTCCAAGGTATCCTCAATTAAGTCCCCTAAGTGCAATCTGCTGGTGTAGGTGAAAATTGGAATCACTGCTGTCAACAAATGTACCAAAACAAATTATCCAGGCATACCAGACAGAAAGAATGAGATACAGGTCTGTCTTCCAAATAGTCTAGAAGAAAATTGAATACAAAATACATCACTTGGCCAATGCTCTTTCTCATACAGAGCCCCCACTTGGTTAAACTCCCTCCCTACCAATGTTACCACTGCTGCCAAAATTGGCCATTTCAAATCCCTACTCTGTACCCATCTGATCACCACTCGCACCTGCCGATGTTTCTAATCTTCTTGGCTGCCTGACAATGGACCCCATCCTGCCTATAAGTGTGGTAATTTTTTTCTGCTTGGTATGCCTTGCCTACCTGTAAACCATGTACATGAATGTCCTTAATCCAGTATTATCAACCTGTCCATGCTGTATCTCCACCGCTTGCAATGTTTTTTGTCTTTGAATGCAACACATGCTTGCCCGTTTCACTGACTGTCTACTCATTGAAAATACTCTATCTGCACAACTGCTTTATTGATGTGGAGTCTATGAAAAGGAGTCTATGGCTCAAAGGATAGTAATTCCAAACATCTGAAATAAATATAAATGAAAGAATGAATGAATGAAACTTAAGTTACGCAATACACAGTTTATAATTCCATAATGTGTAGTACTATCAAAATTCTGTAAAAGTGGAAACAATTTTCTAAATATTTTGTTGAACCAGCATGCAATTTTATGTATCAATACCAAAAAATATTATTGATACTAGACTGTATCAATACAATGTGTTTTCTTGTTTTGGCTAAGACACAAATAAAAACCTGCACTGACCATATACTTGAAAGATGGTTTCAGTTAGAATTGATAACTCATAGAATAGTACTGACAAACAAAAGCTGTATCAATAGGAATAACTCTCAATGAACTAGCTCCAAGGTTTCTTTTAAAAGAAAAAAAAGTTTAGAGCCCCAACATTTCCAAAGTTGGAACTTTCATCAGAGAATGTCATTAAAACAAGAATAACGTTGAAACTGTAATAGCTAGAAAAATGTTTTTATTTGAAAGCTTGGAATTAGCAAAGTTGATAAAGCCAGATATTGGCCAAAAGTGAGGGTACTTTTTAGTACCACGCAAAGTTTTTAAACTTTGTTTCATGTAGTACTGTGCAAAGTGGTCTGGCTTTGCATAGCACAAAGTACTACTTTTTGTAGTTCTTCATTTGGCAAAGTTGGCACTTAGCCAGGTAGAGGCTATGCATAGTAGGCAAGCACTTCATTAGTGAAGGTACCACTTCACGTAGTGCCACCATTCTAAAAATATGTGTAGTGGCACTTTCACTAGTAAAGTGTCATAGTTTTTTCATGATCCTTTATATGTAAAAAAAAACCCCAAACACCCCATGCAGCATACACTAACAACCCGTCCACAACACAAGTACAAAAATGGCATCCCCACCTCCTACCATCATAGCACCTACCTCCCTCTGCCACACCACAGGGTTTTAGGATGATGAGGAGGGTACAGAGTGCCAGTGGCTGGTAGTATGGGGGTGTTCATTATACATATGCATTAGACTGGGGTAAGTGTGGGTGGGAAATAAGAGAGAATAATACCTAATCTGCACAGGTGTGTGTGTGTGGGGGGGGGTGATTTTTTTTTTTAACTAATTCTGGAAGGGATAAAATTCAGAAGGTTTCCTGTGAGCTAGGTGTGCTATGAGAGTGGGGGGTGTAATATGTTTTTTTACTTGTGGTGGGTGTGGGGAGTTGTTGGTGTAAGCTGCAGGAGAGTGGGGGGGGTTATTTTAAAATATAAAGATAATTTAAAAAAAAGCAAATTCACCACATGCAGTGGAGACAAAGTCAGGAACTTCACTACACTACACATAGTGTGAAGTTTCCAACTTTGTTTCAACTACACTGGCACATTTAAAATTCTCAGCACTCCTCATACATTATTACCCTAATTTCACATTTCACTACTTTTTCATGCTTTGTGCTTCAACCCTAAATGATTCCTAAAATGAAGGTTTTTGCCATATATTTCTGTTATTTTTCAAATTATATTTTAACAGAATACCAGATGCTCACAATGTCATATTGACAATCCTGGCTGAATAGTTTTAATGGCAAGCAGGCCTCAGAGTACAGTGAGTGAAAACCTTTGCCTTGCCCAGTACTTGTTCAAAGCAGTCCCCAGGGTCCATCAGTATCCTCACCTTTCCTCTTCCTCAACCACAGTCTCAGGATTTCATTGGCACCCCTCCTACACCCTGTCCAAACCAAGTATCCCTGACATCCACCTTTTCCAATATTTTATCTCAATCCAAAGATTCCTTGCATCCAGTGGCAACCCCTTGATATACCCTACTCTAGTTCAAGCATCTGTGATATCGAGTGCACCCTCCTCCCACCTAGAGGTGCATCAAATTTAAATATCACAGGCAAAGTGAACGCGAAGTGGCCACTTCGTGTTGTCAATCTGCTATGCGGAGTGGGCAATAGGAAAGGCTCACTTCACCTTGTAATTATTACTTCACATTGTCATTCCACCTTAACATGAAGTAAGGTGGAGTGACAACAATATTGGCAGCCCTACACACACACAGTCACCGGAATTAATGTGCGTCCCCAAAATGCTACTGTCAAGTGTCCAGAAAATTCCCCAGTGCTGACAAAGTGAAATAAGAGCACAACAAGAAATACAAAGTCTCCCAGAATTAATGGCACACTCAGTCATGTGCACAGTGGACATGGTCACATCACATACAGACACCAGAATTAATGAGCATACCCAAAATGCTACTGCCTTGTGTCAAGAAAATTCCCCAGTGCTGACAAAGTGAAATGAGAGCGTAACAAGAAATGCAAAGTCTCCCAGAATTAATGACGCACTCAGTCATGCGCACAGTGGCCACACACAGTCACCAGAAGTCATTTGCATCCCTAAAATGCTACTGTCTTGTGTCCATAAAATTCCCCAGTGCTGGCAAGGTGAGATGAGAGGGTAACAAAAAATGCAAAGTCTCCCAGAATTAATGGTGCACTCCGCCATGCGAGCAGTGGCCACACACAGTTACCAGAATTAATGTGCATCCCCAAAATGCTACTGTCTTCTGTCCAGAAAATTCCCCAGTGCTGACGAAGTGAAATGAGAGCGTAACAAGAAATGCAAAGTCTCCCAGAATTAATGGTGTACTGCAAATGCACAGACAGATTAAGATTGTGCTGCACACTCAAGGGATGCAGAGTTGGACATAAAGGCACAACAACACCTAACCAGTGCTCACAAGTCACAAATACAAATCTAGAAAAGAATACATTTTACCGGTTGGGGGGGTAGTGCATGGCAGTAACAATACACTACCAGTAAAGATACCACAAAGCAGTATAGAAAATTCATGCAGGTGCGGTGGATAGCAGGTACACACAGCTGCAATTACTCTGGCATAATAAAAATTGTCTGATTTAATGGTACGCATTGCACACACACTCACACACACACTACAAGTATTGCGTAGCAAATTGAAAACCTTTAACAATATAACCAAATGTTTTAAACAAACTGAAATTATACACTGCTGCACCACTACAATCAGCAAAAAAATTTCAAGAATTACTGAAAATATTACTGTGTGTACATTAACACAGGTATACAAGAAAAATATAACCAAAACTGAAAGACTGCCTTTTTCTCCCAGTTAATCTACCTACACCACAGATACGCCCCTCCCCCAAAGCACACTTCACAGTACACAGACTAACTATTCTAAATTAACATTTAAAATCCACACACAAACAATAAGCACGCGATGATATGAGCACAAGAGGGTATCCTACAATCAATGCACTAAATTTTGAGAAATATAAATGGCTCAAAAAGGCTGTTTTAACAGCTTTTAGAGGATTTGAATCACAGAGCTCTGAGAGGAAACTCTTCATCTTCCACTACACACACTACACAGAACTGAGGCTGTGCAGAACAATCTAGAGCCCATGTGACCTGCAATCCCATGAAGCACTGCAAATTCACCTTGGAGCTCAAAAACAAGGCAAAGTGATGTGAAGTACATTGATTTCAATGTACTTTCGCCTTAAAATTGGTGGAGAAGTGGTTTGGAGAAGGCGGATTAATGTGAAGTCTTTGGTTACAATGGACTTTGCGTTCCCCATTATAATGCGAAGTACTCTGCTTCGCATTGTGGAGCGCTTCGCGGATTCCACGTTACACTGTGAATCACTCCACGGAGCAAATTTTGCCCACTTCACCCACCACTACTCCCACCTTCCTGTTCCTAGCCAAGCAGTTCCTGGTGTCATGTGGCACCCCAGCCCTGCCCCAAGCCAATATGCACTGGTGTTCACTTGCACCTCCTCCCTTGCTCTGCTACCAAGCGATGCATCCCGTGGTACCCCCTCCATCACCCATCACCAAGCCACACAATCTGTCTTTCAGATGAGACATGAACCTGAAATCCTGTGTGCCTTTTCTGGTGGTTGTTCAGGTTGATGTTAAAGATCCCATGGCACTTCTCGAGGAAAGAAGGGGAATTCTATTTAAAATGAAATGAATAAAGGCAGGACACTACAATGAAGCATATTCAGATACAGTGCACAGTATGTACAGTGAAGAAAGAAAGTCAAAACATGCAAAACTGCAAATACATATTTGCAAATCAGGAAAAATAAAACACAAATAAACCCCTACATAGTGAATGCAAAAAAAAGTAAAATGTAAAAATAAAACTGAAATCCCCAAGTCATCAAATTTTACCTACTGTAGAAGGAGAAACAATAGTGAGAGGAAGGGGAAAATGTTAGAATTCCTCCTATCCTGACATACTCTTTACCCACAGTTAGGCATCATAATACTTCCATGAGCCCTTTACTATATGCCTGCAAATCTGCTCCCATCCTGTTCATGAACTTTCTGTAGCGAAACACTCACATTGTTAAGTGAGAAGATGTTTTCTGCTGTAGCACTCATGCACATTGGGCCTGCCAGATATAATATTTTTGGACAGCAAACTGAATTGCAGGCTCCCTAATTCATATTACCCAGGGCTTTATAAACAACCCCAAAGCCAAGATGAAATACATGAAGTTAGTATGTGCTGGTTCCCGCCATTCCCTAGCCACCATATCCCACAAATTAGAGACACAAGCATAGATGAGAAGAAGGTGCTCCTGGGTCTCTTGGATATCCTGACATGTGATCATTGTATATACTCTGACTTCCAGTTTTGTTTATGAGTATGGGTGTTTGGAACACCCAATCTACCCATGGCTGCTCAGCCACAAAACATTCCATGCAAAAGGTGGCATCCTGGGATTACTGAGTTCTAAAAGATCCGTGGATTTACTGCCTGCTGGGCACTGTGGGACACAAAGTTCTCCCCAAAAAAGCACTATCCATGATAAACTGTAAATGCCCATTCTTGTTAATGCCTGAACTTGACTATATGGAAATCCCCACTTAATCAAGCACACAAAGGTTTGTTTTCCAGTCTGGTAATTGCAAAACACCTATCAACATTCTACAGATGAATGTCCTCCAGATATCAATGTAGAGATAATCTCCTTCCACACCTGATCCCCTGGTATTAAGCCCATACCTATGTTATAGTACAAAAAAATGCTACAGTAAAATACCAGGGGATTAACCATGTGCACCCACCCTGTTCTTTGGCCCCATAGCTGAATTCCAGTTTGATCAGTTTGAGGAAATTGCCCCAAATGGCCCAAAAAGAAATATTTGATAATCTGGACTCTGAGCTCTGAGTTGGGGGTATAACTTAAATATAAGCAGGTCAAGAGCAACAAGGTTTTGATTAGCATCAGCCTTTTTGTTTTAGACAAAGTTTTACCTTTTCAACTTTTTATTTTTGCTTCTGCAGTTTTAATCCAATCTCTCAATTTTGGAGTGCTAAGTCTCCCTTCCAAACTTCTAAGCCTAGTATTTTAATATTATTTCCAGTAACTGGTATGTTGTTCAGCCTCCCCCCCTCACCTGGAGGTACAGTATTGTCCAGAGCAGTAGCCATACTATTACTGTAGCTAAATTTCAAGCCCGTTGCTGTCAAATATCTTTGTAAATTTTCTGTAATAGCAGTGTCCGACAATGTCAAATACCATTAGGACCACATAATCCATGTAGGCAAGAACTTTAAGTTGAAGATGTGCAGGAGACAATGGTAAACTCTGGATCTGTGTATCTTAAATCCTGGATCTGTGTATCTTGTAACATGTATCTTAAAAAGGGATTGAGGCTGAATACAAAAAACAATGGACTCATGATACAACCTTGGTGCACACCTCTGCAGACAGAAATAGGTTTTCCCACTCCCAGCCAACCATTAACTTTAGGTATTATCATTGCAGCGGCATAACATGCTTTAACCCACTCCACAAAAACATCTGACATCCCATAAGCTTTTTTAGGGACTTGATGTTCTGGACCTCTTCTACCATGACAAAGTCAGTCAAGACCTATTGTTCTTGCCCTGATGCCCATGGCAAGTTTAATTGTGAAAAAAAGGAAGGGTCTGAGGAAGTGATGGAAGAGTTCCCAAAAGAACGTGTCACAAAGTCTTCATCAGTATGCAACAAATTTGCTGAGAGCAAGCTTTCCTCCCTTTGGGGGTGTGCATGGTCCTGTTTTCCACTCCTTGATTGCAGTCCTTAAAAGTATCAAGAGTTTTCTCTTGTTCTGGGTGGCAAACTGCATTCCCTGATACAAAGATTAGGACATTCTGAGCTGCATGTTATATATTTCTTTTCTTCATTCAGTTGTTTGACCCTTGGCCACCACCACCTACTCTTCACTTTCAGGTCCCCCCCACCAATTCCGAGCCCTGTCTGCTGCTCCCTCATCATAGTATTCAGTGGAGATACATGCAGAAAGGAGACCAAGGGGGACTGTCATTCATGACAGCCAGTGTACATAGTTTTTTTATGCTTTTTTCATTTTTCCTCTCAACACCCCCTGATGTTAGTACAGTCTCTGTCAACTTCAACAGCAGCAGCATACACTAAGCTGACACCACCTCTAATGAGGGAGCTAGCTTCCTGGCTCACCGCTTGGACCTGTTGCACCAGAACCCAGTCATCTCCCACTCCATCTGACTTGTGCTCCCCCAGGAGCACTCCCAAGTCTGGTTGCCCGATCTCAGCAGACTTGGGCTCCATATGAAACCTGGGTCACCAGCATGGAAGTGCAGTGTGTTTCCACTGAGTTATTAGGCAGCCCCACACAATTCTTTTTTTTTTTTGCTAGTTTAGTTTGTGAGCTACAGTCCAAACATTCCATTTCTGCTTTTGACACTAGCCTCTGTGACTGTGCTTGGAGGTCTATGTATCTCAAATACTCCTTAGCGGCTCTTTTCCCAGGGACATCCTGGAAAAATTTTGCTAAGGTCAACTTTGAATCCTCCCACCATTCAACTACACTGTCATATAAACATAACTGATAACCAGGCAGCCACACCTTATTTAGTCTCTTCAGTACCATCTCATTTGATGACAGTGAGCTGTTTAACCGCCACCCATTCTTTTTTTCTAATTGGGTAGTTATTCTAAGTGAGATACACATGGATTGTTCTGTGGTCAGAAAATTCCACACTTTCTGTTTCAACAGAACTAATGAAAACAGTTTAGTTGACAAAGACGTAATCAATTCACGTGGAATAAATCCCTCTAAAATGTTACCTCCAGTGCCATGTTTGCATTTGTATGCATCCTGCAATTTTGCAATCAGAATCAAAGATTTCAATGAGTTGGAATCACAAAACTTTTCAGCTGTTCTCAAGCAGAGATCTACACATGCTATTTCACAATAAAAATCACCCCCAGGGACTTCTGGTGACATCATCCACTTAATGGCACCTTAACTCCATGGCTTTGCTCCCTCAGGAAACATCCTCACAACTGGTGAAAAATTGTTCAATTTTGGACAAAATGGCACAGCCAAAAGACAGAAGGGACCAGCTAATACTATCTAGATCAAATTCTAAATTGGCTGTCAGGGATGATGAGGGATACTGGCAGCAACCTTCTAATCAGAACAGAAATTTATCTCCAGTAAGCACCATTAGACTTGGGTATGACACAGACATTGAGGTGGACAACTTGTCCTGCTACAGGTTTGAGGCAATAATATCAGAGATTAAGGGCTTCAGAGAAGAAAACCAAATAGAGTTTGAAAAACAACTGCAAGCAGTGGAGAAACAGCTAGATGAGACTGAGACAAGGGTTGGCCACGTGGAAGATGGCATGCTTCAGCTACACAGGGTGCTTGAATGTCTAGCTGAACAGAACTGACTGTTACACAAAAAGTGCCAGGATCTTGAAGGCTGTTCTTAGAGAGACATTTTAAGACTGTATCGGGAAGAGGATGCCAAAACTGGTAGACTGACTTACTTTTTTAGAAGATCAGCTAAAGGAGATTCTAGCTTTGCTAGCTGCCATGCATCTCAGGATTGAGCAAGCCCATCACACCCTCATAGCTAAACCTACCAGACCCCAGGCAAAACCACGATCCATCAAAATGAAATTTTCCTCCTATAGGGAAAATGAGGAAATCCTGAACATGGCCTTGCAAACTAAATATATAGTTTACAGTGGAGCAAAGACAATTGGGATGGAGAAGAGGGATGTCACTGATGGCATACTAGAGGTAGACAGGATGCATAAGGTCAGAAAATTCCACACTTTCTGTTTCAGCAGAACTAATGAAAACAGTTTAGTTGACATTGGGTACCGTCACCATTACCCATCTATTCAACTCCTCCCTAATGCAAGGCATGCTACCCAACCTATGGAAAACTGCCCACATCATCCTCTTGTTTAAATCCAAGGACCCGAGCGACAAGAATAATTACTGGCCAATCTCCCTACTACCCACTGTCTCTAAATTACTTGAATAAATTGTCAACATTCAAATCAGGGGGAACCTGGATTCCTGGATTCACATAATCTGCTAAACGCCTCTCAATCAGATTTTAGAGCTAAGCACAGCACGGTTTCTGCCCTTACCAAAGTTACTACAGATTGGCAGACAGCCTTAGACTCCAAGAAACAAGTGCTTGCTCTTTTCCTCAACCTCAACAAGGCATTCAACATGGTGGACCACAACATTATGCTTCACGCTCTGAGTCACATCGGTCTCAACAGTGCCACCATTAAATGGTTCACCTGCTACCTTACTAGCAGACATCAGCAAGTCAAAGCCTCAGGTAACCTGTCTCCTCTAAAACTATTGCTATGAGGTGTACCTCAAGGCTCCATTCTGGGCCCAATCCTTTTTACAATCTACATCAACAATCTTAACTCAAATCTAGGTATAGCTAATGTTCACCTGTTTGCTGACGACACTATCCTCTACACCATCAACCCCATTCTGGACTTGGCATTTGAGGACCTACAGCAGGATTTTATTTCTCTACAGCATAATCTAACTAAACACAAGTTACTACTCAACACTAAAAAAACTAAAGCTATGATTATCTCCCCCAAGGCAGCCCCTGGCCTCTCTAGCAATCACAAGATCTTAACTCTGTTGGGCGAATCCCTTGAAACTGTGGACAACTTTAAATATCTGGGGTTCTGGCTGGACAATAAACTTAATTTCCTATTTCAGCTGAATGAGGCCACCAAAAAACTAAGACAATGCTTAGGTATATTCTACCATATCAAACACCTCCTCACCAAAGATGCCAGGAAGAGGCTAGTGCAATCTACATTCATGCCACTCCTGGATTATGCCGACTTCCTGTATGATAACTGTCCCTCCTCAGTGCTTAGTAAGCTTGACACTCTCTACCACAGGGCCTTGAGGTTCATCCTTAATCTACCTTCTCACACTCATCATTGTCTGCTCTACCATGAGCTGGGATGGCCCTCCCTCCCCTCAAGGAGGAAAAAAAATGCTCTTCTCTGGCTATACAGAGCACTGTCTGATATGCTTCCAGCATATATCTCGAGCCTCTTCAGAGCACGCCAAGGGTGCTTACGGTTTATGACACTTCTCCCTACTTTGCCTTCAGACACCAAGAGTTAAAACATCCTATGGCTCGACTGCAATCACTTTCTCCTTCCCCTCCCTTTGGAATACCATTCAAAACTCCTTAAAACTGTATACCATCCCCGGTCCCTTCTCCTTCAAAGCAGTGAAAACTGATTACCTGAAAGATACCTGTAACTGCTTTAGATGACCCAACTTCCGCAATCTACAATACTTTTTGCGCTTACTCTGGCACACAGATCGCCCCTCCCTCTGTCGTTCTCGCTCTCTCTCTCTCTCTCTCTCTCTCCCCTCCTTTCCTCCCTCTCTCTATCTCTCCTCTCTCTCCTCTGCAGTCTCTTTCCTTCTCCCTCTCTCCTCCCTCTCCTCTCCCTCTCCCTTCCTCCCTCTCTCTTTCTCATCCTGTTTTATGCTCCCTCCCCTCCCTCTCTCCCTCTCTTTCTCATTCTCCCTCCCATGCTCTCTCCTTCTCCCTCTCTCATTCTTCTTCTCTCTTTCCCTCTTCCTCCCTCTCTCTCAATCTCACCCTAGTCCATCCTTCTGTAGCCTAGTATAATCATACATGCAAATAATGTTTATTGTGATGTCTTTGCTAACTGTATTCATGATGATATCTGTATTTTTATGACATGTGCAATCTACCCATGTACTCTTGTGATTGCCTACCTGTGTCTGTATACTTTTGATGTCCAGGACCACCTTGAAAATTAGCTTGCTCAATGGTGTCTACGCCTGGTTAAATTAAGTTGATTGCTTGATTGATTGATTGAAAGGCCCTGAAGGTGGAAAACTCCCCAGGGTGAGATGGAGAGTGCCTGATGGTCCTAAAGGAACTGGCAGAGGGGCTGGAGGGTCTCATGGTAGACCTGTTTAACAGCTCCCTGGAGTCCGAGAGTGTGACCCGGATTGGAGTTTGCACATATGGAGCCTCTCAGTAAAAATGGTCCAAGGGATGAACCAGGAAATTATAGACTAGTCAGTCTGACCTCATAAGTGGGGGAAATGAAGGAGACTATCCTGAAAGGGAGCTTGGTGGACTTCCTCAAGGAAAATTGGTTACAAGATGATAGGCAGCATGGGTTTGTGTCAGGGATATCCTGCCAGACTAATCTGATTGACTTTTTCTACTGGGTGACCAAGACAGTGGACAGTGGCCAAGCAGTTGATGTCCTGTGTCTGGTTTTCAGAAAGGTCTTTACCTGTAACTCTGTACCTCACAGGAGACTGGTCAGGAATCTGGAGGCTCTAAGGGTGAAGGAAAAGCTCACTAGATGGAGCAAAAACTTGTTGAAGTATTGAAGCCAAAAGGTGGTGGTCAGGGAGGAATTCTTGGAAGCTAGGCCAGTGAGCAGTGGGGTCCCACAAGGTTCGGTGCTCAGTCTGGTGTTAACATCTTCATTAGTGACATAGCGGGTGGGATCAAAGGTAACATTTGCCTTTTCACAGATGACACCAAGCTCTGTGGGAGGTTGGACATGGAGGAAGGGGTACAGGAACTAAGGGAATACCTGGCTAAGATAAAGAAATAGTCTGGCATTTGACAACTGGGGTTCAACTCTAAAAAGTACACAATTATGGAGCAAAGAACCCAGAGACCAAAGACTGGTTGGAAGGTGTGCAGGTCAACAAGTCTGAGGAAGAAAAGGACATGGGAGTTATCTTCAAGTGTAACCTGAAACACTCAGCACAGTGCAGGAGAGCAGCAGCAAAAGCAAATCAGATGCTGAGCTGCATATCCAGGGGGGATTATCAGCAGGAAGGTGGAAGTCATACTACCACAGTACAGGTCACAAGTAAGACCACACCTAGAGTACAGTGTGCAGTATTGGTGCCCTTATCTTAAGAAGGATATAAACTTGCTGTAGAGTACAGAGAAGGGCAACTGAGATGATCCAGTGCCAGAAGGGCAACACCTATAAAGAGAGGCTCTAGGGGCTCAACATGTACTTCCTTGAGGACTGAAGGGAGAGGGGGGATAAGACTGAGATCTTCACATACCTTAAAGGTATTAATAGGGTGAATATGGAGGGCCTCTTCAGTCTTAGTGGGAACAAGTCCACTAAGGGGTATAGCCTAAAGCTGGCAGGGGGAAGCTTTAAGATAGAGATGAGGAGGCACTTTTTCCCTGAGACAGTGGCCAAGTGGAACAAGTTGCCAGATGAGGTGTTCTCCCTGAAAATGGTGGATGGCTTTAAGACAGGATGGGACAGAATGAAGGGGAAAGTTGCTGTGGGGAGGGAGGGACTGAGGAGAGGTCATGAGGTGTTTGGAGAGATGGGAAAGGTCCCACTGTAGACAGAGAAGCACCTTCACATTCAGGCAGACAACATAAACTACAAGACCTTGATCTAATGGCATGTCCGTATGCTCATATGATCGGGACTACCCCCCTGACCTACCTAAAAAAAAAGACAGTTCACAGGTTTGGATGCCTTACCTGGCCCACCTGAGGGTATTTTGGTAATCTAGGGCACAAAGTTACTGCACACCAAAAGAAGCACTAGGAGTCTTGAAGGAAAGAGGTTGGTCTGTTGTGTTGGGTCCTGTGGCACTATGGAACCCTTCAGCCCTTAAACAAACTGGCACCAAGTCAAATGACAGAACATCCACACTGCAGGCCACCAAGCAGCACAGTCTACCATGCAAGAGGTGGGAGATCTACTCCACTCATTTGCTACAGAACATGGGAAAAATTTGTTAACTTCTCAAATCTCCAACACAACCTGATATGCCTCAGCTAAGTTACTGTGTTGTTTCTCTCTCTCTCTCTACTGACTGTCCTTGAAACCTATGGATCATCCTGATTATGTGACATTCATCTCCTGCTCCTGCTGGGAATTATTTAACACTGGATTTCCCACTCCAGAAGCAATGATATTTGGTTTTATTTCTGACCCTGATCTCTTGGTCCAGTGTGCATGTGTGCTGTGAGTAAAATATGTATCTTGTTTGCTTGCAAGATACAGTATGTGTAGAATATATGCAGAATATATATTTTTATATATGTCAAATATATTTTTTCAAATGCCTGCTGTGGTACTGTGTACATATTTGCCTAACTAATTTGCAGATTTCAAAAGTACAGTTTATCAACCAAAATCTTGTTAATTTCTATTTTTAAAATAGTTTTAAATTCACAGCATTAGCTGACAGGCCAGAGGGAAAGCTAAAGAGTAAAGAACAAGTATATGCAGGAACTCACCCCGAGATAAAAGGGAACCAAACAGGGGTGGTATAAATACCAGTTTGAGCTTTTATAAATTGTGAGATTAAAAAGTAAGTCCTATATGTAAGTATAAATGTATAATCTGTAAGTCTGTAGTAACAGTACATCATATATAGGATAAAGTATGGGGTGCAGTGTGTTATAAGAATTTAATACACACCTGAGTTGTTGAATGGCACATAAAGCCCAAAGGGTTTATGGTAGCCATCCAACAATGAGGGTGTGTATTAAATTCAAGTTTATACACTGCACCCCATATTTTGTTTTATATAATTTAAGGGGTTGTATTTTTTTGCCAACTCCCATCTTCCCCTGCATACACTCTGAAGTATGAAAATAAAAAGATTTTATTTATTCAGTTAGTTTGGTCCAGGTGATCAGCACCTGGCCAGTGGTGCTACCATCATCTCTCTGCCCCAGCTTGGGGTGAAGTGAGAGGAGGAGGAGGCAAGAAATGCTGGTTGGTGAGGGGCACTGGAGACAAGCAGTAGGAGGGACAACTTCTAGGCCTTGCTGCTCTCGATGCTCCTGTCTCATCCAGCCTTGAGTATGTGGCTTCCTTTGTGGGTGCCACCAATAAGGGACCAAAGCTATTTTTTTTAATTACAAAATGGGGAACCTTAGTGCACAGCAGGGATCTGGACATCTCGCTCTTCTCAGGTACCACCGACAGTTTGACACAAACAGCCGTGTATTAAAAAAATGCCATAATACACATACGTGTATTACAGCATTTAATACACGGCTTTTTCAATGGGAAAAATGCATCCCATTAATTATTAAATAATAATTCTACTATAGGTATCTAAATGGTTACTAATAAGAGGAATTCCAAATGTACAGTTAAAGATGTGCTATATCAAGATTAATCTAGTGTCATTTGTCTGGGTATTTTAAGATATTTTAAAATGTATATATTTAAAAATATTTTAAGTATATGTCAACTACATAAAAAAGTATATCTATTAGATATTCAAGATATATAAGCAGATATATAAAATACATATCATGCACCTATAATAAATATATAATGGAAATATAATTATGATACATCTTAAATATATCTGTCACATATATTCTGCAGCTATATCAGACATTTCAAATTCGGTCAATTTGAGATATTTTGTATATATTTCAGACGTATGATTAAACATGTATTTGAAATATACTTTTATAACTATATCTACTGTATATTTCTTTTCCATACTGTATGTACTGGTCCTGGATACTCCTGATGGTAATAGACAACCAAACACTAGGAAACATTTTAACATAGCCATGGTGTTATTTAAAAAAGTACAAAATGGTGGTTAACCACCACTGTCCCCTGCATTACTACCCAGAGGGAACTAATGAATCAGCTCTGCCTTATGGAAAAGATGACAGCAAATTCAAATCATGCACACCCACTTTTGAGATTTATTGGTGGCACTGGGGTGCATATTATGACTAAGCAACCTGACTTTGTACCCTAAGCATATAAGCCTAACAGTAAAAATGTATATCAGTTGGAACTCTATAGCATGTTATTGTTCCGGTCATTTTATTTTCATTAGATCTCTACAGCAGCAACAAGACAGTTCATTTGACCCACCTGCTCTGGAAGATTTTAAGGATACTGACAATCAGAGCCATTTACTGTGATAACAGTCAGTGATATTTTATAATTATTATGTACCATACAGCAGCAGTTCTTTGTTGTCTTATTTGTTGAATACTCAAAAATTTCTAATAAAAAGAAAGTTGAAAAAAAAAAATCAGCCCCAGACTATAATACGAGAGGTATGTAAGTACAGCTGTATTCCATGGAACAAAGCTGTACACAGAACCTTTTCTTCATCAAGGCTCTTCCTGGATATATCTCAACTAGCCTAGAGACCAGTAATGCAGGATCATTCAAAAGATACCAAGCTTATTGCACTGATCTAGACCTGATGACCAAAAGGTAATGCCTTTACACTACTGCTTCGTATCCTGGGACGATTCGAAAGAGGTTTTAAGACTTGTGTCTTGCAACATGATGATTTTACTCCTGCAAGATTGTAATGCAGAAAATACCATAACCGTAAGCCTGTTATTGTAACTCTTCATACTGCTGACATTTACGGAGGTAATCTCCAGGCTAGACACCATTATTAGTATTAAGAGGGCAAGACACCAGAGTGTACTACAGTACATGTAGAGACGTCATTTTTGCTGAGACCGAGTTTTCCATCTCATCCATTTCAAGACTGAAGTCTCTGACATAGAATCCTCTTTTCAGAAGAAAAGTCCTTTAACAAGGATGAGATGGAAGATGCCTCAGAACCCTTGCCTTCAGCTTCAGTGTCCCCCACTGCTTACCAGGCACAACAGCACTAAATCTATTCCTAGCAGGAACAGGTGCAGGGCTCTCCTGTTTAATTACTTTTGCAGCTTTTGGACCTTTCTCTTTTGACTGTCTCTTTCTTGACTTTCTCTTTTTACTGGTAGGTACTCTAATATCATCCTCGGGGGAAGGGGGCACACTGGAGCATTGTGAAGAAAGAAGGGGAATTTCCCTGCTAAATTTCCCCCATTGTCAACAGCTTAATCTGGTTCAATTTTACTCAGTTTGCACCTCTATCACCCCCAGGATGTGGCCAAAACATAGGCAACGTTGTTTAGTGTTAGTCTGATGTCAACAAAAATGTATGCATGCATGTATTTATTTATATATTTATTTATTGGCTTGCTTACATATATATATATATATATATATATATATATCTGTAGTTATCTATTTATTTGTTAGTTTGCTTATTTATTTATTTCAACAATTTCACCACAAAAAACATACTGAACTAACAGCTTGTTTCCAGATGTGCCTGGGGCTAAGAGGATGTAGAGAGTGCTGTAATAAGTTACATCAGTGATGTTATCATTCGAAAACAATAATAATTAAAAATAAATATTGTGCAGTAGATGATTGAAAGGAAGCACAATGTAAGCAGTGCAAAACATAGCATATAAATAGTAACCATACAGCAAAGTGCAACTGGCATCAAAATGAGGAAGGGAAGGTAGATTGCGAGTACAATGGGGGACTAGTCAGAGGGAGAAGTGGACAATAAATCAGGACAGTGGGGGAGGGAGTAGTATGGAGGGACAAGCAGTAGGATTAGCCTAGACTCAGCAGCAACTATAGGAGTGAGTAGTAAAATCACAGAGGAGGAATTTTAGTGATAGGGAAGAGGAAGCATAGAAACCTAGAAGGTGATGGCAGATAGGAACTGCAAGGCCCATCCAGTCTGTCCATTTTTTTTGCCTTATGAATGTGCCATAGGCCTTTACTCTGTCAATTGCCTATCTATTCATGCTCATCTGTATTGCTTCCTTATGCCTATCCCATGCCTGTTTGAAGCCCTGCACTATATTCATATCCACCACTTCCAGAGGTAGACCGTTCTATGCATCCACCACCCTTTCTGTGAAAAAGAATTTCCTCACATTACCCCTTAATCAGCCTCCCTCTAATCTCATGCTGTGTCCTCTTGTCCTGCTGTTTTTCTTATATTGAAACATGTTAGACTCTTTTACCTTGTTAATGCCCTGAAGATGTTTGAATGTTTCGATCATATCACCTCTCTCCTTCCTTTACTCTAGGGTATACATATTGAGCTCCGTTAATCTGTCCTCATATGTTTTCTGATGCAGTCCCTGTGCCATTTTGTTTACCCTTCTCTGGACTGCCTCCATTTTGTTAATGTCCTTGTGCAGGTGCGGCCTCCAGTACTGCATGCAGTACTCCAGATGGGGCCTAACCAGTGTCTTGTAAAGAGAGATTATTACCTCCCTCTTACAACTTGTGATACCCCTACTAATACACCCCAACATCATTCTTGCCTTACCTACTGCTTTAGTGGTCCTCTTGGATGATTTCAGGTCATCATCAGCAATGACGATGCCCAAGTCTCTTTCTTCCCTAGTGACTGCCAGCAACTCTCCTCCCAATCTGTAGGTAGCTTCAGGGTTTCTCTTCCCTATGTGCATGATCTTGCACTTCTTTGTGTTAAACCCCAGTTGCCACTCTTCCGACCATTTTGCCAGTTTATCCAGATCGCTTCTCATTCTGCCCACCTCATCTGTATCATCTACTTTGTTGCAGATCTTGGTGTCCTCTGCAAACAGACAAACCTTACCCTCCAGTCCATCTACAATGTCACTGATGACGATATTGAAGAAGACTGGCCCCAGGACTGATCCCTGAGGTACCCCACTTGTGATTTGCATCTCTTCTGACTATATACCATTTACCACCACTCTCTGTTTTCTACCTGCCAACCAGTTTGCCACCCAGTTGACCAACTTCTGACCCACCCCGAGCCTACCCAGCTTATTAATCAATCTTTAATGTGGAACAGTATCGAAAGCTTTGCTAAAGTCAAGGTAGGTGACATCAACTGCACCCCTTGGTCCACCACTCTGGTTACCCAGTCAAAGAAATCTATAAGATTAGTTTGACAAGACCTTCCTGTTGTAAACTCATGCTGTCTTGGATCCTGTGCTCCTATGGATTCCAGGTGTTGCACTATCCTTTCCTTAAGTAGTGCCTCCATAATCTTGCCCACTACATTTTTTTTTGTTAATTTCTTCATCTGTAGCCTACCTCCTCAGCTGGGGTTGATCCTATGGTACCCCCATCTCCGGTCACAGCTGACGGCTGCTGTATCTGTCCTCATTACCCCAAGCTAGTACCCCCTCACCTTCACCCTCTCTGAGGCCACATCACATCCCCAAACCATGGAAGGGGTCAGGAACAGAGGGAGCTCTCTAAGGGAGTGGCAGGTGCAGCGCCATGGCCCTGCCATCATCCACAAGGATTCAGCCAGTGTTTTTGCAGCTCACAAATCACCCCCTTGGCCTGGGCATGACATGATGCCAATGATGAGGTGGTGCACACTCCTGTGCACCACATGTCGGATGTCTGCTATACATCCCACTACTTGTTCCATGACTCGCCCTAACCCCCAAACACTGCTAGGAGCCAGCACATGCATTGGCAACCCTTCCCCATGCACCCTGGAGGAGGACAGCAGTCCATAGGTTGCTCAATTCTCCTCCTCCCCGGCCAACCCCTGACATCCCGAGCTCGTTCCTCAACCCGAGTTGCCGGTGTGGTGCGAGCAGTGGCATCCAGTGCCTCCACCGTCAGTGCCACTGGGCCAGCATCTTGCCCACTTCTGAGGTAAGACTGACTGGTCTGTGGTTCCCTGCATCTCTTGTGGAGCGGGATCACATGAGCCCTTCTCCAGTCTTCTGGGGCCTCGCCTGTGCTCAGAGACTCACTAAACAGTTCTGGTAATGGCTCTGCTAGTTTCACCCTTAGCTCCTTTAGTACCTTGGGATGTATGCCATCAGGTCCCATTGCCTTGTCCACCCTGAGCTTAGTGAGCTCTTGTAGGACCCTTTCTTTTGTGAAGGGACTTGTGCACACCTCCCTCCCCCCTGTGTCCATGGTGCTGAGCTGTGGGCCCTGCCCTGCCTTCTCCTCAGTAAATACTGAGCAGAAGTATCTATTTGGGATATATGCTTTTCCTTGGTCTTCCTCCACACACTCCCCCTTATCCCCTTTAATCTTAGCAATACCCCCTCTGGACTTTCTCCTTTCACTAGTGTATCTATAGAAAGTCATGTCCCCTTCTTTTACTGTTCATGCTGGTGTTTCCTCGGTTTGGGCCTTTGCCTGCCTTACTGCTTTCTGCTTCCCTTAGGAAAGTTTGGTATGCCTCCCTATCTTTGTCCCACTGCGTTCCCTTATATTTACTGAAGGCCAGCCTTTTAGCTCTGACCTTTTCTGCTACTGTTTTTGAGAACCAAAGTGGTTTCCTCCTTCTTTTGCTCTTGCTTTTCTCCCTAACACAATAGGATGTTGCTTCAAGTATTACATCCTTAATGCTTGCCCACTTTATCTGTACCCCCTCACCTGTATTTCTTCTTGCCAGGGCTAGCTTAACTTTGTCGACCATCTTATCAAAGTCAGCTCCTCTGAAGTCCCATACTTTTGCCTTGGAATGGGATGATTTAGTTCTAGTGGCCAAACTGAACCATACCATGTGATGGTGACCTTCTACCTGGAGATCTGTGATCCTTTCCCCGTTAGTCAGTACTAAATCTAGGATAGCCCTGTCTCTTGTGGGTTGTTGTACCAGTTGTTTGAGTCCTTCCCCCTGCAGGGAATCCACTATGTGTCTAATTCTGGCAGATGTTCCTGCTGGTATTGACCAATCTGTATCTGGCATGTTGCAGTCTCCCATTATCAGAACCTCCCCCTTTGCTGTTATGTTTTGTGTATCTTCTAACAGTAATGTGCCTATGTCCTCTCCCTGGTCTGGAGGCCTATTGACAACCTCATTCCACATGGCTGTCCCATTTCCTGTTTCCAGGGTGACCCACAGTTCTTCTGGCTCCTTATGTGTATTCTAAATTTCTGTAGCTTTGATATTTTCATTGACATAAAGGGCCACTCCCTTCCCCCGTTTTTGCACCTCGGTCTCTTCTGAACAGTACATAGCCAGGTACTGAAGTCTTCCAAGTGTGGTTACTGGTGAGCCATGTCTCGCTAATGGCTACTATGTCCAGTTTAGCCTCTGTCATTGTTGACTGCAGGTCTGGGATCTTGTTTCCCAGACTGCAGGCATTTGTGTACATGACTTTCCATTGGCCAGATTTCAGTGCATTAGTTGTTGGGTGAGGTCCAGCATTTCCCCTGCTCATCGTATGGGGAGATTGATCTTTTTACTTACCTGGTGATGCAAATGAATGACAAACATGCTGAACTCCGGTTTGATCACTAGCTGAGGGGGGAGGGGTGTTTGTGCCATTCGATGTATCGGGTGCTGCACCCCTCTCCCCATTTGCTAGTTTAAATATTCTGCAAAGACATCAAACTTCTGCCCAATGCACTGACTCCCTCCTTAGTCAGATGCAATCCATCAAATTTAAAGAACTTTCACTCCCAAAACTGCTGCCAGATATCTACATATTTGTGTCCTTTTTCCTGGCACCAGCCCTTGAGCCACATATTTAGCTCCCTTATCTCCCCTTCTCTGACCTTCTGTCTGTCTGCCCCCTCTCCCAGACTGGCCAGATCTCAGAGAAGGCGATGCCAGACAAAATGGATGACAGTTTGTCTCCCAGCCTGGTCAGGTGTTCCTTGTTCTCCACAACTGTCCAGCTGGCAAGATCATTAGTCTCTATGTGTACCAGGACGTAGATGTTTTCTCCTGCTTCCTGCATGATTTTAGAGATGCAGTCAGTGTCTCTTCATGCTGATGTACCTGGGAGACAGCTGACCATTACCCCTGGCTGGAGGTAGGTATCAACTTCCTGAATCATGGAGTCTCCTATGATTAGAAGTATTTTGAATTTCCTTTTTGCTTTTTTTTTTGTTTTGGTCCCTGTTTTGTGTGAGTTTTGTAGTGCTAGCTCCTGTGCGACAATGTGCGGCAGTGTCCTGCTCTGCAGTGTCCTCTACCCCTTTGTTTGATTTCGGAGATGGAGGCAGATACCTGTTTGTAGTTTTTATATGGTTTGTGGAGGTGATACATTGAAGAACATTGAGTAATGGGGCACCTGATTTGCCCCTCCTAACCACCTGCCAACCTCCTGGACCAACTAGCCTCTGCGGTCGAAGTGCTTCAGTTGGATGTTGGGGAAATGGCAGGTAGTTCTTATAATATTTCCTCCTGAATATGTGATTTGAGGCACGCAATCTCTGCCCGTGCTGCCTGGAGCTGAGCCCTTAGATCTCCAATGGTCCAACATGTAGGACAAAGCTCTAAATCCTACATAACTGCTCTTTTGAAAAGTGTCCCACAGTACCTGCAGTTAATAATATCCATTCCAGTTGAGTTGTTGAGTTTATAACCTGGTCCAAGTAACTAGAAGGAGGAAAATGAAAGCAAAACTTTAATTTTTTTTGTACAACTTGTTATAACAAGTTCAATTGCTTGTGCCCCTGTAAGTGAGGTCACTGTGTGGATACCCATATGATCCTCCCCTTCCTGCTTTGCTACAGGAAATGTCACAACTGTGCTACTCTATAAAAGGAGTGTAGCATGGGGTGGTTGGGGATGAGGTGGGTGGCTGGGCCCTTCCCCTGCAGAAAAAGAAGAACCACGGATGAAAGATAAGAGCAGACACAATCAACCAAACAACAAATGCCGTAGCCCTGAAAGCTTAGCCTAATGATACTTAAAACTGTAAACTTTGTAAGTACCACCTGTAATAATTTCACAGAAGATATACCCTGCAAAAAACACTTTGCTACAGAGAAAAATAAAGCAGTAACAGAAGATATACCTTGCAAAAACAGTTTGAATCAGAGAAGATTACAGTAGTAATCTTTAAGCACAAAACAGTAACAAACATGTAGGCACACCCTGTAATAATGCAGCAGAAGCTATACCCTGCAACAACAATTTGAATCAAAGAAGATTGCAGCAGTAAAATGTAAACACAAAACAGTAACAAACCCATGTGAGCACAAAAGGAAATAATAACACACAGTAAATCTGCCTAGCCAAAAGAAGTCTCAATCTTTTTCCTTGCTCTGATAATGCTGTTCCTTGCTCTGTCCTTACAAGCAAACCTAGAAGAAAAGAGCTCAGGTGAATCTAGGTGCCTTTGCCAGCAAATCTAGTCTTCCACCTCAAAAACACTAACTAACCTGACCTTTTAACTCTTCCTTCTGTTGGAAGTTACCAAGACTTTGTCAGCTCCACCACCCAATTACATTCCCAATCCCCTGAAAGAGCTGTGGGAGGAAAGCAATTAGCTCCTTTAGTGTGAGAAGGAGACTGCAACACCTTTGAGACCAAACAGAAAACATTTCAGCAAAAAAATAAAATAGTAGCAAACAGTAATTTTGCTTAGCCTAATGATAGATAAAAAAGCACAAAAATGTAAGCACCACCTGTAACAATTTCACAGAAGATATACCCTGCAGAAAACACTTTGTTACAGAGAAAAATAAAGCAGTAACAGAAGATATACCTAGCAAAAAACAATTTGAATCAGAGAAGATTACAGCAGTAATCTGTAAGCACAAAACAGTAACAAACATGTAGGCACACACTCTATAATAATGCAGCAGAAAGCATACCCTGCAACAGCAATTTATTTATTTATTTATTTATTTATTATGTATTTATTAAATTTTGATAACCGGGTAAGCCCACTGGGCCCTGAAGGTCCCTTTTTCAGGGGTGACCCGGGGAATTACATGAAATAATACATGGGGTAGCATACAGCACAGGTACATTACACTAGTTGAATCAGAGAAGATTGTAGCAGTAAAATGTAAGCACAAAACAGTAACAAACCCTGTGAGCACAAAAGAAAATAATAACACACAGTAAATCTGCCTAGCCAAAAGAAGCTTTAATCTCTGATAATGTTGTTCCTTGCTCTGTCCTTACAAGCAAACCTAGAAGAAAAGAGCTCGGGTGAAGCTAGGTGCCTTTGCCAGTAAACCTAGTCTTCTACCATTGTGAATAGCAACAAGAAGTGTGCCTCACAGGGGCGGTAGTGGTGGAGTAAGATTTCCTGAAGCCAGAGTGGAAGGGAGTGAAGAAGGAGAAGTCTTCGAGAAAAGGAAGAGTTGGGAAAGGATGAGGTGTTCCTGAAGTATAGCCATAGTAGTTGCAGGGAGGGGGTGATCTCCCCGTTTTGGAAGGGAGATAACCATGGCCTACTTCCATAAATCAGGGACTGAGGAAAGTAACAAGGAATGATTGAGAAGGTGGGTGATTGGAAGAGCAATGGCTAAGGCAGAGACAGAGAGAGAGAGAGAGAGAGAGAGTGAGAGAGAGACAAGAGTTTGGAGTCAAGGTCATCAGGATTCCATCCTTTGTGTCAGTTGAGGCAAAGGAGGTTGAAGGTTTAGCAAGCTCAGTCCTGGCAAATACACAGATATTTCATCACATTTCTTATGCATCTTTCTTATTTTTTATTTTAAATGTTTACAGGATTGTACCTGGTATTTGGCCAAAATAAAAAGCAAAAAGTTATAGTACTAGTGCACCCCCCCCCACACACACACATATACATACACATACACAGTTACTTCAAAACCTGCAATTCATTTTAATCAATTCAATGTTCTTGATTTTCATTCCATCATTTTAACATCTTGGTCTCATCATTCGGCCAAATCATGATAAGCCTGATTACTAATGAAAAAGTGACCCACTCATCAGTCAAGAAACTACACTGCAAATTTTAACAGAGGAGGACAGCAAGGGTAATTCACAGCATAATAGATAGGTTGTATGCATTTGCCCTGAGTAATATAGTGGCCATATGGAAGCTGTTAACACAGTAGGCTCTACCCAGGAGGGAGGCTTTCGGGGGGGAGGTGCACTAAATTCAGTATAGGGAAGGGAACCAGGGAGAGTAGAAGTACAGAAGCTATACACAGATATAGGAAGTAAGCTAATAGCCAGGATTATACACAGGAGGGGTGTCAATACTAGTGCTGTGAGGGGACTGAGCAGCACCCAGATATGGAGGACAATATATGTACTGTAGCTCAACAGGAAGTGGTAACAGGAAGGCAATAAGGTTGTGCAGTAGTATAGCCAACAATAGACAGTGTGATATGAACAGTAAATTAAAGGGCTGAAGTATTGTAACTTAACTACAGCACAAAAAAAAGGATGTTAACTACCAGCAGGTAGAATAAATTAGCAGTACATTAATGAACTGATAACAGACACATATCTAAAGCATGAAAATAACACTAAAATGCAGCAGGCAGAGTAATTTGTAGTACATTAGCTATCACATGAATATTCACTAAAATGCAGCAAGCAGAGTAATTAGCAATATATTAGTTATGGCATGAAAGTGCAGTCAACTAAATAAGGACAGTAAAGTAGAAGTCTAGCTGTCTAGCCAAGGCCACAACAGGGAGGTAGCACTGCCCAGCAGCAGTCTATGAGAAGTAAGGCAAACAGGATGCAGCTTCACAATAAAACTCATGGAGACTCACTTGAAATGGGCAAAATGGTTGGCCACCAGCTGCCTTAATGGCTGACTCCCAGGCAGACTCCTTAGTTGCCCTTGTATTGCACTTCTTCACACTGAGGACCACAGCATGGAGGACCACTTGGGACTGGCAGCTGTTGAGCAGGGAAGCCCCACCCACGAAGTCCATTGGAGCCACCCAACCGACTCTTGGTGGTGGTTGTGTTGTTAGGCTCCTGGTAGCTCATTTGGGGTTGGTACATCAATTCCAAGCAGAGAGGAAGGTCGTGACTTGGAAGAACCCCCCCCCCACTCCTGTGACCCAAATGCAGCTCCTGGTGCTGGAACAGCTGGTGAGAAGGAATGGTGAATGAGCATTGCAAGTTTAAATCTGAGCAGGCTTTCCTAGCCCCACCCACAATGTCCATTGGAGCAGCCTGAATGGCTTCTGGTGACAGACATGTTGGGCTCCAGGTAGCTCTTTTGTGGCTGGTGCAGTGATTCTGTGCTGGGGGAGGGTCATGACTTGCAGGACCCCACTCACGACCCAGATGCAGCTCTTGGTGCTGGAGCAGGGGGATAAAACTAAATAAAAAAAATTAAAAAAATAATAATGATCCCTGGTGTTCAGTGGTTCCCTCCTCCCTCAGCCAGTCCCTAGCTAGGCAGTCCTTGGAATCAAATATCACCAGGCAATCCTTTGCATCAAATACCTCTCCCTCCTGCAGCGTTCCTCAGGTGAAACAGTTCCCGACAACTAGTGGTACCTCCCAACCCAGCCCCAAGAAAATATGCCCTGATGTCCAGTGGTGCCCACCCTTACCCATCCCCAAGACACAAATTCACTGGGTCCAGTGCTAACTCACCACAATTACAAAGCAATTAAAGAGCAAATCCCCCCTCATCCCAGATAGTGGCCAGCACAAACCCTTAACTCACCTCTGTGGCTGGCTGCAACTAAAATTCATTGGAAATGCAGTTTACTAACTACACACACAGTAGTAATGGTATTAGAAACCGAGATTTATGAAATCATATACACTGTTCACATGTATTTAGTAAATTTGCATTTGCAATTTATTCAGACAGTGCCCAGCTGCAGAGGTGAGTGGAAAGTTTGTGTGAGTCAGTATCTTATGGGTGTTAGGTCACCACAGAGCCACCTGGGATGGGCTCCTGGTGGCCACTTTTATTGTGTAGGAAGGATTTGGGGATAGGAACCAGCATGCCACTGAAGATAGGTAGCCACATATTTTTTTTTTGTCCCGGACCCCCTTTGTTCCATTCCAGGTTGAGGCTCAGCCAGTACCCCACATGCCACTCCCCCATGCCCAAGCTTGCACCCCTGGCAGGGACCACCGGGCCAGTGCACCTTCCCCAAGGACAATGATCTCTTAGCCCTGGCTTGACCCCAAGGGTGGGGCCATGAGAGCGGGACCTCCCTGTGGGTACAGGCGGCAGTAGGAGTGGCGACTGAGGCAGGGCGTCACTGATGGGGGCCGGATTTTTGTGGATGCTATTCCCTGGGGGCAGGACATGCAATGACTTCAACGGGCATGTCTGACACCTATCGTGCCTCCCACAACATTCAGCGCCAGTCTGCGTGGACCTCCCAGCCTACGCTGAGGACCACTGATGTGCCAGACACTCACGCCCTCCCAGAGAAGGAGAGCTGCCACTTGGGTGCTCAATCCTTCTCTGCCCAGCTGGCCCTTCCACTTTCTGGTCCATTCCTGAACCCGGGATGTCAGCGTCGCAAGTGGACATCTTGCTGCTGTGCCGGCGGGCTGGCCCACATTTTTTGTTTTATGTATTTAAGGATTTTCTGACACCATGGTAGTCTCTTGGTGTTGGAAGAGGGGTCAGGGGCTTCAGTGGCCACCAGAGATTGGCTCTCAATTGCCATATCAATTTTTTTAATTATTTAATAATTGCCTCTCACAGGAGTGGGCTCCTGGTGTTGAAAAAGTGATGGGAGGGAATCAGCTGTCATAGAGGATGAGTTCCTGGTAGCAGTATTCATTATACTTTCTAGTTGCTTCCCAGTATTGTAATCAAGGTCTGGAGGGTGACAATACTAGTAGTAACAATATGTCTGCAAATGTGGGAACACATTTTAACTTCCTGGTTATGATGTACAAGCACTGTTTAAGCAGCAGTGAGAGGAGTGAAACCCCAATTTCATTATGGTGTGTGACAATTCTGTATAAAAAATATTTTTTTTTTATCTATGCATGCATGGCAATCAGCTTTTCATTATACTTATAACTTATTTATTTTAATGTTATTTACATTCCTTAACTACCCCAAGAACTGAATAATCTTGTGACAGAATATAATGAACCAGAAAGTTTTAGGTTTCAAGTCCATTTTTAGATTTTGGTGTTCAAAAAGTATCTTAAAATCAAAGATTTCAGTGTGATCACACCACACTGTTTTACTATAAAGTACTACAAAATTTTTGAGAGCGAGAATGCAGAAACAGAATACCCTATAATCTCCACTCAAATGGTGCCCAGTACACACTGATTCAGCTTAGTCAGCTTGTCACTCTGCCATTCATCGCTCTGCAGCTCACCTCACACTTTCACAAGCATCTCTCACCAGTTGTAATCCAAATTTAAAATGCTTTAAAAAAATTAAAAAAAAATTCCCCCAAAAGGTTTTCAAACAAACCGTCACCATAACACACCTTCAGAACACCTTCACATCACATGATGTCATGCTGGAATGGAACAGTATCATTTTTCTCTGTTACTTGGTGGGGGGAACTAAACCAAAAATGAATAAATAAATAAAACCTTGCTTAAACATTTTCTAGAGTATTAATGTGATCAGGTGTCGGTATAGGGTTTGTTGTTGTTTAGTGCCCGGTGCCTCCATTTTGTAACCCACGGCCTGGCTAGCCTGGGTTCAGGGAGAAAACATTCGCTTGGCATCAGGGCTAGGTTTGAACCTCTGGACAGGGGCACCCAAGTAATTCCGGATACAGGAAGCAAGAACTGAGAATGTCCAAACCAGGAGTGGGATTCTAAAGTGGGGCCTTTATTCACTTCAACACAAGAATACAAAGCAAGATGGACCCCCACAGGGCTGCACTCACTTGTTATGCAGTTCTATAGAGGTCAGAACACATCTTCTTCATCATCACAACAACCCTCAGGTTCTGAGCACACTAGGCTCTCAGCCCGAACTGGTACTCTCTCTCTCTCTTTCTTGGATTCCCTGGCATGGCCCTCGGCCAGCACTGGTACACACTTTCCATATGTCATGGACATTTCTGCTGGTGGCTCCCTCAACCACCCATGAGCACTTCCTAGCTCTAAGGGAAAAATACACATCCTTAATCCCACATCTGGGTACTTTCTGCAGACACTGGCCAAGTGCCTAGGAGAAAGCTATAGGTGCCCAAAGTGAATCTGTGGAGGTAAATCTGGTTACTCCATATGGGGGTGTCTCCCACCTCTTGTCCCCAAATCCATACCCGGCCATTCATTTGGAGTCAACACCTTTCCTTTGAACTCTGTGTTTGTAGAATGCTATCTTGAAATGTATCACATTTAACATTCTGCTTTCTAGATAACTGGTGTCCTGACTTGCAGCATTCTCTAAGTGGCTATGTCCATCCCTGTAGACCCCCATTGGTTAGATGCATTTCAAGTCATACACATAACTTAAAGTATTGTACTTGGCTGTCCTTTCCTGACCCACAGTAGCAGATACTTTACACAACTGTTTCAGTGAAAACATAGGCTCTCTGGCAGAGCAGACTCACCATGGTTCACAGGTGCCCCAGGGCTTCTCTCACAGGAAAAACACACTTCTGGTGCCTCAGTACAAATCTTCTCATCAGGCAGCTTTTCTTTTTCCAGCAGGGCCAGGGGATTGCCCCTGAAAAGCTGGTCTTGTTCTCCCCCCCATCCCTCACAGGGATGGGGCAATGGAACAAACCGGGGAACGGTCTCAACCACTTCTATTAGTTCTTCTGTGTCCTTCTCTAGGGCGAGAACACATACCCTCTTCCTGCGGTAGCTCTATTATAGAGCTGGGCTCTGAGGGTCTGCCAAATGCAGTGCAGTGCACCTCTTCCCTCCACTGAGTCTCCCACTAGACTACAACTGACTGCCTTTAAAAACCTCAACCTTCTAACCTAACTCCCAGCTGCAACATTCCACTGTGGCTTATGCTGCTGCGAGAATTCTATATGATGTCATTTCTCCAGCTCAGCTGAGACTGAGGACAGAGTGAGACAGTGTGAAACCCATTTAACTAGTGTCTCACAGGCTGCCTTTCCCTGCCTGCCACTAGATCCACAGTAAATGGGATTCTAGTAACCCTGGGTGACAGGGGGGTTACACTAATGTGTTTTTTTTAATGCAAAAATCTAGTAGTACTTCATAATATTTTTATACTAAATGAAGACCTTACAGTGTCTTACCAAAAAACAAGCATTTGTCAATTCCGAATGTTGTCTTCCTGGCATTGGCATTGGTAGTGCAGGCGTTAGAGAGATGCATAATAAGAATGGCAGTGAAGTATAGACCCGACGTCAACCCAACAACACCCTGCAGAGAGTGACAGGCATTGGGGTGTGATTTTGGGTCGTTGGCCTAATGTTCATGCCATTTCACCTAACCCTACCCTGCAGACTCTGACAAGTGTCGTGTTGTGCCTAGGGGTCATTGGGCCTTATGCTCACCCCATTTCATAAGGAAGTATGTTGAGATGGGTGCAGCATAGGAGAATGGGGTGGACTTTGGGGCTGAAGAGTCCAAGGCATACCTGGATGGCTGTCAGTGGCTGCAGGGTGGAGCTGGGGGTGCAATGGCATGAGCATTACAACCAACAATCCAAAGGCACACCCTGAGGCCTGTTGGTCTGTACAGGGTGAGATGTTATGGTTAGAAACCCTAACACCCTGGGCGTTTATTGGTATTTGCACTCCAAATTTTAAACATAGCCTTTTTGTGACCCCTCCTCATGAAAGCATGTGGGACTTCTGCTCATGAATAGTGTCGCTGTGATTTTGTTAATGTGTCCTGAACATTGATTTCCCAAAGTGACCACGCCATTCTGCACCACATAAAAATATCAGCTGCACCATTCATAAGGAACTGTGAAGAGATGGCAATGTTGAAAATCAGGAGTGAAAATATTTAAAATTCTCGAAGTTACTAGCGTGCACGAAAACTGTGCACAACACGCTGGTAACAGTCTTTTCTCAAAATTCTTTCACCAAATGTTTAACATAAGCATTTTGGGACCTCTGCTCATGAACAGTGGCAGTATGATTTTCTTAATCTGTCCCAGACTTTGATTTCCCACAGCAACTGCGCCATTGTGCAAAACCACATTTTGGGCAGGATGTGAAAAATGATAGCCGTATTGTTCATAAGAAGGTGTGCAAAAATGGCAATGTCGAACATCTGGAGTGAAAATATTAAAAATTCTCAAACCTACGACTGTGCAACACATGCTTGTAACAGTCATTTTGTGGAATTTTTTTTCACCAACTGTTTAACATAGGCATTTTGGGACCTCTGTTTATGAAGTGTTACTGTTTCGGGCAGGATTTGAAAAATGACAGCTGTACTGTTAGTAAGGAGGTGTGAAAAAATGGCAATGTTGAAAATCTGGAGTAAAAATATAAAAAATTCTTGAAGTTACAAGCGTGTGTGAAAATTGCACAATGCACGCTCATAACAGTCATTTTTTGGAATTTGTTCACAAAATTTTCAACATAGGGATTTTGGGATCTCTGCTCATGAACAGTGTGACTGAGATTTTTTAATATGTCCCAAACATTGTTTTCCTACAGCGACTCTGCCACTGTGCGCCAGATGTGCGAAAACACATTTTGGGCAGGATGTGGAAAATGACAGCTGCACTGTTCTTAAGGAGGCATGAAAAAATGTCAATGTTGAAAATCTGGAGTCAAAATATAAAAAATCTTCGAAATTACAAGCGTGCATGGAAACTGCACAACGCACACTGGTAACACTGTCATTTTTGGAATTTTTTTGCCAAATTTGTAACATAGGCTTTTTGGGACCTCTGCTCATGAACAGAGTTACTGTGACTTTCTTACTCTGTCCTGAACATTGTTTTGCTGTATTTGACAGAGGAGAACTTTGGTTTCAGAGCAAGAAACAGCAGTCTGGAGCTACAGATTTTTTATTGATAAATCACTTCTATCTCAGCAGGATTCAGTACTTGTTTGGATTAAGCAAACAGATATTTTATTAGAAGAAGGGGGCCTCATTTAAGTAAAAAAAAGAAGAAAGTCACTGTGTGTTTCTCTGAGGAAGGGGACTGTATCAGCTTAATTTACTGAGTCAGAGCAGGGGGTGAATCTAATTGGGGGTGTGGCTTAGCAGCTTAGGAGTACAAAAGCAGGTGTCTCCAATTGCAGCTTCCTGCTGTCTTTGACAAAGGAGAACTTTGGTTTTAGAGCAAGAAACAGCAAGAAACAGCAGTCTAGAACTACAGATTTTTTACTGATAAATCACTTCTATCTCAGCAGGAGTCAGTACCTGTTTGGATTAAGCAGCAAGATACTTTATTAGAAGAAGGGGTCTCATTAAAGTAAAAAAAAGAAGAAAGTCATTGTGTCTTTCTCTGAGAAAGGGGACTGTATCAGCTTAATTTACTGAGTCAGAGCAGAGGGTGACTCTGATTGGGGTGTGGCTTAGCAGTTTAGGAGTACAAAAGCAGGTGTCTCCTATTGCAACTTCCTGCTGTCTTTGACAGAGGATAACTTTGGTTGAAGAGCAAGAAACAGCAGTCTAGAACTACAGGTTTTTTACTGATAAATCACTTCTATCTCAGCAGGAGTCAGTGCCTGTTTGGATTAAGCAAACAGATACTTTATTAGAAGAAGGGAGTCTCATTTAAGTAAAAAAGGAAGAAAGTCACTGTGTGTCTCTCTGAGGAAGGGGACTGTATCAACTTAATTTACTGAGTCAGAGCAGAGGGTGAATCTAATTGGAGGTGTGGCTTAGTAGTTTAGGAGTTCAAAAGTAGGTGTCTCCAATTGCAACTTCCTGCTGTCTTGGACAGAGAAGAACTTAGGTTTCAGAGCAAGAAACAGCAGTCTAGAACCACAGATGTTTTACTAATTGCCCTCCTTCCCATCCAAAGCCAGTTCTAGTTGTATAGCCACTGGATTTGACTGACAACAGGAACTTCCTATTTGACAGTAGGAAGTGAAGGATCACTGAGACACATTAGTTTCATCAACCTTGAAGAAACCTAAAAAGTAAATCTTTCTCCCCCCATCCCCTGGCTGCTGGAGGTCTGAATCCAAGCACGGAAGAAGGAGAATACTGAGGACTACAGGAAGTTCCTGTCCCAGAACAGAAAGGGCAAGAGTTGTAAGGGCACATAGGCAGTAGGAAGGTAAGTGTAAAAATACATAGAGGGAGGAGACAGTAAGCATACAAAGCAACAGGAGAGGGGACACAAAATAAGTCAGATGGGAGTGGTGCAGTGCAATGGCTGTGGGGCAGCAGTGTTCCAGGAGACATTCTGGAGGCTGCAATGCTGCCCTATTTGCAGGCACCTCTCTGGTCTGAGGGAGGAGGTTGCCCATCCCCTGGCTGACCTGGCTAGGATTTGTGAAACCTCTTCCCCCATCCAGGGACTACCAGGGCCACCACCGTTACCTCACAGGTTGCCAAGAAAGAGGAGCGGTTGGACCAAGGTGGGCTCAGGGAGGGAGAGGGTGGTGGAACAGAGGTGCATCCCTCCAGTTGTACCTCTCCAAAATTCATATGCTGTTCTGGCAAAGAGTGGTTCCTCCATGGAGGCATCTGCAGTGGAGACCAAGGAGGATGCTGGGATCCTCCACAAAGGAGACCCACAGGAGGGTGGCACAAGACCCCACAGGAGAAGGAAACAACTCCTGGTGGGGCACTCAATCATTGGGGGGTAGAAGTGGGGGATGAAGGGGATAGGCAGGTAAGGTGCCTGCCTGGTGCCATGGCTCAGAGGGACAGGAAGAGAATCCTCAGGATCATGGGAGCAGCTGCACGAGGGAGGGAGCTGGATGTTATTGTCCACCTAGGAACAAATGACCTGGCTGTGAATGGGATCAGAGTGGTGCAAGAGGAGTTTGTGGAGCTGGGAAGGGGCCTTAGACAGGTAGCATGTATGGTAACCTTCTCGGAGATGCTGCCCGTTTATGGCAAGGATGATGCTGGGGTATTCCGCACCATGGGATTCAATGAGTTGTTGAAAAACTGGTGTGGAGCTCAGGGTTTTGGCTTCATTGGGGACTGGGGAGCCACCTGGAGGGATGCAGGCTTATACTGGTGTGATGGTCGGCATCTGTCCATGGGGGCAACCAGGATCCTAGGTGACAGGTTTAAATGCTTCATTGGCAAGCATTTAAACTAGCCAAGGAAGGAGGCACTGAAAAGGAGCAGGGAAATCCCAGCATCCCCCCACAAAACACAGTAGCTAGAGAGGTAAACACCAAGGTAGAGAAGTCAGTAGGGAACAGGTCAGGGATAAATGCAGAAAAAGGCACTGAGGGCAGGGATGGGGATAAAAGGGGTAAGGCAATAAAAAATAAATGGAAAGTGATGAGTACCAATGCCCGCAGTCTGTGCAACAAACTCCTTGAACTAGTGACCTTGATGGAAGAGGAATGCCTGGATATTGTGGCAGTCACTGAAACATGGTACACAGAGAACCATGACTGGAAGTCAACATACCAGGATACACAGTCTACAGGAGGGACAGGGTGGGTAAAAGAGGAGGAGGAGTAGCTCTCTCTATAAGGGAAGGGATTAAAGCAACAGAACTAAAGAGCAAACAGGAAGTTGATGAATTACTATGGGTCACCCTGGAGACAGGAAATGGCACCACAATCCACATGGGGGTTGTGTACAGACTCCCATCTCAGGGGGAGGAAGTGGACAAGGAAATGATAGAAGGCATCCTTAAAATGGCAGAAAAAGGGGAGATATTGTTGATGGGGGACCTGAATATGCCAGATGTTAACTGGAGTACCTTTGCTGCAGGCACATCCAAGAGCAGGGTCATTCTTGATGCCCTACAGGGGGCATGCCTCAGACAGCTAGTGTTGGAACCCACTCAGGAGGGAGCAATCTTAGACCTGGTACTCTCAAATGGGGAAGGAGTAAGGATTTCAGATTAAGAAGTGGGTAGCCATCTGGGAACAAGTGACCACCAAACAGTGTGGTTCACAATAAACGCAGCCATAGAGTCAAGCCATATAAAAACAAGATTATTGGACCTTAGGAAGGCTGACTTTGGGAAAATGAGAGAGTGCTTCAGAAAAGCCCTAGCAAACGAGCAAGAAGGAGGGGTGGAGGAACAATGGGGAATAATCAAACCAGCCATCGCAGAGGCAACAAGCCTTTGTGTGAAGCAACTCAACATAACAAAATGAAGGAAAAAAACACTATGGTTCTCAAAAGAGGTGGCAGGGATGGTAAAGGAGAAAAGGACTGTATTCAGGAAATATAAGGAAACACAGAAGGAGCAGGACAGAGAACTTTATCAGTTAAAGCAGAAGGAGGCAGGGAAGGCAGTCAGAATAGCAAAGGCACAAACTGAGGAAAAGACAGCCAACTCTGTTGAGAAGGGGGATAAAACCTTTTACAGGTACATTAGGGAGCAAAGAAAGACCTAGGGAGGGATACAGAGACTTAATAAAGGGGATGGAATTGTGGGCAGAGGGTGACAGTGAAAAAGCAGGGATACTGAACGAATATTTCTGTTCAGTATTCACAACGGAAGAGGAGAGGGAGGTACCCAAACCAAACAAGAGAAAAACTCTGAATTGGGGCTCGATGCCAGTCCATTCACAGAAAAAATGGTTTTGAAAGAGCTCTTGAAACTGAGGGTGGACAAAGCAATGGGGCCTGATGGTATTCACCCAAGAATTCTAAAAGAACTAAGGATAGAACTAGTAACACCACTGACTACTCTCTTTAACAAATCATGGGAGGATCGGGTGGTACCTGAGGACTGGAGGAGGGCAAATGTGATTCCACTTCACAAAAGTGGGAGCAGGGCAAAGGCAGGAAACTAAAGACCAGTTAGTTTGACTTCAGTGGTAGGGAAAATGATGAAATCACTTCTGAAGGAAAGAATTGTTGAGTACCTAGAGGCCAGTGGGGCACAGGACCCAAGGCAGCATGGTTTCACAGCAGGAAGGTCATGTCAGACAAACCTAATAGATTTCTTTGACTGGGTAACCAAAGTAGTAGACCAGGGAGGGGCTGTGGATATAGTCTACCTAGATCTTAGCAAGGCATTTGATACAGTTTCACACAAAAGATTAATATACAAGTTAGCCAGCCTTGGAGTGGGCCCCAAGGTGGTAACCTGGATAAAAAAAAAACTGGCTGGACAACAGGATGCAAAGGGTAGTAGTAAACGGAGTCCACAGTGAAGAAAGGAGGGCAACTAGTGGGGTTCCGAAGGGTTTGGTACTGGAACCAGTCCTCTTTAATGTCTTTATAAGTGACATTGGAGAGCACCAGAAAGGAAATGTATGTCTCTTTGCAGATGACACAAAGATCTGCAACAGGGTTAATACAAAAGATGGAGTGGAAAGAGTGAAAAGGGACTTGGCAAGGTTGGAGGAATGGTCAAATATGTGGCAGCTCAGATTCAATGCAACGAAGTGCAAGGTAATGCATCTGGTAAACAAAAACCCATGGGAGGAGTACACAATGGGGGTGAGTTAATAACAACAACAAAAATCGAAAGAGACCTAGGAGTAATTACATCAGATGACCTAAAGGTGGGCAAGCAATGTGAAAAGGCAGTAAGGAGGGCTGGAGGGATACTGGGATGCATAGGGAGAGGCATCAATAGTAGAAAACAGGAAGTTGTTATCCCTCTGTACAGACAGTTAGTGAGACCCCATCTGGAGTACTGCGTGCAATTCTGGAGACCCCATCTCTGCAAAGACATAGACAGAGTGGAGGCTGTTCAAAGGAGGTCAACCAAAATGGTGCAAGGTCTGCACCAGAAGACATACGAGGAGAGACTAAAGCAGCTTAATGTGTATACCATTGAGGAAAAGAGGGAGAGAGGGAGAGAGGGAACATGATAGAAACTTTCAAGTATCTCAAGGGAATTAGCAAAGTACAAGAGGGTAGTATCTTTCAGAAGAAGAGATGTGCAAGAACAAGGGGGCACAATTTGAAGATCGAGGGGGGACGGCTCAGAGGTAATGTTAGAAAGTACAGTATTTTTTCACAGAGAGGGTTGTGGATGCATGGAACAGCCTTCCTGAGGAGGTTTTTGAGTCCGGAACAGTGGAAGAATTCAAGAATGCATGGGACAGGCATAAGGCAATTCTGGTGGGGGGTAGGAGGAAGTAAGCTGTTGATTAACTAGAATCTGCAGCTTATCCATCATGTAGGGAAATGGGCAGACTAGGTGGGCCAAGCGGTCCTCATCTGCTGTCAAATTCTATGTTTCTATGTTTCCTACAGTGACTGCACCACTGTGTGCCAGATGTGCGAAAACACGTTTCGGACAGGATATGGAAAATGACAGCTGCACTGTTCATAAGGAGGTGTGAAAAAGTGGCAATGCTGAAAATCTGGAGTAAAAATATTAAAAATTCTCGAAGTTACAAAGGTGCATGGAAACTGTGCAATGCATGCTGGTAACACAGTCATTTTTGGGAACTTTTTCACCAAATTTGCAACATAGGCTTTTAGGGAGCCCACCTCTTGTACAGTCACACTGTCGTTTTGTTAATCAGTCCCAAAAGGTGATTCCACAAAGTGACCGTGAAATCACCTTTCGGGACTGATTAATGAGAGGACAGGGACTGAATTCATAAGGCGGGGTCCCAAGAGCCCCATGTTAAACATTTGGTGCCAAAATTCATAAAAATGGCTGAGATATGCACCAAAGTTGAAAAAAAACCATTTATGCCATTATACAGCTTATCGGCATTTCTTCCATTCGTGGTCAGCTTTAAAGAGTGCAAACGTGTTCCCGGTCCACCCGAAGATTGTCGCACTAGGCTCCAGAGGTAAGTGTGGGGTGAGGGGTGAGGGGGTGTGGGTTAGGTGGGGTGTGCAGAGGGTGGCTGTGAGCTGGGGAAGGGGACAAGATGGTGAGGGACCTTTCCTTTGTTTCTGGTAACAAAAATGTAAAAATTCACCGCAGAACATTTTCTTTTTTTTTTTGTACAAGTTTGGCCACACTGAGGTGGGCTCCCAGTGTGGCACATTTCTTTGGGGAGAGGGGCATGTTAACAACACTGGAGTGCTCTCCCAGTGTGGCACACAATCAGGTTGGGACAGCGGCAGGAAAATGGGAAGGGGGGTTAACATGCCGACATGGGGATTGGGCACCCCTGTCTGCAAGCATATCTGTGTTTGGAGGCATGATCCTGGGGGGGGATTGGGCACCCCCTCAACAGACCACATCAGTAAAGGGGTCACATATGTAAACAGGGGAAGTGGGCACCCCCCACGTCAGCTTCCTAGGGACTGTGAGCAGCAGGCAGCGGGTGGTGAGCCACTGCCCATCATGTTTATTGAAATGTTACACCAGGCAAGGCACACCCTGCAATGAGATGTCGCTCCCTCATTGCAGCGGCTAAAACATTTCAAGTTGGTGTCACATTTTGAACTGCTGTCATAGACAGCATGCAATCTAATTTGTGCCATGGAGCCCAGCCCTAAAAAGCAGTGGTGCCACTGGACACAACACGAACGCGCCTCCAAAACCTACTCTTCCACTTCAAGCAACCCCAATATGTTGTCTGCACTGCACGCACAGGACAACATAATAATATTATCTCATAGTGTTTGGGCTAACAGAAACTCTCAGCTTCACTTTGTTGTCCTCTAACCCAAACAGCACAAGATAATGTTAGTATTTAGTAACAGACATTGTCAACTCGGACTAGCCCCCCTCCCCCTTTTTTCGGTTTCTCAGTCCTTCCTCCTAGAACTTGGATAGGGATATCTATTACCACTATGCTTGCTTCACTATCTGCATCTTGCACTTTCGCCCTGCCCTATCCCTAGTGCTGATTCACAACTCCACCCCACCCTCCTTTTTCTTTTCATCTTCCTAGTTACCTCCCTCTTCCAAACCAGACCTTCCAAGCAACCTTAGCACTTACTATGAATTTACTCACCTTGCCTCTCACCCTCCTATGTCTGTCCCTTCCTTCCCTCTACTCCATCCAATACCCCTCTCACTACACTCCTGCTGCATCCCTACTATTCATTTTGATCTGCCTCCTCCCCCTTTTCCACCCCCACCTACCCCTCCCTGCACCCTTTCAACCTGTTGTTCTAACTAGGCTTGTACTATGATTCATCACCCTCTCTTCTCCTCACCTCCATCCTGACTCCAACCGTCACCCCACACAAGTTCCCTCTCTCTACTGCCCCCTCCTGTTCCCTCTTGTAAAATGATCTTCATCTCACTTTTCTGCCAGAATTGCTTGCCTTGCAATACTTGGTTGGCTAGCATAATTGCCATTTTGTTTTGTCATTTATTGCCATCTGATCCTGCTATGTTTTTTATGCTGCCTTATTGTTATTACCATGTTAAAAATTCCCACGTGTTACTGTACCATTCACTATTGTTGCTCTTCCTATTGTTTTTGTTCTCACTCTGACGTGGAACCTTTGTAAATGAGCTTTTAGTTCAAAGGTTGTTATTCGAGACAATAATAAATAAGTAAATAAATAAAATAACTACATTTAAACATATAAAATGACTGAATCAACTCTAACAAAAAACAAGATTTAAAGATACTGCCACAAAGGGTGTGCTTGCCCTATCTGCATACACCTCTCTGAACTGATGAAGGAGGTTGCCAGACTCAAGCTGAGTTGACTTGGGTTCAGAGGACCTTCTCCCCACCGAGGTATCACCTAATCCACCACCACTACCTCAGAGGTTACTCAGAAGGAGGAGTGGCTGAACAACAGTGGGTGTGGGGAGGGTAAGGGTGGTGGGGCACAGGCACATCCCGCATTTGGTTCCACTATAAAACTTCTACACATCACTGACTGATTGGGATGTTCCACAGAGGCATCTGAAGTAGTGACTAGGTTGGAAGTGGGGGTCCTCCATAGTCAAGACCCCAAGGGAGGATGGCAGAGGACCGCAGAGGAGGAGGAGGAAGCAAATCATGGTGGGGCACTCCATAGTTAAAGGGATACAGCTGGAGCAGGAAAGGATGAGGAGAGGAAACTTGTGTGCCTTCCCAACATCATGGCTTGCAGGGATGGAAAGAGGATCTGAAAGATCGCTGGGGCAGCAGGAAGGGAGGGAGGGAGGGCTAGACAACATTATCCATCTGGGGACTAATGTTCTAGCTAAGGATGAGCCAGCAATAATGCAGGAGGTGTCCAGAGAATTGGGGAGGGGTCTTAGGCAACGGGCATGATCTGTGACATTCTCGGAAGTGCTACCTGTCTGTCTATGACAGGGGTGAGGACAGGATTCTCTTCACCAGGAACTTCAATGCACATTTGAAGGAATGGTGCAGCGAGGAGGGTTTCATCTTTATTGAGGACAGGGGCACCACCTGGAGGGATAAGGGCCTGTACTGGGGTGATCGCCTGCATCTGTCCAGGAGGGGAACCATGGTTCTCAGTGAACAGTTTAAATGCTACACTGGTGGGTATTTAAACTAAGCCAGTGGGGAGGCAGAATGAGACAGGGATACATAAACTGCCCCCCCCCACAGGCTAACAAGGTCAGCAAGGTGAATCCTGAAGGGATGACATCCCGAAAAGAACCATAACACAAAGGAATCAAGGGCATAGAAGAAAAGAGTGACTGTAAGAAAAATTGTGATAGAAGCAAAGGAGGGCAAATGGGAAATAAAAGAGCAGCACAATCTGGAGAGCCACATGTGGAAAAGCTTGAAATCTAGGCAATAGGATTGCAAACCTTGAGGCCACCATGGCAGAAGTGGACTTGGACATGGTTACAATTACAGAGTCCTGGTGCAATGAAAACCAGGACTGGGATGTATCCGTACCAGGTTATACTCAGTATCCTGTGAGTTTGGCTATCCATAAGTGGGCGCCTACCAAAACGGTGACCCACTTGTGGCGACTGCCCCGACAGTAAGGGTGTAGGGAGGGTGACTGGATGGGGAGGGTTTGTGAACGGCGACAGAATGTTGTGCATGTACATGCACATGGGTGGGAGAGCGAGCATGCCAAGCGAGGGGTGGGAGGGTTTGTGAGGGGTGGTACTGTGGGTTGCCACTGAGCTGATGCTGTGGCATGGTGGGGTGGGTGCTGACCTGGGGTGGTGGGGATGCAGGGTTCAGGTCCAGGCACCAGCAAATTTTGTTGTGTCTGGCCGGAAACATGGATTTTATTTTTTGTCCATGGATGCACCCCCCCAACATGCACCCCCCCTGGAGTTGAAAATCTATAGTAGGGGGGTGCAGGGGGAGCAGCCACACCACGTACAGTAAAAGAAAATTTCACATTGCCAAAATTGAATTTCGGGGATGTGCACTTGCCATAAGGACGATCACCATTCTGCAGTCACCCTTATGACATAGAACTGTTATACTCTGTTCAGAAAAGACAGGGTATGCAAAAAAGGGGGAGTAGTAGCTGCTTATGTTAGGGACAACATGTCTTTTAGAAGAGACATTAAACTGTGGTCCCATCTGCTTGTTCTGGTGGATGTTAAAGATCCTGTGGCACTTCCCGAAAAGGGTAGGGGAATTTGTTTATTTAAAGCAAGTATAATACAGTCAAGCAGAAAGAAAATTAGTACAAATCAAAACATTTCTCATAATAACCCAGTAAACATAAGCAGAAAGGAGAAGGAAAATTAAAGGGGGGGGGAGAATAATCAAAATCATACTAGAAAAGCAAAACAAGGAAATGACAGTAAAACAAACAGTTTAAATAGTTAAAAACCAGGTACAGTTCCTCCAATGCGACCTACAAGCTGATTCTGTAGAGTTATCTTTCTCTGTCTTATCAATGGAAGTTAAATCAGATGACATCTGTGATAAGACGGGCACAGCTGAATAGACTGTTTGCTGCAACAAAAAAGCAAACTGAGCTTGCCACAGACAAAAAAGTGACAAGAAGCAAAAATAAGACTCAATGTGTTAGGATGATATTTGGTTAATGTAAGTGGGTATAATCCCCAAATAAACGCTTCATAGGTAATAGAGGAGAGACACTTATCTCCCCAAGTAGCCACCAAAAGCAAACAAAAAGCTTGTGAAGGACAGTTTAAAAAGAAATGCGTCATGGTCTCCAAGATATTTGGACTAGAAGGACGTGGACACATTCATTCTTCCAGTGCCTTATGCTTGGGTGAGTTTCAAACACCAAGTCTCCCATGGCAAAAAAGCCAGGTCAAAGTGATTCATTTGTCTGTAAGTTGTAAAAACATGTATCTACACCAGCCTCCTGGCCACCTGGTACTTAAGGGATGTCATGATAATGATCCCAAAGGACTGTTAAAGAAAATTTCTTGTTATTATTTACCATAAGAAAGTGGGGCATAATAGTCCACTGTCTCAGTTTGAGAAAGGTCAAAATCGAAAAGACAGAAACACCAAGAGATCTAAAATTCCTTGGAATTAAATAAGAAACTGTAGTCTAAATATCACATAACTTTCACAGCCAAAATTTGAAAATAATATTCCAAGGGAGAAGACCTCCCTGTAATAATGGGAAAATATTCCAATACTGTATATAAACAAACTACAGAAGAATAACACTGGGTGGACCATACGAACCCCACCATAACAGTAATCATGGTAAGTATAAAGCTGCTTAATGGGGTTCAAACTACTTCCCCAAAATCTTGTGAAGAATAAATTATTAATCTTGTCCTCCAAGTGCAATGGAAGTGGAAATACATGAGCTAAGTGCAAAAAAGCAGAAATATAAAAGTTTTCAGCAAATAAACTCTTAAGAGTGAAGGATGCCCACAGTGGTCTCCACTGTTTTATTCCAGTTTAAGGTGGCATCAGTTTGAGCTACCAAAATATAATCCCAATATTTTGATTGGTGTAGTAGAAAGCAATGTCAGCTATACTGTGTACTGGATCATCTCCAGCCAGTGTAATCAATCAAATACGTCAGCTTGCACTGAAATTTAACCATACTCCCAAACTGATTCATATTCTGACATGACAGAAATGATGACAGAGCCATCTACCTCCTCTGTAGTACAAATGCAGACATCATCCGTGTAAGCACAGACTGAGGGCATCATCTGCATGTTTGGGAGCTGAATCCCAGGAATGCCTGGGTGAGTTAAAATTTTCCTAAGAAAGAGGTCCCATATAGGAGGGGACTCAGGGGACAATCCTAATGAACCCCCTTTTGTCCTAAAAAAATACTGCCAGGGACCCCATTAAAATACGACTGACTCCAGGCCTTGCTGTATAACAGACATATCCACCTGATAAATGTCTGAGGGATATGATAGGCCTTTAATACTTGAAACAAATAAAATCGATCAACCTGATCAAAAGCTTTAGTCTGGTCCAAAGAAAGGACAATACCAGAAGTATCAGTATCCTTACAATGGATCAGATATATAACCGTATCCACAACTGAGGACAGTCTTGTTAAAAGAATGGAAGTTAAATTCTTACAGTCTTGTTAAAAGAATGGAAGTTAAATTCTTATGATCAATGTTTAGAAGACTATTTGGTCTCCAGTTTGCCAAATCTGCTTTATCCCTTTTTTTAAACAGTAAGATCGTAATGCCATTGAGTCCAGGAATGAATTGGTACTTAACATATTGTTAAATATGAGAGTTAAGCAAGGCACTAAATAGTCTGCAAATGTCTGGTAAATGTCAACAATCAAATCATCCTGTCCAAGGCAGGAATGCTTATTTAGGGACTTAATAGCCTGTATGAGTTCTTCTTGTGTAACATCTAATGTTAAGGCACCTGTAGCTCCTGAGAAATAATAGGAACATATACTTCCTACAAATAGGTCTCATTCCAGACAGCTGAGGAAGGTGAGCCAAACATATCTTCAAAATAGGATTGTCCTATATTTTGAATCCTGTCAGGAGCTGCATGTAGTGACTGTGTAACCGGGTCTCTAACCACCTCCAAATGTATGATACGGACTCTATCTTTGCAACTCTTAAAATGTCTAAAGCAGGCTTTGTCCCCTGCATTCCATATTGTGCCTCCATTTTAAGGGTATCTGCCCTATGAATATACTTTGATATCCTGACAGTCATTTCCCCAACACCCAGAATTACGACACCACTTGCCTGAAACCCGTTTGCTCGACATTTAGATTTTGCCTGCAGCAGGGTTTCTTTCATGTTTTGGAGGACTTCACCACCGCCGGATGGATTTTATTTTTTGTCCATGGATGCAGCCCCCCAACATGTACCCCCCCCCCCGAGCTGAGAATTTATAGTAGGGGGTTGCGAGGGGAACGGCCACCCTGCATAAAAGAAAATTTCACATGGACTAAATTGAATTTCGGGGATGTACACTCGCCATAAGGATGATCACCGTTCTGCAATCGCCCTTATGACAGAGAACTGTTATACTCTGTTCAGAAAAGACAGGGTATGCAAAAAAGGGGGAGGAGTAGCTGTTTATGTTAGGGACAACAAGTCTTTTAGATGAGACATTAAACTGTGGTCCCATCTGCTTGTTCTGGTGGATGCTAAAGATCCTGTGGCACTTCTCGAAAAGGGTAGGGGAATTTGTTTATTTAAAGCAAGTATAATACAGTCAAGCAGAAAGAAAATTAGTACAAATCAAAACATTTCTCTTAATAAGCCAGTAAACATAAACAGAAAGGAGAAGGAAAATTAAAGGGGGGGGAGACAATCAAAATCATACAAGAAAAGCAAAACAAGGAAATGACAGTAAAACAAACAGTTTAAACCATCAAAAACCATGTACAGTTCCTCCAGTGTGACTTACAAGCTGATTCTGTAGAGTTATCTTTCTCTCTGTTATCAATGGAAGTTAAACCAGATGATATCTGTGATAAGACATGCACAGCTGAATAGACTGTTTGCTGCAACAAAAAAGCAAACTGAGCTTGCCACAGATAAAAAGCGACAAGAAGCAAAAATAAGACTCAGTGTGTTAGGATGATATTTGGTTAATGTAGGTGGGTATAATTCCCAAATAAGTGTTTCAAAGGTAATAGAAGAGAGACACTTATCTCCCCAAGTAGCCACCAAAAGCAAACAAAAAGCTTGCGAAGGACAGTTTAAAAAGAAATGCGTCATGGTCTCCAAGATATTTGGACAAGAAGAACGTGGACACATTCATTCTTCCAGTGCCTTATGCTTGTGTGAGTTTCACACACCAAGTCTCCCATGGCAAAAAAGCCAGGTCAAAGTGATTCATTTGTCTGTAAGTTGTAAAAACATGTATCTACATCAGCCTCCTGGCCACCTGGTACTTGAGGGATGTCATGATAATGATCCCAAAGGACTGTTAAAGAAAATGTCTTATTATTATTTACCATAAGAAAGTAGGGCATAATAGTCCACTGTCTCAATTTGAGAAAGGTCAAAATCGAAAAGACAGAAACACCAAGAGATCTAAAATTCCTTGGAATTAAATAAGGAACTGTAGTCCAAATATCACATAACTTTCACAGCCAAAATTTGAAAATAATATTCCAAGGGAGAAGACCTCCCTGTAATAATGGGAAAATATTCCAATACTGTATATAAACAAACTACAAAAGAATAACACTGGGTGGACCATACGAACCCCGAACCCCACCATAACAGTAATCATGGTAAGTATAAAGCTGCTTAATGGGGTTCAAACTACTTCCCCAAAATCTTGTGAAGAATAAATTATTAATCTTGTCTTCCAAGTGCAATGGAAGTGGAAATACATGAGCTAAGTGCAAAAAAGCAGAAGTATAAAAGTTTTCAGCAAATAAACTCTAAGAGTGAAGGATGCCCACAGTGGTCTCCACTGTTTTATTCCAGTTTAAGGTGGCATCAGTTTGAGCTACCAACATATAATCCCAATATTTTGATTGGTGTAGTAGAAAGCAATGTCAGCTATACTGTGTACTGGATCACCTCCAGCCAGTGTAATCAATCAAATACTTCAGCTTGTATTGAAATTTAACCATGCTCACAAACTGATTCATAATCTGACATGACAGAAATGATGACTGAGTTATCTACCTCCTCTGTAGTACAAATGCAGACATCATCCGTGTAAGCACAGACTGAGGGCATCACCTGCATGTTTGGGAGCTGAATCCCAGGAATGCCTGGGTGAGTTAAAGTTTTCCTAAGAAAGGGGTCCCATATTGAAGGGGACTCAGGGGACAATCCTTTTGTCCTAAAAAAATACTGCCAGGGACCCCATTAAAATACGGCTGATTCCAGGCCTTGCTGTATAACAGACATATCCACCTGATAAATGTCTGAGGGATATGATAGGCCTTTAATACTTGAAACAAATAAAATCAATCAACCTAATCAAAAGCTTTAGTCTGGTCCAAAGAAAGGACAATACCAGAAGTATCAGTATCCTTACAGTGGATCAGAGATATGACCGTATTCACAACCAAGGACAGTCTTGTTAAAATAATGGAAGCTAAATTCTTATAATCAACGTTTAGAAGACTATTTGGTCTCCAGTTTGCCAAATCTGCTTTATCCCCTTTTTTAAACAGTAAGAACATAATGCCATTGAGTCCAGGAATGAACTGGTATTTAACATATTATTAAATATGAGAGTTAAGCAAGGCACTAAATAGTCTGCAAATGTCTGGTAAACGTCAGCAATCAAACCGTCCTGTCCAAGGCGGGAATGCTTATTTAGGGACTTAATAGCCTGTATGAGTTCTTCTTGTGTAACATCTAATGTCAAGGCACCTGTAGTTACTGAGGAATAATAGGAACATCCACTTCCTACAAATAGGTCTCATTCCAGACAGCTGAGGAAGGTGAGCCAAACATATCTTCCAAATAGGATTGTCCTATGTTTTGAATCTTGTCAGGAGCTGCATGTAGAGACTGTGTAACCGGGTCTCTAACCACCTCCAAATGTATGATATGGACTCTATCATTGCAACTCTTAAAATGGCTTTGTCCCCTGCATTCCATATTGTGCCTCCATTTTAAGGGTATCCGCCCTATGAATATACTTCGATATCCTGACAGTCATTTCCCCAACACCCAGAATTACGACACCACTTGCCTGAAACCAATTTGTCGACATTTAGATTTTGCCTGCAGCAGGGTTTCTTTCATGTTTTGGAGGGCTTCACCCCCCCCCCATATGTTTTATAACTCTGCCTCAGGCAAAATCTAAATGTCAGACAAATGAGTTTCAGACAAGTGGCATCGGGATTCTGGGTGCCGAGAAAATGACTGTCAGGATATTGTAGTACTCTCCACCAGATTATAATGATATGACACCAAATCTGTTTTAATGACCTCAGTTGGGGCCTTCAGGTTGAATTTCAATTCACGAGCCATTGAAATAAGGTTGAATAATTTTTTCCATAAAATCAAGTACTTAAAATAGGAATCCTAATGCTTCTTATGGGCAGAGGCCACAAAGAAGGACTTCAGGTCCTCTTTTGTATCCAGCCACCAGTCTGAAGAAGCATCATAATTATTCGTAACCGAGATGTGGGCCTTAATTTGTTTTTCACAGTTCTGCTTAATGAGAGGGTCTAACAATAAAATATTATTCAGCTTCCACAATGACTCAACCATTGAGCTACTGGGAGCATCCCTTACAGTACAGGATAAGATACAGCCAAATGGTCTGAGGTTTCCCAAGGAATAGTACTGTACAAGCATGAGGAGCCAGGAGGTGTTGTGAGATAAATAAAAAAATCTATCCTGGTAGCCAAAGTATCTCTTACATAAGTTTTAGCCCCCATAGAATGTAATTCCCTATAGCCATCCTTTAGACTTGCTGTAGTAAGAATGGCATTTAGACAGTTCATATCCCCAAACAATTCAGTAGTAATGCTCCCATGATCTGCTATAGAAAGTCCACAATTAAAATCATCACCAAACATAACATGCCCATTGGTATGTAAGAAGGGCTGTATGGAACAAAAAAAATCAGTTTGTGAATAAATACTCTGTGGGGCATGCACATTAATTAACCAACATTTTTCAGTGTTATACTGTAACAAACATCCAGCAACAATGCCCTACCTGGGCATATGTCGACAAAGCGTGTGACACAAAATCAAACCCCCTAAACAAAATACCCACCCCATCACATGCATCCATCCCTTGCGACCAATAGGATATCCCCAAAGGCCATGCCCGCTTAACTTGAGAGACATCAAATGTAGTCTTTAATCATGTAGCCTGAAGGAAAATCACATTATTAAGCAAATCCCATAAAATCTGTAAAGTGCTCAGACATTTCCACTTTAAAGCTGCAAACATTAAGAGTTAAAGAAGAAATGTGTAAACCACCATACATAACCAAAAATGAGAAAAATCATGCTTTATCCAGTTTCTTCTTAATATGACTCTAAGCCTTCTTAGAGACAGAAGACTCAGACTGGGAATCAGATGAAAAGTCCAGCCTGAAAGATGCCATGGAGGAAGTTTCTGAGTCCTCTCCTTATCTTCTGTGTCCCCCCATCATTTCCGATTTACAAAAGCTTGAAACTGGTTTCTGGTAACCACATGAGACATTGGAGGTGTATCTTCCTCTTATCCCTTCCACGTCTAGTAAGTTGTAGTAGTAAATCATTTTTATTCAAAGAATACTGGAGACATTCCATAGTTCATAAAGTGCAGAGTTCCACATAAATTTAGACATAAACACATACATGTCTGACAGATTTCACCAACTCCAAAGGTGATTCTGGCTGGTGGGCATAGCAATCTTTGGGGGGAGAATGTTGGATGACCATGGGGGTTACGGCATCTTGCTCAGAGATGGCATGGTCCAAGGGTAAGGGACCAGGCACAGTGGATGAAAAGGTATGTTCCACACTTGTTTGTGGACATACAACTGCTGCAGAAACAGAAGCAACCTGGGCCTGTATAAGCAGCTTGACAAGAGTAGAAGTACTAGCCTTCTTTTGCTATGACTTGGGATTCAGTAACAAGCTGCACCTTGTTTTGTGGGGCATGATTGAGCCTATTGTGAACCGCCCGGGGCATTGCCTGTAAGAATGCCCTACCTCATCACAGAGGTTACACTTAAAAGGACTTGGACAGCCTAAACTAACATGCCCTTACTCAAGGCACAAAATACAATGGGGTTTATCACATACGGAACTTAAGTGTGGTCTGGTCCCACATTTGTGACACATTTTTGGCTGTCCTGGGTAGAAACAGAGCCCCCAGTCCATAACTATATGAAAGCTCCCTGGCAAGTGTACAATGCCTGCATCAGTCTGTTTAAACTGCACTTTCACCTTCCACCACTCCCCAGTCCAGACAAATGCATCATCCAAGATTGGGTTGGGGCAATCCATCAGATCACACAGCTACCGCAACCAGGTGGCCCCTTCTGTTCGACACTCCGACAGCTAAACCCGAAAACAGACCATTACAGCAACAGTCATTGTAATGGTCTGTGTCTGAGTGCTGCTTTCCATGGGTGTTCTTCCCCTTCCCTGGAACAACTCCAACCTGGAGTTGATTATATGAATATCCGGGTTGGGGGGCACAGGGTACATAGCCCCCTGTAAAAAAAAAACACTGCCTTTTGGATGGCACAGTACCAGAGTTGGAATTGTTCCCCTGATCTGCACAACATCGATATTTTTTTCGTGTCGCACACACTTGGTGCGTCTGCCGCAAGCATTACTGGACATTTGCAATGCTAACCCTTTCGTTTCTCAAGAGTAATGTTATAGTCTTCAGAGCTGGTTTAGTGAGAGGAATAGAGAAAAAAGGCACCCACAAGGGGTTATCTTTTACCAATGGATACTTTTGCCAAAATATTTCTAATGTGTGAACATTCTTAAAACTTATATCATATACTGCCTCTCCCTTAATACGAATAAAAGCAAATAATTCAGAGGCAGAAATGCCCATGGAATCCTTTGGCATATGATGTAGAACAACTTTCCTATCTGGTACTCCATTAATATCCCCCTAAATTTAAGGTGAGCAGCATTTCGCTTTTGGACAAGTTCACCCGTGTTTTGGTATAAATTGGCCATACAAAAAGTAACCCATTGTGCAGACTCCATGTCTACAGTGCCAATTCCTAAGTGCAACACAGGGGTGGGTTCTATAACTTCCACAGCCATCAGTTGATGAGATTCCATGTAAGGTGCACTGAAAAGAGCACCCATGTGCTAAGATGGAATTACAACTCTGGCTCTGTGGATCAGGACTTGTTATCAGAACAAGCACTTGTACTGTCTTGTAGGACAGGTACAGTGGCAGCAGTCTTATTCTTAGCACCTAAGTGATGTTTCTTTTCTCGGCGCAGTAAGTCATGTGTAGGGTTGGCTGAATCCCCTGGCCAGTGATGGACATTTTCCTTAATGATATCTCTGGCCCTCACTGGGTCTGGGGATGTCCAGTATTTTCCATCTTCAGATTTCTGCCACTCCACAGCAGATAGTGAGGCATCAGGACTCCAGCTCATTTTCTGCATTTCTGAAGAACTGCTGTGCCAGAGCCCCAGCAGTGTTACTGGTGAGCCCAAATCAGCAGCATTCGGAGTCTCGGGAACAACATCAACACAAACATGCAATCTGTCTGAAAGCTGGGATGGAATAGTCAGAGAGCTATCAGGTGGAGGGTGCACAGTATCTGAATCCATAGCAGAAGGACTGGCAGCTTCTTCTTGTAGCAGTTTCAACAGAAAGACTTTGTTTGTCTTCATTGCTTGCCACAGCAGTGTTTCCTGGGGATCAGTCTCAGCCTTATTAGTTGCATGTTCAATCAAATCAGCATTTTGTCTGGAGTCTGTCATAGTAGCAGCGTCTGTAATGTCCCATTCAGCAGAATTAAGCACCTCTGTGGTGCCCAGTACATCAGGTAAAGCAACATCCATAGGTTAAATACCAAGGTCATGCATCACTCGATCAATAGCACTAACATTTCCATTTCCAATCATTTAGATTCCTCCAGCTCCCACTGTTCCTCCATCAACTTCCTCAACATCTGCCATTTTGGAAATGGCAGACAAGGGCTCCCCATAACAATGAGTAGGGGAATTTTTATTTAACACATCTACACAAATTCATTCATAGTTTATATAATATCACAGATTCTGAGCAAATTCATATACAGGACCCGAAATGGAGCAATTTTATACATCTAATCTTTGGTAAGAGTGCATACAAAAAATATATTTCCAAAATGTTACTAAAATATGCATATCCAGTAATATAAAACCATATTGAGCCATTTCCATACATCACTCTAAGTTCCCCATGTCCAACCCCTCCATGCCTTCATAATCCCCATATAGGCCGAGTACCAAGTCCTTCCATAATGTGGACTAGTACATCAGTCCTGTCAAGAAAGGCCTGAGATTCATCTTTTTACAAATAATCCATGAATCCTAAACTTTTATGAGTACAGATTAGCCATAAAATTTGGACAACCATATAATATTTTTAATGCTTTATGAATTGAAAATGTACTGCCATAAATTATTCATCCCTTCATAAACACCAACCCCATGTCCCACATTTAAGTTAATCTACAATATCTTAATTATTACCTAAGTCCACACTTCTTTTAATCATTTTCCTTTTACATCAATAAATACATAGACTAAACGACTGCTTGTAACCAATGCCTCCACCACACATGTATAATTTGCTGTGGAAGGGACACATTTTTCTCCAACCATAAGGCTTTTATTTCCTTTGAAATCCAATCAATTACACCCTGTTGTGTCATCCTTTTCTGCTGCAACACATATTGACATCTATTCTGCCATATTACCCATTTTATTATTGCCAAAAATTACTCTAAGGGTGCCTTTATGGAACCCTGACCATTCCCTTCCATACTGGCCAAATACTGGCAATTCATATGTTAAATTCTTAAACTAGGGTATACCCCAAGCATCTGCCAGACCTTCCCAAAATCTATCCATATAAGGGCAGTCAAAAATACAAATCAACAGTTTCTAATATAACCGCACAACCCTGTCTTAAACACATTCTTTCAGATATTTCTTTATGATAATGATTACCCCTCACATTTAAGCGGCTATGGTAACATAGCCAAAGGGTATCCCACATTTTAGGAGGAACTCTTGCTTCCACTAATTGTGCCATCACCTCTTCAATCTGTATCCCATCCAGAAGACTGAAGTTTGTTGTACCAAGAAATTCAGTATACAACACTTTTTTATACATCGCTTTCCTGACCATGTGCCTGATCTCATTTTGAGTCACCTTCCACCCCTTTATGTTTTGAAATATCTCTAAAAGATATGCAGCAGAACCCTGTGGAATGCATCTGAAGACACACAACTGCAATGTTTCCCATTTCTGCCAAAAAAATTAACTCCTTTCTCTAAATATAGGGACCCAGGGCAATTGCTTCCCTAAAAGAATAGGCAAAAAATTAGAATACACGAAGTTCATAAAGAGAAAAAGTACAGGACTGTTCAAAACTCCCTGCTTGACAGGCCAATAGGCAACAACTCTTCGAATTAGATTTCATCTACTCCCCCATAGTAAACGGAACACAATATTATACATTTTTATTTATTTAGTTTTTGTTTACTGGTTAGGTACACTAGACAAGAGTATTGCCTATATTCAGGCACTACCGGGAGAATACAATCATGAGAGAGCAAAGTACAAACAAGGTACAAACATCAGTGACAATAGTTCACGGCGCAGCATGAAGTGGGAACAAAACAATTTTGCAGTTTGTTGACAAGAGCAAGACATTTCTGTGGAAACAGAGAGAAAACAAATACCCTTAACTACTTGCACTGTTACTTTTAACTTTTAACTTCCAGCTTCACAAGCAGAGGGAAAATATAACTAAATAATAAGAATAATGACAGAATAAATGTTTTAAACATATACACCCTCTTTTTTTTTGCCATGGGAAAAGACTTCCACCGATCAATTGTTTCTTCTGCTTTAGCAATGGCTTCTTTGCAGTTCAATGTAGCAGGGTCATTAATGCCGAACTGAACTACTAGAATTCTAACTGGTGGCATGGCAACTGAGATACCAGAGATGTCAACCCTGGGGATGTCTGCCCTGCATATGATCAAATCATCACTCTTCTGATTATTAATTTTTGACCTGGATATTTCTGAAAACCTTAGTACAATTTCTAGAGGTCTCTCACCTGAAGGTACAGCCACCCCCATTATGGTGACATCTTCAGCATAAGCTAATGCTACTGGAAATTCTAACTGTTTTGGCCCCATAATGTGCGTAATACCAGCTATGGTGTTTAAACTTTGCAGTAAAGGATCAATAGCAAAAACATAATGGATAGGGCTCATGGTACATCCCTGTCTTACCCCTCGCTCAATCTGTATGTGCTTCCCTACCCTCCCATTTACCACTGGACTGGTGAAAGCATTTTTATACAGAATTTGAATCCAATAAATTAAAGTTTCTGGAATTCTGTACTTTTTTAAAACCTCAAAAATATATTCATGCAGAACCACATCAAATGCTTTAGACTGGTCCGTTGTTATCAAATAACCTGAGGTGTCTAGGCAGTCAAAAATTTCTCTTACACATTTGAAATTATCTCTCATCAATCTCTGTGGGATGACACATACCTCAGCCTGAGATATAATGTACTGAGCAATCTTTGCCAGTCTATTGCATAATATTTTGCATAACAATCTCCAGTCTACATTAATTAGACTAATGGGTCTCCAGTTATCTATAACTGTCCTATCTCCCTTTTTATACAAAAACACCAAAAGGCTGTCAGCCAGTGATGCTGGGAAAGGTACCATCCCTGCCAGGATATCACTGAAGACACATGCTAAGCTGTAGAGGAGCTTGTCTATCACCTTCTTATAGAATTCCCTTGATTGCCCATCTGGACCAGGGGAAATAAATTTTTTTAGAGAAGCAACAGCTATCTGCAGCTCTGATTTAGTAATAGGGATACCGCTTAAGACTTTTCTTCTTTTGGAATCCCTGGAATATTCAAATGTTGTAAAAAACTTTCTAGAGTATCTGGGATATGTACTGTCTGACCAAACAAGCCCTGTACCTGATTAGCCATGACCTGGTCAATCCCCTGTGCATTTTTAACCAGATCCCCAGCTTCTAAGCTAATTTCTGACATATATTTAGATTCACTTCTCTGATTGCAACAATCAAATGAATTTGTATGCTGTGCCCTAAGTTGAGTTCCAAATTTTTGTTCAACAAACAGAGATTGAGTCCTGTCATACTGATAATTATACAGTACATCTCAGTTTCAATCTCCTGAATCTGAGAGGAAAGGTCCATTCCTGTTTCAACAGGTGCTGACAATAACCTCTGGAGTCTACCTCTAAGCTTTAGATAATTCAGGTATTTTTTATTAGAGGTAATTTTGGCCCTCTGACTACAAACTGTTCTGATGTCATTTTTGGTATCTTGCCACCAAAACAGAGAGTTGTCATACAATTCAAAAACTGACAACCTTGCCTGTAGTTCTGCCTATATTTCCCCTCATACATCTTAATCTTCTAAGGAAGAGACATTAAGCCTCCAGACTGTACTGGAACGTGATTTATTAGTGGGCATTCCAAAATTCACTACAATTAATTTATGGTCTGAAGTCTCAATTGGTATCACCCTGAAACTAGTTATAGACAACCAATGTGATGTAAAGAAAACATCTATATGTGTAGAGAGCCTCCCCATTACAAAAGTATGTTCTGTGTAATGACTATGCATGTCTGCACAATCTTTAAGGCAAGTGTTTTTATACAGCCTGTATCTATATCTGTATACAATTTCTGTGTAATTCCAGTTTTATCCATTAAAGACAAAATGCAATTAAAATCCCCCATAATAATCGACTTTGTGGTGTATAAAAAAAGCTGCACTTTCTTCATTAATTCTATTTTTTTGGTATTTAGTTTGAAAATTATAAATATTAATCATGATATTTAGCATCCAATATAAGAGCCCTTCCGGTGACCAGATCAATCAAACAAAAGTCTGTAAGTCCAGGAGTATTAAACAGAATGCCTAGTCTGGTGCAGGCTTCTTCTCCCACAGACCAGAACGAAGGTCCTCCAATCCATTCTTTCATTGCCCCCTGTTGCTCACTAAGGGTATGCAATCTCGTGTCTTCAAGAAAATAAACCCCCAGATTTAAATACCGTAGGACAGAGAATGTGGTGCACCTTCATCTTATATTCTTGACACTTTTTGTGTTTAAAGACCCAAATGTAAAATTCAAGTCCATGAATTAAGTAGTAGAGCTCCCCTGAACTCCCACCATATCTTCAGGGCCTAGCTTCACCAGTGTTTTTTCCTTTTTTCCTTGGACCTTGAGTCAAACTCTGAATCAGTCACAGTGTCTGGTAGAGATGAAGCAATGGATGACACATCTGAGTCCTCTTCTTCCTCATCCCACTGCTTTCTCTTGCATAAGGGGGTGAACCTATTTTTGGTATGGACCTCAGGTTCTTTTGGCAACTTTAATGATGTGCCTTCTTTCTGAGAGCAACTGCGGGTCCATCTCCTTGATTTCTGGTGCTCCCATTTGTCTCTAAGTGGGGGAGGCATACTTGTGGGTCCCAACGCAGCTGTTGAAGGAGCTTCTTGATCCACTGACCTAGTTTGATCTGGAGCACTCTGTTCCATTGGATGCACAGTTTCAGCCTGTAGATCCTCACTCTCCACCAACGTAGCACCCTCAAAGGTAGCCAGATAATCAGAAACTGAAGCCAAATGGGGGGGTGGTGTTTTAGCTGTTGGTATTTCTGAAGTTTCATACCAATTCTCCCCTCTGTTCAAGTAATGGTTGTCTGCCACATCCTGGTCTGGTGTTTATAGGTGCAGCTGCTTGTCTACCTCTGGCAAAAGCCGCCTCCTGGTCGTCTTCTGCTGACTCATTCTCTGGATTGTTGTGGGATGCCCAGGGACAGTTTACAAAAGTGTGCGAGGTGTCCTCACACAGATTGCAGGTTGTTGGGGTGGAACAGTTTATTGAAGTGTGTCCAGTTCCACCACAAAGGAAGCATTTCATCTGATCACATACACTGCTTAGATACATGTATGCTTCACTCCTAAAGTAAGATTTAGGATGGCCAGAGAAAAAAATGAAGTCACGATCTCTCCCACGATAGACACAACTTGGTAAATGCTGAATGATGCCATTTGCCTTTGGTAGTCGCACTCTGATGCGCCATCCTCCAGTCCATATATCTTCTGAATCCATGATTGGATCTGGAAGTCCCATAACCAAACATCTTGATCTTAGCCAATAAAGAATATCTGCAATTGCCACCACCTCGCTTTTAAACAAAATAATGATCATGTGAAATGCTGGTTTGGTAAGTGGGATTGTTATAAAAGCAGATCATTCTGGCGTATGCCTCACACCCCGATATCATTGCCAAAAGAGTTCTTATCCAACTGGAGTTTTAAAACTCGCATCAAAAATGGTGTCCCCCAAGGTGTGGATGAGTGCATAACTCTCATGAGCTGAGAACCTCATGCTCTCTTTCAGAAGATTTTTTTCAGCATAAATTCTATCAGGGAATGAATCCAAACCTCCGCTGTAGTTTATGTGCAAAGCATTACACCTTTTTGCTGGTTCCTGGGAGGTATGAAACAAACCCACAAAACTTCTGTTATTTGTAGGTGTTTCCCTTGGTTCTGGTCTAGCTGAATTAAAATTACCAGACTTATAACTCTGTAACCATGCACCACCCTGGTGATAAGGGCCTTGGGGGACAGAGCTGGAGGCTCAGAAACAGTCATTACCTCTGGGCAGGCATTAGATTCTTGTTGAGGCAACATCCTATCAATATTGATGGGCCCTTTCTGTTGTTCACTTTCCACCATCATGGCATTACCTTGCGAGGAGAAGTTCAACCGCGGTGAATTTGAAAGTTCAAGTGAAGATGGAAGGGCTAAGGGGTCTTCTTTTCTGAAAGCACTTCTATCAGGGGAAACCCAGGGTTGAGAATTGGAATGGTGAACCCACCCTGCATTCCATAAGATTTCTTCCACAGTAAGACCTGCTATCAAAACATTCTTATTGTAGTCCAGTGTAACTTGCGATATCTCTAAGGGAACATTTGTTAAATTTGTTGACTTCTGTGCCCCTGTTTGTCCAGCATATGCTTCCCCCACTTGTTCAATACTGCTGACCCTGCTTATTTCAACCTCCATAGCCCCTTTATTCAGTTCTATAGTTGCAGCTCCCCCTATCTGCCCCTCATTGTCACATTCTTCAGCTGTCTCTAACTCAATAACAGTCTCTGGTGAAACAATTTCTTCAGGTGAAACCAGTATACTTTCCTGATTTAACATGCCTCCCTTATCTCTTTCTGCTGGTACAGCATGGTCTATGACACCCAATCAAGCATTTGCCACTTCCTTCGTAGGCCCCACTCTGGCGTCTCCTTCCATCCTTTTACTGAGACTTGGTAAATTCTCCACCGCTGCTCCAGTTGCACCACTCCTCGGCAGTTCTTCGACCTCAGTGTTCTGTGAGCTCGGGATGGCCATGCCTGTTTCTGACACTGGGTCGATCGTGAAAACTGCAGACATTTAGCATTCTTCCTCCTCAAGTGATACCCGGAGGTATGCTCTTTGATCTACATATCTCATCGCATTAGGGTCCATGCCCCCCAATGAAATACTGAAGCTGTTTTCCAAACCCCTCACCTCAGCCGGCAATGAATCATTTACTTCTTCATTCAAATGAGCTTCCCCCTCAAACTGGGTGGGAAGGGAAGCAGTCTTCTCAACCCAGGACACCATCCTCACACGAACTTATCAACCAGAAATCCGAATCGCCCCCTACCGACACAGTAGGGGAATTTTTTATTGAAATCAAAACACAATCTTAACATAATATATACAAATCAGTATTACATCATACAAAACCATAAAAAAGAAAAAATCAGAAACATAAATAAGTATTAATTCATACAATAACCCCAAACATAAGAAGAACATTTTAACCAACCCCCTCCCCCTCCCCACTATAAGAGTGGGGGAATTTTTTTATTGAAATCAAAACAAATCCTAATAATTTTTTTACAAATCAGTAATACATCATACAGATCCAGAAAAGAAAAATCAAACATAAATAAGTATTAATTCATACAATAACCCCAAACCTAAAAAGAAAATTTTTTTTTTTTTGCAATTAATATTTTATTGAACATTTTAAACATACGATTGAACATTTTAAACATACGATTGCGGGAACAATACCAAAACAGTCGATAACATGCAATTAGCTACACATAGCCAACATTCAAGATTACTTATAGTGAAAAAGAAAACACATAGTTCCTGCAATCCCTCCCAACCCCCCAACCCCAACCCTCCACCTCCCCCCAAAAAAAGGCACTGCAAATAACAGTTGAATCAAAGGCAAGCAAGGAAAGGAAGGGCTTCTCTGGACAAGATTTTCTCTTTGTAAACCATTTCCAGAGGAGACCAGATTTTTCAAGCGGGGTAACACATTATGCAGTATAGCAATCATCCTCTCAGTTCTAAGAAAGGAAAGGAGCTCCCACAACCATTCAGAGTATGAAATAGGGCGAGGATTCTTCCAATATCTCAATACCAATTTTTTAACTGCACCAGCAACCATGGATATATGGAATTTCCTCTGTTTAACCCTGCAACCTGACATATCTCCTAATAAACATACTCCGGAGTGAATAGATCTTCTAAACCCAGTAACGGGTCTATTTTACTTTGATTTCATTCCACAGAGGAGCTATGTTAGGCATGTCCAGAAAATATGTAGAAGATCACCCCCTTCCTTACCACATCTATAGCACAGGGATTCCTCTACTAATTTTAAGTCCTTCAATTTCTGAGGTGTATAATAAATATTATGCAGTATTTTAAACTGAATTAATCTAAGATGATCTTGTTGTATCCATTTATGACAATTTTGCCAGATATGTATCCAATTCCACGACATGTTAGGAAATATTTTGGCCCAATATGAAGTTGGTGCCAGATTATCCTTAAAGGCCCAGCTAAACAACGATGAGTAAATCTTGGAAATAGCTTGTGGGGCACCGACAAATGAGTTAAGATCATCCCAAAAGGAGATACAAGGCGGGTAAACCAACTTGGTACCAATTCTTTGAATCAGAACATGGCGCAGTTGGTATATTTTGAAAATGTCTTTATGGGGCAAATTAAACTTCCCCAGTATCTGTTCTGTTGAAATCACCCTACCCTCCATGCTTATAAAATCTTTCATGGAGCAATCGGCTAGCATAGGCAACCAATTCTGTTTAATAGTCTGGTATCCTATCTTCCGGTGTGGGTTTCCACAAATAGGCTGATCCCAATCCCATATGTGATCATATTTTAAAAAGTTACATAGCTGGCTGTGTATTCTAAGTGAGAGTTCAACCGGTGACTTTTTCAGTAGTGGAGGGAGCATACGTGGAGGGATATAAAACAAAGCCTTAGGATTTATATCTAGACTTTTAATAAGGTTAAGCTCTAAGTGGACCCATAGTGGGGTATATCCTGTATTCTTGGAAGCACTGTCATAACACATCCATCTCCCATATTTATTTAAATGTGCACCCAGAAATACAGCGCAAAATGAGGCATTCTTAGTCCACCAAAAGTCTTGGGAGCTGCCAATTTAGAATACGACATTCTGGCCTTCTTGTGACCCCATACAAAATCAGCTAATTCACCATGAAGTTTCTTGAACCAAGAGAGGGGAATCCAGATATTTAACATAGATAAGGGGTAAAAAAGTCTAGGAAATATATTCATTTTTATAATATTTATTCTCCCCCATAAAGATAGAGGCAATTGTGCCCATCTCTTGAGATCAAGTCTGATATTTTGGAGTAAAAGTTCTAGATTGAGCTGAAACAATTTAGCCAGAGTATTCATTACAGCGAGACCTAAGTATCTAAAAGACTTAGATTCCCATCCTAGACCAAGTGTAGTTATGACTGTTTTAAATACTCTGTTATTTAAGGGGTATACAACAGTTTTATCTTGGTTAAGCTTATAATTAGATAGTCTGCTGAAATTCTGAATAATCTCCAATAGTTTAGGAATGGAGCAATCAGGGTTTGAAACATAAATTAGTAAGTCGTCGCATAAGCCGTGACCTTAATTGTACAACCTCTCAAATTGATACCTGTTATCTCAGGGATACCACTATGCTCCTTATCAGGGTTCCATATACAAATTGAATAATAATGGCGAGAGGAACAGCCCTGTCTTGTACTGGCTTGTAATTTAAAGGCAGACGAAATAGCTCCATTACACATAACCCTAGCTGATGGATCCGTATACAATGCTCGAATCCATTCCACGAACTTCCTCGGGAAACCTAATTTGTACATAGTCTCAAAAAGATAGTTCCAATGGACTCTATCAAAAGCTTTCTCAGCATCTAAGGAGACCAACGCCATTGGTATCTCAGTCTCCTCAGAAGCCGAAAGGACATGTGCAAGAGTTCTAAAATGGTCAGAGGAGGATCTGCCCTTCATAAAACCCACTTGTTCTGGACCGATCAACTTTGGATTACCCGATTGATACGAACAGTCAATATTTTAGCCAGTACTTTAATATCGTAATTCAACAATGAAATTGGCCTATAATTGGCTGGATTTTCTGGTGGTTTGTTGGGTTTGGGTATTAATACTATAAGGGCTTCAGTAAGTGAGGAGTCTATTTTTTTGCCAGTTAGAATATATTGGAACAGTTCAAGGAGAATCGGGGAAAGTTGGATGGCGAAGGTTTTGTAGAAATTGGGCGAGAAGCCATCTGGACCAGGAGTTTTATCCAGTGCCAGATCTTTAATAGCCGCCTCAACCTCCTCCTGTGTAATCTCCAGAATCAGCCCTGCTTGATCTGATTCATTGAGGTTTGGGAGAGGTAATCTATTTAAGAAGGAGGAATATTCCTGTGGTGGGATTACTGCATGTCTGCATGAAGGCGAGAAGTACTTCTGAAAGATCAGAGCAATATCCTCAGGGATAGTCTTTATAGTTCCCTCCTCATCTGAGAAAATACCCTCTATCAGCGAGAGGCTAGGGTGGGAAATACGTTTGGCCAATATTTTACCTTTCGCCTTGGTCAACATATTTTGCCTTAGTTTTGATAATTGTCAGTTCTGCCTGTTCCCCTAGCAATTTTAGGTATATATCCTTCATCCTAATTAGTTTTATTTTACCTCTCAGTAGGGTACTGAGATATTCCTGCTCTAGCAGCTTAATTTGCTCTAATGCTCTCTCCATAGCAATCTTTTTCTTTCTTTTTGCACCGCTTATTGATTAGTATTCCCTTATATATGCTTTAAATGCTCCCCAAAGAATATCCGGTCTGGACTGTTCCGGGACGTTAAAAGTGAAAAATTCCTTAATTTGAGCTGACAGATGTTGAACTGCTTTAGGATTCCTCAACATCTGATTATTAATCTTCCATCTGTTACTTTTTCGGGTTAAAGAAGGTAGAAAAACTGTCAAATCTATGGCTGAGTGATCTGAGAGAGGGGCAGCAACAATTGATGAACTGAGAACCCCGGGGAGTAAGTTGCGAGATACTAAAATATAGTCTAATCGGGAGCACGACCCATGAGATGAAGAAACAAATGTATAGCTTTTTTCCTGAGGATGAAGAACCCTCCAAACATCTGCTGTCTAGCTGGTCCACCAACTCCTGAAAGCTCATGGAAGCTGCACTAATGCTTGTGCCCTAGATTGTCTAAGGATCGGTCAAGCACCGCTGAAGTCACCCGCTATTACCATGTGTATATGGGCAAAGGTTGTAAAACTTTGAGCAATTTAATGAAAATTCCTGGGAGTCGAGTTAGCCCATAAATTGCTCCAAGCAATATAGCTTTGCCCTGTAATTTGCCCTGAACAATAATGTATCTTCCTTCGTTATCCTGGATAACTTTAATGGGGACAAACTGTAAAGATCTGGAACAGTAACATAACTCCTCTGCTCTGCGTGGTACCCTATGGAAAAACCTTTCAATCTGAAGTCTCCTCATAGCATTACTCTCTTCCTGTAATAGATGAGTTTCTTGTAGGAATATTATCTTAGCTTCCATTGTTTCAATGTACTTCAATATTTTGAATTGCTTGATTTTATCTCTTGCCCCTTTAACATTCAATGTAATCATTTTTATTGCCACATCCATCCCCACTTCCAGTAAAATCCTATAACACGAGACAGTTGCATATTCATCCACTCACCATAAGTATATTTGCAGGCCTTGAGTACCCCCAATATATAAAAACCAAAACCCAAAATACCCAACAAATCCCCCTTTACCAACCCACCTCTACTCTCATGGTTCATGATGACAGTCCACTTGGCCCAATCTCCCCCACTCTTCCCACCCCCTTCCATCCATATATTAATTGTTATCCAAGTAACTATTAAACCAGTTTTATTAATTATTTCTATTGAACGATACTATTTAACCATCAATGCCTTAAAAAGAAAATTTTAATCAACCCCCTCCCCTCTCCACTATGAGTAGAAAGAAAACATTTCTATATTGAAATATACCCAATTTAATTCAAATCCATATTTCTTCATACTGAATCAGAAATAAGAAAAAATCAAAACCATAATTAAGTGTTATTTCATACTGTAACCTCTAATAGGAAAAGTCTTTTAACCATATCCTCCCCGTACTCCAGTAAAAGAGTAGAAAAATTTCATAACAGAATCATCTTTTAAGCATTTACACAACTATATTTCCTTATACATAATCAGTCTTTTTTTGTTAATGTAAAACCAAAATAGTATGTATTAATTCATACCATAATCCCTTACTAAATAAAGATTTCTTATCTTTCTCCACCCCCCATCCTCATCTTGTTGTCATGTAAATCTTTCTTAAATAATTAATACATTAACTCATGCACTCTATAATCCTGAATGGAAAAACCACCTATTGTCCTAAAATATAAGATTAAATAATAAAGTCGTAAGACTGCCATAAACTCTCTCAATACTGATATGTAAATTTTGATTTCTCAAGAGATTTAATAAGGCAAATCTCACATTCCATCATATAAAATAAATCAATGGGCAACATCTCTGTTGCTGTAATAATAGTCTGCATCTACTGATCCATATCCAATAAAGGAAGGAAACATGGATTACCTGTAACGTTCTAGGTGAAACATGTGATTCAGTATTATGAAAAAATCCATAATATAAGTTCTCAATAGAAGGGGGAACTCTCAAACGACCCTTCCAATGGCATTTTACTACATCCCAAAATTCCACAGCATAAGGACACAGGGGCTCAGATATTCAAAAGGGTTGCGCATGGCGCAACGGTGTTGCGCCATGCACAACCCATGATGTGCCCGGTGCGATATTTAAAGGGAAAGTGCACCGCACAAATCCTGGCGCACCGGGGGCGATCAGTAATGTATGCAGGCACAGGTAGGGGGCGTGCCTGATGTGTGATAAACTGCACAGCCTGATATTCAGCCCGGGCTGTGCAGAGTTATGCAGACGCAACCCCTACCTGCGCCTGCACAAAGTTATGCCTAAAAAAAAAGGAACAAGTCGAGGGTCACTCACAGGTGAGCTGCCGCATTGCAGGGTGCAACACAGCAGCTGCCACCTGTGGGTGGCCATCACCTGTTCCCGCCGCACCTGGTGGCGCCCCCCCATGCACTGATCGTGGGCATCGGACATCCCCTCCCGAAGTCCAATATCCCTGGTGGTCCAGTGGACCGCGATTAGCCCGATCGCGGGCATAACTGTATCCCCCCCAAATTCCAGTATCCCTGGTGGTCCAGTGGACCGTATGGAGTCCGATCGCGGGTGGCATTCCTCACCCCCCCAAGTCCAAAATCCCTGGTGATCTAGAGGACACCCCACCCCACCTGCCCACTTAGCCCCACCACCCCTCTCCCCCTGTCACCCGGCGGGAGGCAGCACCCCACCCGCCTGCGCCCGCCGACCGATTAGCTGCACGCCCTACTGGTTCAGAGCATGAGCCAATGGATGAGTCCATACCTACTAGTCAGTCCAGATATGTGAAAGAACCTTTAAAAATGTAGATTTAGCCCTACTGCATCCCAATTGATGCATATTGATCAATCCTGCTAAAGAAAGAAGCGATTTGGAAAAAAACCTTATCACAATATTGTTTCCCAGTTTCCATTTTTTGTTGGAAATTAATATTAAAATCCCCACAAAAAAAGATTTGCCTACTAGTATACAAATACGGTTGGATCTTCTTCAATAAAGTAATCCTAAAGGCTTTAGTCTGTGGACCATATACCGAAATCAGTCTACACTATAACCCTTTTAAAAGTACATCCAATAGGAGCACTCTACCGGGTTCAATATCTACCAATCTATATACAGTAACATCAGAAGTGGTAAAACAAATTCCAACTCCACTACACTCAGCATCCCCCGATGACCAAAATGACTTCCCCCAATAGCATTCTTTGGAGGCTATCAAAACTTCATTCAAGGTGTGCAAGCATGTATGCTGTAATAGGTATACATCATAGTGTAAATGAGAAAGTACCCCAAATGTCATCTTCTGCTTAATTTGGGATTTCAGACTATTTACATTCAACGTTGCTGTTGACAGAGTGGAAGGCTCAGGAAGGGGGTTTAGGAATTTTAATGCTTGATCTTGTTACTCGTTTCCATAGTTCTTATTGGTTTCTCCTAGAAGGCAAGTCAAGTCCTTTTGGCATCATACTAGAACCATCAGAATTTACCATTGGATCAGGCAAGGGATGGGCCTATTCTACTTGGTCTCCCCATGAAGAAAAAATAACAAATCTGTTTGTGAGGGGCAATGGGGAAAGGGCCACATTCTGACTTTCAGAAACTTTTTCTACTACACAGGGAGAAGAAGAGGTTAACATATCATCCTCTGAATCTTGAACCGTGTCCTGTGCCTCAGTAATGACCAAATTCACAGGGCAAGGAAGATCTTGTGAGGTGGAAAGCACAGAGTTAGGAAGACATTGGGGAGAGCCTTGGGGGGGGTCACAAATGGAGTCTCTCTTTCCTCCCTAATAACCCTCTGAGGAGATGCTAAATCAGAAGCAACTATACGGGTTAGTTCTGAAATAAACATTTTGGACTGTTGATCAATATTAGAACTAGAAGGGTGTAATTGCCTACTTTCCCCAGTAGCTCCCCCTTGGCATCTACCTCTCCTTCTACCATAAACAAATTCTCCGTCCTAGAAGTACTTGGACCTTGAAAAGGCCTTCTAGCCTGAGCTAGAAAATACTCCTGATCAGAAGATTCATCTGCATCAGTAGACATCCAAGGGCAATCAGCATAGAAATGATTAATTTCATTACATAAGTTGCAAATGGGGGGGCATCACACTGGGCCACCGTATGACCCAACAATCCACACTGAAAACATTTTATCTGAACACAGGCAGTGTTCAAGTGTGTTAAAGAACCACATTTATAGCAGTTTTAAGGCTGACCCACATAACATATTATACCCATCTCTTCCTAGAAAAAAAGAGCTTGGCAAATGTATGCCATCTTCGGTTTGATTTAGTTGTACTCGTACTGTCCATCCACCCATCCAGAAACCATTTTCATCCATAATGTGCTTAGGTTTGTCATATGCCCCTGATCAGGCTGCCTTCACTTGCCCCTGAGGCGCCGTGGCTGAGAAGCCAGCTGGCCACGTGCCCATCACCTGCCGCCATGGAGCTCCCTTTCCTTGGCTTCCTACGCCCCTGATCTGGCTGCTTTCACTTGCCTCTGAGGCGCCACAGCTGAGAAGCCAGCCAGCCATGCACCCATCACCTGCTGCCATGGAGGTCCCTTTCCACAGCTTCCTATGCCCCTGATCGGGCTGCCTTCACTTGCCCCTGAGGTGCAACAGCTGAGAAACCAGCCAGACGCCGCCAATCGCCTGCCGCAACGGAGCTCCCTTTCCACAGGTAAGATAGCACTCAAGCTTGGTACCTCTCCTGGAGCCGCTATTGGACAACAACTCCATGGCTCTCCTGTGATTGGCTGCTGAGACCGACGGCTTTGCCTTTGATTGGTTGCCTTAGTCTCTGCTCCCGTTTTCAAATTCTGCCTTTTGCTTTGGGCGCCTACGTCCCGCTCGCTCTCTTCAAGCTGTGCAAGGATTTTCAACCGTAAACTGTGTTTGCTGACTGTTTTTTGAGTTTGCAAGAATTGTAGTTCAACCAACTGTCTTTTTGGGTCTGTTCTAATGATAGAGATATGTACAGGTGCCGTTAACCTTCTCCCTCCTGTTTCTCTAAATCTCCTATTACCAATTGCTTTGCCCCTCTGTCCCTCCCTCCACTCTTAAAAGCTAGCCTTCTTCTCCTCTATACAGACCTGGGCTAAGCGGCACCACATTAATTTTGCATCGCTGTCTGCCCCTCTCCCCCCCACCTTTGTCCTCCTCCTCCTCCTCCAAGCTTACTACTCACACCCCCGCCCCCGATTTAACTACTGTGCCACTCAAGCTTCTTTTGTTCCCACTGACTATCTAAAGCCTAACCCATCTCTCTCTTCCAGCTTCCTATGCCCATGATGGGGCTGCCTTCACTTGCCCCTGAGGCGCCGCTGCTGAGAAGCCAGTCGGACGCGCGCCTATTGCCTGCTGCCACAGAGCTCCCTTTCCAAGGGTAAGACAGTGCTCAGGCTCGTCAACCTCTCCTGGAGCCGCTATTGGACAACAACTCCATGGCTCTCCTGTGATTGGCTGCTGAGACTGATGGCTTTGCCTTTGATTGGCTGCCTTAGACTCTGCTCCCGTTTTCAAATTCTGCCTTTTGCTTTGGGCGCTTATGGCCCGCTCGCTCTCTCTCTAAGCTGTGCAAGGATTTTCTTCCCACACCACCTGCCCCGACCCTGGCCTCTATTAAATGCTCTCACCCTGAGATCCTGGTCAACCTCCCCTTCCAGCTTATTGGTCCTAACACTCCAGGCATGCCCACTGCCTAGTCACCACCCCCAAACAACCCAACCCTAAGTAGCTGATTTTTATCTGCCTATGCACCTTGCAAGTTCTGCCTCCTTTTAGTAACTGTTGCAATTATTGCGCTTGTTACCAGTAAAAGGAAATACCCCAAGCTAAAAATGCATTTTGCTCCCATTCTCCTCCACTACTGCCTCATACTATTAAGTTACGTTCCACCCAAAATATCGGTCCACATTTTGGACAAGGGCCAGAACCCCTCCTTCATCACCCACCAAGACATAACCCCTTTCCCTAGTTCATGGTATCTTACATCAGGGACATCTCCACTATGGTCATTCCCCCCCCCCACCAGGCCTTAACTAAAGAACATATGCTAATACCACAGACGTTGTCCGCCATCTCAGTTTTCTATGTTCTATCATTAGCAAATTACAACCCTGCCCATAACGCAGCTGCCACTAAGCCAACATACGTCAGAAAGAGTGAAAAAAGACTACTTAGCAGGCTAAGCAATTACCTTAAAAAGCTACTACTACTACTACTACCTTGCTCAGGAAATGTCAAAATGAACCCAGGCTCATCTATTGCTCTGGACACCCCTTCGGCCCTCCCTCAATATAAAGAGATTAGCTTTCTCCATATTAATGTCTGTAGCTTAATGAAGAAGATTGACTCGATACAGACCTGGGCATTACACTCATCACCCGATTTCTTCATGATAACAGAATCCTGGCTCACACCTTCAACCCCGGACAAATCTATCAACATACCCGGATATATAATCTACCCCTGCGATAGACCTACTAGAGGAGGAGGAGGAGTTGCAATATATGTTAAAAGCAAATTCAAAATCACAGTCTTTAATAGTACCTCAAAGGCTGAAGAATTTGAGTGTCTAGCCCTAAAATTATCACTCTCCAGTAAGAAATCACTCCTTATGGCAGCATGCTACTGACCGCCATCTGGTGGCACAGCACTCTTGCCACACCTTCAAAACCTGTTTGACACAGCTAATGCTGAGTGCATTATAATGGGGGATTTCAATCAAAATTGGAATGATGACAGTTCTAAGAAGCTAAAGGAGCTATGTGATGCTAATGGCCTGTTGCAAATGACGACTGCAATCATCAGACCTAACAGAAAAAACCCAGAGCACAGCACCCTTCTGGGCCTTATGCTAGTGAGCAAACCTCACAACATCTCGCATACTGGAGTATTCTTCAATGATTTAAGTGACCACTGCGCTACTGCCTGTATCAGGTATTCTCCCCAAACAAAACTGGCCTCCAAATTTAAACTGAAAAGATGCTTGAAAAAGGTCTGCCTCAACACTTCCTGAAAGACCTAAGCAGCATTCGATGGCAGGAATTCTATCTGTCATCTACCTTTAATGAGGCATTTAACATCTTTCACAACCTCTTACTGGGGCTAATAAACAAACTTGCCCCACTGAAATTGATCAAATCAAAAAATAAAACCCCTGGATGGTTCTCTCCCACCCTGAAGAAAGCACTTAGGGACATGTACAATTGCTGGAAAAAAGCAATGATATCCCACTTGAAGGCCAACTGGCTAGCATTTTGCATCGCTAGGAATACTTGTACCAAGCTAATTAGATCAGAAAAAGCTAGATACTTCCAAAAAGGGCTAGAAGACAACAAAAACAATTCAGCCAAATTCTGGAACATCCTTAAACAGGTTGAAGGACAGCTTAACTATCACACCTCTCCCAAACAAACTAGTGTCTGTGGGAACCACCTACACAGACAAAGCTGATTTACTAGAGAAATTTAATGATCACTTTGCCACTGCAGGGCTTGCCTTTGACACCTCACTTATCAGCAAACTTAACCCGGCAGGAGACTATAGTGTTGACCCTACTGATAACCACAACCATATCCGACTGCATCCCTCCCCTTTCAGCTTCCACACAATTATGTTCAAACAAGTTGAGGACCTCCTTCTTTCCCTGGATACTAAAAAGAGTGCCGGTGCTGACAATATTGAACCTTATTTCCTAAAACTTGACCATACCTACCTGACTGCCCCCATTACCCATTTATTCAATACTTCCTTAACTCCAGCGAGTTACAGTACCTGTATCGTGGAAAACTGCCCACATCCTACCCTTATTCAAGTCTGGGGATCCGAGTGATCTGAACAATTACTGACCTATCTCCATACTATCTGTCATCTCTAAATTACTGGAAAAATTGTCAACGTCCAGCTAAGGGAACATCTGGAATCACAAAAGTTGCTAAACCTGGCTCAAGCCAGTTTCAGAGCCAAACACATCACAGTATCTGCTCTTGCAAAAGTGACCACTGACTGGCAAATGGCCTTGGATTCTAAGAAGCATGTATTTGCCCTCTTCTTTGATTTAAGTAAGGCCTTCAACTTGGTGGATCTTGCCTTCATGCTTTCTGCACTGACTAATATCGGACTTGATAGCTCCACTATTAAATGGTTTACCAGCTACCTAACCAATAGACTACAACAAGTCAAAGCTATAGGCGACTTGTCACCACAAAAATCTCTTTTAAGAGAAGTACCCCAAGGTTCCATCCTTGGCCCAATCCTCTTTGCAATCTACATCAATAATCTGGACTTGCAGCTGTGCTCGGCCAAGGTGCACTTATTTGCAGATGATACTGTACTATACACCACAAATTCATCTTTGGAATTGGCCCATGAGTACTAACAGCAAGACTTCACCATCCTCCAAAACAACCTCATCACTCATAAACTCCTTCTCAATGCTAAAAAGACTAAAGCTATGATTCTCTTGCCAAAGTCCACTCTCGGATATACACATATCCCACAGATCCAAACACTTTTAGATGAACCCCTAGAAGTAGTAGATACCTTTAAATACCTAGGGTTCTGGCTGGACAATAAACTCAATGTTCAGTGCCACATAAATGAGATCTCAAAGAAACTAAGACAGAGTTTAGGTTTATTCTATTGCATTAAACACGTACTTATGCTAGAAGCTAAAAGTCGACTGGTACAATCCACATTCCTCCCGGTATTGTTCTGTGTGGCCGTGGGCACCTTTTTCCTGCATGCTGCCCACGGCCCTTGCCGGTCCTGTCCCCGTCCTCCAGGTGCTCACCTGCATGCCTGTAGCCACTCTTGCCTTTGCCCTTAGTGGGACTGCAGCTCAATTCACTCTTCTATTGTTGGGTGGGCTTTCTGTGCATTTGCCTTTTTGGTGTACCCTCTCAAGGAATTGCCCACCTGAATGTGTTGTTGTTTAAGCGCTCTTCCTGGCTGCTACTGAACTAGCATATAGCAGACAGTACTCATTTATCTTATGGACAATACAAACAAAAACAGCTGTGACTACTGATGAAAACCTAGTGTGAGTCATAGGAAAAGAAGCTCTACTTTTATTATTTCAAATGTAAAAGAAAAGTGCCGAAACAGACTCAAAACAGGAAAAGAAATGTAGCAAACAAGACAGGAGGTAAGTAGCCATTTAAACTGAAATAAAAAAAAGTATAGGTATAAATTTTCATTGTAATATGCACTGATGCCTCTAGTTTGAGATACAATACTAATTTCAACCAACAGTATACAGTAGTTTTGTATTTACCCTTTTGCCCCAACCAGAACTGATAATTTGACCCCAGAAAGGTAAAGTCTGTACTTTTTCCAGTGTTTAAAGAAGGAGAGCATAGACAACTATTCAACTTACAATTAAGACTTGAAAAACAGGTAAGACCAATAGCGATCAAGAACTCTGGGATAGGACATCAGCAATAAACAGAAATTGAAACCAATAATTATCTTGTCAACTTACGTTTAGAAATAACTGAAGAGATCCATGAGGTATATAATGGCCAGCATTTGTAATACTGTACTCTGACTTCCGGTGACATCATCAAGCGCATGGCTGCTTAATCTCAGAGCTCTGGGAGCCACCACCATATAATAACTTTAAAAAGTTGGTTATTACTACCATCCGATATCCTAGTACCTGAAATTTCATCAGAGGGAGATGGCGACGAGGAAGATTAAAGGGAAAAGTACGCAGACAGCCAAAATCAAAGCCCTGATGGTAGAGACAGAAAGCAAGGCCTACCAGGTGATTCCCAACCTATATCCCCAGCATTGCGGACTCCAAAGAAGGCATAGAACCCATGGACCAACGCACAACAATGGCAAAGCTGGACGGCATCATAAAATCCCTCCATCGCTTGGAATCGTCGGTGGCTGACCTCAAAGCTGACCTCGGTAGTATAGATAAATGCACAACAGTCACTAAACAAGCCATGGACTCCTCAGCAGACCTGAGCGGTCAACATGACCAGACCATGCTGCTAACAAGGGAAAGGGAGCTGCAATTAAAAATAGATGATCAGGAGAACCAATGAAGAAGAAACAACTTTCATATATTCGGAGTACCAGAGGGCTTAGAGGACTCTTTTGTTAACATAGAAGATTTTGTCATGCATATAATAGAATCAATATTACAACTTATAGCAGATCATCCACTGACTATTGAAAGAGCCCACAGGTCCCTTGTGCAGAAGCTGAAGGAACAAAATGCCAGACCTTGCTCCATAATTGTCAGGATGCTTACTTACAGGGATCGGCTGCTTGTTCTGCAAATGGCCTGGAAGCAGAAAGAGATCACCATAAGATGGCCAGCAACTATCATTCCACCAGGATTTCTTGCATCTCTTGAATACAAAAAGGAAGCAGGTTAAGGACATTATTAGAGCAGCAAAAGAGAAAAACCTTAGGATCCAATTGCAATATCCAGCCCGACTATGTGTCTTCACTGAGAAGAGACCACAGATGTTAGAGTCACTATATGAGGCAGCCCCAACCCTGTACAGGCTGGGGATTCGAGTACCAGAATTTCATACAGCTGCTTTGGAGCAGGACATTACTAGAGCAGCTGGCGCAGAGTGGGCCGACCATGGCATGTCCACCTCACGGCTATGTCGTGGTCTTCAAATCTTGGCACGGACCTCAAAGAGCTTCTTTCTAGAGAAACCAAAATTGCTGTGGAGGAAGAAGAAGATGATCATCCAGCATGATCTCAGACCTGAATGTTTGTGATAAAAGGTACAATGACTATAATCACTGAAAAGGGGACTCGCAGTTAAGTGGGTCTAGAGGAGGGCAGACTGTGATGAATTTATCAACCAGTTTCTCCCTGTCTCTCCCTTTCTTTTCTTTTTTACCATTGCTTACCCTCTTCTTCTGGACAATTTGTCATCCTTGATTTTTGGTACAAACACTTGCAGAGAAAACATCTCAGAGACATTGAGATAATATGTAGACTGAAAGAACTATATTTACTTACACTATTTTCCTTTTTTTTCTGTGTCTACTTATTTTAAATGTCACTTAGTGTGTTGGTTTGTTCTAGTTTCAGGAGAGAGGAAAAGGAACATGTGGAGAGGATTATTACTGAAAGAGGGGAGAATTTCCCCTTGGACCATTTATTTTATTTTAAAGATGGATACAGAATGGTACAATATAATTATCCTAAATTTACTGATAAAATAAGGATGGATGAGGGTAGGAAGGCAAACATTTACCACATGGTGGCTCCCTGGGCCCCTAACATAGTCTGTAGAGTAGGGGTTCCACTGTCGGTGGCTTAATTCCACCTCTCCACGGTGCACAACCGTGAGTGTCACTTGGTGACGTATCTAAATCACTGACACCTCACGGGTCAGGCCTGTTTAGTTAACAGGCAACATAGCTATGGTTACTAATACATCTGTTTATCTACAGAGTACCATCTACTTACCTAGGAAGAGCCTAGAGGGAAAGAAAGAAAAAGATAAGAAATTCTATTAACTTCTTGGAAATTTTTTTTTTTTTTTTTATCACTTTGTATGTTTACCAAGAGTTACTGTTTTATTGATCCCAGTTCATGTTTAATGGCACCTGTTGTGCCAGTTTAAGTAGTTTACAGGCTGGAAAGTCTTATATACACTGTTGTTTATGGATTGCATGGAGGAGCATGGGGCAGAGGGAAGGGGGAAAATATAGGCACTTTTTAATTAAGATGGGGGTTAACAGATTTACTCCCTGTAAAAAGACATTATGGGTACACTTAAAGTAATAGCTCTAAATGTGCAGGGCTTTAATTCCCCAATTAAAAGAGCAGAAGTGCTCCATTACTTATAACAACTGGGGCAGATATCTGTTTTTTGCAAGAAACAAGGCTATCTGATATAGAACATCAAAAGCTGTGCCGTTCACGGGTGGACAGGGTGGTAAGCTCTGCACACCTCACTAATAACAAGGTAGGAGCAGCTATTCTTCTGGTAAGGAGTGTCCCCCTAGAGGTGGAACAAGAAAATACAGGACTCGAAGGTAGATATGTATCTATTACAAGTAGGATATTCTCTCAGAGAATACATTTAATAAATATATATGGTCCCAATGAAGATAGACCAGCCTTGTATAAATCAGTATTCCGTAAAATTTCAGAGTTGGGAGAAGGTATGGTATTATTGGGGGGACTTCAACTGTGTGGTGAGCCAAGCAGTGCACAGATCTTTGAATACTTCATTAACCAATAGACAGATGGGTAAGGCAGTAAGGGGGGGATGACAGAATTGGTGTTGCCCAATGTCTGGAGGGAATTTAACCCCTTATTAAAAGACTATACCTTTTATTCAGCCCCAAATAAATCATATCCCACATTGATTATTTTCTATGTAGCAAGCCAGACATTTACAGGATTTCTGATTGTTTGATACATCCCAAGATGGTCTCAGACCATTCAGCGGTATCCTTGACTCTTAAACTACGAGATTGGGACAGGGACACCATTTGGAGGATGAACACGTCTCTGTTGAGGAGAGAGGATTTTAAAACATTAATCAGTTCAGCAATAGAGGACTACCAGAGACATAATAGGGTACAGGATACAGGAATAAAGTGGTATTGGGATGGACTCAAGGCTGTCCTTAGGGGCCAAATTATAGCTTTTTCATCTTGGCTTAAGCGTCAATGTAAACAGCGACAGGATACACTAGAGAAAAAACTAACCCAAATAGAGACAGATCACAAAAATAACCAAACACAGGAGACTTGGGATGAACTGATAGAAGGTTCAGGACCTACTAGACAAGCAGGTGGAAGGTAAACTCAGATATACCAACCAAAAGTGTTACAAACACAGTAACAAGGCAGGGAGACTTCTTGCATTTAGAATGCGAAAGTCCCAGGCAGACAGACAAGTTAAAAAATTACAGGTTAAAAAAGGAGACCAGATTACCACCCATTATACCCCTAAACAAATAGCAGATTTAAAACCTATTATGCTGAGCCTGCCCGGTGGAGCTGAGGGTTGAGGCGCTGGACGCCACACCTCGCACCACACCGGTGACCTGGGTTCAGAAATGAGCATGGGCACCGGGGGTCAGCAGGGGAGGGGAGAGGATTTTGTGTCCAATGACTGCTCTCTTCTCCCAGGGAGGGATCCAGGGTACCTCCGCTGCACTGGGGACTCCTGGTGGAGACCGGGGGCACAGCTCGCAGGGAGTGAAGAAAGGGGAGGAGAGTAGCGGATGTCTACAGCTTCACTGTGCCGACATCATGACATGTCTGTGCTCCTGGGGGGAAATGAAAAAAAAACCTGCCAACCGGGTGAGGCGACAATGAACTCCAGGAGCCAAGGCTCCACATGTCCAGCACCGGCCGCAAACCCGACTTTACCCTCTAGGGATTCTCAGCCTCTCCATGGGGCTGGAGAGCTGTGGGTCTGATCCCTATACAGTTGTCAGGGCTTGTGCTTCAGGCAGACGTTTAGGAGCTGCAGGCTGTGTGAGGAAACCTGAGAGATGCCAAGGAAGGTAGGAGATAAAAAGAGTCTACAAAATTAAAAAACTATTATGCAACATTATATTCAGTAGAAGATCAAGGAAGTAATAAACAACAAGCCTGTGGAGACTTTCTGAGGAAGATATCTCTCCAAAAGTTGTTGGAGGCTAACAAAGACACATTGGAAACCCCAATCACTGTGTTTGAAATAACTCAAACTATAAAAAATTTAAAAACTATTAAGTCCCCACCAGGCCCTGACAGTTTTAATGCAGAATTTTATCAAACATTTGCCACCCAACTTAGCCCTATACTGGTAGATCTTTTTAACTCTTGCAAAGGAAAGGAGGATTTCCCCCACACATAGAGGGATGCTCTCATCACGTTAATTCCAAAAGAAGGTAAACCCCCTGAAGTTTGCTCTCCTTCTCATCCAATATCACTACTAAATGTAGACTCAAAGATTCTCACAAAGATATTGGTGAATAGAGTCAATAAAGTTCTGCCATATCTGATACACCCAGATCAGACCGGTTTTGTGCCCAATTGACATCTCCAAGACAATATCAGACACTGTCTGACTATTCTACAGTCAGGGCAACAAACTAGGGAGCAACAATTGCTATAGCTATTGATGCTGAAAAAGCGTTTGATCGCTTACAGTGGGATTTTTAAAAAAAATTTGGATTTGGACCACAATTTCAAACTTGAATTAAGGCACTCTATTTTAAGCCCCAGGCAAGAGTCAGGGTAAACGGAACAATTTTAATCCCCCTAACGATACATAGAGGTTCCAGGCAGGGATCCCTCTGCTTCTCATCCTGTTTGCTCTGAGTATTGAACCACTTGCTGAGCTAATCAGAACACACCCAGAGTTGGAAGAAGTTAGAGTAGGTGGGGAAGAAAATAGAATTTCACTTTATGCAGATGATACTATGAAATATTTAAGAAAATCACTACGCTCCTATCTGGTTCTGGCCCAGATCCTACATGCCTTGGTCAGGTATCTGGCTTTAAGATCAACAATGACAAAACTGAGATTCTTATGATAAGTGGAACCAAAATCCCAGATCTTATAAAATTACTTCTCTTTAAATGGGTCTCCACAGTCAAACAATATTTAGGCATTTATATACACTTGAACCTAAAATCCCTATATCAGGTGAATTATGAGAAACTCTTGAAGGGCATTTTTATGGATTTAAAACAATGGGAACTTTTGCCACTGACATTAATGGGCCAGATTAAAACAGTCCAAATGAACATGCTTCCACATTTCCTATTTTTGTTAGCTCCCTTCCCATCCAGATCCCATCGACAGAGTGGAAAAAGATCCATATAGCTTTGCACCATTTCCTTTGGGCAGGACGAAGAGCTAGAATAGCTTGGATAACACTACTAAGACTCAAGGCATAAGGAGGTCTGAATTTATCCAATTTAAAGAGCTATTATTTAATATCGCAATTAACTCCATGGGTCACATATAGGGATGCAGCGAATTTAAATTCCATTGGTGAAGTGATGGCGAAGTGGCCAAATTCGCCTGGCAGAGCAATTCGTGAAATTTTTCCGCATAAGTCAGAATTTCGGCCAGGTGAAATTTTACCTTCCGTGGGTGAAATTTCACCTTCTGTGGGCAAAATTTCTCAACGGAAGGCAGAATTTCACTGCAGAAGGTGGAATTTCACCACAGAAGGTGAAATTTTGCCATTACGCTGGCAAAATTTCGTCACTCCACCAGGCGAAATTCCGCAATTCGGAAATGGGTGGAATGTCATGGATTACTCTGCAGAGCGAATTTCACCCACTTCACCCATCCCTAGTCACATACCATGCAAAAGACCCCCAGAATGTCTGGGTGGGGATGTAGCTTAGGAATGAGGTTGGTGCATGTCCATTCATCGACTTCAAAGAGAAACCAGCCAAACTGCTGAAGAGTAAGTTAAAAGATCCTTGGCAGGAACACATGTACAAGACATGGGGTAAAGTAAAAGCAGATATGGGAGTAGATAACTCATTGATCAGTAGGATGGAAATTGCAGCTTGCTCTCTCTTCTCCCTCCTACAATTTGACCATTTATTTACCAGATGGCGTAGGCATGGTCTGATCCACTTCAGACAATTTGTAGGACAAGGTCAGATTAAACCCTTCCAGGAAGTCCAGCAAGAATTTAAGTTACCAACCACCCATTTCTTTCGATACTTGCAGGTAGCAGCATTCCTTAAACAAGGTAACAACCTTAGCAGAGTTTAGCAGGCCCCATACCCATTGGAGGAGCTGATTATTCAAGCAGCTCATAGTCCCGAGGGGTCCCGTATAGTTTCAAAATTAACCCTGATTTACATGGACTCAGCCATGACCAAACCCTTATGGTGCCAAACAGCATGGGAACATGAATCAGAGTTATAACTTGACCACCCAACCTGGTGAACCATCTGGGAGGGTGTTTTTAAAACCTCAGCCTCCAGCACCTGGAGTGAATTTCGTTGGAAACTAGTAAGCAGGTTTTTTAACACAGCTACCAGGACGAAACATTCTAAATCTTCCTCTACCGTAGACTGTTGGAGAAACTGCAGGCAAATTGGAACTCACTACCATTTATTTTGGGATTGCCCTATAATAAGACTGTTCTGGACGGAGGTGACGGAAAAATATAAGATCACGACTGGGTGCATGGATCCTCTTTCATTTGAAAATATGATTTTAGGGAACCACCCAAAAAAGAAACTATCAAACAGTCAGAAATCTTTTATGGGTATTCTGCTGTCTGCAACAGACTAGGCCATTATGAGATGATGGCTAATCCCTACCCCCCCCACACACTGTAATAGAATGGGTTGACATAATGAAAGTGATTGTCAGGGTAGAAAAAATCACAGCAGAGATACGCCTGCAAAAAGACAAGTTTAATGGAACTTGGTTACCATTCATGTAATTAATAAAAGAATTAGAGGGGACCTCCATGCTATCTCAGCAGGCATCCACTTCATGAGGATTACCCCTTCCTGCTTTGGACTATGTGTATAAAAACAGTGTAAGCAGATAAATAACCAGCCATAGTTAGATCAATTTAATGTTGTGTTTTAAGTGTCTCAATCTTTCTTTTTTTACATTGACTGTTGGAAAGTGTTTCAGCTGGGTACAATGCATAAGAGGACTGTAGTGTTTAAAGACAGAGATGTCATCTTTTGGATAATAGAAGTTAAGAGTTTGTCTCAGTGTAATGACATTCATTCTCAGCCTTTTTGTACCTACAGGAATAGAAAAACAGAAAACAATTTAGGAATACAATGTTATCTGATGTATGGTGCTGTAACAACTGAATTTGCCTGTATATGTACTGATGGTCAATAAATATCAGTTTCAAAAAGAAAATACTGTACTCTAAAATAATTATTCAACCCTGAATGAAAAACATTATACAACTGAAATGGTACAGAGAATTTAAAGGTGAACTGCACTGAATTTGTAAGTATTTTTTTTTCTACTGAAGTTTTTAAATTCTAGATCCCATTCTATTATTGTTCTGGTTTTAATGACCATTCAGTTTGCCAGGTAGATGTTTTTGATTTACATACTACTGGTAAGTACCATTTCTGAACGCCATGATTAGTGTCAGTTTCGGTTTATTTTTTATATTAGAAAGGCGTGTGAGCAAAAATTGCTCGTTTTCACAAGTGTTCAGTTAATGACAAAGGTTACAGTATAAACAGGAACGTGCATTACAATGAGCATTACATGGATCAAAGTGCATTCATTTGGTGCAAAACGCAACACAGATCAGTACAGTAATAGGAAATAAGGTTACGCATACATAGCACTGTATTAGTTCAGTTCCCTCTCAGCCACAGAGATCTATAGTGAACATGGATGCATTGTGTCCACTTTGCAAAGGCTTAAAAGATACAGGAAGTTTGTGGGAATTCCACGGTCAGAAGGTATTGCAGAAAACTGCATTTGTTTAGAAAAACAGTAGTGTGGGAGCTAACCCCAGAATGTCTCAACGATACAAAATCTGTATGCGTGTGAGAGGGGGTCATAAGAATGATGCTGTCAGTTTCTAACATAGCAGTAAGAGTTAGCCTGAAGCATGTAGCTAGTGTGTTTTTCTCAGCTTAGGTCTGGGGACAATGGAGAAGGGAAGGGAAGGGAGAGTGGGAAATTGCTGCCACGAGGAGGGGGGGGTAGCCAGGAAACTAGCCCTGGCCACTGGGAGTAGGGGAAGTTTTTAACTCCAAGCATCCAGCTGAATACCAAACACCTCAATAATGACCTGTTTTTGGAAATGTTTCCTTTTATCAGTTAATCTTTTCTATTGAAAATTTTGTAAAAAAACAACATAGAATGATAGAAACAAAGAATTGGACAGCAGTTAAGGACTGCCTGGCCCATGTAGTCTGCTCATTTTTCCCTACCTACAGTATCACCGACCCTACTTGATCTCCAGCTCCCCTCCCTTTGCCTTTCCACTAAGGTTCCCTTATGCTTATCCCATGCATTATTGACCCTTCTACAGTTTTTGCTTCCACCACCTCCACTGGGAGGCTGTTCCAGGCATCCACCACTCATTCCATGAAGAAACACTTTCTCAGATATCCCCTGAGTCTTCTCCCCTCCAGCTTCATAGCATGACCCATTTTTCTTGAGCATTTTATTTCTGAAAAATTCTTCCCTCTTGCACCTTATTTGAACCCTTGAGATATTTGAAAATCTCTATCATATCCCTCCTCTCCCTCCTTTTCTCCAGGGTGTACATGTTGAGGTCCATCACTCTCTCCTCATAGGGCTTATTATGTAGACCCTGCACCATTTTATTTGCCCTCCTCTAGATTGCCTCCACTCTGTATATGTCCTTCTGGAGATGAGGTCTCCAGAACTGGACACATGCATGTGAATTGTAAATTGTTTTGAGTTCAAGTAACAAACAACAGAAACAAAACCAGGGCATTAAAGACAATACAATGATGCAATACAGTAAACATGGCAGGAACAATACTGAAGTAGACAAGGCAGGACATCCACAATCATAAGACAGGCAAAGTCAAGTGAAGTAGTCGGTAATTTCAGATTCTGAAAATATAGATATGAGACATGTGTGGTATGAACAGACCATTAACTTACTGTAGTAGGGTAATGTAATGTAGGATTAGTGATATACTGAGGTACCATCTGGATGACAGCTGAACTTGTGTGTGTTTTGGCAGTAGGTGGAGGAGAGATATGGTTGACAGACAGCTTGATTGGCATGCATAGTTCCTGCATTCTTGTTTGAAAGTATTTCTAAAACTGCTTGCTGTCCCACAGCCATTTGCCATTCTGCAACCGTAGGCATACTAGTGGATCTCCACCTACTTAATAGGAACCTCTTGGCTACTACACCAACTACTACCAGCCAGTAGGTAGAGGTGGAGTGTTTGGGAATAGTCTTAGCAGAGAGACCTAGAAGCATCATGGAGGCATCAAGGGGGATATCGGGCCTCACAATTGATTTACAGATCATGAGAATGTCCACTCAGTAGGCCTGGATCTGTGGGCAGCCTAATGTGTGTAATATGTTGTCTCCCACTTGTTGACAGCACCAACACCTGCCTTCTGGAAGGAGGCCCATGCTCTTAAGGACAGTTGTTGTGCAATACCATTGCAAAATATTTTTATTCTTGATTAAATTACCCTTTCTATCCTTACATGCTTTGTGGAGTTTATGGCAAGTACCTATAAAGTACGTGGCCTTGGTAATAGCCTCTTTCCATAATTTTGGAAGATGTAGTGTGATGGCACTGTGGAGCTATAAATACATCTAGAAGTATTGCTTAGGCAAGGTGTACTTGTTTTGAAGGAAAGAGGAGGTTTCAGTGTGTTGACCATCTAGAGTAAGTACAGTGTGGCCCTGATATGGAGGATAAACCTCTGAGCCCAGCTCAGCTAGTGTGATGGCATCTCCCCAATACTGAGGTGGGCATTCCTCCATAGGGGTGCCAATTGGGTTGGGGTAGGGTTAGTGATCATGAGCTTGTGTAGATAATACCTGCTTTCTCTGGATGCTGAGATAGTGGGGTAATCCTTCAGATGTGTGGAGATTTAATTGTACAAAATATTGACTGGTAAAGGAGTGGATACAACTTCTCATTCGATTTGCAGCCATTGCAGGGCATCTTATTGTATAGGGAAAAAACTTTATGCAATCTGGGTTGCCATAACCATGTGATAACCTTTAGGCCATCATAGGTCTCAATCAGCCTTGCTCCAGTGGCTACAAAGCTTGGCCTTGCTGTCCCTGGGTGGTTTCACTTTCCAGAAAAAAACTTCCAGTGATGCGGTTTTGAGTTTGTGAAATGAGCTGTCAGTGATTTGAAGGGGCTGGTGGGTCGGGATATGCATAGTTTTGGGTATCAGCACCATCTGGAAGTCATCTAATGTGCCTGATAATGAGAGGAAGATATGTGCTCATCTATTCAGTTCTGTGATGACTATATTCAATCAGGGGGACATGTTTATGCTCGCCATTTTGAGCAAGTTATGGGGGATTAACACCCCAAGGTATTTGATGCCCTCGCCTGCTCACCTGAGGCCATTAAAAGTGAAGGGGGCTCCCTGTCCTCTTGAGTTATGGGGAGGACCTTTTTCTTCATTTGATTAACCGTAAGTCCTAACTCTTTTGAAAAGTTGTCAAGGACTTCTAAGGTAGGCTGTAGAGTGGCCTTCCCATTTCCCTATAGTATGAGGAAATCATCTGCGTATAGCATGGTTCTGCATTTCTTGCACCCTACTCTCAGCCTAGTGAGGGCTGGATGGTGCACAGAACTATGGCCAAGGGCTCAATTGCCAGGTCAAAGAGTGCAGGGGAGAGGGGGTATCCCTTTAAAGAGCCCTTCTGCAATGGAAAGCCAAGGGAGCAAAGAGCATTGATTAGGACACTTGCCCTTGGAGAGCTGTAGAGTGTCTTAAGCAAAGCAAGGGACTGAGGTCCTATTCCCATCCATGCCATAGTGTCCATGAGGTAACCCCATTCCATGGAGTTGAAGGCCTTTTTGAAGTCATTGCCAAGATGACTGATGGGGTGTGGATTCTCTTTGCAGCACGTATGAGCCTGAAAAGGGTCCTGGTGTGGTCAATACTATGGAGCCCTTTAACAAACCCCACCTGGCTTTGATGGTGTATAAGGCCTTGCATAAGGGGTTCCTACCTAGTGACCAGGATTTTTGCCAGAATCTTATTATCCACATTTATGAGGATTGGCTTGTAACTGCTAGGTGCATGGGTATCCTTTCTTTTTGGAAATACTGTAATCACCACCACTTGAAGGGTGGGTGGCATGGAGCTTGATGCATATGCCACTTGGTATACCTGGAGGAGGGTATGACTAATGTCCTTGCACAGTAGCTGATAAAAGATAATAGGGACATCATCTCCCATTGGTGGCTTGCCTTTATTTAAGGCTCTTATGGCTAACTGGTCTTCTGAAAGTGAAATAGGCAATTCTAGAGTTTGTGACTGGACTGGAGCCACTAATGGGATGGGGAAACTTCAGGAATTGTTCAATATCTTTTGGACAAGGTGGAACAGGGGAAGAGTATAGGGCTTCGTAGTAGGATGTTGGAGTCTCCGTGCATCAGTAAGTGCATGCTCTTTGAAGAGCTTCTTGAGGGTTGCTTTTGCTTTGACATGCAGTTCAGTGGTCTCAGCACTATGCAAGACTTGAGAATGAAATTAAATTAATACTTCTTGGCTGAATTTGTAGAAGAGACCTGGTTTATCTGTGTTTGGGCATATAGCATACATTGACCTGGATTAGAGGACATTCTGGGGTCCTAACCTCCACCATAACCCATCTGCTGTCCTCATCCTATGTGGTATAGGAGGCTGACCAGCGTAGGTCCCTGTGGAAAAAAATAGAGATCCCCCTTTTTGGGGGAGGGCAACACTATGGACCTCAAATTTTATCCTATCTCTGGTTAGTTTCACCTCATCAGCCTGTTAAAGGTGGGTTTCTTGCAGGAAAGCAATCTGGGTCTGAAGTTGTTTTAGGTGGGCTAGTACCTTTTTATGTGTCACTGTCGAGTTGAGGCCCCTAACGTTCCAGCTGATAATATTTATGTCAGTCACTGTTGACTCTAAAGGGCAACCATATGAGCTTGCTTAAAGGCTGACAGAGTCCCCCCATTAAACAGGTTCTCTTATACATTCCTGGCCATACCACAATCCTTATGCAAAAGAGCTGACATATGAAATGTACATTGCCTGGTGTAAAGATCAGAGGATAACTATAGACAGTAACATGCCCAACCAGAGCTATAAGAAGAAAGATAACATCGCCCCAATAACCCTTCCTTGGAACATTGTTCCTCCCTCATTATAGTGCCTTGACTCATCAATCACAGAGTACATATCTCCAAATGTATGATTCAGGGACTGGGGAAACAAAGTTTACAGATTGCAGAGCAGCATTCTCTCTGCAATCTAAGAGATCCCAAACCACTTCTGCAACTGAAATAGCTTTGAATGGGCTGAGCATGAGTGTGTCTGAGTACATGATGGTGCCAACATGTGGTACCTGGGAGGGTGGGGGTTACATGCCCATCTTCCCCATTTCAAGTCCATGCTTAGCTCAAAAACATGAGGGTGTGGTACCTGGCGAATGCCTTGATATGAAGATTAGTGTCTAGAAAGAGCTTCACAATGTAAGAGGTATGATATGGGACATGTGAGGTTTTATAGGTTTGGGGGTTCTGATCCACACCCTCATGCCATCAGTCTGGACAGCAGTGCTAATGACGAAAGACTGCAGGCCTGTTTGATTACAGTCTTTCCTGATATGGCTAGGGTAAAGTGGTTCCTACATGAGTACCTTGCTGCTTATCCTTCCCTTAATGGTATCAGAAAAGATAAACAGATTTGAGCTGACAAGGAACCCCGGTAATATTGTATGAGATGGGGAAGGGGCAAAAACACCAGTCTGAGCCGGCCCTGTGGCACTGAGAGTTAAGGCTCTGGATGCCACACCTCGCACCACACTGGCGACCCGTGTTCGTGAACGAGCATGGGCCATTGGGGGTCGGTGGGAATGAGGAAGGATTGAGCATCCAGGGGACTGCTGTCTTTCCTTGGGGGGGGGGGATGCCCTTGCCAGTGCAATAGCACCCTCTGGTGGTCACTAGGGGATTGCATTGTCCAGCTGGCTGATGCAGAGGATCGGGGCTGTGGCAGATGCCTTTCGAGTGCGCACGTCGAGCAGGGCATCATTACACGTCCGAGCCCAGGGGAACAACCGAACAAAGGAAAAATGGACCCAGCCCTGGTAGGCGACGATGGGGTCTGGGTGCTACCCCCCACACCCAACAGTCGTGTATGCTGGCTGACCGCAGAGCTCTCCCTGTCCATGGATGTCCTCACATTAGGGTGGCTCAGGGTGAGGTGTGGATGCCTGGAACATGGAGGAGTTTGGCCCAACTGAGAGTCAGGACTAAGTCTCAGACGTTCGGGGATGGAGGTAAGCTGTGTGACCCCATCTGAGAGAGTCCAGGGTTGTGTGAGAAGGATAAAGAAAATTAAAAAAAAAAAACACCAGTCTGTAGGAGGTATGGCATGCAGTGTGCTTCCATTTCCCCACCTCCTGCAGGATATGTTCATTAATACCTTTCAGGTTGATGCTGGTAGGATGGTGAAGTGAGGAGGCTGAGAGTCAAGCTTAGGTGAGTTGTCTGAGGCTCAAATGTGGTGATCAGAATGCTAAGACTGTGACAGGCTGAGCAAGACAGAAAGAGCTCTCTCACCTTGTATGCAGTTATGGCATTCTTGGGAACTCCTCCACCTTTATCAAATTGTATTGGAGCGTCAGATCTGAGGGATTCAGTCACCGGACCCTGTAGAATGCTACCTTTCCTCCTTAAAAATCAGAAAGGTGATGTAATGAATACTAGTACCCCCTCTTTAACAGTGATGGAGCAAGGCAGCCTACAAACAAACAAAAAATTTGGGTAATACTAACCAATGTCACCTTGAAAGGAGCAGAGTGTTCTCATGTCAGGCCATGTGAGCCTGAGAATGTACACATGCAGAGAACAGACCAATGAGTAGTGATGTGATGTGAGGAACTCCACCCTGTTAAAAGGGACATAACTGTAATGCATAAGGCAGAATGTAGCAAACTGCATTTGATTCTATAGAGTGTGATAAGCAGGGCTACACACATTGTATTGAGTGCACCAAAGGATACCAGGTATTGCCCCTTTAAGAAGAGGCATGCCTTAATTTTTGGATGGTCCAGACAGGCCTGAGCTCCAGGCTGCACAGAGACACCCTCTCCCTGAGTATAAAAAGTGGGCAACATTTTGTACTTGTCAGTTGGTGCTACCCCCAGTTAGTTAAGGTTTGGGGTGCTAGTTCTTCAGGTGCCATGGTAGTTGTTCTGTCTTCACCAACAGCCTGCCCTTCTGGGCACAGTGATTACTGGAAGGGAGGCCTGTTTCTGCCACAACAAGACTCACTGCTTCTGCCTAGGACTTTGGCCTTGTCACTTCATCTGGGGTCATTCCACCTTGAGACTGTCTGGAAACAGTGGCAGTAGGTGTCCTTGGAGTGCTGAAGAGGGACAAAGCTGTTGCTCCTCAGGACTGGGGATTGACTTTCAGAGGAGGAAGGAGCTCCCGTGTTCCCACAGTAGCTTCAATGTCTAGGTCAGGGTGAGTGGTTCTAGCACCTGCCTTTTGAATGTTTCTGCTTTTCGTTTCTTCTTTTGTGCTTAGGGTCGGGTTGCCAAGGATCATCATCTTCAGGTGGGGTGCACAGTGGGGGATCTTATCCCCGAGTGTGGTAAGGGGTGGAGGATGGCCCATTAGGGGCCGGGGTAGGGTCCATGGCTTGGGTAGCGGAAAACATATTTCTGTCCATTCCAAGCACCTTATATTGGATCCAGTCTGCCTGCAGCTAACATTTTGTGATGTAGGCCTCCACCACTTCTGGTGCGTGTAACTGCTGAGTTACTCCATTTCTGGTGAAATGCAAGGTTAGGCTGTAGGGAATTCCAAGACCCATCAAGGCCTTGTGAGTGGTATAGGCCTTTCACTGCAGTGAAATCTTTTGTGGGAAATCAAGAAAGATGTGTATAATGTGCCCTTCTATGAAAGCTGTCCTTTCCTTCTGGCCCAGGTCATTATTTTTTCTTTATCAGTGTAGCAAAGAAAGTGAGTCACGATTTGTCAGGGCCTTTCTCCAGGCTTGGGGGGGGGGTAGGGAACAGTGACCTATAGGTTTGTCTATCTCCATATTAGCTGGGCATTGGTCTCTGAGCAGCTCCAGGAGCATTTTTCTGTAGAATAGCGACCACGTTTTGGCTTTTGCAACTCTCAAGAAAACCAGTATGGCAGTTGTTGCACCTTCTACAGTTTTCCAGATCCTCTACTTTTTCCCAAAGTAGCTGGATCGCTCTGTCTTGATCACTAACATGGGCTGAAAGGTGCTCCGTGTGATCTTCCGTGTTGGCTACTCTTTGTTCTGTGGTGTTCACTCAGTGGGCTAATTGATTAACATCAGCATTAGTTCTTTGCGGACACCTCTAGTCTAGAGTACTATTGCATACAGTGCTCAAGAATCTTTCTTATTTCACTTAGTGCTGCCAGTGTTGTTCCACTGTCAGCAAGCATCAATTTGAAGTGTGCCCCACAGCCTCTGAGAAAGTCAGTCTGTGAGGGAAAGTTCTGCCAATGTTCCTGATAGCAGTTCCAGACTGAATGGCATCAAAGTTTGACACATCTGTTCTGTGGCAGCTGGCCTGTCAAACTACATGCCATGACAGCAAGCAATTGTAGTAGTTAGGTAGATTTCAATGGATATTTTATAGGAGTTTTAGAGACACAGAACTGAGACAGCCATCTTGCCAGTGGCCAAGCCATACCATTGGAATTTGTTTTTCTTCTGCTGTAGGTTGTATGCATCCAGTCCAAAGTGCAGCTGTTCAGCCCTGTCTCCGCTGCCCCAAGTCATCACCCACCTCCCCCAAAACTCACTTGGTGGTCATGTAATTGCCCCATGAATTCCCCCTCATGGTAAGGCCAGAGAGGGGAGACCCATTCTCCCTCCCAGTACAGAAATCCGGAGTGGACCGCCGTCTAGTGCTATGTGGCAGCACAGACCTGGGACCGGCAGGCAGGGCTTTGTTAAGCCTCTTGACCTCCATTTTTCATGTTTTCTCCCTAGTCACAGTGACATGGGATATGCATATGCATTTAAGTGCATGTGTCCCAGAAACACAGCTCTCCCAGTCCTGACCACAGTCAGCCACTCGTGCATTGGTGCTACCAACAGGCCTCCATCTGGTGGCAGTCAAGAGCTGAGTCAGCTCAGCTTCGCAATATGGGAGAAGAGAAATGCTAGGCAGCAGCATAGTCCTCTCCAAGACCTTCTGCCTGCCGACCCCCACAACCCATGCCCGTTCCTGAACTCAAGTCACCAATATAGAAGAGGTAAGGCATAAGGCACCGCAGGCCTCTGAACCACTGGATCAGCTCAGCCCTGGATTTTTTTCGGAATATTCAGGAAGCCCATTATTAATGACATTTGGGGGAAAATAATTGGGGTGTGAACACCCCTAATTCATACCATCAAATGATCAATTTTTACTGCACCTAAACAAATACTGATGTGAACAACCATATTTTATATGGATCGCTTATATAGTCATAATTACGGTTAGTTCTTACATATCCAAAACCCAGAATTCAGAAGTCTGAGTACTGTAGGTCACTGAATGCTCTGATAGGCCAAGAGCTCTTAGTTAGAGTTTTTTATTCATGCAGTTGCATAATGAAACCTTTGAAATCCTGGTTCCATAAAATAATTATACAGAATGTTAATTAAGCAATAAGACATGACAGGGTGTACATTGTTATAGGATACAGGCATGTAACACTGCGTTCTGAGGCAGGAGGCATTACCAAATGCCTTCAACCACTGAGTAGTGCCATCATTCCACAATAATGCACAGTATTGAGTATCTTACTGTGATTAAAAAATGGGTCCAAATTAAACCATAAGTAAAAGAAAATTTGAGGGTTAAATAGTTTATATTATAATTTTAAAATTAATTCTTACACCATAGAGAAAACAGCCCATCAAACATTCTGTAAGTAGAATTCATGTGGAATTTATGGATGCCATAGAATACAAGAATTGAAAATTCTGCAGAATTACATTGGTTGAATGTAGACACACACACACACACACACACACACACACACACACACACACACACACTCACACGTCTCATAGGTCTCAGTGTTATCTTTGCCAGTACAAGCAGCAGAGACAGGAGGGGAATTTTTCATGCTCACCAAAGAAACAACAGAATTTTTTTTCATCAAGGTGTTTATCCACCTCACTAATGTTCACCGCTTCCCAATTCACCAAGCCCCATCACCCACCTTCTCCTGGACTTACTAGTCATTAATCCCCTATGGATCCTTAGAGGGGCTAGGAGAGGGAAGGCTACCCTTCGGTGTCCTTATCTTGATGCTGGCCAAGCCTGGTTGGTAGTGTGTGGCCTGTGACAGTTGGGACATCATCATGCTAGTGGGCTTTGCTACCCTCCATTTTCTCCCTTCCCTGTGAGCTGCCTAGTGCAATGCCACAACTCAAGTACATCTGCATGCCTTCCTATGCATACATACCCACTCACCTCAACCACGTTTGATTGGGACTCCCTATTGTGCTACCATTTGGTTTCCACCGGGTGGCAGCAGCCAAGTGGGATATCCAGACCCCTTCCACTCTGAGGGACGAGACCAGTTTGTGGGATCCTCTATCCCCCCCTCCCCCAGTGGGACCCCAGCAACCTGAGTCTACTCCTGAACTTAAGTTGCCATCATTGCAGGCGGCAGCACTACCACCAAGCCACTGGGCTGGCTAGAAGCACCACAACTTAAACCTAGGAACAGTATTTCATTTACATTGGTTTATGTGTGAATAAGGTGAGGATCATGAAAGAAAAGAACAGTGGCAGTCATGCTTGTGATGGAAATCAGGGGTTAGTGAAGTGGCCTACTGTATGAATTCTGTATGTGATTTGCCAGATTCCAAATCCCACTGCCTGAACTTGTTTCAACTGTGAATTTGCAGCGATTAACATATGGGTCTCAGAACATGTTTAGTATCAGGGAGCAAGAAATAACCCTTTATATAACCATAAATAGAAAACGATGTAAAACACAGTTGTTACATCAACCTTTATACAGGTAACTTCAATATGGGTCATTTGGTATGAATATTATGATTTTTTATCCAACTGCATCATTACACCTTTCCTGTATTTTAAATAAGACAGAAACTACAGTACATTATGCAGTACAATACCATGGGAGCCAGGTACTATATATGTCACATATATTGTACTTGGCTACAAAGCAACAGACAAAACAATGGGACCGGATGAGATTCACCCCAGAATTCTAAAAGAACTAAGGGGAGACCTAGTGGCACAACTGACTATCCTTTTTAACAAATCATGGGAGGATTATGTGGTACCTAAGGACTGTAAGAGGGTGGATGTGATTCCCCTTCACAAAAATGGGAGCAAGGCAGAGGCAGGAAACTACAGACCTGTTAGTTTAACCTCAGTGGTAGGGAAAATGATGGAATCACTTCTGAAAGAAAGAGTTGTTGAGTACCTAGAGGCCAGCAAGGCACAGGACCCAAAGCAGCATGGATTCACAGTGGGAAGGTCATGTAAGAAGAATCTAATAGATTTCTTTGACTGGGTGACCAAAGTAGTAGACCAGGGAGAGGCTGTGGACTTGGCCTACCTAGACTTTAGTAAGGTATTTGACACAGTCCCACACAAAAGATTAATAAGCAAATTAGCCAGCCTGGGAGTGGGTCCCAGGGTGGTAGCCTGGGTAACAAATTGGCTGGACAACTGGATGCAGAGGGTAACAGTAAACAGAATACAGCACACTCTGAAGAAAGCATTGTTACTAGTGGGGTACCGCAGGGTTCAGTACTGGGACCGGTCTTCTTTAATGTCTTTATAGGAGACGTTGCAGAAGGGCTGGAAGGAAAAGTATGCCTCTTTGCAGATGACACAAGGATCTGCAACAGGGTTGATACACAAGGGGAGTGGAAAAGATGAGAAGGGACTTGGCAAGCTTGGAAGAATGGTCAAAAGTATGTCAGCTTAGATTCAATGCAAAGAAGTACAAAGTAATGCACCTGGGAAACAAAACACAGGGAAGAGTACACAATGGGGGGGGGGGTACTAACAACAACAAAAATGGAAATGGACCTGGGGGTAGCCATATCAGAGGACCTTAAGGTAGGCAAGCAATGTGAGAAGACAGTAAGGGGGTCTGGGGGGATACTGGGATGCATAGGGAGAGGCATCACCAGTAGAAAACAGGAAGTTGTTATCCCTCTGTACAGACAATTGGTGAGATCCCATCTGAAGTACTGCATGCAGTTCTGGAGACCCCATCTCTGCAAGGACATTGAGCGGATGGTAGCAGTCCAGAGGAGGAGAACTAAAATGGTGCAGGGTCTGCAACAGAAGCCATATGAAGAATGACTAAAAGAGCTTAATATGTATACCCTCAAGGAAAGGATGGAGAGGGGGGACATGTTAGAAACTTTCAACTACCTCAAGGGAATTGACAAAGTCCAAGCGGGGAGCATCTTTCAGGAAAAATGATGTGCAAGAACAAGGGGGCACAATTTGAAGATAGAGGGGGAATGGCTCAGGGGCAACATGAGGGGGGTAGTTGGAAGTGGTCTGTTGGTTAACTAGAATCTGCAGCTTATCCAGTAAGCAGGGAAATGGGCTGACTAGGTGGGCCAAGCAGTCCTTATCTGCCATCAAAGTCCATGTTTCTATGTTTCAATCACAGAAAAACTTAAGATATATCATAGGAAATCCAACTGAAATGAAGTGGGATTTCCTAAGGACTATCTAGGTATACAGTGGCACCTGTCAGGGGCAAAGGCCTGATCTGGCAGAATGCTATAAGAATCAGTGCAGTTCAATAGCAGTTGTCATGCAGGAAACTGTGACACACTATGACACTGCATCTAACACTGGCAAACACCACTCAATCTACATGTACCAGGGTATATTACTAGTTACTATTAGTGTACTAGTAACAAATAGCATTTCTCAAATACCACAAATAATGCACTATTCATTATTAAGATCTGAATAATGAATAGTGTGACTATTCATGAGATATTTTTAATTTTTTTTATTATTTTGGTAACCGGGTAAGGCCCACTATGCACAAGTGCCTTTTTTTAGGGGTGACCCGGGAGCACTGGGGTGGTTAAATGACTTGCTTAGAGTCACATAGTATGCAAGTGGAGGTTGTAGGAATCAAAACCAGCTGTGCTGGATGTACCAAGCTCATTCATGGTTTGTTACCCTAAGCTCTAGGCTATGCTGTCAGACACATATGTATTCATATTCAATTAAGTGTTCCCCCTCCCCAAGTGGCCAGGGCTAGCCTCCTGTCCACCTCTCCTCCCCATTTTATGTTTACAAGGCCTCCTCCCACCTCCACCTTATCCCATGTCCCAGATCTAAACCAAATGCTATATTGCTGCCAACTCCAGGCACACTACTAGGAGCCGACACCATCACTGCACTGTGAAAACTTCCCACACAATGGGGCCTATGTACTAAGGTGCAGCTGGGTTCACATGATTCACGTGTAGCAGGCCCATGTAGCTATGCACCCAGGATCAGGCACAGGGTGTGTGGTATGCACAGCTGCATGTATCTACAGGATGCCTATCCATGGCCCACCATCCTGACGCATAGTTGCACGGGAGTGGTTCAAAGCACAGGTATGCATACAGTTGGATGACCCTCCAGGATCGTGATGTGTATCCACTGCTTCATGTGAGCAAGGAATTCTGGGATGGTGCAGGACCAGTGTTTCTGAAAGTATGGGTGAATGCCCAAATGGCTGCCCCAACCCAACCTGTCAGGCTGGTGGGCTGGGGCAGCACGGTGGAATGATTTTCTGTCCCTCCAAAGCTGGCGGGTGTCATTGGGGGGGTGGGGTGTGTAATGGGTATGACAGGGTCCCCGCTGCTGTATCCTGCATCCCCTTTCCTGGTTCTCCATGCCTTCATGAATGGTGCAGAGTGCAGGCATGGCCCCAGACACACCTCCTGATTGGCTGCTGTGTAGCTGCATGACTGGCCAGGGGATTGGGGGTGGAAATGACATATGTCCCTTCTGTGCATGGTGCAGGGATATGCGGGACCCCCAATGCATGGCTCAAAGATGTGAGTGACTCCCACCATCGTTCAGGCACCAATATCAATCCCCTCCCCACATGCCCAAACATAGCCAAACTGCATTTTGCACTCACCCCCCCTTTCCCAAATGCTTGATTGGGGGGCTAACAAAACTAATACTAGCCAGCCAGTTGGACCTCCCCCTGCAGTGTATGTCCTATTTGTCCTGTAAGCCACTTGAGTGTGAGCTTTTAGGTTTTTTTTTTTTTTGCTCCCCCAGCTCCAGGCCAGCCTCTACTTCAGGCCCTCTTATGCCCTCCAGGCCACACTGCCCTGGTACAGCCACCTCTTCATCCTATATTGCAGCCCCCCGGGTGACGCCCAGACATAACCCTTTGCTGGGTGGGTCCCTCTCCTCTGAGAGGGAAGGCACCGGGAAGGTGGCCAGCACCATACTTGCCCCTGGTGCTGCTAAGGTGATTTGTGCACTGCCCAGGTCTCACGGCAGCAGGAGCTGGCGACCGTCATCCGGTCAGCCTCGGGGCTCTTTCCCGTTTTCTTAATAGGGACTTGGCGTGCCACTATGTTTGCCACGACCCATTGAATTGTGGGACCCAACGTGTTGCCGAGCCCCTGGCCTCTTCCAGGGGTCAGCAATCACCTGGTCACGTCCCCACCCTCCCCCCAAGAGAAGGTGATCTGACGTCAGATGCTTCAGCCTTCTGTCCCTGGTCGGCCCTCCAGCACCAGAGTCCATTCCCGAACCCGGGTCGCTGGCATCGCAAGCGGAAATCCAACCTCTGCGCCGACAGGCCGGCCCTGGTTTCTTCTTGTTAAAGAATGGAGATTATAGTATATAATTGCAAGGGAGGGGGTGGAGCTAGAGAAGCTTAATTAGTGATGCCAGGTAGCTTGAGGCAATCAGGCTGCCTAGCATCACTAATGATGCTCCTCCTACCTCACCTATGTAAACCTCAACTGCACCTTAAAGCAGCAGTGCAAGAAAAGTAAAAAAAAAAAAAAAAAATCATATTTACTCCTGTAATCCTATGGAGCGAATGTCCATGAGAAACATGACATGACCATGCTGATTCTTTTACTGTGCGAGGTTGATTTTGTGATTTTTTTTTAGCATATTTTAAAAGATGCACATTTTTTATTTACTTTCTTTGTCTCTCTCGTCGTGTTGTCCCAGAGTTGCATCTTCACGTTGTTGAATGTGTTCACGCACATACTGTCTCATGTCAATGGTGCTCGTACATGCAACTGTCAATTGGAGTTGCCATGAATGAGTACAGTGTGAGACAGATCACCCTGAAGGACTGGCACTTGTAAAGTCATTGTTTATGTCTGTAGTGAATGACTTCTTTTTGACTTTATGAATTGCAAACAGTGGTAAAGTGATCACCCGTTTATGTACATGCAAGCACTTCATGTAGTGCCTTTGTTTCTTTATGTGGTCAGTGACAGAAACCAGGTAAAGGCTTCTTTACTGTATCAGTCAGTACGGAATACAACAAACATTTTTTAAATCCTCGTATGACAAACAGGTACAATATTGCTCATTTTCTAACTGTTAACCCAAAAAATGAGGTCTCAGAATTGACTTAATCACTCCGTGATTATTCTCAAATAAGATTTGAACTTTGTGTTGAGTGGGACCGTTGTTATCTCAAATTGTCTAATACACTGTAGAGCGGCATTACAGTTTACCCCCAGTTCAATCGAAAGTTGCAAATGTACCGCAGTGGATTTTCAGTTTACCTAGTACACTCTACCATTAATGATTATTTTCATTTAAATATGTAACCGGGACTCCCCCATATTTGTAAGGGCACATCCTTTTTTTTACTCCTGACATTCTAATCATCACCGAAGCATGGCTCAGTGACAGGATTCCCAATCACTCCATCTCTAACCCCAGCTACTTCATTTCCAGGCAAGACAGGGCCAGCAGGGGTGGTGGAGTGGCAATATATACTCTGGCCTCGCTACAATATACCACCATTCTATCTTCCTCCCTCCATGCATCTTATGAAGTACTAGCCATTCACATTTCCTTGCCCTTCAACATCTCGATCTTCATAGGCGGTATCTACTGCCATCCCGGCATCCTGTCCTCAGCAGCAACTGAACTTACTACTTCTATTACATGCCTCACTCACTCAGGTGAATTATACATCTTGGATGATTTCAATTTAAACTGGTTGTCTCTCTCTCTCTCTCTCTCTACTACCAAGGCACATAATGATGTAGCAGCCCAGAATCTTACTCAACTCATTCTAGAACCCACTCGCCTAAACCATAAGACAGGTAATCACTCCCTGCTGGACTGGGCACTCACCTCCCACCCTCATAGAGTTATTAAGTCTGGTATTTTACCTGATTCACTCAGTGACAATCACCCCATCTTCCTGGCTAGGAAGGTCCACAGGCCCAAACCTCCCCATAACATTTTACAACCCCGCTCCTTCAAATCCTAGACCTTGACCCTCTCCCATATGATCTCGCTCACTCCGACTTGTCACCTCTTGCCTCAGTCTCCACCATTGACCATGCTCTTGACTATTTTAAAGAAAAAATCATTACAACCTGGAATACATTTGGCCCTTTCAAACACACCAGAGTACAAGGTAACCACCTTCCCTGGATTACCCCTACCTCAGGGCATGGGACCGAGCATGGAAGAAACCAAAAGTATCACAGCTCCCTTCTGATTATGCCTTGTATCAAATGCTTTGTAAATCCTGCACAAAAGCAACAAGATTAGCAAAGTCCAAATATTTATTTATTTATTGAAATGTTTCACCAGGAAGACACACTGAGCAACAAGTCACTTGTCTCCCTGTGCGACCTGGGGGGAAGGGGTACAATCAAAATGAAACATTAAACATTCAAGTTACAAGATCAACATTAACATACAGTTGTAAGGCAGGTGTTACAAACAGTGTCACAACAGTGTTGCGCATAACTTGTAGAAAGAGTGGACAATAATAAGTGCTGGGTTTATAAGTAAACAAGTGCATATGTGAAAGAAAAGGGAGAAAGGGGAGGGAGGGGTGAGGTGGGGAAGGGGGAAGAGTTGTATCCCTGGAGAATGCTTCAGGATGTGAGGAACCCTGCAAGGGGACTGGGGGAACCACAGAGAAGGAGATAAGGCAGTGTCCCAGAGAGACCGCTTTAAGATGGTGGGGGAAGGGAGTAGATAAGAGATACAAGCTCCTTGGGGGGTAGGAGAGGGACCCATGGAGGGCATTCGGTGTCATTTACATTCTGTGAGAGATCATGAGAGGCCAGTAAGGGGGAGCAATTAGTGGGAAGGGGAGGAGGGCTAGAGATTTTGAGGGTGGGTGTGCACAGGGTAAAATGAAAGTCAGGGTATGGGGTAGGGCTTGTCCAGGGCTTAAAGGAGGGAATTATTTATTTATTTATTTATTTATTTAAACAGCAGTTTGGAAAACCTTTGAGCCATAGACTCATTTACAAAGGTACCTTGTCACAGTAAGACAAACCAAAATACACAGTATAGCAGTACAACACATAAGTATAACAGTAAAATTAAGACATAGATACAAACAAGCTGGTACAGGTAGGATGGATGCAAACAATACCAGTTATGTCGTCCTTAGCAGCTTAGTAATAAGCTTTGTCATAAGTATTGAGTACGGCTTTGACTAGTGGCAGTTACAGCATCGGGTGTTGATAAGGTAGTTATGTAAGGAAGTTTTGAAGCATGATATAGTTGGAGCTTCGGAGATGGAGGGGGGCAGTGTGTTGAACCAGGAGGGGGCCCTAAAGCTGAAGGCTCTTTGGCCGTGAGAGGTACTAGCTCTAGGAATAACAAGAGAGGTTTTCCCAGAGGTCCGAGTATGAACTAGTGGGACAGAGTGGCGTATGGTGGTGGTCAATCCTGGTGGGGAAAGCCCAAGGAGGGTCTTTTTTGTAAGGGTACAGGTAAGATATTTGAGGTGCTGGTCGAGATCAAGTACCAGCGCTTTAACATCTGATGAGACAGGTGTGTGTCATCCTAGGTGCTCAGTAATTAACCTGCAGGCCTTATTCAGAGTAGTGCGAAATTTTATGGAGTGCGGTCTGATCCAGCAGCACCATGCGGCAGTCCATAGTCCACTAGGGACAGGATAGAGGAGGTGCTGCAGTCGATGAGCCTCGGGGGAGGCAGTGTTTATACACGATGTAAGATGTCCAATCGGATAGTGGTAGCAGTGGCTAGGGCAGCGATGTGCCCATGGAAGGAGAGGAGGGTCAAAATGGATCCCTAGGTATTTATAGAGAAAAACTTGTTCAGTGGGAATGAGGACCCAGAGTGAATGAGGGAGTTTGAAGTTGCAGGACTTGTTTTGGGATGAGTGAAGAACATGGTTTTGGTTTTTTTAAGATTTATCACCAATCTATGTTCCTTGAACCAGCCCTCGGCTTCAGTGAAGGACTTCTGCAGCGAGTCCTGGAGGGCAGTAGGGTTACGACTAGAGGCAAAGATGACTGCATCATCAGCGTACAATAGAATGTTCCCCGAGCAAGAGCGTGGAAGGGTGTTAAGGTAAAGGGAGAATAGTAAGGGGCCCAGAATGGAGCCCTGGAGAACCCCAGAAAAGATGGGACAGATGTCTGAGTAGGTCCCATTAATTTTTAACGCTGTGAGCAGGTCAGACAGATAACTGGTGCACCAGGAGATAGACCCAGCAGCAAAACCAGAGAGACTAAGGGCATCAAGAAGGAGGGGGTGGGAGACAGTGTCGAAAGCTTTCGAGAGGTCAATGAAGACAGCACCAGCCAGAGAACCAGTGTCTAAGGAGGAGTGGAGAAAGTTGGATAACTCTAGGAGGGCAGTGTTGGTACTGTGGCCCGCTGGGAAGCCATGCTGCTCAGGACAAAGGACATTGTAGGTGGAGAGGTAGTCAGAGATTTGAGAGGCCACCATTTTTTCCAAGGCCTTGGAAAGAGGAGAAGAATGGAGATCGGTCGATAGTTTCCAGCCACAGCCCTATCACCACCTTTAAAGATAGGGGTGACAGTGGCTACTTTCAGGCAGTTGGAACCTTCCCCAGGCAAAGAGTGGTTGATGAGGCATGTGATCGGGTAAGAACTGTGTCTAAGACCAGCCGTGGGATACATGGATCCAGGGTGTCACTGCCTGTACTATTACTCTTGAGGGCAGTGACAGGTGCGACCTAAGTTCTTGGCAGAAACACGGGAGGAGGAGAAAATAAGGGCGAGAAAGATTCTGACAGGTGCTGGGGAGGAGGTCAAAAAATTGTAGGGAGGATAGGGCTAAGGTCAGTGAATGAGGTGTTGAGGTGGTTGGCTATGAGGGCTGCGTCTGAGGAGATCACACCATTAATGTTGATCTGGGTGGGTGGGGAAGTGTGCTCCCATTTAGCTGTTTAATGTTATCCCAGAAGGTTCTGGGATTCCCCATGAGGCAGTGAGTGAGACAGATAGTGCTCAGACTTGGCCTTTCTGATGGCCGAGTGCACTTGTTTAGGCGGCAGCATATAACCGCCTGTCATTGGGCGGCCAGTCTCAATGGCCGGTGCCATAGGTTGTCCCTATGTTTGAGCTGGTGGATCAAGCTAGGGTAACCCAGGGGCATTCTTCCTTTTAGACAGCGGGTCAACACTGGGGCAAAAGATATCACAGGCATTATTAAAAGTTTGGGTAAAGAAGGGAGAGCTGTGTCGATGTCAGGAGTTGCCTGTAGGAGACCAGTCAATTTGGGACAGAAGTTCCTTAAGTTTATCAGTCCACCAAGTATTAGCCGCCCGTGACATGTGGACTGTGCTATGGGTTTGGGGACTGAGGTTGACCAGTGGAATAGAATGGGGAGTGATCGCTGAGAGAGTCTGGGAGGACTTGTACATTGGGGATCCGATTAGGGCGGTTGGTGAGTACCACATCAAGCAGGGGTACTGGAGCCTCTCTTGGGGTTAGTCCTGGTAGGGTGGGTAACTAGTTGCGTTAGGTCTATTGCAGAAAAGGAGTATCAGGTAGAGGAGGAGGAGGGACTGAGCCAGTTGACATTTAAGTCACCCACCAGAATTTGATCAGCGGAAGGAGGTAGAGAGGTAAGGTATTCTGTAAGAGAGGCAATGGCCTGCGTTTGGTCCCTGGGGGGCACGTATGCAGTAGTCAGATAAAGGGGTCCCTTTAAAGGGTCAGGGTTAGTTTCAGCGTGAGCGCCTGGGCCCTAGGTCAAGGATGGGAGTGGGCAGGGCTACTATGGGGAGATTCCTTGACATAAATAAGCGCAGCCGCCGCTCGTCTCCCAACACGGTCGGACCGGAAAAGGGTGAAACCAGGAAGGGAGACTGGGGAGTCAGGGAGGATTTTGACAGCCAAGTCTCAACCAGGGTGATGACATCAGGGTTAATTGATGTGACCAGGCATTGTAGTGAGTCAAACTTTTAGGAGGCTACAGATATTCATGGAGACCATGCATAGGCCTGTGGTGCAAGTTGGGGAGCTCCTGGGAACAGGGCCAGGGTTGGATGAATGTTCCTGACAGGAGTAGTAGCTGATCTAACACCTGGCTGGGAGATGGTGAGAGGTTTTCCTACAATTGACATGAGAGGAGGGAGGCTAAGGGAGGCAGGGGTGGGCAGGGAGGTACAGGAGGGAAAGCAAGAATAAGAAGACACCAGATGTGCCTGAGGTGAAGAGAAAGCTAGGGGAGGGCAGGGGATGGGGACACACAGAGGTCCAAAGGGGCAGGAGAGGAGGTTCAGGAGCAAGGGAGGGAGGTGCCAGGGCACAGTGTGGACTAGCAGATGGGTAAGTGGGTAAGTGCACTGCTAGTGGGGATAGCACAGGCAGGCGTGAGGCAGGAGCCAATACATTGTGGTGAGCAAGATCCCAGGAAGTAGTGCTGTACAGGTAGGAGTAGGAAGTAGTGAGGGAGCATAGGTCCCTCTAGTGGCCAGCAGGTATAACCTGCAAATGGGAAAGTGGGGAGATAGGTTCTGGGCAACAGGACGTGATATCACCGGATGTGATGTCACGGGGTGGATCCTTAAATTGACAGCCGCCCCTGGGTGGGAGGGTGGTTGGGGCGGGCGGGGCAGACGGCACGAAGTGCTGTCGGGCTAGCACCCCTCTGCAGGCGTCCAGATGAAGAGAAGAGGCTCTCTTTACCTCGAAAGTTATCAGGCTGGAGATTTGGCTTCCTCAGCTACTCAGGTGAGCTGCTTGTGCTTCAGTTGCTTGATTGTCCCGAGTGCCTAGCTTGGGGGGAGCTGCCTATGTTGTGGAGAAAACAAAGCCTCTCATTACTATGCAGCGGGAGAATATGTTGTGACTTACACAAAGGAGCTCCACTCTAAGCAAACAGGGCTATTCCAAAATGAGGTCACACTAGGACCCAGCCAACCTAATGCCTTCAGTAACAAGCACAATTAGCTCAATACCACCATATTAAACAAGTCTGATCTATATTAGCTGCTTGGTATATCTGGCTTTAAGATGAAATCAGCAATTAGCTCCAAATACCACCATATTAAACAAGTCTGATCTATATTAGCTGCTTGGTATATCTGGCTTTAAGATGAAATCAGCAAGGCAACTCTAGAAAAGCCAGTGAGTCCCTAGCTTTACACTTCAGCAATTAGTAGCACAAAGAGAATCAAATAACAAGCCCACCCAGTGGTGAACAGGAACAAAGTTCATAAAATATAAATGTTCATCAGGTAGCACCCCTCTGCAGGCATCAGATGAAGAGAAGAGCTCTCTTTACCTCAGAAAGTTATCAGGCTGGAGATTTGGCTTCCTCAGCTACTCAGGTGAGCTGCTTGTGCTTCAGTTGCTTGATTGTCCCGAGTGCCTAGCTTGGGGGGGGGGGGAGCTGCCTCGAAAGTTATCAGGCTGGAGATTTGGCTTCCTCAGCTACTCAGGTGAGCTGCTTGTGCTTCAGTTGCTTGATTGTCCAAGTGCCTAGCTTGGGGAGCTGCCTCGAAAGTTATCAGGCTGGAGATTTGGCTTCCTCAGCTACTCAGGTGAGCTGCTTGTGCTTCAGTTGCTTGATTGTCCCGAGTGCCTGAGAGGGAGGGACGTGGTAGGAGCATCTAGGTGCAAGGTAATTATTGAGGGCAGAGCTGATGGAGCAGGTGGAGGATGAGTGCGGGATTTGAGGGGGAGGGAATTCCAAATATTTGAGAGGCGGTGACAGTAACCAGATTGGCCGATTTGGGTGGATCTGCGGGGGACAACCAGTGTATGGAAGTCGGTTGATCTAAGGGAATGGGAGGGTGGGGGGATGTTATGAAGGAGGAGCTGAAGTAAGAAGGGAGCTCATCCAACCAGTGCTTGGAGGTGACTTTAGGACAGTAGGAGAGTTGCTTATTTGTAAGACGGGAAGGATAGGGCATGATAAAGATTACAGTGATGGGTGCTAAGGGGAGCATCCAGGGCAAAGCTTCAGAAGGAATTGAAGATTTTAAATCAGCTTTCCTTACAAATATTAACACTCCCTCCACATTTTAAAATGTGGTCCATGCCCTCTTCTCCCCTCCCTTCTGTGCTCCCTCCCCTGTGCTCAAAATAAAAAACTCCCTTGTGTCTGACCCATGCTTAGTGGCCAAGGAATTCAACTCCTACTACACCTTGTGTGCCACTACACTTCAAAACTTCCTCCCCACTTCCCTACCCATTTGCACATCCTCCTCCACTGGCAACTATCACCTTCCTGTACTCTCTTCATTCTCCTTCTCCATCACCCCGGTGACACCCTTAACATTCTTCTTTCCCTCCACCTATGAAAAGGTTTCTTCACCTGATGACCTCAACACTAAGATCCTCTTCCTCTCAGCCCCTACTATTGCTTATCTTCGATCCATAATTCTAAACTTCTCTTTTACATCTGCATCCATCCACTTGTCTTGGAAACATGCAGTGGCCCTCCATCTTCCAAGGGTGGTGATCCTACAGTACCTGGAAACAATCACCCCGTCTCTTTCCTTCCTACCCTTGCTAAACTTTAAGAACACCTGATTCTCTCCCAACTTACCTCCTTTCTTTCTGACTCCTCCTTTTTCATCCCATTCTAGTCTGTTTTTTGGAAAAAACATTCCACCATGACCTCCTTACTCAGGCTCACTGACTCCTTCTTTACTGGGATGGATAATGGCCAGCTCACCTCAGCCATCTTTGTTGACCTCACTAAGGCTTCCAATCCTGTCTCCCACATCCTTCTTCTTGACTCCCTTTCTACAGCTGATCTGTCTATGCCAGCCACAAACTGGTTCATGGCCTACATCACTGGCAGGACCCAATCTATCGAAGAGAGTCTCTGATTCCATCTCCCCTCTCCTCCCTATCAGCACAGGAGTCCCACAGGGCTCAGTACCTGGTCCCTTGCTTTTGTCCATCTTCCTAAATGACATTCCATCAGTCTGCTCCCCCTCCTTCTCCATCCACATGTACGCCAACGATAATTTCTTGTACACCTCCTGCAAATGTCTTGCTGATGTAGCAACCAGCTTACAGCATGCTTTCGACGAGGTTCAGCTTTGGTTTGCCTCCCATCAGTTCTTCCTAAACACCAAGAAGACAGTCTCCATAACCTTTGGAACTAAGCAGAGACTCTCTTGGCTCCATGGCCTGCCCTATTTCCACACCCTGAATGCTACAACCCACGAGGACACCTCCTCATTTAGATATCTTGGGGTTTGGCTGGACCCACACCTCAACTTCTCTGGACACATTGACGCCATCTTGAAAAAAATGTGCCCTGAGCTTGGTACCTTGTTCAGGAACTGTAATTACATACCTCCTATGGCTTGGCGTGAACTTGTCCAAAAGATGATACTCCACAATTTTGACTGCTGTGACGTAGTCTATGGTGCTGCTCCCAATTCCTCCCTGACCAGATCTGACACTCTCTTTAACTCCTTCTGCCGTTTCACTCTCAACGGTCCCTCTCGTACACATCACTGCAATCTTTAACATGCTCTGTTCTTTCCCCCACTGGCAAATTGGCACCTCTCCCATAGTGCAAAACTGACCTCTAAATATTAGTTTGATGAACTCCAACCTTACCTCACCTCATCCATCTCTATCCCTTCCCTGACCTCCCACTCCCTCAGATTTCATGACACATGCACTTTAGAGGTCCCCCACCACTCTACCCTCATCAGTCAGTCTGGTTTTGCCTACCGCTTCCCTAAAATCTGGAACTCCCCCCCCAAATACATCACTCTTCCTCCTCATACTCTTAGTACTGCCCTACGTAACTATCTCTTCTCTAGCTGTTCCTGTTATAATCCTCCTTAACTTCCTTCCATTACCCTGTTCCTGCAAATTACCCACCATATTTTCACCCACTCCGTTACTGTTGCTACCTTATCCCCCACTCTTTCCCCTATTTACTGCCCCACCTCCTAAGAATGCCTCCTGCCTTATACCTTCTGTCTGTCCCCCTCAATTCCTCTCTCTCCTCAAACTTGCCAACTCCCAGTGCCCTTACAGGGGTCTCATCAACCTGAAGGGGAATAGGTTTTGGATCACTCCCTCAATCTCCTCTAACTTGCCTGGGGAATAGGTTTTGGGGCCCCCCCTCCTCCTTCACCATCTTAATACATCACAAAATAGCACTTAGATTCCTCCTGCCCTTCTTCCACCCCTCCCTTGCACTTAACTGAGTACCTCTGAACCTATCATCACTTGGAACTATATTGTTTTCTATTGTACTGTTGCATTATTGCTTTGTCTGTTTCTCTTGCCTTCCAGTTCTGTTTAGCCTTAGCCACTGCATGTTTTTTTATTAACTGTAATGTCTGTTATCCATGCCCCTTTGTTTCCCACCCCTTGCACTTCAAATGAATAAATATGCTGTCCACCTGCTTACTATCTGTATACCTACTGTATCTGATGTTTCCTGTAAAACTGTATAAATCTCTGTTTTTACATCCTCATTGTACCCCCCCACCCTAAATCTCACCAGGAGACAAGCAACTTGTTATTCATGGTGCCGTCCTGGTGAAACATTTCAATAAATAAATAAAGATTGTCAGCAAAACAGCTTCCACAACAACAAAGGGTATCACCCCTGGTATTAGGGCAACACCTGGCTCGAGCATCTAGGAGGCAGGCAAGTGTTACCAAACAACATTTCTATTTCTACCCAGGTCCAGGAGAGAGGTGCTAGCGCTAAGGTATGTCTCCTAACTTTGGGGGCCCCCAAAACTTAGGTTACTCAGAGGTGGAATGGCCACAATCAGAAAATTGGGATTGTGCTGTATGGCTTTGTTCCTGACAGAATGTTAACAGAAAAATGGTGGTGCCCCCAGGGCTTGAAGCTGCATAAACAGATGGCACTCTTGTAGCAGGAAAAAATATTTCACAACTCTTTCTTGCAGTACTGAGACTTCTCACAACAACACTTGCAGCAGACGTCCACCCCTTTGTTTAAGGATCTCTGGACTTTACCAGTGCATTCATATGGCTGTTTCCACAGCAAATGTGAGCACCACTAGATGAACTAAGTTAACATCTCTGACCCTTCCTTGTAATCAGTTAGGTCTCTTGAAACCTGAAGTGAGGGGTCAGCCCACTCTGGCCAGAGCTAGACTTTATCTGCCATTACATGTTTTGGAAAACCCGGATTCTCCAGCTACACAGGGGCCATCAGAGACATCCTTACCGCACATTCTTTGCGCAAGTGTTCTGAAAGCCTGCATCTTAACCTTGCAGGTCCTTAGCAAGGCACCAGCCAACCACAGCTGAAGAACAAATGAATCTTGTACTTACAGCATGTTGTGCTCCAAGACATTTGTTAAAACTCTTGAACTCCACAATTCTCACACAAAATCCAAAGCTTTTTGTTTACAAAAAACACAGTCTATATTCTGGGCAGTTCTGTTACTTTTTACTGTCTTTTCAGGAGTTGCCCCAAACCACTCACTGAACCTTCAATCCCATTTCTCTTGCTGAACAATCTTCACCCCCTTGGGACTTCACAGGAACTGGTAGCCACCACATCTCACAAAAGTGGCCACTGGTTTACAGTACTAACGTAAAGAATAACAAACAGAGGGTCCTTCCCTCTGACAAGTGGCCTTGGCAGAACACGCTTGCATGTAGAACTCTCTGCTCCAAACTCCAACTTCAAACTGACTCACAGAAGACGAACAACAGCAGAGTACTGAGGCTTATCCTGCTGTGAGAGTTGTAAATTCTATTACATGATCCCCTGCCCCAGCAGATCTAAGCAGGTGATGATGTAATGTATTTCAGAGAGTTTTACACCCTCTGGAACTGCCCAGGCTTCCTGCCTGATCTAAAATGGACGGAACCCTAGTAACCCCAGGAACTGGCTGGTTACACTCACTGCCACCATGCAACCTTGCTGTCTGCAGCAATGGCTTTGGACTGTAACACAGGCCATCCAACCCCTGGGCACTCTATGAGGAGGGGTGGCCAGTCCCTCCCCTGCCTATGACTTAACGTAAGCAGGTTACCACAAGGAACATGGAGTCATGCCGAAGCAAATTTCAGCATTACCTGACAAAGTAGCTAAGGAAGACCCACTCCATGGTGTTCCAAAAGAACATCCTGAAGCAATCCTTGACAAGGCAGGACTGGTCACCCGTATCCTATTTACCCACTAGCCCACTAGGGGAAAGCTTTCTAACCAGTACACTACTCGAGGGGCAGCCTACACCTTTACACATTTTACACTGTACATTGCTTTAGAAACACACACATGACATTGGTAGGCATTTCCCAAACCCAATACTACACGCTTTACACCTGAAAACAAAATGTCTAACATTTCCTAGTTAAAACATTTCAAAACACCCATAAGAGCTCTGGCTGAGCCCCAAATCCTCTTCTGTTCTTCTTTTCTTCTCTCAGGAGCACCTGTAAAAGAAAAAACCTGCAAAAGAAAACAACAGCAAACAAATCCCCCACCAGCAGGATATAGCACAATCCCAAAACATTTTAAGTTTTTTTTTCTACAAAAGGCAGTATAAAAGTACAAAAATAATACATACAACACACTTTTGGGGGAGGGGAACCCTTAATTGCCCATCTAAGGATGTAATGTCCTGAGTGCACAAGGCACTTACTCAAGAAAGTCTTGGAATATGGCCAGAGCCAGTCCCAGAACAGTTCTTGCAAGCAGGTATGAGGCCTACATGAAATGTCCAGACCAGATGTCCACTGGACTAAGGTAATAGGGGCATCATGCCATTAGTAAACAGTTATTCAAACAGAAAAATAAGAGAAGCTTTGCCCTACTAGTTCAGACATGCAGGCTGACTTTTCTGCATCACCTCTGTCACTGCTCAGGACCTCTTCTCTCCTATGGATGAAGGCAAGTCTTCAGAACAAAACACCTCTGGATCTGGTTTCTTCAGACCAAAAAGAAACTGTAGCCATGACATCACAGGGGGGACTGTGCACCTCGACCTTCCGGGTCTTCTTTCTTCAGCCGATTGCCTGCTGATCTTGTGGCCCACCGACCGCGGCTTACAGTCTTGGAAGTTACTTGATCATGCTGGATCTTCTAGGTACTTTTGGGGGTAGTACCACTGGGGATGAGGACCACAAATGATTGTTCCATTTGGATGGGTATTTCTTACTGAGTGCACTGTGTCATTTCCAGCTCTATCAGTCACAATTACTGAGTCCAGGTGGAGGGTGCAGCCCACCTTCCAGGTGTTAACTTTGTCTTTGCACACTTTTTCTCTGCCAGACTGATTAATTCCTTTCATCCAGCACCAAAGCACACTTGTGGATGCCTTGGTTTCCTCCAGCAACCACTCCTGTCTCTGATCCTCAATTTTTTCCCACATCCACCTTGGCATGAATGATTACTTTACTCCAAACTCCATCTCTGCTCTCCTCCGGATCACTCTTTCCTCCTTACTGCTCATTGTCAGATGCAGACCCTCAGCCTGTCTTGGGGACAGCCAGGTCTGATGCCACCATGCATCTCTATTCCACACAGGAATAATGCAGTCCATTCCTGTGTCCTTCTCCACTTCTCACACATTGGAGCCCCTCTCTTCTGCTGAAGGCTCCAAAATTTTGACTGCTGCATCTGATGGCCCAGTTTCACTATCCGATGCCTCCACCTCCTTCAATGCTTCCATATGGGCCGCCCAGGAGCTAGTTATCGGTGTGACTCCTACGAATATCCATTCTTTACTGCTGCCCAAGGCATTTGCCTCCCATGTGATGAGGTTCTCCAGCTCCTCATCCTCCCTGAGCGCACTCGGGCTTAGGCTCTCTGCCCAAGGGTCCACACGTTTTAGTCCTGCCACTGCCATACCCCTCTCAGCCTCTTCCTTGGCTAAGGGGCTAGTTGCTGCTTGCACCTCTTTGCTGCACTTAGTCACACTCTCAAAAAATTCCTTGAGGAAATCCTCTGCTTCCTTCTGCTCACATTCTGTACCACTCTATATCTCACAGCTCAGCTCTGCACCCAGAGTCCACTCAAGGGCCAACTGGACATATCGGGCAGTCTCTCTGGGAGGGCCACTAGCCTTACACATGGCAACATTTCTCCTGCAGTCCTGGCAGTGGGGGATGGCTATGACATCTCTTCCAACTTTTAGGCATATAGCACATACGCTAACTGGATAACTAGGGAGCGTTATGTCTACGGGTGCTTCCACACAGTCATACTCTTCTTCATACTTTCTTAACTCTTGCTCTTTTTGTGCCACCCATGTTTTGACATGCAAGGGGTATTGCTTGGATCTCCTTGCCATGTTTACTCTCTGCAAAACATTTCAGAAAAAGTTGCTGTTACTGTGTGCACTGTTCTCACCTTTTTTGCCACTTGCAAAGTCTTTCCTGTAGCCTGCCCACCTTTATCTGGTGACCTGCGATTTTGCTTTTACTACTAGCTCTTACTTTTGACTCTTGCCCCTACCCTAGCATGGCATGCTGCACTTGCTACTGAGTCACCACCAAATTCACACTTTGTTCCCTTTGCTCTCTTTTACTTGCACACTGTTACATTTTGCTCTTCAACTGCCAAGAATACTTTTTCTTTACACCAGGAGGTTTTGTTTGTACTTACAGAAGCTGCTTTCTTCACTTTCAGTGCTGCAAGCTGTGCATGAAATGGCAGCAATCGCACTCTGTGGATGGTCCCACCTGAGGACTAACAGAGAAAACACTGGGGTGGCTATTGGAACAGATGATTCCTCTTGCAATAAGAAAACAACCCATCTTTTTCACAATTTATAGCACTTCTTGCTTTAACTCCACAAGTCCACCAATGAAACATTTTTGCTAGGCCATGCTACCTCGCATGCTCCTGCTCTCGCTCCTCCTCGAACACTGTACCAGTCCACAGAGCTCTAGCCAGGGGGCAGAGCTTCATGGGAAGAGCCAATCACTCAGCACCATGAAAATGAGCTATTGGCACTCTCTCTCTCTCTCTCTCTCTCTCTCTCTCTCTCTCTCATCTCCTCAGTGATCCAATTTCAAAGTGCAAACTGACTTTTTATGTTTGCTTGCATGCATGTGCAAGAAACATGTTATGCAACTTGATGGAGAAGCAGATTGTGGAGGTGCAGCAGTGTTCTGGCCAATGCCACTACTGCATTTTGGGGCTCATCTGTGTGTCACCAATGAAGGAGCATGCTGGCTATGACAGTAGTCTGCAAGCGTGCTACCAACTTGAAAAGATTTCGCCACTGCAATGAGGGAGCTCCCCTTCATTGCAGGGTGTGCCTTGCCTGGTGTAACATTTCAATAAACATGGTGGCAGCTGTCACCATCCACTTCTCACAGTCCCCAGCAAGCCAACTTCAGGGGTGCCCAATCCCCCTGTTGGCATGCTCCCTCCCCAGTTCATTTGCCGATGGGGGAGCCCAATCCCCATCGGCATATGTGCCCCGTTGCTGTGTTTTGTCTGCCGAGGGGGGTGCCCAATCTCCCTTGGCATCATCCCCTCAAACACAGACATGCTTGTCGACAGGGGGCCCAGTCCCCATCAGCTTTAGTGCCCTGTCCCCAATCTGCTGAATTAAGTGCCCAATACCCCTCGGCATCATCCCAAACACAGAGACACTTGCGGTGGGTGCCCAATCCCTGTCGGCATGTTTAACCCCCCCCCATTGCATCGGCATTTTCCTGGATCCCACCCCACCCCCATTGTGTGCACTGGGAGGCCACCCCAGTGTAGCTAACATGACCCCCAAAATCTTACACCTTAAAATAGAAAACAGTCAGGGTGGTTTTTATTTTCATTTTTATAACCTGATAGACAGAAAATGGTCCCTTGCTGTGGGTCCTCCCCAACCCACACCTGCCTCTGTCGCCCCACATCCGCACTCCCCTCCTTATACTTCCCTCTGGAGTCCAGCGCAACGATTTTCAGTGGAGCTGGAACATGTCTGCACTCTTCAAAGCTGACTGCGAACTGAAGAAATGCTAGTAAGCTGTATAATGGCAACAATGGGGTGGGGTTCAACTTAGGTGGATATTTCTGCCATTTTTGTGACTTTTGGCCCCAGATTTTCAACATGGGACTCTTGGAACCCCGCCTCATGAACTCTGCCACTGTCATATCGTTATTCAGTCCCAAAAGGTGATTTTTGCAGTCACTGCACGGAATCACCTTCTGGGACTGAGTAACAAAATAACAATGCCACTGGTCATGAGGTGGGCTCCCCAAAATCCTATGTTGCAAATTTGGTGAAAAAATTCCAAAAATTGACTGTGTTATGAGCGTGCATTGCACAGTTCCCACGCATGCTTGTAACTTCTAGAATTTTTAATATTTTCACTCCAGATTTTCAACATTGCCATTTTTCCACACCTTCCTATGAACAGTACAGCTGTCATTTTTCACATCCTGCCCAAAATGTGTTTTCGCACATGTGACGCACAATGGCGCGGTTGCTGTGCAAAATCAACATTTGGGACAGATTAAGAAAATCACAGTGTCAGTGTTCAAAAGGAGAGGTCCCAAAAAGCCCATGTTGCAAATCTGGTGAACAAATCCCAAAAAATGACTGTTACCAGCATGTGTTGCGTCGTTTCTACACACACTCGTAACTTCACCAATTTTTTATATTTTTATTCCAGATTTTCAGCATTGTCATTTTTGCACACCGCTTTATGAACAGTACAGCTGTCATTTTTCACATCCTGCCTGAAACATGTTTTTTGCACCTGTGGCACACAATGGATGTGGTTGCTGTCCAAAATCAACGTTCGGGACAGATTAAGAAAATCACAGTGCCACTGTTCATGAGAAGAGGTCCCAAAATGCCTATGTTGAAAATGTGGAGCAAAATATCCCCAAAATGATTGCATTAGGGGTGCGCATTGTGCAGTTTCTATGCAAGCTCATGACTTCACCAATTTTTTTATATTTTCACTCCAGATTTTCAACATTACCATTTTTTTACGTCTCCTCATGAGCAGTACAGCTGTCATTTTTCACATCCTGCCTGAAATGTGTTTTTCCACTTGTAGCACCAAATGGCACAGTCACTGTGCAAAATCACCTTTCAGCTAATGAACTGATAGTGTAACTGTTAATGCAGTGGGGTCGCAAAAAGCCCATGTTGAAAACTTGGAGTGAAAATACCAAGAAACACCCTGGACGTTAGGGTTTCCAGCCATAATGCCCTACCCTGTAGGGACTGACAGGCATCAAGGGTGTGACTTGGGACTGTCAACAGTAACGCCCACACCATTCCACCCCCACCCCCACCCTGCAGCCAGTGACAGGCATTGAGATGTGCCTTGGACTCTTTGGCCCCAAAGTTCGCCCCATTCTCCTGTACTGCACCCATTTCAGTGTATTTCCTTATGGAGTGGGTGAGTGTAAAGCCTGAACACCCCAAGGCACACATTGACACTTGTCGGTGTCTGCAGGGTATAGGGTGAGGTGAAATGACATGAGCGTTATGGAAGACGACCCAAAGGCACACCTCAATGCCAATCCATCTCTGCAGGGTGAGGGTGGGGCTGGCGTCAGTTCAATACTTCACTACCATTTCTAGTCTGCATTTGTCTAACTCCTGCACTTCCAATGCTAATGCCAGCAAGCAAACATTTGGCATTGACGCATGCTTGTTTTCTTTGCAGTTTCTGTGTACAGTCCCAACAAGCAATTTCACTGCATTTTCCATTTGAAACACAGTTCTTTGCAGTGAATCCATTACTTTTCTTCTCAGGCATGGGGGAAAACTGTATTTACAGCAAACAAGTGTTTCTTTGCTCAAAATCACTCTGCAGCTTGCAACCTTGATAGTTTTAACAGTTTTTAAGCACTTTTAAAGCAGGGTTTTACAGTTCCACCAAAGCAGTCCTTGGCAACACATTTTCCACAGAATCTCACGCTGCAGTCCATTCTCAAAACTGTACATACACATATTGCATTTTTCTCAGCAAATTGCAACTTTTTCTTCACAAAAACACTCCTTTGTTGGGTGCACCTCCATTGGACAAAAAGAACACAACCATACCCTCTGCATTGCAACCTTAGCTCTCCCTCAAAATCTTAGGAAGAGACCCCATTTTTGTAACCAGGCTCGCCCATTTTTGTAAGGGTGCATCCTGCTTTTTCTACTGGCAGCTTGTCAGCAAAGAAAATTCCACAACAACAAAGGGTATCATCCTGGCATTAGGGCAACATCTGGCTCGGGCATCTAGGAGGTGGGACAGTGTTACAAAGCAGCATTTCTATTTATATCCATGTCCAGGGGAGAGGTGCCAGGGCTAAGGTGGGTCTCCAATTTGTGGGGACTCCAAAAACTCACACAGGTCACTCAGAGATGGAATGGACACAAACAAAAAATTAGGATTGTACTGTATGGCTTTATTCCTGACAGAATGTTAACAGAAAAATGATAGTGCCCCCAGGACTTGTAGCTCTATGAACAGATGGCACACTTGTAGCAGGAAAAAACATTTCACAACTCTTTCTTGCAGTACTGAGACTTCTCACAAGAACACTTCCTACAGACATCTACCTCTTTGTTTGGGAATATCTGGACTTTACCAGTGCATTTATAGTGGTTGTTGCCACAGCAGTAAATTCGAGCACCACTAGGTGAGCTAAGTTAACACCTCTGGCCCTTCCTTGTGATCAGTTAGGTCCCTTGAAACCTGAAGTAATGTGGCAGCTCAAATTTTTCCACCACACAGGTGCCACAAGAGACATCCTTACCACACATTCTTTGTGCAAGGGTTCTGAGAGCCTGCATCTTAACCTAGCAAGGCTCCAGCCAACCACAGCTGAAGAACAAATGAATCTTGAACTTACAACATTTTGTGCCCCAAGACATTTGTTAAAACTCTTGAACTCCAGAGTTCTCATGCAAAATCCAGAGTTTTTTGTTTACAAGAAACAGTCAATATTCTGGACAGTTTTGTTAGTTCTCAGTGTCTTTTGGGGAGTTGCCCCAAACCACTCACTGAACCTTCAGTCCCATTTCTCCTGTTGAGCAATCTTCACTCCCTCTGGGCTTCACAGGATCTGGTAGCCACCATGTCCCACAAAACTGAACGCTAGTTTACAGTACTAGGCTGGAAAATAACAGAGGATCCTTACCTCTGCCAAGTGGCCCTGGTAGAGCACCACTTGCCTATAGAACTCACAGCTCCAAAATCCAACATCAGACTGACTCACAGATGCCCACCAACAGCAGAGCACTGAGGCTTATGCTGCTGCGAGAGTTCTAAATTTCATTAAATCATCCCCTGCCTCAGCAGAGCTAGGCAGGTGATGATGTAATCTATTTCAGAGAGTTTTACACCCTCTGAAACTGCCCGGGCTTCCTGCCTGATCTAAAACTGATCAGATCCTAGTAACCGCAGGAATTGACTGGTTACAAATATATGAGATAACAAAGTATTTTTCTAGCAAGATAACTATTTTTTAACCCTATTTATTGATGGAAAGTATTACCCCTTTATTTTTTGTATTCATTTATTTGTTAGTAGGAAAAACACCTTTGAGCTAAGAGCTTATTTACAAAGGTTCCGCATCATTACAAGGAACAAACAACAAAAATGTACAGAGTTACATAGACAGAAAGAAATTGGACAACTATTAAGGCTACAGTAAAAAACAGTATCAAGGGTACCAGATTCATTAAGCATATCAATATTAACAAGCATTTCCAAGAATTTAGGAGCTGGGGAGAGTGGAGGAGAGAGAAGGGTAAGGGTAGGAAAGAGGGGGAAGAGAGGTGGGAAGCAGCCGGCTTGCATGTTACCACTTGAACATGATTTTTTTTTTCACACAGACATATGAGAACAGTAGTGAAGAAAATAACTATTCATCTGCCCTGTCTTTTTTTTTTCCCCCTCCCTGTTATTATTGATTACTGCCACTGTGGTTATTAATGCATTATACCCAATGGTTCTCCACACGGCCTTCTGTTCAAAAGTGCACTAAGTCTAGTGGCACCCCCCTCCAATTGCCATCCCCATTAATTTTTGTTAATTCCCTGGTGTCTAGTGGAACCCTCTAATGGCCGTCCCCATAATTCCGGTTTAATTTCCTGTTGTCTAGTGGCACCACCCACCCTCCAATACATGAAAAATCTGAAAGTAAAGAAAATGGTCCTTCAATTTTTTTTTTGTTTTTGTTCTAAAACCTTTGAAAAAAGAAGTGTCCTTTGCAGATCAGCCTCCATCCCCACTTCCCAATCAGCACCCACCACCCCACACACCCCATGCACCCCCACACACCCTCACTCACCTGAACAGGTTCCAGATTTGATAACTGCTCTCCAATCAAGACATGTCTTGCTGCTGGAACCAACGACTGCAATATGTGAAACTAAGGTAAATGCAATTCAATGTATTTCAAAGGGGGGTTTCAATCTTCATGCATAACTTACAAGTTTTTTGAGATTTTGAATCTAAATTTTCAACATGGCCTTTTGGGGATCCCACCTCATGAACAATAGGACTGTCGTTACACAACCCTTACACAAATAATTATATGAAATGATTTCATGCTGCACACATAAAACTACCCATGTGATACACATGCTGCAAGCATGATTTAGATGTTAAACTGGAACCAATTGCATGCATGTGGCATGCGTGCAGCAAGCAAGTGTGGAAAGCATGCTTTTTCTGTTAAATTGGAACGGACTGCATTCACGTGGCATGCATGCTGAAAGCAGGTTCTCACTGATAACTGCACACATGAAAGTTAAATGACTTGCTCAGGATTACCATATACAAGTTGGGGTTGATGAGATTCAAACCCATGTTTTCAGGTCTCCAAGTCTTCGAGTTTACAGTTCATTGCCTTTAACCACTAAGCTATACTGCCTGCCTACATATGGCTTGCTTACACTTCAATACAAATTTGCATACATCTGCATGCATGCAGTATGCTTATAGCCATTGTTATACTTTTTAGTTTTCTTGTCCCCCTTCATCTCAGCTGCACAGCTGAACTGTAGCACACATACCAATGGAAACACACGTGGTTCATCCCACCCTCAATACTCACAGTTACCCACAAAACTACTTAAGTACTTCTGTCTGGCCTATACCCAGACTATTTTCTCTCCATAGTTTTGAATGCTTCCATGGAAACAGACTTTAAGAGGCAAACACAAATGTAGCAATAACTCAAAACCCACCCACATGGCCAGTCCCCCCCATGCACACACACTGCAGCAGGTGCTGCCATGCTGCTACAGACAACCTCCCAAGTATAGATATAAGTCAAGAATCTCTTACCTGAGTACTAGGGAGCCAGAGGCAGACGTCTTTAAAAGATGATGTCCGTGGGTCAGAGTGCTGGGGTGTACCTCTTTGAAATGATTGGAGTTATTTTATTATTACTATTTTATACATTATGATGGAGAGTAATGAAGGCCACTGTTCTACTAACAAGGCTGTTGTTAGTCGAGCAGTGGCCTTCATTAATCTTCAACTCTCCATCAATAATGTGTAAAATAGTAATAAAAAATACTCCCATTGATTTCAATTGTGCACACCCCTGCAGTCGCTCAATCACCCTTGCCCTATATCACAATGTGCCTAAGCATGGAGATGTGGAGGTTAGCTTCACTTGGGGGGTACAAGCCTGACTATAGTGGGGCTCGAATAGACTATACACACCATAGTGCTCAACTGTCCCCGAATGTAATGAAGAGCCCTCAATTTACCCCTGAAAACTGCTCTGCTCCTTATCCATCCCTTATAGGAATCATGCTGCTCAAACAAAGGATATCCTGTGAATTTAGACTTTATGACAGGGGCACCATTTCAGATTTCAGCAGGGAGGAGCCAACATCCAGTGGAGGCTAGGTGCTATTTAGCCTCTAGGTAGCAAGCTCTTGAATGTCTGAAACATCTCTAAAAGGTAAAACATGTTTGCTGTGACTGAAAAGTGATATGCAAATCAGGAAAAATTCTAATGTATTAGAGTCACCTGCCTATACCCGAAGCAGTGCATCAGACTTGGACTTAAACCCACCCAGTTACTAACCAGGTTTTTTTTCTGGTTAAAGTTCTGCCCTCCCCCCAAAAAAAATACTTTGTCACAATTTCTATCCCCATCTCCATTCCATTCAATACTCATACCATATGGGTATTGAAGCCACCCAAAGGCACAGAAATGTGAAAAACACATCAATATTTCAGTCCATCCTCCTCCCCCAATCCCCCTGTAAAAAAAAATTACTTTTACTCACCCAGCCATCTGGCCAGAACCTGCAGCCTGGCCTAGTGTGCCACCAGTGCAGTTTCAGTCCACTTCCCTCTGTTCTTCTGCCAGAAGCTGGATGCTAAAACTGACCGCCCCAAGCCTCAACATAGTCCGCGACCAAATCATCTCACCAACTGAACCCACCCAACCTGTTTTGCTTGCTTCTTGCTTGGCTGCAGCCATGGCTGCTGCCACACTGCATTGAGCAAGGCCTATGAAGGCTGCCCACACCACTGTTACCACCACTGCTAGGTCTAGCTTGCTGCCATGGGGGGGGTGTGCTGTTTTTTTGTGAGGCAAACCTAGTAGAGTAAGTAGGTAGCCTAGTCTTAAGTTAGCTTCTAGCTCACCCTCTGTCCTTTCAGCCACCAGGAGAGACGGAGACCACTAAGAGTAGACCAACAAAACTATGCTGCCACAACACTGCTATTGAGAGTTCAGAGGGTGGGGGTGAGTGGGGTGATGGTGAATGAACTGTCAGATTGGGGGGCTGGGGGTCCACTAGGCACCAGGGAATTGGGATTATTGAGTGATCAACGACTCCTTCAAGCTGTAGCATACAGCCTGTTTACTCTCTGGCATGAAAGACAGTGTCACACTCATGTGACTCATGTGCTCTTGCTTTGCTGGAGATTCTCCACATCATTTGTGATGGTGCCACCACTAATAGGTGGAGGGAGTGGACAACACAATATGGATACAGTTGGGTAAGGAGCCCACCTGCAGCATGAGCACACACAGGCTGTCGGGGCACTTATTGTGCAAAAGATTAAATTCAAATTTAATGCTATTCTTGCCACACTATAAGAACATCCTAGGCACAAATGCAGGAAGGGGGGCAACTGCCCTGTCTGCCCTATGTAAATGGCACCCCTGCTTTATGGTGGAAATTAATTCTCAGATGCTAACATCAGTACAAGTAAATACAATGGTTTCCACTGTTTTCTGAGGTACTGTCTCTCCATGTTTCAGGATATGTCCTGATCATAGTGAGGGTTAGTGTGCCTCATTGTCCCTCATTTTGAGTGTCCATGTCCTTTATTTCAGTGACAAAATGTGAAGTATGATGCATGTTTCCAAGACTCTACTCAGCACAAAAGTGTGCTGAGCATGGCCATAGTGTATATGCTCCATACAGAATGACAAATGGAAAATAAGTGAGCCAAAACAGTCATGGAGAAACACATTTGTAGCACTAAATATGCATAAGGGGATTTGCATGGCCCAAAACATAAAGGTCAGGCATCGTAACACAGAGGCCCCTCTTTGCACAACAGGAGTGGTGGCTGACTATATCCTAGGCATTCGATGCAGTAAGCAAACAATACTTTACAAATTAATGGCAATTTAATGACAAAAATCAAAAGCCATTAAACAACTTGCAAAAGGATCAGAATTAATGAGTTTACCTAATTGCTAGCAGACTTATGCAAAAATAGGAATGGATGTTTTTTTTTAGATGAGATTTGCATCAGCTTAGTCAATGCACCCATGGCAAGCATTAGGAGTGGGTGAAAGTTGTGAATTCTGCTTTCATGGAACATCCGTGAAATTTCCGAAATTTCATGGAAATTTCAGAACTTTCATCATAGGTGACACTGGGATTTTCCATGGATTTTCGCCAAGTTCTGCCGACTTTTTTTGTGAACTGCGGAAAAATTCATATAAACTGTGGAATTTATTCTATCCACAGTTTAATGAAATGTCAGTGAATGAGACTTGCTTGTACAACCATGGGGTCATTCACTGACAAGTCAGTGGGTCACTGGTAGTGGAGGAGAGAGGAGGGCTGCACTGGTGGACCGCTCAGGAGCAGGATGGGGTGGTGGTGGATGAACTGTCAGGGTGGGGTGCTAGGGGGTCTACTAGACACCAGAGAATTGGGAACTTTTTTTATAAGGGATCGGGGATGGGGAGGTCCAGTAGACACCAGGGAATACTGGGAATAGAGGGGGGGATGAGTCGATGGATTTCCAGCTGTTTTTTGTGGATTAAGGAATCCAGGATAGGAAGGGGGGTCCACTAGACATCAGGGGAAATAAAATATTTTGGGGGGCCATAATGGGTGTGTGGGGGGCCACTAAAAACCAGGAGGGTCCGAGGAAGGGATTGAAGGTATTTATTTATTTACTGGGACCCCTGATCAGTGGGGGGTAGATTAATGAATTAAACTGCAGTTAAGAAAAGCCTCAGAACTGACCACTGGCAGTGATCCTTACTGAAGATTTTTTTCCCACAGTTTAATAAATTAACCCACAGTTTGTATATTTATTCTGCAGTTTTAAGGTGGAATTTCCACGAAAGTTCTGAAAATGATTTCTGGACTTTCACAGAAGCGAAATCAGTGGTATCGCCAAAATTCCACTGGCAGAAATTTTCTTCGCACACCCCTAGCAAGCGTGCAACATGTTAACCTAATGTGATTTTTAAATGATGTTTACACCAGCTTAACTGTTGCACTCATGTCCACCGTGCAACATGCAAACCTGATGTGATTTTTAGAAGATGTTCACACCAGCTTACCTTCTGTACACATGTCAAGCTTGAAGCATGTGAACCTGATTTGCTTTTTAGACCTAATGGTCTGATGGTTTAAATGGAAAGATTTGAAAAATGTGCAAAACAAGGTATGTGTTGGTAGTTGCCATCTTTAGTAGCACTATGTTGGCACCATTATCTGACACTATGAACCTTGGAGATAAGGAATACTGAGCAAGCCATTTCTGGAATTTTTTTCCAGCTCCTGCAAAATATTCACAGCAGTGTGGTTTTCCTCAAAGAGGTGAAACATAATACAGCCTGCTTCCTACTGCTTACAGTAGAGTGGGGATTATAATTTTGTGACTGAAAACTTGCACAATGAGCTGTACCAATCATGTAGTCAATTCTTTGTTTGCTGGTCCTTATATCTGTAGTTATATGAACCTGCTTTATCTCAGTGAGTTTCAACTGCTTAATTACTTCAGTACACTCCAAGTCATACAACTGTGGAACAGCCTTTTTTGAGAAATATGTTCAACAGGAAATGGTGTACCACGGTTCAGTCCAGTTCATGAATTTGAGGAAACCTTTTTGGGCAACAAAACAAAATGGTGTTGACAATCGGCAAACAACTCTGCAATGGCTCTGTTTAAATGCTTGTATGTTGGATGCAAGTGGGTAAATCTTGATCTATTCACAACACTTTCTTTTAATGTTAGCTAACAAGATATTTTTTTATGTTTGAGGGAATGTATTTTCACACCTTTCTCATGTGGAGTACTACTTTGGGATTTTCCAGTACTTAGTGGTGTCAGAAACAATCTATGTTTGTCTAGGAACACTACAAGGACACATCACGTGATTTAATGTCGCTTACTGCTCCCAGTTCATTGTCACTAAGGTCACCACCACCATCACCTCCACTACTACCCATACCAACCTCGCTGTCCCTTGCCCCGCTCCACTCAATTGAGTGTTTTGCCTTTGCATGTCATATCATTACAGAAGGCTGTTGGGAGGCCTTAAAAACTGCTTTAAATACAGCTACAGCTTCATGCACAAGGCAAATCATGAAATCCAAAAGAAAGACAAATTAATTCTGGTTCACCAAGAAAGTTGCAACCAAAATCAAGGAAAAAAAGAGGGTTTTTGCAAAATATAAACAAACTGAAAGTGAATTAGATAGAGAAGAATACAAAAAGAAGCTGAGTGAGGCAGGAAAGGCAGTTATGAGATCAAAACACAGATGGAGGAGAAAATAGCACAGGGGTCAAAAAGGGAGACAAAACCTTCTTCAGATATATAAGGGAAAAAAGAAAGAGTAAGGGGGGATAGTCAGGTTAGCAACAAAGGAAGGCAAGATGGCAGAGACAAATGAAGACAAAGCAGAGTTACTAAATGATTTCTTTTGCTCAGTCTTCACCATAGGAGACAGCAGGAAGGGTCCTACACTAAGTAGGTCAGTTCACAACACCACAGGAGCAGACACAAGACCCTTCACAAGGGAAAGAGTCCTAGAAGAGCTGAATAGGCTCAAGATAGATAAAGCAATGGGGCCAGATGGCATCTACCCTAGGGTACTGAAGGAGCTTCAGGAAGAACTCACCACACCACTGGCTGAGCTTTTCAGCAAGTCACTGGAAAGTGGAATAATACCCCAGGACTGGAAAAGGGCAACAATTGTACCTTTACACAAGAGCAGAAGCAGGGAAGAGGCAGGAAACTACTGAGCGGTCAGTTTGACCTTGGTGGTAGGAAAAATTATGGAGTCATTGCTCAAGGAGGGGATAGGAAAGTACCTGGAGGATAGCAAAAATATTGACCCCAGGCAATATGGCTTCACAGCAGGACACTCTTGTCAAACCAATATGATCAACTTTTTCAACTGGGTCACCAAAGCAGTCAACCAGGAAGGAGCAGTGGACATTTTGAACCTGGACTTCAGCAAAGCCTTTGACACCCTCCCCCACAGAAGGCTAGCTAACAAATTAGAGCATACAGGAGTCAGTCATAAGATAGTGAAATGGATCACCAACTGGCTACAAGATAGGTTGCAGAGTGTGCTTGTGAATGGATCATTATCAAGGGAAGGCAAAGCGACCAGTGGCATTCTACAGGGGTTTGTTCTAGGACCTATCCTCTTTAACGTATTTATCGGGGATATTGCAAATTACTTTAAGGGGAAGATTTGCCTGTTTGCAGATGACACACAACTCTGCAACAGAGTAGGCATGCAGGAGGGAGTGAAAGGTATGGAAGTAGACCTGAAAAAACTCAAGGAATGGTTCAGGGATTGGCAGTCGAAGTTTAATGCCAAGAAGGTCAAGGTTATGCATATAGGAAAAAGAAACCCAGGGATAAAATACACACTGGAAGGGCATCAATTAGAGGAGATAAAGACGGAAAGAGACCTCGGAGTAGTCATTGCAGATGACTTAATGGTTGGAAAATAGTGTGAAAAGGCAGCACAGAGGACAAGCGGCATCCTTGGATGCACTGTAGGAGAATTACAAGTAGAAAGAGTGAGGTTATCATTTCTCTCTGGAGGCCCTTGGTGAGGCCACATTTAGAGTACTGCAGTCAGTTTTGGAGGCCCCACCTCAAAAAAGATAGGCCGACTGGAGACTATACAGAGAAGGGCTACAAAGATGGCACATGGACTGCATTATAAGCCATACAAGGCAAGACTCAGGGAACGAAAACTGTACACCCTTGAGTAGAGAAGAAATAGAGGGAACATGATCAAAACTTTTAAGTACATTAGGGGAATCAACACAACACAAACAGGAATCCTCTTTCAGCAAAACAGGGGTGTGCGTACAAGGGGGCACAACTTGCGTCTGGTGGAGCACATGTTTAAAAGCAACCTCAGAAAGTACTACCTTACAGAAAGGGTCATAGACCCATGAAACAGCCTATGTCAGGAGGTGGTGGAATCTAAGACAGTACGCAAGTTCAAACTCGCATGGGACAGACATTGTGGACACATCAGGGTGCAGTCTAAATTGGAAGGGGGGCAGAAACACGGGCAGACTAGATGGATCATGCGGTCCCCATCTGCCAACATGATTCCTATGTTCCAGTGTTCCAAAATTTGTCACTTTGCCACCAGGGCTGATGCTCTTTTTGTACATACAGGCCCAGATATTCAAACTGCAGGCTATGGTGGCTATGGCTATGGTGCAAGCCTGGGCGCAGCTCAACTTGGCTGCACAGGGGCGTGGACTGGGCAATAGTCAATGGAGCTGCACCATGGCTCAGCTTCGCTGACTATCGCACCCTGGCCACCCACAGTGTGCATGGTGCAGTGGCACAATGCCACTGTCAGTGGCCAGAGTGGATCACACGGATGCGCTAGCACAAGTTCCATTTGCTAGGTACAACTACCGTGATATTCAAAAGTTAACATGCAAATGGGGACATAATGTACGCAAGGCACAAATGGGACCATTTGCATGTCATTATGGCCCCATTTTCATGCAGGTGCACTGATCCCCAACTACTTGCACCTGGAACCCTGCCAGGCAGCAGCTGTTGGGGACTGACGCCCCCTGCAGCGCGGCAATGTGCCCCACAGCCTGATCACGGGCTTCAGTAAAAAAAGAAATGCATCCTATATCCTTGGTGGTCCAGTGGACCGCTGTCTGCCTGATCGTGGGATTAAGTAAAAAAGGAATTGAATCCTATATCCCTGGTGGTCCAGTGGACCTGTCTGCCGAATCGGGGGCTGAAGTAAAATGTAAAGAAACCTATATCCCTGGTGGTCCAGTGGACCGCTGTCTGCCTGATCGCGGGTTTAAGTAAAAAAATAATTTAATAATATATCCTTGGTGGTCCAGTGGACCTGTCTGCCCAATTATGGGCTGAATTAGAAAAAATAAACCTGTATCCCTGGTGGTCCAGCAGACCCCCCTCCCCACCGCCACTGATCCCCACAGCCCCTCCCGTCGTCAGTGGCGGGCGGCAGCACCCACCCACCTGCTGCCCTGCCACCCACCAACTGACACCGATCGGCTGCACGCCCATTGGTCCACAGCATGAGCCACTTTGGTGTAGCTATTGTCAATTTCAGCATATTCCAGATATGAATGGATTCAGCCACATATCTGGAATGTGGTATAGTATATACACGCCCATTGGCTCACCTTCAGGGACCAATGGGCGACAGCCCTACCGATGGTTTCAGTTGGTGCGCGGGTGGCAGACGGTGGATACTGCCGCCGCCGCTGACGGGGAGCGGGTGGTGGGGACTGTGGGTGGGTGGGGAGGGGGGTCTGCTGGACCACCAGGGATGCAGGTTTATTTTTTTAATTCAGCCCGCAATCAGGCAGACAGGTCCACTGGACCACCAGGGATATAGGATTCAATTCTTTTTGCACCTAAGCCCGCGATCAAGCAGGCAGTGGTCCACTGGACCACCAGGGATATAGGATAAATCTTTTCATTTAGTGAAGCCCGCAATTGAGCAGACAGCAGTCCACTGGACCACCAGGGATGTGGGAGGTTTTATTTAGTTTACTAATGTCTGCAATCGGACATGGGGGGGCACCACCACCACAGAGGTGCAGCCAGAGCTCGGATGGCCACCCACAAGTGGCAGCTGCCGTGTTGCGCCCTGCAATGCGACAGCTCACCTGTGGGTGGCCGGCGATTGTTCCTTTTTTGCTTAACTTTGTACACGCTGGGTAGGGTTGCACATGCATGACTCCCGCACATCCCGGGCTGAATATCGGGCTCTGCAGAGTATGCATGAGCACGCCCCCCCCACCTGTGCCTGCATACATTACGTATGCGCTCCGGTGCATCAGGATTTGTGCCAGGCACAATTCCCATTTGAATATCGTGTTGGAGCACATCAGTGGGTTGCGCATGGTGCAACACTGTTATGCCATGCGCAACCCTTTTGAATATCTGGCCCTCAGTGTACAGCTTGAACGTTTTCTGCAGGATCAATATAAAATAAATTCCACATTAAAAATTTACATTTTTTTGCTTTGTGCCATGGTGCCTGGTACTAGATTCAGAAGAACTGGAAGTGTCATCATCATTATGTGGAATATAGCCTGGGCTATTTCATTCCTAGTTCTCACTATCACCACCATCTCTATCAGAATTCGCTGCCTCAGCCTCTGAGCTTTAAGCAGCAGTGCAACAAAAATGGACAAAAATGTGACCCCACCCTTTTTTCTTCTTCTTTATCAATGTCGGATGTCTTCCAAATTATTTTGGTGGTAAAATTTTCAGTTTCCGTTACCATTTAAGAATTTTATGAAAGTTGTAAAATAAGTATTTGTCAAGAAAAAAAGATGGCTGCCTCATTTTTGCACAGAAATAATATTAAGGATCTGAGGAGGGTAAGGATCCAGACAAACGTGTAAATGTACCGCACACATCATAGGAAGAATCCAGGGAACCCAAATCAACAATTCTGCCAATAAGTTTCGTAACCATAGCAGAAAATTAGCTTTCTGGAATAACTTTTTTCATTATACTGTTACAGTGCTCCCTCTCTATAACAAACCTCGGTATAGTGAATACACGTCTATAGCGAATGGTTCAATTAGACCCTACACCAGAAAACGCTGAGTAAATGCACATGCATTGCCGGTCATTAAGTACACTAATTGGCTAAATAACTAATTGATCTGCTTTAAAACACACCAGTCACAGAATACACACCATCCCCATTGCCCAAATGAAACGTTCAGGGTATTCAGAAAAACAAAGCTTGATGTCCTTGACAGGCTGAATGGCGCAGAACATTTAAAAAAACTATCATCTGAGACAGGCTTCTCCAAGTCCACAATCTGCACTTGGAGGAAGCAGAACAATTCCCTGCTTGAGTTGATGGTGGACTGCTCAGAAACCGAAGGTCTGAACCAGAAAAAAATCAAAAAAACTGATGAGGCTGCTACTGACAAGGCAACACAAATTTGGTTTGCACAACAGCGCCTTAATGGTGTACCTGTGTCCAGGACCTTGGTATGTGAGAAAGCAAACCAGTTTGCCGCTGAACTGTATGAGGACTCAAACGTTTTCAGGTCTTCCACCAGATGGCTGTGGCGTTTTCAATGCCGACATGGCATTCACCGTGTGTGTATCACTGGAGAGCAAAGGTCCAGTGACAAAGTGGCAGCTGCTGAGTTCTTGCCTAAATTTAAAAAAATCATCGAGGATGGTGGTTACACACTAGACCAGCTCTATAATTGCTATGAGACTGGCCTGTTTTGGTGCTGTCTGCCAGATGTCACCTTGGCATCCAAAAATGAGACAAATGCATCAAAGGACGGAGGTGAGGAGGAAAGTGGCAGCGATTCTGAGGGGGTGGGTGAAGAGATGCCAACAGTGAGTGAAGCAATTACAGGGCTTAAAAAGTGTCTCACCTGGCTAGAGTGCCAAAAGGATGCTGACTCTCTGAAGATGCTGATGTTGTGCCAGCTGCTGTCCTATGCCTGCAATCTCAGGAGAGGCGCACTAGTACAGAAGAAGGTAAATGACTTTTTAAAGTGAACAGACTATCATTTACTGCACTTTCTTTTTTATTTTTTATTTGTAAATAAAACCTAATGAAGAACTACATATCAAATCTCAGTGTACATCTCTTTGAACTGCACGGCAATGCACAGCACACATTTTTCGGCAATAAAATAGTCATATTTTACAGTTTCTCCCTGTAACGAACTCAGTAGTATAATGAACACCCTTGAAAGCTCCAACAGCTTTCCTTATAGCAAGGGAGCACTGTACTTTAAATTTGAGGAGGATGCCTACTTGCATATTGCTTTAGCAGCTGAAAGCATCCTGACATATGGCATAACATTTAGTACCTCTGTGAGTAACTCAAGTCAGTTCTTTCCGAAACTGTATTATAATTTCATTGCCAACATGCTTTTTTGTTCAGGACATTTAGTGCCAGTCCTGGTGATGTTTATTATTATTATTGCTATGTTCTTCATTAGTGCTATCATTCGCATTGTTCATATCATTAACAGTTACACATGCAGTAGCACTGTGCTACCTTTAGCAGACTTAGACAGTGAAATATCAGATATAGTAGACATAGCTTTGAAAGGATATTGTTTCACTACCTGCTGCAGATACAGACAGTGTAGCTGACTATGTCACAGTAATGAATGAAAACGCCAGTTCTCAGGCCTTGGGGGAACCTAACAAACAGTGTAATACAGACATAAAAGGATTTCACTGCTGCAGAGACAGAGAGTGTAGCTGACTATGTCACAGTAACAAATGACAGGGCTTGGGCTTCAGGGCACCTAACAAACAGAGTACTACAGCCATAAAAAGCTGAAGAGGCAGGTAGTGTATATCATTGTCACAGTAATAAATGACAGGGCTCAGGCCTCAGGCCTCAGGCCTCAGGGATACCTCACAAACAGTCTAGTACAGTCATAAAAGGCTTTCACTATGCTGCAGAGACAGACAGTGTAGCTGACTAAGTCACAGACAGTAATAAATGACAGGGCTCGGGCCTCAGGGGCACCTAACAAACAGTGTAATACTGTAGCCTTAAGACTTTCACTATGCTGCAGAGACAGTGAAGCTATGTATATGTCACAGTAATAATTGACAAGGCTTGGGACTCGGGGGACACCTAACAAACAGTGTAACACCTTGCTCCTTCTCTGTTCTCTGCCCAGCACTACCTTCTTGACTGAGGCTGATCCCCCCCCGACTAAGATTGTTTCAGTCCCCCACTATTTCTCCCTTTGCGCCTTCATGTAGTGTAGGTTTAACTGTTGATTGATTCAGCTTTTAAGTTTTTGGGTGAATTCAGCCATGATTTGTGCTGCAGAGTGAGTGCCCATAGAGCTGCTTCCAGACTGTTGAGGATTCTGTGCCACACTGGCTCACAACAAACGAAGCACAGCCCTTTAGACACCACTGACCAATCAGATATCAGCCCAGTGTCATGTGCTCCATTTTTCTGTAAGCTCTGAGAAGAACCCCACAGGCTGCTCTTTAAATGCTTGTTTCCAGCCTGGAAGTCCTTTACCTGCTACCAATTACCCATCTCACACTACCCAAACCAAGAATTACATTGTTATGTTAGGTAGGGTAGTACATCACCTGAAGTACCCTACCCAGCCAAAATATGCGATACCTGCACTACTCAACCCAGCTACCCATCAGGAAGTCCATGGTGAAATATAACTTACCCCTCCACTTCAAAAATATATAACCCCAGGGCCTCATATAATTCCCCCATTCCCAAGACCCTGCTTTTCAATTAACCAAATGGGAGGGTGCATGTCATAGAACTAATAGTAACATTGTATGTTTTTGGCAAAATGGGGAATATCAGTAAGTTTTGTGACAACATGGACAGTGATTCTGCAGAATACATAGCTACCACCCACATGAGTCCCAGAACAAAAACCCATATACAATACCAGTGCAAGTGGGGAGCCGAACAGTTGCAGCTCTTATGGATTCAGGCTGTGGGAAGACATTGGTTAAAGAATCTGTGGTTGGACCCAACCTGGTCAGTGAGGAGATCAGATAAATATTGCCTGTGTGCATGGGGATGCCATAAGTACCCTATGGCCCCACTATGGTTAAAAGTCAACAACTGGGCAGTAATAATAAGGGTGGGAGTATCCAAAACCTTACCCTAGTAAGTAATCTTGGTCAGAGACTGGGAAGGGTTTCATACCTTCTGCTGAGCAAAACTGGGAGTCTGTTCCAACATGAGGCCACACAGACAACATGTACTCCCCTTTACTGATTCTAAAGTATTTGGTCTAGAAGTGAAGCCTAAGGAGTCCTGGAGTCATAAAAAAGGCAGGGAGGAAAAGGAAAGGGCCCCTCTACAGTATATGAGGTTGCCATGGTTGGGGATCTCAAGGACCCAGATTCAAGAAATGTCCAAGGTGACTCAGACAAAGACATGACATCCACATATACAGGAGATCGTGTGATCTTTTGAAGGTCAGACCAGAATTTTTTAAAAACCTGGCCAACATAATTTCTGGACATAGTGTTAATGAAGTTCTCAGGAATGCCTGCCAGAACTTAAGAGTGGTAAATGATAAAGTGGTAGATGAAAAAACAAAACAAAACAATGTTTTCCAAGGTTTGAACAGAAAGATAATATTTTGTACCAGATAGGACCCAAGAAACAAACTGAGACTTTACATTATCAGTTATTGGTTCCCAGGTCTGCAAGAAGGGAGATAGTGAGGCTGGCCCATAAAATACCTATTGTGGGTCTTTTGGGAAGGGAGAGAACCAATGCATGCGAACTTACCCAGTTCTTCTGGCCTGGTATAGGAAAGGAAGTAACAGACTTTTGTGTTTCCTACCCTGAGTATCAGTTGGCGGCCCCCAGATATATAAAAGGGCCCTTTTGTTCCCTATGCACATAATAAAAACCCTTTTTGAAAAAAACGGGATTGGACTTCTGGTTCCGCTGTGGTTATGAGCAGTAGCTGAAGTGCTTGGCTCCCTCCCCACCCTGCAGAATATTTGCCAATAAACCCCCAAATTATAAGTAAAACTGCTCCACAAAAGAAAACTAGAGACCATAGCAATGGCAGTGAAACAAAAACTTAAAAATTTCCTACCAGACATGCCCTTTGTGAAGAAGTCTTGTTGCCAGTGGCATCCCCCTGCTTCTCAACTGAACGCATCTCCCACCAGCCATGAGAACTTCTCAGACCTAGATGATGATGAAGGAGATTGCACCATCACTTCGAAGTGCATGGTGCAGGAGTTACGAAATCTAGGCAGCTCTATATGATGAATGGAGGGGGCCTTAGTCGAAACTAAAGACATGCTTAAAGAAGTGAAAGATCATACTGTGGCGTTAGAGTGAGGGCTCACTGAAACTGTGGCCCAGATAAACAGTCACAAAATGTTCCTGCGCTACTTGTTTCTTTAGGACCAGGCTGTGGCTGAAAAATTAAAAGACCTTGAGCTCTGTTTATCTCACAATAATCTATGTATTCATGGCCTCTAAGAGGGTATGGAGATGGGAGATGCGATGGACTTTATGGAATCCCTGATTAAAGAAATGCTTGCATGCCCACAGGAAATTCTTCTTCTGATCAAGACAGCACACCATGCTCTGGCACCTCACCCAACTAATCCTAAAGCTTACCTGAGATCCATAGTGATGAAGTTCCTTAATTACAGGGACAAGATGAAGGTTCTTCAAATGGCCTGGGTGAAGAAAGAAGTGCTTTTTGGAGAAACCTAGTTTTTTTTTTTACCGTGATTTTCCCCCTCAACCAGCAGTTAAGAGGTGCAGACTGGTAGTGATACAGAGACTACTGAAACAAAATGAGGTAAAAATGCTCCTGTTCTACCAAGTGCAATGTAAAATTTATTTATAAGCAAGGATAGCAGAGCTCAGGCCATCACTGAAAAAAATTCCATGTACTTGAATGTCAGATTAAAAAGCAGCATTTAATCGATAAAACAGAGCAGCACACCAAATAGCTGAATGTTTTCGAGTCCCACCAGGCTCTTTATCAAGGCATGTCTTTCACAGTGCAAATCTAGTACTTAAATAGAAAATCTCTTAAAACGATATTAGCCCAATCACATCATCTTATTAACTTACATGTTGCAATAAATAAATGAATAAAGCACACCAATAACCATATGTGATAATTATATAAAGATATGTATAACAGATGTTTTTAAATGTGTAAGTCACCAATGTAGCACATCACATATTCTAACATTATAATATAGTCTATCCTTATAAGCACAACAATTAATTCCACTTAGTGTTCGAGGGGAAGGGGGGAGGGGAAGAGGAAGGTGGAAAGACATGGGATGGAGGATAAAGAATGGTGGCAGGGAAAAGGAGAAGGGATTGGAGGGAGAGGGAAGGGGTGAGGGGTAAGGGGAAGGAACACTAACACCATCCTATATAGTTACACTCTGAGCACAGGGTATTTTGTGCTCAATAATGAATATAGTTGACTATCCAAAGGAAGCATACTATCTTAAATACATTTTCATATATATATATATATATATATATATATATATATATACACAAAATCACACATGCCCACACAATGCAAAGCATCGTGGGCAACATATGCAAATCACCACCGAATGTTATGTTGGTTCAACTTTAAGCAGAATTTCATGGTGCCGAAAGGCTTCTCACACAGTTTGCAAAGGGTGCTAACAGACTACATAGACACGTGTTTCATCCTACCAGGACTCATCAGTATGCCTTGTCTGTTTGACAGCCCAGTGGAATGAACCAGCTACCCTAAGATGGTCTGTCTGGGTTATGTTGTGGTGAACCCATTAAATTAAAAAAATATTTAAAAGACAAAGAACCTCTGTGCGCAAACACTGAGGCAAGGGTTACCCCAAAGGGTATTTGGCTGAAGCCAAGTTTAAATACAAAATCACACATGCCACACAATGCAAAGCATCATGGGCATTGTGTGGGCATGTGTGATTTTGTATTTTCTTGAAACTTGGCTTCCCAGCAAAAGGCCCTTTGGGGTAATCCTTGCCTCAGTGTTTGCACACAGATGTTCTTTGTCATATATATATATATATATATACACACGTGTATTATATATAATGTTTTTCATACATATTTATTATGTTTTTTCTTTCTCAGTGTATGTTCTCAATGTTTTCTCATGTTTTTTTCTTCATGTTTTTTCAGGAAAGGCTGTAGCTGAAATTTGTCATTTAAACCTCTGCCATTTTTTCTAATAGCCCCCAGCATATATGCCAAAAATGTTCCCTTTGCAACAGGGTATTATCTCTATCATCACCACCACTCCTCTCATGCATTTTCACTGTCTCAATGCCCTGAAAACTGAAAGTATGTCCAGGTCCCATTTTGCTAGCATGTATTGCCAGAGCATTTTTCAAATCATATTTCTCCATGGACCTAATATGCTCTCTTATTCTCTGTTTTAATTTTCTAGTTGTTTTACCTATATAAAAGCAATTACATGTGCATGTAGCTTTGGATACCACATCTTCTGTATTGCAGTTAACAAAATCTTTTACACAGAATACATTATCATTGTGTAGGTTTATGAATGTGTTCCCAGTTTCTATATATTTGCAACTGCTACAGTGATTGCATTTAAAGTTCCCTGTGGTTAGGGGATCTCAGTTTCCTTACTTTTTGGATTAAAATAACTTTTTGTAACTATCACCCACATTGTGGCCCCTTCTGTATGTCATTCTAGGGCATTCCTTTGTCCATTCTGCCAATTCTGGTTCCAACTGGAATACATGTCAGTGCCTCTTTATAATTTATCTGACAGCAAAGGCTTGTGGAGAGAAAGTGGTGACAAAGTTCATTCTCATATTTTTATTTCATCTTCAGCTCTGTGTTGTTAGTAACTGTTCCATGGAGATTTTATCCAGTTTATTTATTTATTTAGTACATTTTCTGTGTTGCCACTAGTTTTAAAGCTCTCAGTCATGGATTCAGTCCCTGTTTCTGAAGCTGTTGGTGTAGAAGAATTTCTCTTAAGCCTGATAAGTTGGCTATAAGGAATAGTTTCCACTAGATGTCTCAGGTGTCAATTAGTAAAGTGAAGCACAATGTTCTTGTCAGTTCTTTTTCTGAACAGTTCCGTGTTCACTCCCATCTCAGGTAGCCCATCCTTGCTTATTCTCAGATCTAAACAGTCAACCATATGAAGATTTGCTGTAATATAATCTTTCAAGTTAGTGTTGGATTCCTAAATATGTCACAAATAAATTCAGCTCTGACCTTGTGCCCTTCCATATGATAAGTAAGTTGTCGATGTGACCCCTATATAAATCTATTAAGTCATAAAATGGATTCTGTTGTTCATTTCTGATTACTTTGTTTTCCCAATTTGTCATGTAGATATTGGCATAGGTGGGGAAGAACACAGCTCCCATTGCTGTTCCTTTGATCCTGTCCACACTTAAAGGCATTACATTTCAATACATACTCAGCAAGAGTTACCACCAGTTCAATGTGGCTTCGTTCATACAGTGTACCTGTTACCATAGCCTCCCTCATGGCAGCAAGCCCATCCTCATGTGGAATGTTTATATATAATGCTGCCACATCGAGTGTAACTAGCCACCAATCTGGATCTACACTTAATTCTGTTGGTGTTTGCAGCAAATGGCCACTGTTCCGTATGTAGCTTGGAGCACATGGTGCTAAGATTTTTATTTGTTCCTCCACAAATTGCACTAATGGCTCTGTTAGTGAGCCAATGGAGGATACTATGGGATGGGCAAGTGGACACTCCAGGCTTTTATGAATTTTAGGTAGTCCATAAATCACTGTTCTTACCGGATGATGCACACTTAAAAACTCATATGGCTCATTTAAAATTAGCCCCGTTACTAAACATTCATCTAGTAAGTGTCAATTTCTTTCTTGAATTTCAGCATTGGCTCAAATGTAACTTCTCTAATTTGCCTTTATAAAATGTATTTACTAAACAAGCCCAAGTTTTCCGCACTGTAGCTGAAGTTCATCAGAGACTGCTGGAACTGGGGGTCTTCAATAATTTGCTGAAGCCTCTGAAGGAAGATGTGGAGGGTGCACGGGAGGATCAAGCTTAGCAGATGGCTGCATCACATCACTGCAAGGATAAACTCTCCACCTCCCTGACAACAGTAAAAGGATATACTGCTATCTGGGCTGCCAAGAAAGATCAGTTGGAGGCTGAATCAGAACCAGGACCTTCTTCCTCTGCCTGAGGCTGATGCTGACACTTTAACACCTTATTTAATGCTTCTTTTTTATCTTTCTTTCCCAACAACTCCCAGCCTATATGAGACCTGCTGAGGTATTTGACCTGAATTGATGTTATACAAGTCCTGACTTCTTCCCCGTCTTACTTGTCTGATGCCTTTCCTTTAACTGATGGCTGTGTTATGTTTTGGGGGGTCACACAGAGGCATTTATTGTACTGTTGGGCAAGAGAAGGGGCAGTGGAAGTTTCCTGTCATTTCAGGGGCTGACTTAGTTCTGGCTTCTGCCACTGATTGGGTGGGTGGGTGGGAAATCAGGCGAAGAGAGAGCCCTCCTTTTGCTCGAGTCAAGTCTCTTTCCTAAACCTTATATATTTTTTATGTTATTAGTTTGGGTGAATGAATGGCCCCCTCTCAGGGGTTTTGCTCTGCATCTCCTATAAGTAGGCACTGGAGCTTCTAGCTTGGGGACCGGGGGGGATGGTTGTGGCAGGCCATCTGTCTTCTTGTTTTCAGAATATGGGCACTTTTTCAGGGGCTGTCTCTTCACCCTTTGCTATTAAGGTTTCCAGACCTTGTTCAAGTGCTCAATATCAACAATATGAGCAATTTTCTACAATGTCCTAACCTTGAAGTCCATTTTATGGTTATATATGGTTTTGATGTTGTTGTTACTGGTTATGTATTCTGCCTTTGTGGTCCAATTAACTCTTAACATTCAGCAATTTATTTGGTCAATGTGAGGGGGGATAGTCTAATCAAGTCTGGCTGTTATTTGATTTTGGGAGATATCATGGTTATTACTTATAATGTAAAAGGGCTTCATAGCCCTATAAATAGGAGTCATATCCTACAGGAAGTGGGGCAGATGACAGCAGCAGTTGTACTGCTGAAGGAGACCAACCTTTTCCCTGTAGAGCATGCTGAATTAAAACGCTTGTGGGTAGGGGCAGTGTATGCTTCCTCTTACATGGCCCAGCCTCATAAGAGGGGGTGGCCATTTTGATTCGTAAGGATGTCCCATTGGAAGTGGCACAGGTGGTGTTAGACAATACTAGTCAGAGCATTAAAATTGTTGGGCATCCGGCTCGTCGGTGCAGTGGTTGGATTTCCGCTTGCGACGTCAGCGACCTGGGTTCAGGAATGGACTCAAGTCACTGGAGAGCCAGCCAGGGGGAGAAGGCTTGAGCATCCCACGACTGCTCGCCTTCTCCATGGGGGGAGGAAGGAAGGGGACATGGCTTGCTGTCTGCTGCCCCCTGGCGGAGGCCAGGAGAGCAACAACTCAAGTGAGCCCCACTGTACAAGGGGCGTGGTGAACGTCGGCTTTGGCCTAGACATCTGTGGCATGCCACGCCCCCAGGGAGAAAAGCGGAAAGCTGCCTCCTGGTCTGCCGGATGATGGCTGCCGGCTCCCGCCATCTCAGATGCCCCGACACCCTGGAATCCACCTCAGCAGTGCTGGGGGACTGATTGAATAGCGTGCTGGTATCCCCTTCTGGCACCTTCCCCCTCAGAGGAGAGGGACCCATGTGGCAAAGGGTTACGCCGGGCCACCACTGGGTCAGCTGCGATCTGAGGTGAGTAGGAAGGGGTCGGGGTGAGGAGGTCAGGGGAGTCATGAGCAGCCAGAAGGAGAGGCAGGCCAGGGGGCAAGTAAGGTGAGGAAAAACTAAATAAATAATTGTTGGGCATTATCAGGGCACCCAGTGCACAATTCTCAATGTATATGCTCCCAACAAAGATGAAGAACAACTCCCATATTTTTATAAGCATTTCTTAGAATTGTGGCCCAACCCCACAAGATTATACATTATAGGTGGGGATCTAAACTGTCCTATTTCTCTTACCCTGGACAGATCAGATCATGGTACTAATTATAGAGGTAAATCCTGCAGAGCACTCCAATCTCTTCTCATGGAGCTAGGGCTGATAGATACCTGGTGGTATCCAAATCCTAGAGATCATTATTACACATTCTTCTCTCACCCCATAATTTATATGCCAGGCTAGATTATTTGTTCATTCCCAGAACATGGGTGCATGCTTACAGCTGACCCAGATTTCCTCCATCACCACAGTCAAACCACACACCTGTATCCATGACATTAGAGATTCTACCAGTCCTCAAAACTCCCACATGGAGGCTAAATGTGTCCCTTCTGAATGACAAGGACTTTTATACTGATGTTGAGGCAGCAATTTGTGATTATCAGGCTAACAGCAAGGTCTCAGATACAACAATTGGAGTATGGTAGGATGGTCTTAAAGTTGCCTTCACAAGTTGCATAATTAGCTATGTATCGGGTGAGAAAAAGGAGAGAGAGAGAGAGGCAGAGTCTGGATTTGAAACATCAAATATTTGACTTAGAATGTGAACATAAAATCACTCTGGACCCCACCTGTAAGCAAACCTTAGATAGGCTCTGACAGCAATTAACAGCCCTGCTGGAATATTAGATCAAAGGGGCAACTTCATTATGCCAGACAGATTTTCTGAGGAAGGGAATAGAACAGACCATCTACTCGCCTGGCAGCTCCATCGGGAGGCGTCCAACCGGGCAGTCATTAAGATCCAGTGAAACCCCCATGACTCCTAATATGACATTCATCTACAACATATTGCAGAACACTTTGTAGCATATTATAGGGAGCTGCCCAGGTTGTCCTCGACAGACTCCACAAACAGGAGCAGTTGTTTACAGGTTTCCAGCTTCCCATCCTTGATGAAGAGGCCAGGATGGATCTTGACCACCCCATTTCACAGGCAGAGACTGACTCCAACATTTTATCACTTAAAAATAATAACGCCTTGGGCTCAAATGGCTTTTTCCTCTGAGTTTTACAAACATTTCTGGGAATGGGTTGCACCCCTTTTGGTTGGGATATGTTAGGAGTTGCAAGGGAAGGGGTGCCCTGATGTCTTGGTCAGAAGCCCAAATTTCCATTATTCATAAGCAAGGAAAGGATCCCACTCTCTGTAGCTCCCATCACCAGATTTCTCTGCTGAATGTGGATCAGAAAAGTTTCATGACAGTACTGACGACTTGACTGCAGAGGTGGGAAGTGGGCCAGGATCAGCCTGACCAGACAGATTTTTTTTAAGGGGCAGTTAATTAATGATAATATACACAGGTTGCTAAACATTCTGGCCCTGCAACGCCACTCTCAACAGTTCTCTATAGGATTGCTCATAGACGCTGAAAAGGCATTTGACAGGGTGGACTGGGCCTTCCTCTTTTATACACGGGAGAGAATGGGATTTGGGCAACACTTTCAAAACTGTGTCAGTGCTCTTTACTATTTGTTTGTTTGTTGAATTTTGTTGACAAGGTAAGCTCACTGGGCCTAGAAGTCTCTTTTTCAGGTGCGACTGGGGGGATACAGATGGTAAGCAACTGAAATTGAACCAGATTAAGCTATTGGTGGTATTTTTAGTGAATGAGGAAAATTTGGCCAGGACACCGGGGAAATTCCCCTGCTCTTCCCGCAGGGGGCCTTGCTTCCTGTGAGCAGAGGGGACCCTTTTGTCTGCAGTACCTTCCAAGATGGTGGACAGGAGGCTCACTGAGGTGGAGCAGGACAACTTAATGGAAACAGATTTACTGGAAAATGAAGAAAATAGGCAGCAAACGGATGATATTGCTATAGCAGAAAACTCAACAGATACCTCTGGTAAGACACAACAAGATATCCCTGTGTTAAATATAGCTGAAACAATGCGAACTGTGATAAGACAAAGTGATTCTGCTTCCAATGGAAATGTGCTATCTAATGAGGAGAGCAATATAGAAATAAACTTACCAGTCCAAGAAGCAGCCTTAAGGAAACAGTTTGAATGTGAGGAATGGCAGTATTTTTTGAAAAAGGCTTGTTTTGAAGCACAGCTCTGTGTGATACGCACTGACAAGTCTCATTTGCCTGTCGCAGCCACTCAGCTGGGATGCTGTGATGCATCAGTATCAAAGGAACCTGAAAGAAGCTGGGTAGAGAGAGTCAAGAACATGGAGCGCATTGGCTTTCAAGACAGGGCAGAAAGCAGTGATTTACAGAGCAATTCCACAGCTGTGAAGTTGGGAATGGCAATACGGGCTCCACTCGGCCAAATACTTGATGCAGATGGAGAGCAGACAGCAACACGATGACAAGAACAGAATTGGTAAGTTCCCAGTGCTCTAGAGGCAGCAGGATGGCAACTCAACCCCAAGACTGGGCAATGGGTGTCAGGTACTACTCCAATTGTTATGCCTGTATGAACAAATAAAATGAATGCAACTATTGCTAAAGGACAGGACAGTGCTGAGCTGGATCTCCCACCAGAACTTCAGCTCACTCAAAACCCTGAGTTACAACTTTTTTCTGAACAAACTGAGACAAATGTAAAAGGGGGACGCCCCACACAGACTGTAAATGCTGATCAAAGGCCTTTAAACATAATTAGCAAAGATGTGCCTAAAACATTTGCCTCCTTGTTTAAAACTCCAATCTTTCCTGCAAAAAGGCACAATGCAGTATGTTTAACATATATGGGGGGTATGGAGGATCCACCAGACAGACTTTTTGTTGCTAGATCTTTGTTAAAAGGATATATGAAATTTTTCTTGACGGAGATTTACGCTTTGATTCACATCTCAGGAGAGGCAACCTTTGATGTGAGCTTTAAATCCCTGAATGGCTTAGAGCATTTTGGGGCAAAATATAATGCTTTGAAAAAAATCTTCACTTTGGGCCCCATTCATGACTACTTCTCTGATGAGGCCTACACAAAAACAATAACTGTTCTCTTTAGGAACGAAGGGGTGAGCATTCATGATTTAACTGTTTGGCTCAAACAATGTTGCACTGTGGTAGAAGACCCCACAGTGATCTTGGACTCTGAGAATATATGGACAGGGGGTCAGAAGGTTAAAGTCATGCTCAAAGTAGCAGATACTGGACCACTGCACATACCTAATTCATTTTTTTTAGGTCGAGACAGAGGCATTTGATTTTATTCGAGCCAGCCCAAAATGTGTTATAAGTGTGGTGCTTTGGATCATTTAAGTGGGATATGTGATAAAATCAGATGTACCATATGTGGAGATTTAGGGCATAAAGGTAATGAGTGCCAAAATGAATGCAAATGTAATTTATGTGGGGATTTAGGGCACACCTTCCGAAACTGCAGGAAGGCTGACACAACCTTCCAGACCAAGCTGATGGGGAGGAACAAAGGTTAATGGTAGCCCTGGTGTAAAAAGTGGGGAATTTTAGGCTAGGCCCCAATAGGGAGCAAGTCACATTAGAAAGAGATCCCAGTACAGCTCCTTCCCCCTTCTCCCTCCCATGGTAGGCAGGAAACAAGGGACACTGTATTACATATCCCAGAGACTTCAGAAAGGAAAGATTCTGACTCAGCCCTCATGCTTTCCAATAGTATAGACGCAGAAGAAGGTTATTCTGGGAAAGTTATGCCCTCCCATCCCAAGGAAGATAACTGAAGGTAAAAGAAGGTGACAAGACTTTCTATAGATACATTAGTGAAAGGAGAAAGTCCAGAGGGGGTATTGCTAAGCTTAATGGAGAAAAGGGAGCATGTGAGGAGGAGGACCCTGTAAAGGCATCTATCCTAAATAGATACTTTTGCTCAGTATTTACTGAAGAGAAGGTGGGCAGGGCCCACAGCTCAGCATCATGGACACAGGGGAGGAGGTGAGCACTACTCCTCACAAAAGAAAGGGTCCTACAAGAGCTCTAAGCTCAGGGTGGATAAGGCAATGGGACCTGATGGCACACATCCCAGGGTACTTAAGGAGCTAAAGGAGGAACTAGCAGAGCCATTAGCAGAATTGTTTAGTGAGTCCTGAGCACAGGAGAGGTCCCAGAAGACTGGAGAAGGGCTCATGTGGATCCCACTCCACAAGAGTGGTAGCAGGGAGGAGGCGGGAACTACAGACCGTCAGTCTTACCTCAGTAGTGGCAAGATTATGGAGGCACCCTTAAAGGAAGGATAGTGCAACACCTGGAATCCATAGGGCACAGGATCCAAGACAGCATGGGTTTACAAAGGAAGGTCCTGTCAAACTAATCTCATAGATTTCTTTGACTGGGTAACCAGAGTGGTGGACCAAGGGGAGCAGTTGATGTCGCCTACCTTGACTTCAGCAAAGCTTTTGACACTGTTCCACATAGAAGATTGATAAATAAGCTAGGTAGGCTCGGTGGTCAGAAGTTGGTCAACTGGGTGGCAAACTGGTTGACTGGCAGAAAACAGAGAGTGGTGGTAAATGGTATACAGTCAGAAGAGATGCAAGTCACAAGTGGGGTACCTCAGGGATCAGTCCTGGGGCCAGTCCTATTCAACATCTTCATTAGTGACCCCGCAGATGGACTAGAGGGTAAGGCTTGTCTGTTTGCAGATGACACCAAGATCTGCAACAGAGTAGATGATCCAGATGGGGTGGGCAGAATGAGAAGAGATCTGGATAAACTAGCAGAATGGTCGAAGAGTGGCAACTGGGATTTAATGCAAAGTGCAAAATCATGCACATAGGGAAGAGAAACCCTGAAGCCACTTATAGGCTGGGAGGAGTTGCTAGCAGTCACAAAGGAAGAAAGAGACTTGGGCATCATCACACTGATGACCTAAAATCATCCAAGCAGACCTCTAAAGCAGTAGGTAAGGCTAGGGGGGTGTTAGGGTGTATTAGTAGGGGTATCACAAGTCAAGAGGGAGGTAATAATCCCTCTGTACAACATACTGGTTAGGCCCCATCTGGAGTACTGCGTGCATTGGAGGCCACACCTTCACAAGGACATTAACCAAATTGAGGCAGTCCAGAGGGGCAACCAAAATGGTGCAGGGACTGCATCAGAAGACATATGAGGACAGATTAACGGAGCTCAATATGTATACCCTTGAGCAAAGGAGGAGAGAGGATATGATCGAGACATTTAAACACCTTAAGGGCATAAACAAGGTGAAAGAGTCTAACATGTTTAAATATAAGAAAAATAGCAGGACAAGAGGACACAGCATGAGATTAGAGGAGGCCGATTAAGGGGAATGTGAGGAAATCTTTTTCACAGAAAGGGTGGTAGATGCATGGAATGGCTTACCACAAGAAGTGGTGGCTATGAATACAGTGCAGGGCTTCAAACAGGCATGGGATAGGCATAAGGGAGCAATACAAATGACTATGAATAGATAGGTCACTGACAGAGCAAAGGCTGATGGCACATTTATAAGGTAGAAAAAGAAATGGGAAGACTGGATGGGCCTTGCGGTCCTTATCTGCCGTCAACTTCTATGTTTCTATGTTTCTATGAATTACAAGACATAAATCCAAGGAAGTAGCTGAGTTAAAAAGAACCACTATCCCTCTTAAAAATAAATTTGATGTTCTGCAATCTGAACATTCAGAAGAAGACTCTGAATACTCATCAGTGGAATCCTCCCTTCCTGAAGGCACAACTGACACAGAGGGGAGAGACAAGCCTAAATAGCAACAGAAAAGGAAAGCTAGAATTAAACTGAATAAATATTGATAAACAAAGCAGGAAAGGTAGTTATAAGCCATGGCAGAGCCTCACTCTATTTACACGATAAATGTCAATAGCATAAAGAGAGCCAAAAAAAGAAAACTAGTCTTCTCGGTGCTATCTCTTTTACATTTTGGTATAATATTCTTACAGGATACAAGGTTGCACATCTTATCAGAAGTGCAACAAGCTACCAAAGTATGGTTCCTAGGACCATCCTTCTGGTCTCTAGGTGAGGACACTTGTTCAGGGCTGGGCATATTATTTAAGCATCCAGAAATGTGACGATTAAAACTGTTTGATTTAATTCCAGGAAGAGTTTTAATTCTGGATGTACTGTTACAAATCTCTCCATATAGACTCATTAACATCTATGCACTTCAGCTGAAGGCAGTACGCTGTGAAATCCTAGAGACAATTCAACCATATTTACAGACATTACATACAATTCTTTTGGCTGGGGATTTCAACTGCCCAGTTAGGGCAAAAACAACTAAACAATACTGTGATTCAAATTTATTGGCACAATTGACACAAAAACTAATCGGAAAGAAGCAGTATTACAGTATACAAAACAGAAGCTCCCAACTTTTCACAGAGGATGTTTAACAACTTGTATAGATTATGTATTTTTATCTAAAATCACACCTATTAGTAAAGCTGCAGTTATAGTGACTGAATTTTCAGACCATAATATAATTTCGGTAACTTTGGGGAAACAGATTAAAGATTTAAAGTGGCCAGGATACTGGAAGCATAATACTTCCCTGCTTTCTGAACTAGGCACAAAACAAATAATATAGGATTTTTTACTGGCTAGACAGTCGGCATTCATTTTTTTTGAAGATCCAATTCTTTGGTTGCTAGAAACAAAGAAGGACCTTCAAAGGCTATGTAAAAGACTGAGCAAAAATAAGAACAATATCTACAATATTTACAAAACAGACATACCTTGCAACAATTTCTATCATACTCACATGACACTGGACATAATTTGACCTTACCAATCACTAAATTGAAACAAAAAAATGTTAGACTTCCATATGAAGAAAGCTCCTGTGTTGCATTACCAACAACAGTTTGGAACAACAGGTAAAACAGAAGTGATATGCCTTTATGAATATTGACAAAAACTAATACAAAGTAAAACAATGGTTAGAATGCAAAATAAAAATGGGATAGAATATACGGATCAAAAAAAATATTACAGAAATTGTGACTACATATACTAGAGATATGTATGCTTTTTTGCAAGTAGAGAATGGAGATGAACAGAGCTTTTTGGAAAATTTGGATATACCATCCTTAGACCAAGAAGAGCTACAGGCATTAGCAATAGAGGTACAGGAGGAGGAGGAAGTACAAAATGCAATATTTTCATTATTAGGGAATAAAGCACCAAGGCCAGATGATCTACCAAACGAAATAATGAAGCTTATAGGACAATTTTTACTGCAGGAATTAACTCAAGTATTTAATGCCATCTTGAGCTCAGAAAGTAGCTCTAGAGTTAAATGAAGGTATATTAACATATATACGTAAAACAGGAAACAAAGCGACAATGAAAAATTGGAGACCAATCACCCTGTTAAATTCCGATTTTAAAACATTAACAAAAATATTAGCAACCAGATTATTGAAAGTAGCAGCTAAACTAATCTCCCTGGCTCAGTCATATGCGATTCTGGGAAGACAAATCCATAGTCACCTAATACTTTTAAGAGAAGTAGTAGAGCAAGGAAAGCTAGGTAATAAGGATGGATATTTAGATCAAAACAAAGCATTCGATCAGTTAGATCATGATTTCCTATGGGAAACACTAAGGTACAACCACATACCTGAGAAAATGGTAAGATGGTTAAAATGTATTTATAGACCCTTTACTAAAACCAAAAAATTGAATGGATGAAATAAGAGCACTGACAACACACACTCAGATATTGACAGATAAAATTATTGCACATGCTGACGATATGACAGTGATGGTGCAGGATGAGAAGTCTTTGTGTAAAATTCTGTACATGTGTAAGAAATTTGGGAGCATTTCAGGGGCGTCTCTCAATTTGAAGAAATGCATAGGGCAAAGATTGCTCTATCAGTTAAGGTGGCGGGGAAATGTAAAAGGTATCTGAATTACAACAGAGCCGATAAGAGTCTTAGGAATAGTGTATGGAAATGAGAATTTAGATAGATTAAATTGAGATAGGAAAGTTGATCTTGGCAAATTGAGGGTAGCACAATGGAATAAGTGGAAACCCAGCAAAAAGAAGAAAACATATCTTATCAAAACTTATCCAATACCTGTTTTCTTATACATTAGTTATATCTTTCCACCACCAAAAGATTTAGAGACAACATTGTTAAGCATATTTTTTCAGGCCGGTTGGGGAAGCAGGCTGAATCACATGAAAATAGATATCTTATATCTACTGTGCCAATCAGGAAGGGAGGCCTAAATATGCCAAATCCAATTTTATTTTTCAACAGGTTTTTCTTTAATGCCAATATAAAACCTCTGATAATAAATGCACAAAAAGGGTGGGAACACCTTCTTAAACCAAAATGCACCCACTGGTTACAAATGTAGGAAACAAACTCTTTCAGAACCGTTAACAAATCTGCTGTTATTCCAGAATATATAAGGTACACTTTTTTGAGAATAAAACAATGGGGAGTGGAGAAAAAGCAGCTGCTAGTATTGCAGAGGAAACTGCTATATTTTTATATCTTAGAAACCACCTGTTTAGCGGAAGAGGTTTTTGTAAAATGTCCCAGAGAACATAGAAAGGCACTAGTTATATTCTTAAATAACAAGTGAATACTAGAATACATATGGGATTTTCACTGGCTAGCGTGCCATGAAAAAATTAATGTGAAGTCAAATCAGAAGCACAAACCTCAACAGGAAAGGATATGTAGCAGACTACAATGTATAAATGTGGAAGAAACTATACAGCACATACTATTCCAATGTTCTTTTATTTCAGGCTTCTGAGATTTTATGGCACAACAATGGGGGAGACTGTTTTTGTACAATTAGTTTTGAAAATATTATGTATGGAGTGTCTGGAACCGATTGGCAAAACTGGCATAGTAGCACTCTACAGCTAATGATGTCAATCTTTAAATGGAGTATTTGGTCTATGAGGTGTAAATTTGTGCTACAACAAAAAGAAGGGGGTTTTATCGAATTATTAAATAATATCACAGTCAATCTAAAAAGGTTTTATGGGACAAAAACGACTATCATGACAAGAAGGCAACTACTGGAACTCTGTAAAGGGCTTCCATGGATAACGGACAATGATTTCCCAATCATATAGCAAGGAATGCAGAGGTGATTAGGTTGGTTTATGAAGTAAAAAGGTAAAGGAGCAGGAAGTATGAATGCATTTCAGAGACATTAATTTAAATGTTCTTACCATTAATGATAAGGAGAGGTTATCATATGCTAATTATTATGCATGTTAAATGACATTTGTTTGTATAAGGATTGTCTCCCACCGTGATTAAGGTTATTTTGGTGTGACTTAACACAATGTGTTGTATATACATATAACTTTGATGTTGTCAAATAAAAAATTCCCCTACTCTTTTCGAGAAGTGCCATGGGATCTTTAACATCCACCTGAACTGCCACCAATCCAGGCAGATGGGACTTCATTTTAATGTCTTATCCGAAAGACGGCACCTCAGAAGTGCAGCACCCCTGTCATGCTGCACTACAGTGTCAGTACTGGGATATTAACCCAAGTGCCAGATGTGGAAACTAAACCCACAGCCCTCTGATCTCCTGGCCTTAGAGGCGAGTGTGCTACCTACTGAGCCACTGATACTGCTAAGTTGCCCTGGAGGCAGTGTTAAGAGTTAACAGACTTCGTTCTAACCATTTCTCATCATCCTGCAGAACTTGACAGGGGTTCCTTCTCTCCCTTCTCCTTTTTACCCTCATGATTGAGTCATTAGCTTTAGCGGTCTGCATTAACCCAAACATAACTGGTATTGGGGGTATGGATGGTGACCACAAGGTTTCTTTGTATGGAAACAATGCTCTGTTTTACTTAAATAATCCTGCAACATCGATTGTAGAGTTATGCAAGGTATTAGATAACTATGGGGACATATCAGGCTATAAAGTTAACTATGACAAATCAAAGCCCTGCAGCTGAGTGGCCATGCATGGTCAAAAGCAAATGCAGTCCATTATTTGGGCATTAAATGGACACCCATACTCCACTATCTTTATGATTTAAATTATGCTCCCCTTCTTAAAGACATCCTGGCAGATTTGCAGAGGTGGATTCACCTCCTTCCCTCTCTAGCTGGCAGGGTCAATGTCCTAAAGATGAATGTACTAGCCCACTTGTAATTCCTTCTTCAGACTCTCCCAATTCAAACCCAGAAATGGTTCTGGTGTGCACTTAATGAAGCCCTTTTATCATTTCTGTGGAATGGGAGGTGAAGGAGGGTGACCCTTAGGCTCTTGGAACAACACTGGGACAAGGGGGTATGGGACTTCCAAATTTCATGGATTATTATATGGCAAGCCAGTTACTTCCCCTGGTGACTTGGGTTAAATGCTGAGAGGACTCATGATGATATGCTCTGGAAAACTGCCATCTCTTCCAGACCCCAGCCAGCAGGTTAGCATGGTTTACCAACCCATTGACCAAACAGGTCCTGCGAGCTCTGCAGTGAGCCTGACAACTCACTGGGACCACCAACTCTCTGGGTCTGCTTACTGTAATTATTTGAGATCCTGATGTTCTACCTCTGAAACTACACCTGATCTTCAAGAGATGGAATAGAGCATCCTTCGCACATTACAAACAGTTAATTCAGGGGAACACTTTGGTCATCTTTGGGACTCTCAAAAACACCTTTGGCCTCCCCAATACTGACTTTTATCACAACTTACTGTTACACTACTTCTTAACTACTATAGTTAGCTTGGGGAACATCACTCGGGCACTATACTCACTTGAAGATTTCTTCTATTGTGTGGTTGTCCTACAGGTGTGGGGGAGATGGCTTTCCCAGTTATAGTGGTTAATTTCTGCTTCTCATGCCAATCCTTCAGAGTCCCTTAGACTTCAGTGAAAGAATGAAATTGGTGAACCATTGCCTAAGCACAGTTGAGAGATGCTTTGGAAAGGGTGGTGAGTATCTGCATCCCTCTTGTGGAGGGAATTCCATTCGAAGCTGAGAGCTCACTTTTTTCATGTACCTACTGCAACCCAACACTTTGGTGCTTGTCTGAGCCCCCTATGCTGGTAGTCTGTGGTTTACCAGGTTCACACTTTCATATTCATTGCGTATGCCCACAACTTTTAGATTTTTGGCTAAGGTTAGAACTGTATTGGATAAGCTGTGGGACAAACCTCTCTCCCTCGGTTTCCAAACAATAGTGTTAGGAGCATCCCCCAAAGAAATCGTGAATTGGCAGGAGAAGAGACTTCATGCCCTCTTTTGCCTTATAGTTTGTAAGTGCATTGCTGCTAGGTGGCTTGCTATTACTTCTCTGACATTAGGGCAATGGGAGACTAGAGTTTGGCAAACTCAGCTAATGGAAGAGATCACTGCAGAGCTCCACCTCACCCTTGATAAACATTTGGAGCTCAGGGCATCTTGGGATCGCCTTTAAGCAGAACAGACCCTGGGCAATGGGGGGTGGGGGAGGAGTCCTGATCTCATCCTGTAACAACTCCAAGGGATGATCCTCTGAATTTTATGTATCAGATTCTAGCTAATTCTCCTTTATAAAGATGAAATGTGTACCCCTCTATTTAGTCCCTTTGGCCTTTTTTTGTATTGCACCTTTGGCTTTGTTTGTTGAATTACTGTACTACAGTATTGTTCTTTATTAGTTTACTTGTTAGATGTTACTAGTCAATAGTTTCTCTTGTTTTGTGTGTTGACAGTTCTTTTTTCACAGACATAGAGTGCACTTGATGCATTTGCTACAATGAAGACTTTAAAAGGGGCAGATACCTCGATTAACATTTTGGAAACATTATCTACAGTGATCTTACTTGGGTTTGACCCTTATTGGGTATGGTTACATAGCTTTGATTTTACCCATACTACTTTTATGATTATGCCCTGGATACACATTTTTGAAATTGCTGAATCTTTCTGTTTATATGCTATATGGATCTGCTTTTGTCTTTATATACAAAATAATTATGAATATGAAATTAGCAAATGCATCTTTGTTTTCTTTGAATAAAGCTGGGAAAAAAATAAATGAAAAAATGGGTATTGATGGATGGGACTCTTGATAAAAGTATATCTGAGTATCGATATACATAGGTTGTATTGGATTATCAAATGATCCAAGTTGACCCAAAAGGGTTGGCGGGGTGCAAGTTATAAAACTGATAGTAACATTGTACATTTTTTTGTAGTAAAGAGGGGCATATCCATCTTCTTCCAAGTTGTGTACTGGGTGTGCTTTGAAACAACTGAGAAGCTGCGTGGGATATACTATATTGGACTAGATATCTGTAACTAATCTCTCTCTCTTGCTTACATCTGAGAGAAGTTTTCCTCACTTTTACAGTGGTATCGCTTTGTGTTTAATTATTTTAGTTTTTAATTCAGGAAGGGGGTTTTCAAAACTGCTTATCTTGTCAGCATCTTCAGAAGGGCTGAAATAACTGCATATTTGATTTTCCTTTGTGGCTAACAAACCACCAGGTTGTTTTGGGGCTGGAGAGGTTTACCTGTGTCTGACTTGGATGTCTGGATTTTCTGTTTGATTAGCAGGTACTTTCTTTGTCAAATTGTTGTGTAGGGTATCTTGCTGATAGGAAGGCACTCATCGCAGTGCTGGGTGAGGCTTTTAGCTGATTGTTTTGTGAGGGCACAGTTTAGGTAACCTCTTCCACCCTCACCCCACCACCCCTGGAAATAGTTTCTTTATACCTGAGGTTCTGACATCATTTCCTCAAAAGTGCAAGGTGCATATCACTGTCATATCCTCTCTAGCACACTGCACTGACAATATAAGCATACACATTGTATAATATATATATTCTATATAACCAATCACACACGCACACACACACACACACACACACACACACAATACAAACAAAAAGTAGATAAACATGGGGAGTAGTACAATGTAATGGCTGTGGGGCATCAGTCTTCTGGGAGTCTTTCTGGAGGCTGAGATGCTGCCCTATTTGCAGACAACTATCTGCCCTGAGGGAGGAAGTTGCCCGTCTTCAGGCCGCACTGGACAGTAGTAAGGAAACCTTCCCCCAGGCCACACTGATCAGTAGGAAGGGAACCTCCCCCATCCAGGGAGCACTAGCGCCACCACCACTACCTCAGAGGTTGCGAAGAAAGCATAGCAGTTGGACCACAGTGGGCTCAGGGAGGGTGAGGATGGTGTAACAGAGGCACACCCAGTCAATTGTTCCACTCCACAATCCATACACCATTCTGGGGGAGCATAGCTCCCCTATGGATGCACCCGCAGAGAAGACTGATGACAACTGTCACAAGGGAGGCCCACAGGAAGGAGGCAGAGGACACCACAGGGAAAGGAAGCAGCTCCTGGTGGGGGACTCAATTATTAGGGTATAGAACTGGGGGGAGCTGGGAAAACTGAAGTAAGGTGCCTGCCTGGTGCCATGGCTTGGAGGGACAGGAAACACATACTCAGGATCACGAGAACAGCTGCAAGAGTCTGAGCTGGACGTAATTGTCCACCTAGGGACAAATGACTTGGCTCCATCATGAGATTAGAGCAGTGCAGGAGGACATTGAAGAGTTGGGAGGGCCTAAGACAAGTAGCACACAGTATCCTTCTCAGAGGTGCTGCCTGTCAAAGGCATGGGGGAGGCGAGGGTAATTAGCACCATGCAGTTTAATGAATGGTTGAAAAAATGGTGCGGCGCACAGGGGTTTGGCTTTAATGGGGACTGGGGTTCCACCTGGAGGGACACCAGCCTATACTGGCAGGATGGTCTGCATCTGTCCAGGAAGGGAACAAGTCTTTTGAGCAATCGGTTTAAATGCTTCATTGGCAAGCTTTTAAACTAGTCAAAGGTGGAGGCACTGACAAGCAGCAGGAAAATCCCAGCCTCTCCCTACAAAACAGGGTACTAAATGAGAAAAAGACCGAGGTAGAACGGTCAGTGGGGGATGCTGCAACAGAAGGTAAAGCCATCAAAAAATGGAGAGCAATGAGTACCAATGCCTGTAGTCTGGGTAACAAGCTTTCTGAATTAGTGGCCTTGATGGAGGAGGAACATCTGTATATCGTGGCAGTCACAGAAACATGGTACATACAAAACCATGACTGGAACGTAAACATACCAGTATACACTATCTACAGGAGGGACAGGTAGGGTAAAAGAGGAGGAGGAGTAACTCTTTACATAAGGGAAGGAATAAAAGCAACAGAACAAAAGGGTAAACAGGGAGGAGAAGAAGCACTGTGGGTAAATTTGGAGACAGGCAATGGCACCACAATCCGCACAGGGGTTGTATACAGACCCCCTTCTCAGGGGGAGGAAATGGACAAGGAAATGATAGAAAGTATACTTAGAATGGCAGAAAAAGGGGAGATATTGCTGATGGGTGATCTGAATATGCCAGATGTTAACTGGAGTGCAGTTGCAGCTGCCACTTCGAAGAGTGGAGTTATTCTAGATGCCCTACAGGGGGCATGCCTTAGACAACTAGTACTGGAGCCCACTCGAGAGGGAGCAATATTAGACTTGATTCTCTCAAATGGAGATAGAGAGAGGATCACAGATGTAGAAGTGGGTAGCCATCTGGGAACTAGCGACCATCGAACAGTATGGTTCACAATAAACACAGCAATAGAGTCAAGCCATACAAAGACAAAAGTACTGGACTTTAGGAGGGCTGACTTGCTAAAATGGGTGAGTGCCTAAGGAATGCACTAGCAAATGGGCAGGAAGGAGGGTGGAAGAACAATGGGAATAATAAAACTGCCATCACAGAGGTAACGAGCCTTTGTGTGAAGCAAATAAACAAAACAAAATGATGTAAGAAACCACTATGGTTCTCAAAGGAAGTGGCAGTGAAGGTTCAAGAGAAAAAGAAAGCATTCAGGAAGTACAAGGAATCACAGAAGGAGCAGGACAGAGAACTGTATCAATTAAAGCAAAAGGAGGCTGGGAAGGCAGTCACAACAGCAAAGGCCCAAACCGAGGCAAAGATAGCCAACTCAGTTAAGAAGGGGGATAAAACCTTTTATAGGTACATCAGGGAGTGAAGGAAGACCAAGGGAGGGATAGTGAGGCTTAATAAAGGGGAGGGAAGGTGGGCAGAGGGAGACTGTGGAAAGGCAGAGATACTAAACAAATATTTTTGTTCAGTATTTACAAATGAAGAGGGGGAGGTACATAAAACAAACAGTAGAAACACTCTGGATACAGAAGTTGATACCAACCCATTTACAGAAGAAAGGGTTCTGAAAGAACTCTTAAAACTGAAGGTGGACAAAGCAATGGGGCCTGATGGGATTCATCTCAGAATTCTAAAAGAACTAAGGGTAGAACTAGTGACACCACTGACTACCCTTTTAACAAATCATGGGGGTGGTACCCGAGGACTGGAGGAGGGCAGATGTGATTCCCCTTCACAAAAGTGGGAGCAAGGCAGAAGCAGGAAACTACAGACCTGTTAGTTTAACCTCAGTGATAGGGAAAATGATGGAATCACTTCTGAAGGAAAGAACTGTCGAGTATCTAGAGGCCAGAGGGCACAGGACCCTAGGCAGCATGGATTCAGCGGGAAGGTCATGCCAGACGAATCTGATAGATTTCTTTGACTGGTAACCAAAGTAGTAGATCAGGAGGGGCTGTGGACATGGCCTACCTAGACTTTAGCAAGGCTTTTGACACAGTCCACACAAAAGATTAATATACAAGTTAGCCAGCCTGGGGTGGGTCCCAAAGATGACAGCCTGGGTAAAGATTGGCTGGAGAATAGGACACAGAGTAATAGTAAATGGAGTCCACTCAGAGAAGAAAGGAGGTTACTAGTGGGGTACCTTGAGGGTTCAGTATTAGGACGGTCCTCTTCAATGTCTTTATAAGCGACATTGCAGAAGGACCGGAAGGAAAGTATGTCTCTTTGCAGATGACACAAAGATCTGCAACAGAGTTGATGCACAAGGTGGGGTGGAAAGGATGAGAAGGGACTTGGCAGGTTAGAGGAAAGGTCAAATGTATGGCAGCTTAGATTCAATGCTAAGAAGTGCAAGGTAATGCACCTGGAAACAAAAACCAGGGAAGAGTACACAATGGGGTGAGATACTAACAACAACAAAAATGGAAGGGACCTGGGGTAGTCATATCAGATGACCTAAAGGTGGGCAAGCAATGTGAGAGGGTAGCAAGGAGGGCTGGGAATACTGGGATGCACAGGAGAGGCATCACCAGTAGAAAACAGGAGTTATTATCCTCTGTACAGACAGCTGGTGAGACCCCACCTGGAGTACTGTGTGCAGTTCTGAGACCCAATCTCCGAAAGACATAGACAGGATGGAAGCTGTCCAGAGGAGGCAACTAAAATGGTGCAGGGTCTGCACCGGAAGACATATGAAGAGAGATGAAAGGAGCTTAATATGTATAGCCTCGAGGAAAGGAGGGAGAGGGGAACATGATAGAAACGTTCAAGTACCTCAAGGGAATCAACAAAGTCCAAGAGGGTAGCATCTTTCAAAAAAAGAGGTGTGCAAGAACAAGAGGGCACAATTTGAAGATAGAGGGGGTGGCTCAGAGGTAATTTAAGGAAGTATTTTTTCACAAAGAGGGTTGTGGATGCATGGAATGGCCTTCTGGAGGAGGTTGTGGAGTCAAAATCAGTGGTGGAATTCAAGCACGCATGGGACAGTCATAAGGCAATTCTAGGGGGTGAGGGTAGGAAGAAGTAGGCTGCTGGTTAACTAGGATCTGCAGCTTATCCAGTAGGTAGGGAAATGGGCAGACTGGGTGGGCCAAGCGGTCCTTATCTGCCGTCAAATTCTATGTTTCTGTGTTTCTATATCAGTAAGCTGTGATGTGTGAAGTTAGCAAGCTTCACTTTGTGAAATAATGTGTAAAGTTTGACAAATTTGTGATGTGCGAAGTGCTGACTTTGCCAAGTTTTTGTGGCAAGAGAAGTTGCACTTTTTTGAAGTTATGCAAATTCACTTCAGAAGTTGTATCTTCACCATAACTTTGCCTGCCTTTGCCTGACGAAATGCCACATTTTCAAGAAATTGCAATGTAAAGTGACAAAGTGGTGAAGTGGGTAATTCGTGCAGCTATTCACAAAGGCGAAGTTTGCAAATTGGCTGGAACTTCACCGGCAAAGTAAAACTTTGCAACATCTTTATCAGCAAGTTTTGTGACTGCATGGACTGTGATTCTGTGGAATGCATAGCTACCACCCATATGTAAGTCCCAGGACAAAAATCCATATACAATATCAGTGCAAATGGGGAAACAAACAGTTACAGCTTTGGTACATTCAGGCTGTGGGCAGACACTGGTCCCATAGATATTGCCTGTGTGCATGGGGATACCCATAAATACCCTACAGTCCCAGTATGGGTAAAAGTCAGCAACTAGACATAAATAATAAAGGTGGGAATTTCCAAAACCTTACCCTGGTCAGTAGTCATGGGCAGACACTGGGAAGGGTTTCATACCTCCTGCAGAGCAATACTGAAAGTTCTTTTCCCACAGGAGGCCACATCGACACTGGGACTAGAACATATATTTATTCTTGCTGATTCTGAACTATTTGGCCAGGAAATGAAGCATAAGAAGTCTTGGAGTCAGAAATGGAGGGAGAAAAAAGAAAGGGCCCCTCTATCTGAGATTGCTGTGGTTGGGGACCACAAGAACCTGGGTTCAAGGAAAGTCCGGGGTGACTCAGATAAGGACACAGCTTCCACATCTACAGGAGATCATGAGATCAGTTAGACTGGATATTTTTCTAAACATGGCCAACATAATTTCTAAACAAAGAAGCAATGAGGTTCTCAGGAATGCCTAGCAGAACCTAGCTGTGGTAAATGGTAAAGTGGTAGATGAACAAAAACACAATGTTTTCCAAGTTTTAAACTGAAAGATGATATTTTGTAGTGGGTAAAACCCAAGAAACACATTGGACTTTATGTTACCAGTTACTGATTCCCAGATGTGCAAGAAGGGAAGTACTGAGGCTGGCCGATTTGATACCTATTGTGGGTCTTTTGGGAAGACAGAAAATCCAAGCATGCATACTTGGCCAGTTCTTTTGGCCTGGCATAGGGAAGGAAGTAGCAGACTTTTCTGCTTCCTACCCTGAGTGTCAGTTGGTGGCCCCCAGAAGCAGAAAAGGGTCCCTTTTGTTCCCTATGTCTATAATATACACCCAGTTTGAAAGAATTGGGGTTGATATGATTGGACCCTTGATCAAACATACACCTGGGTATCAGTATATATTGGTTAGAAACATAGAAGCTGTCAGCAGATAAGGACCTCTAGGCCCGTCTAGTCTGCCTGTAAGCCTATCCTTGTTTGCGGCCTTTGATCCTACTCGGTCAACTGCTCTCCTCATTCCTTCCCACCCTAAGGGTTCCCTTATGCCTGCCCCATGCATGTTTGAATCCACCCACTGTCTTTGTTCTCACCACCTCCTGTGGCAGACTGTTGCATGTGTCCACCACCCTTTCTGTGAAGAAAAACTTCCTCACATTCCCCCATACCCTACTCCCTTCCAATCTCATATCATGGCCCCTCATTCTTACATTTCTACTAAATTGAAAGATGTCACCCATCTGCACCTTGTTAATGCCCTTAAGGCTCATGAAGTTCCCTATCATGTCTTCCTGCTCCTTCCTTTCCTCCAGTGAGTATATATTGAGATCCTTCAATCTCTCCTCGTATGTTTTCTGGTGCAAGCCATGTATTATCTTTGTCTCCCCTTCTCTGGACTGCCTCCACCATGTCTATGTCCTTTTGAAGATGCAGCCTCCAGAATTGTACACAGTATTTCAGGTGAGGTCTCATTAGTGTTTTATACAGTGGCATCACCACCTCCCTAGTGAAACCTCCGCCTATGGGCCCGAGCGTGCCACTGGCCTTCGCTGCAGCCTCTGTACCCTACTTAAACACCTTTAGGTTGTCAGAAATGATAATCCCCAGATCCCTTTCTTCCATGGTGACTGTCAGCAACTCCTTCCCATCCTGTAGCTCTCCCCTGAGTTCCTGTGTCTGAGGTGCATTATTTTGCATGTTTTGGAATTGAACCTCAGTTGCCACATCTTGGATCAGTTTTCCAGTTACCTTAGGTCCTGCCCAATTTTCTCCACCTCTTCTGGAGTATCAGCCCTGTTGCAGATCTTGATGTAATCTGCAAACAGGCAGACTTTCCTTCCAGTCCTTCTGCTATGTCACTAATGTAGACATTAAACAGTACTGGCCCAAGAACTTACCCCAAGGTACCCCACTTATTACCCCCCTCTCCCTGGATTGGATCCCATTTACCACCACCCTCTGCCACCTGTCTGTTAGCCAGTTTCTAACCCAGTTTACCACTTTCTGGACCTTGCACATACTACCCATCTTGTTTACCAGCCTTTTATGTGGGACGGTGTCAAAGGCCTTGCTGAAATCGAGATAGGCCACATCCACCGCTCCCCCGATTAGACTCCTTTGTAACCTAGTCAAAAATATCCAACAGATTTGCTTGACATGACCTCCCTGCTATGAATCCATGCTGACTTTGGTCTTGGGCACCATTGGATTCCAAGTGCCCTACTATTCTTTCTTTAAGTACTGCCTCCATGATTTTACCCACTACTGAAGCGAGGCTGACCAGCCTATAGTTTCCCGCCTCCTCCCTGCTACCATTTGTGTGAAAAGGGACTACATGTGCCCTACTCCAGTCCTCAGGAACCACCCCTGTGATCAGTGACTCTGTGAATAGGGTTGCCAGTGGTGCTGCTAGCTCCCTTCATAGCTCCTTTAATATTCTCAGGTTCATGCCATCAGGCCCCATTGTTTTGTCCATCTTCAGTTTTGCAAGTTCCTCCAGGACTCTCTCCATTGTAAATGGACTGGGGTCCCCCCCCCCCATATTTGTTGACCAGCTGTGGTCCCTGTCCTTCCCCTTCTTCAGTGAATATTGAGCAAAAGTATTTATTCAGTATTTCCACATTTTCCAGGTCTTCCTCCTTACACTCCCCCTCCTCACCTCTGAGCCTTATAATCCCTCCCCTGGCATTCCTTCTTTCGCTGATGTGTCTAAAGAATGTCTTGTCCCCTTTCTTTTTTTTTTTCAAATCAAATTTTATTAATTTCACACAAATAAGAACAGATCCAAGTGTGATAGACAGTGTTGTACAAATTATCATAAATGAACTTTTGCTGCATACCTTGGAACTGTTCTCCCCCATACCCACTCCCCCCCTACTAACAAAACCCTCCCCAATCAGCACAGCTCTAACTAATCAGATGGTAATCCATCCAGAACAACAAAACAGCCTTAGTACCAACTAGATGACAAGCAGCGTGTACAAAGGATCCCAGATTCTTTTATGTCTATTCATCCTATTACTTAGACTAGCCACCATTTTCTCCATCCTGAGATTGGCCAATATTTCTTTGAGACATTCCGAGAAAGGAATATCTACGTCATCTTTCCAATGCCAGAGAATAACCTTCTTAACTGACAAGGAAATTAGTGCCATATAATACCTTCTCGGTACCACAGAGATAAAAGAGTAATCTCCTAACAGGCATACCTCTGGAATGAAAAGGTCAGAGAGGCCCAATAGGGGATCCATCCTTTGTTGGATATCTCCCCAGAGGGTGGAGTCCTTACAGCATGACCAAAATATGTGATAAAGCGTGCCCTCTGCCTGCCTACATCTGGGGCAGGAAGGAGAATCAATAAGACTATACTTATACAACTTTTGGGAAGTATAATATATGTTATGTAAAATATGAAACTGCGTGAGTCGTAACCTGTCCTGGGTAATATATTTATGAGAATTTGCCCTCAATGCTGCCCAATTGATCTCTGAGTCTGGAAAACATGATGCCCAAAATCTCTCTGGTATGAACACATCCGGATATTTACAGTTATATAAAACTTTGTAAATGTAGGATACTGAATGAGGGCTGCCGAACATCGAGGTTAGCATATCCCTAAACTTATTCCTGCTTCGTTGAGGCAGAACCAGCCCAAATATCTTTGTTAGTAAATGTTTTAACTGGAATACTTTAAAAATAAACTTAGTGGGGATATTAAGACTACTCAATGTTTCAGAAACTGAAAGCCAGGAATCATTCGGAGCCACGACCTGAGAAAGCTTGACATTTTCTACTTGGGGGAGCCATTTTGACGAGATTGGCTTAGTACTTATTGGCTTAGTACTGGGGGATTACCCCCAATGGGTTGAGCTAGGGCTAAAGTATGGCTATATTCCATGAATAAACACACCTGGGAATGCACTCTGACCGAAATCGCAATGGGGTGGTTTCAGCAGCGGGGAGGACAGTCGGCTAATCGTGAAATAAACGGCTGGCAATAGACCAATTGTTTAATCAGTGAGCAACTCTATTTTGAGCCAAAGGTAGCCAGCCTGCGGAGTCCAGTTCTCCTATACACTCCATCCACCTGATATATTTTGCCATGTGACTCGCCCAGTAGTAAAAAATCAGATATGGTAGCTGGAGACCCCCTTTATCCTTGGGTGCCGTCAACTTATGAAATGCAACCCTGGGTTGCCTATTAGTCCAAATTTGTCCCCTTTCTTTAATGTCTGCACTCATTTTTTCCCCCGTCCTTGCCTTCACACCCCTAACAGCCTTCCCTGCCTCCCTTAGACACTTTAGATACACCTCCCTGTCTTCTTCCTTTTGAGACTCCTTGCATTTCCTGAATCCCACCCTTTTGGCCCTTACCTTGTCTGCCACATCTTTAGAGAACCATAGTGGTTTTCTCTGTCTTTTGCCTTTGGTTATTACCCCCATGCATTGGTTTGTTACCTCTCCTATGCCTTCTTTTGTGTGTTCCCACTGGGCCTCAACCACCCCTCCTTCCCTCCTCCTTGCCAGTGCTTCTTTGATGCCGCCTCCCCATCTTATCAAAGTCTGCCCTACTAAAATCGAAGATCCTTGCCTTTGTGTGACTGCACTGTGCCCTTGTCCCCAAGCTAAACCACACTATGTGGTAGTCGCTGGACCACGGTTGACCTTCTACCCTGACATCTGTAATTTTGTCACTGTTTGTCAGCAGTAGGACCAGAATTGCCCTGTTCCTGGTGGGATCATGCACTAGCTGACTGAGGCCTGCCTCCTGTAAGGAATCCAAGCTGTCTCTGCTTCTGGTTGAGGCAACAGCTGGGATGGTCCAATCCACGTCTGACAAATTGAAATCACCCAGCAGCAGTTCTTCTCCCTTTGCTGCCACCTTCTGTGTTAGCTTTCTATCCACCTCCTTAAACTGCACTGGAGGCCTGTAGATCACCCCTGTGCAGATTGCTGTGCCCTTGCCAGACTCAAGGGTGACCCTCAGGGCCTCGGCCTCCCCCTGCCTACCTTGTACCTCCATTGCCTTTATACCCTCCATGATGTACGTGGGCACCCCTCTCCTTTTCTGCTACCCCTATTCCTTATGAATAGAGCATATCCCAGTACATTTACGTCCCAGTCATGATTTGTGGTGTACCAAGTCTCTGTTATCGCTGCTATGTCCAGGTCTGCCTCTACTTGCAATGCCTCAAAGTCTGGAATTTTATTTCCCAGGCTGCATGCATTTGTAACCATGGCCTTCCATGTTTTGCTGCCTATCTTCCCTCTATTCATGCCTTTGCTCTCCTGTTTCTTCCCCTCAACCCCGATCTCCCTTTTTCCCTGCCTTCATTCTTCTGGATTCCCCCTTATGCCTATTATAGGTGTTACTATCTGCATCTTGCCTTCCTGTTCCTCAGTTCTGGCTTCTCTAACTTTTGGGGGTAGGCTACTAGAGCCTCCCTGCTCCCGTTGCCCCCCCCAGCTAGTTTAAATGCTCTGCAAGGGAGCCGTTGAACCCCTCATTTAGGACTATTTTCCACTTCCTGAACAGATGCAGCCCGTCACCAGAGTACATGGCCACATTGCTCCAGGTAGGTCCTCTGTCCCCAATGAAGCCATATCCCTTCTCCCTGCTCCAGCTCTCTAACCACTCATTGAAGATTCTGATATGGAGATTCTTAGTCTCCCCACCACCGTGGACTAGGAACACCTTCAAAAATGTTACAGAGTCTGCTACCTTTCCCAGGTGCTCTACCAACTGACCGAATTCCTCCTGTACCTCATCAGTGTTTACCCTCTCACTGGATAGGTCATTTGTACCCAGGTGGACAACAATCTCCAACCCCCCTCCCCAGTCACTGCTTTAGGGATCCCCAAGATCTGCTCTCCCTCCCACCTAGCAGTGCCTCCCTCCTGGAAGACACTTGATCTCTTTCTCTCTCACTCTCTCTCTTCTCCTCTGGTCCTGTACACAATTCCATGCCCCAGACAATTGAGTACCCCACCAGGAGTAGCTTCCTCCTTATCTTAGGTTCTCTTCAACCCACCCCCAGTCGCCCTCCTGGGTGACTTGAACATCCTCCTTGGTCTCAACTCTGGGTTCCCTTTCGGGAGTCACCCTCTCCTGTAGGACATCATATGAGTTCTTGAGTTGGACTGGATTGGAGATGTGCCTCTGACTCCCCTTCCCTCAGCCTCCCTGAGACCAGCGTAGTCCATCCAGCCCTCTGCCGAGGAATCCATTTGGGTGCTGGCTGGGAACATGGTCACCTCTGGGTCGGAGAGAGGGTCCTCAGTATTCCTGCCAGCTCAACCCTGAGACTGGCCACTTCTGTCCTCAGCCCAGAAAGGAACCTGCATATGGGGCAGCATTACAGTTCCCAGAATTTTCTCCTGAATACTGCTGCCCCACGCCCACTGCACTGCACCACTGCTTGCATCATGCCTGAGTAATCTATCCCACCTCCTTTTCCCTGCCTGTATCTTAGTTCTTTTCTTTCTCCCTCCCTGTTTTCCTTTGTGTTTTAAAGTAGGTTGTATTGGATTATGCAACCCATTACCCCAAGGCTGTCCCCCTACATTCCCCTACAGCCCGATCAGTGGCAAAATAGTTGATTAAAGTGTTTCCTGAGCTGGGCTGCCAAAGGAGATCTTAACTGACCAAGATGCCAACTTTATATCAAAACTAATGAGGCAGGCATGTGCTTTTCTGAAGATTAAGTCCATCCTAACACCAGCATATCACCCACAGACCGACGGCATAGATAGATAGACAGACAGACAGATAGATAGAGAGATATCTTTATTTATTAGGTGCCCAATTCCTGGGACTCTGAGCACCATACATCAAGATAGTACAATAATAAAACCATCCTAAATACAGATACATAAAACCAATCTGAACTTCATGCATATAATTCAGTCAATAAAAGCCTAATGGAACAGATACTTTTTTAGTCCTTTTTTGAAGGCTTCAATCGAGGGGGGACTCCTTTAAATAACCAGGTAAGGAGTTACACAGAGTAGGCACGGTCACTGCAAATGCCCTATCTCCTGAATGCCGCAACCTCACCCTGGGAACTCCAAGGAGGCCTTCTTCGGCAGAACAGAGTGCCCAGGCCAAACTGTAAGGAACAAGGAGATCTTGCAGATAAACGGGGCCCCCTTCATGCAGGGTCTTATAGGCAAGGAGCCCTATCTTGAAGAATACCCTCTGCTTGACTGGCAGCCAGTGCAGTCTGTGGAGGACTGAGGTGATATACTCACATCTCCTCACCCCAATCAGAAGTCTTGCTGCCACATTCTGCACCAACTGCAGTCATCAAAGGTTTTCCCCAGATAACCCACGGTACAAGGCATTGCAGTAGTCCAACCTGGCAGTGATGAAATCATGCACCAGCATGGTCAGGTTCTCTGGGGAAATCAGGGCTCAGATTTAGGCAATATTCCTAAGATGATAGAAACCACTTTTGACCACAGTCGACACCTGAGCATCACGTGTCAGGTCGTCATCTAGGATCACTCCCAAATCCTTCACCTGACTAGAGGGACAAGGGAACATCTCCCAACACTAAGCCAGATGGTGACCCCACACCTCCCCAGTAACCTGGTTCCACAATCAGTACCTCAGTCTTATCTGGGTTAAGTTTAAGCCAGTTTTGAGTCACCCAAGACTGGATTTCCTCAAGGCAGCTGTTAAATATGGAATTCGAGAACTGATTTTCAGGTGCACAGGACAGGCACAGTTGGGTATCATCTGCATAGCAGTGAAAACTCAACCTGTACCACCTGATAATGTCCCCAAATGGGAGCATGTACACCTTGAACAGTAAGAGTGACAAGACCGAACCCTGCAGAACCCCACAGCACAGAGGCTTTGGGTTAGATGAGACAAGTCCCATTTTCACCCTCTGCACTCTTTCTGTCAGGTATGACCTGAACCAGTAGATAACAATACTGGACAGGCCACACAAGAACTGCAGGCAGTTGAGCAGCATCTCAAGGTCCATGGTGTCAAATGCCTCCGAGAGGTCCAGGAGAACCAAGATAGTACAGGCTGTCCTGTCCCTCACTATCAGGAGATCATTAAGCATCCTTACCAGTGCCATCTCCATACTATGCCCCCCCAAGAAACCAGACTGGAAAGGCTCATAGACAGAGGAAAAGGCAAGGTGTCTCTCAAGCTGCACTGCCACCACCTTATCAATAACCTTCCCTTCAAACGGGTGGTTTGAGACTGGTCTGTAATTGCTGAGGCAGTCTGGGTCCAATGAGTGCTTCTTCAAAAGAGGCCTAACAACCACCTATTTCAAGGACAATGGAAAGACCCCACTCCTTAAGGAACTCCAGACAACCTCAGCAACCACAGGCCCAATCAGGTCCAGACATCCAACCAAAAGGCAGGTCATACCTGGGTCTCGATCACACTGTCAGCTGCAGCTTTGAGATTATCTCCACCACCTCCTCTACCCCAATTAGTTCAAACTCATCCCAGACAGGAGGAGGGTTCCAGCACAACTCAGGTTGAACACTGCATCCCTTTCGAGAGATACTTGAGGAGACTTCAACCCTAATAGCAGACACCTTGTCAGTGAAGAACAGAGCCAGCCCCTCTCATCTACTACTAGAAATTACTCCCCCGATACAGATACAGACACAGACAGGATGTAAAAGCCTATCTACCACGTGGAAGAGTTGAGCTGGTCTGCTCCTCGCTGCAGCAATCTCCTGAGACAGAAATTCCACCTTTTTCGGTAGATGGCCCCCTGGTAGTCAACATAATGTGACCCCAAGGCCAATTTGTCCTTCACTGAGCCAGATCTCCTCCAGCATCTCTCTAACCTCTCCCCTTTCATCTTTAAACTCCGGAGATCCTCATCAAACCAAGGAGGTCTCTGGCGAGTAGACAAAGGGCAGACATGAATGGGTGCAATTGAGTCAAAGGCTGCAGAAACTGCCCCATTATATGCTGCCACTGCTTCCTCTGGCCCAACCACACTAGCCACCCCAACACCCGATAGATCCAGCACCACCGATGGTCCCACAGAAGAAATTCTTCTTAATGGGGGGGTACCGGACCATCTCCACAGGGTCAGAACCATCTGGGGAGGACCCTAAATGTGAATCCCATGGTACTATGATCCAACCAAACCATCGAATCAAAACTGAGGTCTAAAATATCTAAACCTACTGAAAAAAACAAGTCCAGTGTGTGGCCGCCTGAGTGTGTTGCTGATGTTACATTTTGTACCAGGCCCAAGGCCTCCATGATCCTAAGGAGGTCATCTCCAAATCTCAAGAGCCCACAGTCAACCCAAGCACTGAAGTCCCCCAGGATCAACCGCCTGGAGGACTCCAGCATCAGGCCAGCGATGCACTCCTCAACCCCCCCCAAAACTCCCCATTTATTCCCAGGGGACGATAGAGTAGGAGAACCCTAAAGCCCTCACCGATGCCACCTTGGGCTTCCACACACTCAAAGGACCATGTAGGACCTATAGGTAGCACCATGAAGTTCAGGCTAGATTTAAAACAAATAGCCACCCCTCCACCCTGCAATCCTCTTTCGGGCTATGTATCATGGAGTACCCGGCCGACACCGCTGCCTCCAAAATGGGGCGGTATTTTCATCCAGCCAGGTCTCCATGAGGCAAGCCTGGTCAACCGAGAATATCAAGTCCACTCTAATAGTGGTCTTGTTCTTCACTGACCTGGCATTGCATAACACAGCCCAAGTAGGATGAGGTGAGGCAGCTGGTCCAGTTCTCTGCCCACCAAAGGTAGAGCCCTTGGGTATGAGAAGCTAAACATGGTAACCCCTCTCCAGTTCCCATTTCACCCTAGGGTGTCTCCTTGATCTCACAACCAGAATCCCTGACACCCTGGCAGCCACCGGGAGCCACCCTCCCAGACCCCCACCCCAAGCTATCCCAAAGCTCTACACCTCATATAGATCTCAGCTGGAAGTGTCAGAAGCTCGAAGGGACAGAGGTCCCATATGTAGCCCCCTGAATAGCTGCACCTAGGCAGTTTCTGTCCCAAGCACATTCCCACTAAACACTTACCAATAACCAATCCTCACCTTCCCACCCTTAAAAAAACACACACACACACCAAAACAACCCACAACTTTAAAAACAGCCCTTCCCAATAGCAACACTCCTCTCACAACACAAACTAATATAATCACACAACACTCACCCACACATCCACACACCAAAACACTCCCCAAACACACCAGTTATTTATTAACAAAACTAAAACACAAATAACAGCAGTTAAAGTAGTTAAAGTCCTCTATATGTGATAGTATTGAATTTAAGCAGATCATTGTCCAGTAGTCCCAGTGACAATTATACAGTTTTTAATTATAGGAGCACACCACAAAACTCCACCATTGTTCAAAATATTAGAGGGTAAGCTGTCACCACTACTACCACAGTTTGTCATTTCTAGTAGCACTCTCATTGCCACACCATCACTATAAATGTATATCAAATACTATTTTAGGTACTGTCAATGCCCCACCAGTTTAGTTCACCAATCCAGTACCAGTTGTATAAGTCAGATATTCTTTCAGAAAATGGAAAAAGGTCATCAGCAGTAGCAACAGATGTAATCTAAGGTTCCTGAACCAGTCCAGCATCTCACATGGATCCTGTATCCGCAGACCTCGAGAAAATAGATGGACCAAATGCCCAGAGTCCAATGAGTCAGTTCATCCAACCCCACAGTGAGTACCTAACCCGAATATACCCCCCCAACTTAAAGTCACTGGTACACATCCTATACCACTCAGGCAGCCCCTCACAACTTCCAGAGCACTCGATTGGCACCTACCCTCTGGTCAGTGTCCTCCGACCCCCAGGGTAGATCAATTTGGACAGGAACCCACCTTTGAAGAGAACTTGCCAAACTCATACTGTCCACCACAAAAGTGCGACCAGATCCTCCGATAATTGCCACAGATACAATCCCCTCAACAATACAGTCTTCCCCATAGATGGTAACCCAGTAGTTAATCCACTTCCAACCACTGTATTCCCGCAGGTCACATCCGCCAGGACCAGAATTGATGTCCCAACAACAGTTTATTCAGCGACCAAACAAGTTCCACTTCCACTGGCTCCCCTTCACCACACAGGGGCTCCGACTGAAACTCCTGCAACTCTCCAAGATATTTTTCTCAGCAAGGTCCACCAGACTGGTAAACACAAGTCTCAAGTACATTTTTTGATACCTCATTATGGTATCCAGTGAACAAGGTGACCAAAATTGGGCACCTACAAAAACAGTGACTCAATTATGACACCTGTGTTCATGGCTACCAAGCAGGGGGGTGACCGGACACTGGGGTGGGCGAACTACTGTGATGGGAAGTAGCAGGTATACGCATGTGCACACATGAGGGGGGTAGAGGCAGGGAAGGGATGGTATATGGAAAGGGGTGTGGCAGGCAGCTGCCAAGCTGGTCCGCTTGAGTGGTTGGAAGGTGGTTGGCTGGGAGGTACAAGTTGGGTCCGGACGGTGCAGGTTTTGCCGGCAGGCACATCATAATTTGCAAGTTTTTCACCCCCAACATGCACCCTCTGGAGTTGAGAATCCATATGTAGAGGGGTGCAGTGGTGCAGTTTTTGTCCGCGCTGTGATTTTCGACGATGTACGCTCACCATAACAGTGATCGCCTTTCTGCAATCACCGTTATGACATGGAACCCCTAATTACACAATAAATAAACCAATACTACTGGAAATGGCAGTGCTGGCTTTAGAGTTTAGCATTTCAACATCTGGCCCCTGAACAGAACAGAACTCATTCAAATCCCTAACTATTACTAGAATAAAATAAAATATTTTTTTTAACACTTTAAAATTAAAAAGAAGACTCAGTTACTCTACAAACTATGGCTGGCCCAGCGTGGCTGCCATCTCTGTCCCTCAGTTTCATAGTGGAATGTGTTACTAAATTTGTGTCAACTGAGGTAAAAAACTGGGATGAATTGTTACCCTACAGTATCTAATGTTTACCATTCGGGAGTTGCCACCGTTGTCCATTGGGTACTTGCCCTTTGTATTGTATTCGGGCGATAACCTCAAGAAATGTTGGATCTTGTAAAAGAGATGTGGGAAAAACAGGCACACAGTCTACCTAATGTGCTCCAATATGTTTTACAAATGAGAAAACAGTTGCAAACAGTTGGCATAGTTGCCAAAGCAAATTGAATACAAGCACAGCAACCCAGACAGGGCACTATGACCAAAAGACCAGACTATGGGAGTTCAACTCCAATGATAGAGTATTCCTTCTTTGGCCTAGCTCTGAGAGTAAACTCCAGGCTTAATGGCAGGGATCATATGAGGTCTCCACAAAAGTGGGGCTAGATGATTATAATGTCTGACAACCGGACAAAAAAAAAAAAAACAAATCTAACTTGTTAGCTTGTTGAAACCCTGGAAAGCCAAGGAGATATTGCTCCTTGATCCAGAATATCCTAAAGGAGCCCCAAGTCCAGTGATGGATGAGGACATTGATGACAGAATCCTGAACTTAGGACCAAAAAAATTGTAAAGGAACCAACCTCAGTCCTAGTGGATGACTGTCTCAACCCAATCCAAAAGCAAGAAGACCAGAGGTCGGTAGAGGATTTTGGGGATGTATTCTCAACGAAGCCAAGACAAACCCATGTGATCCAGCACCATAAATACTGTACCTAGAGCCTAGTGTCTGGATCCAACAACAACTGTTCAGACTACTAGAAAGAATCCAGGAGACTGTATGGGAGGAAATTAATTCAAGGTTGGAGTAGGGAGTCATTGAGAAATCTCAGAGTGAATGGTCTAACCCTCTTGTGCTAGCCCCAAAACCAGATGAGACCACCCGTTTTTTTATAGACTTCCGGAATCTTAATACTATATCCAAGTTCAAAGCATACCATATGCCAAGGGTAGACAAACTTCTTGAACGACTGGGGGAAGACTCGTTACATTAGCACTCTAGACCTAAGAGGCTTTGACGAAATTCCATTACACCTGAGTTCTATGAAAAAATGACCTTTGTCACTCCATTTGTCGACATCAATTTACCATGCTCCCCTTCAGATTGTATGGAGTCCTGGTCACATTCCAAAGAGTGATGGACCACATCCTCTGTCCCTTCAAGCATACCTGGATGATGTTGTCATTTTTAGCCCTGATTGGGACAGCCCTCTACAGGATGTGACCATGGTACTTCAGTCACTCATGGAGGCAGGTCTCATGGCCAATGCAGCAAAATACACTCTTGGGCAACAGGAGACAAAATACTTGAGGTATATGGTTGGGAATGGCCACGTCTGCCTAGTTATCAACAATGCTGGAAAAAGAGTGTTTGACAGTAAAGTGTGTGGTGGTCACCCTACGCAACTACAAGATGGGATAGAAGTTCAGCCATATCACTGACTATGCCACCCTCCAGTGGTTCCATACCATGCAGGATATCAATGCTCATGTCACTAGACGGTATTTGGTGCTACAGCCTTTTTGATTTAATGTATAACACTGGACAGGTACCCAGCATGGTAATGCAGGTTTGTTAACTCAGGAGGGTGGATCTCTGAAGGCCTTTATTGAGCATGCCATGGGCACAACTCTGAAGTAGAGGGTATGTGACGGGGTGTATGCTATCATGCTCCTTTCACCCATAAACCACTTCACAACCCTGCAACACAAAGCAGCAGAGGTTTTGACAGCAGCTGTGGTGGGATTTGTACCAAACCCCTTTTGCTTTAAGGTTGACCCTTTAAGACCTCACTGCACTGCCTGTTCTGGGTGTGGATGTGCCTCAGGGAAAGAGGTGTTAACAAGCAACACCTGGGTCAATAAAGGGAGACAGGCAGAGGAAGCTGTGGGTTTTATCAGATGGGAGACTGAATTAGAGACTGAACAGGAAAACAGGGACAAAGAAAGACACTGACTTTTTTTTTTTTGGCCGGTTCTAAATGCTCCAGGTAACCTTAATTTCTTGAGCTGAACAGTTGCATGCTCCAGTAATACAATCTGTTGAACTGAACTATGCTGCAAGCACAAGTAAAGTGAATTTTCTTTAAACCTAAACACTTGGGCCCAGATATTCAAACTGCGCCAGGCTGTGGCTCAAGCCCAGGCGCTGCTCAAATTGGCTGCGCAGGGGTGTGGACTGGGCGATATTCAACGGAGCTGTGCCATGGCTCAGCAGTGTTGAATATCTCACCCTGGCCACCCGCAATGCGCATGGCGCAGTGGCACTGCGCCTGCGCCAGTGGCCAGAGTGGAGCATGGGGATGCGCTAGCACAAGTTCCATTGCACAAGGTGCAGCAACAGCGATATTCAAAAGCTGATATGCAAATGGGGCCATAATGTATGCAAGGTACACATGGGGCCATTTGCATGTCATTATGGCCTCATTTGCATGCAGGTGCGCTGATCCCCGACGACTTGCACCTGGCACTCTGCCAGGCAGCAGCCGTCGGGGACCAATGCCCCCTGCAGCTGGCACTGTGCTCCACAGCCTGATTGCAGGCTGCAGTAAACAAAGGAAAGTCAGAAATCCCTGGTGGAGTGGGTCACATGATGGCAGCCTAGGAAGAGCAGCTCATCTGATCAGCTCCGTTCCTAGCCCATTTTAACAACCCTCAAAGTCAATAAAACACTGCCTTTTTGTAAGGTATCTACTTGTGAAGTGTTAGAGTGGCTGCAGATCATCGCAATATCTCCCAAAAATGGAAGCTTTTATCAAAAAGCAAACGGCGAAACATATACCGCCTCCCTCCCCAGAGAAAGAGCAGGCCATAAAGCGTCCTGTCAGAGGACCCAGCAAATCAGCCTCGGGGCCATCCGCTAACAGAGGAGAGGTTTCTGGAAATCTTTGCCCCGTTGCAATCCTCAGTTGACGAGATTTCATCGGAAATCCAATGCTTCAAAGCAGCTTTAGAATCTGTTAACATGAGAGTGGGGGATAACGAGAAAAAATTAAATCCCTGGAGCTCAAAGTGGACAAGCATGACCTGGAAAGGGCCTCCCTCAACAAGCGAATTAAGAAGATCGAGGAAAAGTTCGAAGACCTGGAGGGTCGCAGCAGAAGAAATAATCTAATCATATTTGGCATTCCTGAAAAAGAGGAGAGTTCAGCGCCCATTCAATTTGTCCAGAAGCTTTTGGAAAAGGTTGTGGGTCCACCTCCAAATGGCAGCTACATGGTCGAAAGGGCACACAGATCACTTCACCCCCCCCTTCCCGGTGCCTTGCCACGTCCGATAATCTGTAAACTACCGAACTATCTGGACAAACAACATATTTTGAGTAAAGTTAAATCACTGCAGGAAATCACCTGGGAAGGGAAAAAAATTAGGATTGCTCACTATCTTCCACATTCAGTGCAGCTCAAGCGACAAAGTTTGCACCCTGTTGTCTCTAAGCTGATAGCAGCCAGTGTTCAATTTAGGGTTCGATACCCAGCTTTGCTCCAGGTTAAACTAAAGGATCAGTGGCATTCCTATGAATTGCTGGAAATAGCACAAGCTGAACTTAGAAGTGCCCTGCCAGATCTTTTTAAGTGAAGCTTTACTGGTATCTCTGGACTGGCCAGAGCATCAGGCTGTCAAGCCGAATAAATGTCCCACATGGAGGAGCGCATACAGGAGAGAGGTTGACTTCCTAATAATAGCTATTCTCAGTTTTTGATTTATTTCCCCCTTTTGTCACAAATACGATGACGCTGTGACCATTAAAGAGACCCTAGCTGGCCGATCTCTCATCTAATGAATGCAGACTGACTTGTCATTAAAGCCGAGCTAGGGAAGTGGGCTTTCAACTATTCAGAGTCCTGCATTTGTGCATCTTTTTCCTAATGCAGTTGGTCGGAGCACATCATTAAATAGGGAGTGCAGTCAAGAGAGAGCGTATGAAGGCTTTAACCCTGTCACTAACACCTAGGTTGTGAGGCTGAATGTCCACACTCGTTCGAATTACTAGCATTCTGAGGATAAAAAATCGGCAACTATTTGAACCGGATCCAAAAATCCACAGAGGCAGAGATATGCTCTGCTAACCCAGAGAGCTCACATCGGCTCACAAGCGACAACCTGTTGGACACAGGATTTGTTTAGTCTACTTTTGATTTTACCATGGATTTTGTAGCTTTGAGAGTAAATAGTAGTGCAGCTCTCAGCTTGAGACGCTAAGAACATCGCAGTAACGTTGGACATTATATATGCTCATTTTACATTCTCAAGCTTCCAATGACCTGGGGAAGGTCTATATAGGACTGATTTAGCTAAAGGTTAATTTTGAAGAGTAATATTTGACTTTTACTTAACTCCAGTGCTCTGTTTGTGTTTTGAGACAGGCTATTGGACATAAGTAGTGAGCCTACTTCCCCACTAGAGGGAGCTGTAGATTAAGGAAAGTTTTGGTTTGATATTTAAACAGAGCATGGTGATTCTGCTTTAAAAGAGGCGGTGAGCATATTGGGAGGTAACTGTCTCCGTGTTTTGATGGGAATGTTTTTCTTGCATTGCAGCTTATTGTTCGTCTAGTTGGCTAACCTATGAGGGTTCAGATTATTAAGAGTAGTAATTGTTAATTAGGTTGGGAACTGGGCTAGGGGATGGACTGCCGAAAGCTTGGGTTGGTAGTATAATCACACGATGTTGTGAAGTGGTAGTACAGTTATTTGAACTGGGGGGTAATTGCAGGGTTTAGGGTGAGAAGGGTGTGGGGTGGGGGTGGGAGGGTCGGGAGAAACAGCATTCGCACGCCAACTTACTGGGATGACTTGGATATATGGTTAATAAGACTTCATGCAGTGGGGGAAGATCATAAAGGGATGTTACCTTGCTTACTGGGGGAATGATGATAAGAGGTATTAATCTTGTAAGTTGGAATATTAAGGGTGCTACGATAGATGTAAGAGGCAAGTAGTACTGAAACACCTATTGACTCTCAACGCTGACGTTGTATGTTTGCAAGAAACACATCTTCACAGAGAAGATATCCAGTTACTATATTTGTTAAGCATTGGGTGGGTCAAGTGTTTGGGGCTGGTTTCTCTTCCAACAAAGGTGTTGTAGCCATATTATTCCATAAGAGGACCCCTTTCCAGCTAGAGAAGGAGATATGGGATAAACATGGCCGATACATCTTCCTAGTTGGAACCCTAGTTTCTGAAAAGGTAGTTATTGGGTCAACCTATGGCCCTAATACAGATTCCTCACAGTTTTTTATACAAATATTGGATGTCTTAAACAGTTACACCTCCTTCACTTTGCTAATAGGGGGAGACTGGAATATCACACTGCATCTATATCTAGATAGAACCGATAATAAACGTGTGGGATTCTCTCCTGCACAGAGAGCCCTGAGAGAAGTAATGGATAATTTAGGCCTCATTGATGTTTGGAGACTGACTAATGGGGATATGCGGCAATACACCTTTTTCTCTATTCCACATAAATCATGTTCTAGAATTGACTATTTTTTAGTCAGCATTAATGCCCTTCCCTCAATTTTAGATGCTAGAATTAATGCCAGAGTCATATCTGACCACTCCCCAGTCTCCATTCAGTTTGTACCAACTCATGGCATCATGAGGGATTTTAGGTGGAGATTTAATAACCAATTACTACAGATATTCTTTATTCAGGAACAAATAAAGACCTTTATAGCACATTTTATTGACAGCAACTTAAACTCAGTCTCGAACATAGATATTGTGTGGGCAGCTCTGAAATGTGCGCTTAGGGGTGAATGCATTCGGATATCTGCTACTAGAGCTAAGAAATCCAAGATGCACTTAAAAGAAATCACAAACGCTATTAGAGCCCTGGAGAATAATATTACAAAACATTCCGTCGAGGCTGACTGGGTTAAATTGCACCAATTACAAGCCCAATACTCAGCAATAATGATGCAGAAGGCGGAGCTAGCTCTACATAGAACTAAAATAAAGTATTTAGAGTCTGGGGAAAGGGCTAGTAAATTACTTGCACTTAGATTAAAACAGTTAGATTCCAATCGAGTTATAGTTGCAATACAAAGAGTTGGAGGGGATACTGCAGTGAGAGAGCCAAGGGAAATTGCTGCCATATTTAGGGAATATTTTCAACAAGTCTATGACACTGAATTAAAGGATAGGCCCACCCCTGCGGAAATCCACAGGTTTTTAGGCTCGGTTTCCCTGGCCAAGATATCAAACTCCAAGGCGAGCCAGTTAGGAGCCCCAATTCAAGAGTCAGAGGTGAAATTAGTGATTTCCCAACTATCTGGGGATAAATCCCCAGGGCCTGATGGTCTAACTACTAATTTCTATAAAGCTTACATGGATACAATTTGCCCTATCATAACCAAAGTATATAACTTCTGGTTCAGAAAAGGTATCTTGGAACCATCATTTCTAGAAGCTCTTATTACTCTTATTCCCAAACCAGGACGGGACCCTGTGCTGCTAGGTAGTTATCGTCCAATATCGCTGCTGAATGTCGACATTAAAATACCAGCTAAAATATTAGCTAATCGACTTCGCTAATGTGTAACATGGTCAGCGATGTGCAGGTGGGATTCATGAGTGGTAGATTATCTAGCGACCATCTATGTAAGATCCACCATTTAATTGTACATGCCCAAGGCTTACAATACCCAGCGGTGTTACTAGCATTGGATGCCGAAAAGGCATTCGACCGAGTGTCCTGGGACTTTCTTTTTGCAGTACTGGGTAACTTTGGTTTGCCTAAAGAATTTCTAAATTGGGTTTGGATTCTATACAGCACACCCACAGCTCATATATGGTGCAATGGCATATTATCGGCCCCCTTCCCTCTGGCATGTGGCACAAGACAAGGATGCCCGTTATCCCCACTCCTGTTCAATCTATATCTTGAACCCCTGATTCATAGGCTAATGGCCTCGCAAGAGATCAAGGGAATTAAACTGGGTAGTAGGCGATATCTCATTTCTGCATACGCAGATGACCTGCTTTTGCATCTAGAAGAGCCGGAAGCAGGCATACCTGCAATACTACACGAAATAACAAAATTTTCCAGAGTCTCCAACTACAAAATTAATGTTTCTAAGACAAAACTTTTCCCGTTGAATAATAGATGTTACCCCAATATAGCAAGGGAGTTTGGTCTGACTTGGGAGCCAAAAATGCTGACATACCTTGGTGTTAAGATCACCAGAGAGATAAGCTCAATGATTAGGGAGAATCTTCACAGCCTTATCAAAACTAACAAACAGGATATAACCAGATGGAATCTCATGCCCTTGTCGTTATGTGCTAGAATAGAAATGGTTAAAATGAATATACTACCTAGGATCTTTTATCCCTTAAATATGTTGGGATGTTACCTGCCCAGATCTTGGTTCGAGAACCTAAAAAAGATACTTAATGCTTTTTTATGGAAAGGGAAAGCAGTAAGGAGAGCATACCAGAAACTTACAGGCCCAAAAAGGTCGGGAGGTCTCACCCTCCCTTCCTTTTTTAAGTACTACATTGCTTCACATATAAGCAAAATAGTCCATTAGTTTAAACCAAACATGCTATTGACCTCGCACCTTTACATACCTCCTTGGATTTTTATTGAAAGAGACTTAGTTCTGAAACACTCTATATGGTTAAACACGGTTGCATATACCACTGTCAAACTTCTCCCTAGGCCACTAAAGGACACCCCTATCGGATGGTCGTTAAAAGCTTTGCAGCAGGCCCAGAAACTCCTCATGGTCAGTTGGCAGAATTCATTAGAACAAACTTTGACGCAGAATATTCATTTCTTAATACAGCGGGCTCCGATATCGCCCAGGTTTTGGAGACCACTGGAGGGACTAAAGTTGGGAGATTTGGCCCCTCAGGGAAAGTTAATATCATATGAGTGTGCGTGTATCAAATTCCCAGAATTAAAAGGATATAACTTCAAGTTTCGACAAGTCTCTGACTCAATAAAAGCCCACTTTCATAAAAGGGAGGCATGGACAGAGAATAGAGTTGAGTTATCATTATTACTTAAAGTTGCTGACCAACCTCACTCTATCTCTAGAATTTACGGTGCATTGCAAAGGCTAGATGATAACCTTCTTTCTGGTGTTAGTTACTACTGGTTGCACAGATTAGGACTGACAGATGATAAAAGCACATGGAAACGCATATGGCTACATAACCATAGAACTATCAGACAAGACAGATATAAGCTTCAGCAGTTTTATATCATGTACAATATGTACTATACTCCTATGAAATTTCACAGAATGGGTAGGTTAGCACACCCCTCATGTATCAGATGTGGGGCTAAGGAGAGCGATATCTATCATGTATTATGGGAGTGTGCTAAGATTCAGCCTTTTTGGAAGGCAATTTGTGCCTCACTATCACGGGCTACAGATTTGGAAGTTTTCTTTACACCCAAAATCTGTCTGCTGAATAATTTTTGTATTGGTATGACCAAACAGCAGAAATTGTACATGGCCATAATATCAGCTACTGCGAAAGCTGTCATCCTGAGACACTGGAAGGACATCTCTACCCCGTCAACTATAGAGTGGTACAAAGAAATTCTGCTTGTACTGCAGGTAGAGTCACATATAGCCAGGATGAGCACCAAGGCTCAGACATACTACTCTAAGTGGGGTTCACTAGCACTGCCTTGGCCTTATGGCATACTGAGAATTACTCATAAGAAACATCCCCTCATCAGATACGCTTATCCATCCTTGTCTCCCTCTCTACGAAGACCCCTAATGATTTCTTGTTTGGCGTGTGAATGCTGTCTTAATAATGGGTGGAGGTTGGGGGGTTTCGGGTAGAGTATTGATATTATATTTGGCTTTCTTAAGTATGAATACATCAATACTACAGGCTGGTTATTATGCTGATATGACAAAGTCACATTTATCTTGTAAATGTTTACCAGCACAATGTTTGCTAAAGGCACATGTTGTTAATATGTCAATAAAGTAAATTGAATAAAAAAAAAAGAAAGAATTCCCTGGTGGTCCAGTGGACCGCTGTCTGCCCGATCGCGGGCATTTGTAACAAAAAAAGATACATATGTACAATATCCCTGGTGGTCTAGTGGTACCACCCTCCCCCACCACTAGGCCCTAACGCCCCTCCCCGGTCAGCCAGCGGAGACAGCATCCCACCGCCTGCCCCCACCACCCGCCAACTGGCACTGTCGAGCAGGGCTGTGCAGCCATTGATCCACAGCGTGAGCCAATGGCGCATGTACCTATACTACACATTCCAGATATGAGAATGTGATCCATTCATATATCTGGAATGTGTAGTATGGTGCACGGTTGCATGCCCATTGGCTCATGCTGCGGACCAATCATGCAGCCTCCGACAGTGTCCAGTTGGCGGCAAGGCAGGCGGTGAGATGCTCGCCCGGCAGAGGAAGATGGTGTAGGGCTCAGTGAGTGAGTGAGGAGGGGATACTGCTAGACCACCAAGGATATTGGACATCGTCTTTTGTTACAAATGCCCTGCGAGCAGACAGCAGTCCACTGACCACCAGGGATATTGGACATAATTCTTCATTTTTACTACAAATGCCCGCGATTGGGCATGGGGGGGCGCCATCAGGTACAGCCGGAGCTCGGGTGGCCAGCAACAGGTGGCAGCTACCGTGTTGTGCCCTGCAATGCGGCAGCTCACCTGTGGGTGGCCATTTGCTGTTCCTTTTTTTTTTGGGATCAGCTTTGTGCTGGCACAGGTAGGGGTTGCGCATGCATGGCTCTGCACATCCCGGGCTGAATATCGGGCTGTGCAAGGTGTGCATATGCCGCCCCCACCTGCGCCTGACCATTACTGATGCTCCAGTGCATCGGGATTGTGCCAGGCGCTCTTTGAATATCGTGTCAGCGCATCAGTGGGTTGGAGTATGGCGCCACACTGTTGTGCCATGCGCAACCCTTTTGGGCTTCGGTGTAGACCCCAACTTTTGAATATTCCCTTAAGGAGATCAAACCATGCCAGCTTCATTACTCTGTCAAAAGGGGTCACAGCATCTTCTTACTAGGGGTGAGAGTGGAGGATCTAGCTGTGTATCCACTAGCATATTGAAACTGTGACAGCTGCAGCAGGTGTTGGTGCATGGCATTGCATGGTAGCCTGTGACAATGGAGACCGCGATTGAGCGCTTTCAAAAAGGGCGACTCAATCATGGCGCCTGTGCACAGGGCTACCGGGCAGGGAGGGCAATTGGATGGGGGGGCACGAATATAGTGACAGGATGTTGCTATATGTACATGCACATGGGAGGGGAGAAGTGAGCACACCATGCAATGGGCAGAAGGGGAGGAGGGTGGGTTTGTGGGGTGTAGTGCAGCGGTCAGCTGTAGAACTGGCTGTGTGGCATAGTGGGTGGGTTGCAGGCTAGGTTTGAGAGGGTACAGGGTTCAGTCCTAGGCGTGGTCGCTTTTTTTGTGCACTGTCCAGTAATTTTTTGTTTTGGTTTTGCACCCCCCAATATGCACCCCTCTGGAGTTGAGAATCCTTAGGTTGGGGGGTGTGGGGGTGCAGCCCTCAGCATAAATTAAAAAAAAGTAAGTCTCCAGCACCATTTTGCTGTGCACCATAGTGTACATTGCCAAAACTGATTTTCAACAATGTGCACTTGCCCTAACAGCTATCGCCGTTCAGCGATTGCCGTTATCACATGGAACTCATTACACTGCAAGCATGGATCCATGCCATGACCTGACCTTAACACATGGTTGTTCTGTCAAAGTTGTCCTTTGTCCTCCTCCTCCACACACCTAAAAGAGTACTTTATGGCAAATACCAATATGTATATGTACACGACTAATTGTTGATCTTACCTGGTGATTCAGTGGCCACATAATCCATAGAAGAGGTTGTAGGAATCCCTGGCATCCAGTTTATCACCCATTCCCTAGCTCCATTTCCTTCCATTACTATTGTCAGTGGGCACTATAGAGACCTGACTGGGGGATACCGAGGGCCCTGTGCTAGAAGCATCCATCACAGAAGGGTTTATCGTGGTACACTGCCCGAGGAAGGATTTGCGGGGGGGGGGCATTTGTTTCAGGTCAGAGCTGGGCCTGGCTGTGCATCCAGGGGGATGCCAGTTCTTTTGACTGTGTGGCAGTGCAGTGGGGTCCCGGTGTGGAGTTCAGGATCCTTCAGATCTACCGTCCACCTGGGTGGGACAGGAGTTTCCTGCCGGAGATGTCTGCTTTTGTCGCTGAGAGGGTGTTGCAGTCACTGAGATGGCTTGTTGTACTTCAACACCTAGGTGGATGACGAGGCATCATCTGGGGACAGAGACATCCTTCTAAATATGGAGGCTCTGGGCCTCACACTGATGACCATGACCAGGACCCACCACTCCGGCCATGTGCTCAACCTAGCATTCTCCCTGGGGCTCGAAACCGTTACCAACAAGACTGATCCAGTTGTTTGGCTGGATCATTGCACCATTGGGTTCAGCTTCAAAGCCCCCCTTAATGTCCCTTCTCCTGTAGAAATGGTCCATTTCTGCCCTTTGAAAGGTTTACAACCAGAGGAACTGATGGCAGAACTAAACATTTTGTCTGTGCTTGAGGCTTGCGCTGATGGTCCAGGAAGTGCTGTGATGGCCTATAATAGGGCTGTCATAGGGGACCTGGACTGCCTAGCACGGATCAATGTATGCCCCCTGGTATCATGCCTCAGTTGGCAATGATTTGATGGCAAACTGAGAGCGTTAAAAGCTCAGGGCCGAGGCTGGAGAGGCATTGGAGGAAGACCAGATCTTCGTAGGACAGGCTGTGTATGGCTAATCATTATGATGAGTGCCAGTATGCAATCATCCAAAAAAGGCAGCTTTAATGTCTAGGATGATTGTAGCTAGGAAGAAATGACTGGCTCAGCTCTATCAGGTTGTGGACAGGCTATCACATCCAGCCTGTCTGGAACCCGTCGGCACTTCTTCAGCTCACAAATGTGAGGAGTTTGCTCGGTTCTTCTCAGACAGTGTGTCCTCTGTGAGGGCTGGGAATTCTTCAAGTGGAATACCATCCTCCAAAAGTGATGACCTCCAAGGGGCAGACACACTCGGTCACCTTTGGGGGGAGTTCTGGCTGGTGACAGCAGTGAAGGTCTGTGGGGTGATCTCTGAACTTAAACCAATGTTCTGCGACCTTGACCCTGGCCCAATGTAACTAGTGGCTGGCTGTGTCACGGTCCTGGCTCTAGTTTTTGCTGAAATTTTTGGGAGTTCTTTGTCGACAGGGGTTTTCCCAGAATCTCTTAAATAGGCTCTGGTTAAGCCCCTGCTGAAAAAAAACATCTTTGGACCCCAATGTCTTGGCAAATTACCATCCAGTCTCAAACCTGCCCTTTTTGGGAAATGTTATCAAGAAGGTGGCAGCAGAACAGCTCGAGGGTCACCTCATGGACTTCCAAATCTGTGAACTGTTCCAGTCTGGATTTAGGACCTTGCAAAGCACAGAGACCATGCTGGTTAGGGTGTTGAATGACCTGCTCTGGGTGAGGGATAGAGGAGAGTGAACTATTCTCATCATCCTCGATCACTCTTCAGAGTTTGACACTGTGGACCATTGGGTGTTACTGAACAGACTTAGGGAGTATGTAGGACTCACTGGCAAGGTCATCAAGTGATCTGAGCCCTTTCTCTGGGGCAGGTCTCAGAATGTGATACTGGGGAATTATTCCTCTGACCCAAAGGACCTGACCTGTGGAGACCCGCCCCCGGGCTCTGTCCTTTCCCCCATGCTTTTCTCATGTACATGCTGCCCCTGGGCGAGGTCATGAGCTGAGTTTCCATTGCTATGCCAGTGATACTGAGCTCTACCTGTCCTTTGTACCCGAAAGATCTGATGTGGTTGACGTGCTAAATGAGTGTTTGGCCAAGATCCAGGCTTGGACAAGGTCAGACTGGCTGGGACTGAACCCGGGGATGACTGAGATGCTGGTGGTTGAGCCAGGTCGAAGGGTTGGAGTGCGGGCCTCTGGGGATAGGTTGGGGCTGTTTATTGGTCCAACCGAGCTGTAGGCCTCCCCAAAGGTAAAGAATATGGGCATTATTTTGGACAGTGAGCTGACACTTGATGCTCAGGAAGGTATCTCCAGGAGGCACCATTGGTAGAGCTCTTTAAAAAACATCTGAAAACGTTCCTATTCAAGAAGACCTTTGGAACATAAGGTCTAGTATGAGCATATATGACAGCTTATATAGCAATTTGTTTTAGATTTTTATAGGATTATGAAAAGTTATATATATTGTATGATTGTTTCCCATTGCTGTTTCTGTATTTTTTACTATTTTTTGTAAGAGCGCCCTAAGCCTTTGGAGAAGGGTGCCCGAAATAAATAAAATCTACTACTACTACAACTGTGCACCACCTAGTGCTACCTACCTACTGTCAGAATTAACATTTCAGCTCACAGGCTGTGACCCCTGTAGGAATTGCTTTCAGAAGTTCTACCATGGCAGGGGTGCTGTGCCTTTTGACGGGGTGGGGGGAATGGTACAAGGAAACTGCTATGCATAACACAGTACCTTCGTACTGTACATACAAAGACCTCATTAAGTCAGTCTACACTACATCTTTCCCAGTGATGGCAGCTGATCTGTGTGCTTTGAAAGGAAAAGACTTGTGACCCCTTTGTGTATAGCACAAAGGTGTGCAATGCAGAAATGTACTGGAAAGTAGGCACTATTTTCTCTCGTAGCTGCTGGCAGCAGATACTCTTGCCGCTTACCCAGTTCATCGTTAGCTATTTTCTGACTTTTTTCTTAAAACAGCACCATCCACTCATATGATATCTCACATTTATAATGCTATACAGGACACCCAGGGAAAAGACACTCTCGAAGTGGCACACAAACGGGGGAAAAAATGAGAATCCTGATCTCCTGGGAAGACTGGCAATGAGCCTGCTCGACCTCCTCTATGGTAACTAGATTAAACACCTGGGTAGAGTATAGCTGGAATCACGTGATCCAGTTCTTTAGGACATCAATTATCACAGCAGATTGCTCCCACTTCCACTCACTATCCTGCTGGCGTAATTGTGGGGAGCCCTGGGTGACTCACAACAATATTATATGGGCCTGCCTGGTACGCCACCCCTTTTGAGGGGCTGGAGATAGAGCTTTTGGAATACTATGGCAAGCCTTTCCCTTTCAACTGGAGATCTTCTTGTTTCATCAGTTTCCAGGGGTCTACAGAGACCCAAGCTGTAGATATTTAGCATCTTGCTTGTTGTGGCAAAAATACTAATTACCCTCCTGTGGCTTACCCCAGCTTCAGAATTGCCACTCCTGGTGGACACTGTGGGTGAACTATACACAATGAAAAAATGACTTCCTCCTTGAATAATTGCTCTGAATTTTTCACCTTCAGTTGGAACTCCTGGCTCCTTCATGTTATGGGGAAGGATCTGACTTTGATCCTTTGCAGTCCAGATGAAAAAGCAACTGGCTTGGTAACCCTCTAAACCTCCCCCTCATCTGACCTTTGAACACCTTATGGGCACCTCTTTCTCTGGGTGGTACGTAAATTACACCAGTGAAGGGCTGCTTGCCCCCCTTTCCTCTGGAGAAGCCCCCCCATCTGTCTCAGCCATATTGTTCATCCCTCAAAAGGGATTTCCAAGCTGTACACCCCCTTACTCAAGATTTGTTTCAGCTTCCAAACTTGCCCGTGAACTGTGCAAAAGAAGGGCAGTCATTTTAATACCATCGGGGTGTGCAGGTATGTTGCCACTACTGTAACATTCAGCGGTATTGATAATGTATAATCACTGAATGTGTACATGACAGTGCTGCCTGTTACTTATGGACCTTTAGAAAGGTTCAATAAGAAGATATTAATAACAAAAAAGATATGTATTGGAGTTTTTTTTTCTATTTTTCATTCTTTGTAAGGCCACTAGGCACAAGTGCCTGTTTTCAGGGGCAACCCGGGAACATTAAGTGACTTGCTCAGAGTCACACGGTATGCAAGTAAAGATTGTGGGAATCAAACCTAGGTCTGCAGGATGTACCAAGCTCACTCACAGCTCACTATTCTAACATCTAGGCTATACAGAGATTTCATATCAGGGCTTATATAGTATACCAAATTACACATACCCATCTAATGTAAAGTATCATGGGAAATACATGCAAATAATCACCCATATACTTTCCATGATGCTTTGCATTAAGGAGTTACAGGTATGTGTAGTTTGGTATTTTTTTTTTGAAACCAGGCTTTTTCAATGCCCTTTCAGGGTAAATTTTGCTTTAGTGCTTTTGCACTGAAAATATTTACTTTTATATTGCTTTTCTGTTTTGGGCTCAACATGACACAAATAAATCACGTCACAAGGTAAGTTCCTCCCCCCCCTTCCTGGGCTGAGATTACAGTAGTGCAATACTCAGTTGCAGTGTCAGGTAGTGCTATTCTGGAGAACACAAAGCTGCTTATACTGCCATTCACTAAAACTGCTTTACACAAAGAGGTTTAGCTGATTTCAGAAGACTTATTTTCTTCTAAGTCAGGAATATGGCTTCATTTATGTTAATTGTTCATATATTAATGGTAGCACATAGGCTGTCTGACCCTCAACAGACTAAAGAGTTGTAAGGGGGTCAGCCCATGGTTCCAGACACACAGCGCTACTGCCCAAGTTATTTCTTTCACCCCCCTCCTTGCACCATACCTGGTCAGATGCTAACTGGCCATGCCAACATGTGTATATATTGTTTCTCATCAGTCTGGGGAGTGATTGGTGCACTGGGATTCCTGTGCTTTTTCACCAACCAAAAACTGCCACACCCAAATGGGTGGAACTCTTTGCAGGGTGTGGACTCTCCCCTGCAACAGCAGTTCAGCATACACTGATGTAAATCCCTGCCCAGATGTTAGTTAGTGGTTACATATAGGCTGCACAACTCCTAATGGCACCGGGTCATAATATCGCAAGACATTATGCCACATGGCTAAATTCCATTGCCAATACAGCGCAATTTATGCCATGCGGCATAACTCTTTTTTCTGTGGGGGGCTCCACCCCCACATCCCCCATTGTGGGGTGCTGCACCCTGGAACCCCCCCCATTGTGGGGTGCTGCACCCCGGACCCCCCCATTAAAGAGTCTTAACTCCAGGGGGGGTCCAACTCGGGGAGCACACAAAGTCTTTAAAAAAATAGCATTTCTGGGACTGGGAATCAAACCCGGTCCCAGGCACAGTGCCTGGGTTATTGCTGCTGTGGTTCTGTCCAGTGAGCCATGGCAGCTGCTCAACAGAACCCACTCCCAATAGAGGTCTTATCCTCTGCCTGGGAGTGTGTGAATGGTGCAATACCGCATACAGTAGTATACGCGGTATTGTATAATTCGTTGCCTTAGACAGTGCCATTTCGGGTTAACTATAATGTCGTACACTTAATAGTGTATGACATTATGACCCGGGTACCACTACTAACATACTAAACTGTGACAGCCAGGGTGGTCAGTCCATGGTATCTACCAAAGAGTGGTCATTGCCAATGAGATGCTTGAACTCTTAACCAAGACAGATGAAAAAAGGGTGGAGAGGAGGCTGTCTCACCAAGTCTGCATAAAGTCACTGCACCAGAGAAATCCAAGCTCATTGCTTCTCTGTTTAACCTTTTACTTACTGTACCTTTGACCAGATGCTTGATATCTGGGACAAAAAAATGTGTTCCTTTCTGCAAAGAGGCCCTAACCCTGCCATTGGTAATTACACACATATCTCTTGTCTTCCTGTAGTTAAACAATTATTGGAAAAGCTGGTATGCCAATAAACCATTCATTATATTACTTCTCATAATCTTCTAACCCCTAGTGAGGATGGGTTCAGAAAACACCATGAGACATCTACTGCCCTAGTTACTCTTACAGATTATGTCTACTGTACTTTACCAGGTCATGGACAAAGACTTACTGACGTGTTTCAAAACATGTTTAAAGCTTTTGCTCTTGTCAAACATCGACTTCTGCTCCTTACACTTGAAGCCTTGAGTTGTGAGCACTCACTTTTTAGCTTAATCCATGACTACCTAACTAATCACACCCTAATTGCTGAACTCCAAGGTACTCTGTCCTTTGTCATTGCCGTTAAACATCTTGGCCCACTATGGTCAGTCCTAGACTAACCGCTCTTCTCCCTGGTTACTAATGCCTGCCTACAATGTGTAACATCTCTAGGATCTTGTTGTACAGTGATGATATAGTTCCATGCCTGAAGGCTATTAGTTTAGATAAATTCAAGACTGTGTTCTGATCTTTATTTCCCCCTGACCTGGTTTCAAGCTAATAGGCTCTTGCTTAATCAAGGCAAAACTAAGGTTATGCTCTTTGACTCCATGCATGGCTTCCTTAAGCACATGTGTGATCTCTGCCTGCTTTTGTTAGGATAGCTTCACATATCTAAGCATATATCAAGGCTCCTCTCTGTATCCTATGCCTAGCCATCTGAGGAAGCTCCTCTGTGATATTTCTGTTCATCTCCTGGGCATTCCATTCACAGTTTACTTCTGGCAAACAGATAACCATGAGACATTGCTCTGATTAAATCTGATGACAGCTGAAAAGAGTACAAGAAAGAGCTGTTTCTTATTCATTTACACTTTCCATGTTATCTGTATCATTTGTCAGAAAATCAGATATCGTTCCATCCCTGCTGCAGGTCCCTCCCCAGGTCTGTTAAGCAAACAACTTACATTTTTTAAGTAACTGTTTTGTAGGTTGCCCATATTATTGATTGCTAGCATCCATCCATTACAAGTCGCTGTCACTTATTGTGTTGAAGTAGCAACTACTCTTGGTCTTTATTGTGTTTCTAATGTTCTATCTGTTCTGATGTTTACTCTAGTGGATACTAAAGATGCCATGACACTGCTTGAAAAGATGAAGAAAATTTCACTATGTTTTGGCTAAATTTCCCCCTTGCACTTAAAGAAACACAAACAGCAAAACCTGTCTCGTTATTAGTTGTTTTGCATCTGTGTCTCTCCCTTTCAGAACATGGCTGAAAATGGGAAGTGTTTCCTAGGATTCCTGTCCTGGTTAACAACATCTAACCAAACTAACAACAAGGGGCACAACTTGAAGATGGAGGGGAGGTGGCTCAGAGGTAATGTAAGGAAGTATTTTTTCACAGAGAGGGTTGTGGATGCATGGAACAGCCTTCTGGAGGAGGTTGTGGAGTCAAAAACAGTGGTGAAATTCAAGCATGCATGGGACAGACATAAGGCAATTCTAGGAGGTGTGGGTAATAAGAAGTAGGCTGTTGGTTAACTAGGATCTGCAGCTTATCCATTAGATAGGGAAATGGGCAGACTGGGTGGGCCAAGCGGACCTTATCTGTTGTCAAATTCTATGTTTCTATGTTAAACTGATTGAGCATAACAATTTCGCCATTAAAATGTGCACAAAAACATTTGACATTGGCCAGTGCTTACTAATACTGCTGTCTTGTCCCCTTACACTTCCCATTCCAGAGTGGAGGCCTTTTCTTTATTCAGCACACTTAACATGTGTTTTGAATTCTGCCTGAGATTATTTGAGTCCCTCAGTAGCCCATATGATTTAAAGGGTGCAGGGTCTGCTTTCACATGGAATACTTTAGCTATAGTACCATGTCATCCTCCAGGATGTAGCACTCTTATCATATTCTGCCAGTGATATCTGATAGGATACTACAGAGAAACAATCTACTGAAGTTCAATGTCAATTATACCAATTTCATACAGAAAACTGCAGCATCTCTATCAGAAAGTGTTTCATTCTGGTGGGCAGCACTGGATAGTCATATTTAGTGCCCCTATCCAGTGTGTAACACGCAGCAGCATTTGCAGATTTGTTTCTACCAGAACCTCTTTTTCCTACAAGATGTAGTATGCTTATCTTTGTTTGCTTTGGAAGAGCTTGCGTTTTTCTTGAGGGCGATGACAATAGTGACTGTTCAGAAGCAGAAGCATGTTAAAAGCTTTTGGCAAACAATGACAGAAATGGACAGGGTCCTTCTGAAAGAACACTAATTAAGCCATACCATATGGCTGTATCAGCACCACTTGATTTATTACATATTTGAACATTGTATGCTGTTTTATACAGATGCAAAGTTTCTGATCTTGAGAAATTTCCAACCAGGTAAGAAGAGCCTGAAGGCTCAATATTTAATACACAGATTTAGCTTAAGTGTGACTCCCAAAAACATTGTACACACACTCACATGCACATGTGCACACACACACATATCTACATGTGGATTATTTTTGAAACTACTGCTATATGTGCAAAATAATCTGTGCAAGCATGCAAAGATATATTGTATGGGGTGCAAAAAGTGACAGCTATGCTAAACCCCTTGATTAGCAAACTTCACGTTTAATTATTAGCCAAGTCAAAAAAAACAAACTTGCATGGTTCCTCCTAAAGAACACGCTGACAGCAGCTGTTTCTTGAATAATTTCTGGTGAAGTGATAATTAATGAAATGTGATAATAAACTTTCACAGCAAGAAAGATTAAGCTACATAAAACAGTTTAATTAAACAGCTCATGACCCTTTGTGGGTTTTCTGTGCTTTATTCTGTGAAATAATTCGCCTCACTATTAACGTCCAATTTACAATATTATTAAAACATTAACAGATATCTTCTTGGGAGATACAATTTTATCACTCTTCTCTTTACCTAGAATCCAGTGAAAAGGTTATCTTAGTTTTTGAGGGAATGTTAGCACTTCAGCTGAGACTTTGTTGAAGTAAAAACTAAAGAACCCTTTACTTGATGTACAAACACGGTTATGTTTAGCAGTTTTCCATAATTAAAATGCTGTGGTAATGAGACCAATATGCCACTTGTTTAAATGAGAAAAAAACATTCCTCAGACATTACTTTCTGTTTGCCCAAAAATTCCTAGTACAGTACGGAATATATTGTCTTATGACCAGGCGGCTGAAGGTGCTGTCAATGTCTAATATGTTGCAACTTGTTTCCAAGCAAAGCTGAACTGTGGTACAGTAAGTCAGAACTGTAACATTAGAACCCTTTGATAAAGATGCATTTTGACCATCCAAACATGCTGGGAATCTTATAAACTTGTAGGATACATTCATCTATCTAGTCTGCTGCCTTACTGGCCTTACACATCATGGTACTGGTAGTATGTTTTTCTTTTCTTTTTTTTATCGCATGTGGAATTGGATGTTGTGTTGGTAGTCAGGTGGTGGCAAACATGGCCATCTTTGTAACATTCTGTTTCAGCATGTCTGTCTTGGTCTAAATAGTACAGGGCCCAAACACTTTATTGGCTTCTAACATTTAACACTGCATAAAGCACTAGATCCAAAATTTAGGTTGTAAGTCATACTGTCACCTTGGATTAATATGTTATCCCAAAGGACAACACCGCAGAAGTGCAGCGGCCCCCTGGTGTTGCACTACAGTGTCAATACATGGTAATAGTGTAAGTTCCTAGTCTGGTATCAGAATCCATGCCATTCCAGTCTTCCAACCCCAAATGTGAATGTGCTGCCTACTGAGTCATTAACAAAAATAACAAAATATTTGCTATCTGCATGGATTTATAACAATGAATGAAAAGCACAACACACAAAGTGCCTTCTATTTTTTTTGTTTTTTCCAGTTTCAATTTTTCTACAGAACAGCACCGAGCCTCACTGGAGCATGGTCTACTGTTTGTGTTTTGTCTTGTACTGAACCACTGACACAGCAAACATACAAACCACATACAGTGACTATAGTTTATTGCACATGCAAAAGCCAGTAGAAACAAAGGAACTGATGTCAGAAAAAAGACCCATTGATACACCTATACTACCTGGCCCTACATACTGTATGATGTGACTGCACTAGGGGTCACTCACCTCCCTACTTTTCACGTCATCGTTTTCTGCTATCCTCACCAGCCCAATATGTCTATCCTATTATATTACAAGGGGTATATTCTTGAGGGGGGAGAAGGTGATTCTGCCACTGTATAGGTCATTAGTTAGTCCTCACCTGGAATACTGCATGTAGTACTGGTGCCCATATCTGAAGAGGGACATTAAGTTACTGGAGGGGGTGCAGCGCAGGGCGACAAAGATGATCAAGGGGCTGGGGGACTTATCATATGTGAGGAGGCTGAGGGAGTTGAACATGTACTCACTGGAGGAGAGGAGGGACAGAGGGGACATGATTGAAACCTTTAAGTACATGAAAGGAATAAACAAGACAGGTACAGAGGGGCTGTTCAAAGTAAGGGAGGGGAGGGACTCCCAGGGCCATGATATGAGACTTGAGGAAGGAAGGTTCCGGAGGGAGATGAGGAGACACTTTTTTACAGAGAGGGTGGTAGCTGAGTGGAATGCATTGCCGGCAGAAGTGGTGTCCAGTAGAACAGTGGACTGCTTCAAAAGGGGCTGGGACAGGATAAGGGGGAGGGTCAGTGAAGGGGAAATGGAAAGGGAGGGGCAGCTGCAGAATAAGGGGTGCTAGCTGCACATTCGAGCAGACTTGATAGACCTCTAGGACTTTATCTGCTGGCAAATTTCATATGTTCATATTAGTTCTCAGACTTTGTCATAGTGAGCCTCCCCAGGCCATGGTAAAAATCTTGAGCCTCCCTCAAATACTAAAATAATCTTGTGCCTCCCCACAGAAAAACAACATACTTTGTTCAGTGCTGTACATCACGAAAAAAATTAAACTCTTTCTCTTTCAAGTAGTTGACTCTCATTTTATTCAGCTTCTTATAACCTCCCTTTGTAACACCTCCCTTCCCAGGCCAGCCTACTTGCTCTGCTATTTTGACTCTCAAACCACTGTTACACCTTATTGCAATACCTTCATGGTCAGACTGCTCTCTATGTCTGTTTCCTCCTCTATCTGGAATAACCTTCATGTCCACCTCCACCCTCCCGCCCTACCCTGCTCTTAAGCAACTCCGCAGAGATCCTTTTGCTCCCCCCTGCTCATGCTCCTAGTACCTCTTTGATTAACCCTTGTATTTGGGTTGTTTTGCCCCAGTCTAATTGGTCAAGTGTTACCTCTCATTACTTGCTCATTGTTCTTATTTTTTGCACTATTGTTCATTTTGTATTACTTTGCTGTTTTGCAGTTACCTTTTCAATTGTATTCACGCCCTACACTTCCCAGAGTACACCTGAAATGAGCTTTAGCTCAGTATGCCTTTCCTGGTCACCAATATGTAAATAACTACATAAATTCACATACTATATTCCTTCAGTTTGCCTCATCTCTTCACATAAAATATTTAAAATTCAAAATTCAAATGCACTACTTTTCAAACTTGCTTGAGCCTCCCTTGGAACAGGTTGGGGCCTCCCCAGGGAGGCTGGTCTCACCATTTGAGAATCCCATCCTTGCTTGAATCTCATCACTGATTTGGCACAGACCAACCCATCCATCAGCCTGCTTCATTCCATTTATTCACCACCCTTGCTGTAAGGAAATACTTTCTGACATCCTTGCTGGCACGCCCTCCCAATAATGTATTTGCATTCCCCCTTGTGCCTGTGTTTCTGCTTGTTGTGAGCAGTTTCTGGCATCTACCTTGTTTATCCTGTGATTAAACATTAAAATGTATCCCTTCTACCTCCTGATCTCTAATGTATTTATTTTTTATTATTTACAATTTTTAATCAGGAAAGACACACTGAGCTGAAGCTCATTCCCAGGTATGCCCAGGAACACTAGGAGATTAAAGGACTTGCTCAGGGTCACGCATTATGCAACCGGAGGTTGTGGAAATCAAACCTAGGTCTACCGGGTGTACTAAGCTCATTGACAGCTCATAGCTCTGATCTCTAGGCCATATTACTAAGCCATGCATATAGCATGTTAGTGTATCTGTATATAGTATACATATATAGTATGCATAGTATGTACATACTATATATGTGTAATATGTACAGTATTCATGTTGAGGTTCTCAAGCCTCTACATGTAGGACTTGTCTTGCTGACCCTGAATGATTATTGTTGCCAGCATCAGTCATATCTCTATCCTTTATTGAGTGCAGATTCCAGAACTGCAAGCAATATTCTCATGCTGCCTAGAGGAGAGGGTGGTTGGAGTTTACCATGGTTTTATGCTTATTAGGTGGATTTTCACTGCACTCAAGCCCTGCACCAGTTGATGCACGTACCACTAAAGATCCTCGTTATGGTATGTGATAGAAAGTCACTTACTATCACCTATAGCACCATTGGCCAATGTCTTTGGGCTGCCCTCGGCGATAGTGGAGAGTGTTGGACCACCTGATCTGGCGTAGCGTAAAGGCGACCTGAATCGCATGACTTGAGCAACATGTAAGAGTTACGCTACGCAACTCGTGAGGTGAAGACAGCTTGTCAAGTGAGCTAACAGTGGCAAGAGGCACGCACCAACATTTTCTGTTATTGGGGGCTGTGCCCCCGCACCCCCCCTTTCTTACTAGAAAACATGTTTATTGGCAACATACTTAGAACAGTAAAAAAAAAAAAACATTACCAACACTGACCAACAAACAATACAACATCAAAAATGACAATAATCTCCACTATCGTCAATCACTGTAGGCATGATCATAGCAGTATTTAATCAGTAGATGCTGCCTTTAATGGGGGGGGGGCTGTGCCCCCCGCACCCTCCTTTTTTTTTTTTGTTTTCAATAGGTACACAGTATATGCATATTAGTAGTTTTTTTAGCATGCTCGAGAATACACATAGTTTTTTAGCGTGATCGAGAATACATGTAGTTAACGTTGTGATGTAACATATTACATAATTCTCGGGCAGCATCGCTTAAGCATTAAACATATCCCTAAGAGTGGTCCAACATACTCCACTATCTCCCTGCCCTCTGCAGCTGCATTTTTGGGTCCCACAGTGGTGGCTACTTTGCAAGTGTGGAAAAATTGAAATTGAGGTTGCAGAAACCCATCATTTCTCAGTCCTTACCTCCCAATTGGCAGAACCCAATAATAAAGGTGGGGGTAGTCAGCACTGTGGGGAGTTCTGGCACTCCAGGGGAATTCATGTACTAGTGGATCTGTGGGAACCAAATACTACACATATAGACTCTTATGGTAACCTTTGCTATAATCTCCCCAAGACAAATGTTTGGAAATATCTTCGGTTTCAAAGCACCATTAATGCAGGTCAAAAACAACTAGCTTCAAAAATTCCTTTAGCCCATCCACCTCACATAGAGGTCTAGTTAACCTGTCTCAGAGGCACAGTTGGTTTGATTTACAAGTTTATATTAGAAAAGGCACCAGACCCCTCAGACAAGGCAAAACGCAAGTGGTCTAGGGCTTTCCAAATTGACATTTCTGAGTAACATTGGGCTTATTTACGGAACCTTATTCATAAAGCTTGCCCAGATACTAAAAGTCTTTTTATGCAAAATAAGGTCATGCAGTATTGGTACTTCACCCCAGTTAGATTGAAATATTTGGGGCTTTTCACTCATGACCGATGCTGGTGATGTGAGGCAGCAGGTGCAGATCTCTTTCATGTTTTATGGAGCTGTTCTGAACTTTAGCAGCGTTGGACACAAATACATGCATGTTGCTCCAATATTCTTGGGAATACTCTTCCACTGTTGCTCAGCTTTTCCTTCTGGGCCTTCCTGATCCAGCTTTTTCTCCACCTAGCTCTCACTTACATTGGCTTTTAATGGTAGGCATTGTAGCTAAGCATTTAATTCTTCAAAAATTGAGAACCTCAGAGGTACCTTCGATTACCCACTAGCTGGCAGAAGGTTGGAATTTAGCAATGCTAGATAGAATGCCTCATTTTGCCAAAAATGATACTGTCTCATATGACGAAGTGTGGTACTTTTTTTCTCTTTCAGACATGCTGTTCAGGATTGAATACAAAGCCCGACACCACCTGACTTTCCATCTGTTACTGCTATATTGCTGATGTACTCTTACAATGGGATATTCAGACTGTGCCAGGCAGTGGCGCAAATGGGGTGCAGCACAACTGAGATGCGCTGGGGCCAGGACAGGACGATATTCAAAGGTGATGTGCAAAGGCGCATCTCCATTGAATATGGCACAGAATGCACCTGGTGCACGAACAATGCACCGGCACATTCCCCAGACAGGGAGGACTGGGAATGCTCCAGCGCAAATGCAGTTGCGCTGTGCACATCACTCACGATATTCAGAGTTGAGCATGCAAATAGGGCCATAATATATGCATGGCGCACATGGGTCCATTTGCATGCCATTATGGCCCCATTTGCATGCGATGAGCAGGGCAGCCCGGAGGAATGCTCCTGGCGCCCTGTGGAGTTGCTGGCAGCAGTAGGTGGATACCTGGTGGTCAATGCCCCCAATCGTATGCCAGATCGGGGACAGTAGTACAATAACAACCCCTTCCTGGTGGTCTAGTGGTCCCCCCCATTACACCCAATCATGGGCAGTTGTAGACAAGAAATCTCCATGGTGGTCCAGTGTTCCCACTCCCCTCTGGTATGGCCGATCGTGGGGTTTGACAACTATTACCTGACCTGGTGATCTAGTGAGCCCCTCCCCTCCCTCCACCCACAGAGGACCCCCAGCCACCCAGCTCCCCCCCATCGATTGGGTGGCTGCACCCACCCGCATACCTGGCGATGCCGGTGACAGCTATAGCATGATCTGTAAGCCTATTTGTCCACAGTGTGGACCAATGGGCCTACAGACCATACTGTACTACACAGGCACAAATATGTGAATGAATGTGTTCATTCACATATTTGTGTTAGGTAGTACAGTATGGTCTGCAAGCCCATTGGTCCACACTATGGACCAATAGGCTTACAGATCATACTGTAAGCTGTCATTCGGCAGGTGGACAGCCTGGGTGGTGTGCAGCCACCCGCTGATGACGGGGGGAGGAGCTGGGTGGCCAGGGGTACTCTGTGGGTGGAAGGGGAGGGGGTACCACTAGACCACCAGGTCAAGTAATAGCTGTCAAATGCCTGCAATCAGACATACCAGAGGGGAAGGGGAAACTGCTAGACCACCAGGGTTCTTTAATGTATACAAATGCCAGCGATCGGGCATGCGGGAGGAAGGGGGGAACACTGGACCACTGGGGTGGGTGTGGGTGCTTGTGGATGGTGTCCCTGCTGGGTGGGTGGCCACCCATGGCTGGTGGGTGCTATGTTGCACCCTGCACTAAAGCAGCCTGCCTGTGGGTGGCCTGGCTTTGAGCCTTTTTGTTCCAGCTCAACTTTGAGCCCACATGTATGGCACAACTCAGGGTTGTGCCAGCATATGCCCTGCACATCCCAGGCTGAATATTGGGAAGTGCCACATTTGCATGGGCACGCCCCCTGCATTTGTGCTGTATACATTAACTTTGTGTCCCGGTGAATTGGGACTTGCACTGCGACAGTCCCCCTGTTCAATATCGCAACGGGGCACATTACTCGGGTTGCGCCAGGCGCAACCCCTTTGAATATCTGGCCGTTAGCATTTACACCTCATAACCGATTTCTATACAATTCAATTATTGTTAAATTTTGCATGGATATATAGTATTGTTTATACAGTTTTTCTTGTTTGTGATTTTGTATTTGGAAAAATTTTATTAAAAATGGTTAATTGCAACCACTATTACAAATGCGGCTGCAATAGGTATCTGAACAAGACAGGATCACCTTTTCCTTCGCCTTCTGGTCTTCCCACTTGTGCACCACAGTATTCTATTAGCTTTCCACACTGCTTTTTTGCACTTTTCTGGCTGTTTTAAGGTTTCTGCTATAAAGACCCCAAGATCTCTCTCCTCTATCAGTTTTTCTAACACTGCATCTCACATTCTGTTTGTCTTTGGGTTCCTGACCCCTACCATATACTGTATGTATAACTTTGTACCTTTTTGCATTGAATTTTAGTTGCCATCCTTTAACAATTCTGCCCTGTTTTCAGATCTTCCCTCAATGTCCTGACCCCACATCACTGTCCACTCTGCCACAGATGTTTGTGTAATCTACAGTACAAACAGATACGTATTCATTAAATCTCTTCCCCATTGTCACAAAAAAAAGATGCTGAAAAGTACTGAGCCTAATACTGTTTTGTTGGGAAACCCAGTGGTGACTTCCCTTACCTCTGTGAATTTCCTATTTAAGACTACTCTGTATGTTCCCCTAACCAGCCAGCTCCTGACACATCGTGTAAGCTTGTCACTGTCCCCAGTTCCTCTAATTTCACAACCATTTTCCCATGTAAGACAAGTGAAAAATGTTGCTAAATCCCAAATACAGAACGTCTAGTGGATCCATTCACATACTGTATCTGGAATGTGTAGTACGGTATGGGCTACACGTCCATTGGCTTACGCTGTGGACCAATGGGTGTACAGACCTACCTATGGTGTCAGTCGGCAGGCGGCGGGTCAGCAGGCAGGTGGGGTGCTGCCACCCACCAGCTGACCGGGGGGCTGGGCAGGTGGGGAGGCGGGTACCGTTAGACCACCAGGGATATTGGACATATTTATTTTTTTTATTACAAATGCCCGTGATTGGGCAGACAGTGGTCCACTGGACCACCAGGGATATTGGAATCAATTCTCTTTATTAATACATAAGCCTGCGATCGGGCAGACAGCGGTCCACTGGACCACCAGGGATATTGAATTTTTTTATTCATACTGAAGCCCGCGATCGTGCTGTGGGGCACATTGCCGTGCTGTACAAGGGGCATCGGTCCACGACGGCTGCTGCCTGGCAGGGCGCCAGGTGCAAGTCGGGATCGGTGCACCTACATGCAAATAGGGCCATAATGACATGCAAATGGCCCCATTTGCGCCTTGCATACATTATGGCCCCATTTGCATGTGCACTTTTGAATATCGCGGTTGCTGCGCATAGCGCAATGGAACTTACGCTAGCGCATCCCCCTGCTCCACTCTGGCCACTTGCACTGGCACAGTGCCACTGCGCCATGCACACTGCAGGTGGCCAGGATGCAATATTCAATGATGCTGTGCCATGGCACAGCTCCGCTGAATATCGCCCCAGTCAACGCCCCAGCGCAGCCAAGTTGCGCTGTGCCCAAGCTTGCGCCACAGCCTGGCGCAGTTTGAATATCTGGGCCTGTATGTATAACTTTGTACCTTTTTGCATTGACTTTTAGTTGCCATCCTTTAACAATTCTGCCCTGTCTTCAGATCTTCCCTCAATGTCCTGACCCCCCCCATCACTGTCCACTCTACCACAGATGTTTGTGTCATCTACAAACAGATACATATTCATTAAATCTCTTCCCATTGTCACAAAAAAATATGCTGAAAAGTACTGGGCCTAATACTGTTTTGTGGGGAATCCCAGTGGTGACTTCCCTTACCTCTGTGAATTTCCTTTTTAAGACTACTCTGTATGTTCCCCTAACCAGCCACTCTTGACCCATCCTGTAAGCTTGTCACTGTCCCCAATTACTCCAATTTCACAACCATTTTCCCATGTGAGACAAGTGAAAAATGTTGCTAAATCCCAAATATAGAACATCTAATGGCTTGTCCTTTATCCACTGCCTTCATGACCCAGTCAATCGAGTCAATCAGATTTGTCTGACATAACCTGCCCATGGTAAATCAATATTGATTTTTGTCCTGGAATCCATTAGTATCATGAAACTACACCATCCTCTCTTTAGTAATGGTGTCATGATTTTCCTATATAGGCATTGCTCAAATGCAAAAATTCCTTAAGTAGTTCAAATAATGTGTTTATGTGGATCATTATGCAAAGCCACCTCTTGAAAGCAAAGGCCAATGTATCGTGGCCTGGGGCCACTTCCTCATGGCATGTGGCAGTCCTTATGTTTCTGCTAATATTTCGCCTCCTAGCCTGCTTTGGGTGGTGTTTTTGGATTATATGGTTTTAAAATGGGCTTGTTAAGCCACATCAGTAGTCCCAGAATTATTCATGTTGTGTGGATAAGTCTCTCTTCTGCAGTAATTACAGTTCTGATGGCCCCATTGTCTACTCTGCTGTGGTAGTAGAGGACCCCTCCCCCACAAGAAACCTACATAGACATCAGACAGACTAATCTACATTTCCCTAGTTCATCTCTGCTCCAGTTTTGTGCATGGAAACCACATCAGTGGCACTCCAATCAATTGGCACCACTCGTGTTTCCAGTGAGCAATTCAACAGGTCTACCAGTGGAGTGGCACTGTATCTAATAAGTACAGTTGACCTGTTTGCAGTCATCTAATCCCTTCATTGGTGATTAATTTGTCCTACCTTTTTCTCATAGCTTGATCAGGTGTACTCAGTAAAGCTGTTTCCTCATTGAAATCTTTTCTTGTTGTTTACAGTGACACACTTCCTTAACAAGCATTTGTCAATGCCGAATGTTTGCTTGCTGGCATTGGCAGTGGTAGTGTAGAAGTTACAGAGCTGCGTAATAGGAATGGCAGTGAAGTATTGAACTGAAGCCAACCCCACCACCACCCTGCAGAGAGTGACAGGCATTGGGATGTGCCTTTGGGTTGTCAGGCATAACGGCCACGCCATTTCACCACACCCCACCCTGCAGACACTGACAAGTGTCACGGTGTTCCTTGGGGTCTTTGGCCCTTATGCGCACCCCATTCCATTAGAAAATATGGTGAGATGGGTGTGATATAGGAGAATGGGGTGAACTCTGGGGCCAAAGAGTCCAAGGCATACCTCGATGCCTCTCACTGGCTGCAGGGTGTGGAATGGTATTAAGCATTACAGGCAAGAATCCCAAGTCACACCCCTAATGCCTGTCATTCTCTACAGGGTTGGGCGTTATGGTTGGAAACCCTAATACCTCAGACATTCATTGGTATTTTCACTCCAAATTTTCAACATGTTTTTGTGACCCCCCTCATGAACAGGGGGAATATCAGTTTGTTAGCCGAAAGCTGCTTATGCACAGAGACTATGGCATTTAGCACCACAGGTGCAAAAACATTCCGAACAGGATGTAAAAAATGACAGCTGTACTGTTCATGGGGAGGTGTAAAAAATGGCAATGTTGCAAATCTGCAGTAAAAATATTAAAATAAATGGTGAAGTGACAAGCGTACATAGAAACTGTGCAATGCACACCCATAATATAATTAGGTTGGGGATTTTTTACAGCAGATTGTCAACTCAGGCATTTTGGTGCCTCCGATCATGAACAGTGTCACAGTGATTTTCTTTATCTGTCCCGAACAATGATTTCCCACAGTGACCATGCATCTCTGCGCTGAAAGTGTGAAAACACACTTCAGCCATGTTGTGAAAAATGACAGCTGTACTGTTCATAAGGAAGTGTGGAAAAATGCCACTGGTGAAAATCTGGACTGAAAATATTACAAAGTCATGAACTTACAAGGGTGCGTGGAAACTGTGCAATGCTCACTCGTAACACAGTCATTTTATGGACTTTTGTCACCAAATTTTCAACATAGCCATTTTAAGACCTCTGCTTATGAACAGTGTAACTGTGATTTTCTTAATCTGTCCCAAACATTGCTGTCGCACACCAACAGCACCATTGTGCGCTACATGTGCGAAAACACATTTTGGCCAAGATGTGAAAAATGACAGCTGTACTGCTCATAAGGAGGTGTGGTAAAATGGCAATGTTGAAAATCTGGAGTGAAAGTATTGAAAATTCGCGAACTTACGAGCGTGCGTTGGAACTGCACAATGCACACTCGTAAAACAGTCATTTTTAGGAATGTTTTCACCAAATTTTCAACATAGCCATTTTAAGACCTCTGCTCATGAACAGTGTCACTGTGATTTTCTTAATTTGTCCCGTACATTGATTTTGCACACTGACTGCGCCATTGTGCGCCACATGGGCGGAAACACGTTGTGGGTGAGATGTGAAAAATGACAGCTCATAAGAAGGTGTAGTAAAATGGCAATGTTGAAAATCTGGAATGAAAATATTGAAAATTTGCGAACTTACGAGCATGCGTAGGAACTGTACAATGCACGCTCGTAAAACAGTCATTTTTTGGAATTTTTTCACCAAATTTTCAACATAGCCATTTTAAGACCTCTGTTCATGAACAGTGTCACTGTGATTTTCTTAATGTGTCCCGTACATTGATTTTGCACACCGACTACGCCATTGTGCACTACATGGGCAGAAGCACATTTTGGGTGAGATGTGAAAAATTACAGCTGTACTGTTCATAAAAAGGTGTGGTAAAATGGCAATGTTGAAAATCTGGAGTGAAAATATTGAAAATTCGCGAACTTACGAGCATGCGTAGGAACTACACAATGCACGCTCGTTAAACAGTCATTTTAAGGAATTTTTCCAACAAATTTTTAAAATAGTCTTTTTGAGAGAGCCTACCTTATGAACACTGGCAGTGTCTTTTTATTAATCGTTCCAGAAAGGTGATTTCATGCAGTGGCTGCGAAATCACCCTTTGAGCCCTAGTAATGCCATGACAGTGCAAGAATTCATGAGGAGGGGTCCCCAAAACCCCAAGTTGAAAATTTGGTGCAAAAATTCCAAAAAATGCCTGAGATATGCAATAAAGTTGAAAAACCCCTATCTAGCCCATTATACAGCTTACCGGCATTTCCTCAGTTCGCGGTCGGCTTTGAAGAGTGCAGACGTGTTCCCGGTCCACCGAAGATCGTCGCGCCGTGCTCCGGAGGTAAGTATGGGGTGAGGGGGGTGTGGGGAGGCAGGTGCGCAGTGGGTGGAGTGCGGGTTGTGGGAGGGCTGGGAGACTGCGTGGGACCGTTTTGCTTTTCAGGTTTTTAAAGGCGGCGGGGCGTTTGCCACGCTGGGTGGGCTCCCAGCATGCTAAGGACGGGCTGGGAGGCGCAAGCCGACGGGGATTGGGCACCCCATCGGTCATGGCATTTGTTGCCACACTGGGGTGGACTCCCAGCCTGGCACCCGGTACTTTCGGGGTGAGACAGTGGAGCCGACGGGGATTGGGCACCCCGTCGGCTATACTATCAAGTTGCCATGCTGGGGTGGGCACCCAGCATGGCATTGAAATGCTTTGGAAGAAAAGCGCAGCACAGCCGACGGGGGATTGGGCACCCCCTTTGGCTATAGAGTGTATGCATGGGGGGGCAGCATGCAGTATGCGTGCGTGTGTGTGTGTATGTGTGTGTAGTGGGAGCTGCGCATAAGCAGGCGATATCTTATCGCTGCTCACTGAAGCGTAGCTCCCCCTTTCAAATTTATGCCACTGCATTTTGGAGCTTGTCATAGACAGCTCCAGCATGCATTGGCAGACAGAGGCCATGCCTGCCAACACACTGACTGAATTGGAAGAGGGGGTGACACACCTCCGAAAACTCGGATGATGGCACTATGTTTCTTGCACATGCGTGCAAGCAAACATAAAAATGAATGTCACTAACTCCTTTCTTGTCATACCTATCCAATTGTAATTGCTAGAACTCCTCCTTGATGCCTGAGTCATTTTCTTCCCCTACTGGGTCTCTCTCAGAATGCCTGTAAGTCCTTGACTTCCAGGTACATCAGGCCTTCAGGCTAGTCAGTTTTGCTGGCTGTGGAGTCACTTGACATGTCTAATGGTGGTAGCTGTTGTGACAAACTCAATTAGAGACCAATCAATCAATCAGTCTTTATTTAGCCAGGCGAAATTCCATTGAGCAAGCTCATTTTCAAGGAGGGCCTGGTAGGTACAGAATAAATAATACAGTAGCGCAATAGAACATGTAGCACAAATGGGCATAGTAATACAATACATAGTAATAAAAACAAGGTACAAGGATAATCAATGAGGCCCGGTCGTAAGGTGAAGCCTCACCCCAGTAAACAGTACAGCAGAGAGGTGAAAGCAAGTCAGTACCAATGTGCCGAACCAGTGATTTTAGACACTGATAGTTCTAGTAGAGCAGAATTAATGCTAGTGACAGTGCAAGTGGGGGGCTCAGCAACAAGCAGAAAGCAAGGATGAATCCAGGAACATGGCTTAGGGTAATTTTAATGAGAGGATAGAAAGTGTAGAGGGCTGACTGTAAGAATAGCAATGTATGGCTACAGTTTAGCGACAGGGAGGGCATTGACAAGGCTTTGAGAAGTATCTCGAATAGAGTGACTTGAATTCTGCAAAACCAGTAGGATGCACCAATTTTATGGAGTTCTGGATGTTGCTCCACAGTTGGGGCAGCACATAGCTGAAGAAGGCTCTGCCAAAATGGGAAATGACTTTAGGCGCAGCTAGTGAGATGTATGAACAGCTTCTCAAAGCATAGTTTCGTAAGGTGCAGGACAGCAGACAGTCAGAAATGTAGGAGGGTAGCATCTTGGATATAGATCTATAGGTCCATAGTATAGCATTCCTTTGCCTGCTAAAAGTAAGTGAGGTCCATCCTACCATGGAATAGAGTACACAGTGATGGGTATTATATGCCGCACCTGAGATAAAATGTAAGGCCCTATGATAAAGGGTGTCAAGCTTAGATAGGGCAGTTCTTGGGACTTGGCCATACCAGAAGTCTGCATAGTCCAAGATAGCTAGGAAAGTGGTTTGTACTAAGCTTTTTCTGGCCTCCAGGGTAAGCAGATGCTTGATTCTAAAAAAAGTACAAGCCTCAGTCTAAGTTTTTTTGAGAGCTCGTCTATATGATCAGCAAAAGAAAGTCTGTTGTCAATCCACATACCTAGGCACTTGAACTTGGTCACATAGTCAAATGACTCGCCAAGCAAGGTGGTGATAATGGGAATATTGTCATGCTTAAGGGAGTTTATGGACTTGGTTGTTGGGGATAACAGCATAGCCTTGGTCTTTTTGACATTCAATAGGAGCTTTTGACTCAGGAGGTTTTGTTGCAGCATAAGGAAATCTGCTTGCAAGTACAAGCAGGCACCTTTGAGAGTAGGCCTGGCAGTGTAAAGGACCATGTTGTCCTCAAAGAGATGTACACTGGAAAGTTTGATTCCATGGTTCATGCTGTTGATATAAAGTGAGAAAAGTAAGGGCCCCAAGATGGAGCCTTGAGGTACACCTCTGCTAATCTGTTTTAGAGTGGACAGATCTCCTACTGCCTTTACTTTCTGCATCCGCTCTGCCAAGTAGCATGAGAATCATTTTAGGGAAGGTTCATCCAGACCAATGTTGCAGAGAGTAACTAAGAGCAATGCATGGTTGATGGTATGGAAGGCCTTGCTTAAGTCGAGGAATACCGCACATATCTGATTCTTTAAGTCAAGGGCTCTTTGACAGTCATTTTTGACTTTAGCCAGAGCTGTGATTGTGCTATGGCAAGGCCTAAAGCCTGATTGCACAGGGTTTAGCAGATCTGAGGCATCAATGTAGTTTCTAAGTTGGCAATTCACTCATTTCTCCAGCAGTTTAGATAGGGTGGGGAGTAAGGAGATTGGCCGGTAGTTATGTGGATCTCTGGGGTCTCCTGATTTGAAAAGTGGTAAAACTTGGGCAGTCTTCCAGACAGAAGGGAGTTTACCCAAGCTGAGGGACATATTAAAGAGGAGCGTTAATGGAGCTGCCAGCACTTGGTGACCGAGCTTTAGGAAAAAAGGACCAATGAGGTCTCTGCTGTGCTTTTTTCTGGCTTCCAGCTGAAGGAGCAGGTCATCCACTTCCTTGTAAGTTACCAGTTGGAAGGAGAAACCCTCAACAGGAGTATTGTGGACAGGGGGGAGGGCTTGCTGGTCCTTGTGATAAGAACTGGGGAAGTAGGTTATTCGCAGGTGAAATGTCAAAGGCCATACCTGCGGTAATAAAATTATTATTAAAGCAGTTAAGGATTTCTGCCTTCTCAGTAATGAGGGATCCTTCATGCAAGATCTTGGTAGGGAAAGAACCTGACAAAGCTTGTCCTTGAATATCTCTAAGGGTTTGCCAGAATTTGGCTGGGTCCTTGGTGGAGGAGTCCAGAGTTGACTAGAAGTAGTTAGCCTTAGTGTTTCTGACCAGCTTTGTACAGAGGTTTCTGGCTGCCCCCAAATCAGTCCACTCTGACTGAAGCTTTGATTTATGTGCATTCTTCCAGAGCTTGCCCCTGTTGAGCAAAGCTGCCTTCAGTTGACGTGTAAACCAAGGGAGAGTCTTTTTCTTGGTACGTGCTTTGATTAAGGGGGCATATCTGTCAATAGCTCCACAGACAATAATATGGAAAATCTCGTATGTTGTCTCTACTGTCTTGGCTAGGTAGAAGTCCTGCCATAGCAAGGAGTTTTGTAAGTCTAAAAGGAAGGCTTGTGGCACTAAATTACGTAAACATCTCCTGACTGTGAACCTGGAATTAGAAATAGCCTTGGGTGCAGCTCTTATGCAAGCAATAAAACAGTGGTCACTGAGATAAGTAAAGAAGACTTCAGAATGAGAGAAGAGGTGTAGCTCGTTTACTAGAATATTGTTAAGTAGGGAGCTTTTATTTGGGTTCTTTTTACTTGGATGGATCACTTCTGAGATGATTTGAGTAAGTTTGAATGAATCACATAGAGTTTTAAAGGGTTTGGAGAAGTCCGAAAGCCAATCCAGGTTACAGTCACCCAGGATTATGACTTCTGACTGCAGCACACTAGGAGAGTGGGAAAGGTGACTTAACAGTTGAAGCCCTGCAGACCTCAACAAAACTGATAGCGTACAACTCACACCTTACATTTTGGAAATCAGACCACCAGAATAAGTTCCCAGTGTTTTTGCAGTGTCTTAAAGCTTGTGATGGCCATAAAGATGACTAATCTGAGCATCAGAGAAATCTTATCTAAGCAGCATCCACCACTGGTGCCAGCCTGCTCCCAAGCCCTGGAGCACCACTAATCAGAATCCCCAATAGAGAGCCTTTTATGCTCATGGAAAGATGCAGATTTACTGGATCATCTTTTTAATGCACTGGTATCAATTATGATGGTTCTCACAGCCATGACTGGTGACTTCAAAGCCTTCACAATTGATAGAGAATCTGAATACTATAGGTGTGTAGGGGACACTGACACTCAAGTCAGTTCAGTGGAACACCAGGCAAGCAGGGTCAAGATGGAGCTGATTAATTTGCATGACTGGGTTGGTAAAACTGGAAGACAGAGTCAACAACCAAGAAAACCGCAGTAGGATGAATAATTTCATACTGGTGGGCATCCTGAAAAGGCAGAGGGGCAGGACATGTTAGCCTTTCCCAGAAGCTATGTAACAAAGTGGTGACTCTGTCCCCAAATGGAGAGTGATATCTGACTGAGAGAGCTCATCAAGCTTTGCAGTCAATGCTGGTCCAGGTGGATAAGCTGACAGCATTAAAATTTTGGCTATTGAATTTACAAGGTAACGTCTACAGCAGATACAAAAGGCTTCTTGTCCCAATTGAACTTTCCAAGCAAAGTCCACATCCAACAGGCTGTGTGAAACATAGAAACATAGAATTTGATGGCAGATATGGACCGCTTGGCCCACCCAGTCTGCCCATTTCCCTACCTAATGGATAAGCTGCAGATCCTAGTTAACCAGCAGCCTACTTCTTCCTACCCCCACCCCCTAGAATTGCCGTATGACTGTCCCATGCATGCTTGAATTCCATTACTGTTTTTGACTCCACAACCTCCTCCGGAAGGCCATTCCATGCATCCACAACCCTCTCTGTGAAAAAATACTTCCTTAAATTACCTCTGAGCTGCCCCCTCTATCTTCAAATTGTGCCCCCTTGTTCTTGCACACCTCTTTTTTTGAAAGATGCTACCCTCTTGGACTTTGTTGATTCCCTTGAGGTACTTGAAAGTTTCTATCATGTCCCTCCTCTCCCTCCTTTCCTTGAGGCTATACATATTAAGCTCCTTAAGTCTCTCTTCATATGTCTTCTGGTGCAGACCCTGCACCATTTTAGTTCCCCTCCTCTGGACAGCTTCCATCCTGTATATGTCTTTGTGGAGACTGGGTCTCCAGAACCACACGCAGTACTCCAGATGGGGTCTCACCAGCTGTCAGAATAAGGCTTGTTGTTCCCAACAAGCCTTATACTTTGGAATCAAAACTTATTTTTTTTATCTTTAGTGACCTTAGTCAATATATGAGGGAGAAACAGGTTATGAAAACATAAAACAAAAGCATCATGCTGGGAGTGTTAAGTTTTGAGTGGTATTTCCAGCCAAACTGATTTTTCACAATGATAAGGACTCTCAGAAGTTTGACTTGGCAGAAGCCATACAACGTTTGCCTGGCATCCTACCTGTCCTGTTCCCAAAGCCACAATGTAAACAAACAAAAAAAAAAAACTGAGAAACTCATGAGGCAGGCAAAAGGTCTGTTCTGAACCAAACTGAGACTTTTTATTGTGTTAACATCTGCTTTGTGCAGTACTGTGTCTTTAAAGCAGCAGTACAATGAAAGCGGGAAAATAATTTGACCCTGCATTTATTTTGTTCTAAAATATTCCAGGAATCTTTCAGTTTTATTTGGTGGTAAATGTTTCTCATTTCATCAAAATATGACTATTTCGTAAATGTTTTAATTTAGTTTTTCTCTCAGGAAAAATATAGCCACCACATCTGGATTAAAAATATAATTGAGGAATTGCCTCTATTGATGTGTGACAACCCAATAGGCATCTACACTATAGGATGCATTTCATGAACATTGATTCTGCAAACTACAAAGGACAGAATACCTGAGAAAGGTGTCAACAACTGCTGCCTCACAATCCTGCCTCAGGACTCCGGTCATCACCCAATTACATCAAAAAAGCATGACACACCTTTGTCAAGTAAGAACCATTGTACTCAGATGCCTCTCTTCTGCTGGAGACTTTCAGTGACACTGAGCAACACTGAATGAGTGGCACCCTCCAGGACATCAGGCTGGTCCCACTGCAGGTGGTAGGGGGATCCACTTTGAATACCCCCTGTCATTCCACTATTTTTGCTGCTGCTTCCCCCACCAGAATGAAGAGAGTGAGTGGAACCTGCACTATAGACTGCTTTCCTACACAGGGGTTCCACAGTCAGTAAGTTGGTTTTACCTCATTACCTACCTAATCAACATCACTCTACAAGAACATATGAAAAATACAGGTGGATGGAGAGCAAGGGTTCTTCTAGTCCATCAGCCACGTAACATTGATCCTGTAATAAATGTCAGAGGTCAGAGCCAAAAGGCTGGCCTTCAGGAAATATAAGGGAACACAGCGGGATGAAGACAGGGAGGCATACCAAACTTCTCTAAGGGAAGCAGGGAAGGCAGTAAGGCAGACAAAGGCCCAAACCAAGGAAACACTAGCACAAACAGTAAAAGAAGGTGACAAGACTTTCTATAGCTACATTAGTGAAAGGAAAAAGTCCAGAGGGGGTATTGCTAAGATCAAAGGAGATAAGGGAGCATGTGAGGAAGAGGACCATGTAAAAGCATGTATCCTAAATAGATACTTCTGCTCAGTATTTACTGAAGAGTAGGTAGGGCAGGGCCCACAGCTCAGCACCATGGACACAGGGGGGAGGGAGGTGAGCGCTAGTCCCTTCACAAAAGAAAGGGTCCTACAAGAGCTCAATAAGCTCAGGTTGGACAAGGCAATGGGACCTGATGGCATACATCCCAGGGTACTAAAGGAGCTAAGGGTGGAACTAGCAAAGCCATTATCAGAACTGTTTAATGAGTCTCTGAGCACAGGAGAGGTCCCAGAAGACTGAAGAAGGGCTCATGTGATCCCACTCCACAATAGTAGTAGCAGGAAGGAGGCAGAGAACTACAGACCAGTCAGTCTTACCTCAGTAGTGGGCAAGATTATGGAGGCACTCCTTAAGGAAAGGATAGTGCAACACCTGGAATCCATAGGAGCACAGGATCCAAAACAGCATGGGTTTACAAAAGGAAGGTCCTGTCAAACTAATCTCATAGATTTCTTTGTCTGGGTAACCAGAATGGTGGACCAAGGGGGAGCAGTTGATGTCATCTGCCTTGACTTCAGAAAAGCTTTTAATACTGTTCCACATAGGAGATTGATTAATAAGCTGGGTAGGCTCGGGGTGGGTCAAACGTTGGTCAACTGGGTGGCAAACTGGTTGGCAGGCAGAAAACAGAGTGGTGGTAAATGGTATACAGTCAGAAGAGATGCAGATCACAAGTGGGGCACCTCAGGGATCAGTCCTGGGGCCAGTCCTCTTCAATATCTTCATCAGTGACATTGCAGAAGGACTGGAGGGTAAGGTTTGTCTGTTTGCAGATAACACCAAGATCTGCAACAGAGTAGATGATCCAGATGGGGTGGGCAGAATGAGAAGAGATCTGGATAAACTAGCAAAATGGTCGGAAGAGTAGCAACTGGGGTTTAATGCAAAGAAGTGCAAGATCATGCACATAGGGAAGAGAAACCCTGAAGCCACCTATAGGCTGGAGGGAAGTTGCTGACAGTCACAAGGGAAGAAAGAGACTTGGGCATCATCATCAACGGTGACCTGAAATCATCCAAGCAGACCACTAAAGCAGTAGGTAAGGCTAGGGGGATGTTAGGGTGTATTAGTAGGGGTATCACAAGTCGGAAGAGAGCGGTAATAATCCCTCTTTACAAGACACTGGTTAGGCCCAATCTGGAGTACTGCATGCAGTACTGGAGGCCACACCTTCAGAAGGACATTAACCAAATTGAGGCAGTCCAGAGAAGGGCAACCAAAATGGTGCAGGGACTGCATCAGAAACCATGAGGACAGATTAACGGAGCTCAATATGTATACCCTAGAGCAAAGGAGGAAGAGCGGTGATATGATCGAAACATTCAAACACCTTAAGGGCATTAACAAGGTGAAAGAGTCTAACATGTTTCAATATAAGAAAAATAGCAGGATAAGAGGACACAGCATGAGATGAGAGGGAGGCCAATTAAGGGTAATCTGAGGAAGATCTTTTTCACAGAAAGGATGGTGGATGCATGGAACGGCCTACCTCAGGAAGTGGTGGATATGAATACAGTGCAGGGCTTCAAACAGGAATGGGATAGAAATAAGTGAGCAATACAGATGAGTATAAATAGATAGGCCATTGACACGGCAAAGGCCGATGGCACATTTATAAGGTAGAAAAAGAAATGGGCAGACTGGATGGGTCTTGCGGTCCTTATCTGCTGTCAACTTCTATGTTTCTATGTTTCTATATTCTGAAGAATCTGTAGACTGCAAAAAGCTGCATGAACACAGAAAAGTACTGTTTTATCTGTTGATGTGGCTGGATCCACAGCCGAAGGGGATGGCCACAGGTAATAGTGCTAACATAATGAGGCCAAAAAAGAGACAAGTCAAGTTAATAGCCCTGCCTAGAGAAGAGTTTTGGCATTCACTTGCAAGTAAATAGACTACTCAGCACAGCAGGAGCTCTGATCCTCAGTAATGGCAGAGGAACATTTCCTCATTGCCCATACTTGAACTCTCAGAGAACTTAACACCAGATCTAATTTTTAAAAGCGCTTTCAAGATAGGACTTCACTGTTCTTCATATGTACGTACAGTAGCTGTGTCAGATTGCAAGTTACAATGTGCTTTATTTTCCTTGCATTTATATATACAATATATATATATATATATATATATATATATATATATATATAAAACATATAAACTACAGGCTAGGGTGTCAGCTTTCATGCCCAGAAGGCTAAATCACACACTTTCCAGTGAGACTTCTTAGCTGTCTTACAAGGGGCTGTGTACTCTGTCCAGTTTTACAATATTTTTGAAATTTATTATCACATTATTCTTGTGATAATAAATTATGTTAGACTTAGATACAACCAGCTGAAATGACCCTGACTACAGCAGCCATCTTTAAAAGAGGGGGATGGGACTCCACTGAGCTCTTCAAGTTTAGAAGTACCCATAACAAACCCAGTACACCCCAGTCTATATCGCTATGGTCTCGGCCAGGCACACACTCAACAGTTTAGTTTAGTCTTTTTTTGAGGGTTTTAAAATATGTAGCATATGGTCATTAAGGTGGTCATAGTGGAGTTAGGAGCTGATGGATGGATCCATTCCAGACAAAGGGTAGTGACCATTGACCCACCACCCACAAAGACCCATTCTCTACTGAACTGCAATGTTCTTAAGAATATGCTTACAGTTTTTAATGGGATTGTTGTTTGAGGGGAAAAGGGATGTACAGTGAAGCTTGCCAGGATCAAGCCCAACTCTGCAGAATTCTGCAGTAGAGTTACTGCAAGGAACAATGCAATTTCAGTGGGAGTTAATCCCTTTGTCATGCAGGGAAACTGTGACACTGTGCTTGATACTAGTGGCCTTTACTGTACTGTATGTATCTGCACCATTGGTTCGTTCATTCATTCATTCTTTCAGGTTTTATTTGATATAGTGCACTTCTCATTATGATTCAATGGGCTTTACATAAAATGTCTAAAACATTTAAAACAGTCACATGTGGTACACATATACAAAGAGACAAATCACTCCTATTGTTATCACTCTTATTCTCAGTTAAAACTATCACTTTAGTTTATTATCAGTAAAATATATCTAATTTGTAGGGAAAGCCTGCTTAAATAAGAAGGTTTTTAGCTCCCATTTAAATAAATCAAGTGTAGGGGTGTCTTGAATATAGCGAGGGAGAGCATTCCACAGGGTTGGGGCCACAAAAAAGAAGGCATGGGCACCTGATGTTTTTAAGCAAATCCTGGGAATCTGTAACAGTCCCACATCTGCTGATTGAAGAGAGTGGGAGGGGTGGTAGGTAAACAGGAGGTCTTGCAAGTAGCTGGGCCCCTGATCATGCAGGGCCTTATAGGTCAGTAAACCGACATTGAAGGGGATCCACCACCTAACTGGCAGCCAGTTCAGAGAGTGCAGCACAAGTGTAATACAACACAGTCTAGAGAGACTGGTCAACAACCTGGCTGCCGCATTCTGCACTAGCTGCAGGTGGCAAAGATCTGCCCCTGACAGCCCTAGGTACAGAGCATTGTAGTAATCAAGATGAGAGGTCACAAAAGTGCACACTAGTGCTGGCAGATTGCCAAGTGATACCAGGTGCTTGATCCTGGTGATGTTCCTCAGATGGTAAAATGAGGTCTTGACCATTGCCTACACTTGTAATGTAAGCATCAGACTGCAGCCCAGAACAACTCCAAGGTTCTTTACCCAGTCCGAGGCAAGCAACTAGGAGTAACTGAGCCTCAGCCCTGAGACCTGACCAGATTGAACAGTAGCCCCCTGGTGACCAGATTCCAGCACCAGAACTTCAGTCTTGTCTGGGTTCAACCTCAATCAGTTAGCCCTTATCCAGTCCTGGATCTCAGCAAGGCAACTATTAAATACCGAGACCGTCCACTGCTGCTCAGATACAAAAGACATGTATAGCTGAGTATAGTCTGCATAACAGTGAAAACTCAGCCCATACCATCTTATAATGTCCCCTAGTGTTAGCATATATACCAACAACATGAACAACATGGAGGACAAGATGGAGCCCTGTGGGACCCCATATGACAGGGCCAAGGGTGCAGAGGAAACAATCCCAGACACCACTCACTGCATCCTGCCAGTGAGGAAAGATTTAATCCAGTTTAGGACTGTACCAGCCAGTCCACAACAAACCTGCAGGTGCTCCATCAGCACCCCCATTTTCCACAGTGTTAAATGCTGCTGTGAGATCAAGGAGAATAAGGATGGACGGTCTTCCCTGATCCCTCACCACTAGGAGATCATTTAGCACCCGAACTAAGGCAGTCTCTGTACTATGCCTCTTTCTGAAACCTGACTGGAGAGGATTGTAGATGTTGTGGGTTGTTAAATAGGTCTCCAGTTGAATGGTCACCACCTTCTCAATAACTTTACCCACAAAGGGAAGGCTGGAGACAGGTCTGCAGTTTGCCAGACAGTCCAGGACCAGTGAATATTTTTATAGGAGTGGTCTTACAACTGCCTCCTTCAGGGGCCCAGAAAAGACCCCTGACACTAATCGACCACCCACTGATCGAAGTCAGACTAGACCGACTGAATGCCTGTGACCTCAGGCCTGTCACTGCAAGCCCCACTAGAGGGTGCTAACTGGACTTCTGATCTGATGGAGGCAATCTTCACAGCAAAAAACAGAGCAAACTCATCACACTTTGCTTGTGAAAAAGCTCCTCCAGACTGAAGACAGGCAGCATTACACAGCCTATTGACAGTGCGGAAGACCTGAGTTGGTCTATTAATTGCTGCAGCAACCTCCTTGGACAGGAACTCTGTCTTCTTACAGGAGATTGCTGATGGATAGTCTGTATAATGGACCATCAAGGTAAGCTTGTCCTCCTCCAAATCAGTTCTTCTCAACGCCTCTCCAATCTTCGGACCCTCATCTTCATTTCCCTGAAGGTCCCATCAAACCAGGGGGATCCCCAGTGTGAGGTGAGAAGTGGAACATGAACAGGTGTAATTGAGTTGAGGGCCACAGCAATAACCCTATTATAGGCCAAAACCAGATCCCCTGGCTCTTTGCATGCACTCATCAAACCTGATAGGTCAAGCACTGCCATCAGATCTTGTGGGGTCAGACCCCTTAAAGGAGATCACCATTCATTCTGCTGCTTTCATCATCCAACTGTAGCCCCCATGATAGCAATTGATATGTGTTGAAATTTTGCATTTCTTTGTAGGAATTTGCTTACCTTAATGTTTCAGCATAGTGTGTGTCTGGTGCCTCGTGAATAACCACGTCATGTTCCTTCTGCGTTATCTGGATTGTTCCTCGCGGTGGATGGCGTGCGTGTTCACAAGGTGCAGGAGATTACATTATGGGTATGCCACATGTTGTGCTGGGTAACTGTATTGTCTGTGGAGGTGCACTGTTGGTTGGTAACACGCCAACAGAAATAGTAAAGAAAAATAGAAGCCACAATAAAAAATGAAACCCCAAGTCAGTAACCCATGACTGGAACAGCCATTTCTTTTTCATTGTCTCCACAACAGGGCAGGCTAATCAAATTGAAGCAATGTTACAATTACAGTTCTGGTCATGTTTTTAGAAATTAAAGTCTGGCATTGCAAGGTAGTGCGTTGTGGTACTAGTGATACGAGCGTTGATGTGTTGGTGTTTATATTGACTACATCAAACTGAATGTCTGAATGAAAGAAGGCAGAGCCATTTACTTATTATGTCTCCCTTGTGGTTGGCAGCCATTATTTAAGATGTATTTCATATTTTGTGTTTATTGTGTCTCACAGCTCTCCCATCAAGGCTCCTACCACGTTTCATGGCCATCACTCGTTTGTATATCTTCCCCATGTACAACACTATGTAACATATAACTGAAGCCTGTGTTATTTTTCAAGGATGTCATGCATTTCCTTTTAGTTTGGAGTTCCTGCACAGTTTGCTTGGGTTTCCATGAGCATATGCATTGCAGTTATGTCTGCGCTGCATTTTACCTATTTAGATATGCTCAAACAGGGCACTGACAGCATCGGAGCTGCTGCCATTATCTGCTGACCGCTGTCTGTGTTGCTCAGCATACTTTTGGCAATACTGGTGATTACTGTCAGTATGTCATTGTTCCCACCTTTATCAGTGCCTCGTTCATTCATTTTCCCACTTCAAATGAATGAGTGTATCATCTGTGATTTAAGCAACCAATCAAAACTGCTTATTCATTGTCCTGAGGTGCTGTCGTGTCTGTGTGCTGTCATCTTCATTTAGTCATCTGTGTTTTATGTGTATATGTCCTTCCTTGTCATTGTCATATTGAGAAAATGCCTATATGCATGTTTGTCGATTGTGGGAACACCACAGTGAAAAAAAATCATGGTGTGAAGGTATCCTTTCACAGGCTACCAAACAATGCTAAGTTGCAGCATGAGTCACTGAAGGCATTGGGCAAGACAGATTATGAGATACTGATCTATTCTGCCACTGGTAATGAGGTGGTTTTCTGCACATTTCAAGCCTGAAGACTTAAGTGTTTCATTATCCAGTATGACCAACAATAAGTACTGTATATTTGCTGTTCAGTTATTTTCTTTACTATATTCCATGTAATTTTGCTGAGCCTCCACCAAACCCCCATTTTGACACCACACGCATTTTTCAAAGATGCACCGTGCTGAAAGTTTTTTGGGTGCTCATTGTCCAGCAACAGTTATGGTGTCCCTACACCTGAGTTCATGACTGTGTGTACGGCACTGCTTTTTCGTAAGACATGACACACATCACTGATATTACTATACTTCATGTAAGGGACCACATTTGCCATGAACAACAAAATTTGTCTGACATATTCATCTGTAAAAATTAAGTTTTGCAGTCACCAGCCAGCCAGGGCTAGTGACTGGTAAAATCCACTGTTCCCATAGGCATTTCCAGTAGCCCATTTTCTGCACAGTGACATGTTTATTTATTCAATAGAAGCCCACAGGTCTACTTAAATGATAGTCTTACTAGATTTATGCAAATATCTACCTGCATTTCTGTAGTGTCCTGCTGCCAATGTCTAACACTGTGTATGCAGTGTGTTTGTGTGTGTGTGAGCGTGCGTGTGTGTGTGTGTGTGTGTGTGTGTGTGGTCTGCATCTACTTTTGTGAGTGTGTGTGTATGTTGGAGGGACTGCATCTGTATGTCATGCAGAGGAAGTTATTGTGGACGCAACAAGGTGTGTGTGTGTGTGTCTGTGTGTCACAGTGAGGTAATGTGTGTTAACGCGGCAAGGAGTTCGAGTGTGGTGGTTGGCATATTGCTGTCGGGTGCTGTGTGTGTGACTGTGTGTGTTTCTGTGTCTTGTAGTTATTTTGTGAGTGTGGACATAAACATATGTGCCTGTTTGGGGGTTGGTGTGCACAGTGTGGTGTCAGGTAGTGTGTGTGTGATGGGGTGTGTCTGTTGGTCACAGTGAGGTACTGTGTGTTGATGCTACAAGGCATGTGTTTTTCTTGTTGTGTGGGCTATGGTTCCGGTTGGTTGTCACATTAGTGTTTATATATGTGTTGTTCTGAGTGTTGGTGATTACCAGTGTTGTCGGTGTGATTCAGGGTGGTGGTGTGTGGCTGTGTGTGTGTGTGTGTGTGTGTGACTGTGTCCTTTATGGCCCACAGTGACCATAATTGTATGTATGCTTGCATGGATGAGTGGTGGTGTGAATGGACCTCTGTGAGCCTTATCTACCTTGATGTGGTACAGAGGCTTATCACAATGTTCGATTATACTGGAAACCAAAATCTGCCTCAGGCTGTCATAAAGACAGGGAAAAGGCTGGGCAGCCAAGGCATAAATTTGCATTCACAAAACAGACCCATCAGTGGGTTGTCAGAATCGTCAAGGAGGCAAAAACATATAAGTATGTGCCACAGCTACTCAGTGACGTCATTAAAATGCGTGAGGGAAATCTTACTGATATGCCCCTGCTACACCCACCAGACCTTCCAGCAGACAAAGCCGCCATATAAAGACCTGCAAAGGAGGAACTGTTACATAAGCATTACTCAAGATTCAAGTGTACTTGAACAAAAAAATGAACATCAAATTAACGTTCTCTGATTTCATACTGTCAACTTTGTAACATGCTATAAATGTGTTATGCTATTACAAGGCCTAGTCCAGAAACAATTTTGGGTCAGGAACAGTATTTGTAGTGGCCATGTTAATCTGAAAAGCATTGAGCTTGACGATAGACAGTGGTAAACATTGATAATCACATCACCTTGGTTTGCCCCGAATTCTTTAATCTCCTTTTCATGAGTATGTGTCCCTTTCTCCAGTAACACACATCACGTTATTGGTGTGCTGTACAGGACTCATGAACTACTAAGTATAATTATTCCACAGCACACTGCGATGGATGTTATATACATCAGAACCCAACGTCTACCTCTGCAGGGCCACTGAAAGTGCTCTATGTGATGGTTGAATGTGATATATCCCTCTATGACCCACTACTAGGTGTTTCAATGATGGTAGAACCTCATGTCTCAATCCCCCAGGGCACACATTGTTGGTATTCTTGACAGAAGTACCAAATGTCTCCCTCGCATGTTTACAGTGATCAGTTTCTGTGACTGTGCAACTTAACGTCTACCACCCTGTCCAGTCCAAGGTGTCTGTTTGATGTGAAAACACATCTTACTCACCCGTCCACTTCCAGGGGTCTCTGCCATGGCACTACCTGACATCTCCCTCCTGTAACCACTAAAATGTCTTCCTTCTTGGCTCAGTGCAATGATCTATGTGACAGCCACACTTGAGTTTTCTCTCCCCAGTACCAGTATGTCTTATCGTGTTGCTTTGTGATGGTACAAGATGGCCAGCTGCCCATCCAGTGTACCACTGCCTACTTCTAATTTGTTGACTTAAGTTCAGGACCTCAACCACCTCCCCATGTTTGCCACAGCCTTCCTGTAGTAGTCAATGGCACCTCTCAAACTCTCCAACTCTCATTGGCTGCATAATCACTGCATGCACTCCCTGTCTGAGTCACAATGCCTCTGCAAGGCATGCATCAATCCATGCTATGCCTACCCCCAGACTGGCCAACATGACTGAGCAATAACTTTTTGTACTAATATGGGGATTGAACAGCAACTATGTTTTTAATTGTTCATGTTTGCACCATACTTTATAATGGACATAGTTTTAAAGTTGAATGATGCAATTTGTATGTCTTTCATGTATTACATAAATGTTTGTTTTCTCCACAAGAAATATCCTGACGTAGTAATACCTCTTTGTAAACATAGCTTTGTAAATGAACATAATTATGTCAATGTGCCTTGTAGCCAGTTATGATTAATTACTGTAATTGTTCATTGCTCCAGTTATGAACCACTATGGATCCTTCGCCTACTCTGCCTTTTGTAGCTGATAATTCCTTCTTTATTTTTTTTGCTCCAAAATGTATCACATGTCATTTCTTGTCCTTGAATGCCAACTGACAAGTGTTGGACCATTCTGATAGTATTGTCACATCCATTCTCAACCCGTGCCACCCCTACAAGTTATCCAGTACTGCTCCCATCTTGGTGTCATCTGCAAAGAGACTGATGTTGCTGTTGGTGCCTGTTGAGAAGTGTGACTGGAAAATCCCAAAGTACACTGCTCAAAGTACAGAGTCCTGTGGCTCCCTTACCACCCAACATGAGCAACACATAGTTGTGGTCACTCCATGCCAGTGGCTCCAACAGTATCAGGTTACTTGTCTCCACCCTGAATCATTTGTGCATCTCCCTATTAGCTTTCTCTTTCTCCTGTCTTCCAGAGAGTACATGTTTAGTGCCCTCAACCTCTCCTCTTATGCTTTATCCTGCTGACCGACTCTCATCTTTGTAGCCCTCCTCTGGACTTTCTCCAGCAGGTTAATGACCTTTTTCGGGGGTGGGCACCAGTACTGAACTACATACTCTGGATGCAGCCTTACCAGTGACCAGTACAAGGGCAGTATAACCTCTTCTGTCCTACTACTGATCCTCCTAGATATACATCACAGTATCTTGTTTGCCTTTGCTGCTGCTTTCTTGCAGTGCATGAAGTGCTTCAGGTCACTAGTGATCATCACTCCCAGGTCCTTCTTCTCCTCTGATGCAGATACGCAGACTACACACAGGTAGTACTCTGTCCTCCCTATCCTTAGCTACTGTGGCCCTGTTCTGTCTATTACCTCCCACCCTCTTATCCTCACCCATTGAAGCCCTAACCCTTCATCAGCTCTAACAGTGCCCCCTGGGCTGTGAGTAATATCTTCCTCACCATCCTTGTCTACAAGGGCCTCCTGAGTAATCTCCTCCAGTGTAGCTATCAGTGAGAACCTGTTGATTGACACTTCCACCATGGTCTTGTATCTCACTGACATACTATTAAATGGTCTGCATTTTATGCCAATTCTAGGGCCATTACTGCCCCTGTTCCACATCATCCTGCACCGACATTCATCTGTACACAATGGCTCATGAGGTGGTAATATTGATCCAGTTACCACTCCCCCCCCACCAACCTTTCCTTGTTTGCCTGCAGTTTCATTCTGATTTTGTAGGTTTACTTCTTAAAATGTTGTTGCTGTTGTAACATGTTTTGAATTAAAAAGTAATAAGTACATAACTGTTCCTGTATCAGAAAAATTATTTATAGAAGTGGCTGTTAAAAATTGAAATTTGTTTCATTTTTATTAAATGTTAAAGGTATAGCATTTTTATATATATTTTTTTAATTGAAATCTAGGATTACAAATACCTTTACGCAGGAACTGCTCATTTACAAAGGTTCCACGTAGAAGGAATGGGGGGTATACATACATACAAAGGTCGACATAATAATACATAGTTATACAATAAAAAGAAGCAAGAGACTGAGGCTTAGGAAATTCCAGTAACTCAAAATGTGCCAAATGTTAGGTAGCATGACATGTCAAGGGCAATCTTAGAAATAAGCGCTGCAGGTGAGGGGGGTAGAATGCAGGCAGGAAGGCCATTGTCGAAGGGTAGAAGCTGAGGGTAAGAGCTCTACAGGGGAGAGAGGGGAGGGATAAATGTCAGGAAATGCTTGGGGGGAAGGAAAGGGAGAGGGGCAAGGGGGTGGGCAGGTGAGGCAGGTAGAAGGGGGGCAAGGCGGGGAGAGGTAGCTGTCAAGACTGAAGTGGAGGGCAGTGAGCAGTGGGCCCCTGATTAGGTGAGGCAGTCACAATGACTAGTAGAAATGAGATGAAGTCAGAGTTGTCTCTTAAAAGGGCCAAGAGCAGCAGCAGTAAGAGTTTCTTTGTTGAGAGTATTGTACCACTGTGGTGCTCTGTGGGCAAAGGCCTTCTTGCCCATGGTAGTCTGGCATCTAGGGACAAGGAAGGTTAGTTGTTGTGAACTTCTAGTTTGCTGGGTGCTGTGGTGGTCAATGAGGAGCTTTTCAATGCGTGGGGGCAAGACCCCGAGGAGGACTTTTTTGACTAAGAGGCAGGTTTGATACTGTATCCGGCTGATGAGAGGAAGCCATCCTGTCCGAGTGTACAGGTCATAACAGTGTGTGTAAGTCAGTCAGCCCCAGTTAGCAGCCTGCATGCTTTGTTGAGTGCAACTGTAATTCTGCAGGAGGGCAGAGGCAGAGGCAGAGCTATAGATTGCTAGCCCATAATCGATGATGGAGGTGACAGAGCTGTTGATAACCAACTGGAGAGTGTCAGCAGTCATGCAGTGTTTGTGACTGTAGAGCAGGCCTATATGGATGTTGGTGGCTTAGTCAGTTTAGTCAGTGGTTGACTCTGCTGCTTTTCACAAGACTAATCTTTTAAAACATCAGCAAGGTATTTTTTTACGCAATGTCTAAATTATACATGCATGCTATTCCAAAGAAACTGTCAGCTCCCAAAAAAGAAAGTAGGGCATGAAACATCATGCTCATAACAGCTAACAATGTGTTACAACAACTAAGCTTTGAAAACATTGTTTCTGGTCACAGTGCATAGTAAAGAACTGTAAAGAACAACAACTTTTGATTTTCCTCTCAAGTTATTGTGAGTTGAACTCCTCCAGTAACGAACTGGCTAGCAGTTCATCGTCATCATCATCCTGTTCATCTGCCTCACAAAAACCTTTGTAGATCCCACTAGACTCTGGCCACTTTGATCTAATGGCTGTAACTGTGCATGCAGGGATTACACGGTGGATTTTTCTGCCAAGGATATCATGTACCCAGTGGGTATACTGAATGTATACAGCTAACCTCATCAACCTAAACATAGGAACAAAAACAGACAGTAACACAGTAAGAAATAAAGCAAAAGTGTTACAGTTATCATAATAACAGTATCTTATAAGTACAGTCACAGTACACAGATGGATGTTAACCATATTCTTGGATGTATGGAAACGTGTACAGTCTACATGGACCTAATTACAAGTCATAATCACAAGTGACAAGTGCATACAAGCCAACCACAGAAAGTGAAGTGGACAATGTGTATGATATAACCAACAACATGCCATTTCTATACTGTGCATTAATGCACACCTAAGGTGCGTTTGTGACTCACAAGTAGATGACCAAGTACCTTCAACCACCTTGGAAGTGCATTAATGGATGGTATACACATGGCACCACAGTCTGCTATTGCAGTATTACACAATTGGGTTATGCAATCATGCAATCATGCATTGGCTAACTGCCACCTGTTACCTGTGGTAAGTCATACGATATATCATTGTGACAGTGTGCCAATCACCAATGAGCCACATGATAAACTCCACAGAGATCACTGTGAGCACAGAAAGCCATGAATGGTAAAGACGGTAACAGATGGCAAGATGTAGTTTGGATAACTCTACTACCCATGCCCTTAAACTGTCTGCCCAATCACTACTACCATTCCCACCCAAACAAACAAAACAAATGGAAAATAAACAAATTACACAGTACCGACTGACAGCATCATTCAATGAGGCTACCTCACAAATATAGAAAAAAAAAAAAGGAAGAATATGTTTCCAAAAACAATAGAAATCAGACAATAGCAATCAGGAATGGCACAATAATACCCATGTGCAGTACCACCACATCCCCATCAACCAAGGATAATTATTCATGGAGGTGCAATAAAAACTGTCAAAATAAGTCAACAAAAAGGAAAAATACCTTTCTATATACTATTTCTCCATCTGTGGATCATTGCTTATAACACAACAACTCTATCAACAATGCCTTATTTTCAACAAGAAGTTAGCATTTTAAAAAGACAGTGCTGTAGACTGAGAAACAACTTGTGTAGGTTCATTCATCATGCTAGCCAAGATATGTTCTGTTTGTTCCATAAGGCTAACCAGTGGGAGAAGTGATTTAAAGTTGCATGACAGAAACGCGGCTTCCAGAACTGGACACCATATTCCAAATGAGGCCTCACCAGTGATCTACACAGTGGCATCACCACCTCCTTCCTTCTGCTGGTAATACCTCTCCCTATGCACCACAACATTCAACTGGCTGTCCTCACAGCTTTGGTACATTGTTAAGCCACCTTTAGGTCATCCAATATGATTACCCCAAAATTCCTTTCCATTTTGATGACCATCAGCCCCCGTAATCATAATTTTTCCATCCATGTTATTGCTAGATATACTGTAGCTAGCTTGGAAAGGTGAACATGGTCAGGACCACTTAGCAATTGAGATGCATATGCAGCAAATAAGTTCAGATGTGCTGACTTACCCTATTACTGTTAAGTGTCACAATTCGCATTTTCTTCTTGAAATGGTTACTTTTGCATTTATGTTTATTTTAAAATATTTCATATTCTGACCATGTGGTTATGTCATGGACCACAACTGATCTCCAGCCTTAACCCCCGTGCTCCAACTTGCATAGAAGATAGCACTTGTAGACAAATCTAATCATTTTGATGCTGCGTTCTGGTGTGTGTGTGTGTTTGTGTGTGCTTTTGATTCAATTGCTTGTGTCTTGCACGGAAAAAAGTGCTTGTAGACAATCTAATCATTTCGCAGCTGTGTTCTGTTGTGTGTGTGTGTGTGTGTGTGTGTGTGTGTGTGTGTGTGTGTGTGTGTGTGTGTGTGTGTGTGTGTGTGTGTGTGTGTGTGTGTATATGTTTAACAGTGTCAGTGGCTCAGTAGGTAGCACAATCGCCTCTGAGGCCGGGAGATCAGAGGTCTGTGGGTTCAGTTCCCACAACTGGCACTTGGGTTAATATCCCAGTACTGACACTGTAGTGCAGCATGAGAGGGGTGCTGCACTTCTGAGGTGCCATCTTTCGGATGAGACGTTAAACCGAGGTCCCATCTGCCTGGATTGGTGGTAGTTCAGGTGGATGTTAAAGATCCCATGGCACTTATCGAAAAGAGTAGTGGAATTTCCCCAGGTGTCCTGGCCAAATTTCCCTCATTCACTAAAAATACCACCAACAACTTAATCTGGTTCAAGATCAGCTGGCATTCATCTGTATCCCCTTCCCCCGGGTCGTGCCTGAAAATAGGCAGGATTTGTCTAGTGCACTTACCCAGTCAACAAAAACTAACTAAATAAATGTGGGTTCCTCTGAAGCTGTTCTTGCAACCTAGGAAAGGTACTTCCCCAGACACAGCAACAGTACATTGCATAGCAGATATAAAATTTCAATAAACAGGTCATGCAACAGATGTGCTGAGCAGTTACTGAAGCAAGAAATGTACAGCTGTTATTTTTTACATCCTGTTCAAAATGTGTTTTTGCACCTGTGGTGCCAAATGGCACAGTCACTGTGCAAAATCTCCTTTAGCCTAACGAAGTAATGGTGTCACTGTTCAGGTGGTGGGGTCACAAAAAGCCCATGTTGAAAACTTCGAGTGAAAATACCAAGAAACGCCCAGGGCATTAGGGTTTCTGACCATAACACCCTGCACTGTAGGGACTGACAGGCATCAGGGGTGTGACTTGGGATTGTCAACAGTAATGCTCATGCCATTCCACCCTATCTCCACCCAGCAGCCAATGAAAGGTATCAAGGTGTGCCTTTGACTTTTCAGCCCCAATGTTCACTCCATACTCTTATACTGTAACCATTTCAGGATATTTTCTTATGGAATGGGATGAGTGTAAAGTTTGAAAACCCCAAGGCACACCTCGACTCTTGTCTGTGTCTGCAGAGTAGGGTGAGGTGAAATGGCGTGAGTGTTATGGGCAATGTCCCAAAGGCACACCCCAATGTCTGTCCATGTCTGTGGGGTGGGGGTGGGGTTGGCATCACTTCAGTACTTCACTGCCATTCCTATTCTGCCTGTCTGTCTGTGTGTCTCTCTCTCTATCTATATGTCTATGTAATTATCTATCTTTCTATTAATTGCATGTATCACTATTTTTACCTATTTCTAAAACAAACCTGCATATCACATTTGCCTGTACTCTGAGCACATACTTATGAAACCGTGCATATTTGTACTCCACTTCTGTGTAGACCTCATACTTTCCTAATATTTCCATTATCACATGCATAACTACCTTGCCCTTATCAAAAGCAACCCCCTCTGAAAGTTAATATCACATTTTCTCTAACAGTCCATCATCATTTCACCTGACTTCCTGACATCAACACATTGCTTAAATATAACTTACATCACCTCATGGACAAAAATCCTGTTTCTCTTAAAAAAAAAAAAAAAACAACTAAATAATCCCAAGGCTGAACATATGCCAGCCATACTTTTTCATGTACTGCCACCTTCTGTACCATCATGGGGATTTACATATGTTTCCCTTGATGCTTTGCATTATTGAGATATGTTCAATTGTGTTTTCTTTAAAATTTTGCTGTTTGGCCAATATCATCCGGGAAAGCACATACATCAGTGGTATTTGCTCTGGGGTTCTTTTGTAAGCTTCCTATTCCTTCCATTAAAATGTATACCTCCATATATTTTCCTAATGATGTGTATGCCTTCCTTACAACAGAAACTAAAACAAATCTTACTACTTTACAAATCATTGAGTTGTAGCTCCATACCTCCTTAACAATTCCACACAACTTCACTAACTTCATTATGCAGCCATGGTGGATCTGACCAGATTTTGTTGTTGTTGTTACTATCCTCCCTCCCCATTGTGTACTCTTCCACAGTGTTTTTGTTTCCCAGATGCATTACTTTGCACTTCTTTGCATTGAATCCAAGCTGCCATACTTTGGATTATCCCTTCAACCTTGACAAGTCCCTTCAAATCCTTTCCACGCCTCCTTGTATATCAACCCTGTTGCAGATCTTTGTGTCATCTGCAAAGGGGCATACTCTTCCTTCCACTCCCTCTGCAATGTCACTTATAAAGATATTAAAAAGGACCAGACCCAGTACTGAACACTGTGATACCCCACTAGTAACCCCCCTCTCTTCAGAATGGACTCTGTGTACTATTACCTTCTGTGTTCTGTTGTCCAGCCAATGTTTTACCCAGGCTACCACCCTGGGACCCACTGCCAGACTGGCTATTTTTTTATTATTATTTTGTCTGGGACTGTGTCAAATGCCTTGCTAAAGTCTAGGTAGGCCATGTCCACAGCCACTCCCTGGTCTACTACTTTGGTCACCCAGTCAAAGAAATGTATTAGATTCATCGGACATGATCTTAACGATGTGAATACATGCTGCCTTGGGTCCTGTGACCACTAGACTCTGGGTACTCAACACTTCTTTCCTTCAGAAGTGATTCCATCAGTATCCCTACCACTGAGGTTGAACTGACAGATCTGTAGTTTCCTGCCTCTGTCTTGCTCCCACTTTTGTGAAGGGTAATGACATCTGCCTTCCTCCAGTTCTCAGGTACCACACCATCCTCCCATGATTTGCTAAAAAGGTTAGTCAGTGGTGTCACTAGTTCCCCCCTTAATTATTTTAGAATTCTGGGGTGAATCCCGTCATACCCCATAGTTTTATCCACCTTCAGTTTTAGTAGTTCTTTCAGAACCCTTTCTCCTGTGAAAGGACTGAAATCGACCACCCAATACAGAATACTTCTATTGATTGCATTGGGTACCTCCCCCTCCTATTCTTTTGTGAATACTGAGCAGAAGTATTCTTCAGTATCATGGCTTTTTCACTGTCCTTCTATACCCACCCACCGTCCCCTTTATTCAACCTCATTATCACTCCATTTACCTTCCCCGCTGCCTTCTGCTTTAACTGGTACATTCTCTGTCCTGCTACTTCTGTGTTTCCTTTTACTTCCTAAATGCTATCTTTTTCTCCCTAACCTTCCATGCCACCTCTTTTGAGAACCACAGTGTTTTTTTCTTTCATTTTGATTTGTTTATTTGCTTCACACAAAGGCTTGTTGCCTCTGTGATAGCAGTTTTGACGTCTCCCCATTGCTGCTCCACCACTCCTTCTTTACTGTTTGCTACTGCTTTTCTGAGGCACTCTCCCATTTTGACTAAGTCAGCCCTTCTGAAGCCCAGTACCCTCACTTTTGTATGGCTTGACTCTGCAGCTGAGTTTATCGTGAACCACACTGTTTTGGTGGTCACTTGTTCCCAGATGGCTACCCACTTCTATATTTGAGATTCTCTCCATCCACATTTGAGAGTACCACATCTAAGATTGCTCTCTCCCTAGTGTGTTCCATCACTAACTGTCTGAGGCATGCCCCCTGTAGGGCACCGAGAATGGCCCTGCTCTTGGATGTGGCTGCAGAAATGGTGTGGCACTTTACATCTGGCATATTCAGGTCCCCCATCAATGCAAAGTCAGTTGTAACAATATGAATCTGTACATGATGCCTCCTCCTTCACATTCCTGCACTATTCATAATCAATTAACTACCTCCTCCTACATATATGTTGACTGCACTACAAAGCTATTAGCCCACTCTGTAGTGCTGTGCATTGGCTCATTCGTCAATTCCTGTGTCCTATTACCTTTTCATACACCACAATGTTCTCCCCCCCACCCCAATTGTCATAGCAAGCTGATTTCATTTCTGTAAGTGAAGTGGATATTACGTAGACTATGCAAATTCTAGATTTGAGACTGTGGTACCTCATGCAAGTACGTTTTGTGTGACCACACTGGCCATCTTGATAAAATGGGAAACCAGGAGAAATGCTGACAGCCATCATGGGGGGGGGGGCATGACTGGAATACATGTAGTAAAAGCACCTCCCAAAGAAGCAGTGGCATGCTACATTGCATAACACTAAAACATTAACTATTGCTTTTGGGACATCATGTCAGATATTTTAAAACCAAAATAATGGCACAAATGGATTGCACCTGTGGGTACCTTGTCACAGTGGATTGTCAACACATTACTAGTCCCAGTGTGTGCGTTTGGGTGGGTGGGTGTGTGGGGTAGTGTGAACTACAAAAATCTATTGTCCAACAGCATATCAGGTGTGCTGAAAAGTTGGCACATGACAGAACAAACCGGCAGTAATGAAAGAAACTTTAACTATAAGAAAGAGAAGGTAAATGTCATCATACACACACAAAGCACTACATAGCAGAGGCAGTGAAGTGGCAGCCATCCGATCTGTTGTACACTGCTGTTACTTTTAGTCACATCATGTTCAGTGGTGGTGTGTGCGGACGTTTCCTTTGTTTTTCATCTTGTTACTGCTTCAAGGTTCCCCTGAGATATGCCAACTTTGCATCAGGTATGCTATTGTAGTAGCACCCCCACCCACAAACAAACCGACAGTGCTACAAGTACTGTGGAGACCTTCCAGTGCAACAAGGGTCTCACAGTTCAATCCTTTTGTAACGTCATATTCAATTTGAAAAGTATGACATGGCTGCCAAAAAAAGCAATAGGTCACTATTGCAGTTCATGAAATACAGCACCCAGAGCTCAAATCATTTTGACACCATTTAAATTTCAAGTCTAGTGCTCAGTACCCTGACATACCCCAACATGCTGTTGCTTGGCGGGCTGATATTAGCATCTAGCCCTATGTACCACATTTCAGGAACATGCAATCCCACAACATGCTGGTGCTAGTGCTGCCTGCTGTTTGCCTGTGAACCGCTTGACCACATTTCAGCAGCTTTGTACCGTGTATAAATATTGTGGTACTGTTATAAGTACTGTTTGTAATTTAATATCTCCTTTTTGTATGACGACCTTGTGAGTGGGAAAACAAAAAATGTGGTCTGTGTGAGGTTCTTCTACAGCATGTAGTCCACAACTTTCACCTTGGTACATTGGGATATGTAACAATGGGTGTGGGGGACATAGTGGAATACATATACTAAAAGCACCGACCACAGAAGCGGTGGCATGTTACATTGCATGATACAGAAAAATGAACTATTGTTTGTGGGAACCCATGTCAGAAATTTTAAAACCAATAGCAGGGAACAAATGGATTGGAACTGTGGGCACCTTGTTCCAGTGGAGGGTCAACACACTACTGGTCCCAGTGTGTGCGTGTGGGTGGGGGGTGGTGTCTAGTACAGAAATATTTTCTCCAACAGCATACATGGTGTGCTGAAAACTTGACACATGAAAAGGCAAACTGGAAATAATAAAGCAAACTTTAAAGCAGCAGTACTACAAAAAAAAAATTTCGCTTTTTTGACAGTTTATTCCCTGTGCTCAGCTGATCATATACCTGGTACTCTTTCCCACTGGCATTGTACCATCACCAAGTCATTTGCTTAGTTATCTTCTGCTTTTTTTTTACATTTCTGCCACCAAGCATGTTGCACGGGAACCACCTCTGCTGCCAACTGGACATCTGTACGACTTGCATGGACATCAGGAATGGTCAGCAGAGGGTCCCACTGCTGTAGTCAAAAGACGTGATGTGACCTGAAGGAAAAGGGCAGCTGAAGATTAGACGGATGCCATATTTATTGTAGCACCACCACAATTCAAATAAATTGCAAATATCTAAAAAAACTAAAGATGACTGAAACAGAATATTTACAGGTATGGAAATTGGAACTTTGGCTGCATGCTTACAGCCAAAAAGCAGAATTTTGACAGATCACTTCCTGATGTGGTAGTACTGCTGCTTTAACTTTCAAAAAAAAGGTAAATATCATCACACACACACTTACATGCAAGCATAGTCAATAAAGTTCCAGACAGCATATGTATTATTCACTACAATTCCTTTTTAGCCTACTTCAGTTCTGCCGGTGTGTGTGAGGATATTTTATTTTGGTTCAGTAATGCAAAGTTATTGTAAAATGGGACAACTTTGCAGCACATCTGGTATGATGTTGGCGTAGCCCCCACACCAACCAAGAAACACACACACTGAAACCGCAAATGTGGAGACAATCCCATGCAAACAGGGACACAGAGTTCAACAGTTCTGTAACATCAGGTTGCATACCGACATTACTGCTCAAATACATTAGCTTATTTCTGTATTTCGGCAATATAGACACCCAGACTTATAATTGTTTTCTGCCTCCGACAGCCCTATAACTTGACAGAGACAAATATGCTTATGAGGGCTACTATTAGCCTCGAGAACGATGTGGCACACACAACATACTGATGCCAGTAATGACTGCTGTTAACCTTTCCCCCTGCTTGACCTGCCATCACCAACAACATAACCCCCCCCCCAAAGCCAGACAGACAGCCACCGTATATAATGGCAGAAGGGGCAAAAGAAAGGAAACAAACTGCAAGAAATACACCACACAACACAGCAGATTTAAATATGCATCCATCGTTTACTTTTGTGAAGAGAGAGTGAAAAAAAGACAGGGACACACTACAGATAACATAAAATTAGTCTTTGTTTTAAACCCACTCACAGACAGTAAAGCGGGAAACAGCAATGACAGGTCAGCAGCTATGCACGCTCACGGTGAAAGGGCGTGACAAACGCAGGTGTACGAATAACTATCCTCAGATGCACTAACTCGAAAGGCACTGCCCCAAGGAGAAATGCTAACTTTCCTCACATAGATGGAATTTGAAATGCCAGTGGCTTCACACACGACCGCACAGCGTGGAGAACATTGCACTGTACACACTGGGATATAAGTAAACGAATTTGTTTCCCACTGCAAAACTTGTGGAAAAATCAGGTAACATCACACATGAAAATAACTTTAGATCGGTCTGTGGCTGTTTAGACTCTGTTTACTGCTATTCTCCTTTAAAGGGCAGTACTGGATCATCTCTGTAGGGGTAGGTCTATTGGGGGTGGCCTCGAACAAGAACCTCACATTATAGTGATCCAACCAAGTGACCAGCTCCACCATAAAGTCGACGACCTCCATTCCCAGCAGGAAGATGAGGTCCAGTGAGTAGCAGTGTATATGGGTTGCAGAGGTAACAGCCTTTGTCAGGCCAAACAAACACATTAGTTGGAGGAAGTCTTGATCAAATTGTGAGAGTTCGTTGTCAACCCAGGCACTGAAGTCACCCAGCATAATCATCTGGGTGACTGCAACACCAGTCCAATGAAGAAGTCTGTGACTTCCTGCAAGAATTCCTTCTCATCCTCCGGAGGACAGTAGATGAGCTGGATCTTGCAATCTACACCTGCAGACCCTTGAACAGCCACACACTCAAAGGACCTCATTGTTCCCAACAAGAAGTCTCTGAGGTTCAAATCTGATTTGAAACAGATTGTAACACCCCAACCCCTACAATCCTCTCTTGAGCGGTATATCATGGAATACCCAGCCTGAACAGCAGATTCCAGAACAGGACAGGCATTTTCATCCAGCCAGGTCTTGGTGATGCAAGCATGATCAGATGTTGCAGCAAGACTGACAATAATTGCTGTTTTGTTCTTACTAGATCTGGCATTGCACAACACCGCTTGAGAGGGATAGATAGGCAGATGAGGCTGGTCCAGTCTCCTGCCCACTAACTGTGGAGCCCTTTGGAGTGGCTACATGAGGTAGAGGGGATGAGGGAGAGGAGTGAGTAGGTGTAAGAGGGAAGGAATGGCTGTCTTTTCATATTTGTTGGGGGTTGACGGTTGTAAGGGAGTGAATGGGGAGTTGGGAGTAGGTACACAGTAACATGAGACACTCCAGGTCGACTCCCCCTTGCATACTCATTACTGTTCACTTTATTCCTCTTCAGCCATTCTCCCTCTACCCTCACATCACCAGATCCACTGTGCTTCATTCACATCCAAATAACTGATTTTCTTCCCTTCCCTCTAACCCCTCATCACTCCTCTTCTTAATCCCCTCTGCTTCATGTTTCCTCCACTCTAGGGATACTTGCCCCTTTGCCATTAGACATTCCCACTGTTCTGTTTGGCAAGCAGCCTTTTTCTATCATCTCCCATCACTTTTGAGCCACCAACCCTCTTCCATCCACTTTACTGCCATCCCTAGCTCCCTCAGGTATCAGCTGAGATGCCCCTCCACACACACTCTTATTTTCCCTCTAATTGACTGCTCCCCCTGCATTGCATGGTATAGTGGTGGTAGAAAGCTTTATTTTGTTGTTTCTACCTTGATTTGTCATTCTGCACTTACTCCTGTGATTAATTTGATTGAGTGCTGTTTATTGTCACTAAGAATTGTTTCTGTGCTATGTAATTTATATCCCCTATTCCCTTCCCCTGGGTCACAACTAGAAATAAGCCTTGATTCAACGTATTTTTCAAGGTCACCAATTTCCACATTATTGAATAAAAAAATAAATAAATAAAGTATTTAAGGACATTCCTTGGTATTTTACACCCATGTCACACTTATCATTGGTATGCGTAGTGCATGATGGTCATGTAAAGTTTTGTAAATCAGAAAAATAAACCATGGGTCCCCATGCATGTGTTTGAGTTACATGGCCTCAATAATGCCTTAAGCTGGGAAAGTTCTGAAAAGTGTTAGATCGTTAGTATTAGCAACAACATTCATTATTTTAGTTGTCATCCTCAGTGTTAAAGAAAAAAACAAAACAAAGACACAGCATTCGTTATTAAGTTTGATTTATTTTTTCCACCAGTGTTGCAATGCAGTGCTGATTTTCAATTCTGACTCACCACCTATGCTAATATTTAGGAGAATGTGGGTTATCTTTGTATTTTTTAGACAGAATACCATATACATCCTGTCATCCACACAAAACTTTTTGTTAGATGTAGGATATAGTTGTAAATACAGCAAATGAAAGAACTACAGGAGCTGCCAAATTGTTTCTGGATATATCTTTTCTCATAGTGGCAGGTCTAAAGTTGGTTGGCTCACAGCACACATAACTAAAAACACAGTAAAAAATAAAACACACAATAAAATACAACATAAGTCCATGCAAACAATTCAAAACTACATACAGAATGGCAAAAACATTAATAAGAACCTAAACTGCATATGACAAAGATGTGCCATAGAGTGTCTTGAAATATGTAAATGGCTACTGTTGTGGGAGCTCATTTACTCACTGCTATCCTACTGTATTTATTTATTCATGTATTTATTTATTAAACATTTCGGAGAATACCTCTGAGCCTAAGTGCCCTTTTACAAAGGCTCCATGTCAATAACCGAGATTACAAGGCAACATAACAAATACGATAAGCAAGTTCTAGTGGAATACAGGCAAACAAGTACAATATAGAAGAAGTGCAAATAAACAGGGGAAGATATTTAGATCCATAATGGAAGATACCATAAAATGGTATATTACCAGTCTTATAATGGTTTCTGTACTGTACTTGTACTACTGAAAAGCCTTAAACACTTTTTCAAGTCCGTCAGAAAAACTGGATTCTGAATTACCCAGGAAAGACCTTAAAAAAGCATTTTTGAGCTATTGAAATTCAGTGGTGTTGAATCTTTATTTCACAGCAAAAGTTTTTTTTTTTGAAATATAGTTTATTACTTTAATTTTTTGTTTTAAGCATACATTTATACTGTATGGGGCTTTTCACCATTACAGCATTTCTGCATTTGACTAAAACGCCAACAACACAATACTAACAAAGTTACTAACAAAAACAGACATGGAGTGCAACAATAAAATGAAAAACCTATTTGCACCTACTGTATATATCTTGCATTACCATTCTCTGTCTTCCAACCAGCTCAGCTTGAAACCCAGTATGTGGTTTTTATTTGAAGGATCCATGGGAAGGGAGAGCAGGGCTGGGGAGCACAGTAGGAAGAGTGGGCAGACATCACACTGTCCTCGGTGAGGTACAGGAGTGTTTCTTGTTTGGTGTTTCTAAATCTATGGAACAGTCTACCAATGCAGATATGAAAGCAACACCAGATTTAAGATAATGTTGGACAACTCTCTGCTTACTAAAGAAATCACCATATACCCTGGTTAGTAGAGTGGGTAGAGAATCCCTATAAACTAGCATGTGTTTGCACAGCATCCTTATGCATTCATATTACACCCCTATTTTTGAAGGAGAGTGGCAGACATGATATATCTAGAGTCCCTTCTGACCTTAGAGTATTATGTCATCATGGGATTTCAAATGCTTGGGAACGTCTTCTGGAATTTCACAGACTTCAAACCTTAACTTTTTTTATTTTTGCATTTTTACATTTTAAATAAACAAAATGTATAAAAGTACTCAAAACTCATGCAACATATATCACAGTTCTTCATTATACAACAAGAGTGTATGGGAGTGGGTTATTGTGCATCGAAATCAGCAGAAAGACGATCTTGTTGTACCATCATTGTGACGTCATTCTGCTGTTGTATCATCATTAGTAAGTTACAACAGTGGTACAACAGCATTGGTTGTCTTTGTGCATGCACAAGATGTGGTGCTCAGGAACTCCGAAAAATAGTTGTGGTGGGTGACTGAAGGCACCAAACGTTTTAAACAAACAGGAAGTCCCAATTTCATTTTTTTAATCTTGCACGGGATGCAACAAGACACAATGTTTCTTTCTTTAATGTGAAAAAAAGAGGCCATGGGGACTGGGATGAAGTAGTGTTTTTACAGACTTGGGGAGGGGCGGGGAATCACTGACATCGTGGAGGAAGAGGTGATGAGCAATTTATTTACTGTTGCCCATGCACTATTTAGGACAATGGATGGGCAACAGTAAACAACAACACTGCTATTCACTTCTTGAGGTTGAATGACAACCAAAAACCTATAGAGCTTCACTCTCGAGGTTTACATAGTTGTCATAACAACCTCTCAAAGTGAACAAGTGTGTTGTAGTTCACTGTTGCCATCCATTATCCTTTATTTTCTACTACGTCTCACTATACATTCAGAACATTAAATCATTTTATAAGAAAGCAAAAAAGATGGAGACAGAAATTCCTCTGAGTTAATTAGATTAAAAAAACTTGAGGTAGATGAATTCTATTCATTATTGACATATACTTATGTTTAATGCATTGAGAAGTTCATAAGATGACAGAACTACATAGAAACATAGAAACATAGAATTTGACGGCAGATAAGGACCGCTTGGCCCAAGAGGGTAGCATCTTTCAAAAAAAGAGGTGTGCAAGAACAAGTGGACTAATAAACAAAAGTGTTTAATATAAAAAAAAAAGATTATAGATGACTGGATCAAGAAATAAATGCTGTCCAGTTGATCTAAATCAAACTTTCTTTATTGGTGTGATACACAATTTAAGTAATTCCCCCCTTTGATATATATAAATGATATATATATATATATATATATATATATATATATAGATAGATATAATGAATCTTAGCAGCAGTTATGAGAAGAACTAAATATGTTAAACATGAACTTACAGTGTGATTACAGTATTATGTTTACAGTACTATTTATTTAATATTTATTTTGCTTTAAATGAATAAATAAATGTATATCATAGAAAGATAGAATTTGATGGCAGATAAGGACTGCTTGTCCCACCTAGTCTGCCCATTTTTCTCTACCTACATTATCACTGCAGACACTACTTGATCTATAGTTTTTTCTGTCACCCCTTCCTTTTCACTACGATTCCCTTGTGCCTTTCCCATGCATTCTTGAACCCCACTGTTTTTACCCCACCACCTCCTTTGGAAGGCTGTTCCAGGAATCCACCATTCTTTCTGTGAAGAAGTACTTCCCCAAATTTCTCATGAATTTACCCCCTACCATGTCCCCTTTTCTGAAAAATACTTCCCTCCTGTACCTTATTTATTCCTCTTGAGGTATTTAAAGATCTCTATCATATCCGTCTCTCCTTCCTCTCTTCCAGGGTGTAGATATTGGGGTACTTTAGTTTCTTCTCATAGGATTTGTGATGCAATCCCTTCACCATTTTAGTTGCCCTCCTGTGGACTACCTCCACTCTGTCTATGTCCTTTCAGAGATGTTGGGCTTGATTTTCAAACAGCCCTTAGAGCGATGCAAGTTGCATCAGTCCAGGGCTGTATAAAAGTCCAGGTGTGCCAGGGACTCTATACCTGATTTTATAAAAATCAGGGTCCTGGTTCCAAACTCCTCAGGTCTGCGGCAAGTTAACTGCTGTCCCAAAGAGGTGGTGAACCTGCGGAAACTGCCACGGGGATCTGGCCCCCTCACCTGGTGCAACACTAGAGGGGCTGGGATGGTGGGGGTGGTGAAGCTGCTGGACAGGAAGGGGCCAGGTGCAGAACGGCACAGGAGGTGGCATGGGGGAGTCAGGGGGATAGCTGGGCATTGGCAGGAGTGATGTGGCACCCAGCAGGGTGAGTTTTCATTGTAATGTATTAATCTAGCTGACCCCCCCAAATTGCTGTTGTCCCCCTTACAAATTGTTATATCTTCCATGGTGGTCTACTGGAACTCCCAATCCCCAATGTCCCCCATACATATTGATATATCTTCCCTCGTGGTCTAGCAGACCTTCCTGATCCCCAATGTCCCCCATAAATATTGATATATCTTCCCTGGTGGCCTAGTGGGCACTTGGTGGTTAGGGCACCAGTATTAGAGCACCTGCAATTAGGGCACCGGGTAGAGGATGCCGACAAGGATGGCACCGCACCACAAAGCAGCAGGGAAGCAGGAGCACAACCTGACTGAGCAGCGCAAAGCACAGCCACAGTCAACACACCCACAAACCCACCCAAGGAATGCACATAGGGTAACAGGTGGTGCAGCAACAGCACAGAGCACCCCAGTGAACAGTGCGACAGGGATCGTGGCCCCGCATGGACCATGCGTATGACAACAGGACGCCATGGCAATGGCACGATGGCATGCCTGCCATCCACTGATTGCCATGTTCCTGCCACCATCTGCTCTGTTGCTGCATGCTGTGCCTGCCCGTACACCCTTTGGTGGTATTCGCCTGTTTCCTGACATGGTCCTGGCATTGTGGTGTATGTGCCTGTGGGTGCTGTCTGTTGTGGATGCCACTACTCTTGGCCTCCTGGTTGTCACCTGTCTGCTGCAGTGTCCCGGAGCTGCTCGGTTCCAATCTGCGTATTGATGTCAGTCACCATGGTTACGCCCGACACCATGCATGTGCCCTCACTGCCGGCACCCCTACTTCCTGGTGCTGTGCCTTTTTACGCATTGTCAACAGATTGCCCATGGGTTGCCGTGTTCTCCTGGTGCTCTGCTTGTAGGGGCGCACTTGCTGTGTTTCACATCTCACCAGCACTGTGTTTGCGGTGCTCTAATACCGGCGCCCTGACCACCAGAAATCAGCTTAGCAGACCCCCAATTCCTGATCCCCCCCAAAACCATTTATATAACATTCCCTAGTGGTCTAGTGGACCCCCCAGCCCCTCCGCAGGCAATGCCCCATCACCCTGCTCAACTCCCATCCCTTCCATGAGCTGGTGACTGGCATAGTCCTCCGCTCTCCACCGAGGCAGCTGCCGACTGCGCTGTCATGGAGTGCATACTGAGTACAGTACGTGCTTATTGGCTGACAGCTCATGAGTGCATACTGTATATAGTACACATTACTTGATAGCTCAGTTTATTTATTTAGTTTTTGTTGACCGAGTAAGTGCACTAGACAAATTCTGCCTATTTTCAGGCATGATCCGGGGAAGGGGGATACAGATGAATGCCAACTGACCTTGAACCAGATTAAGCTGTTGGTGATATTTTTAGTGAATGAGGGAAATTTGGCCAGGACACTGGGGAAATTCCACTACTCTTTTCGATAAGTGCCATGGGATCTTTAACATCCACCTGAACTACCACCAATCCAGGCAGATGGGACCTCGGTTTAACATCTCATCCGAAAGACAGCACCTCAGAAGTGCAGCACCCCTCTCATGCTGCACTACAGTGTCAGTACTGGGATATTAACCCAAGTGCCAGATGTGGGAACTGAATCAACAGCCCTCTGATCTCCTGGCCTCAGAGGCGAGTGTGCTTCCTACTGAGCCACTGACACTGCAGTCAGTTGGTGACAAGTCATGGTGGAGGGGAGTGCCGGTTGCTGTCTCATTGAAGGGATGGGGTGAGAAAGTTGCTGGGGCACTGTCTGCTGGGGTGGGGGGTTGGCAGTTCACTAGACCACCAGTGAATGTCATATAACTGGTTTTGGGAGAAATTGGGGATTGAGGGGTCTGCTATGCCACCAGGGAAGAGATATCAATATTTATGGGGGATCCACTAGACCACCAGAGAAGATCAGTATACTGTACATATAAAATACAATACAATGCAAACACACCCCATTGGGTGCCAAATCAGCCCTGTTGATGCCTAGCTGTCCCCCCCACTCTCCCATGCCACCTCCCATGCTCCTTGGCAGCTCAGTGTCAGATCCCATCTGCTGGTGCACGTCACTTAGACAACCTACTGGCTTGTCTAAGTGGTGCCTCTTTCGGTGTCCATGGTGGGACTTACAAAATTCCAAAAAAGGGGATGTTGCGGTCCCACTGTGGTGCAAGCCCCTCTTGCTGCCTGGCTCACCGGGTCGTTTGTCATAACCTTAATGCAACAGGGCTTTGGCTCAAGTTTCATCAGGCTCTGATGCAGGCTGCAATAGAAAATCACTAATGATGCAAGTTATGACGCAGGTAACCTCTTGCATCAAAATCTATTGATACAAGTTCCTTGTGTCGTTCTAGCCCCTTTAAATAATCGGGCCCGCGTGGTTTCCAGAACTGGACACAGTACTCTAGATGGGATCTTAACAGCAATCTATACAGAGGCAACACCACCTCCCTCTTTCTGCTCCTAGTACCTCTCTGTGTGCACCCCAATATCCCAATAGCCCTCCCGACTGCCTTGTTGCACTGCCTGGCCACCTTTTGTTCATCAGATTTGATTACCCCAAGGTCTCTCTCCTGCCTGGTAGTCTTCAGTAATACTCCTCCCATTCTGTACTCTGTCCCTGGGTTTCTATGCCCTAAGTGCATTATTTTGTACGTTATTGTATTGAAATCCAACTGCTATACTCTTTAGAACTCCTCTAGTTTCTCAGGTTTCTGTTCACCCCCTCCCCCCCGGGGTGTCCAGCCTATTGCAGATTTTGGTGTCATCTGCAAATAGGCAGACCTTCTTTTCCAGCTCCTCTAAAATGTCACTTAAAGAGGACTGATCCCAGCACTGATCCCTGAGGCACTGCTCTGGTCACTATCCCATCCTTGGAGTGAACTCTGTTTACCACCACCTTCTGTAGCCTGTCCCCTGTCTCCTAACCAACTTCTTATCCAGTTTTTCACCTTTGGACCCACTCCTAAGCTACCAGACTTTCTTACTAGTCTCACATGTGGAACAACTTTGAAAGTCTTACTGAAATCTAGGTAGGCCATGTCCACCGCTCGACCCTGATCTAATTCCTTTGTCACCCAGTCAAAGAACTCTATCAGATTCATTTGACATGACCTCCCCTTGTTAACCCATGCTGCCTCAGGTCTTGTAACCCACTGGATTCAAGATATTCCACAATCCTTTCCTTCAGTACTGATTCCATCAACTTTTCCACCACCAATATCAAGCTGACTGGCCTATAATTGCCAGCCTCCTACTTGCTACAAGTTGTGTGAAGTGGGCCTGCATGTGCCCTCCTCCAGTTCTCCAGAACCACACCTGTTTCCAGTGAACTGCTAAATAGGACTGTCAGGAGTGCAACCAGTACCTTCCTGAGCTCCCTCAATACCCTTGGATACACCCTGTCTGGCTCCATTGCTTTGTCCATGTTCAGATTAGAAACATAGAAATTGTCAGCAGATAAGGACCACCAGGCCCATCCAGTCTGCCTGAAGACCCTATACATTGTATGTGGTCACTGATCCTATGTGATCAATGGCTTTTCATCACTCCCTCCCCTCTCAAGGTTCTCTTGTGCCTGTTCCAGGCATGCTTAAACCACTCCACTGTGCTTGCCCTCACTACCTCCTGTGGCAGACTGTTCCAAGTGTCAACTATCCTTTCTGTGTAGAAAAACATCCTCACATTACCTCTTAATCTAGCCCCCTCCAATTTCATATTGTGCTCCCAGGTTCTAGTACTTTGTCTACATTGGAAAATTCCCCCTACCTGCATTTTGTTTACGCCCTTGAGGTACTTGAAAGTTTCAATCATGTCCCCTGTTCTCTCCTCTCATCTCCTCCAATGAGTACATCTTTTTTATACAATGTCATCACCACCTTCTACCTCCTGCTAGTGATACCCCTACCTATGCACCCCAGCATGCCACTGGCCCTTTGCACACTGCTTTGATACCTTAAGGGCATCAGAGATGATAACTCCTAGGTCCCTTTCCTCCTTGGTGACAGTCAGCTCCTCCCAACCCCCCAACCTGTAGCTCACCCCAGGGTTCCCTCTAGCCAGGTGCATTATTTTGCACTTTTTTGCATTGAACCTAAGTTGCCACATCTCTGACCATCTTTCAAGCTTCTCTAGGTCCCTCTTCATTTTCTGCACCCCTTCTGGAGTTACCACCATGTTGTATATCTTGGTGTCATCTGCAAACAAGCAAACCTTTCCTTCTAGCCCCTCTGCAATGTCACTAATGAAGACATTGAACAGGACTGGTCCCAGTACTGATTATTGTGGTACCCCACTGATCACCCCCATCTCCCCAGATTGTACCCCATTTAGCACCACCATCTATCTCCTGTCTGTTAACCAGTTCCTAACCCAGTTCACCACCTTGTCTCTCATGCCCAGACTACCCATCTTGTTAACCAGCCTATTATGTGGGACGGTGTCAAAGGCTTTGCTGAAATCTAGGTAGGCAACATCTACTGCCCCTCCCTGATTTACTTCCCTAGTCACCCAATCAAACAAAATCTATCATATTAGTTTAACATAACCTTCCTGTTGTGAATCCATGTTGCCTCAGATCATGGGCATCCCTGGATTCCAGGTGTGCCACTATTCTTTCTTTCAGAAGTGTCTCCATGATCTTTCCCACCACTGAGGTGAGGCTGACTGGCCTGTAGTTCCCTGCCTCCTCCCTACTGCCAAGTTTGTGCAGTGGGACAACATGTGCCCTCCTCCAGTCCACCGGAACCACACCCGTGTTGAGTGACTCTGTGAACAGGGCTGCCAGAGGGCTGCCAGTTCCCTTCCCAGCTCCCTTAATATCCTCAGGTGGATGCCACCTGGCCCCATGGCCTTATCCACCTTCAGCTTTGTGAGTTCTTCCAGAACTCTCTCCACTGTGAATGGACTGGTGTCCACTCCCCTCCATTGCCTCTGCTACCCATCTGTGATCCTTAACCCTCTCCCTCCCTAGTGAATACTGTCAGAAGTATATGTTCAATATTTCTGCCTTGTCCAGATCTCCCTCCTTACACTCTCATTAACATAGATTAGCAAGTGCCTTCAGGACTCCCTCCTCCAAAAAAGGACTAGTATCTACCTCCCATCATCCAAAGCTTCCTCTTCTGTTACTTTTGTGGCCCTTCCCTTTCTCTTTCCTCTGTGAAAACTGAACAAATGTATTTGTTCAGGATGTCTGCATTTTCCTAGTCCCCCTCTGCACAGTCCCCCCTTCCCTTTTTAACCTTACAATCCCACCCCTTGTCTTCCTCTTTTTACTTACATACCTAAAATCTGTCTTGTCCCCTTTCATTACCTCCTGGGCTATTCTCTCTTCAGTTTGTACCGTTGTGCTTTTTACTGCTGAATTTCACTGCTTCCTTCTGTTTCCCCTGATACAGCTCCATTTCTCTCTCTCCATCTCCTTATACCTTCTGAATGCTATCCTTTAGCCTTTCCTCTTTCCCTTTAGGCTTTACCTTTTAGCCTTTCCTCTTTCCCTTTAGGCTTTACCTTTTCAGCAACCTCTTTCAAGAACCATAGCAGTCTCTTTCTTGTCTTGCATTTGCTCACTTGTTTAAAACAGAGGTTTATTACCTTTACTATACCCTCTTTTAGTTTCACCCACTGTTTCTCCCCCTCCCACCCAAGCCACCCCCCACCAGGTCATCCCTGAGGCATTCACCCATGTTTATAAAATGTGCCCTCCTGAAGTCCAGGAACCTCTCTCTTGTATGATTCAATTTCATAGCCATCCTTATATTGAATCACACTGTATGGTGATCACTACTCTCCAGGAGGCCTCCCACCTTGATGTGTGCAACACTGTCCCTATTAATGAGTACCAGGTCCAGTATTATCCCATAACAAGTGAGTTTACAGACTAGTTGCCTGAGGAACACGCCCTGTAGAGAGTCCAGGATGTCCATGCTTCTAACTGAAGGTGCTGTTGGGAGACTTTTCTATTACTTACAGAAAATTAGACAATGTATTTAAATAGATATTCACATAGTTCTAGTTATGCAAACATATTTCTACACTGAAGAATAATGAAACAAAAACTAATTTTCAAAGATAGAGCTTCTTCTGCTTTACAATTTTTCTTGGTTTCTCTATTCAGAATTCCAATTGAATTTTCATACTGTAATTTATAAATCATTCAAAAAAAATGGGGTCAGATACAGCTGCACATAGTTTCTCAGTACGGGTAGCATTCAATTCCAAGGCCCAATACATCCATTTTCTGCGCAAGCAGAATCTGCAGCCACAGCAGCTTTTTCCATCCTGTGTTGTCTTATAAAGGACTTCAGCTATTCTTCTTCAAAATGTTTTCTTTTTATGTTGTCTTTAAGTACAGTGTTTGTCTTACAGGGATATATGACCATCAATTTTTGATCCAAATCCTGGATTTCCTCCCTGTGGGATAGAAAATGCAGTGTTCTCTGTTGCGTTGCTGCTGCCACATCAGGGTAGATATACAGTACACTTTAGATTCTTTGAATGAATATATACCTTTAAAAGTAGCAGATTTTATTATTAATTCATGATCCAGAAGAGAAGTAAACTGAACAAATACAATGGGTATTTTATGTATAAGTTGTGCTTGTAAAAATGTTTGACAGAAAGGAACTCTGAATGTCCTAACAATATTGGGTGTTTGCATATACTGTATGTGTAACCTAGCTAATCAGTCATGAATAGTTTTACTAGGCCCTAAAGCTGACATTTCCAACAAGAGCATTCTGACAAATCTACAATTAAACATTCTTTGATTGTTCTCCGTAACTTCCAACTTTCTTGCTGCTGTAACAGACTCTTTTAAAGGTGCAGTGCTTAATGCATGTGCTGACTCCAAATTAATTTTTCAGATCAGTATTATCCTTCTTTAACTCCTTTACTGCATCTACATTTTTTGCCTGTCTCACTACATTTTCAGTTACTCCTTCAAGCTTAAAAACTTTTTATCCAACCTGTCATCCATTTTCTGCAGCATAGTGATTAATATTTGAAAGAACTTAATGACTTTATCATAGTTTTCAATCTCTGTGTCAACAACAGTACATCTGTAGAAGCCATGTGACAACACTGTGCAGTTTAAATAGTATGTAGTTTACATTCCAACACAGGAACATTAACCCCTCCTCACACACACAGTCTTACATGCAAGTAAGGTGACTCACATCCAGTCACTTGTTGAATTTTATTCCACAAGCTGCATGAAAAGGGTTTGATTTTACAATGTTGTGTCACAGCTCTGACACAGTTAGTGTACATACAGTATACTGTATGTTTGTATTTAATTTTATAATGGTTGTGTACATTTACAAGTTTCCTCACTTTGTGTTTTTTCACACAACAGTGATGCACATGTGACAGAACATTAGGCCACCTTTAACTTCATCTAACAATTTTGCTATAGGAAGCGCAAATGTACTAAAATACATTGTAAGAGTGACTGGAAATCCAGCCCCAAATGAGTATTTTTCAAAATCAGTTCTGCAAGTTGCAGAAAATAAGCAAACAGTAGAGAGATAGTGAGAGAGAGAGACAGAGAGGGAGGGAGGGAGGAGGAGAGAGAGACAGCCATATAGTGGGGTTGGCAGTATAGTCTAGAGGTTAGAGTAATGAGCTGTGAATGAGCTTGGTACATCCAGTAAACAGTCCTGGGTTTGAGTCCCACAACCTCCACTTGCATACTGTGTGACTCTAATCAAGTCACTTCCCACTCATTTCAGGGTTGACCCTAAAACAGGCACCTGTGCCTAGTGGGCCTTACTGGGTTACCAACGAATATAAATATATATATATATATATATATATATATATATTTATACAACACATGTTTTGGGATAAATGACAGGCTAAAAGTAATACCTCAGCCAGGTCATGGAGATATCAGTGATATCTTCACATGTGAAGATATCACTGATATCTCCACACTCCTATACGTCATACTGAAACTACTGTGCTATGTGGCACTTTCACTTTCTTGTAACTCATCGCTGTCTACCTACATTTACAATAACACATGCTCTGCATGAAAAGAAACAAAACAGCCATTTCAATCTTAACTCTCCACATTTTCATGAAACAAAATCTATCTCCTTAATCCTGCCATTATGCCAGAAAAAAATAATATTTTAAAAGCTTATCTGGTTGATCCTGCCACACTGAGCACTTTCACAGTCCCTTTAAACGTAACATAGCCGAGCGCTATTCACAGTGATGCCTGTTATATTTATAGTCATTTTCTGCGAGGTTATCCTGAGTTCAAAATGACAGAAAGCGGCTATTACTTCATACACAGCTTAGTGTAATTTGTTGAAAAAATGCTGACTGCACACAGACTGCAGCAACTGATTGACAGCTTTTGAACAGTAAAAGAAAGTGCGAGCCTCTGTTGCTGGAAGCAGAGCTCCAGCTCCCTCTACTGTTCTAAAGCCTGACAATTCCAGTTACTGCGGTCTGCAGTCGTGCGGTCGCTTTCTTTCGGCAGGTACTAGCTTGTGTAAACTTTACAGTCTGATTTTGAACTCAGGATTCAACTGTCAACAGGCATCACAATGGTCACGCTCGCTCCTACATTTACAGGGGATGGTGAGGGGTGCTCAAATTGGCAGATCAATCAGATAAGCATTTAAAATATTATTTTTTACAAAATAATAGCAGGATCAACCAGATATTTCATAATTTTAAAATGACAGGATCAACCAGATATTTCAAAATAGTATATAATCTGTTGTATAAAATCTGTTATGTTTGGGGGCCTGGAGAACTCTGTTGGGGAGGGGCATGGCATAAAAAACAGATAACTCTTTTAAAAAAATAACCATAAAAACTAGGATACACCACATATTTTTTTCAACAACAAATTACATCTGTTCTTTTCACAGCTTTTCTGTAAGGGGGGTTGTATTGCAAGGGCCATCACCTTTATGTGGCCCATTGCACTGAGAGGAGCATGTCGTCGGTTGTGTTGGGGGACAAAACATGTGTTGTACAAACAGAATATGACATGGCCCGACTGAAGATATCATATTTATCTTCACTCGAGGCCAGTGACATCAAGATATCTCACTCGTGGCTTCGCCACTCGTGAGATAGGTATGGCTTTTATCAAAGGTATTGATAGACTAACAATTTCATTCCTTAAATAGTGCTCAGCATGGCATCACTGCTTACATCACAATTACAGATGACAAAATCCACAAGTTTCACTCCGTGAAATATTTTGCGAAATTCACGCATTTGGCAAAATATTTCATGGATGCAAAAAGTGAAAATCCGCCAGCAAAATGCAGAATTTTGAGTATGAAATGTAGAATTTCACTCTCAAATGGTAGAATTTCACCACTCTCTGGCAAAACTCCACAGTTTGCTGGTGAAATTCTGCATTTTGCAGACAAAATTCTATATTTTGTGGGCGGAATTTTGTATTTCGCACCCACATAATATTTCACTAAATGTGCAAAATTCGCAAAATGTTTTGCAGGGCAAAATTCCCAATTTCACTAGAACTGCACCAGCGAAATTAAATTTTGCTTCATCTCTAATCACATTACAATCAAATAATACCAGATTGTACAGTATGTGTTCTAAGACAACTCAGTCTGTGTCCAGCCATGGAGGTGAGTGGAGGGCTATGCCAGTCACCAGCTCTCAGTGTTGGGTCGGGGGAGTGGAGTGGTAGGGCACTACCTGTCGGTTGGGGGGTCCACTAGACCACCTGGGATGGGGTTTGTCAGATATAAGCAGGTCAGGCTTAGGAAGGGGGAACCAGTGGACTACCAGGGTTACTTTTTTTAACATGGCTGGGGATTAGGGGTGGGGAGAGAACTGCTGGATGACCAGGAATGTTCTGTTATTCCAATGTGGGCATCAGGGCTCAGGTGGGTGGCACTACAATACCAGGGATGCTGGTTTGTTTTACAAATGCTGGGATTACGGCTTGGGGAGGGAGGACAGCTAGATTACCAGGGATTTTTATTTTATTTTATAACAGAGGGGATCAGGCCTGGACCACCAATGATTTATTTTACATTACAGATGGAGATCAGGGCTGGAGAGGGAACCACTGGACCACCAATGATTTCTTTTACATTACAGTTTGTGATCAGGGCTGGGGAGGGACTGCTGGACCACCAGGGTAACCAGTCCTTGACAGTGCATAGAGGGTGTGTGGGGCACCCACCAACTCTATGTACTGTTAAGGGCTGGGTTTCAGAAATGTTAAACTCTGCCTGACTTGCAGATGTTTAGCACTTCTGAAAACTTTCCAGTATCATGCTGCACTGTGTATGCATGGGGGCTCCCTCATTTGAATATGCCCAGTGTCATACAGTACTGTGCCCAAGGGCGCTGTCAGGTGTGTGCCGTGCATAGGTGACCTTTGAATATGACCACATCCCTGATGGCCAGTGCTATTCCTGGTGATAACATTTTGAAAATGGTGGCCTTGGACTACTTTTACATCCAAAACTTAGACGTACAGCAAAGTAGTTCTGGTTTCTCAAAGAGATTATATAAACATGCCATAGGAATGGATGAATAAGCAACAAGCTGAAGGCATCTGTGATATCTGCTTTCATTAACGAGACACTGTGTCCAGTGAGAGTAATGAATCTGATAACATAGTCAATTTAGGCATGGGAAAGTGAATAATCTTCAGAAGGAATGAACAAATTGATGCTCAGATCTGTTGTGGAATGAGGAGCTGTAAGTTTAAAGATCAGACATTTCTTTCCTGAATATATTCAGGTGACTATACTGATAGGACTTACTCAGAAAGATAAAACAAAATAGGGGAGCTGCAAAGGAACTGATGATAAACCCTGTAGACAGTTATTTTTCTGGTAAGGTATCGATAACTTGAGGTGCAGTTGTAGCAGATCTAAGACTGAGACACTGAACCGATATATTAGGAACTGTGTGAACTCCTGCATGAAATCCATTGGATAGGCTTAAATCAAGGAACTGCACAAGAGACTGACAAATGAGTTGCTAAAAGCTCCTGAGAATGAGAAATATTTAGTGGTGTCGACGGATGGACTGATTGCCACTTGAATCCTTGACCAGGTGTAGAATTTTGTTTTTGGTGACAAACCATTATTGAGTGAGCTTTTCCACAGTGGCTATAAACATATAGAAGAGTGCAAGATGCTGCAAAAGAGGCTGCTTCAGGCCAGCCTACCAGCACAGCGGTAGCGCTACCATCTGCGGTGCTGATGACCTGTGTTCAAAAGCAGCATGGTGCATCAGAGGGTCGGTCGGGGGGAGGTTGGATGAGCATCCCAGGGAATGCTCTCCACCTCCAGGAGGGAGAGTTGTGTTTCCCTGCATATTAGTGACTGCCAGTGGAGGCTGGATGTCCAGCAGCCTGGACCACCTGGCTCAGTGGAGTCATCGACGGAAATCTGTGGGAGTGTGCCCATCCCACACTGATGTCATTGTACATCTGCACTCCTGAAGGAAACCAAGGAAAACACCTGGTCATGGAGCTCCATGAAGCCCCAGGACCACCTCCCAAAGGAAGCCCCAGGCATAAGCCTTGCCTGGGGCCTCTGGTGGATCTCAGTCTCTCCCTCAGACTCCTGGGGGAGCCCCACCATTGGGGGTAAGCTACGAGCCACCCAGCCATGTGGCCTGGAGGGGGATGCCAGGAGAGTGGTCCAGGCACTGATTAGGGGGTATACCCCTGCCCGTAGTCCAGGTGAATAAACACAGTTGAAAGAAAAAAAATGAGGCTGCTTCATTGATATTATTACAGACCACTCTCCTGGGGTTCACTCATGCTGGTGTGACAGACATGTTGCTGATGCTGATTATGGTGCAGGCAACATACCACCCATCATAACAGCACCAGGAATAAAATCTCCTGAGAGTTACAACACCAAGAACTCTCCCAGGAAACAATCAGTTTTGTGAGGGGCTTCACTCCTGTACCTACAAAACTAAATATAAGCTCCTCTGGGGTGGGCATGCCCTGGAAAAGCAGAGCTTGTGTGGGCATACAGGACGGCATCAGTGAGGGGCAATCTAAAATCAAGATTTCCCCTGTCACTGTCACCCTTGCTGTGGTGCCATAATTGAGGCACCAGATTTCAGTCGCACAGCTAACTATATAACTCTCCTGGCAGAAAATACTTTTTGATGTCCCCGCTTATCTGTAAGATTTCATGGTCCATAAAAGGTGCATTGTGAAGTGAATGGGTGAGTTGAAGTGACAGTAGCAGGTGGACAAGTGTAAGTAATGGTTAAAGGACACAAGTCAGCCAGATGAAAGAAGGAGCCACAGATTGCACTTGTTAAAGCTTGCTGCCCAGCAAAATGTATGCAAAACAATTTATTGTCAAGTGATGTCCAAGAAATGCATGAATTCAGCTTAAACAGGTAAACAGCCATCTTAGCCATAAAACATTTGTAGCAATAGTAGAAATGAGTACCACCATGTTGAAATGCAAGATAAACAACACGGCAAAGGAATTAGTCCAATTTTCACACCCAAATGGCAATGCTTCACATAAATTTCATGGTAGACAGAGAAGGCAGCGACAAATGTTTTTATAGTTAATTTCTTTAGTAGCCGTAGGTCTTTAGCCTTTAGTAGAATGGCTGAATCACCACAGGAAACAATTCTGTTTTGTATAGTTTCATGAAACAATATAATAAGGTCTACAAGACTGATTCATTTCCCTTCAATGTTGTCCTTTCAGACATGATCTGGAACCAGATGGACAGAACAAGCAGTAGACAGTAACTGAGTTACAGAAGTGGGAGTAGTATCTGAAGTGGATGTAGTTGATATGGGAGCATGAGAACTCGTTGATGGATCTGAAGGAGATATAGTTGGATGGAATGTGCCAATGGTGCTGTAACAACTGCTCAAGGTACTGAAGAAGCTTCTGTAGTACTGAGGAGGGCTGAAGCAGGTTGCATTTCTTGAGATCAAGATGGTCTGGACTCTAAGGTAGCTACTCCGGAATCTAGGTTCAAAACTGAAGAGTTGATTTGAAGTAGTAAGTCCAGCAGCTCTGAAAACTGAGAGAAAGTAGGAGTTTGAGCAGTAGTCTGAGAGTCAATAGAAGTGGTGGCAGGAACAGGATTAGACAAAAGAGCAGCTACGTAAAGGTTAAACAGTTCCTGCTTTTTTGGCAATAGCAGAGAAAGGGACTTTCAGATTGTGGAAGGTGGCCACAAGTTTGGGGATGGTCCATCCTTTAATATTTTGCCAGGATTTGAGTGCGACCTTCCTATGAATAACTTGAAGACAGTCAGAAATGTCTTCATCCAGTGGACCAGTTGTTCCATTTTTAGGTAAAGACAAGGCAGTTCTAAAATAAAAAAAATAAAAAAAATAGAAGAAATGAAATGCTCATGGTGAAAGACTGTTACAAGGAAGTAACTGCTAAGGGGGATGACCTCTGGTGTCCCAAGCAATGCTTGAATGTGGGACCCAGTTTCCAATACAGGCTTTGGATAGGCACACAGTTGCATTATTGTGCATCTTGAAGGCCATTGAACTACAGTAACATTGCAGTAGCCTCAAGACTGAGGACCTGCAAGAAACCAATTGAATAGCTGGCCCAGTGGTGCTGAGGGCTGAGGTGCGGGACGCCTTACCTCACGCTACACCAGTGACCTGTGTTCGGGAATAAGCATGGGCCACTGGAGGATGACAGGGTAGGAGAAGGATTGCATGTCCAATGGACTGTTCTCCTTCTCTGGAGAGGCGGAATACCAGTGATCGGTGCTCTACTGGCCCCTAGCGGAAGCTGGGGGGCAGTGTGCTGATGCTACAGAGGAGGGATGGAGATGGGGCAGATGCCTGGAGGAGCGCATGCAGATGCATGCGCGCTCCATCCGCTGGCATCATTGCACGACCCACTCACACAAGGGAGAAAAATGGGAAAACACAGGAGTCTACCACCAGGATGACAATTGTCCCCTCGCAGTGCCACCGGGAGGGCACCTCCCCAGAACTGGATATGGTCTGGTGGGTTGAGGGTCTCCCCAACCCCTGCCACGAGGGGTAATTTGTGGGGACTGAAAGGGAGGAGATTTCATACCCGGTCGGGACATGGGGGGTGATATTAGATGGTATCTGCAGGGACTCCATGGGAGAAAAAGGACCAATGAACAAAAAAAAGAAAAGAGTTGAATGGAGAAGAGCTCCAAACCAGTGCACACCAGAGTATGTCATAAAAGGTCTGATGGAGAGCGACACCATAAGACACCAGACTTGACTGCATATTGGTATGTTGCAAGGACAAGACAACCTGTTAGTAAACAGAAAAACATGAAATACCAATGATGAATAGAGACAGGCAAAGTTGGGAAAATTCACTCTGCAAATTAATCCACAAATTTAGCACAGTTTGTGGATTAATTCATGACCACCAATCGTGAAGTTCCACCCACGAAGTGTGCAATTTTGCACACGAAGTGTGGAATTTTGCAAGTGAATGACAGAATTTCACAACAAACAGTGAAATTTCACCATTCACAGGTGAAATTCCACCATTTGTGGGCGAAATTCTGAACTTCTGAACTTCATGGTGAAATTCCACGGAACAAAATGGCAAAATCAGGTAGGTGAATTTTTAACCTAGGAGCACAACATCACGGATTGCTCCATGGATGCAAATTTCCCAACTTCACCAGAATTTCGCTGGTGAATTTAAACTTTACTTTGTCTCTAATGATAAAAATAATGGGCAACAAAGAATAGAGGGTCAAGAGCTGAACTAAAGCACCAAAAACAACCAAAAGGATTAAAACAGAATGAGGCAGCCAAAGCACCAAGAAAGGAAGCAGAAGATAACTCACAACTCATGACAGACAACCCAAAAAGACAGGGTAGAATGAACAGAAAACAACAGGCCAGAAGCAAAGGTAATCAACTCAGGCAGAACAAGAAAAGAGGGAGCAGACCACAGGGGGAGCATGAAATAAAACACAGGAAGCAGAGGCAGAGCAGACAGCCGGAGTAGGGGATGAACAGCAGTGGAACCACAGAACAGAGAAAAAGGAATGGGAGGGAAGCATGGAAACAAATTGAGGCAGCCAGAGTGGCAGACAAAGAGAGAGAGAAGAGAGAGAGAGAAAGGGTGTAGAGAATTCCACAAGAGATAAATGGAAGGGAGGGACAGGTGTGCAGTGGAGCCTCAGTGAAACAGGAAACAATGACGGATGAACAGCAACACCAAAATAGACTGGGAAGAAGCAGGAGCCACAGCAAGGAAGGCAGACAACAAAGAAGTGCAAAGGGGGTGAGCAGAAGGAACAGGAGGAAAACAACAAAAAATGGCAGACAGAACAAGAAAACAACAGGGAGTAGAGAAATGAAACCAAGCAGCACATGGACAGAAGGTGCATGCAGAACACTAGAAGGGGAGCTGATGGATTGTGGGGCTTTTGGTAGTCAGGAAGGAAGGTTGGAGTCTGACAACTCCCACTAAACTGCACTGTACAACCATCATCTACCTAACTGCTTCCTGGATCACTTTGAGTCAAGCTACAGAAATTGAATTTATCTGAGTCAGTGGCTCAGTGTAGTACTTAGCACTGTTGTCTCTGGGTCTGGAAAATCAGAGTTGTGGGTTCTGGTCCCATTCCAGGAACTTGGGTTACAACCTTACTGGCACTGTAGTAAGCACTGGGGTGGGGGGTGCTGCACTGTCGAAGGTACTGTTCCTTGGATAAGATGTTACATGGAGTTCCCCTGTACATATCTCTGGTGGCTATCCAGGTGGAAGTTAATGAATCCATGACGCTTATCATAAGTGTTGGGGAGTTTCCCCAATGTCCTAGCAAAACTTTTTCTCTAAATAGATCTATATACTGTACCCCCCCGACACACCTGATAAAGTCAATTTAATTTCTACTCTGCACAGTGCCCATGAGAGAGAACCTTCACATGGTGGTCTGCTTATTAACAATCTCACTTAGCACCCACTACAGCAGCACTACATGCAGCAAGGGAGATTTATTTATTTATTTATTAGCTTTTGGTAACCGGGTAAGTGCGTTAGGCAACAGACCTGCCTATTTTCAGGCACGACCCGGGAGAGCACAGGACATTGGTTACAATATGCAGAAATGCACAGACATAATATAGGTGTACAGGAGCAAAACAAGATATACATTGGGTAGCACAGTAATAGTTACATAAGGGTACATTTTAGGCATAGATCATAATAAGGATGTAAAATAAAGCAATTAGGGTAACCATAAGACAGCTGAGGACAGTAAAGACATCAAGGTTCATAGCCACCTAGACAAGCGTATTGCGTGGGAGAACATTAGTGTAGTACTCAGGGTCAGGCCCGACAGCCTGCAGTGGGACAAAGCAAATTAAGAGCATTTCCATTGGCCAGAGGCTAGGAGGTGGGTGAACAGCGAGTTTTTGAATTCTCGATGGGAGGCTGAAGTTTTCACCATAAGAGGGAGTGAGTTCCAGAATTTGGGAGCAAAATGGGCAAATAGCCTGTTCACCCATTTTTGTCATGCAAGGTCTAGTGGAGAGCATGGGGGCAGAGGAAGACCTGAGGGTACGGGTGTGTGAGGCAGGAGTCAGGAGGTTGGCAAGATAGACAGGGCAGGGAGGTCTAGACAGGGAGTCAATAAAGCAGCCCAGGGAGTAGGCTCGAATATCCTTAGGTGACAGCCAATTTAAGCCAGCGTAAAGGAGACAATGATGGGTAAGACATGGGGCAGTTAAGGCGAATCTACAGATGTTGTTGTAGACAGTGTCCCATTTGTGGAGTGTAGCAGAGTTTGCAGCAAAGAGGAGGGGCAGAGCATATTGGAGCTGGGGTAAGAGAATACCTCAACAGAAAGTCTAGCGGAAGGAGTGAGGGAGTGGCGACACGATAAGCTCTGCCAATTTTAGCATTGACGACACGGCACACCATATTGACATGTTGAGACAGGTCAAGTGTGGGATCCAAAGTGACCCCAAGGTACTTGAAGGACACAGTGTTTGAGATGAGGAAGCCATCAAGGCATTGAACCTGGAGCCTGTTCACCATAAACTATATGGTGCCATCTATGAAAATGGTAAAGGGTCAACACTGTTTTGTTTATATGGGTCCAAGGCTGTGGAATAGTTTGCCTGGCCATTTGAGGCTATGTAACTATATAACATCCTGGAATGCCTTAAGAACTTGGCTTGTAAATGTTGCAAATTCTCCAAAAGTGTGTTGTACTTGAATAATGTGCAGTATATTTACTGTCTATTTATACAGATGTCACTGTTTTGTATGGGTCTATTTATGTTGTATAATAGGTAATTTTTTTATTGTTAAATTGATATCTTAATATAGTAGGACCCAACTGAAAATGAGTTTTGGCTAAATTGGGTTATCCTGTTCTGATATCAGGATACAAATTTTACTTTTTTTTAACCAGGAGAGACACACTAAGTTGAAGCTTGTTTACAGGTGCGACCTGGGAGCACAAGAAAGTTAAGTGACTTGCTCAGAGTCACACAATATGCAAGTGGGAGCTGTAGGATTCAAACCCAGATCTCCAGGTTTGCAGCTCAGAGCCTTTAACTACTGGGCAATACTGCCTTCTACTTTCTAATTACTTACTACTGCCACAAGAGAGTGCTGTTTCTATGAGTTCTGTTGAGAGGGGCATAAAATGTAATTTTTTTTATGGGGCAAATCATGCAAATGTGTAAACTAAAGTAGTGGAGTGGGGTGCGTGTGTGTGTTAAGAGCCTACAACATCTGCTGCTGCATTAGTGTGATGTATAAGGTTTTATTATTTTGTGCTATTATTGTGGTATACAGTTAGTGTTGCATTATTACATAATAAAACATGTAAATTATAATCAGACACACATTCATTTTATATCCCTTATTGGGTTAACGCATTAGCAATCTTTTTGCCTCTGGCCAGTTCTTGTTGTGTGTGTGTGTGTGTGTGTGTGTGTGTGTATGTCAGTATGTCCGTGTTGTATGTGTGGGATGATGGGGGGAGGAGGGACTAGTTGAAACAAAAGTTAGTATTTAACCTGAAAAGTTTGCTAGAGTCTGCAAGACTTGAAAACCAAAAGTTTAAGGTGTTTGCTTATCAGATAGAACCAGATTTGCAGCATACACACCACTACTTAAATTCAACTTTTTCTACAAGCTGCCGAATTGAAATCAGCAATGTGAAGAAATCCAGAAGCATATTTCCCAGTGTTATAATGCCCTCTGGTGGATTTATTTGAAATGACACAATTATGTTCGTAAAAAAATCTGTGATGATGAGACTCCTTTTGTTTTGATTCAAACCCATATGCCTGATTTAGAATTATTTTAATCCAGCTCTTCAGCTTTTTGCCACATCTCACAACTCCTGAATTTTTCTTCTAACCAGATTTGCTTTATTAATCCTGGTTTCCAAATTTTGGGACAATATGCTTTAGTTTTTGAACTCTAAAACTATTTTCATTGATACATTCCCAATGATAATGCAACTTGTTATTGTTTTTTTTTTTTTTCAAACAACACATTTCTTGAAGGAGGGCTCACTAGCTGGGAAGCATATGAAAGACATGCCAACCACTGGACAATGGAAAAAAAACTGTGCTTCCTCTACAAAACAGCTGAGACTCTTATGCAGAAAAAGATATCTTATTTTTTAATCCACAGCATAATCATGCAAAAAACAAAACAAAAACACTTGGCAGCACACACATTGTGATCCTTGTGCCTTGAATCAAGGAGTAGCTTGTCCTGCTTATGCCGGCACAGCCCACCACAAGTGCAGAGGGGGTCTATGTGGCAGTGGATCTCTCCACTGCAGTTGTGGGACACCCTATGGCATGCTGGATAGCTGCACACACCCAGTCTATGCCCAACCACTTGGCCTGATTGGTCATAAGATGTCAAAAGGAGTTCAACTGACCTCATCCCTTCACACTCTCAGCCCTCAAAGCTAGTGTGAGAGCTAGAGGCCCCTGTCACTTTTAGACACGATCACGCCTCACACATTCAATTCCAGCTAAGGGATATGGCAGTACTTGGATGACTACTAAAGCCCACCAGCCTCTGCTCCATGTGGAGAAAGGAATCTGCTGAGGACTCAGCTTGGGCATCCAGTTCAGTGCCCATGTTCTGCCACTTCTCTGCCTCCAGGGACTCCCTTCTCATCTGCACCACACACCACACTCATGGGAAGTGGTGAGTGAAGGTTGAAAATGCCATCTGATGTAGACAGTCATTGGGGTGTGAAGCACAGTGGCTGGAAATGTGCCAGTTGTTAGTATCACCAGTCACGTAGTGAATCGTGGCCCTATAGTGTGTTGGTCATGTAGACTGATTTACAGACCTAAATTGATAAAGCATTGCAGCATAAGTCAGGAGTCCAGAGGACAACCCAATACTCACTGACTGGAGACAAAATAATTGCAATTTGTGTGTCATGAAGCTTTTTGCACCCTTATGCTGTGGACTGGAAATTAAGATACATATCTCTTTCAGCACAAGAGTGTCAACTATTTACTCCGTTAGATGGTAATATAATACATCACCGACTGGTTGCTACCCAGTACTATAGAGGTGCTGAGGCAGAAAAGGATTGTAATATCTGCTCTCTACAGAGATTTATCTTTTTTTTTCCTTCCAACAGCAGGGGGAGTTCCTTGCTACAATTTGATGGGCAGGGGTATCCAACTAAAAGTATATTTGCCTGTTCTTAAGGTTCCTGTAATTTCTCTTCGAGGTTATTGTTAGGGCGTGTAAAAATGGTGAGACCTTTCACCCATGGATCCCTAAACAGACCTCCTTTTCAGTAGAGTACCCATGCTGTCCTTTTTAGCAGTATTCTTTCTGTACAGGGCCTGTTCTACATGGCAGGGTGCCCTGTTCAATGGACTACCTTATACAGAATATTAGGCTGTCTGTCCATCCCCATAGTAACTTAAGACCCAGGATATTCTTTTTATGGCTTATACATATTATTAGAGGGGACTGGCTGGAACCTTATCACATTTAGTTTCCTAGAACTCATGCTTTCTTTCCTTTCTCAGTTATTTTACCCTCAATTTAAGGGGCATCTGTAGCTCCTTGGAGGCCCAGGCAGTACCATATCCTGGATTTTCCTCCTACCATTGGGGAAAAAATGGATGCTGACCAATTCTCCCAAGGGGATAAAGGAAGGATACAAGTTTTTTCCCTGCCTTGGAAGTCTTTTTTTTTTTTTTTTTATATAGGATCGCCCAATGATGGTCCTTTCAGTTATGAACTTATAAAGGGTCTTTTTATCTGCTGTTTCTTAACAACCTATTACAGCCAATATTTGGGCATTAGTAGCTACCCTCTTGTTAGTTATTGTTACACTACACCAGCCCCATTGGCATCTGAGGTGTTGTTTTGGGGGAGACAGTTGCACAGTTTTATAGTTTCATTGTTTTTTCCTTTTATCTTTTTCAAACTATAACAGCAGAATGATAATTTGTTAAGCTATATATCTGTCTAACTTCATGGCATGGTACTGACATGGTCAGCTCTAACTCGTTGGAAGGTGGGTTGACTCAGTGGCTGGCCTGAGAAGTTGCTCCGCTGCTTTGGACCATACTGGGTGGATGCAGTCCAGGACTCACCTTTGAAATGCTCTATCCTGATATGGAAACAAGATTAATAATACTAATTAAGGACTATCTGCTGGCTTTTAAACTGACACAATGGCTGTATCATTAGCAACAGTGTTATCCTTGAATATTAATGGACGTATTAGTTCAGTAAAGAGTTCCAGGCTGCTCTAATATTTAAAATGACAGAGGATGGAATTTGTTTACAGAAACATAGAAACACAGAATCAATCGGCAGATAAGGACCATACGGCCCACCTAGTCTGCCCCTTCCCTACTCACTGTTGCAGCCCCAGATACTATTTGATTTGCATCTCTCCTGCTCTGTACATCTCCAGGATACCCTTATGTCTATCCCATGCACTCTTGAACCCTCATATTGTTTTCACACCCACCGCATCTGCTGAAAGGCTGTTCCATGGCTCCACCACCCTCTCAGTGAAAAAGTACTTCCTAACATTACCCCTGAGCGCTCCATCCTTCAGCCTCATATCATGCCCCCTTGTTCTTGTGCAGAGTTTTCTCTGAAATATGCTTTCCACCTGTACCCTGTTTATTCCCCTAGGTACTTGAAAGTCTCTATCATATCTCCCCTCTCCCTTCTTTCCTCCAGTGAATAGATATTAAGGTCCTTAAGTCTCTACTCTATATGCATCCACATACAGTGGCGTCCCCCAGGATGAAACCCACTCTTAAAGCACTATGCAGTATACTGCAGCAGACCTACTGAATAAAGCAATTTAATTTCAATGGCAATTAGTCTTTTTTGTCATATAGGAACCTGTGTCATTCATTTCATCCTGGCAGTGTCACATTTTCCTGAATGACAAAAGGGACTAATTGCCATTGAAATTACATTGCTTTATTCAGAAGGCCTGCTGCAGCATTCTGCAGAGTACTACAAAATGCTGCACAACTGGGTTTCATCCTGGGGATATATCTCTATGTATCAGCAGGAGACACATTTAACCACAGGGAAATATCAAAAATTATCAAATGGAGGTCATCATAAAGTACTGTATACACCTCACCCTATGAAAAGGGGAAATGCGGAGGAGGGGTGCTGTCATACTGATTCTTTCTACTACCCCACTCACACTTCAGAGTGAGTATGTTGAACCTAAGAGTTGTTATGTGATCCTGATCAGACACATTAGGTACAGAAGTAACGCCAGCCAGTGTGTACTTTCCACCCCAGGCCTCTGTGTTTAGAGTATTTGTTAACACACTGCTGGACATGCTTCAGGGTAAATTTATTCTGGGGGGACTTTAATGTCACCCTGTCCATTGACCTAGATACTACTAACATCATGAAACATAGACTTTCAGTGGTCCAGAAATATCTGCATTACCGATTGCCCAGTATGGCACTGACAGATGTTTGGAGGCAGCTTTCCCCTCAGCCAGGGCATACACATACTATTCATGGTGACATCAAATATATTACTGTATAGATTATTTTTTCATAACCACTGAACATTTTAATGTTCTCCAGGATATCACTGTAGGGGGTTCTATCCTATCGGATTACCCTTTTGATACTTAAAATAGATTTAGGTAAAAAACATAAATCAGGCTGAAGGAGACTCAATACTTCAAGGTTAAAGAAGAACTGTGCTGAACCTGTAAGTCATTTTTCCCAGTAGATGCTTTTTTCAGATATTTGATCCCTTTCTGTTATTATTACTTTTTTATGGGCCTGTTAGTAAACATAGTGGGTATTTCTGATTATACCATGGACATAAAAATTAATGCAAATTCCTGTTCTGTGACTGGCTGGCTGGCACCTTTCTGCTGTGGTAAATCCTATGAATAAACCCACGGCAAAGGTGCCAGTCAGCTGCATTTCAAACAAATGAATCCAACCTGAGAAAGAAAACCGCCAAGCCACCATCTTGTTTCCCTTCTGTAAGTGAGAAACATTAGCACACCATTAATAAAAAAAATAAATAAATAAAAACACACGCAAATCCCACATCGAACCCGAAACTTTTTCACAGTGTTTCTCCGGTAATCGCTTCTTCTCCACTCACTAATTGCCACTGTGAACTATGCCTGCTACTCCTCTGTACCATCACTCCACAATGAGGGCCGCACTGAGACCATGGCTCTCTCCCAGCTCAATTCGTGATCCAAGCAATGCCCCCCACCCACATGCCAGTACTGTCAATCCCAACAAAACCACAGCACCAGACGGACGGCCACAATGTGCTGCTCACCTGAGTCTGCCATTACAACTCCTTCACAAAAGAACCCTTTAAATGTAAAAGCAGCACGGGTGCCGCACAGACCCTGAAATAACACCCTGAACTTCTGCACTCCATATATCCAGGAGACGAGACTGCCATTACCTCCATGAGCTCTGTACTTGAGCTTAACAAAAGTTCATTTTAAACAAAAAAATCTGAGCTCCTGATCGACCTGCGCAAACATCATAGCTGATTCACTTTATATCACGCTGCAGTGTGTCTTCCTGAAACATCGTGGCTTCCTGCAACACTTTAAACATTAAATAAAACATACAGCTTCTCATTAACCTGCAGCAATACTGTAGCTCGTTCACTTAATGTCTGTCCTGTCAGTTTCTCACTCCTCTCACAGCCATTTATTTTGCCTGCAACTCTGTTCAAGTTTAAAAACAAATGATAATAAAATGGCAGTATACTAAGGGAACAGAGCTACCATCTCCTATAACATTCTACCTAGAAACAGGGAACTATTTAACACACAGAGGATGGATATTACAGGAAAAAAACAAATAAAAAAAACAATCTGTTCTCAAATAAAACCTCGTAAGTAATTATTTAAAAATTTCTACACATTGTATAATCGCAATAAGCCACTCGGGGTGTGGGTTATCGGGGGATTTACCATGGCTGGCGAGGATTTACCCACTCGGCTGCACCTCATGGGCAAACCATACCAGCCATGGTAAATCTCCCGATAACCCACACCCCCTCGTGGCTTATTGCTTAATTAACACACTGCTGGTAAGTACCATTTTAGAACTGTATGATGTGGTTCATGTTCCTTTTGGCCACAGAGTTCCAGAGTAGAACACAAATTCATTGTGAAAACAATGAAAGTTCTCTAACAAGGACATAAAGTACATCATACAGTTCTAAAAAGGTACTGCCCACCACAGTGAAAAGCAAAAACATCCAGTGAATTTACTAAGATGCCAGTACAGAAACTGAATGTTAACCAGTATTATAAATCCATCTTCTACAGAAAACATAGGCTTGCAGCTTCAAGGCAGTTCTCCTTTAAGAGATAAGGAATTTAAAGAATTAATTGCTGACAAATTACAAAAAATAGTGAAAAATGAATCTCCAAATAAATCATCCCCCATTTTGTGGGACACTTTGAAAGCTGTCATATGTGGGGAGATAATAGCTTACGCTTCGCATAAAAAGAGACAGAGAGAATCTAAATATAAAGCTTTACTAACTGAAATACAAGACTTGCAATACCAGTATCTAGTGGGTAATAGACAAAAAAATATACATTTTAGACAGGTGAAAGCAGAGCTACAGGCTATCTTAGATTATCGAGTACAAATGGTACTCAATTATTTGAGACATTACTATGACATAGACAGCCAGTTCTGAGTGCTGTATAATATTTTTTTTAATATAAAATGTATTCAAGACTATCTCTGCTGAAAAATTCTAATGCTCTAGGAGTGACCTCAACTCCCCACCCCAGTTTTCAGCTGACAGATGCAAGCTAAGAGAAATACTGACAGCATGTGTATCACACACACTCAATTTTTAGAGACAATGTGTTACATGGAAGACTTTAATCAAGGATCCTGTTTCTCTGAGTTAATTACAGACTGGTTTGAGTTAATTTTGTTAAGAGGGAAATCATAAAAAAGGTTTAAGACGTTGAAGAGAAAAAAAAAACAGGTTATTACATAGAAGTGCGAAATCATAAAGCTTCTTTCATGTCCTGGAAGGGGAAGCTTATTATGAGATCAAAGAAAATGTCATTTGAAGGACATGGATTATGCTAAAATTGCAGAATGTTTCTTTTTTTATATAAGATATATTTTCATATATCCTGCCAGGGAGGAGCTAGGTAACCTGCAAAGAGGTGGGGTAAAAGCCAGCTTTTAATTTAGCCTGTCTTACTTCACAGAGTCACATTTTTTTTCCTAGACTCTGACCAAGCAAGATCGGTGAGTACTTAAGCACGTATTTAGAGACTAAGTACTGAAGTAGGAATTTGCACTGTTTAAACCTTGTTTCTTTTAAAAGATTTGTATGTCTTTTGATATGAGTTCTGTATTTTGTGTTTCACATATTTTTATCTATTTTAGTAAAATTATTTTTAGAACTTATTTGGTCTGTCTTTGACTTCTTTTTATTTTGTAAGAAGAGTACATGGTTATAGCAGATAAGAGACATAAGCTTGAATGGCGGTATCAAACTGGAAAGAGAAGCATTTTAAATCGGAGGTCTTTATTAAAGTTTTAAAGGGTTCATCTCTGTACACCTGGTTAGGTGCCCATAGGAAAAGATATCTGGCCCCCCGAAGACAGATATATCTGAGCCTCTGCATTGGGTATGCTAGCAAGAAGTTAACAGTTTGAATCCCTCCAGAACTGAGACCAAAGGTTGATCTGAACTCACAAAGACAGACAAGAAGGTTACCTTGTCTGTTACACTGTTCACAAAACTGTGCTCAGAGGTTGGCACTTTGGGAGTAGAGGGCCTGACCTGCTGAGTGAGTTTGTGACAGATTGGTGGCAGTGGTGGAATTATTTTGGTATCACAAGCTTTATTGTTCTGTGTCAGCTGAGACCGTAGCTCTCTTGCAAAGAAAGAAAAAAAGACAGAGTTTTATTTTTAAAAGGAAACAGAACTACATATCACTTGGCTTACAGTCAAGTTCCTACCCATTTTAATTTTTTTTCTCTAAAGTGCAGTCAGAGTAGCCACAGTCAGGGAAGAAGAAGATGGCCTCTGACTACAGCAGGCACACTGTAGATTACTTGAAGCAGTTGTGTGGGGACAGGGGAGTCCTGTTCGAGGTGACAGCCAAAAAGCAGAACCTTATAGAGGCCCTGATGGTAGCAGATACCCAGAGCAGCGAGTCACTGACCATGACTGAAAAGGACAGCAGGGCTACTGTCAGTGAAGGGCCACAGTAGAAGGGGATGATCACCAGTATCTTGAATCCAGAGGTACTCAAACTGCAAATTGAGTTGCACAGGATGGAACTGGAGGCAAAGCAACAACAGAGGGAGGCAGACAATGAGTAATGTGAGCATCAGCGAGATGCAGAGGAGAAGAGAGAACAAGAATGCTGAGATGCAGACCGTGAGGAGCAGGAACGCCAGAGGCAACACAAACTGGAGAAGATACAACTCTGACAAGCAGCACCAGAGCAGGTAAGTGGCTTGGGTTTAACTGGGACTGCAGCACTGGGATACAAATTGAACTCCAAATTAATAGCTGAATTTAAGGAGGGGGGAGATATGGATGCTTTTTTAAATTCTTTTGAAAAAGTTTGTAATCAGGCTAAAATTCCTAGAGAGTCCTGGAGCTTCCAGCTATCCCTGCTACTTACGGGAAAGCTCGGGATGCATTGGGTCAAATGGACAATGAAGACAGCAATGATTACAGAAAGCTAAAAGCTGCACTATTAAAATAGTTTGAATTAACAGCTGAATCATACAGAGCTAAATTCTGTAAGCTGATATGAGCTATGAGGAGCTAGCCATGAAACAACGTCAGTTTTTAAAACAGTGGTGGGAAGGAATTGAGGCAACCTCTGTTGATAAAATTGAAAATGTGATTTTATTAGAACAGTTTTATTGGGCATGCCCAGCAGAGCTAAAAACCTGGCTAGAGGACTGAGATCCAAAAGCAGTGAACGAGGCTGCTGAACTCTTGGACCACTATGCCAATAGCAGACCTGCTCTGAGAGTGAATGAGGCGGACGTGGCAGTGTAGAAAGGGAAAAGCACACCTTCAGGGCAGCTAAAACCCTCACTGCCTCCACCGAAACCAGTTAGCCCCAGGTTTCCAAGAAAAGACTTCTCTGAAGTAAGAAATGCTTGTTGGTTATGTAAAGAAACTGGGCACATTGCCAGACAGTGCCGCAGAAAGGCGAGCCAAAATACACAACGGGGTGCTAGAAAAGAAGTGGGTTGTTTGTTTGTCCCTGAGAGCATGCCAGTGAACATGAGGGATCATGTGCACCCAGTCATAGTAAATGGTGTACAGACGCAGGGGTTAAGGGACATAGGAGCATGCCTGACATTGGTAAAGGGGGATCTGGTACAGCCTGGTCAGCTTACACCCAATAAATACATAACTGTACAAGAGTTTACTGGTGAAGAGAAAACATTGCCACTCGCTGGTGTTCTCCTGGACTGGGGTGAAACAGGGAGAACTGTGCAACAGGTGGCTGTAGCCAACGCATTAGCAGTGGATGTGATGCTGGCTAACAATCTCCAACAGGGGATGGTATGTGCAGTTACCCATAGCCAAGTGGCAAGGGAAAATAGCAGTTCTTTGAACCCCACAGAAACCAGTGTGGAAACCATGGAGAGTCTGGTTCACCAGCCTGTGTCTCCAGATGGGGAGACTGATAAAAAGGGGGTAGAAATTTCCCCGGTAGCGAGTGACCACACAGCTACGGAAGGATACTCCAAAGAGGGAGAGGTGACCAGTTGTCAGAGGGTTGGGACTGACAGTGATCCTGACCTGCTGAGTGGGTTTGTGACAATTACCACTACAAGGGGGGGATCACCGGGAGCGAGGGCTCTAACCAGTAAATTACAGGGACACAGACAAGCATCCAGTGTCGCCCAGATGACAGGTCTGGAAATTGACTGCCTTGTACAACATACATCTGACATTTTAGCACTTATTCAACAGTACTATCATAAGTTATATTCTGCCCTGGGGAACCCATAGCAGATCAGATATATCATTTCTTATCATCCTTGACTCTCCCTAAACTCACCCAGAACCACAAGGAACAGCTTTTAACACCAATCCGATAGGAGGAACATTAATTAAGCAATAATACACAATAATGCACAACAGGAAGTATGTTGTGCTGGGATAACATCACGCCTGGGGTGGTTGGGAACGAGGCCTCAGACAGAGTGCATCCAATGCCCCAGAAGTGATGTTATCCCAGCATAACACACACCCTGGAGTGCATTATTGCTTTCATACAATGGCTCATTTATATTTAAAAAAGCAATTAAAAAAAGCATTTGTAAAGACATTTTTAGTTAATTTATGAATGTGAAGCTATATGAAGAAAACAAATAGTTCCATTTTGACCAGTAGGTGGTAAATGAATGAGCTGTAAATGGCTGACCCCTCCCCAATACATACACTATTCTTTTTCTGTTTGTAATAGATTGTATGGTAGACTGTGACCAATTGTTTCAGTCAACTTTCAGTGCTGGCAGTTTTGAGCGAGATAGTGAGTGTGGTTCAGGTGAAGAGTACTGGCTGAGTGTAACAAACTTTTCTGTGGTGCAATCTGTATTATACTATAAATGATAAAGCAGAAAGATGCTGGCTGCTCCAGACCAGTCCCACTGCCTACCCTGGGAGCAATAAAAGTTTAGTTTGACTTTGTGTCTTGTTTTATTGGACCCTGAAAGATGAAGTGGTAGCGAGAGGTCTGTCTAGCAAGCGATGAGCATTGGTATTTGGAAGCGCTCGTGCTGCAGCCAAGAGGGATAGATGATGCCTTTTTTTTTTATTTAAAACATTTATCTGTTTGGTGGAAAACTGCTTGTGTGTGTGGGGTGGGAGGGTGGGGGGTTGTTGCCAGTCTGTGTGCTTGTGGGTGCTGGTTGCAAGTGACGCAAATGATTCAGGTTACTGAAGGTAGCTGCTGAGTGAGAATTAGTGAAGTAGGCTGACGGGCGGGTCAGAGAAGTGAGCTGCGTGGAGTGATCCTCCATACAGTTGCTGCGGTCTTCTGTGTGCTAGGACTAGACCCGTGATGTTGCACTAGGGTAACATCATGGATCCACTGCTATACTGACAAATCAGAGGCAAGCATTCTTTCTTGCAATTGTATAATTTGTTTTGTTGAAGGCTAAAACATTGAACTGTCCTGAAACAGAAGGATTCTTGACATAGTAGTATAAGACGATTTCTGAGTTCCTCCTTCCTCACTTGTTAAATACTTTTTGGGCTGTGCAGGAGGTAGATCCCCCCACCCTCATGGGCATATACAATGATTTCCACTATTTTGAAAATTTTTAAACCCGGTTGAGATCCCAAAAACCCATCTTCATATAGACCAATATCCATTTTAAATGTAGATAATAAATTATATGTAACCACCATATAAATTGAGGTTTACTATGATGTCTTCCTGGGTTACTTAATGCCTACTGTCAGGCTGGTGACCTGTCTTAAGTAATTTTGTGTCTTTGTGTGAGAGTGCCCTAGTGAGCCTCCACACCTGTTCCTTTAAGAGAATAGTTAATCTGTGTTAGAAATTGCTCTGTCCTGAGTCAGAGTGATTTAGGGCTTGCAACCGGCCAGACAGCAATCTAATTTGCTCCATTCTGCAGTCGCTACTTGCGCAGAGGGATCCCATATAGGAACTGTAATTATTTACTGTTTATTTGCTGCTATATTAGAGACATTTGTCTAACCTGCTTTGATTGCAGCTCAAACATTTGGATGGGAACTACCATGTTAGGTCCTGGACTTCCAGTAATTGGACCAATCGAACCACAGAGGAGCTAAAATAAATCCTGTCCCCAGGGGTATTGTGGGAAGGAAATTCTGTACTCCTGTAGTTTTATCCAGATGGCACCCAAATGGACCTGGAGGGGGAGCTCTAACTGTGACCAACAGCTTCTTTAGCCAATTGAACCTTTAGACTGAGAAGGGAAATGCCCTATGTGCCAAGAGACAGTGGATTAGTTAGAGTTGAAAGTTGAGATGTGAACAGCTCAAGCCGTCGAGCAGCTGCTCCCAGAAGGAGCGTGGGGGAAGTGGCTGGAAGAGACTAGACGTGCCTTCCTGACACTTTCTCCTACACCGAGCTATATATTGCAGAAGTCAGACTTGTCTGATTCCAGCCTGGAACTGCAGCAGCAAGAAGAATTGTTAGGCAACTTGTGATTTGGACCGAAGACTTGCTCCTGAAGCGATCGGCCCAGCTTGTGTGCAAGATACACTCAGATCAGAAGGTTTGCTCTGTAAGGCTGTTAAATTGCAACCGGACTAAATCTGAACTGTTTCCTGAGGTAGTTTTTGCTGTAAATGTGCTTAATGTATTTTGTGGGATGAAACCTGCTCTCCCGGGAAGAAATCCATTAGGCCAGCTGGAGGCTTCGCCAGCAGAAGATCATAAACTTTGCCAGAACTGTCCACTCTGCCTGGGCCCTACCATCCTGGCCTAGGCCACGACTCCTGCACCAGAGACCTTTTATCGAGAGACTGGCTGAGGGATCCAGTCCCCTGCACAACACCATCAAACAGGCTGCAACCATCAGGAGGTGCATCGTGTCAGCCCAGCTTCCCCCTGCCTCCTTAGTCATCACCACAAAGTCTACATATCGCCTGTAGTGCAGCCAGATCCTAGTATTATGAGTACAAATCAGGGTAGCTCCATGCAATGAAAGCTAAAATCATTGTGGTAGCATCTAATTGTTTTCATCTATTGGGTTCTTGCAACTGACTGAGCCATCCAGCTTGGATTACAAATAATTGTATAGTACGCATGTTTAACTACCTTTTTCTTCCACTCAGGGCCCCAACATCAGCTGCAATGCCGGCCACCCCCAGGGCAATGCTTCCGGCTAGCTTGTATTACCATCTGGGTACCCAGGGTTGTTGAACTGTATTTGGAGACTTAAAGTGCATGCTAGAACAGCCTGATTCAAATCAGATTACCAATCATTTAACTAGATTCATGCCCCTCCCTTGTTCACTGCCCCTAAATAAACCTGAGTGTCTTTTTCATGTTTAACCTGGCTAGTGTGCATATTATTAGGTGGGTTACAGTGTTAAGATTGTCTTGTTGCATTGCTAACCTAATTTTCCAGGGGGTCTCCAGGGCAGCTGCTGCAGGTCCAGCCCTGGTGGTAAGTGAGAAGGGTGTGAGCACCTTATTACTGCTGCCTATTGATTGTGAATGTACCATTGTGTTATACATTAGGCCACTAGGCTGGTTGGTGGGTGGATATAGCTTCTCAGAGGGCTATACCAATGCAGATAAGCAATCCCAATACCATTCCTCTGGGTGGAGGCACCTAATTAGAGAACTCAGACCCCTCAAACTGTGTATTGCCAGACAGGCAGGGTTGTAGCCCTTCGAACAGACCACCTAAGGGTTACATCTTGGAGGCACCACTGGGGTTAGCGCCCCCTAGTGGCCAAATGGTAAAATTTCAAATTAGTTGCGCATTTTGCAAAAGGTTGAAATGGAGGTGCTCTCTACCCCCAAGTGGAAGATCTCTCCCCACAAGCTGGTTGTACACTGCATGATGGGGTGGAGTGAAGCAGAGGGGATTGATCCCCACCATGCATTATTGCTACTAGATGTCCCCATGGGGACTACTAACAAGACCATAGAACAAACTGTGGGAAGGTTAAGTTCTTGGGAATAGTGACAGTGAGGGTGCGGAACTCTGACCTGTTTGAACAGACCCTAGTGGACCTCAACTCATGTTGCCTCCCTGTAGACCCCGAAGCAGTACCCCCTGTTATTATGCCAGAGGGGTCCCAGGTGGGGTGGAGGGTCATTCACGTACATAGTGGTCCATCTCCCTCTGGGGGGTTACCAAAGGTGGAAGGTTTTAAAGACAAGCTTTTGAGATTCCTAGCTGCCGAAGGGCAAACAGTCACAGACTTGTGAAAGGCTTTGGAGGATAGTGAGGAGACCACTCCCTAACAACTCCTCTCCCTTACAATCTCCTCCCACCTCCCCTTCCATGCCCAAGGCATCCCCTATTGTAGCATCCCCTATTGTGATATCCTCAGTGCATCTGGACTCCTACTGCAGGCTCTGGTTGTTTTCATGTGCTGTTCCTGTGCCTGTCGGGGAGGATGATTTGGAAACCTGGATGGACTATGCCATCCCTCTGGTCCAAGAGTGGTAGTGCTCTGAAGGGGAGAAACGTAAAAGAGACTTTTGGAAAGTTTGAGGGGCCCGGCACTGGAAGCCATCCAGTTCCTTCGGTCCACTAATCCCAAGGTCTCTGCCACTGAGTACTTATCCACCTTAAAAGGGGCATTTGGCAGTACTGAATCCAGGGAGGATCTGATGTGGAATTTCAAGTCTGCTAAACAGTGGAAAAATTAAAAAATATCTGCTTTCGTGACCAGGGTAGAACTGGCCTTTCAGAGGGCATATCATAAAGGGGTAGTTTGGCTAGTGAACTGAATCATGTTAGGCCGGAGCATATCCTTAAGTCTGCCCGTTATTCAAATGTGCTCATGTTGAAATTGAAATTTCAAGACAGAAAAGCTAATCCTCCTGAATACTGTTGGTTAATGAAGGAAATCCAGAAGGCAGAGAATGATGAAGATGGCTGGGAACTGTATATGGAGCTTACTTGACAGGCCTGTTTAAAAAGAGGAACCCTCTGAGACACAGCAAGTTCATGAGCTGCTAAAAGAGTTAAAAGAACTGAGAGCCAGCCAGCAAGCTGCAGCCAAGGTGGCCAAAAATTCTAGTCTTTATTCCTCTAAAACTGAGTCTGGCAGTGAGGCCCCCTCGTAGGTATGGTGGCCCATGCCCTTGCCACTGAGCCTCCAACTGACTCTAAGCTGATAGAAGAGATGAGAGAATTGCAAACCATGGTGAGGGATCTTATTCATGCCACCTGATCATCCGCCCCTTGGCGGGACTGTGGGGGAATGGAGCCCGAATTCAAATCAAAAGAGGACAGTAGGACTCCAGCCCCTGATCATTACTAACCCTGTGAAGAGCTGACCCGCCCTGTTGACCCCAGAGGCAAGGTTTCTGTTACAAATGCAGAGAGGACTGGCATACCCAACACAGCTGCAATTCCCCTGAAGATCTGTGAAAAGTCACTACCAAGTTACTTAATCTAGTCTGACAGAGCAATATAAAACCCCAACCAGACCCACCACAAAAGTCATTTTCCTCCAAAACTGCTGTGGGCCAGTCTGCAAAACAGACTCCTCCAGATTGGTCTGAGATGGTGGGTCCATCCATGGAAACTACGGTGACCGTTAATGGCATTTCCACACGAGCTGTGCTAGACTGTGGCTTGCTGGTCACTACTGTATTTAAAGACTGGTATGACCAACATTTATCTGACCTCCCGCTTTTACCTCTGGAGGGACTGCATGTCTGGGGGTTGAGTGACAAATCCTGCCCTTACCAGGGGTATGTACAAATTTGGCTATCTTTCTCTACCATACCTCTCAACTGTCACGGATTTTCCATGATGTGCTGGATTTGGGAGCTCCCAAAGCCCCTGTACTGCTAACACACATTGGGCTAGGATTTCATGGAAAGACGCCATCTTCCACACTAAGCACAGCATGTTGGCATCTTTCCTTTGTCTCAACTTTGAATTTTGCACCACTGGCGCACTGTAGCATAAGCATCTTGTCCTCCTCAGTGAGTCCCCCTGCCACAGTCAATCATCCACTGAGAATCGCTCAGAGACCCCCCACCAAACCACAATGTCATTATACCTACACTGTGCAGTTCAAAGGATAAGGCAAGGCTACTTTAAATACGATGCCATGCTGGCCCCAACACAGCCCTCAATCAGGTAAATTTTTGCCCCATATAACAAGGGGCATGCTTCACGGAGTAGAGTCAAGTTGAGAGTAGAAACGAGACAATGAGAAGAGAGACCCAGTCATCCTGTCCACATTGCTGCAGTAAGATTCAAGCCGCTGCCCACTGCTGGAGCCTGCCCTGGAGCGTGGGACAGATTTGAAATCAAAAGGGGATTCATTCGGGAGCTAGAGAGCCAGCCAGCAAAGTGGGTAGTGGAAACAAGTAAAAAAGCTGTGTGTCACTGAGCTGACATTTTTGGGTGGCATGGCGAGTGGTGTAGCACCACAAAATGAACTACTGCTGTGCTGACTAGTGCTGCCTGGCCTATCTGATTGTCCTCCCTCCCAGCTCCTCTCATCCATCCAACTCCCAGTTTGATGCTGCCGAGCTAGTAGCCAGGGGAACCGACAGCCGACTGCCTGATCCATCCATCAATCTATTTCGCAGTTTGCGGTCCCGCTCCTGCCACCGCAGGTCCTTCTGGCTTGATTACTGTGTGCCCTGATTCCTGAAGTCCACCAGAAGAAGAAACAAGAAGGCAGGCAAAAGAAAGAAGGGGAACATCGGGTGGTGCCGCTTGCTTGAGCCTGATTGCTGCTGAGGACAGGTAAGTCAGTGATTTTTGTTAAAAATTGTGGCCATGCTTTACTGCTTCCTTTGAATCTTAGGGAAAAACAAAATGAAAAAATTGTGGCCATGCTTTACTGCTTCCTTTGACTCTCAGAGGAAAACAAAATGAAAACAAGCATTTGTCAATGCCGAATGTTTGCTTGCTGGCATTGGCAGTGGTAGTGTAGCAGTTACAGAGCTGCGTAATAGGAATGGCAGTGAAGTATTGAACTGAAGCCAACCCCACCACCACCCTGCAGAGAGTGACAGGCATTGGGGTGTGCGTTTGGGTCGTCAGGCATAACAGCCACGCCATTTCACCACACCCCACCCTGCAGACACTGACAAGTGTCACGGTGTTCCTTGGGGTCTTTGGCCCTTATGCACACCCCATTTCAATAGGAAATATGGTGAGATGGGTGCGATATAGGAGAATGGGGTGAACTTTGGGGCTGAAGAGTCCAAGGCATACCTCGATGCCTCTCACTGGCTGCAGGGTGTGGAATGGTATGAGCATTACCCCTGATGCCTGTCATTCTCTACGGGGTTGGGCGTTATAGTTTGAAACCCTAATACCTCAGGCATTCGTAGGTATTTTCACTCCAAATCTTCAACATGTTTGTTTTGTGACCCCACCTCATGAACAGGGGGAATATCAGTTTGTTAGCGGAAAGCTGCTTATGCACAGTGACTACGGCAGTTAGCACCACAGGTGCAAAAACATTCCGAACAGGATGTAAAAAATGACAGCTGTACTGTTCATGGGGAGGTGTAAAAAATGGCAATGTTGCAAATCTGTATTAAAAATATAAAAAAAAATGGTGAAGTCACGAGCGTACATAGAAACTGTGCAACGCACACCCATAATATAATTAGGTTGGGGATTTTTTACAGCAGATTGTCAACTCAGGCATTTTGGTGCCTCCGATCATGAACAGTGTCACTGTGATTTTCTTTATCTGTGCCGAGCGATGATTTCCCACAGCGACCACGCATCTCTGCGCTGAAACTGTGAAAACACACTTCAGCCATGTTGTGAAAAATGACAGCTGTACTGTTCATAAGGAAGTGTGGAAAAATGTCACTGGTGAAAATCTGGACTGAAAATATTACAAAGTCATGAAGTAACGAGGGTGCATGGAAACTGCGCAATGCTCACTCATATCACAGTCATGTTATGGACTTTTGTCACCAAATTTTCAACATAGCCATTTTAAGACCTCTGCTCATGAGCAGTGTAACTGTGATTTTCTTAATCTGTCCCAAACATTGCTTTCGCACACCAACAGCACCATTGTGCGCTACATGTGCGAAAATACATTTTGGGCGACATGAGAAAAATGGCAGCTGTACTGATCATAAGGAAGTGTAATAAAATGGCAATGTTGAAAATCTGGAGTGAAAATATTGAAAATTTGCGAACTTACAAGCGCAGCGTAGAACTGTGCCAACGACACTGTAAAGCAGTCATTTTTGAATTTTTTCACCAAATTTTTCAACATAGCCATTTTAAGACCTTTGCTCATGAACAGTGTCACTGTGATTTTTTAATTTATCCAGCACATTGATTTTGCACACCGACTGCGCCATCGTGCACTACATGGGCGGAAACACGTTTTGGGTGAGATGTGAAAAATGACAGCTGTACTACTCATAAGAAGATGTGGCAAAATGGCAATGTTGGAAATCTGGAGTGAAAATATTGAAAATTCACAAACTAACCAGTGTGCATAGGAACTGTACAACGAATGCTCGTAAAACAGTCATTTTGAGGAATTTTGGCACCAAATTTTCAACATGAGGTTTTTGGGACCCCTTCTCATGAAAGATGTCTGTCATGGCGATTATTCAGGCCAAGGTGTTGATCGCAGTGACTGCGAAATCACCCTTCGGCCCCAATAACGCCCATGACAGTGACATCATTCATGAGAAGGTCCCAAAACCCATGTTGAAAATTTGGTGCAAAATTCCAAAATATGCCTGAGATATGCAAAAGTTGAAACCCCTATCTAGCCCATTATACAGCTTACCGGCATTTCCTCAGTTTGCGGTCGGCTTTGAAGAGTGCAGGCGTGTTCCCGATCCACGAAGATCGTCACGCCCGAGCTCCAGAGGTAAGTATGGGGTGAGGGGTTGGGGGTGGGGAGGCAGGTGCGCAGTGGGTGTGTGCGGTTGTGAGAGGGGGCGGGAGATTACATGGGACCATTTTTCTTTACAGGGTACAAAAAAAAAATGGATGTCGTGGGAGTGCTGCCATGCTGGGGTGGGCTCCCAGCATGGCACAAGGATGGTTGGGGGTGTTCAGCTGAGCGGGATTGGGCACCCGTCGGCCCTGGATCGCTTGCCACACTGGGGTGGGCTCCCAGTGTGGCACTTACTGGGGGTTAGGACAGTGGCGCCAGCGGAGGTTGGGCACCCCGTCGGCTATATCATTACTTGCCACGCTGGGGTGGGCACCCAGGCGTGGCATTTCGAAAGAGCTTTGGGGGAGGTGGGAGGCAGCACAGCCGACGGGATTGGGCACCCCGTCGCTACAGTGCGGTGTGTGGGGGCACGCACGCTGCGCATGCTCTGTGTGTGGTGTGGGGACGCCGCGTGAGCAGCCGATATCTTATCGCTGCTCACTCAAGCGTAGCTCCCCCTTTCAACTGTATGCCACTGCATTTTGGAGCTTGTCATAGACAGCTCCAGCATGCATTGGCTTACAGAGGCCGCGCCTGCAAACACACTGACTGAATTGGAGGAGGAGGTGAAATCTCCGATGATGGCACTATGCTGGGAAGAGGTTAAGCACTGTAGATTGCTCCAAGTCAGATCACACAAGACTGGCACAAGGAGTACTGAATGGGTCTGTGGTTCAAATTCGGTGTCTCAAGGCTCTGTCTGACTTAAAGCTTAACCACAAGTTTAAATAACAACCAAGGCACAAACAGTTATATTTTAGCCTGTCGAATTAAACTGTGTATTCCTAAACTTTTTTCTTTGGGTCTGAGCACTGTAAAAGCGCATGAGAGATGCTAGCTATTCTAAAATATGGGTGTCTTGGTTTGAAATGTAACACAATTTCATGGCAGTACAGCCTTGAAATTCTCTGCCCCCAGCTATAAGAAATGAATAGAATGTAAGAGCACAGAGGTATAAGTTCACATTCCCTTTTCAGTCAGTTGAGCTTCCTGTGTATTTCATTACTGTGGTACAGGACTTGTTCAAGCCCTGGTGCACACTATGTTGATACTCCTGCAATGGCTGGCGTGACACAGTTAATATGGTTATGCATGGTAACTTAATGTCATTGATTTATTGGAAATGTATTTTGTGCTGCAGCTGCTGTGTCAATGACAGAGTTGTGTGGTGTGGATGGTAACTGATGTAAGCTGGGTGAGTCACTATTGCTGGTGTCAGTTGAGGGGGGATCATAGCAGTGTGTATGTTGTTAATTGTAGTACATCCAAGCTTTATAAATCTATGTAATAATCACTCGGGTACTGTACTCGAACTGTTATAACCCCGTGTGCTGTGAGAAATGGTGCCCATCTTAACAGTTGCTGGTGTGGGGGTTGGGGGAGGTTTTTGATGTTTGGATTATTGTTCAGCACAAGAGGTGGTAGGGCACTGATAATGTTTGCTGTACCATAATTGTATGGTTTGTACCTTAGGCTACAGCCTCCACCATGGTTGAAATACAAAAGATGCTAGCTGATAGACAATGTAAAGACATTTTTTAAATGCAGTGTTTTGGGGTTACATGGTTTCGGCTGGCCTGACTATTTGGTCAGGTGGCACAGTATTGGGAAGAAAAGATGGCTTGTCCACCCCCTTTTTTCTGTTGATGGTGATACTAATTTAATAATTATGTCATGTATTTCAACAGACTGTTTCATGATGTCCTCAAACAATGAATAAGTGGTGGTTTTTCATTTTCTAGAGGTGTATTTATAGATTTAATCAATAACATTTTAACGCACATTTAGGATTTGCATCACTCTTTATTTTAATTAAGGACACGCACACATTTAGGATTTGCATCACTCTTTGTTTTAATTAAGGACACACAGACACAACACATTTTTATTTTCTCTTTAATTTGTAACACAAACCACATGCCAAGCATACAAACAATAATTTTACTGTGGTAAAATCAGTTTTATCCATTTTAAGTGAAAATGCCACAGTGCGCGACTCCGCGCGCTGTGAAAAATCACATTTTTGGCATTTGTCACACATTTTGTCTGTCACACATTGGCAAGTTGGGAGGTTGAGAGGTACATTACCTATTGCAGTTGCTGGCGTAAATGAACCAGTGGAGATTCTGGCCTTGGCAAGTCCGCCGACCGGAATGTATGGTATCCCGTTGTTGATAGGCACTAACGCTCATATGTTTGGCTGGCTGGCCCAGCTTTGCCAGAAGAAACAAGCTAACTGAACTGGAAGGGCACTACACATTCTGGCCATGGTGCACACAGCATATGATTTGCAGATGCAAGCTAAAGAGATTGAGAAAGATGAACTGGTGGGAGTGGCGTGGAAGAAAGATCCAGAGTCACTTGTATTGCCACCCAATGCTCAGTGTACTATCAGTGGCAAAGTACAAATTAAAAAAAGACGTTAAAAACAAGATTCTCATGCTGGATGCCCCAGAGGAGGGAAAACTGCCTGAGGGACTGTTGGTAAAGCCTAGTATCCTGCTGGCCCGAGCTCATGCCTATGCTAGGCAGGTAGTGGTGCAAGTCTGAAACATGTCTGACCAGGATATCAGGGTAGATTGAGGCTGCACTCTGGCTACTGTATACTGTGCAGATACTGCTGTGTTGACTAGCAAGAAATGCACTGGGGAGAATGACGAGGTGACCCCTGATCTGTTCAACTTTGGAGAGTCCCCCATTCCTGCAGAGTGGAGAGCCAAAATCAGTCAAAAACTGGCCCGGATAAGCAAGGTCTTTTCCTTGAAGGAATGGGATGTGGGATGTGTCACTGGGGCAGAACATTACATTAGACTTCATGACGAAAAGCCTTTCCAGGTGAGACCTCGTCGCCTAGCCCCAGCTGGCATTGATGATGTTCACCACCACCACCTCCAGGAGATGCTGGCAGCTGGGTTTATACAGGAGTCTCACAGTCCAGATGCCTCCCCTATTGTGGTTGTCCAGAAGAAAAATGGCTTGTTGAGAATGCGAGTAGACTACCGAAATCTGAATCGAAGAACTATACCTGACCAGTACACTATGCCATGTATCCAGGATGCCCTTGACTGACTCAATGGGAGCCAGTGGTTCTCCATGCTAGACCTCTGGATTGGGTACTACCAGATTCTGCTGGCCCCTGAAGATAGAGAAAAAACAGTGTTCATCTGCCCTTTGGGTTTTTATGAATTTCTGCACATGCCGCAGGGCATTTCGGGAGCACCCGCCACTTTCCAGATGCTGATGGAGCGAACTGTGGGAGACATGAACCCATTAGAGTGCCTTGTCTACCTAGACTATGTTATCGTGTTTGGACAGACCCTCGATGAACATGAGACTTGCCTGTTTAAGGTTTTGGACCAATTGGAGGACTTTGGTCTAAAAGTATCAATCGACAAGTGTCAGTTTTTCCAGCCGTCTATAAAATATGTTGGCTATATAGTGACATCTGAGGGGATTCAAACTGATCCAAACAAAGTAGAAGCCTTGACCACCTGGCCACAGCCTAACAATCTTAAAGAGTTACAAAGATTCTTGGGGTTCTGCGGCTATTATCGTCGATTCATAAAAGATTATACTAAAGTCATCCGCCCGTTGCTTAACTTAACTCAAGGTTATCTGCCAACAAACCAAAAGTACAAGAGGAATGCTGTTAAAGAGGAATAGAACATTTATTTTTGAACAAATTAACCTTTTTGTGACCAGGAGGACTCGAGAGTGTGAGGTGGCCTTCTATGATATAATTCACCAACTTACCCATGCCCTTGTGCGTGTGTATGCAGATCCCACCAAGCCTTATGTATTGCACACTGACGCCAACTTGAAGGGACTTGGTGCTGTTCTATACCAGGAGTATGAGGAGGGGTTATGCCCAGTGGTGTTTGCCAGCAGGAGCCTGACACCGTCTGAAAATAAGTACCCTGTACACAAACTCGAGTTCCTTGCACTAAAATGGGCCATTGTAGATCAATTCCATGAATATCTTTATGGTGCAAAAATCCTAGTAAAAACTGACAACAATTCCCTCACATGAAACCTCCCTCCTAGTCCCCCCACTGTAGGACCTCTCATGGTCAAAGGTCCTTCTGTTATTGTGCCCCACTATGGCTAAACAGCCTGCCATCCACCATCTCCTGGGAACCCAGTCTTGGCCAATTTAAAACCGGTCTCATGACCCTCCTCCTTGCCTGTGGCTGTACTTAACCACAATATCTCTAGGAGGTTATGTTCTGCACCCCCTCTCCAGGCCCATTATGCTGTTCTATGGCTGCCTAATTAACTCCTGACATCCGGTTTGGCTGGACTTACACACTTTCTCTCCCAGAAGCTCTGCCTTTGATGTCCAAACCTATGAATTACTTCTGGCTGTAACTAAAACTTTGTACTACCAGATGCTGAGTCATTGGCCCTAAGCTGCATATACCTTCTAAGATTTGCCACTGTATGTATTCCTGCAGTGTTTGTATATTCCTGTACTGTTTGTATATTCCTGCACTGTTTGTTTTCTTTTTCCTGACATGGAGCCTTTGCAAAAGAGTCCTTGACTCAAAGGGTTGTAATTCTGATTCCTTAATAAATAGCAATAAATAAATAAATAAATACATTCAAACCCCCGCAAAGTTAGATGCCACTGGGCATTGTTGGCTATCGGCCCTTTCCACTTATAACTATTCAGTATAGTGTCAACCAGGTTTAAATCACATTGACACTGACACCCTCTCAAGGAGAACTGACACCCACTCAGAGTGGGTGAGAATGTCCAAGCAATCTGTTAAAGCTGTTTGTCAAAAAAGTTTGATAAAGATGAAAATCCGTCCTCTGAAACTGTTGGCTGCCGGGTGGACTGTCTGGGCCCTCCTGACACTTGCGTTCCTGCAGACTACTGCCATCTTGCAGCATTGGATCTCAGCATGTTGCCTCAACTTACTCCCGCCAGTATACAGTGTGCTCAGTCTCAAGACCCTATGATTAAGCCTGCTATTCATACTGGAAAAAATGTGTACAAACTTCGTTCTCAAGATCTCCGAACTGCCCTGTCATTTAGAGAGGGGCCCAGGCTACAGTTGCATAACAAACTGCTCTACAGAGAAACCACCAATAGACAAGGTCAAGTGGCCAAGCAACAACTAGTGTTACCTACAGTTTTCAAACATGTGGTCCTACGTGCCCTTCATGACCAGATGGGACATTTAGGATGTGACCGAATGACTGATCTGCCCCGTGCTAGTTTCTACTGGACAAAAATGGTGGCCGACATTGAGGTTCACATCAGAACTTGTAGTCGCTGCCTGCAGAGAAAAGCTCAGCCCCAAAGGGCCGCACCATTAGTTATTATATTTCTACTAGTGTGCCCATGGAGCTGGTGTGTACTGACTTCTTGTGTCTAAAATCAGATCAGAAGACTTGGCAACGTGTTGCTGATAACTGATCATTTTACCCATTACGCCCAGGCCTATCCAATGAAAGACCAGAAGGCCTCCACAGTGGCAAAAGTTTCGATACAAAAGTTCTTTGTCCATTATGGTGCCCAACAGAGGTTTCACTCTGATCAGGGTAGACTTTGAAAGCCATCTGATTAAAGAAATGCTCTCACTCTGGGGGTGCGAAAGTCCAGAACTACCCCTTATCGCCTAAAGGGGATCCACAGCCTGAAAGATTTAATAGGACATTACTAGACATGCTCAGCATGCTTCATCCTAGAGACAAGTTAAAATGTAGTCAGCAGATAAGCACATTAGTTCATGCTTATAACTGCACAAAAAGTGATGCAACTGGGTTCTCACCCTACCACCTGACATTTGGTCGAGAGGCAAGGTTGCCAGTAGACATCTGCTTCGGAGTGTCCCCTGATGGAGTCAAATCAGAGAATTATCTCCAGTATGTCCAGAAACTAAAAGCTCAGCTAAACCATGCCTAACAGCTGGCACACACCATGGCAGCCAAGAGAAACTTAGCAAACAAAGAAAGGCATGACAGACGTGTCAAGGCACAAGAACTGCAACCTGGCGATCAAGTCTTGCTAAGAAATTTAGGACTACATGGCAAACAAGATAGCCGACAGGTGGCATCACATCCCCTGCATTGTTGTCAGTAAGCTGGAGGACCTGGTAGTTTACAAAGTACATCCAGAGAATGATTCACAACCTGTAAAGACAATGCACCAGGGGCATGCAGTGACTTTTTTAGCAAGGCACGCAATGGGTGGTCATAACAACAATAAAAGGCCAGGGGTCTGGGGGTTGCCTAGGCCCAAAAACATTTTTAGAATTTGGTGCATTCCGGTGCATTTGGGAGTCATTTGAAACATAAATTTGCTATGTTGAAACCCCATTCTCCTTGCTTAATAAGTTGCACCTTAGCCCCCTCCAATGAGTTCCCACAGCCCAACAGAGATGCAACATCTTGTTATCAATGATATCCTGATTTTTTATGTTACTAGGGTATAATAAGTAGTAATATGCTTTTAACATGTTTGTAACTGATTTGTGTAACATGGTTTTGATTCCATATGTGCTAGGTGTGTTCTTCATAAATATCTCCTTGAGTTGTCCAGTGTAACACTGCTGGTTGTTAAGTTGTCAGGTGGTGACACCCCTTGCCTCAAAGATTCAGAACGAATGAGGGAGCCCATATTTTTACTTCTTGATGAACTGGAGGCTCATATTTTAAATCTAATAGCATGGTGGCTCCACCTGGAGAATTAAAATAAGCCTCGTTGGAAGTATGGCACCTCCTCCTGGGATGCAGTACCAACCCAGCTCCGCACTTCAGAACATTTCCCATGACTATACAACAATGCATTTCCACACCTCCAGCCAATGACAACTATGGACACCAAACGTACAAACAACAATATGCAGTTATTAACCAAAACCCTGCAGGAGAAAATGGTGCTTAGCACACCAGTTAGGAAGCACAGTGATGTTATATGATATTAACACAACCAACCTGGCAATATGGGACTGTCTGTACCGTCAGCCTACCTGTGACACCCCACAGCCCCACACTGTTCCCTATAGGCATCAGTCTGTGTCCTTCTTCTACTATCGTGCTGTCTGGGTGCCCAGGGTTGAAATTTGACAAGCCAGTGTCTGTGCTGTCCAGGATTTTGCACTGATGCACATACATAAGTAGCAGTTGAACCCCTATCGCTGGTGAATATATACAGTACAGCTAAGAAAAAAGTCACAGATCTCTTCACTATTACAATAATTTGGGCAATAAATCTGATATTAACCCTTTCCTTAACCATAAGTACCAACTTGGGCTAAACATATTTTGATATACTTATGTATTAGTAATTTGCATCAAATAGATGGCACGGTATCCCCCTTACATCCAAGATCCTGTTTTTTTGTTGGGGGGATGACACTCAACTCTGCCTTTTATTCACTCCTGATCCTGATGGAGAACTGTTCAAAATATGTTTACATCAATGTATCTGAAGTATCTCCAACTGGCAGAGCCCAAGCAATACCAAGGTGTCAGAGGGAGCACAACTAAGTCTCATAAAGAGGACTATAATTGGAAGTTAGGGGGCATGGCCAAAAAACCTGGTTGGCTCTTAATGCCAGTTTACCCTGGAATCCCAGTTTTCCTCTGCAGTCAAGAACTGTTTTTGTTATCTGTGGAATACTACCAGATTGCACTCTCACCTGGGTTCAAACAGCATAAGAATGCTAGTTCACACATTGGTCACATGCATCTCAGCTGGACTACTGAAATGCACTCCATCGAGTGAAACAGACTGCTGCCTACAGTTGGTGCAGGATACTGTATTGTGCGTTCTGACCTCTGTTCATAGGCCAAACTACTTTACTCCTGTTCTCCGTAAATTGCACTGTTTGCCTGTTAGCTATTACAGTGCTTTCAAAAGTTCTGGTAACATTTATAGGGGAACTGTTAACACTTGGAGCCCCACACCCAAGTGTAAGGCTGGTCCCAATTTGCACTTTGTGTGCAAAAATATTCTTTTACTGTTTACTGCAGTATAGTACAGTACAGTACAGTGCATCACACTGCTTCTGCTGATCTATAAACTGACATTTTCCTGAAACTACTAATCTCAGACTTCCCTACTGCTGACATCAGAGAGGGGCTGAAGCAGTGAGAGATTAAATAGCCTGCAGTGCAGTTAGAGATTTTATAAATCCAGCCAGACGTTTGCCAGTCCTGCTGTTCTGCCAGAGCTAAGTACAGTCCTCTGGAACTGTACTTAGCCCAGGGATTACAGCAGGACTAGCAACATTTGTAGTTACAGAAAATGTAAGCTTGCAAGTCAGCAGACAGTCTGATACAATTTATTATACAGTCATAAACAGTAAGCTTCAAAACTGTTTTTGCACACAAAGTTCAAACTTGGAACAGACCCACACTTAAGCAGTAGCACATGATAGCCATGAAAATGTTGATGTATACTTTTTTATTCTATTTTAGAGTACCACTATCTCCTGACTTGCATGATACCCATTTTTCCACATCTCGAGTCTGCTTTAGTACTTTTTCACATTTGAAGTAATAAAAGGAGCGTTTTTTTAAATATAACTCACTATTCTCAGCTGTTTCTGTACATGTGTTGTCCCAGAAGGTTATTATTGTTGCAAGAAAAGTGATGTTAAACAGAGAATATTGATGAAAACCTTCATCAAGCCATATTAAAAGGAGTATTCCTTTTATTACTTCAACTAAAAAAAAAAAGAACTGTAAAGCCAGTTCAGAATTGTTGTACAGAGGATGTCATTCAAGTCTAAAGTGAAGGGGCTATCTAAAACAGAATAAACAAGCATTTGTCAATGCCGAATGTTTGCTTGCTGGCATTGGCATTGGTAGTGTAGGAGTTAGAGAGCTGCATAATAGGAATGGCAGTGAAGTGTTGAACTGAAGCCAACCCCACCACCACCCTGCAGAGACTGACAGGCATTGGGATGTGCCTTTGTGTCGTCAGGCATAACGGCCATGCCATTTCGCCACACCCTACCCTGCAGACACCGACAAGTGTCACGGTTTGCCTTGGGGTCTTTGGCCCTTATGCTCACCCCATTCCATCAGGAAATACTGTGAGATGGGCACTATATAGAAGAATGGGGTGAACTTTTGGGCTGAAGAGTCCAAGGCACACCTCGATGCATGTCACTGGCTGCAGGGTGTGGAATGGTATAAGCATTACAGGCGAGAATCCCAAGTCACACCCCGATGCCTATCAATCTCTACAGGGTGGGGTGTTAAGGTCAGAAACACTAACGTGTGAGGCGTTCATTGGCATTTTCACTCCAAATTTGCAACATGGGTTTTTTGTGACCCCACCTTATAAACAGTGGCAATATCAGTTTGTTAGTCGAAAGCTGATTTTGCACAGTGACTACGCCATTTGGCACCACAGGTGTGAAAACACATTTCAAACAGGATGTGAAAAATGACAGCTGTACTGCTCATGGGGAGACGGAAAAAATGGCAATGTTGAAAATCTGCAGTGAAAATATTAAAAAAACTGGTGAAGTCACGAGTGTGTGTAGAATCTGGGCAATGCACACCCATAATGCAATTAGTTTGAGGATGTTTTACAACAGATTGTCGACACAGGTATTTTGGAACCTCCGCTCATGAACAGTGCCACTGTGATTTTCTTAATCTGTCCCGAACGGTGATTTCCCTCAGCGACCACGCATTTCTGTGCTGGAAGTGCAAAAACACATTTCGGCCAGGGTGTGAAAATAACAGCTGTACTGTTCATAAGGACGTGTGGAAAAATGCCAGTAGTGAAAATCTGGACTGAAAATATTAGAAATCCATGAACTTACGAGGGTGTGTGGAAATTGCGCAATGGTTGCTCATAATATAGTCATTTTATGGACTTTTTTCACCAAATTTTTAACATAGCCATTGTAACACCTCTGCTCATGAACAGTGTCACTGTGATTTCCTTAATCTGTCCCGAACATTGATTTCGCACACCGACTACGCCATTGTGCACTACATGCCAGAAACACATTTTGGGCGAGATGTGAAAAATGATAGCTGTATTGCTCATAAGAAGGTGTGGTAAAATGGCAATGTTAAAAATCTGGAGTGAAAATAGTCAAAACTCATGAACGTATGAGCTAGCGTGGGAACAGAGCAACGCATGCTCTTGAAACAGTCATTTGGGAGAATTTTTTCACCAAATTTTTAACATAGCCATTTTAACACTTCTGCTCATGACCAGTGTCACTGTGGTTTTCTTAATCTGTCCCGAACATTGATTTCGCACACCGACTGCGCCATTGTGCATTACATGTGCGGAAACACATTTTGGGCAAAATATGAAAAATGGCAGCTGTACTGCTCATAAGGAAGTGAGGTAAAATGGTAATGTTGAAAATCTGGAGTGAAAATATTGAAAATTCACGAACATACGCGCGTGTGTAGGAACAGCGCAATGCATGCTTGTAACACAGTAATTTTACGGTGTATCATCACCATATTTTCAACATAGGCATTTTAGGACCTCTGCTCATAAACTGTGCCACTGTCAGTTTCTTAATCTGTGCGGAACACTGATTTCCCACACTGACTTCACTATTCTGCACCGCAAGTGCGAAAACACAGTTCGTCCAAGGTGTGAAAAATGACAGCTGTACTGTTCACAAGGAGGTCTGAAAAAATGCCAATGTTGAAAATCTGGGGTGAAAATATTGCAAACTCGCAAACTTACGAGCGTGCGTAGCAACCACAGCAACGAACCTCGTAAAACAGTCATTTTTTTGATTTTTCCCATCAAATTTACAACATAGGCTTTTTGAGAGTCCACCTCATGAACAATGGCACTGTCGTTTCATTACTCAGTCCTGAAAGGTGATTCTGCGCAGTGACCCGCAAAATCTCCTTTCAGGCTGATTAACGCCATGACAGTGATAGAATTAATGAGGAGGGATCCCAAGAACCCCATGTTGAAATTTGGTGGCAAAATTCCAAAAAATGCCTGAGATATGCAGCAAAGTTGAAAAAAACCCTATTAATTCCATCATACAGCTTACCGGCATCTCCTCAGTTCGCGGTCAGCTTTGAAGAGTGCAGACGTGTTCCCAGTCCACCGAAGATCGTCGCGTCGGACTCCGGAGGTAAGTATGGGGTGAGGGGGTATGGGGAGGCAGGGTGAGCAGTGGATGGATGCGGGTTGTGGGAGGGGCCAGGAAACTGGCCGGAACCGCTTCATTATGGGTAAAAAAGAAAATCGCAGGGCGTTTTGTTTATTTACAGGGCAATGTAGCACACTGGGGTGGGCTTCAGCATGCCAACTGAGTCTTTTTGGGGAGGCACTGTAGCCGACAGGGGATTGGGCACCCCTGTCGGCACACAACAAGGTGGGGTACGTTATGCCGACAGGGATTGGGCACCCCCATCAGCACACCACAATGGGGGGAGGTTTATTAGGTCGATGGGGATTGGGCACCCCGTCAGCAGACAAGAAAACCGGTGGGGATGGTTACATACTACCAACAGGAAGGGGGCTCCCCCATCGGCAACATACATCTGGGACACTGCAGCCAACAGGGATTGGGGCCCCCATCGGCAAACAAACGTGTTGGGGGGCACATGCTGCCAGGGGGATTAGGCACCCCCTCGGCAGGGGAGGGAGTTAATATTGTTTGTGAACAGGCAGCAAGCTGCCGCCATGTTCACAAAAAATATCAGGGCTGCAAGGTCCCGCCCTGCAATGACGAGTCGCTCCCTCACTGCAGTGAATGGCTGACCTGCAATGACGAGACGGCCCCTGATTGCAGCAGCTCTTTTTTCACACGTTGGTATCAAGGTTCAAAACTAGTGTCACTGGCTGTGTCCCCCATTATTGGTGGACATCACACATGCCCCAAAATGCCGTGCCGGTATTGGCCTCAACAGTGCCGCACCTCCAGAACTTGCTTCGGCACCTAGCTGCTGCAATATGTTTCTTGCGCTGCACGCAAGCAAACATAAAAAGTTTATGTAAAAATGTTGCAGCGCTGCTTTAACAAAGAAGCTTATTTCAAGTGGTGCCCTGTTATCCAATAGTTGTTTTAAACACATAAATTAAAATAAAATTACTATTAAGTAAATCATGTACCATTACCAATAAAAATATCCCACAATGTAAGTTACAAAGGATAGCATTATGAACAGAGGACAAATTAATACTTAAACTTAGTCAATCTGGTTGACCCCATCAGTCGAACTGTAAGGCATTGCCTTCTCTGCAATTCAGTGGCCCCTTTTAAGTCTGGTCACAGTTGCTGTGGAACTCACTGCCCATTGTTTAGCTCTATCTGTGCCTATTTTTAGGAAAAAGCTGAAAACCTATTGGCTTGTGCAAGCATTTAGCGAGAGCTGATTGTGAATAGTTTCTCTTTTAAATCAGTATTTATTTTGTTTTCCAGGTCTGCCACTTTGCTCTGTGCCTGTTGTTATTTTTTTTAATTGTATTAAGTGCTCTGAGCTTTTGAAAAAATGCAGTACAGTATAGTATAAACAAAAGTCTAACCAGCTAATAGGAGCTCCTAATGCCATTGCAGTTTGTGCAAGTAAACTGAGCTGGTTACTTTTAAGCATCAAACCCAAAAACTTTTACAAGGAAACTGTTTACTCCTCTTCCGTAGGTTGTGTATGTACTAGGGTTTGAGTGATTTAAAGAATAACTATCCAGAACAGTACAGTCTCATTCGTCATGGCTTAAACTTTCTAGAAACTACAAGCCATCCGAAATGCATCAGTGCAATTCCTTCAACTGCATGATTGCAGTTTACCTTACTCAATGCTTGCTGAGAAAGAGAAGCCATCTGACACTATGGCAATCTACGTGAATTTAATATGGATGGCTTCTGTTTCTCAGCAAACTTTGAGTAAGGTAAACTGCAGCCATGCAGTTGAAGGAATCGCACTTCAGATGATTTGTAGTTTTTAGAAAGTTTAAACCATGTCGACTGAGATTGTACCGTTCCATGTCTGGATATTTATTTTTTAAAGCATTCCAATTCCTGTACCTGCAAAACCCAAGGAGGAACCCGAGGGAGGAACACTGCTATCAGTAAAGCAATCAGCAAAGAGCAACAGCCAACAGAAAAAAGTTTGTGATCGCCATTTTTTTTCCTGACTAGCTTTTTTTTAACCCTAGTCATGATTGGAATTCTACTGCTTACTGATTCAGGCTACTTGAATGAATAACCCTGTGAGGTTCAGCAACTGGGAACCTCACAGGGCTATTCATGCAAATAGCCTGAATCAGTATGCAGTAGAATTCCAGTCATGACTAGGGTTAAAAAAAAGCCAGTCAGGAAAAAAATTACAGTCATAAACTTTTTTCTGTTGACTGTTGCTCTTTGCTGCATGCTTTACTGAAAGCAGCATTCTGTGGTGTTCTCGCTCTCCATTTAACTTTTACAGTATATTCCACACCATAGTGGTTGCCTCTGCTGATACCTCGCATACCCGCAACCCACACTGGCCCCTCTCACCTCTTTGTAGTAGGTGTCTTGTCTTCTGAGTCTGTGCAGTTCCTCTACTGGCCGTCTATCGGCTTTCCTTGGACAACTGGTGCTCTCCTCTGAGTCACTCCAAAAACTAGTTCACAGCACTGCCACCACCACACTGCTGGGACTGAAACCTTTGAAAATAACTACCCCAGCCCTGCTGCCTTTCTACTCAGGCCGCTCCTTCAGCCTGGTCTATGGAATGACAGGCACTTTCAAGCTCTCCCACCTCTCATTGTACCTCCAGACATTATGTCTCCTCTGCTGTCTCTTGCTGTTCCCCCTCTCGCAGATTCAGTTCCAAGGTTGCATGCCTTGACTACTTTTTCCAAGGCAATGCTGGTTAGAGAGGGTGAGCTGCACCGCGTTACCATCACCTAGGCAACAGGACGCAACTTGGACAATTGCATGCCACTGCCAGTAGAACAGCTGATGTGGGAGCACCACTGATTCTCTCACTCCCCATAGTGAGTTATGAATGGTGACAGACAGAAAGAAAAAAAAAATAGCAAGAAAAAAATAGAGTAATTTATAGGCATGCAGTGCATGTCTTGCATACAGTAAATGCATGTGACTGCCATGCACAGAAATCATCTATTACCAATTGGGCAAATCATCATTGATTCTGTACCCCAAGACACTGCCCCTTCTGGGCCTGCAACCAGAGATGTGGCTAAAAAGAAATAATTAACCTCCTCTCCAGTAGTTAAAGATTCAAGGACTTCCATCAGTCATGTTCTAAATGAAATTGACTGCCAGTCTGAATCTGATGACAGTGAGTGTGAGGCCTCTTATTACCCATCTTTAGAACTGAGTCAGTTGTTTCAAGGAAATCCCCTGTGTAATAAGGGAGATGAAGCTGGACCCTCAGAACTGTCTAACCTTCTAGCCATCTCCACAGCCCCTTTTCCCCCTTAAAGTGAGGTGCAAAGTGTGACTTCTGATGTAGCTGAACCCTTGTGTCTTGTGGAATTAGCAGAGCCCCAAGAGGTAGAACCAGAGACAGAAAGCACAACTGGTGACATACCAGAAAGTCTAGAACTAATTGCAACCAATGATTTCAATAGGACTATGGACAATGACGTTAATGAAAATAATGATATTGAAAATATCATTGATGTGTTACGTGATTTAAATTCAATGGAAATTCCTGTTAATGACAAACCTGGAATGTCAGAGCAAAGTAATGAAAGTAATTCTGTAGAACCAGAGCTAACAGAGCCAGAAGCTGAAAGTGCTTCCAGTCCAGAGCTGTAAGTCAGTGCAGAGGTAACCCTTTCTTCTGAAGCAAACTTGTTGACAAGCAATGAGCCAGGACTGATCAATGCAACTGCCAATGTTGAAAGAACTGATCCTGTGCCTGCCCGTCCTAGAAAGTCTGGGAGAGCCACCAAGCCTGTAATACACCTCAGTTATGACTCCCTAGGAAGGCCTGTAGACCTCCCATTACATGTAGTTTACAAAGGGGTGTACATTTCTGAAAACTTTCTTCCAAAGCTGGGTTATTTGGCCACATCTAAGCTCATATTTAAGCCCTCCAGTCAGTATGCAAATGCCCTTGCCCCATGCAGCCCTAGTGTAGCTGATAGGGATAGGCCCCAAGCCGTGTGGATTAGTGTACAGGAGGTAGTACAAACCAGAGTTGTAACAGAAATGTGTTTAACTACTTGAATCTCTTAACATACTTATGAGAAGTGTTATGAAAATGTGTTATTATGGAAATTTCATTGCAAATGTAAAAGTATAGTAATACTGTTGTCATAACAAATTATTTTAGTGATACATCAGATTTTATGTTATGGTATACCAATAGAACATGCATGTATTTTATGTATAGCATTTTCCTATAGACTTTTATAGTATGTGTAGACTTGACGCAGACACCAAGTTATTCCAGTTAGGGAAGAGTGTAACCCCCCCCTACAAATTGGGGTTTACTATAATACCTTCCTGAGTTCCTTAATGCCCACTGTCAGGCTGGTGTCCTATCTTAAGTAATTCTGTGTCTTTGTGTGCGACTGCCTTAGTGAGCCTCCACACCTGTTCCTTTAAGAGAAGAGTTAATCTGTGTTAGAAATTGGTCTGTGCAGGGTCCGAGTGATTTAGGGCTTGGGACCAGCCACACAGTGATCTAATTTGCTCCATTTTGCAGTCGCTACTTGCGCAGAGGGAGCCCATATAGGAACTGTAATAATTTCCTCTTTATTTGTTGCTATATTAAAGAAAGAGGCATTTGTCTAACCTGCTTTGATTGCAGATCGAACATTTGGATGGGAGCCACCATGTTAGGTCCGGGACTTCCAGTAATTGGACCAATTGAACCACTGGGGATCTAAAATGGATCCTGTCCCCAGGGGTCTTGTGGGAAGGAAATTCTGTAGTCCTGAAATTTTATCCAGTTGGCTCCCAAATGGACCTGGAGGGGTAGCTTTTACTGTGACCGACAGCTCCTTTAGTCAACCAAACCTTTAGACTGAGAAAGGAAATGCCCTGTGTACCAAGAGACAGTGGATTAGTTGGAGTTGGAAGTTGAAGAGTGAGCAGCTCAAGCCCCCGAGCAGCTGCTCCCAGAAGGAGCATAGGGAAATCAGCAGGAAGAGGCTAGATGTGCCTTCCTGACACTTTCTCCTACACCAAACTGCCTATTGCAGAAGCTGGACTTGTCTGATTCCGCCCTGGAACTGCAGCAGCAAGAAGAAGTGTTAGGCAACTTGTGATTTGGACCGAAGACTTGCTCCTGAAGCGATCAGCTCAGCTTGTGTGCGAGATATACTTGGATCAGAAGATTTGCTCAGTAAGGCTGTTAAATTGCAACCAGACTAAATCTGAACTGTTTCCTGAGGTAGTTATTGCTGTAAATGTGCTGAATGTGTTTTGTGGGCCAAGACATGCTTTCCCACAAAGAAATGCGTTATGCCAGCTGGAGGCTTCACCGGCAGAACATCACAAACTTTTTCAGAACTGTTCACTCTGCCTGGGCCCTGCCATCTCAACCAAGGCCACGACTCCTGCACCAGAGACCTTTCAGTGAGAGACTGACTGGGGGATGCGGCCCCTGCACAACACCATCAAGCAGGCTGCAACCATCAGGAGGAGCATCGTGCTGGCCCAGCTTCCCCTGACCCCTTAATCATCACCATGAGGTTGACATATCTCCTGCAGTGCAGCCAGATCCTGGTAGCATGAGTACAAATCAGGGTAGCTCCCTGCAACGAAAGCTAAAATCATTGTGGTACCATCTAATTGTTTTCATTAATTTGGTTCTTGCAACAGACTGAGACATCCAGTTTGTATTAAAAATAATTGGGTTGTGTGCATGTTTAACTACCTTTTTCTTCCTCTAAGGGCCCCAACATCGACTGCAACGCTGGCCACCCTCGGGCAATGCTTCATGCTAGCCTGTATTACCATCTGGGGACCTAGGGTTGTTGAACTGTATTTTGGGACTTAAAGTGTATGCTAGAACAGCCTGATTCAAATCAGATTGCCAATCATTTAACTAGGTTTATGCCTCTCCCTTATTCACTGCTCCTAAATAAACCCGATTGTCTTCTTCACATTTAAACTGGCTAGTGTGCATACTATTAGTTGGGTTATAGTGGTAAGATTGTATTGTTGCATTGCTAACCCTATTTTCCAGGGCATCTGCAGGGCAGCTGCTGCAGCTCCACCCCTGGTGGTAAGTGAGAAGGGTGTGAGCACCTTATTTACTGCTGCCTATTGATTGTGAATGTACCATTGTGATATACATTAGGCCACTAGGTGGGTTGGTGGGTGGATATAGCTTCCCAGAGGGCTATACCAGAGCAGATAAACAACCCCTGGGTGGAGGCACCTAATTAGAGAACTCAGGCCCCTCAAACTATGTATTGCCAGACAGGCAGGGGTAGTAGCCCTTAGAATAGCGCCACCTAGGGGTTAAATATATATGTCTGTATGTGCACATAGGCTAGATAAGGTTCTTCCAACTTTAATCCATATGGACCAATTTGGATTTGTACAGTGAAGACAAACTATGTACAGTATCAGATGTACTATTACTCTTATGGAATTTACAACACAACTAACCATTCCAGGAGATTTTCTCAGCCTTGATGCTGAAAAGGCATTTGACAGAGTATCCAGGCAATTTTTGTGGCAAACCTGTCCTGCATTTGGATTTCCTCTGGAGTGTCTCACCTGGCTTTAAAATCTTTATTCCTCCCCTGCTGCTTATATTAGAATTAATGGGATTTTGACTTCTCCGGTCTCTCTGGGACATGGCACGTGACAGGGGTACCCATTGTCGTGCGTTGCTTTTTGCTATTTATACAGAACCTTTGCTGTCCACAATTCTAAAACCTCAGAAAGTCAAAGCTGTTCCACTAGGAGGAGAGAATTTTGAATTTTCACTTTCTGCAGATGACGTATTGTTGACTGTCCTGGACCCTGAATATTCAATACCTGCTGTTTGGCAGATTTTACAAGAATATTGTGCCATATCAGTTTTTTTTTCACTAAATGTACATACAACAGAAGTCTTAGCACTCAGTTTTTTGCCATCCCCAGAGCTGTGGTCCCTGCTGCCCCTGAGATGGAGAAGTACTAAAATTAAACATAGAAACATAAACTTTGACGGTATATTAGGACCGCTTGGCCAACCTAGTCTACCCATTTCCCTACCTATCAGACAAGCTGCAGATCCTTGTTTTACCAACAGCCTACTTCCTCCTACTGCCCACTAGAATTGCCTTATGTCTGTCCCATGCATTTTTTAATCCCCCCATTGTTTTTGACCCCACAACCTGCTCAGGAAGGCCATTGCATGTGTCCACAACCCTCTCCGTGAAAAAATACTTCCTCACATTGCCCCTGAGTCATCCCCCATCTATCTTTGGATTCTGCCCCTTGTTCTTGCACATCATGTTCTGAAAGATGCAACACTCTTGGACTTTGTTGATTCCCTTGAGGTACTAGAAAGTTTCAACCATGTCCCCTCTCTCTACCTCCTTTCCTCACGGGTATACATATTAAGCTCTTTTAGTCACTCTTCATATGTCTTCTGGTGCAGACCCTGCACCATTTTAGTTGCCCTCCTCTGGACTGTCTCTATCCTATGTCCTTGCAGAGATGGGGTCTCCAGAATTGCATGCAGTACTCCAGATGGGGTCTCACGAACTGTTTGTACTGAGGGATAACAACTTCCTGTTTTCTACTGGTGATGCCTCTTCCCCAGGGGTTCAGTGAATTTATTTTTTGTGGAAGTCAAATACTTCCATGAGTCAAAATCTGGAAGTCCTTCCAATTTTTTGGAATTCAAAAATACTTCCCAGATCCCCCAGTTTGAAAGCCAGTATTCTAAGAATGATCACTTTATGGATGTTAATACAAATATTAGTGGTACAATACAATTTCTTTTACAAAAAAACATAATTTCATAGCTTCTGTACCTTCAATTGTGGATGTCATCCATTTTTTTACATTCAAAAGTCAATGACTTCCTCCCCCTTTATTTTGGAAGTTTTTGCCTTATTCTTAGAGTCAAATACTCCCAAAACTGAGTTAACTGAGACCCTGCTCTTCCCTATGCATCCCAGTATCCCCCCCAGCCCTCCTTACTACCTTCTCACATTGCTTGCCTACCTTTAGGTCATCTGATATGAATACCCGCAGGTCCCTTTCCATTTTTGTTGTTGTTAATACCCCCCCATGTACTCTTCCCCTGGGTTTTTGTTTCCCAGGTGCTTTACTTTTCACTTCTTTATATTGAATCTAAGCTACCATACTTTTGACCATTCCTCCAACCTTGCCAAGTCTTTTCTCATCCTTTCCACCCCCCTTGTGTATCAACCCTGTTGCAGATCTTTGTGTCATCTGCAAAAAGGCACACTTTTCCTTCCAAGCCCTCCACAATGTCACCTATAAAGACATTAAAGAGGACTGGTCCCAGTACTGAACCCTGCAGTACACCACTAGTAACCCCCCTTTCTTCAGAGTGGACTCCATTTACTATTACCCTCTGCATCCTGTTGTCCAGCCAATTGTTTACCCAGGTTACCACCCAGGGACCCACTCCCAATGTTTTTCCAGGCTGGGTAGAGTCATGGATAAAGCCAAATCATTACGATCCACATGTGGGATGCTTGTGATTATGGGAGTTGTAGGACAGTCCATTGGATTGGGGGTCATTTCCCCACCCCAAAGAAAGTGGGAGAGCAATTTATTCAAAGAGGAGAAGTCAAAGGGTGAAGGTATTATGGGAACCATCTAGAAAAAATAAAGGAGTCATGGGAAAATATTCATATGGACTCTGTCTATCCATGCATGAAATTACAGATGCATGTGGGACAATTTATTTAAATCCTGTGATATAATTTGTGCTAAAGGTTTGTAATTAGCATATCTAATTGTTTAAAATTTTGCAGAATTGGAATACCAATAATGGGAGAGGGAGCTGGATGTCATTGTCCATATAGGGACAAATGACCTTGCTGGGAATGGGATCAAAGCAGTGCAGGAGGAGTTTGTAGAGTTGGGGAGGGGCCTTTGACAAGTAGCAATCACAGTAACCATCTTGGAGGTGCTGCCTGTCTATGGCATGGGTGAGGCTAGGGTACTCTGCACCATGGGATTCAATAAATGGTTGAAACACTAGTGCAGAGCTCAGGATTTTGGCTTCATTGGGGACTGAGGGTCCATCTGGAGGGATGCAGGCCTATACTAGCGCGATGGTCTGTATCTCTCCAGGAGGGCAAGCATTTAAACTAGCCAAGGGGAAGCACTGAAAAGAAGCATGGAAATCCAAGCCCACCGACAAAACAGGGTAGTTAGTGAGGTAAAAACAAAGGTAGAGAAGTCAATAAGGAGCAGGACAGGGGTCAATGGTGAAAAAGTCAATGACAGTAAGAACAGGAATGGGACTAAAAGGGGTAAGGCTATAAAACAAATTGAGGGTGAAGAGTACCAATGCACGTAATCTGGGTAACAAACTCCCTGAACTAGTGGCCTTTATGGAAGAGGGACACCTAGATATTGTGGCAGTCACAGAAACATGGTAAACAGAGAACCATGACTGGGATGTCAACACACCAGGATGCACAATCCACAGGAGGGACAGGGAGGGTAAAAGAGGAGGAGGAGTAGCTGTCTACATAAAGGAAGGGACCAAAGCAATGGAACTAAAGGGTAAATAGAGAGGAGAGGTAGCACTGTGGGTCACCCTGGAGACAGGAAATGGCACCACAATCTGTATGGGGGTTTTATATAGACCCCTGTCTCGGGGGAGAAAATGGACAAGGAAATTATAGAAGGCATCCTTAGAATAGCAGAAAAGGGGTTGATATTGTTCATGGGGGGCCTGAATATGCCAGATGCTAACTGGAGCACCTTTGCTGCAGCCACACTGAAGAGCAGGGTCATTCTTGATGCCCTACAGGGGGCATGCCTCAGACAGCAAGGGTTGGAACCCACTCAGGAGGGAGCAATCTTAGACCTAATACTCTTAATCGAGGATGGAGTGAGGATCTTGGATTTAGAAGTGGGTAGCCATCTGGGAACAAGCGACCACCAAACTGTGGTTCATGATAAACACAGCGGTAGAGTCAAGTCACACAAAAGTGAGGGTATTGGACTTTAGGAGGGCTGACTTTGGCAAAATGGGGGAGTGCCTCAGAAAAGCACTAGCAAACAGGCAAGAAGGTGGGGTGAAGGAACAACAGGGAAAAATCAAAGCTGCCATCACAGAGGCAAAAGGCCTTTGTGTGAAACAAATAAACAAAAGAGGTTAAGGAGAAAAAGGTAGCATTCAGGAAGTATAAGGAAACATAGAAGGAGCAGGACAAAGAACTGTACCAGCTAAAGCAGAAGGAAGCAGGGAAGGCAGTCAGAATAATAAAGGCTCAAACCGAGGAAAAGATAGCCAGCTCAGTTAAGAAGGGGTTAAAACCTTTTATAGGCACATTAGGGAGTGAAGAAAGACCAAGGGATGGCTAGTGAGGCTTAATAAAGGGGCAGGAGGGTGGGCAGAGGGTGACAGTGAAAAAGCAAGGATACTACAGTAAATGAATACTTTTGTTCATTATTCACAGAAGAAGAGGAGGGGAAGGTACCTAAATCAAAGAATAGAAGCACTCTGGATAGGGAGGTTGATACCAGTCCATTCACAGAAGAAAGGGTCCTGAAAGAATTCTTAAAACTGAAGGTGGACAAAGCAATGGGGCCTGATGGGATTCACCCAACAATTCTAAAAGAACTAAGGGTAGAACTAGTAACACCACTGACTACCCTTTTTAACAAGTCATGGGAGGATGGTGTGGTACCTGAGGACTGGAGGAGGGAGGAAGTGATTCCCCTTCACAAAAGTGGGAGCAAGACAGAGGCAGGAAACTACAGACCTGTTAGTTTGACCTCAGTGGGAAAATTATGGAATCACTTCTGAAAGAATTGTTGAGTTTCTAAATGCAGTGGGGCATAGGACCCAAGGCAGCATGGATTCACAGCAGGAAGGTCATGTTAGATGAATCTGATAGATTTTTTTGACTGGGATACCAAAGTAGTATACCAGAGAGGGGCTGTGGACATGGCCTACCTAGACTTTAGCAAGGCATTTGACACAGTCCCATACAAAATATTAATATACAAGTTAGTTAGCCTTGGAGTGGGTCTCAAGGTGGTAGCCTGGGTAAATAATTGGCTGGACAACAGGACACAGAGGGTAATAGTAAACGGAGTCCACTCTGAAGAAAGGGGGGTTACCAACGGGGTACCACAGGGTTCAGTACTGAGATCGGTCCTCTTTAATATCTTTATAAGTGACATTGCAGATGGACTGGAAGGAAAAGTATGTCTCTTTGCAGACGACACAAAGATCTACAACAGGGTTGATACACAAGGTGGGCTGGAAAGGATGTGAAGGGACTTAGCAAGGTTGGAGGAACGGTCAAATGTATGGCAGCTTTTATTAGGTAGTAGATATGGACCGAATAGTGATTCTCCGGGGTTTTTCATGGAGTTAGTCAACATGTTAACTCCTTTCTTAGCAGTTCCAATGATTTTGGGAAGGGATTTAAATTTAGTTTTTGACCCAAATACAGACTGTACCAGTAATAAGTTTAAAGGTCTTTCTCTGGCCCAAAGAGCTTTAAGAGACATGTGGGACAGGGCGGGACTGTGTGATGTGTGGCATACTCTTCACCCCTCAGATAGATGCTACACTTTTACCTCTCCAGTTCATAAAACGTCTTCTAGGATTGATTACATCATGATCTCTCAACAATTATTATCAGGGGTTGTAGACTCGTCCATTCACCCAGGACCACCATCGGACCACTCTCTTGTTACTTGTCAACTTTCTTTAGCTGCTATTCCAAAGGTGGAAGGTCACTGGAAAATTAATAATCAACTTTTAAAGGATCCAAACACAGTGAAATACATCAGAAGTCATATCTCACAATTTGTATCAGCTTATCTTAACACTATGGGGAAACCCGATATGGAATGGGGTGCCTTAAAAGCCTATTTGAGGGGTCTGTTAATTGGTGTGGCCTCAAAGAGGAAAGAAATGAGAGAACAGCAATTAACACAGCTTCTCCACCAGATTAGAACTATTGAAAGGAATATGTCCCCACACACGCCTGAACAAACTCATTTGGAACTTATAAAATTAAGGGACTCTTATTTGGATCTTCTGAGGGAGAGGGCAGAATTTTTGATTTTGAAGTCGAATGCAACTTATTTTGACCAAGACGAGAAGGCGGGTCACCTTTTAGCTGCAAAAATCAAACAGCAAGAATCTGCCAGGTTTATTGCTTAAATCTGGTCAGCTGATGGGGTGCTGATAAATAATCAGGCAGAAATTACAGCAGAGTTTCACAAATTCTTTCAATCATTAAACTGTCCAATGGCAAACTGTCCTCCTCTAAAAGATTTGGATCATTATTTGGCCGAATCTCATCTGCCCTCTCTCTCAGAAATGCAACAAGCTGCATTATGCGCTCCCATAACCGAAGAGGAGATTTTAAAAGTTATTGATGGTCTACCTCTAGATAAATCTGTGGGACCAGACGGTTTTTCACCTAATTTTTATAAAATGTTTGCAAAACAACTAGCTCCTTTCTCTGTTCCAACAGATTATTGCAGGTAACAGTACAGACAGCACATTGTTTGAAGCGTTGATAACTCTATTGCCAAAACCCGGTAAAGCGCCCGAATATATGGCAAATTACAGGCCTATATCTTTACTCAATCAAGATATTAAAATTCTGAGTAAACTGTTAGCTGATCGTATTAACATGGTTCTTCCTGATTTAATAGGAGCAGAGCAGGAGGGCTTCATGAAAGGGAGGTCAGCTAGTGATCATTTGCGCACTTTGGCCCATGTCTTCTCGGTATCCAGGGATGCTGAATTTCTGGCTGCCTTGGTGTCCCTGGATGTCGGGAAGGCATTCAACAGAGTGGATTGGAATTTCCTTTTCCAGACATTACACGCTTTTGGTTTTCCCCCGGAATTCCAAAACTGGATACAGGCAATTTACAAAGCTCCCACAGCCCGGGTTTCATGTAATGGGAGTATTTCAGATTTATTTTCCTTAGGTTCTGGCACTAGGCAGGGCTGTCCCTTGTCTCCTTTACTTTTTAACTTGTATTTGGAGCCCCTTATCTGGAGACTGGTTGCTAGCCCCAAGATCCAAGGTATTACCATACAAGGATTTGAAGTTAAAGTTTTGGCTTATGCAGATGACTTATTGCTTCAAGTCTCCTACCCTGGTGAATCTATCCCATATTTATTAGAAGTTATTAAAGAATATAGCTTCCTCTCTAATTACAAATTAAACGTGGAAAAGACTTTGGTATTCCCCCTTAATCAGAGAGTAATGAAACATGAAATCAGTGCCCTAGGTCTGTCCTGGGAAAAGAAATTGTTGAAATACTTAGGTATTGTTCTCACAAGAAGTCTTGCATTGTTTCAAAAGAGCAATGTGGACTCCTTACTACATATTATCACTCAAGATCTAAATAGGTGGTCCCTTCTCCCGTTGACAATCTGGAGCAGAAGCAGCCTTATTAAAATGAACGTCTTCCCTCATTTATATTATCCACTTAGTCTCTTGAATATATGGCTGCCTCAGTCATGGTTCAAGAAAGTGCACAACATTTTTACTAATTTTATCTGGGCTGGAAAGTGTCCTCGTTTGGCTTTTCACAAATTAGCGGCCCCCAAATTTAGAGGCGGTCTTCGTTTGCCGCATGTCGGCCTTTACTATTGGGCCAGTCATGCGAGCAAATATTTAAGATGGCTTAGACAAAATGACCCAGAAGATTCTTATGTGTATAAGCCCCTTTGGATTAAAATAGAACTAGCCAAATCCAATATTATAATCTCTCTCCTGCTGCATTGCTATATGTGAAACCTAAGTATCTTCCAGTGCAGCTTCGTTTGACACCAACTGCAATATCTGTAAAGGTGCATTCCCAGTTCTGTAGCTTTATAAAATACAATCATTGTTTAGATTTGGAGCAACCATTGGTAGGTAATCCCAATATTAAGATAGATGGGAGGGTCCTTTCTCCCCTGTTGCTCCCGCAAGCTAAGGAGGTTAAGAGGTTAAGGAGGCGCAGTATAGCGCAGTGGTCTAAGGCTCTGAGCTGCAAATCTGGTGATATCCAGCAGACCAGACCTGGGTTTGAATCCCACAGCTTCCACTTGCATACTGTGTGACCCTGAGCAAGTTACTTTACCTCCTTGTGCTCCCAGGTCGCTCCTGTAAAAAAGCTTCCAGCTTAGTGTGCTATACCTGGTTAAACAACTAAATTAAAAAAAAAAACTTACGTATTTTTGGAATGAGATCAAAGGGGCATGGCTTTCATCCCCAGAAATCCTAGCTAAGTTAAAAATTACAGCCTCTTACATTTTTTAAATCTTCCAATTACGCCACTTGCTTGTGATGGCCATACGGGTGACGACCCAGCCATCCAGGTGCCCTCCTTTTTGGGTGAACCTGGTCCAAATGGTGGGCCTTCCACATGCTGTATTGAGGATTTTCAATGTTTTATATGATTGGATTTACCCCGTATCTTTTGGACCTTCAGATTACTGGGCCCTGCTCCTTTGCTGAGGTACCCATTAATTGGGAGTGACTCTGGCAAGGGTGCCACAAATTTATTACACAAGATAGGCTCTGACTCATGCAATTCCAGATTCTGCACAATTTATATTATACTCCTCAAAAAATAGCTAAATTTGGTGTTGCCTCTTCTTCTTGCTGTATAAGGTGTGCCCAGGGGGAGGGTAATTTACTGCACATCTTCTGGCTCCGTCCTAAGATAGCTTCTCTATGGTCACAAATTAAGCAGAGAGTAGATCCCCTGTTGGGTCTCAATGACTGGTTCTCGGCAAAAATTTGCCTCTTAGGAGACTATTCTGAAATCCCAATAACCATGCGTAAATATATGGCACTAATATCCATGTCAGTTAAAAAATGAGTACTTAGACATTGGAAAGATAGTGAGGAGATATCATATGCTGAATGGTTGAGGGAGCTCCTGGCTAATCTTAGAGTGGAAAAAATGATGGCAAGTCTTTGGAACAGAAAGACTAGATTTAATAAAATTTGGGCCCCGTTACTAACCCTTTATTCTCTCCAAATGACATAGAGTAACGGGCTCTCCGGTGTAGGGATATGAATTGAGCAAGTTCTGGGCATGCAAACCTGGGAGGAAGGGGTGGTGGGGGAAGAAGGATATTACAGGGTTTTTTTTTTCCGTTTTTTCTTTTTAAGTGAATTCTGTGTTTGGTTGGGGGGATGGGGGTAAGGGGGAAGGGAAAGGGGCATATGTTTTTTCCGAAAGCATCTGATCACATTCTTTGTATCGTGTGACAAGCTGTTTATTGTATGTTGAAAACTTTAATAAACTTTGAATGGAAAAAAAATGTATGGCAGATTAGATTCAAAGTAAAGAAGTGCAAAGTAATGCACCTGGAAAACAAAAACCCAGGGGAAGTGTACACAATGGGGGGGAGATACTAACAACAGCAAAATTGCAAAGGGACCTGGGGGGTAGTCATATCAGATGACCTTAAGGTAGGCAAGCAATGTGCGAAGGCAGAAAGAGGGCTGGTGGGATACTGGGATGCATAGAGAAAAGCATCACCAGTAGAAAACAGGAAGTTGTTATCCCTCTGTACAGACAGTGGGTGAGACCCCATCTGGAGTACTGTGTGCAGTTCTTGAGATCCCAACTCCATAAAGGACATAGACAAGATGGTGGTTGTCCAGAGGAGGGCAACTAAAATGGTGCAGAGTCTGCACCAGAAGACATATAGATGTAACCCCTAGGTGGCACTATCCCAAGGGCTACTATCCCTGCCTGTTTGACTACGGACAGGTTGAGGGGCCTAGGTCCTATGGTGGGAGACTCCACCCAGAGGTCAGGGTTTGTAGTGGTTAGACCAGTTTGGTCACAGCCCTCTGGGACACTGAGACCCCCTGTTATTCCCTCTAGTGGCTCACACAGTACACTGGAGTTATAGCCCCAATACCCCATGTATACACTCTGTTCACTCATATAGATACCACTTACCCTCGAGACTGATTCTGCAGCACGTCTCTGAGGACCCCCTGTAAAATAAGGTTAAACAACATACACAGCAAAACACAATACTGTTTCCATAAGTACCAACACCACAAACAGTATATAGTGTAACAACAACAAATCTGATTTATTTAGGGGGCAGTAACATGGGAGGGGGAAATCAGGTTAACTGGTGGCATTAAATCACAGTACTGTGCACACATACAGAGGCTGAAAAGTCACACTCTGGGTACCCATGTTGGGGGGGGCTAGCCAGGTCCATTGCCCGGGGTTGGCCAGCAGGTGCAGATGGATAGGGCCCTGTAGAAGAAAATATATGCACAACACCCAATTGAAATCTGGAGCCAGATGGCTCAGTCCATGAAGCAGTGAAACAACAAGAATTAGATGACACACTTGTGATTGAAAACAGGCTGCCGGGGAATACCCTGACTTGTACTCACAATACCCAAGCTGAAAACCGGATGGTGGATGTTCTTCTGGATTGCCAGAACAACAAGGCATGGAGACAAAGTCCTTGTGACTGGACCCCACTGCAGTTGATAGCAAACGGATTTAGTCCGAGACAAGCTGGGGTTTGCTTCCAGCTTCAACACACAGCACACAGCACTGGGGATTGGAAATAGTGATTCCCCACAAGCACTATGCACATTCATATGTAAAAGGAAAGTACTATACCAGGCAGACTGCTCCTCAATCCCGATCGCAATTACTGCAAAATACCTGGGAGCACACACAGCAGCTTCAGTTCCTGACAGAACGAGCACGATTCAGCAATTTCTCCAGTCTTCTACAGGGTGAGCCTGGTTTCCACACTTCTAGTGCTTCTTTCTTCTCACAACTCAGATTCAGTCCAAACTGGCACTCACAAAGGCTGCAGACTGAAACTCAGGGCCTCACACGTGCTTCCCACGTGAAACTATACACCGCAGAAGCACAGAGCTCCTTCTCTCTTCACAGTCACAACTGATCTAATCTTTCCAGTCACAGAGCTGGGCATTTCCTTTAGCTCCACACCATTCTGTTGGCTGGTTCTGCTGTCACTCACAATAAGACTCCCTCTCTTGGTGGAAAAAGGCGCCAAGATTAAAACTACATTTCCTAGAGTCACTGCCCATACAATCCCCTTGTGGCTGGCTCAAAATTGAGAGTCCAAGTTCCGATTCGTCCATAGGCTCCATTTTAGGGTCTCCCTATCATCCTGATTGGTCCAAGTCAGCTATTCAGGACCAAAATGAAAGAGTTACACTGAAACAGTTCGTGCTGAAATGAAGACAGGTTAGACAAACTACATTTTCTCAGTCACTCTAAATGATTTCTGGCAAACAAATATATCTTTCAACAAGGCTCCCTCTGCACAAGTAGCAACGGCAGAAAAGGAGTGAATTGACAGCAGCCCGAGCGGGATTTGAGCATTAACTACACAGTCCCCTCATACAAACTAATTAAGTCTGCAGGTAGACAGGTCTTAAAGATACAGTACGTGGAGGCTCAAATAGCACTCACTTGGAACCACATTTAAACAGCTCAGATGCCGAACACAGCCCAGACTTGCAGCATTCAGACAAACTCCTGGAAGACTTTTGGGAACCCCCATTTGCAGGGGGGTTACACCCTTCCTGGCCTGGAAAACTTGGCGTCCGCATCAAGTAAGTACCCCCGTAAGTTTCAATACAGCCATATACTTTACATCAGTATCATATTAGGCTTATACATGTAATCATCAGTCAACATATCACCTTACCAGAAACACATTTCTGAAACTTTTCAGCACACCACTTTTTACACAGTATTATACACACATTGTACCGTAACTCAGGTTATTACCTCCTGTACATGAAACCTGAAGAGAGGGGGCCCTTCCCTATCAGCTACCTTGGGGCTGGATGGGGCAGAGGCACCATACCTGGAGGGCAACACAAGTAACTTGGAGTTAGCACTGATGTTCAGTTTGGACATTGAGCTCGGGGACACATACACTCCTTTATGAACAACATTGAGAGGCAAGTCCACAGTCCTCCCAGTGGAATCATAACTGAGGTGCACCACAGGCTTTACAGCTTGACCTTTCTTTCTAGGGGGAGCTGTTACAGTCTCTGCACCCTGAGCTTCATTTTCAGCATTGTCCTCACTTGTCAGGGGAGTCTCCATTAGGCTAGAGAGGCTAGAACTTGGGGAACTTTCAGTTCCAGGAGTTACAGTCTCTGAGTCCACAACAGTTGGCTCACATGGGGAGTTTTCTGACACTGACAGTGAATTATCAGGGCACTCAACACACTCTTCCTGTTCTGGTGTATCACCAGTTTGTCCCAGTCCATCAGTTTCCTCCTCTGAAAGCTCAAACAGTTCAACCATACACAATGATTCCATATCATCTGACTTCATGCTTTGCACTTCACTTTCTGGGAGCATTGGCTCCAGGGACAAAGCTGGGGGCTTAGACAGTCCAGAAGGCCCAGCTTCATCTCCAGGATTGACAAGGGGATTGCCCCGAAACAGTTGACTCAGTTGGTAAGAAGCGTTGTATTCAAAGCCACACTCACTTTCCTCTGACATGGACTGACAGTCATGTTTACCTGGGACTTGTGGAGGGGAACACTTTAACTCAACTTCTGTAGGTGCAGACTTTCTTGATTTTTGCTTAGCAGCAGCTCTAGTCACTGGTCCAGAGGGGGCATTTTCTGGGGGCTCAGACTCAATCAAGATGTGTCCAATGGGCAGTAAATGATTTCTATGCATTGTTTTCACATCTTTTGAATTATGCTCAGGCCTTACTTTGTACACAGGCAAATCATCTAGTTTGCCAACTACAGTGTGAGGAAGATGGTGCCATCTGTCAGAAATCTTATGTTTGCCATGCATTCCAGATTTCTTAGCAATACCCGATCTCCCTCCTGGAGTTCCTGTGCTTTCACCTTTTTATCATACCTTTCTTTGTTGGCCAGATTTCTTTTGGCAGCCATGGTTTGAGCCAGTTGGTATGCATGATTTAGCAGGGCCTTTAAGTTTTGCACATACTGTAAATAGTTGTCAGCTCGAACCCCATCAGGAGAAACTCCAAAACATACATCTACCAGCAGTCGAGCTTCTCTTCCAAACATCAGGCGGTAGGGGGAGAACCCAGTGGCATCACTTTTAGTGCAGTTGTAGGTATGCACCAGGGTGCTAATTTGTTGGCTCCATCTAGGCTTGTCCTTTGAGTGGAAGGTGCCTAGCATATCTAGCAAAGTGCAGTTGAAACGTTCAGGCTGCGGGTCCCCCTGGGGATGGTAAGGGTTGGTTCTGGACTTTCACACTCCCCACAGAGAAAGCATCTCTTTGATCAGATGACTCTCAAAGTCTCTCCCTTGATCAGAATGGATTCTTTGTGGAGCCCCATAGTGAACAAAAAGGTTTTCTACAAGCACACAGCGGATGCCTTCTGGTCCTTGGTGGGGAAAGCTTGGGCATATCTCGTAAAATGATCAGTGACCACCAGCACATTACTAATATTTCTTTGATCTGACTCCAAACTCAGGAAATCAATACAGACCAGCTCCATGGGGGCACTGGTGGTGACGTTAACAAGGGGAGCAGCCCTCTGGGGCAGGGCTTTCCTCTGTAAACAGCGACTACAAGTTTGAATGTGTTGCTCAATATCAGCCCCCATCTTAGGCCAATAGAATCTGGATCGCACCAAGTCAAGTGTTCTGTCTATACCAAGGTGCCCCATGTGGTTGTGTAAGGACCTCAGTACTGAGTCTCGAAAGGCAGTGGGCAGCACTAGTTGTTGTTTGTCTATTGGTCCTCCTCTCTCTGCTGTTTCTCTGTATAACAGTCTATTGATCAGTTTCAACTTAGGACCTTCCTTGTATAACAGTGCAGTTCTCAAATCAATGGAGTGTAATTTGGACACATCATTCCATGCGTAGAGAGCTTCTAAAGCTGATTTGATTATGGGTTCTCGGGATTGAGCCCGCTGAATACTGTCATTGTCCAGCTGAGGCAGTGCACCAATGTCTATTGCAGAAAAGTGGCAATGAGCAGCAGGTATGCAATTCTCAGAGGGTTCCAAACAATCCACCATACAGTCCACTTCTTCCGTGGACATTTGTTCCTCTCTGTCAAACTTCTGGCAGAGTGCTCGAATATCAGGTTCTGACAGTCTGACCCAGTCATTCCGGGGAACAGGCTACTGGGAGAAAGCATCAGCATCAATGTGGTTCAGGCCTGCTCTGTATTCAACAGTATAGTCGTATGTAGATAATGCAGAAAGCCACCTATGGCCAGTGGCATCCAACTTAGCTGAAGTCTGCACATAGGTCAAAGGATTATTGTTAGTTTTTACTAGTATCTTAGCCCCATACAAGTACTCGTGAAACTGGTCAACAATAGCCCACTTCAAAGCTAGGAACTCTTAACTTATGTACAGGATAGTTCTTTTCAGATGGTGTCAGGCTTCTACTGGCAAAGGCCACTGGTCTCAGGCCATTCTCGTGCTCTTGGTACAATACAGCTTCCAAGCCTTGCAGGCTAGCATCAGTATGCAAGACATAGGGCTTCACTGGATCTGCATAGGCAAGGACAGGAGCATGGGTAAGTTGATATACAGTCTCATGAAAAGCAGCTTCACACTCAGGTGTCCATCTGGCTCCAAATACTTTATTGGAACAGAAATACACTCTCTCAGGCTCAGAAGAAACCGACCTCTTGTATTTTTTGTGGGTAGAAGGGTAACCTTGAGTAAGATTAAGTAAAGAACGGATCACTCTTGAATAGTCCTTGATGAAACAGCGATAGTAGCCACAGAATTCCAGGAATCTTTGCAGTTCTTTTAGATTGTGGGGCTGTGGCCAGGTGGTCAAGGCCTCAACTTTTCTTGGGTAGGTCTCTATTCCCACGGTGGAGACTATGTGTCCCACATACTTTACAGATGTTTGGAAGAATTTACATTTATCGATGGACAGTTTTAGGCCAAAGTCTTCCAGTCGGTCCAACACCTTGAATAATCTGCTCTCATGTTCCTCAAGTGAGCTGCCAAACACAATAACACCATCTAGGTACACCAGGCACTCTAATAAGTTCATGTCCCCCACCGCATGCTCCAACAGTCATTGAAAAGTGGTTGGAGCACTTGAAATCCCTTGAGGCATCCTCATGCAATCATAGAAACCAAGTGGGCAGATAAAGGCTGTCTTCTCATGGTCTTCTGGGGCCATCAGGATCTGGTAGTACCCACTACAAAGATCCAGCATGGAGAACCACTTGCTACTGTTCAGGCAGTATAAAGCATCCTGAATGCGGGGCATTGTATACTGATCAGGGACAGTCCGCAGGTTCAAGGTGCAATAATCCACGCACATTCTTACTGTCCCATTCTTTTTTCTCACTACCACAATAGGTGAAGCATATGGGCTTCTGGATTCTTGTATTATACCAGCAGCAAGCATCTCTTGCAGATGCCGTCTCACATCATCTATGTCAGCAGGGACCAGGCGTCGAGACCTCTCACGAAATGGCCTTTCATCATGCAGCTGGATGTGGTGCTCAGCTCCTTGTACACATCCTATGTCCCATTCCTTTAAAGAAAACACCTGGTCTCTCTGGGCAAGTTTTATACTAATTCTCATCTTCCATTCGGCTGGCAATGGGGAGTCCCCAAAATCAAACAAGTCGGGCATCACTCTGTCATTCTCCCCTGAACACTTGTTACTGGGCAGCACTGCATTATCTGCACAATGTACATTAGTCAGGGTGCAACCTCTATTTACCCGAATCTCTCTATCAGACACATTATGAACTTGAACCATTACCCTTCTGGCATAAGCATGGGCTCTGGCAGGCAAAATACTTTGTTTGACCAGCAGTCCTTCCGGCAGTTTTCCATCGCCTGGTGCATCCAGCATGAGGATTTTATTCTTGACATCCTTTCTGATACGGACTTCCCCCTGTAAGGTACACTGGGCATTTGGCGCCAGAATCAGAGACTCCAGATCCTTCTTCCAGACAATTCCAACCGGTTCCTCTGGGTCCATTTTTTCAGCATCTTTCTGTGCCTCATAGGCCTTCTTGATCAAGGCCAGGATTCTCAAAGCTCTACCAGTCCTTGACCCTTGTTTCTCATAACAGAACTGCGCCAGCCATCCAAACTTATGCTCATTCGTCCAAACTATTAGAGGAATCCCATCATACAGTCCGGTAGGGTAACACACTAATGCTAGGGTCTCTACTTGCTCAGCCACTCCAGCCACGAAGGTGGGAAAAGACAACTAAATTCGGATATACCCGGAATAGGGGTAGGTCTTCTCACTTAACCCCTAGACATGCAGTCCTTCCAACGGTTGTAAAGGTACATCAGACAGTTGAGTCTGATACCAGCCCTGAAACATAATTGTCACTTGGGAGCCACTGTCCAATACAGCTTTTGTAGACACTCCATTTACCTTCACAGTGATCTCCATGGAGGGACCCACTATTCTGGACCAGTCTGGAGAGGCAGTAGCAAGGGCCTGGGCAGATGATCTAGCCACAAAGGGATGTAAGTTAGCATTTCTGGGACCTTCACTGCAGTCATTTAGTGCACCTCTTAACCACTGTTTTGTGCTTCAAAGCTCTCCTTGTAGCCGGCTCACCACTTTTTCTAAGTCTTTCTGAGACCAGCATTCCCTCTTTATGTGCCCATCCTTCCCACAATTATGGCAAAATATATCTGCTGAAGTTTGGGGGGAACACGGCATCAAATTGGGGGCCACGGCATTGGTACTATCAATAGAAAACATTGGTGCCACCTCAGCCAGTGGTTGGCTGGACATTTGGAGATATCTCTTCAGTTCCCTCACCTCCATAGCCAAGACATCAAGTTTTGAGCTGTTGTCAGCAGGAGGTGCCTGGGTGGGCACCCCCACCCCCATAGCAGAAGCAGTCGGGTAAGTGTCAGGGCCCATACTCATAGGAGCGACCTTCATGATAAGATTGTCTGTTGCTTTCCTAATCTCTTTCAGCAGTTCATCCCATGGCAGAACATCAGTTGCCATCCTTCTCTGGCTGGGCCCCCCTTGGCTGGCATTTGGGTCTCGGGTCCTGTCATGTGATTTTGGTGATTCCAGACCATCAGCATCTGACCCTGCACCTGGGGCAGGGGATGTAGCAGCTACGACTGCACAGGCCTCTGAAAAACCTTCCTCCTCCTCAACTTCCCGTACCTCCTTCATCAACACATGAAAAGGCAAGGGACCAGATATCCTTTCATGCAGTTGCAGTTTGAGCAACACCCAGCTAGAGTGCCGAGCAAAGCAGAGTATATGATCCAGTCTTACCCAGTCCACTTCACTACGGGTCCAACCTCCCTTTCGAAAAATGGTTTGCAAGACTCCCTCTAATCGATCCATATAGGCAGATAACAATTTCCCCAGCTGTTGTCTAACATCTTTAAGCTTCCATTTCAAGGCCTCAACACTAGTGGTGTCCCCAACCACATTTTCAAGGACAATTATGTACTCTTGAGCTTTGACGTCAGGGTCAGAGACCCTCAGGGAGCGAAAAGTATGTTGGGCAGGTCCCTGGAGGATCTCTCCCACGCAAGCCTTTTTTTCTGCCTCAGAGCATTGCCAATCTTGTACCGCAATAGTACTAGAGTCTATCCAGGTTTCCAGATCGACCTCCCCATTTGAAGTGGGGCGGATGTCAGAGAATACTTTGAGCTTGCGGTAAGATTCATGACTAATGGCAGGTACAAACATAGGGGCTAGCACTGGCACAGAAGGAGGGGCAATAACCAGTGTGGGAGGGGGAGTGGATGTTAGGGGAGGAATGCCCCCAGGTGGCAATAATAGTTTCTTTAAATCTTCCTCAGTTTTCCCTTCCTCCAGCAACAATTTAGCAAATTTCTCCTCAAAAGTTTCAGATAGTGGGGGGATCATTCCCCCCAGGTCTTTACTGTCCTCAGTTATCACTCTCCAGGCAGTGAGGGCTCCCTCTGGGGTAATAGTCTGTGGCACTTTGGAGCTATCTATGGGGTCCTTATACTCTACTAGAGCCATGAAAGTGCGGGTAAGCAGATTAGCATGTCGACCCACCACCACCGGGTTTTGTAAATCTTCACCTTGGAAAGTACTCCCTCTACAGTGTCCGTACTGGTACCCAGTGGGATATCCAAGATAAGTATAGCATTTTGGGGTCGCTCTCCTGCCCAGTACACCACCCCACCAACTGGTGTTCAGCCACTTCTGTTGGAGTATCCATTTATTTTTAACAGTAATTCGTAAATGTGGCCACTAGAGGATGCTAATCCCAATGGTACCTCCAAGATGTAACCCCTAGGTGGCGCTATCCCAAGGGCTACTATCCCTGCCTGTTTGACTAAGGACAAGTTGAGGGGCCTAGGTCCTATGGCGGGTGCCTCCACCCAGAGGTCAGGGTTGGTAGTGGTTAGACTAGCTTGATCACAGCCTTCTGGGTCACTGAGACCCCCTTTTATTCCCTCTAGTGGCTCACACAGTACACCAGAGTTACAGCCCCAGTACGCCATGTATACACACTGTTCACTCATATAGATACCACTTACCCTCGAGACTGATTCTGCAGCACGTCTCTGAGGACCCCCTGTAAAATAAGGTTAAACAACATACATAGCAAAACACAATACTGTTTCCATAAGTACCAACACCACAGACAATATATAATATAACAACAACAAATCTGATTTATTTAGGGGGCAGTTACACGGAAGGGGGAAATCAATTTAATTGGTGGCAGTATAGCCTAGAGGTTAGAGGAACGAGGTGTGAATGAGCTTGGTACATCCAACAGACCAGACCTGAGTTTGATTCTCACAACCTCCACTTGCATACTGTGTGACTTGGAGCAAGTCACTTAACCGCCCAGTGCTCCCAGGTCACCCCCTGAAAATAGGCACTTGTGCCTAATGGGCCTTACCCAGTTACCAAAGACTAAAATGAAAAAAATTAAATCACAGTACTGTGCACACATACAGGGGCTGAAAAGTCACACTCTGGGTACCCAGGTTGGGGGGGGGGCTAGCCGAGTCCATTGCCTGGGGTTGCCCAGCAGGTGCAGATGGACAGGGCCCTGTAGAAGAAAATATTTGCACAACACCCAATTTAAATCTGGAGCCAGATGGCTCAGTCCATGAAGCAGTGAAACAACAAGAATTAGATGACACACTTGTGATAGAAAACAGGTTGCCGGGGAATACCCTGACTTGTACTCACAATACCCAAGCTGAAAACCGGATGGTGGATGTTCTTCTGGATTGCCAGAACAACAAGGAATGGAGACAAAGTCCTTGTGACTGGACCCCACTGCAGTTGATAGCAAACGGATTTAGTCCGAGACAAGCTGGGGTTTGCTTCCAGCTTCAACACACAGCAGTGGGGATTAGAAATAGTGACTCCCCACAAGCACTATGCACATTCATATGTAAAAGGAAAGTACTATACCAGGCAGACTGCTCCTTGATCCTGATCTCAATTACTGCAAAATACCTGGGAGCACACACAGCAGCTTCAGTTCCTGACAGACCGAGCGCGATTCAGCAATTTCTCCAGTCTTCTACAAGGTGAGCCTGTTTTCCACACTTCTAGTTCTATTTTCTCCTCACAACTCAGATTCAGTTCAAACTGGCACTCAGAAAGGCTGCAGACCAAAACTCAGGTCCTCACATGCGCTTCCCACTCAAAACTATACACCGCAGAAGCACAGAGCTCCTTCTCTCTTCACAGTCACAACTGATCTAATCTTTCCAGTCACAGAGCTGGGCATTTCCTTTAGCTCCACACCATTCTGTTTGCTGGTTCGACTGTCACTCACAATAAGACTCCCTCTCTTGGTGGAAAAAGGCGCCAAGGTTAAAAATACATTTCCTAGAGTCACTGCCCATACAATCCCCTTGTGGCTGGCTCAAAATTGAGAATCCAAGTTCCGATTCATCCACAGGCTCCATTTTAGGGTCTCCCTATCATCCTGATTGGTCCAAGTCAGCTATTCAGGACCAAAATGAAAGAGTTGCACTGAAACAGTTCGTGCTGAAATGAAGACAGGTTAGACAAACTACATTTTCTCAGTCACTCTAAATGATTTCTGGCAAACAAATATATCTTTTAACAAGGCTCCCTCTGCACATGTAGCAACGGCAGAAATGGAGCAAATTGTCAGCAGCCTGCTTGGGATTCAAGCATTAACTACACAGTCCCCCCCATACAAACTAATTAAGTCTGCAAGCAGACAGCTCTTAAATAGACAGCACGTGGAGGCTCAAATAGCACTCAGTTGGAACCACATTTAAACAGCTCAGACACTGAACACCGCCCAGATTTGGAGCATTCAGGCAAGCTCCTGAAAGACTTTTGGGAACCCCCTTTTGCAGGGGGGTTACATGAAGAGAGATTAAAGGAGCTTAATATGTATACCCTCAAGGAGAGGAGGGAGAGGGGGACATGATAGAAACTTTCAAGTACCTCAAGGTAATCAACAAAGTCCAAGAGGGTAACATCTTTCAGAAAAAGAGATGTGCAAGAACAAGGGAACACAATTTGAAGATAGAGGAGGGACTGCTCAGAGGTAATATGAGGAAGTATTTTTTCACAGAGATGGTTGTGGATACATGCAACAGCCTTCCCGAGGAAGTAGTGGAGCCAATAACAGTGGGGAATTCAAGAATACATGGGACAGACATAAGGCAATTCTAGTGGGGGTAGGAGGAAATAGTCTGTTGGTTAACTAGGATCTGTAGCTTACCCATTTGGTAGGGAAATGGGCAGACTAGATGGGCCAAGCAGTCCTTATCTGTCATGAAATTCTATGTTTCTATGTTTCTAGGTAAGGTTATAGTGAATTTGGTATGCAGGGCCCAGCCAGTAGTTATCAAATTGTCAAATGTTGAAAATAAATTGAGAGAAATCCAAAGGGAGTTTAATATGATTCCTTAGTACTTAAAGTGAGTACCATTACTCAGCTGGTACCCAAATGCAAGAAACGGATATCCTTCTGGGAGTGGTGTGAAGTCTAGGACTAGATTCAATTAGTATGGATTGTGCCTTGTTAGTATTTATGACTAGTTTCCTGAGTTATACCGTGATGATAGCGACTGCATATGGGTGATCGTCAAAATGGTGACCCATATGAGGGCGCTATCATCATGGATGATGGTGGGAGGATGAGTATGGGTGGGTGACAGGAAGGGAAGGTGGGTGACAGGATGTGGAGGGATGGGGAACAGGGTTGTAACCTTGTACTGTGTCTGCTTCCACTAAGCCAACAGTGTGGAATGGTGGGTAGGGTGGTTGGCTCTGACGGAGCAGGTCCTGGGTTCGGGACTGGAGATGGGTATGTTTTTGCTGCATCCTGCAACTGCGGGACTTAATTTTTTTTAAACTGGGGTGTGCCTCCCTCCCTGACATGCACCCCCCCAGACTTGAGAATCTTTTTGATGGGGGGGCATGCCCCGCATGCACAGTTATCCAGGTCGTCTTGTAGTGCATATCGCCGAAAATGCTTTTGGTGATAATGCAGGTTGCGATAATAGGGATCACCTTTTGGCACTTGCTGTTATCACATAGAACTGTTTCCTGATGAGGAGATCTCATCCACAGATGCATACACCACTGACAGATCCCTCAGCACTCCTCTGATGGTCTCTTTCCGGTACCATACAGGTCAGGTTGGCTCTCTTTATATGGGTCTCTCTGAGTGTCTTGAGATTTAGACAATTGTGCAACTCACCAGGTGGCAGGGGTTAGCATAGTGGCTCAGTTGCACACCCTTCAAGCCTGATAAGGAAAAGTCTCACAAGCTATATCCTAAGGCTCAGCAGCAGGGTGGCTTAGCCATGGAAACTGAAGCATTCAACTGCAGACTTCAAGCCTGTTCAGGCCCACTGGGTGCCTCCTGTGCCAGGCTGTAGAAGCCCCAGGGAGGCCTCCCACATTCACAGTTCTGGCAGCACTCAGATGCTTTGTCTACAAGCCATCTCTGTTGCAGAACTGCACTGTTCTGGAACACCAGTGGTGGAGACATGTTTTGAGCCCTGGGGGAGCATGTTTGTCAACCAGGCACTCCAGGATGGTGTAGACAATCAGCCTCCTTCTACTATATGAGTAGGGACAGAAGAGTGAGGGAGAAGAAAACAAAGGAGCAGTAGATTGTATGGGCCCATTCCACTCCAGCCCTGCCCACTGCTGTTCTGTCTTATCCTGACACTGAGAAACTGGACCTAGATTTGGGGGGTACCTGGGGTGGGCTTTCCAAAAAACAAGTTAGTTTCTTGTTTGGGTCACAAAGCAAGTGACCTAAGCTGAGACATATATTGAAATACCTGACATTCCTACTTGCCAGCAGCACTTTGCCTCAACTCCTTTAGGCAACCATCTCTCCAGCAATGTGGCTGTTCAATTAGTGATCACACATGCATGAGAATCAACACCAGTACAGGCCAGACTGCACATTAATATTTGTTTCACCAGTATGAAGGATAACATTTACGGGCTTGGTATACCATTCTACTCCCAGTACAACCCACTGCTGTTCTGATGGGGTGGAGGGCATGAACAAAAAGCAAAACTTGTCTTTCAGTCTTCCTCCGCTGCCAATTTGGGGGCCATTAACAAAAAGCAAAACTGGTCTCTCAGTCTTCCCTCTGTTGCCAGTTTGTGATCATACAATACTAATCAGCAGGTCATCACAACAATTCTTTCTTCACTAGTGCAAAATCTGAATGTTGTTGCTGTTGAGTCTGAGCTTGATCTCTATGGGTGTCTCACAGAAATTAAAAATGGCAGAGAGGTACCACTGCTCAAACAGTAGCAGCTGGGGGGAGACTGCTCCTCCTGTACGCTTGTAACTCTGCTTGTGGGGACAGCTCCTGCTGTTCACTCGAAGATCCAACACTTTGGTTGAGGTCCTCTGTCAATCATTGAGAATGGTTCATCTGGTTGTCACTAGATATTTGATTGACTGAAAGGTGCTTTGTTTCTGTATGAATTGATATGCCTTCCACAGTCTCTTTAGCCCTCTCTGGCTCCCACACAGGCTCCTAAAGGCTGTTTGACAATAGCATGTCCTCTGACCTCAGTAGTTATGTTAACATGGGTCAGAGAGAAATAAGATGCTGTTAGTTTTTGTCATCCTAAAGAGACTGACTCCACAGTCCTTTTCTTCATAATTGCTCCTGCCTTAATTTTTGTGTCCCCATGATAGTGCTCTCATGTTCCTGATCTGTTGTTTGGTTGAGTGGGGTTGATGGCTTACAGGGATTCCCAGTTCCAAATGGGTTACCCATAAGATAGCCAAAACAGTCACTGCACAGTTGAAAATCATGCAGGGAACATGGCAAACTACAAAACTGAGGCATGCAACCATGCTGCAAATCACAGTCAGCTCAGCACAAACCCACCCCACTGTAGACCGCCCTCCACCACGGACATCAGTCTGACATCGGGGGGGGGACGCAACATGGGATGGTGGGGAGAAGATCGATAGGGGGCAGATTAAGTATTTTAACTCTGGGGGGATGCAACTTGGGGAGAAACTTGGGAGGGGAAGATTATGTTCCAACTCTGGGGTCATGCAACCCAGAGGAAGAGAAGCTAAAGAGGGGGGCAGATTAAGTATTGTAACTCTGGGGAGGCTGCATCTCAGAGTGGGGGGTGCAATGAATGGCGCAACAGCCAAAACCAAAAAACAGATTCTCCCAGAATTGAACCCAGGTCTCCTGGATGTACCAAGCCCATTCACAGCTTATATCTCTAACCTCTCTATACTATGCTGCCAGCACAACTAGGCAGCACACACTAGGGAAATTAAACTACTCAGCCTGAGTGTAAACAGCTACATGTACAGCACTATAACACCCCCATAACACCCCCCCCCACGCTGTTACATCCATGCCACTTATTTCACTCATGCTACATGTCTTAGCATGCATTTCACTGCACTGATATTGCAATGCAAGCTTGACGGTATACTGTTCCAAACATGAGTGTCAACTGCATTCCTCCATTGGCTGCTTTTACTGCACATATAGGTATGCAATAAGACATCACAGGGCATTGGTTGCCAGGTGCTAAGCACTGTCTTTCACATCTGGAAGGGCATTAACTTTTGCATGCTGCTCTTGACTCTTCCACCTCTCAGTCTCATATTGTGCCCTCTCTTTCTTATGGAGTTTTCTACCATAAAGAGGTTCTGGTGTGAAGGGGTGGTGCATGAATGGTGTTGTAGATTTTATCTTACTTACTAAAAGATGAGTGGAATGACCAGGAATTTATTTCACTACAATCACCAGACTAACAACACAAGCATCATCCTCATCAGGTGTGATTGCGAGGGGACATTAAATGTTCTTTTAGATGGGTGGATGGAATCACCCAACAATGAGAGGCAAGAGTCGCCCTTTGAGTTTTGATGCCTGGAGGCTTTATGCAAGCAACAGGGGTAGGTTGACATGGTCACAAGGGAAGAGGGGAAGCAAAATTGTAAAGCAGACATGCAAAAGCAATCAAACACTATTTTCATATACTGTAAGTCACTCTATAAACAGTTACCAAATAAGGATCCTATCAAATCTAAGAGGTGCACCTTGGCCTAAGGCCACTGTATTTTAATTCTACCCCTAGCACTTCTATGGTACCACCATTAGACAGTTACCCTCCCTGAAGGGGCTCTTGCAGTATTGTAATACACAGTACAGTTGCAACAGTTCAAGTCAGTAAAGAACACATCAGAGTCTACTTCCAGTGAGAATCTTTGTGTGCACAAGCTGAGGATGAGATGAAGAAGAAGAAGGGGGAATGAAGATAAGGGATCCTGCAAAGCACAAAACTGGCACTTCGGTGCAGGCCTAAGGGAGGCCACTGGGATTATGAGAGATTTGTAAACAGACCATAGGTTCATCGGCATAAAACCTACTCTCACAGGCTTCCGGAAAAGAAGAAGAATGAACTGAGCAGATTCTTGGAACAAGCCCACTGGTAGGCTGCCAGAAAACAGAAGGGGAAAAAAACAGAACAAGATTCTGGCACAAACCTGCTGATGGGCCGTCAGAAAGGCAGAAGAACGGCAGGAGGTACTTCAGCACAAACCCACTGGCAGGCTGCCAAGGACAAGATAAGCTGCTAGAGATTCTTTGGCACAAAAGCTGGAGGGCTGCCAGTATCAGATGAGCAGGAGTGAACATCTTGTGCAAGCAGGAATGAGAAAGAAACCAGGATAAGCAGGGGACACCTAAAGAGAGAAGAAAAATAACAAATGGGGCGCAGCAAGCTGGAAGAAGAGGGAAGATCCTGAATTGTCCAGAACAAGAACCCAGAAAACAAGAAAACTCTGGCCGCGGATCACACTGGTTTTGACGGTCTGCAACCAGCGACAAACAACAAGGGGACATTGATGCGGTTCTTCCAGGATGAGCACACTGTGGGTGAAGAAGATTTTGACCAAGACCACAAGCATGGAAACTGGAAGATGGTGGTGAAGAATGAAGCTGCAGGATCTTACCTCTGATGGTTAGAAACTGATTCTACTGAGATATGAGTGCAAACACAGGTGTACAACCTTAGACAGCTTGGAATCAGCATATGATACTTGCAGTGCAGTATAGTGGCAGATGATTAAGTCCATACACACAAGTCTTTAACAATCAAGGATGGTTTGTACACTCGTGCTCCACTCCGGGCAATTCAACAATTCCCAGGGCCACTGTTTGGTTGCAGGGGTGATTTCCCAGGAGCAGGGGCAAATAACCCAGTTTGGGGCAATTTCTTGGCTCTAGGGGGCTACTCGCCAGAGGCAGGGGCAAATAACCCAATTCAGAGAAATTGTTTGATTCTGGGGCAGTTGTTCAGTTCTGGAGGCAATTGCTCTGGTCTGGGGCAATTGTTTCGTTCTGGGGCAACTTGCCAGAAACAGGGCAACAACCGCAGTCCAGGCAGTTTGCAAACAGTAAGGAAGTTCAGGCAATTTGCAATCAGTAAGACAGTTTAGGCACATTGCAAACAGTAAAGCAATTCAGGTAATTTGCAATCAGTAAAACATTTCAGGCTTTTTGCAGCAGTTCAGGTACTTTGCAAACAGTAAAACAGTTCAGGGAATTTGCAGGTTCGTTGCCACTCTAGAGCCCCAATTGGCCTTTCAATCCAATGGCCGTACTGCCCTTAATTGGTACTAACCTATTTAAGGAGCTGCTAGCCAACTCCTTCCTCGGTCATCCCTATGGGGTAGTGTGAAGGTGGGAAACATTTAACAAATCTCCTTCTCCACCTATGTGACTGCAGTCACTGTTCCAGAGTTCTCAAAATAGCAGGGGTCTTAACATCCATACTCACCTACTGGGAGACTAACCCCTCTCACCATGGCTCGGGGATTAGGGTGCCTTCTGAAAAGGGTGAAGGGCACCTGGGCTTGCTAGCCCTTCTTTGGTCTGGTCTGGGCCCCTTTAAATCTGTAGTGCTACTGCTGGCTGGGCCTGTTTAAATCTGTAGGACTTTCTCTGCCTGGCCCCTTCTTTACTAGGCTCCTTTTTGATCTGTGGGCCTTATCTTACTGAGCCTATCTAAATCTGTGGGCCTTCTCTGCTGGCCCCTTTAATCACTGTGGGGCTTGCCTTTGCCCCTTTCACTGGTGGTGGTGGGTCTACTCTATTGGACCTCCTTCCACCAACCAGGGGCTTGCCTTTACCCCTTTAAGGGCCTTTTAGTGTGTGGCCCCTTTAAACCTGTTCCTAGGCCTGAGCAGGGCCTTTCTGTCAGACACCTCTGCTAATCCTGCCTTTTCTCCGACCCCAATGAATATTCAAAACCCCTCACCAAGGGCCTATATGTTGGGCCCCTTCCCCCGGGCATCACAACACCCAATAAATATTCAAATATTTAAACTGACTGGCCCTTCTTGCCCGCCCCTCCAATAGTGTCCTAGGTGCTTTTAAACATTTTAAAACAAATCTTTTCCTTTTTAAAATATCTTTAGGCGGTCAGCACTTTCATGACATGCTGCCGCTGACTCACCGCCCTGGCCCAGGGTGAAGAAGCTGCAGAAGGAGGTAGGTGGGAGGTTCACTGGCAGTGGGAGAGACCGCAGCAAAAGGGGAACAGGCAATGCGGCAGATGGCAGGGGCCTCAGGAGGGCTGACAGTCTTCCTGCTTTGCAAAGCGGCTCTCAATGCTGCTGACTAGGGACCGGACAGTTTATTTTCTTTGGGAGCACAACAAAATAATAAATGGTGCAAAACAGACCACACCGGACTGCTATCTTCTTTTCTTCAAATCAGACTGCCACACACTCAACCCACTGCACAACTGCAGGACCAGGATGACACAGGAGCAGCAGTGCTAGTGGAGCATGAGCCAAGACACCCAAACAACAGCAGGGAACATCTTTAACCTCTCAGGTAAGCCCTCCAGGTTCTTTACCAAGTTTCTGGCATCCTCCTCCACCTCTCAACACTAGCTGAACACTGAGGAAAAAATGGTCTTTCCTTCAAATAGATGCTTAGGCTTCCAGTTCTAGAACCCTGAGCCCATGCCCAAGCCACCAGTTGGATTTTCAAATCTGGCACCACATGTTGGCCAAGGACAGCAGTCCCAGTACTTGGGTGCCCACTCCTAATGCTGCCTGCTTGGGGGGGGGCATGGAATGGATCGGGCAATTGGGAGAAAAAGAAGAAACTTTTTTTTAAACAAACACTGCCCTGCCTGGTGCTTGGAGGGAGGGAGGAGGAAGGAAGGAAGGAAACTGCTCTACAATGCCAGTTTGACAACACTTTTGTTGACTCACATCTCACTGACAGGATTTATGTCGACTGCAAGTTGCCGTTGACATACACCCCTGTGTCTCCCGGTTCCATTTTCTCATCGGGGGGCTTCACCCCCCAACCCCCCATGCTGGGGGCAATGACCCCCACACCCTCCATAATTATGATTATCAGCTCCAGTCAGAGTTGATTCAGAGAGGGGGTGCAGGACCGTGAGACAGTGTGCCCCTGTGTCAGGCACACTAACACAGCGACCTGTCGGCAACCTGTCGATTTTGTCGATGGGTTGGTAGGTCGCCGTGTTGGTGTCACTGTCAGAGGGGCATACCAAGGGGAAACACTGGCCACACTGGCAGGAGCCCGATTTAACCACCCCTTTTGCTGCCAATTCTGGGGACCCTATGGGGCACTTTATTTAAATATTTCTGTGGTGCCCCCATACTCTGGGGCAATACACTGGATCATCACTCTATTGATACCCTTGAGGTATTTGAAGGTCTCAATCATATCTCCTCTATCTCTATGGTGCTTCAGGGAGTACATACTGAGTTCCTTTAACCTGCTTCCATAGGACATCTCCTGGAGACTGTGGATCATCTTTGTTGCCCTCTTCTGCACCATCTCCAAACTATCGATGTCCCTCCTGAGATGAGGGCTCCAGAACTGGACACAGTACTTAAGGTGGGGCCTCACTAAGACCTGTACAGCAGCAGGACCACCTCCCTTTTTCTGCTTGTGATGCCCCTTCCTGTGCACCCCAGCATCCTATTTGCTTTTAGTGCAGCCTTCTCGCATTGACTGCCCACTTTCAGATCATCTGAAATGATGACCCCCAGATTATGCTCTTGCCAGGTGGCAGTTAACTTCTTCCCCCCAGGTAGTAGTCTGTCCCGATACTACCTTTGCCCAGATGTGTGACCTTGCACTTTTTTGCATTGAATTTTAATTGCTACAGGCTGGACCATTCCTCCAGCTTGTGTAGGTCATATCTGAATTCTCATTTTCCAGCTTCACTGCATGCCCCCTTTTTTGTGCATCTTGTCCTCTGAAAAGTACTCTCCTGCTGTACCTTATTCACCTGATGAGGTATTTATAGGTCTCTATCATATCCCCCATTCCTACTCTCTTCCAGGGTGTACAGATAGATGTAACCCTCTGTAGGAAGAGAATCTACAGTGGGTCGGCTTGAAACACTCTGCCCTTTTCTGGTCCTTGGGCCTAGACCCCATAAGGGGTTAATTTTCCTTCCTCCAGGACAGCTGATCAGCCATTGGTTGGGAGTACCCCTGGAGGGCATGCCTCATTTGGACCACATGGGACAGCATGGGCAGAAGGATTTCAGTCTAAGGGCGAGAGCGGGGTCAATTGCCTTCTTCTGCAGAGCCTGCCATTTTTTTTATGTGAATTGGAGGCCTAGTCCTGACCTGGTGAAGATGTGGTGGCAGCTGTAGATTTCAAGACTGCTTTGGTGGGGGTGATGATGAGATGGGAGGAGGAGGAGGAGTACAAAGTCACTTGCCTGTAGCCACCATGAGACTGGAACCCAAGCAGAATGTGGACTTTTTGTTCAAGGAATGGAAGTTAGCCTGGACTTCATGTCCACAAGGGCAAGTATCAGGTGGCAGCTGAAGTAATTGGGACCTTGGGACCCTCACCCATGGGGGTAATTTCTTGGGTGAGGTTGGGGGAGTTGGATCTGTGGGCACCACAGACCCCCAGAGATTCTGGCCCTTCCTTGCCATTACAAATTAGAGCCCTCAGGGATGAAGAAGTAATTTGGACATGGGACTTACATATTTTTTTTTCTTTGTTGTTCTACATTTTATATCTCCTGTCTATGTAATTGCAAACTGTATGTGTATGTGTCTCAGGACCTCCTTGTGAATGAGCTTGCTCAACGGAGTCTTTTCTGCAATAAACTTGAAACTTGAACTTGAACTTGAAACTTCTTGGTCACGTAGGTCAATTCTTGGCCTGAAGGCAGCAGGCACTGTCCATTGACACCACAGACCCCCTGGGGTGGATGCCTGCCCTTGACCACAAAATTTCAGTTATGGAGAGTAATTTAAGGGTTCAGCTGCAAGGCATTTAGGATGGTTGAAGCAGGAAGACTACCTGGATATTTGTCACACATATTTAGAGGAGCATGGTTGCTACAAAATGACCGTAGGAGATAGCGGTCAGCCTACAACAGGGGGACTGCAGACAGTTTGAGTCTGGGACTGAGGTCCAGAATTGGGTTTTGATGCCAATGGATTTGACGTTGCCAGTGGAATCCTGCTGGAGAGACTGTAGGCAGCTAAGGGAAGCTGGGATGAATTTGCAAATAGGAGCGTCATTGTTGCCTGAATCGGTCAATTTAAAGTTCTAGAAAAGGTTAACTATATGCCGCCCAGTTCCCATCCAAAAAAAATAAGTTAGCAAATACCTAATGCTTACCTATTCATTAGGGAATAACTAACTAAAAAGTTGAGCATTGAGCTTGACCATTGGTTGAGAGGTTTTTCTCAACTAATGTATAATCGTTGCTATCTAGCCATTAGCAGAGAAATAATTTTTTTACTTCAGCATTAGTTGAGAAAGCAGACTTGAAATATACTAGAGTTATGAATTGATTGAATTTTTCAGCTTAGACATACTACAGCTATGAGTTGGATGATTTCTTTGACTTAGAAAAATCTCAGTTGTTAATTACTTGAGATTCAAAACTTAGAAAATGTTTCAGTTATCAGTTACTATACTTAACATTTTAACTTAGATTTCTTTTTTGCTTTTTCTATCTCTCCAGCATACAATAGAAGTAGTTTACAGAGAAAGCAGTGTTGTACTGTAGTATGCTAGGAGAGCAGAAATATCAAAATAGTTTGCTTTTTGTGCATCTCTCAAAACCATATGCACTATGTATACTCTCATGCCTCATTTCCCAAGACATTGTGGGATTCCTGTTGCAAGTCAAGCTGGCAAGGCTTTGCCAGAACAGACATCAAGCTCAGTTCTCAAAGAGGGCTCAGATCAGTGCAAGCTGCGGTAAACAGCAGCTTTTGCTGAAGTCCGGTGCACCAGGGGCCCTGCACCAGATTCTAGTACAGATGGGGTTTTGGCGCTTATGTCCTCACGCCTACGGCAACCTCTACTATGCAGCAAACACATGGCTCATGGGAGGTGTTTGCCACTGGCATACTGCAGCAAAGGCTAACAGTCACCCCTCCCAGATCCCCCTGTAAACTAAATGTAAGCCTTTTCTGGTGGTCTAGTGGCCCCACCCCGAACCTCAATGTTGCCTTAATTCATATTTATAAAATTAATCTTTCCTGGTGGCCTAGTGCCCTCTTTCCGATTCCCAGTGTCGCCCATATTCATATGTATAAAAATACCCCTTCCTGGTGGTCTAGTGGCCTTTCCCCAATCCCTGATGTTGCCCGTATTCATATTTATAAAAATAACCCTTCCTGGTGGTCTAGTGCCCCCTCCTTGATGTCGCTGTAATCATATTTAATAACGACTCCCTTCCCTGTTGGTCTAGTGGACCCCACCCCAGCAGGTAGTGCCCACTACCCCGCTCCCCTCCCAAAACACAGCCAGTGACTGGCGCAGTACACCTCTCACCTCCGTGGCTGGCCACTGACTGAACTGTCACTGAGTGCCTACTGTATAGTGTATGTGCTCATTGATTAATCAGGTCAACTCTCGCAGAGGAGAATTTTCTAAGTACCCTTAGACCAGCAGTTAAGTACACCCACAAATGGACTCTTCATCCTCCCCCAACGATAGGAGTTTCTCCCTCGAAGTGCCAGGGAAACTTTGTTGGATGCCCCGATAATAAACCTTCATTTCTGAAACTCATTTCTGTGTGTGCTTCGCTGCAGGTTTTTATTTTCTAAGTTATGTTTGCCTAGTTGTGGCTGACTCTACAGACTTGACTGGTAGCATGCTTGTCATGTGTTCTCTACCCTTAGACCAGCCCTGGCTGGTGTAATAGTACATAGAATTTCTCCCTCCAGAATAGATCTGAGAGTCCCACTTTTGGGGATGTGGCAGCTTGCATCTGTCACATGCCCCCTAGCACCATGTAACAACCCATTTTGGGATGTACAGGTTGCACAAGCCCCATTTGGGGCAGGCTGCAACTGAGAATCACTCCTGGCACATCTTTTGGTGCAAGGGACTTTTTGCACCATTATTTGTGACCCAGACCCATTGCACCATATCGGGAGCTTTGAGAATCAAAACCAAAATCTTTTATACAGACTTATACATCTGATCCTGTATAGACTGAAAATGACAAAGTACAGACATGGGATATATCCTCTTTGGGATTTCTCAGTGTACAGTAGTCATATTCTCAACCATGTATGATGTCAGAACTCCAATGCACACAAGCCCAGCCCACTGGGTTCCCCTCCTATGCACAATCCCAGCCCCATGGTTTGCCCTCCTGCACACAAGCCCAGCCCTGTGAGTTCCACCCTGTACACAAGTCCTGACGACTGGGTCTCCTCCTGCACCCAAGCCCAGTCCTCTGGACCTCTCTGCTCTATATAAAGACCCATTTAATGGGTCCCCTTCCATATACCAGTCCAGCTTACTGGGTCACTTCTGGTACATAAACCCGGTTAACTATGTGCCCTTCTGCACCCAAGCCCTGCTTACTGGGTCTCTTCCTTCTTAGAGGCCCAGATCACTGGGTCTCCTCCTGTACACAAATCCAACTCTCTAGGACCCCTCTGGCACAAATGCTCAGCCTACTGGGTCTCCTCATGCACCACGACATAATCCTAGCCCTCTGGGTACTCTTCTCTATTCAAGCCCAGCCCAATGCCCCCCACACCTAAGCCCAATACACTAAGTCCCATCCTGTCTGTGTCCCATCCTACACCCAAGCCCAGCCCACTGAGTGTCCTCCTGGGTACAAGCAGAGGCAACTGGATTCCCTTCCTACACCTAAGACAGCCCGTTAGGTCCCCATCCTACACCAAAGCCCAGCTCACTGGGTCCGCTCCTGTATACAAGACCAGCCCATTGCATACCCTCCAGCACCCAAGCCCAACCTACTGAAGTTCCTCCTGTACACAGTCCCAGACACTGGATCCTCCTCTTGCACCCAAGCCCAGCCCACTGGATCTACTTCTACACCTAAGCCCTTTGGGACCCCTACTGCTCACAATTTTAGCTCTCTGGGTCCCTACCTGCACCCAAGCCCAACCCACTGTGCCTTCTTGCACCAGCTGGTTAGGGAGCCCACATGGGAGGGTAACATACTTGATGTGGTCCTTACCAACAGAGACAGTGTGGAGGGAGTGGAGGTAGGGGCCAGTCTGGGAGATAGTGACAACAGCACCGTGGGCTTCAAGGTCATAGATGAGACTAGTCTTACCACCATGAAGGTACCACCATGAAGGTACGCAGTATATATGCTGCCCCTCGGAGACATTGTAAGATGGTACGAGCTGAGGTTTCATTGCTATGCCGATGATACCCAGCTCTACCTGTCTTTTGCGCTTGACCAGGTTGGTGCTATCTCGGTACTGAACAGCTGACTGGCAGAAATCCAAGATTGGATGAATTCCAGCAGTCTAAAGTTGAACCCAGGAAAAACTGAGGTTTTGGTTATGGACCCGAGTCATAGGGTAGAGGGGTTGAGGACCGGGCTCCCTTCCGGTTTAGTCCTAGGGGAGGCCCAGATTCTCACCTCTGAATGGGTGCGTAACCTGGGAGTGGTGCTTGACGATGGTCTGACTCTTTGACATCAGGTATCGGCAGTCATCAAGCTGGCCTTTTTCCATCTTAGAAACATTGCTAGGATTAGGCACCTTGTTCCATTCAGCGACCTGCCTGTTTTAGTCCAAGTCTTTGTGACATCGCGCCTTGATTATTGTAACTCCCTTTACCTAGGGCTTCCTGGGGTTGATATAGCTGCTGCTTACAGCTAGTGCAGAACGCGGCAGCACGTTTGTTGACTGGGGCATCTAGAAGATCACATATTACCCCTGTGCTGCGTGCTCTGCACTGGCTGCCAATACAGTGGCGGATCACCTTTAAAGTAGGTATACTGACTTACAAAGCCCTACACGGATCGGGTCCTGATTACTTGAAAGAGCTCCTGGTTCCTTAAACCCCTTTGTGACAGCTCCGCTCGGCTGACGAGGGGTTGCTGAAAATTCTGAGGGTTGATTTAAAGTCATCTGTTGTTCGTGCCTTTGGGTTTGTGGCACCTACCTCTGAATAATTTCTGCCCCGTCAGCTCCAGGAGTGCAGGGATTGTGGGGAGTTTCAAGTAGGTACATAAGACTTTTTTATGGGGGAAGGCATTTCCTGTATTATTCCGATTTTATATTGCATGTATTTGTACATGTGTTTTGTTTTTACGAGTACTGTACAGCACTTTGAAATTTGAAAGGCGCTTAATTAAATAAATGTTATTATTATTTTTGTTTTTTTATTACTACACTTCAAGCGGGCAGATTTTCCCAGGATGAGGGAGATTTCATGGGAGGTAGGAGAGGGTGGAAGGTGATGGAGGAGGGGCAGAGGATCTATGGAAAAAAATCAAGGGGGGGCTCCTTAAAGCAACAGAGGGATGTGTAAGAAGGGTGAGGAAGAACAAGAGAAGGAGGAAGCCACTGTAGTTCAATAGGGAAGTGAGGGGGGCAATCGGGGAGAAGAAAAGGGCAATCAGGAACTATAAGAGGATGCAGGGAAAGTTGGATAGATAAATGTACAAAGAGAAGCTGAGGGTGGCAGGACGAAGGATTAGGATGGTTAAAGCAGAAATTGAGGAAAGAATTATTATGTAGGCTACCGGGGGAAGAAGACGATCTTTCGGTACATTGGGTAAAGGAGGAAGGCAAGACAGGGGATAGAAAGGATTAAGGGGGAAGGGGGATTACAGGTGGAAGAGGATTTCGAGAAAGTTGAAGTGCTGAATGGTTACTTCAGCTCGGTTTTTATGACAGAGGGGGATGGAAGGGGACCAGAGTGAAGTGAGAAGGTAAGGGGGGGTGGATTCTAGCCCAATCAGTGTGGAAGAGGTAAAGGAGGAAGTAGGTAAATTGAGGGTGAACAAGGCCATGGGACCAGATGGTCTTCACCCTAGGGTGTTCAGACAATTAAGGGAGGTACTGGCAGAACCACTGGCGGGGTTGTTTACTTTGTCCCTGGATACAGGGTGGGTACCGACAGACTGGAAGAAGGCAGATGTGGTGCCAATTCATAAAAGTGGCAGCAGGGAGGAAACGGGCAATTATCATCTGGTCAGTCTCACATCAGTGGTGGGTAAAGTAATGGAGGCAATATTGAAACAAAGGATGGTTAGATATTTGGAAGGGGGACTGCAAGACATTCGGCAGCATGGCTTCACTCGGGGACGGTCATGCAAGACAAACTTGATTGAATTCTTTGATGAGGTGATAAGGATGGTTGATCAGAGTGGGGCAATGGACATGGCTAACCTGGATTTTGGGAAGGCCTTTGACACAGTGTCCCACAGAAGGCTGGTTAATAAACTGAGGAGTCTAGGGGTGGGGCAGAAAAAAGTAAGATGGGTGGAGAGCTGGCTAATGGGGAGAAGCCAGAGGGTGGTGGTCAAATGGGGTGCACTCTGGAGAGACTGGGATATTGAGTGGGGTCCCTCAGGGGTCAGTGCTGGGGCCCATTCTGTTTAACATCTAAGTTGGCAACATAGCAGAGGGGCTTCAGGGAAAGGTCTGCCTTTTCGCAGATGACACAAAACTCAGTAACATGGTGGACACCCTGGGGGGTGGAGGCAATGAAGAATGATATAAGGTTACTGGAAGAGTGGTCAGAAACATGGCAACTGAAATTCAATGCCAGGAAATGCAAAGTGATACACTTGGGGAAGAGGAATCCAAATACCACATGCATACTGAGGGGGGGATGGCAGCAACCATGCAGGAGAAGGATCTAGGGATTATAATCCCAAATAACCTTAAAGTGGGGACCCAGTGAAGCAAAGCAGTGGGCAAGGCTAACAGGATGCTGGCATGCATAAGGAGAGGGATAACCAGCAGAAGGAGGGAGGTGATGATACCACTCTACAATTCCATGGTGAGTCCACACCTGGAGTATGGGGTACAGTTCTGGAAGGTCCATCTGAGAAAGGACATAGATGGCATGGAAAGGGCACAGAGAAGGGCTACTAAAATGGTGCATGGGCTAAGATGGATGGCATATGAGAAGCAGTTGAGGGAACTGGATTTGTATCCTCTGGAGATAAGAATGGAAAGAGAGAGGGAATGATTGAAAACATTCAGGTATGTGAAGGGGATAAATAAAGTGGGGAAGAGCATATTTACAAGGAAGGTAGTTACAAGAACTAGAGGGCATGGACTGAAGGTGGAGGGGGGAAGGTTTAGGGGAAATGTTAGGAAGTATTACTTCAAAGAGAGTGGCTGAGCCCTGAAACAGACTGCCGGAGGAGGTGGTGAGTGCCAGTACAGTGGAGGGATTCAAGAGGGCCTGGGACAAACACAACGAGTTGTCAAGGGGAAGATGAGGGGAATTTTTTGGGGGGTGACAGTACAGGAAGGGAATGGGTAGACTCGATGGGCCAGCAAGGCCCTTTTCTGCTGTCACATGTCTATGAATCTATGACTCTTCCTTCACACGTGCTCAGCATTCTGGTTCCCCCCTTCTGCAACTAAGCCCTGCCTCTGGGAACCCCTTATGCACCCAAGCCCAGCACCCTTGTCCCCCCTCTTGAAAATAAGCCAAGTCCATTCGGTCCCTCCTGCTCTCATGTCTACTCCTCTTGGTCAACCTCGTGCACACAAGTCCAGCCTACTTACTTCCTGTTCTGTGCCCAAGCCCATCCAGGTGGGCCCTCCCCTGCACCCAAACCCTGCCTTATTTGTCTCCCCTTGTACCTAGACCCAGCTCAGTGAGTTCCTTTGGGACCTGAGCCCAGCCCACTAGGCCTCATCTTTTAACCAATTACTGCCTAGTTGTTCGCCCCTAAAACAAAGCCTAGTGGTTATCCCCTGCACATACATCCAGTGAGTCACATGATCAGCTGGTTTAACTATGAACAAGCATGCAAGTGCTTTCAATCTGAAGAAGGCAGACAGTCATAGAGCAGGGAGGGTTGTGTCAGTTGTCTTTTTCCTCTTTATAGACACCCATCGCCAGCTTTTAAGTGCTGGGGAGGGGGTTGAGGGTGGGAGGAGGGTATTGCCATTGTGGGGTGGGGGAGTCATATTTGATTTAGCACAGATAAGTGCTGTAAGATAACAGCCAGCCATGGAGGCCTATATGTTGTGCCAGCTGCCCATCATGGAAATTTTTTTAAATATAGCCACTTAAATGGAAATTATGGGTGCTGGGGGAGGAGGGTGGATAGATTCTAACAGAATCTGGGAGGACAGAGGGTTGTATATCATACATGGTATAGGGCAGGGACTGTTTCTTTTGATTTTTCTTTTATTAAATGTTGTATTTCCCAAATAGGTTAGACAGGAATAGTGCATTATTTGTGGCATTTGGGAAATACTGTTTATTATTCGCACACCACTAGTTGCCTTTTTTTAGATTCTTTTAAGGCTATTGCAGTCCTTGGAGTACATTTTTTCTTGGAGTACATTTTTTTTGGCTCAGTATGCCTTTCTTAATCACCAATTAATAGGAAGGAAGGAAGGAAGTCTGTATAGCTTTGTGGTTGCATGCAGAGAACAGTTTATCTGCAATGGTTTTACACACTGAATACAGATCTGTTCTGTCTCTTTAAATATTCTCAACTAATGTACAACTTTCCCAAAATGCACCTAATGCTTCCTGTATCCAGCATTGCTGCTAAGTTTGAATCTGGAAACAGTTAACAGTAGTTTCACTTTCAGACAGGATGGATGAACTTTTCCCTCTGCTCGTAGGTAAGAAGTTTAACTTAGCTCTTATTTTCTCACTAAAATGCCATGTTCTGCAGTTTTCCTCTGAAGTACAGTGCATAAAAGAATTCAATGACCACACTGAGAATTTTGTGACGGCATGTTTTTTTTTTTCAAATGGATGGGGAGCTACAGCATCACCTTTTGTTACTGTATATTATTGTCCCTGAGAAGCAAAAATCTCAGATGTGGTTCTCTCAAATTAATGACCAAAATGTGTGTCGTTTTTTATTCAAATATTTTGAAACAATAATTGTTGTATTTGTACAAAGCTTACATGTATAGTAGGTAGCATTAGTAGATATAAAAACACTGTCTAGAAAAGATCACATTGCAATCAGGTGGGTTTGATTACCAAATAATTTATGGTGCTGTCAGTGAACATGGGTTTCAATGCTATACTATACTCCCAGTCAAATTATCTGTCCCAGAATGCTACCCTCACAAGTGTCTCTCCTGATATATTTTATGTACTATAAATCTATGCTGTTCCCAAGAATTTATTGTTTTTATTTTGAGTCAGTGTGCATGAAAGGGTGCACTCAGGATGTAGAGAATTACGTTGTATTGATTAACAAGCAACAAAAAAAATGAATTATTTCAAGTTAGTATGTGGGGTTGGGAGAGATGCGTGGCCTGCATCACTATTTTTTTGGAGGTGGAGCTCTGGATTTTTTGGACGGCATTGCTTAAAAAGAAAAAGGCAGAATATGACTTGTGCTGTGTGTGTGTGTGTGTGTGTGTGTGTGTATACATACCCTGGATCGCTTTTGATGGAAGGGGGGGCTCTGGATTGTTTGGGCAGTATTGATAAAAAAACAAAATAATTTGTATTTTTTTTTTTGCCATTTACAGTGAATGTGCATGATGGTGGTGGTGGTGAGGGGGTTGTATGTGTGCCTTTGAATGCTTTTGCTGGAGGATGGTCTCTGGATCAGACAAACAGTATTGATTAAATACCCAGAATTTGACTTTTGTGTCATTTCCAGCCAGTGTGCATGAATAGGGGCGCATGTGCTCTAGATTGTTGCTCTGTGGCAGTCTCTGGATTATTGCTAGCGTGCATAAAAAGGAGAGGGGTGTTTAATATCCCTGTCTTGATTTTCACACTAGCAACTTTCTCCATCATGACAATAATGCAAGCGTGTCTATGAGAAGGACATCACATGCTTCATACACAGACTGCAGAAGATGCTGCAGTGGTTTCATCTCATTCCAGCATGCCCGAATGCTGCTCTACTCAAAGTCCAATGTATCCAAAAATGGGTGGGGGAGGAATGTTCAGTTGTGGTCTGACACATCACTCTGCCAAGATGCCGGCATGCTGCAAAAAGGCTGCTTAGTGTTCAGTTGTGGACCTGCATCTTCAGCATTTCATCATGTGACTTTTATAGGATCATGCTTAAAAAGGTGGATAGTGCTCCTAAACCAGTAATTAGTGTTTGGTATGTCGAATTTGCATATGTAATTTTTTTTATGTTGCACTAGCATGTGTAAAGGGGGGGAGGTGCTTTGGGTCATTGAATTCAAACACATAATTTTATTAATGTTGCTGCCAGTGTGCTGGAGGGGTCATCATGTTGTTTATGCTGTAGTTACCATGTGTAAACAATTGTTTACTGTATAAATCGCTTTGATACACATTCTTATCTCAAAGCACTTTAGAAATGATGAGACTGGTAGTGTAGTGACTGTAAATGTGTAGTGGCAGCCAGTTCACACATCAACACCTGCACACAGCCTCGGACAGTTGCATGAGCCAGTTTCATGGGAACAGGAATGTAGGCCAGGACACTGTGGAAAATCCCCATCTCTTGTGAAAGTGCCTTTGGTTCTTCTACTTCCACCTAGACTCCCACCAGAGCCCTAGAGGTGAGAGGATGGGACCGGAGTTTAATGCCTCAATCGGAGGATGCCACATCCCAACAATACATCATCCCCCAGTACTGCACTTGGGTGCTGGTGGCACTTATGGTATGATCCCAACCCTGTGCAGGACTAGAACATATGACCTTCTCCCCTTGATGTGGATGTGTCACCTGCTTAAAGAGATCCACAATGATAAGCCCCAGTACCATACCTATCAGTGCCTTGCCGCCAGAGGATCCATATAAAATTAAGATGTCAGTGAAGTTTGAAGTAATTAAAAAGCTACTGTATATCACTCATAAAATTCCATAAACCGGGTCCCCAGGATATCCTTTTTTTTGCTGCCACCCACGCTCCACCCCCCACACTCACAAGCGTGATGATGAGATGCTACTGAGAGTGCGGAGGCATGCTCCATTATATGCAATGGATGGCAGCTTTTCCATTTGTTTCAAATGATATAATGGCCACTTGGCAATGAAACGTGGGCATCGGTCGACTAACAAGGCCCTAAACAGTTTATCATCTATCTCTAAAACTGCCAAAACTGTTAAACACTTAAAAAATGTATTATCTGATTTTTATCACAAAGATAATATATGTAGTTGTGTTACTCATTGTTAATACTGTTTGTGTAAGTTAACTGTTTCTGTTGATGTATTGTTTTTATTCTTCAGACGTGACTGAAAAAGGACTGTGCCCAGTCACCTCCTGGTAAAAATTAAAAAACAAACTGGAATATATTACATATACCTTTAAAATATAAATAGATTACATTCTGTATATACTTATATAAAATGTTGTAAAACCAAAGCCAAATGTAGCAATAGTAAAAGTCAATCCCCCTTACAGGCCTGGCATTTCATGCTGTTCTCATGCTTTTTCAAGAACAGTGTGAAATATTGGTCCTGTGTGAATGTCTATGTTTATCTATTGCTACTTTTGGCTTTAGTATGACAATTTTTCCTTTACTGTACAAATAAATGTTGTGATCGAAAATCCAAGAAGTGCCTTCTGGAGCTCCTGGTCTGGTGTGCTTGTGTTCCTAACTTCTGCTGTCAGAAAAATATAAATCTTGTTTGCTTGCAAGATACAGTATATGTAGAATATATTTTGTATATATGTCAAACATATTTTTGCAAATGCTTACTGTGTTACTGTGTACAGATTTGAATAACTAATTTGAATATTTCAAAAGCACAGTTTATCAACCAAAAGCATGGTAATTTCTATTTTTAAAATAGTTTTGAATTGGCAGCATTAGCTTACGGACCAGAGGGAAAGGTAAAGAGTGAAAAACAAGTACATATTGGAACTCACCCCAACATAAAAAGGAACCAAACAGGGGTGGTATAAATACCAGTTTGAGTCTTACAAAACAATGAGACCAAGAGGTAAGTTCTATGTCTAAGTATAAATGTGTACTCTGTAATAATGGTGCATTATTAAATGGTAAGTGTACTATAGTAGTTATCTAAATGGTTGCTAATAAGAAAAGTTGAAAATATGACAGCAAGATTAATCTATTGTTTGTGTATTTTAAGATATTTTTGCATACATGTATTTAAAAAAAATATCTTAGATATATATCAACTCTATAAAAAGTATATATATTAAATATTCAACATATATAAGCAGATATATAAAATATATATCATGTACCTATAATAAATATATCATGGAATATATTTATGATATCTTAAATATATCTGTCACATATATTCTGCAAATAAATCATATATTTCAAAACCAACAAATCTGAGATATATACATATACTTCAGACATATAATCAAACATATATCTAAAATATATTTATTTTCCATAAGGGAGAATAAAAAGTCACAGAATATTAACAAGCTATTTCTATGAAATATACAAAAATAGTATCTATAGAGATATCTGAAATATATGCATTAGATATATCTAAAATATTACAAAACCATCCAATTTGAGATATAATGCATATATTTGAAACTACTATGAAAATCTATTTATGGATGAAATTCAAAACTATTTCAAATATATTTTACAAATATATATTCAAAATATATTTCTTTCCATAAGGAACATAATGTTACCCTGAAAGCATGACTTTGCTGGGGGTATTGGATCACTGAAGTTGAATATATAATTTTGTTTATGCTGCTACCAGTGCATATGAAAAAGTGTGTGTGTGGGGGGGTGGCTCCACATTAAACATAAATAAAATAAACTGACATTAAGAGTGTGTGTGTGTGTGTATTTTATACAATGGTTTCATTTTGTATCACCAACGGTGATGATAAGTCAGGGGAACAGATAAGGGGAGTAAAGAAGTACTTTACTACCATTTTTGCTTGATTTACTCCCACTTTCTGATTTTAGGAATTTGTTTCCTTCCCTTTACATTTACACAGTTTGATATGTAGTCACAAAATCAATAGCATAATGCAATGCTACCGGTCATCGAGCCGCATACTAAAAATGTAACCAATAGAGTTGGTGATGTAAGTATTAGTTGTGTACAGTACAGGAGACAATGTCAGGAGCTGCTCACTGACTGGCCAGAAGGGCAATTATGAACATGGCAAAATGTTAAAACTAGGGTCACAGTACTACATAGCAGTGGGGAAGTATCACAACACTCCACAGCAGTAACAGGCTAGAAGAGTTAGAGGTTGCAGTTGTCCAGTGGGTTTGAGACTTGGTTTAGAGGTGGGTGGGTCCAAGGCAGGTCAATGGATGGTATTACTACCATTTAGATGAAAATACTACTAGGTGGAAAAAGCTAGCAGTAAATACACCCCTGTCCTAAAAATTATCTGGACCTCTGTGATAAGTAATGCTTTAGTTTATTTGTTTCTGTGCCAGGGGTATTGGTGAAACCAGGACCAGACCACATGGTAAAAACTGAATTTCCTGTTTTGGACAGACCAGCCGGAATGGCACAACATGCACGGTTTGGCCATTCCGGCTGTTCTGAATTTCAGCACTAGGTTAATGACGACCATGGAGACCCTCCAAAGTGCTTAAAAGATGCTTGACCACCAGACCAGCATTCCACCATTGAACCTCCCACACTGCACCTTCCAGAGACTTGTAGCCCCTAAACCAGCCTCTTGCCTCTGACCTCCAGCCAGTCATACTCCCAGCAGCTAAATCACCATTCCAGCCTCTGATCCCCAGCCGACTACCCTCCTTGCAGCTGGACAATCCTTCCAAGACCACCCTCCATTCCCCCGACAGACCACTTTTCCAGCCATAGTACCGGTTTCCCTTCCCCAGCACGTCCAACCTGGGTACTTGAATGACCTTCTTCTATATTTCTCTCCCCACCCTAGGGACGGGCTGGCCACACTGGGGCCAGAATGTCTTCCCTGATGGCTGGAATGCCCACCCACTGTGTCTCAGTAACCACCCTGGTGGCCAGAATGCCCACCCAGAGTGGAAGACTGACCACCCTGGGTATCAGAATGCCTACCATGGAGCAGCAGTGCCCTCTCAGAGGGGCATAATGTCCACCCTGGGTGCCAGAATGGCCACAGTGGGACTGGAATACCCACCCAAAGTGGAGCTACATTATGTCCACCATCTCTCAAATCAGTGGGTGTCCACACTGATGGAGGCCATCATGTTTTTCACATGACACATGTGTACCACCCCTTTTATAAAAACACAAATGGCAGCCGGCCCACCGGCGCAGCAGTAGCGCTACCACTCATGATTCCAGTGACCCGGGTTTGGTAGTGAGCCTGAGTTGCTGGAAGGATGATCAGGGGAAGAGGGATTGAGCACCTGTACTGCCACTCTCATTCTCCAGGGAAGGTGGCCTGCAGTCCTCGCTGCAGTACCACCACCCGGATGACCACAAGTGGAGGTGCAGCAGAGGAGGCAGAGTTGCAGAGAGGGGCAGACGTAGGCCGAGGGTCTGAGCAAAGGTACATCTCCGTGTGCCTTCATCTCATTGGCCCTCCTCATATGCTGATGTTTGTGAGGCGTGGGGGACCATAAAAATGCAGAAATACCCCACAGCTGCGCCAGGAGATGGGCCCCTGTGACAATGATGGAGAGGAACCAGAGGAACAGCCCCAAGTGTCCGCTCCATCTGAGGTTTCAGAGGGGGAAGGGGAGCCCCCTCCGCCCCACCCGTGAGGTCATCCAGGCTCCATGAATTCCACGAACAGGGCACTTCAGTAGGGGAGGGCATCCTCAGGTCCTCCCGGTACAGCCCGTGGCACACTGGGGGACTCTGATGGAAGGGGCAGCCATGGTGACAGAAGGAGGCAAAAAGAGTGAGTAAAAAAAAGAAAATAACACAAATGGCTATCTGGTCCTTACTTGTAATATTCCACAGGTCAGTGTAACAGCACTCGCAATGGGGCAGGTATGATTAACAGGGCTGTATGCAAGTCCGCAATGTGCCCTACACATCTCCACAGTACTCTCACCATCTAGTATACAAGGTACAGAGGTCCTAGGACCACAAGAAGTACCTATAAGTACTTTTACAGTGGTTTGCTACCCTGCGAGCCGGAACACCCATTAATGCAAGAGGAACAGTTATTTGGTGCACATGGGTCACCGAATATTGAAATGCTCAGGAATGGAGCCATGGAGGGAGTATCCTCTGCACTCCAGAAATGAAACAGTTGCCATTGATTGATATAGGGCCACTGGACCACCAGGTTAGACCATAGAGGTACAATAAAATTCAGACTCGATATTCACAGGAAGCATTCACAAAGGTACAAGTCTTTGGGGGTTGTGTTAATGACTATGGCAATAGTGCCAGGTGCCTGCTGCATGGATCTTGTCATGCAAACCATGCACCTGGTGATATGCTATATTCCCACCTCCATTGTAGCTATAATCCACTATGTTAGTGGGTGCACAGACAATATGCTGCCACTCACATTTGGGTTAGTTGTTTGCATGATGAAGACATGCACAATTAGTGTTCGAACAACAACCACCAATGTGATCTTGAGGGGCTGGTTTGGAAGGTACCATGCAAGTCTAGTGACAAAAGAGTGCACCATGGCAGATTTATGGGTCTGAGAGTAAGCATTGCTGACATACAACTTAGCCCACATGCATACACAGATGCATAAGAACATAAGAAAGGAGTCAGCAGATGGAGACCATGTGATCCATCCAGTCTACTTATGGTGGTTACCCCCTCCTGGGTTATTTTTCTTCCTAAGCTGCCCATAATGCTTGTCCCATGTGAGTTTGAATTCTCTTGCTGTCTTTGATGCTACCACTTCTGGCAGCAGGCTGTTCCATGGGTCTATCACCCTCTCAGTGAAAAAGTACTTCCTAGAGTTGCTTTTAAACCTACCTCCCACCAGACACAAGTTGTGCCCTCTTGTACACTCCACCCTGTTTTCCCTTTTGAGTTGTGTTAAATCCTTCTAATGTAGTTAAATGTTTCTATCATGTCCCCTATATCTTCTCTTCTGTAGAGAGAATAAATTCCACTGCCAGCCATCTGTGCACCTGTCCGAGTGTGCTCATCATTAGGGTGCCAAATCGTCGAATTTGCCACCCCCTCCCAGAAGTCCACCCCCTGGAGTGGGAATCTTTAGTTTGGGGGGGCATAGGGGCACAGCCCCAACATGGGGGGGCAGGGGGTTCAACCCCCTGCATGTAACACGATCTGTGATTTTTAAATCCTGGTGCCCTAATACTGGGAGCACTCGAGTCTTGTTTCATATGGTTCATGGTGCAGTCCCTGCACCATCTTTATAGCCCTTCTCTGTACTGTCTCTAAAAGGTCAATGTCCTTTTTCAGGCAAGGCCTCCAGATCTGCATGCAGTATTCCAGGTGTGGTCTCACCAAGGATCTGTAGAGTGGCATGATTACCTCCTGTTTTCTGGTCATCATACCCCTGCCAATGCATCTGAGGGTACCACTGGCCTTCTGCACAGCTTGTTCACATAGTTTTCCTACCTTTAAGCTGGGGTGTTTAAATCAAAACTTTTAGGACTTGCCCAGCCATGGCTGTGGCTGAATTTTCACATGCCCTTATTTATTACAATGAAATTAGCTCTCTTTTTGTACTTGCCCTTCAAGGAAATTTACTTGCCAACCGGACAGGGGGCAATAGGATTTGCACACCCCTGCTTTAAGTCATCTGACATAATTATGCCCAGATCCTGTTCCATCTTAGCCTCCTCTAATTGATTCCCTTCCAGTACGTATTTTTTCCCTTGGTTCCATTTTCCCAGGTGTATCATCTTACACTTCTTCGCATTAAACTTTAACTGCCAAGTCCTGCACCATTCTTCCAGTTTTCTGAGATCAGCTTCCATACCTGAGACTCCCTCCTGTGTGTACACCCTGTTGCAGAGCTTCATTATCATCTGCAAACAGGAAAACCTGCAAGCTCTGCAAAGAATTGGTCAATTCAAATCTCAACTTCAGGATCATCTGCTTGCCTCCAGTATGTGCGACTGTAACACCTAGCTCATATTTTCCCCCTCTTCTAAGGCCACGTACCCTCTCCCAAGGCAACATACCTTCCCCTTTGGCAATATCCAACACCAGCAGCACTTAGTCTCCAACCTCCCTACTTTTCAGCACCAGCACTTCCTACATCTCCTTCCTTTCACCCCCCCTTTTCCACCCTCACACTATCCCACCCCTTACTATCCCACCCTTTACCTACCTCTTACATTCAACCTTGCCCCTACCGCCTACTAAACCCTTCCACCATAAATCCTCCCTTCTCCCTTAGGCCTCCTTAATCCCCTCCCCCTTTGTGCCTTACCGCTCACCCCTCCACACTCCCAGCCACCCCTGTGGCCCCATCCCAACTTCTCCTCTTCTTTGTCAAGGCCCTCCTGGACGGCTCTTTAAATTACTAACCTTCACTAACCACCTTCTTCTCCCCCCCCTCACTTCTACCTGCAACCCAGTTCCTGCCTCCTCTATCTCTGCCTTCCTTCCTCCCAATTCTCACTACCCCTCTTATCTCCCACTCATATTTCTAGTGTTACAGCTTATTACAGTGTCACAAATCTGATTGCTCTACATTGTTGAAGTTTTTTGTAACCCTGTTGTAAACATTTCTGAAATGTATAGCTCTCTACATGTCTACTTTGTACTTTGTGATGTGGAACCTTTATAAATGAACTTGTAGCTCAAAGATATTAATCCAAGATGCAAATAAATAAATAAATAAAAACCTTCTCCTCCAATCCATCGGTGATGTCGCTAATAAATATGTTGAAGAGGACTGGACCTAGCACTGACCTTTGAGGAATGTCAATGGTCACTCTGCCCTCCCTTGATAGTGACTCATTGACCAAAACTCTTTGGGTCCCATTCTGAAGCCAATTTTCAATCCAGCTGATTATCTTTTGATTGATGCCTGTGTGTTTCAGTTTATTAGATAGTCTCCTGTAGGGAACTGTGTCAAAGGCTTTGCTGAAGTCCAGGTACACCACATCCACTGCCCCACCCTGATCTGCTGTCCTGGTAACCCAATCGAAGAAATCAATCATGTTGGTCTGGCATGAGCAGCCTGCTATAAAGCCATGCTGCTTGGGGTTGAGTTTTCAACTGTTAAGGTAATCTGCTATTCTTTCCTTTAGCAATGACTCCATAATTTTCCCCACTACAGAGGTCAGGCTGACTGGGCATTAGTTTCCTGCCTCTTCCTAGCTTCCACTTTCATGCAAGGGCAGTACTGTTGCCCTTTTCCAGTCTTGTGTTACTTTGCCGCTATCCAGTGAATTACTGAATAGCTCAGCTAGAGGTGCAGCAATTTCTTCCCTAAGCTCTTTTAGTACTCTAGGGTGGATGCCATCTGGCCCCATGGCTTTATCCACCCTAAGTTTACTTAGCTCTTCTAGGACCCTCTCCCTCGTAGATGGGCTTGAGTCTGCCCTTCCACTAATATGCTCTGTCTCACCTAGTGAAGATCCTGTATTGCAGGCTTCTATTGTGAAAACTAAGCAGAAGAATTTGTTTAGCAATTCTGCTTTGTCCTTGTCTTTCTCTAATCTCTCTTGCTCTAACTGTATACTGACATAGCAACTGTCAGACCACATCCTGTATCACTACAGAGCACTTTATAATAGTAATACTGGACATATGTGGGGCAGATGATGGCCAGAAGACCAGGGAGATGAGCATGGGGGGGGGCAGGGGCTACCTCACAGGGGCAGGAGTGCCAGACACTGGTGAAAATAGCTGTGGATTGGGTGAGGGAAGGAGACCACCAGATAGTAAAGAAACAAATTAGCTTAGCAGTTGCAGACTGAGTGAGGGAGGGGGAACCACTCAATGACAGAGAGACTTTAATTAGCTTAGCAGTCAGGCACTGGTTGATTAGGGGGGACCTATGCTGTCATAGCCTATGGATTTGACAGCACCCCAGCCAACCACAGGCTGCAGTATGGCAGTAAAAGAAATAATTAAAATGCGTTTTAAAGGATTTATTGAGACCCAGCATGGTGGGTTTCTGGCAACTATAGTGGTACAGTATGTCAGTCCAAGTGCTAGTTTTCTGGCCACTGGACCAGCATGCTGCTGTAGGTGATGGTGAGTAACACAAAGAAAAGCGGCTCCAGCTAAAGTTGTGCCAGTATAAATTAAGAGCCAAACAAACAAAAAACACAGCACTAACACTTCTTAAGTAAATGTTACTGTATTAGACTCACATAGAAAACAGTGAAATACAGTGGCGCCATACAAGGTGGCAACAGCTCCCAGAACACAAACAGCCCGACTGGTTTCGTGCCAAAAGCACCTCCTCAGGGACTAATCTGGTAATTACAATAACCATTTAAATAGAAAATACCACTTAAAGTGACAGTGCAATATTTATACCATTAATACAATAGTGATAAAAAAATCACCACCCATACCAAATAAACAAAATTAACTCTAGTATGCATATAATGACCTAAGATGCAAAATGAATGCCCATAATCTAAATTTTATAATAATAAATGGACATGTTACTATAGGTCAAAAATACAATATTATATGAGTAAACATTTCTCTTAACAGGCAAAATGCAATTAGAATCAGATCGAAAATTAAAATTGCAGGTACATTATATACCAGGGTTGCTGAAGTAATTTCAACCTGAAAAAAAGGGAACACACCATAAATAACATATATTACCACATTTTTATCCAAAATAATTTTTTCATTATTTAAAATATTTGGACCTTAAAAAAGGTGCAATATCAAAAGTGTCATTTAATCCTGGGTGTTCCAAAGCACCCGAGCCCAGATATTCAAACTGCGCCCAAAAAGTGTGCAACAGCAGGAGCAAGCACAAGTCCATTGCACCCATGCACAAGAGGCAGGATATTCAAAAACTGCCCTGGCCAAGATGCACCTACAGTCGACGACTGAATATCGCACCACCTGTGCCATAGCGCAACTGGGGAGGGGAAGCTGAGCATATCTGATGCGCCATAGCGCAACAAGGGATGTTCAGCTGAGCAGTCCAGATGCGCCATAGTGCAACCAGGGATGCCCCCCAGCAGCAAGGCAGCAATGCAACTGCACAACCAGGGATGCAGGGGCCCACCACCCATGCCACAGATGGGCAGAGGAACACACAGCAGAACAGACATTGTCCCCCCACACCCCATGCACTGCACAACTGGGGGGGCTGGAATAACCACTGGCCCATGGAGACAAGCAAACAACCCACAGCTGGGCCATGGTGCCCCATCACACTCCCTGGCCAGCTGTGACCGACACACAAGGAGGGCCGACCACCTAATGCCACACCATCCCACCAATGCAGAGCACACCCTGCACCGTGACCTCCAGACACCCTGCCCAGGAGCAGCGTCCACCAGTGCAGGATACTCCATGCATGCCGCCACCCCCACTGTGACAATGCAACCCTGTGCACCACAGAACCATGCAAGGCAGCCCCACCATGAGCACTCATCAGCGGGTGGCAGCACACAGCGATGCAATGACGGTATACACAGTGCCACCATGCACAGCCCCCCCGAGGTACAACTGAGAGACCGACCATGAGTTGGCACATGAGGTACCCCACATGTGACAGGGCATGCCCCAGACCCCACCACCAGTGGTACAACACCCTGCACACCCTCCCAAGGATACACCCCAACCCAGCACTGGCCACAACAGCCAGCGCAGACACCCACAGTGGTGCATGGAAGCATGCATCACACCGGATGCAACACAGTGCATGGACAAACACCAACCCATACCCAAGGGCACACCAACACAGGGACACAGTAGCGGGGCAACCAAGCCCCCAGCATGGGTCCAAGGAAACTGTGTACACATGGCCAGCAGTCCTCCATGGCACAGGAGTGCCAGACACCCTGCACAGGCACTGTGGAGCTGTACGCCACCAGCATTTGCCCGGAGCACAAGTGACAGACAGTCATACACATTGCCTACAACACACACAAGCAACAGCATGGAGGTGGGACAACAGTGGAGGCCACAGTGTCACCCAAGGCAGACATGCACCACACCAGTGACAGGAGGCAACCCGGCATTGTGATGGGTACAGTGGCTGTCCTGCATGGACAGCCACCACTGACATGCCAGCAGACCGTGCAGGTCACAGACATGCAAGGGTGTCAGCTGCACAGGCCATGGATGGGCTGACAGGTGCACCATGGACACAGAGCATGCATGCACCATGGACCACTGCACACAGTCATCCAGTGCACAGTGAACAACACACACACCACAGACAGTGACTGATAGCTACTCCCACACCATAGTCACTTCCCCACGGACACACACACACACACATGACTGCACCACCCTTGATGCCATGCACACCACTGCAGCTGAGCACCTATAGCCCGCTGCAAAACAGAGACCACCACATTAGGTATATCAAAGCAAATGTATTGTAAAAAAACACACAAAACTATTTACATATATTTACAAAAGGTTGGGGTGAGGGCCACAAACATGGTGGGGGTGGGTAAGGGGCAGGGGTGAACAAATGGTAGACGGAAGGAGGGGTGTGAGGGTGGGTCCAGGGGGTAGGGAAAATCAGGGGCATATGTATGCTCAGCGGGAGCCCCGCTCCCCGCTCTGGCTGCTCCTCCCGCCATGCCTCTGTCGGACTCCCACATGATCAATCCTTTCCAGGATCTGCAGGGAGGCCCTGGCAACTTGTAGGATCTCCTGCAGTGTTGCTCGTATTTCCTGCAGCTGCCATCCACCTAGGACAAGGGAGCAGAGTCAATGGGTGTGAATGCACAGCCCCATACAGCCCACCCACTGTGCATGGCATATGGCCGTGAGACATGCCTCTGTGATGGTGTGTGACCACCTACAGTGATCGTGTCCACAAGACCTGCCCACCCAGGTGCACACAGCCATGGGGAAAGCTGCACACACCCACCGGCCAAGTCCTGCACAGCACCACCATGGCTGTTTAGTGACATGGCTATGTGGTGCGAAGGCAGTGGCACAGCCATGTACCCGGTGCACACATGGACCACCATTTACGCACTCTCAGACATGCAGTGCCACTGGACAGTGCTGACTGTAACAAGTTGCGTGCATGGCAGTGGTGTCAATGGATGGTGGCCATGCCCCGCTGCCCACCCTGTTACACAGCATGCAGTAGTAATCATGGATGTAAGGCACTCACCATCATCAGACTGGTCCCTCTGCCGCTGTGGACCTTTGCCCCCTCCTGGTGTTCCGGTCTTCCAGCTGGCACTTCTTCTCCCTCGCCAGCTGTCTATCTTCTGGGCCTAAGGTGCAAACATGGAGAGAGGAATATCAGTACAATCCTGTAGCAAAGTCCCCTTGCCCCCATGTGTGTGCAATCCCACACAGCCAGACCCACCCACCCACACCCTAATAACACCACCAACACCGGACAGTCCCCCCCCCATGTTCCGGTCACATGCAACCGTGATACCCATATGGAAGATAAAAGTGTATGGACATTACACCTACCTGGCCGTGGCACTGTGTCCCTCCTGGCACGTGCCCACAGGTGGGCAAGCAGGTCCAGGTCCCTCTGCCTCAGGTCCCCATATCTGTGGTGGCACTGCTTCACCATCCGCCCCATTCCTATGGCCTCCTCCAGGGCGTCGGCTACCTCCTACCACACCTGACTCCTAGACCTGTCCAGGGATGCCTCACCAAACAGTGGGCCAACAAGTGGCTCCGCAGTGGCAACCAGGTTTGCCATTTCAATCTGGCTCCACTGGGCTGCTCTCCTCCGCGCCATCTCTCTTGCTCGGTAGGGTCAAAATGGCACTCTGCAGCATGGTTCTGCCACGTGCAGATGCTGCGCGGTACAGCGCTGCCATTCCCTATTGTGCTGTCACCGAACAGCACGATAGTGGTGCACCCATGCCTGACGCATGGTGCCTAGGGGGCAAAGGTCGGGCACAGGGTCAAGGGTCTCTGGTGCACGGACAGCCACAGCGCGATTCGAACCCAATGCGTGTAGAATGATTTGGTGCCTGTGTGTCATCTCCAGTAGCGGCCTACCGTGCTGTTGCCCCAGTGTGCCTATGATGCCCCAGTGCCACAGCGCCATATAGGTGAACATCGCTGTAGCGCCACTGGCACAATGGTGGCCATGCCCTGCATTGCCTCCTGTGCACAGCATGTCAGCAGTGCAGCAGGCGCCTGCGTCATCAACCCGGGCATGCGCAGTTAGGTGTGTACTGTGCATGTCACAGAACTGCGCCATTGGCTCAGCACATTCAACACAATTACGCAAAGCTCAAAAGCGCGATATTCAGCCGTCATATGCAAATCAGCTAATCAGCCATTCAATGGTGCAGCACTGCAATTTGCATCCACTTAAAGCTGTGCCTCGCCTCATTTGCATGGGTTGCACTATAAAAGTGCGACATTGGGCTGCACTGGCCATAGTCAGTTACTGCAGTCTATTGGAGAGTTGCATGCTGTTTGGGAGTGTGGACTGTGGATTTTGGGCCATGCATGGGACTGCACAGTCACAGGTAACAACTGTCATTCTCACAGGCTGAATCGTGACTGAGCGAGTTGTTGGAGAAGAGGAACAGAGTTGTGGGAGGAGGAGGAGGCCAAATTTCACCAAGGCCGAGACGGATGCCCTGTTTGAGGCCTACCTGGACCAGGAGCCACTTCTCAGTGGACGCCAGGGAACACCACAGGCCTGTGCTGCTGCATGGGAGGAAGTGGCACATGCTGTGAACCTGCATGGCAGCCACCAGCGCTCCGTGCAGGAGTGCAAGAAAATGATGGGCACAGACAGGAGGACGATTAAGGAGAAGGTGGCTGCCATCAGGGCAGCACGATCTGTGACAGGAGGGGGACAGCCGGAGGTGCTATGCCTGACCCCACAGGAGGAGAGGGTTGCTGGCAGTGTGCAGCATTGTGCCATTGAGGGTGTTCTAGGTGGTGGATTCCAGATGGGTGGTAGCCCGTCACTGCATGGTAGGTCATGGTCTGTCTATTGGGGGGGGACAGGGTAGGTCACATGCAATAATGCGACTTTGTTTTCCCTTACAGCTCCTGAGTGTCTGCATGGGTCAGCGGTGGTGGGCCTCTCCACTGAGGCCAGTCAGATGGAGATGGAGGAGGGCCCATCCACCGCCACAGGAATACACGGCTCAGTGCGACAGTGGGCCCGCCTGGATGTCCAGACTGATGTTGGAACAGGTGTGGAGAAGGCCCTGCCCATGTCCCAGCGTGCCAGCATCCATGGATGCCAGCATGCTGGGACTCGGGTTGGTGCCAGATCCATCACCAATGATGATGTCGCCAACGTCATGGGCAGTGACACGTGTGTGCCACAGGATGGCCACACAGCAGGTAACATCGTGGCCATGGGTGTGGGTGGTGCCGCCGTGGAGACCAGTGTGTCATCACAGTCCCAGCCTGTGCCTGTCAGCACCAGTGGGGCAGCACTGGTGTGTGTACAGGATAGTGGGACTGTTCTTGCCACTGCAGCGGCACCAGTGAGCCCTGGGGAGTGTCAGCCGGAGGGGCAGCATCAGCAGTTAGCCAATGGGCTTGGGGGTACAGTGTCGGGGTGGAGTCAGTGCACCGCCTCTGAACATGCCCAGGCCTGGTCCTGGTGTGCAGCGTCCACCCTCAAGGGGTGCTGAGCATCAGGACCACCCACACCCTAAGGGACAGAATTCCAATCAGGCAGATGACCTCTTGGATGAGCACACCCACATACTGCAAGCATCAGTCAATCAGCAGATGCGGCTTATGACGGCAGTGGATGCACTGAGTGCAGCTCTGGAGTGGGCAGAGGAGCATCACAGCAGAGACACCACTTTACTCCTGGCAGGGATGGACCAGTTACGGGAGGATGTGCCCGCTGCCATTAACAGGCAGACACAGGCATTCACTGCTGTCATGGCCACAATGGGCACACAGTTATTTGCCCATGCATTGCAGACACCACGCAGTGCACTGTCCACACTCCATTCCCAGCGTCATGCGACACCATCCTTGTCGACACCGGGTTCAGCTGTGGGCATCCCGAGCATGCCTGGTGCAGGCATGTTCAGTGTGCTGCAGACCCCTGAGCAAGCACGGTCACGTTCATGCAGTGAAGCCCTTGGGGGACCATCAGTGCCACCCCATGAGGCCAGTGGTCAGCCTGTCAGTGATGGTGGGTCTCAGCAGGGCTGCTCAAGCATCCATGGCGGCCGGGGCACTGTGGCATGTGACTGACCTGTCTCCCAATGCGGCTACTGTCTGATGCTGCCCTGTGTGCATTGTGTCATTCAGCTGGCAATGCACGGGTGGGTACCCAGCTCTGCACGCAGACACACAGTCCATCTGCACACCCTCCCGGCTGCTGTCCACAATTGCGTGTGCATGATGATGCCTGCACTGCGCTGTACATCAGTGTGCAATGGTGCCCAGCATCTGACACACGCACAATGACAGGCAGTGGGCGTGGTGGTCTGTGGACATGTGTGTGTGGCTAGGGCTAGCATTCTGGGTCGGTGTGCCTCCTACCCTTTGTGCATGTCTGGTGCGTTTTTTGTGTGTGTGTGTGTGTGTCTGTCCGCATGCCATGTTAGACCTCACCCATCCCTGGTGGTGTATGTGGTTCCATGCCTGGCCAGTTCCCTTGACGGCATGCACCCCTGGTGTGTATCTATGCATGTCTGTGGGTTGTGCCTTAGCCACTGGTGGTTGCACATGGCCCCATGACTTACCTGGGTTGGCTGAAGTGCTCCTCCGTGATGGTGTCCCAGTGCAGCTGTGCCAGCCAGAGCAGTCGGGGGTCCCATCGCCCAAGGGGGGGCTGCCCATCACCATTGTCACTGGCATCCTCATCGTCCCCATCACTGTCCCCCTCTTCAACCTGAACAGCTATCCCACATTCGTTGGCCATGTTGTGCAGGATGCAACAGGCCAGGAATAGCCCACAGGCCTCTGAGGGTCTGTACTGTAGGGCACCGCTGGAGGTGTCCAGGCAACAGAAACGTGCCTTCAGCTTGCCGAACACCCGCTCGATGACATTATGTGTGGTGGCATGTGCCTCATTGTAGCATTGCTGCAATGGGGTCTTGGGCCGCTGGTATGGTGTGAGCAGCCAGGGATGGAGTGGGTATCCACTGTCACCTGTGTGTAGAGGGTGGAGGTTAGTTTGGTGATCAGCATTGTCCTGCCCCGGCCATGTAGGCCACTACTCATGTCACCTCTGACCATGCCCCCCCCAGGCCCTATGATTGTCCGTGTGGTTTACATACTCACCCACTAGGTGGCTAGTGGGGATATCCCAACTCTCGAATCTGTGGCACAGTGCCGACTGGTGCCAGATGAAGGCATCATGAGCTTCCCCAGGGTGCGTGGCACAGACATTGATTATGCGCCCCCTGGCATCACACACCACCTGGCAGTTGATGCTAGCATAGCCCTTCCGATTTATATATGCGGCCCCCTCAGGGCCAGGTGGTGTGCGGATTGCCACATGGGTGCAGTCTATTGCCCCTAGCATGCCAGGTATACGTGCTATGCTGTGGAACTCCTGTACGTTTGCTGTGCACTCTGCAAGTATGCTGGGGAAATGGATGTACTCTGCTGCATGTGTCAGCAGTGCGCTGAGGAATTGGGCAAGGTGGCGTGACGCAGTCAACTGGGTTATGCCTGTGGTGTCCCCAGTTGGTCTCTGGAAGGTACCCGTGGCGAGCAAGCACATGCAAGCTGTCACTTTTATCTCCACTGACAGAGCATGGCTCCGTCGTGTGGGTGCCTGCATCACATCACTGCACAGCTCACAGAGCTGCCTCAGAATTGCCCGATTCAGGCGGTACTGGCCCATGATCTCCGTATCACTATACAGCTCGAAGCTGGGCAGGCTCAGTACTGCCTGTTGGGGGCATATCGCCGATGTGCCCTTCCACGGTCACACACCCCTGCTGCCTGCCTTCTCACCCCCTTCATTACTGCCTCCATCTGGATGGTGGCACTGGCCATGTCCCTTGCTTGTGTTCACCCCCCCTGGCAGATGTTTCTGTGTTCCCCCCGCTGTCCTGGCTGCTACTTCCCCTGCACCGGGAACACCTGACTGTGCTGGCCTCACTGCTGTGTGGCAAGTACTTCTCCCTTCTGCACTGTGGCTCCCTACACCTTCTCCTGAGCCTGTGAGTTCCAGGTGCCCTTTCACTGTCCTGTCCTGTGTGTATGTGTGTTGCCTGTGTGGCTGGCTATAGTTACGCAACTTGAGGCTTCCTTGTAGCGTTCTTGCACCTCTCCCTTGCTTCTTTTTACTTTGGCTCTTTTCCGCTATGGCGCAACTTCCGCTGGCTCCCCTATTGTGCATGGCGCATGTTGTTGAATATCGCACTGCGCCATTTATGCATGGTTCCTCCCACTTCAGTTGCGCATACATTCATTATCATTGCGCTGTTGCTCAGCATGATTTGGGGCGAATCGCCCCTACCAGTCATCTCAGAATGGCGCATTTTCGGACTCGCACTGGAGCAACCCTATTGCGCATGGTGTAACTCTTTTGAATATCTGGGCCCCAGTGTATAGATCCAATGTGACTCTATGTGAGTCTAATACAGTAATATTTACTTAAGAAGTGTTAGTGCTGTGTTTTTTGTCTGTTTGGCTATTAATTTACACTAGCACAACTTTAGCTGGATCCGCTTTTCTTTGTGTTACTGGATATTGTTACAAACAGGCACAGCTTGACTTCTTTGTTGGCGCTGGGAAAAAATATATGTGACCGGCTGTATTTATTTAGTATTATGGTCCCTTTTTGTGGTCTGTGGTGTACAGCCTGCATTTTTTCAGTTATGTCTTCTAATATAGAGGATTTATATGCAGGTGGCGATGGCTCCCAGACATTTAGTAAATTTCTTTTTTCGGGCATCAGGACACCAAATCCATTTCTCGAATTTTCGATCTGATTCTAATTGCATTTTGCCTGTTAAGAGAAATGTTTACTAATATAGTATTGTATTTTTGACCTATAGTAACATGTCCATTTATTATTATAAAATGTAGATTATGGGCATTAATTTTGCATCTCATGAGGACTTCTTAACTGACCTTAACCAGGTTGACTGGTTCCCTCTCTACCAAACAGAGGACATTAACATAGCCACAGAATATTTCAACTCCGTCCTCCTCTCTCTTCAAAACCTTCACATCCCGGTCACCACACGTAGGATGGCAGGGAAAGTAACCAAGTGGCTAACACGCCCCCTGCTTCAACTTCTCAAATCTAGGGACAAACTTTGGTCCAGGTGGAAGATCTCCACCTCCGTGCAGACTTTGAAGACTATCGTGCATTACGTAAAACTGCAAAAGACAAATTTGTACTGCCAAAAGCACCTACTATAGGAACCTACTAATAACATCCTTCACAAATTTGAGGTACTGGTCCAAAATTAAGGACATTCTCAGCAACGACAAGCAACAGAATCCAGCTGACATGAACATTCAAGGTGTTCACTGCACCAACCATGACACCATTGCCAACGCCTTCAATGCCCTTTTCTTCTCCACCAGTCACTACTCTAACTAGCCCACAACCTGACTGTCCTCTTCTCCTCCCTAGCCCTCCCACCCTCCCTTTCGTTCTGGCTCCAACCACATACCTTGAAGTTCATAGCTACTTAACTCCCTTCCGGCACGCTGGAGGTCAAGGGCTTGAGGGCATCCATCCTTGCATACTTAAGCAGTATGCACCTTTGGCTGACCAGACCTATCACCTGGCTTTTTAACCTCTTGATTCGTGACGCTACTGTCCCGGCCCACCTGGAAAACTGCCAGAACCATCCTATACACAAAAGGGTGATGTCAGACTCATGTCCAACTACCACCCTATATCTCTTCTGCCCACTCTCAGTAAGCTGCTTGAAAAATAGTTCACCACCAGCTTGCTGCTCACCTTGACATGTTTAATCTTTAAAACCCTGTTAACATGGTTTCCGGCCTGAGTCACAGTACCACCTCTGCACTTACACAACTTACAAATGACATCAGAAATAATATGGACCGTGGCCTACCACTGGGGCCGCTCTTTATTGACCTGTCTAAAGCTCTCGGTTATGGTACACCAACCTCCATGCTAAAGAAGCTCCAATCCATTGGAGCATCTGACCAAGCCCTCTCCTGGTTCCATAGCTATCTTGACAATCGGACTCAGGCGGTAGCATTTCACAAGGCCCTTTCCTCCTCCTAAACATCTCCCGTGGAGTTCCCAGGATCCACCTTGGACCTCTACTCTTCTCCCTCTCCTAAATGATATTCCCACCATGTCCTGCATAGCTGCACTCTTATGTACGCAGATGACCTTGTTCTCTACTCTCGTCAAAATTGGTTGCTGACATCAACTCCACTCTCACTAATGACTTCCAATCCTTCAGACCTGGCTCTCTAGCAACCACCAAGTCCTGAACCTAGAAAAAACCTGTGCTATGCTATTTGGATCCTCTAAAAACTGTCTGCCCCTGCGAACAGGCTCGGGTTCAAAATGCCTTGTGACTCCCTCATCTCAAACAGGTCCTTCAAGTACCTTGGGGTCAGTTTGGATCCCACACTTGACCTGTCTCAACATGTCAATATGGTGTGCTGTGCTGTCAATGCTAAAATTGGTGAGACTTATCCACGTGTACTCCCTCACTCCTTCCGCTAGACTTTCTGTTGCAGAGGTAGTCTCTTACCCCAACTCCAATATGCTCTGCCCCTCCTCTTTGCTGCAAACTGCTGCACTCCACAAATGGGACACTGTGTACAACAACATCTGTAGATTCGTCTTAACGCCCCGTCTTCCATCATTGTCTCCTTTAAGCTGAGCTAAATTGGCTGTCACCTAGGGATATTTGAGCCTACTCCTGGGCTGCTTTATCGACTCCTGTCTAGACCTCCCTGCCCTGTCTATCTTGCCAACCTCCTGACTTCTGCCTCACACACCCATACCCTCAGGTCTTCCTCTTTCCCCATGCCTCCACTAGACCTTGCATGACAAAATGGGTGAACAGGCATTTGCCCATTTGCTCCCAAATTCTGGAACTCACTCCCTTATGGGTGAAAACTTCAGCCTCCATCGAGAATTCAAAACTGGCTGTTCACCCACCTCTAGCCTCTGGCCAATGCAAATGCTCTTAATTTGCTTTGTCCCGCTGCAGGCTGTCGGGTCTGACCCTGAGTACTACACTAATGTTCTCCCATGCAATACGCTTGTCTAGGTGGCTATGAACCTTGATGTCTTTACTGTCCTCAGCTGTCTTATGGTTACCCTAATTGTTTTATTTTACATCCTTATTATGATCTATGCCTAAAATGTACCCTTATGTAACTATTACTGTGCTACCCAATGTATATCTTGTTTTGCTCCTGTACACCTATATTATGTCTGTGCATTTCTGCATATTATAACCAATGTCCTGTGCTCTCCCGGGCCGTGCCTGAAAATAGGCAGGTCTGTTGCCTAGCGCACTTACCCGGTTACCAAAAGCTAATAAATAAATCTTAGGTCATTATATGCATACTAGAATTAATTTTGTTTATTTGGTATGGGTGGTGATTTTTTTATCACTATTGTATTAATGGTATAAATATTGCACTGTCACTTTAAGTGGTACAGTATTTTCTATTTAAATGGTTATTGTAATTACCAAATTAGTCCCTGAGGAGGCACTTTTGGCATGAAACTGGTCGGGCTGTTTGTGTTCTGGGAGCTGTTGTCACCTTGTATGGCGCCACTGTATTTCATTGTTTTCTATGTGAGTCTAATACAGTAACATTTACTTAAGAAGTGTTAGTGCTGTGTTTTTTGTTTGTAAGTGATGGTGAGACATGCTGGTGCTGGATTTGGCTGTGAACCCTTTTCCACTCCACAGGACACTTTTTGTTTTGTTTTTAATATTTGAGACTTGTTATTCTTTGGGGAGCCCTACAAATTCAGTCTGTATCCACTATTGCTCTGACACCTCTCCACCTGATGCAAGGGCTCTGGAGATATTCCTGAAGCTTCACCTCCACAGCGAATATACCTCCCCAGAATCCAATGTGGTGGTGTGTTGGGGAGGGGGGGGGGTGGGGGCAGCAGGTGACCAGAGCTGGGACAGGCACAGTTGGGGAGCATGGATGCCATGCACCCCAGCCATCTCCATTATAATCTCTACTTTTTTAATCCCTTCCTTAATTAATGGGCTAAACCATGAAAGGATGAAGGACTGATGTCACATCACCCCCTGTGATGTTGGATGTCTTCTTGACACCTGTACATGAGGCACTGTTAAAGCTGGGAAGGCAGGGCCTTCCCCAATAATCTGAGGGTGCTGCCTTCACCATGCCCTAAGGCTCCTCTGGCCCATGGCTAAAAGTTGGGATTATATTTATAATTCAAGTTTCAAGATTCACTCCGTCTAGCCCATCCTCCAGACACTCTCGTAAAAGACATTAAGTGATCCCCATCGAGTAATCCAGGTGTGAAAATTTTTAGTCACACAACGCTAAATATGGATATGGTGAAATCCAACCTGCCAGACTCTGGACCAAAATGGTAAACCCCAAACTGGCTAGTTTGTCTGAAACACCAGAACAGGGTGCAACTTGCACAGTCAGGTTAGTCTGGATTTCATCTAAGGGTTAATGGAAGGTGTGAGACCCTCCAAAGTCTTTTAAAGGGGCTTGACCGCTGAACCAGCCCCACCCCTTTTGATCATCAACCGTGTACCATCTACACCCATCTAGAATCCAGATCAGTCTTCAACTCACAGTAGACAACCTCAAGGTACCTGGACCACCATTCTAGCCACTGAATCAGCCTACTATTCCCAGCCAACCACTCTCCCAGCAGCTGGGACAAACTTTCAGCCATGGGACCAACCCCCAACACAAAGCCAACTACCCTTTCAACTCCCAGACCAGCATCCCACCCCTAGCTGTCTTCCTCCCAGCAATTGGACCACTGTTACTCCCCCCGGACCAGCCCCTGCTGCTCAGCCAACCAGCCTCCCTGCCTTTGGACCTGCTTTCCAGGTCCTGGATCAGCCTTCCCTCCCCACCTGAATAGCATTATAGCAGTAGGACCACCCTGCCAGTCATAGGACCAACCTCCCATCTAGGCAAATCTGCCTCCCAGCAGTTGGAGCACCCTTCTAGGCCCTGGACCATCCTGCAGCCCCTAGCAGGCCACCTTTCCAGCACCTAGGCCATCATTCCAGCCCCTGGTTCAGTATATGATTTCCAGTCATCACCCTCCAAGCAGCTGGATCCCCCTTTCATCCCCAGGACCAGCCTCTGACCCCAGCTGATCATTCTTCCAACCACTGGACCAACCTCTCCTCCCCAGGTGACCAGCCTCCCATCACCTGGATGATGTTTCCAAACTCCAGACCAGCTTCCAAGCAGCAGCACCACTCTTCCAGCCCCCTGACCTAGTGACTTTCCTCTTAGCAGCTGGACCACTCTTCCACCCACATGACCAGTCTCTTTTCCCCAGCTGACTCACCCTCACTGCACCTGGACTATTCTTCCAGTCCCCACACCAGCCTCTCCTTGCCAACTGCCTAGCCTCTTGGCAGCAATACCACCCTTCCAGTCCCTAAACCAGTCTCCTACCCCTAGTTGACCTTCACTCAGCAGCTGACTCACCCAGCCCTGGACCTGCCTCTCATCTGAGCAGCCTTCCTACACCTGGACCACCCTTGCAGGCCCCAGTCCAGCCTGCTCTTCCCAGATAGCCACCTTTCCATCAGCAGAAATGACTTACCAGCACCCGGACTGGCCTTACACCCTTAGCTGACCTTCCTCCCAGCAATTGGACCATTCTTCCAGATCCCAGACCAGACTTTCCTCTCCACCTGACCAATGGCATACATCCAGGTTTGAGGAGCAGTTTCAAACAATGGCTATTTTTAGCTATAGGGTACTGTTCAGCAGAGTGCGGCTTTGGGAAAAAGTGTAAAATTGCTAGATAAATTGCATCAGTTCTGTACTTTTTACTACAACTGCAGGAAAAAAATCTGCAATTTGGAAATGTTTACAATGTGGTGAATCAGTTCATTAGCAACTTCTGCTAACCTAGGCTGCACTCGATTAGCAAATCACATTTTTTGGGTAGCAAATTGCTCTGCAAACCAACTTATTTTATGCCTTATGCCTTGTGACCAGCCTTATTTCACCTGAAACACCCCAGAACCCCAAATCAGCCACCATTCCAACCAGCCTTCATTCACCTGGGCTGCCCTTCCAGGTCCCAGGGCAGGCTGTTCTCCCCAGTCAATCACAGTGCCAATCCTAGAGTAAGAATGCCCACATTCTTTACTTTAGTGCTAACTCTAGGGTCAAACTGCCCACCCTAGGGCTAGAATGACAACCTTTGGGTAGGAAAGCCAACTCTTTGAACCTGAATGACCACTCTGGGGTCAGAGTCAGAAAATCTATCCTGGGGCTGGAATGCCTGCTGTCTGTGCCTTAATGCATTCTCTAGGGATGTAATGCCCACCTTGTGGCTGGCATGCTCTCCCAATGTGCCTCAGTGTCCACCCTTGAGCAAGTATACCTGCCCAAGTGCCATAATGCCCATCTTCTGTTCCTCATTGTATACCTTAGGGCTGGAATTCCCATCTTCTGTGCCTCAATGACCACCCTAGAGCCAGAATTCACACCACTGTGCCAGAATACCCACCGTTTGTGCCCATCCTAGAGTGAGAATGACCATTGTGTGGGACAGAATGCCTGCCCTGAAATCCGAGGTGACTACTCATTGTCTGGAGCACCCACCTTGCTGCCAGATCGACCTTCCCAGAAGGCCCCCTGCCAACAGAATGGCCTTCTGCAATGGGCAGAGTACCACAGGGTCTAATCATTGTTCCTATTTTCCAGGAGAAAACATTAAGCTAACCATCCTGCCACTTAGCAAACTATTCTGCCTGCCAGAAACTATGCCAATGCCAGAAACCAGTGAGCTAACCATCTTTACTGGCAAACTTACCAGAATGTCAGTCTCAGGTAAGTCAGACTAACAGAGCACTGAGATTGCTATTGGTAGCTGGGTAGATTTAATTGGGAACACAGTTCAGGCTGACTAGGTATTGAGTAAAATGCCGTCTGAAGATGAGTTTGAATATCAGGCTCACCAAACCAAATACCGTATTTCCACCATTTAGAAGTCGCAGCTTCTGTTGCATTTTTGTGTTTTGAACCGCGGCCTCTACAGTAAACGGGGGCTACAATTTGGGGGCAGCTTTAATTTATAAGCCACCAGCCGACCGTCACATAGTAGTATGTGAAGTTACTCGAGAATGTTGTGGCAATGCTTTGGGAACTGCTAATGTTCACCAGCAAACTGAAGAGGAAGGAGGTTTTGCTCATTGGGAAGAAAGACACACTGCATTTAGATGTAGCGATCACTCCCACTCACAAGTGATCAATCAGTCTTAGGCTCCGAAATGTAGCAGGGGAGTGGAGCTTACAGCCCAAAAGATTTAGATGTGTCAGGAGCAACAGTGAGGTCCAGGTAACTGGCAATCAATCAGAGGGAGCAGTATACAATCAGGTGAGCCTAGAAGCCTCCGGGCTGTGTGTAGAGGTGGAAGGACTGATGAGAGATCCCCGGGAACTTGTTGCATCTCTGTCACTCTGCAGAGCTGATCCATAAATCTTAGAGAGTAGTGTGAAGTGAGCTGGCTAGAGAATTTGTGCCCAAAGGTTTCTTGCCTGTAATTGTTTGAGGATGTGCCAAAGGATCCAAGAGGGAGAAGACTGGGAGTGACTTTACATGACGATGGTATTTCACCATTTTCAAGCTGCCTCCATTAGATGCTGCATCTTCAAAGTGAGGGAAGGGGGCTGCTATTTATACACATATTTTCATATGCGGCTTTTGTTCGGGGGCAGCTTCAAAACGATGAAATACAGTATCTTATGTTTTACAAACCCTATATTTGACTCCAAGGTTATACTTTTACAATAAGGTCGTAAGGTAAAACCAAGGTACAATTTTGCCACAGTTTTGGTCTGTAGCAAAATTCTCATTTTCACCCGAAAGGGAATCAATCAATCACTTTATTTAACCAGGCATAAACACCGTTGAGCAAGCTCATTTTCAAGGTGGTCCTGGACGGAAAACATTACAATACAGTACATGCAATATAATAAGTAATTGGTCACAGATAAGTACTGTATACAAAAAATGCGCAATATACTGGGCAGAGAAGGATGTTACAGGCCAGCATTTACTGAATGCTCAATTTTCAGTGACATGTAGTTCATAGACAATAATATATAACAATGTATAGAAGAGTCATCGATTCCAGTCTACTACTTAATATCAGTGGAAAAAATGGAGAAGGGAAATAGTGGGGGACGTGAGTAGGGGAGGGGGGAGACAGAGCGAGGAGGGCTAGTGGAGAAGCAAGAAGAAGACTGCAATTAATGGTTTTCCCCTGTGGGAAGGCAGTGCAGGAAGTTCTAAATTAAAAGCTAGTAAGGCGGGTTGGGTTAGTAGTCTTCAACTTTTTCTGAGGCAGTTACACGTTTCCTTCAGCACTGTGGCTATCAACTCTTTGAATGCGGGAAGGCCGGGAAGGGAGGACAATTTTAGAGTGTTTTACATGGTGTTCCACAAAGATGGAAGTGTAAAGCTGATTGCTGAAGAGCCATAGTTTGTTTTTGCTCTTGAGATCTGAAAGTAGAGCAAAGAAAAACGTCTCAATCCATAAGAGCCCTTAGCTCGCTTAAACAAGCTTGATATATATGTAGGAAGCTTGTTAGACAGTGGTCTGCGAAGCCAGAGAAGAGCATTTCTTTTCCTCCTACTAGAGAATGAAGGCCATCCCACTTCCTGGTAAAGTAGGCAATGGTGAGTTCGTAAGGGTAGGCTGAAGATAAATCTAAGGGCCCGGTGGTATAAAGTGTTGAGTTTGCTAAGCGACGTTAAAGGACAGTGTGTGTAGATAAAGTCAGCATAATCTAGTATAGCACAGAGGTTCTTTGTCTTTTAAATAGTTTTTTTATTTTAATGGGTTCACCACAATATATCCAAGGCACACTGCCTTAAGGGTAACTGGTCCATTCCACTGGGGTGTCAAACAGACAAGGCATACTGATGAGTCCTGGTAGGACGAAACATGTGTCTATGTCTTCTGTTAGCACCCCTTTGCAAACTGTGTGATAGGCCTTTCGGCACCATGCAATTCTGCTTAAAGATGGACCAGCATAACATTCTGTGGTGATTTGCATATGCAGCCCATGATGCTTTGCACTGTGGGGGCATGTGTGATTTTGTATAATCTAGTATAGGTAAGAATGTAGATTGTACTAATCTCTTCCTAGCCTCTAAGGTTAGTAGATGTTTAATTCGGCAGAATAGGCCTAGCCATCGCCTTAATTTCTTCGTCGAGATTTCATTCAGGTGGTATAGGAAGTTAAGTTTGTCGTCCAGCCAGAATCCAAGGTATTTAAAAGATTTGACAGTTTTGAGGGGTTTGTCCAGTAGTGTTAGGATTCAGGGTGTGTATGTTAGACCGGGGCCAGCTTTTGGCGAGAGGACCATGGCTTTGGTTTTTTTTTTTAGCATTAAGTAGAAGCTTATGTTTAATGAGGTTGTATTGAAGGGTAATGAAGTCTTGCTGTAATTTCTGATGTGCCATATCCAAGGATGAGTTTGTGGTATAAAGTACAGTATCATCCATGAATAGATGAATGTTGGCTGATCGTAGGTGAGTGTCCAGATTATTGATATAAATAGCAAATAGGAATGGGCCTAAAATAGAACCTTGGGGGACACCTCGGAGAAGAGTTTTTTGGGGTGAAAGATCTCCTGCAGCTTTGACTTGTTGTATCCTGTTGGTGAGGTAATTGGAGAACCATTTAGTTGCAGGGCTGTCCAGTCTGATACTGCTTAGCACAGTGAGCAAGATTTTGTGGTCCATGGTATCGAAGGCCTTGCTAAGGTCCAGAAAAAGGGCAAACACATGTTTTTTAGCATCGAGTGCGATTTGTCAATCAGTGGTTACTTTCGCTAGTGCAGATACCATACTGTGTTTAACTCTAAAGCCAGATTGTACTGGGTTTGGTAGGTCATGCGTATTCAAATGTTCTCTGATTTGGGAATTAACAATTTTTTCGAGCAGCTTTGACAAGGCAAGAAGTATAGGTATGGGCCGGTAGTTGTTCAAATCGTGTGGATCCCCTGACTTGAAAAGAGGTAGGACATGGGCAGTTTTCCATAACGGGGGAATTCACCTTGCTTTAATGATAAATTGAATAAATGTGTAATGGGGGCTGTCAGGTATAGAAAGTCGAGTTTGAGGAAGTATGGTTCAATTCTGTCTGCACCTGTGCTCTTTTTGGTATCCAGAGGAAGCAGTAGGTCCTCAACCTGTTTAAATGTGACTGTATGGAAGTTAAATGCGGTAGGGTGAGATAATTTAGGTAAAGTATTTTTATTAAGTGCGACAGCAGGATCTTCCAGTATGTTGATTTTACTAATAGGTAAAGTGTCAAATGCTAGTCCTGCAATGGCAAAGTGATCATTTAGCTGCTCAAGGATATCAGTTCTGTCTGTGTAGGTATGTCCAGCGGACACAATTTTGTCTAGTATAGATTATTGTATTTTTGTTTTTATATAATTATTGCCATATTTGCAAGGACATCACCTTAATAGCACATGCAAAAGGTAGTCACAGGTCTGCTTTTATGTCAGAGAATGCATTTGTCTTTTCTGTTGACAGAAGGGTAATGATGAATCGTTGGCCAGCAGGGGGTGCATAACACACTCCCTTACAAAGAAGAGAACACCTCGCTTACAATACATAAATACCTAGGCCTGGTGCTGGTTCCATTTATCAATGAATGCATCAGCAGTTATGTGCAATGTTAATTAGATGTTTAACTGAATTTAAAGTTGCCTTTATAATCTGATTTGCCCCTCTGTGAGTGTATTTTACCCATGCACCACATGACCTAGTATTCTTATATCTATATATAAATGTATATTTTTATTTTTGGTCACAAGGTAAGGCCCACTAGACACAAAGCCTGTTTTCAGGGGCCACCCAGGAGCACTGGAGAGGATAAGTGCCTTGCTTTGTGCACATAGTATGCAGGTTGAGGCTGTGTGAATTAAACCCAGGTCTGCTGTATGTACCAGTCTCATTCACAGTGTGTTATTCTAACCTCTGTAGGCTATATGGGACATGCCATGGTCCGACTGAAAATATCAATGATAATCTCACCAAGTGCTGCTTGACCTTATGACATCATGAGTGGTGGAGCCATGAATGATGTCAGAGGACCAGGGACATAAGTGGAGAATATCAGGATATTCCCTGGCTATGGCATATCTCCTTTATGCAAGGCCATTGTCATTTGTGAGTCATTTTGTTTTTTAGGTTTTTAATTGCTTTGTTTTTATTTCTGTTTCAGATGGCCGAGTGCACCGTAGCACTGAAACTGAGTGGTAGTTTCTTTTTTGCACATGACGCTGTGCATCAGTACATCATTGCCTCCAGGGAGCAAGCATATAAGGATGTGGCCATGTGAGACATTGGAGCCTTTCTAGGGATTTGGCTGGATGGTGATGGCTTAAAGCCTGCCGGAAAGTACGATCAGGCTATGGGAGCTTGCAGCTAATGAAGAATACAAATGATGCTCAGGGATTGGGGTATGGGAAAACAAGTGCAGGTAAGAGCAGCCACAGTTATGTGAATGGCAGAAGGGGCATAAAAGAAGTGGGTTATAAATATCCCTGTACATAAAAAATGTAACACTTTCTGAGCAGAAAAAATGATGTGGCATCTGCACCACTGCCCTGCTGGAATATACTTCATTTATTCACAAAGCTCTTGATCACAGACACTTAGTTGGGGCAGTCTATATTGACCTAACTAAGGTGTTCGATACAATTAATCACACCCTCCTCCTCAAGACCCTACCATCCCTTGGGCTTGCACAGGAATCCACCACTTGGTTTGAGAACTACCTAAGTACAAGGTCTCAGCAAGTTAAAATTAACTCTACCCTGTCCTTCAGCCTGCCTGTTCTCTTTGGGAACCCTCAAGGATCCATTTTAGGGCCACTTCTCTTTAGTTTCTTCCTGAACACACTTTTCTCAGCCTGTACAGGTTGCCTTCTTCTTTATGTGGATGACGTGGTTATTTACAGTAGCCACCCAAACCCCTTCACCCTCCAAAGTGACCTACAGAGCATCTTCTCTGAAGCAGAAGCCTGGTTCACTGAGCACAAACTCATGCTTAACTAAAAAAACAAGACTATGATATTCGCCCATTGCCTAAACAAACAAAAAGACTTTCCTCTTCGCATTCTTAACTATGAAACTGCCCAACTCGAGCTGGTAGAATCCCTTTAAATATCTGGGTATCACCCTAGACTCCCATCTTACCTACCACAATCATATCCATCTTCTAACCAAGTCCATTAACTCAAGAATTGGCCAGCTACACAAACACAAATATTGTATGCCTCCTGCAGCCCTCTGCCTGGCCATGTCATCCTCAGTCCTTTCCCTGGTTGACTACAGGATTACTTTTGATGGTGCAGCTGATAACACAGTTCTCAGTCATATCAAGGTAACGATGAACAAAGCCTGCTGACCAGTCTCTGGGTGTGATAGGTGGACCCACACTTGTGACCTCTACAAGCTAACAAACTGGCTAAAGTTTGAGGCTCAACTAAAATACCAAACCTGCCTTGTACCCTAGAAAATCTCAGCTGGTCTCTTCCCTATGGGGCTCTGTGATCTAATCCAGCTTGCCTCTCAAGCTACAGCCACCAGAAGCTCTACAAGAGACCCGCTCCTAGTCCCTCACTGCAGGACGTCCATGGGGCAATGTGCATTCTGCTATAGGGCCCCCCTCTAGATGAATGACCTACCTGTAGATATCTCCTCGGAATTGAAACTAGGTCCCTTCAAATCCAAACTTACAGAGCAACTCCTCTCCTCCTATGTCTGCGATTACTTATAACCTTCCTCCCCTCCCCCTTTTTTCCTTACTCCCCGTACTTTTTCACCTACTAACTTTCAGGGACAAAGTCTTTTCTGATGGCAACCCCCACCACCCCCCTTCCTTTCTCCTCCATACCTTCTCCCCCATCTCTAAATCACTATGCCTGTATCCACCTCCTGAGTGTTCCCCCTCATCTCTGAAATGATAGGCTTGTACCTGCTCCCGAGTGTTCTCAATTGTATTGTCGTTCTATGTTACTTATTGTACTATCCTAATGTAATATGCAGTTTTTTGCTTATCTGCTTGTCGTGAGTCAGGGTATAGTTGTCTACCCTCTGTATGTCTTGTATCCAGCTCTGTATCTCATGCATCCACTTGTTCTTTTAATTTGTATTGTACAGTTAACTTGTATTTTGATGTGGAGCCTTTGCAAAAGAGTCTCTGACTCAAAGGTTTGTAATTCCGATATGTTCAATAAATAAAGTACAGAAGTGAAACTGTTAGGTGGAGTTGATTTGTGAGTGAGCAGTGGGTTTGAAACTGTTTGTGCTGCCTACGGGTTTGAAAGTGAAAGGTGTTTAAGTGAAATTAGAAAATTGGAAGATTCCTCATTTCTGATTGGCTGATTGCATCAAATAGCTGGTCCTGTATCAGGCAACAGAGACCGGGAAATAACCAGTCCCAGTCTCTGGCTGCTGGCTTACGTTCTAATATCATTGTGCCCATAGAATGTTTAGTTTCAAAATGTTGCCATTTTTCTCTCTTGCTTAGCGAGAGGTACAGCTCCCTCCGCTCCTTCAAGAACCTGTTATAAAAACAAACTAGCTTTCTTCAAAATGTAGCTTCATTTCACAGTTTTCAGGTTTGGTAAACTATGAAGCTTCAGATTTAGGTTATTTCTTTTTTATTCTCCTCAGTGAAACATGAAGAGGTTGTGTACATTACTTAGCACTGGGGAGAAACTCACACTCACTGTGCTCCACAGAATTTTAAAAACTGTCAGGACCAGCACGTTTTTTCTTTCTTACTGAGTGACCAATTCCAAGCCCCGTATCCATTTTCCCAGAACCAATTACCTGAAGTTTATTTATATTCTCTCTCTCTCTCTCTCTCTCTCTCCCTCCTCCCTCCTCCCTCCCTCCCTCCTCTCTCTCTCTCTCTCTCTCTCTCTCTCTCTCTCTCTCTCTCCTTCTGGCCAACTGTTCCTCTAATAAGAAATGCTGTCCCGATCTTTTAAAGTGGACCGTGGTAGACTTCTGAGTCCTGACCGATGGTGTATGCAGGTTGCACGGAACTGTGCTCACTCTTGAGCAACTGCTCACAGTTTAAGAGGGAATCTGTTGTCTTGTTCCCAACTGCCCTCTCTGTCATGTCACTATTGAGAAAGGTTGTGGAGAAATTAGTGGCACAACAGCTCAAGGATCACCTCGTGTCCCTCGACATCTATGAGCCATTTCAGTCAGGTTTTCAGGCCAGACACAGTACAAAAATAGCTCTAGTTAGAGTGCAAAATGATCTGCTCAGGGCTAGAGATAGAGGAGACAGGTCAGTTCTTGTGCTGCCTGATCTCTCATCATCATTTGACACAATGGACCATGTCATGCTTCTTGATCGGCTCTGTGAGTTTTGTGGATTCGCCAGGGTTGTCATCAGATGGTTTGAGTCCTATCTCTCTAATAGGGTGCAGTGGGTGGTACTGGGGAATTTCTCCTCCTCCCCAAAGCCCCTGTCATGTGGAGTTCCACATTGCGCAATCTTGTCGCCGATGTTATTCACGGTGTACATGCTGCCCTTGGAAGAGATCATTTGACAATACAGCATGGCGTTTCACTGCTATGCAGATGACACCCAGCTGTATTTGTCATTTGTGTCCAGAACATCTTATGCTGTCGATGTGCTTAACATCTGTCTGGCTAAAATCAATGACTGGATGGTTTCCAGCTGGCTGAGACAAAACCCAGACAGGACAGCGGTGCTAGTGTTCCAGCTAGGTCACGGGCGTGATGGATCGCAATCTGGAGCAGACACAGGTCTTTTTCTGGGGTCTTCTCCGCTGGTTGCTTCCCCGAGGGTGCAAAATCTAGGTGTGATCCTGAATAGCAGGCTGACCTTTGAAGATCAGGTGTCACTGGCCCAGTGGTGATGAGGGCTGAGGCACTGGATGCCGCACCTCGTGCCACGCCAGTGACACAGGTTCAGGAATGAGCCCAGGTCATCAGGGGTCGGCAGAGGAGGAGAGGGATTGAGCAGCTGATGGACTGCTCTGTCTCTCCGGGTGGGGGGTGAGCAGCTGCCGGTGCACTGGTGGCCTCTAGTGGTGGCTGTGGGTGATACAGTGGGACAGACAACACAAGGGGTGAGATGGGGCACTGCACCAGGAGGAGTACGCCCTGTCCAGTGGCGTCATTGCACGCCCCACTCACAAGGGGAACCAGAATAGGGAAAATGGTGACTGGTCATGGTGGCTTGATGGCTGTTTCCATGGGGGGTGCCCAGCTCTGAGGGCATGGAGGCACGTTACTGGATCTGGTCCTGGTGGATGAGCATGGGGGGGCTCTCCACCACCCCACCACGGGGGGCAAGCCACGGGGGTAGAGCTGCGAGCAGTCTGACTGGGATCTGGGGTCCTCAGGATAGTGGCTGGGGTAATTAGGATGTCTGGATGCAGGTAAGCAGACCAGAAGCCAAGGCAGAAAAAGGATTAACTAAAAAAAAAAAAGATCAGGTGTCATCTGTGGTTAAGAGTGGCTTTTACCACTTGCGAAACATCACCAGGATCAAGCCTCTCTTTCCACCCAAGGATCTGCCGACTCAGGTACATGCCTTTGTTTCCTCTACTAACATACTACATACTAACATACTAAAATGCCAGCAGAATAGGCCTAACGGTCTTTCGTGTCTGCTCGTTTGGTCAGCCCCCACCCTGGGTGCTGACCTTGCTGTCCCCCTCGCCTTCTCTGGCTTCTCCCTTCCCAGTTCCAGATATTCTTGCTGCATTGGATTTTGCTTCCAGAACCCTTCCCCTGTACCTGTCCCACCCCCTCTTGAACCCCTCCACTGTCTCTGCCTCCACCAGCCCCCCTAGGTAGTGCATTCCATGGCTCCACCACCCTCTCAGTGAAGTAGCACCTCCTCCTTTCTCCCCTGAATCTTCCCCCCTCCAGCTTCCACCCATGCCCTCTAGTGGCCCCTTCCTCCTTCCTTCGAAGCACCCTGACTGTTCCTCCCCTATTTCCCTCTTCATGTACCTGAAGACCTCATATGTCCCCCCGGTCCCTTCTCTCTTCCAATGTGTACATATTTAGCTCTTTCGAGCCTCTCTTCATAGGTCCTGTCCCCAAGCCCCAAATCATTTTGGTTGCCCTCCTCTGGACCTCTCTAGGAGGTTAATGTCCCTCTTTAAGTGTGGCCTCCAAAACTGCAAGCAGTACTCCAGGTGCGGCCTCACCAAGCAGTTATATAGAGGGAGTATCACTTCCCTCCTTCTGGAGGTAATCCCCCTAGCGATGCATCCCAGCATCCTGTTTGCCTTGGCTGCTGCCCTCCTACAAGTCTCAGAGTTGTTCATCTTGACATCCACCACCACCCCAGGTCCTCTCAGCCATTGAGACTTGTAGTATTTCCCCAGGGTGTACACTTGGCCTGGGTTTCTGGCCCCAGGTGGAGTACCTTGCCTTCCCTGCATTGAACCTCAGCTTCCACTTTCTAGACCATCTTTCCAGAGCCTCCAGGTCCCCTGCAGGGCCACCCTCCCCTCCCCATCCACCACCGCCCCCAGTTTTGAGTCATCTGCAAGAGACTTATTTCCTCCTGATTCCTGTCCTTATGTCAGATCGTGGCGATGAACAGAAGGGGCCCAGGACTGATCCCTGTGGGACTCCACTAATGACCCTCCTTGGGATGAGACTATCCCACCAACTATGACCCTCTGGGTCCGGTCCTGGAGCCAATTGCCTATCCATCTGATCATCTGGTTTCCCACCCCATTTCTCCTAAGCTTATACAACAGGCCCACGTGAGAACAGAGTCAAATGCCTTGCTGAAGTCTAGAAAGAGGACATCCACTGGTCTACCCAGGTCCAAGGCACTTGTCACCCAGTCATAGAACTGCACCAGGTTTGTCTGACACGATTTCCCCGGGATGAATCCATGCTGTCTATCGTCCAGGCACCCTGACTTATCCAGGTCCCCCCCAGCCTCTCCTTGATAATGCCCTCCATCACCTTGCCCACCACCGATGTCAGGCTGACAGGCCTGTAGTTCCCTGCCACCTCCCTTGATCCCCCCTTGTGGATAGGCACTACATGTGCCACCTTCCAGTCTTGGGGCACCCACCCTGTCCTTAGAGAGATGGTGAAAAGCTCTGCCAGGGGTTTCACCAGGACATCTGCAAGTTCCTTCAGCACTCTAGGATGTACTTTATCCGGCCCCAGTGCTTTCTCCGTCTTAAGGGAGCTGAGGGTTTCCCTCACTCTCTCTGCTGTGATTTCCACTTCTGGTACCTCTTCTCCCTGCTTAGCCCTCCCCCCACCTGCCAATGATGCCTCCCCTCTCCCCAGACCTGCCGATCGTAAGGGTCCCCCCTCCTCATTATCTCTGTCTCCTCCCATGTATAATGCAGCACCCCATTTTCCCTGGTGAAAACTGGAGGTGAAGTACTCATTTAGTACCTCAGCCTGCTCCCCGGGTCTTGTGCCCATCTCTCCCTGATTTAATCCTGCTAATCTGCCCTTCACTCTTCGTCTTTCCCCAATGTATCTAAAGAACCCTTTTCCCTCTCCTAATTTCCCTGGCCAGGTTCTGCTCCTTCCTTGCCTTAGCAGCCTCACCACTCTAGTGGCCCTTCTAGCCATCGGTCGCATTCCCCATCCTTTCACTCCTTGAGCACTTGAATTTCTTATAGGCTGCTTTCTTCCCTGCACCACCTCCTGACCTCCCTGGTCCACCAACAGGGTTTTGGGCCCTACCGCATTTTGTCTTACTTTTGCACAGGTGCTGGTAGCATCCTGCACCCCTCTCCTGATGATTTCCCACCTACTATCAGCGTCCATGTCTGACCCAATCCCATCCAAATGCTCCTTAAGGATCCTTCCCATTTCCTTAAAATCCGCCCCCCTGAAGTCGGTTACTTCTGTCTTTGTGCAGCCTTCTACCCCTCCTATGTCCAGGCAGAACCAGACCGTGGCATGGTCACTCCCCGCCAATGGGTCCCTTACCTCCAGGCCCCCAATCTGGTCACTGTCTGCCAGGACCACATCCAGTACCCGTGCCTCCCTGGTCGGTTCCCTCACCTGCTGAGTTAGGAATGCGTCTTGAAAGACATCCAACAACCTCTGTTCCCTGGTCACAGAGGATGTCAAAGTCTCCCAGTCTGTTCCTGGCATGTTTAAGTCCCCTAACACCACCACCGTTCCTCTGCCCATTCTGCAGTGTCTCCTAACATCTGCCACCAGACTGTCCTCCAGCTCCTCCGCCAGGGCAGGGGGTCTATACACCACTCCTATTTTTACTCTCTTGCCCCCCCTTGTTATCAAGGTGAGCCAAATCACCTCCACGGTTCCCTCTGCCTCCTCTACTCCCCCTATGCCAATGCAGTTTTTGACTATCATTGCTACCCCTCCTCCCCTTCCTCCCCCTGTCCTTCCTGAACATAGTGTAACCCTCCAGGTTCAGGTCCCAGTCATGTCTTGCAGTGGCCCAAATCTCAGTGACCACTGCCACATCCACTGCTCCCTCAGTTAACATCGCCTGGAGCTCAGGCATTTATTGCCCAAGCTCCTGGCATTTAGCAGACTACCTTCCACCTTTCCCTATGGTTCCATTTCCCTGCTCGTGTTCCCCATGGGATTGTTTTCTCCTGGTCTGCACTTTGCCAGTTGGCTTTTTCCTGCAATCCTCCTGGTCCCCAGGGGGGTGGAGACAGAGTCCCTCCTTTATTGGCACCCCCTTGACAGCCTTTTCTCCCATCCCACCCCCCTTCACAGGCTTGACTACTGTAATGCTGTTTACTTCAGAGTCATGGGAAGGACCCTCTGCAGGCTGCAGCTGGTGCAGAACGCAGAGACCCAGTTGCTGATGGGTATGTCTAGGTCCTGTCATGTGACCCCGGTCCTGCATGCTCTGCACTGGCTTCCGGTCAGGTGGAAGGTCCTTATCATGGTGGGCTTGCTCACCTATAAGGCCCTATATGGGCTGAGTCCTAGGTAGCTGTCAGAGCTTCTGACACCTGCGACCTCTGCTCGCTCCCTCCGCTCCTCTTCGAGGGGCCTCCTGAATGTTCCCAGAGTTCGGTTCAAGACATCTGGTGATCGAGCTTTCAATGTCTCTGTGCCGACCCTGTGGAACACGTTTCCAGCTGTAGTCCGAGAGGTCCTTTCGATCAGTGTTTTCAAACAGAAGTTAAAGGCTCGCCTCTTCAGTCTGGCCTTCACAGAGTAATCAGTACTATTAGATAATTTCATTATTTGAGCTCTGATTTTATTTATCTGCTATTTATGGATTTTAATTAGTTGTTTTATCTGTCATACTTTGTTAGGTGCCCAGAGCCTCCGGGATTGGGCGCCATAAAAATAAAATTTGCCTTGCCTTGTCTATTCAATTAATTTAAAAGGAAACAAGAAATATTTTATTTAATGACCCACTACGCCAGCATACAAGCTGCCGTTCCTTTCAGCTCTAGTCTAACGCTATTCACCTATTTGCTTGACTCTTTTTCCTCCTTTTGTGTATATGTGATGGGTGGAGGTAGTAGTGAAGAGAACATTGCATTTAAAATGAAACAAAAAAGTAACCTGTTTTTTCTTTCTTCTTGACTGCAAGTACTCAAATGACAGAGCCTAACACAGTCCCGACTTGGTTGTTGAGGGCACTCCTATCCTCATCTAGAGCATTGTGCTCCTCAAGTAACAAACTAAAGAAAATGGAGCAAAAGACAAAACAGATAACGGGGGTGAGGACTGGGTTTGCAGAAAAATTGGGGGGGATTTGAAGAAAAGGAATTACGGAAGTGAGAGCTCGATTTGCGAAAAAACGATCACGTGGTTGAAGACACAAGCTGAAACAAAGCAGTTTGACTTGTAAAATGGATCACAGAGGTGAGGGCTCCATTTGTGAAAAAAAAAACATGGTAGGGGGAGGGGGAACTGTTGAAGGCAAGAACTAAAACAACTGTAAAAAAAATAATCAGCTCTCAGACACTGCAGTGCACTCTACTGACAGGCATACCAATAGAGGGACTACTTTACAAAAAATCTAATTTGAAATTGATTTTGACTCTTTTTATTTTATTTTTTTATTTCATTTTTTAACCCTATATAAAAATGTTACTTATAACCCATTTTCTAAGTGCAATAATATCCTCCAAGGTGGACAGTATGAGCTATACCAGACCTTCCAGGGGCTATAAGGCCAGCGTTGGGCCTCATTATGCCCCTGGGCAGTCCTGTATAGCCCAATACCACCCACCCTGTTGGGTATTACTGCTTACATGATTCACTGGAGCTGAAAGCTCACACTGCCAGTTCTAGCCAGTCACAACCTACAGTGTGGATACATTTGTCATGGCATGGGGACCTAGAGAGAGGATAAACATGTTATTCTCAATTTAGGTCTGACAACCCTGTGGGTAACAAAAATATTTGACAAACTTTATCCTCACAAGCATTGCATAGATGTATCTATGTCTATGTCTGTATCTGTATCTATATCTATAGCTATATCTATATCTATGTTTATGTCTATATCTGTCTATATACTGTATATGTTATAGATCAATGATGAGGCCACACCTGGAATACGGTGTCCAGTTTTTGAGGCTCCATTCTCAGGATGGACATTGATCAGGTGGAGACGATACAGAGAAGGGCAACCAAAATGATGTATGGCCTGCATCAAAAGCCCTACGGGGAAAGACTTAAAATTGAATATGTATTCACTGGAGGAAAGGAGAGAAAGGGGAGACATGACAGAAACATTCAAATACCTCAAGGGTATCAAAAAGGTACAGGAGGTTGGCTTTCTGAACAGAAAAAGATGCTCAAGGTCAAGGGGGCATGATGTGAAGCTGGAATGGGGAAACTTAGATGGTATATGAGGAAATATGTCTTCACAGAAAAGGTGGTAGACACCTGGAACAGCCTCCCAGCAGAAGTGATGGGTACTGAAAAGGTAGCAGGTTTCAAACATGCATTGGATAGATACAAGTATTAGTATCTATCCAATGCATGTGCCTTAGTATCAAGGCCATGGGGAGGGGTGGAGATCAATTAGGATCTACAGCGGCACTGTAGACAGGGACCTTAGGGCAGACTAGATTACCAGGATGTCGTTTTCTGCCGACAGCTTCTATGTTTATAATATTCACTACAAAAAATACCCCTTTTCAGCAACTTTAATTAATTTGAAGTTTTGGAAACCCACAGCATTAAAACCCTTGCAGATCCAGAATTATTTCAGTGAATCGAGATACAGTACATGCTGTGGACCAAATTGAGTCTACCAACTCCCAAGATCGTTCACAGGAATAGGGGCTCGCTTTACTGCAATTGAGTGCATAACTGGTAGAGATAGGGTAGTGCTGTTCTGTATCATTTTGTCACAGAATGCATTTTGGGAAACAGTGAGGAATTAGTTATTCTCAACTAATAACTATGCATTGTACATGTGGAATAGGTGTAGTTATCAACTAATGCTAAACAAGCTGAGAGTTAATTGAACATAACAGTCATTACATAATCTCAACTAATAACAAATAAATGGCCATCCAATACTAAATTAATAAGGCTTAGTTAATTCTTAAGTAGGAGACAGATTAATAAATGGCTAACTGTTGAAAGGATTAAGAATTAGTAAGAAGTTGGTTGTTCTACAACGGGTTAGCAACTAACTCATTCACATGTGAGAATTTCAACCAAAGCAAAACTAATGAATAGTTGAACATTTATTAATTAACTGTAGTTCAGAGCACAGTGCTTGTGTTACATACTGTAGCTGGATGCTGTATGTTGTGCTTGGATACAAAGGCCAGGCCAGTAAGTATGATAATGCTTGCAAGGTACTAGTAGTATGAAATGATTTGTGCTTAGGTACTTTAGCATAGACATGAGCAAGTCAGTGATTATAGTACATATGAACTGGATAGTATATGCAATGTGCTTAGATGCTTGAACTGATGAGTCACTTGTTATGATTTGGTAGTTTGTTAGGCCTTTCTCTGTATCCCACTGTAGGAAGGATGCTTAGTCCAGTATTATGAGACCCTCCCAGTGGGATAAGAGTGCTACAGAAGGAGGAGGTGTCAGGGGAGGATGGTGGGTGAGTGCGACTTTCTCTAAGCAGGGTGGGTGGTGTGAAGCCTGCTGATTTAAGTAGGATGTGGGGGAGGAGCTCTTCCCCCACTTAACTATGGGAATGGCCCTAAATTTAACTGTGGTTCAGAGCTCAGTGGGAGACATACTGTAGCTGGATGCTGTAGGTTATGCTTGGATACAGAGGCCAGGCCAGTAAGTAGGATAATGCTTGCAAGGTACTAGTAGTATGAAAGGATTTCTGCTTAGGTACTTTAGCATAGACATGAGCAAGTCAGTTGAACAGTACATGCAAGGTGCTTAAATGCTTGAACTGATGAGTCACTTGTTATGATTTGATAGTTTGTTTGGCCTTTCTCTGTATCCCACTGTAGGAAGGATGCTTAGTCCAGTATTATGAGACGCCCCCCAAAAATAATGATATTAACGATTGTTCTGTATCCAACTGTTGAAGGAGTTGAGTAGGATGACACCCCTTAAAAATGAGTAGAAGTATGATCTCCTCCTCCAACTCCGGAGAGTGTGACTAGTAGCACACAGGAGAGGAAAACCCCCCTTGGGGGGAAACCTCTGAGTACCCATGGCTACTGATCTGCCCGTCCTGGGTGTACTAAAAGAGAGTAATCCTAAATATTTTAATTGGCTAATCTTAACCCCAAAGTTATAGAACCTAATCCAGAGAAACAGAGAACTAAAGACGTATTGAATCGTGACATGAAGATGAACAAGTCAAACATCCATCCAGGAAACTCCAAGTTAGAATCCATAAGCAGACCGGAATGATAGTAGAGTGGAATCCATGGTTGATATGAGTTTGAAGTGACAAGTTGCAGTGGTGAAGCACTCCAGCAGGTGAGGATGACTTCTCAGAGGAGAACCAGGAATCAAAGGCATAGAATCCTTATCTAGAAAGAAGACTGTTGGGTCATGCTTAGCTAGGCAAGCTTTGCAAATGAAGGTCATGGCAATGAAGCACAAGAACTGGCATATGCTATGTGATCGGGAGGACGGAGCAGTAGGAACTTCCAATCCAGAGAGGGGAAGCAAGCGTGTGAAGTAGGTAGAGATCGTAGTAAATATGTAGATGTAGGTCAGATGTATTTCCAGCTCATGAGGAGCGCAGTAGGTTGTAATGGCGAGTTAGTCGTGATGACCTCTAGGCCCTGTAAGGCGAAGCAGGTAATATGAGCAAGTAATGTAAATAAGTGGACCTGTACATAGGTCAGTTGTAGCAGTAAGTAAAGCTGCATGATGCAGACATAGCAGCTGGGAAGTAGTATTGCAAGATTATGTACAGTATAAAGCGAGGGGTATGAAGAATGGTAGAAGCAAGGGAATCAGAGCTTCGTGTGGATCCAAATGGTTGCATAACAATGTTGACAACTACGTTTCAGGCCAGAATGATACCTTAGCTCTAATTGACTTGGGAAGAATATTCTTTTTTGAAATTATATTTCTTTATTAGTTTATAGGAAGATGAAAAATATGAGCAAGTGATACAGGGAATACACACCATGACAGATGACAATAATTACTTAATGGTTACAGTGCAAAAAATTTTACAGAATTCTGTAGTAACCCCTGAGTCTTGTAAATAATAAGTAATAAGGAACCCCCCCTTCCCCCCAACCCGTATCCCCTTACCCCCATCTTTCCCACCCCAGGATGTGCCTTCTTAAAAAAAGAAAAAAATCTGACTACATGTAACATGCATTATAATGTACCTTGTATATAAAAGGAGTACCCAATGAACTGAAAGCTGCCAAGGAAGCCAGAGGTGTACCCATCAAGACATTAGTTCAAATAAAGTGCATACAATTTACCCCATTTCCGCTCAAATGAGGCCAAGCAATTCCGGGAGCTTGCTATTAATCTTTCAGTCCGAAAGCAGAGAGAAATTCACTGATCCATTCTGCATACGATATAACCAGTTGGTCCATCCAGTGCCTAAGGACCAATCTTTTAACAACTATAGAAATTAAAGCCATATGGAATCTACACTCCATAACCTGTATATTGGAGAACATCCCTAAAATACATACAGTACTCCTATAGTAAATAAGTCACCTAGGCCCGAAAGAGGGTCCAGGTTAGACTGGATGGTCTGCCATAACGGAGCCACTTTTTCACACTGCCAAAAAATATGTACCGGGTTCCCTTCCACCATGCCGCACCTTGTACAAAGAGTTGAAGGTAATCTATCTAATTTAACCAACTTGACCGGGGTGTAATACATGTTATTCAATATATGGTATTGAGTGAGTCTATGCCTATCCTGAGAGAGATACCGATACATATCTACCCAGATCTGATCCCAAACTAGAGGGGTTTCTGGCAGAAGAGAGGACCAACATTTAGAGCCAATCAGGGGATTGGAGAATTGGTGTCCAGTAGGAAGGAATAAAGCTTGGAAATGCTATGGGTCTTGTTTGCCTGTTCTTGCATCTGGTCTAGGAAGGGCTTAACTTGAGACGATGTGGGGTTGGACCCAAAACTGGAGGCCACTAGATGTCTTAGCTGGAAAACTTTAAAAATGTGCTTCTGAGGGATATTAAATTTGGTCATAACCTCTCCTGAGGATAAAAGAGAATTATTCAGGAACAGGTCATCAACACAGCAATCCCTCAGCAGAGGAAGCCAGTCTAAGGAGAGTGAAAGACCCCTGATCTTAATGTTTAAGTTTAGGGTAAGAGGCTGGTTAGTGTCTTTACTAGGAGAAAGATTGAAAAAATTCCAGCATTGATTCAGCACTTTAATGGAGGTACCAATTACACTACCTTGTAGGGAGGGAGGCAATGTGGAGGGAGTATAGTAAAAGATTCTGGATGGATGGAGACCATACTCGATTAAAATCTTTCTCTCGAGTTGTAACCAAATTGGTAAATAGTCATCTGCCCTCAAGTCGTACCACCTCCCGATTTTCGACATGTGTCTTGCCCAGTAGTACAGCATGAAATTGGGAAGGCGAAGCCCCCCCTTTTCTTTAGGTAAGTTGAGTTTTAAAAAGGCTTTCCTGGGCTGCTTGCCCTGCCAAATAAACTTGGACATAGATCTGTGGAGATGTTGAAAATAGGACATCAGTAGATATATATTCATTAGACTAAGTGGGTAAAAACCCGAGGCAAAACATTCATCTTAACCATATTAATATGACCCCACAGAGATAGAGGAAGAGCAGACCATCTCTGAAGGTTGTGCTGTATTTTAGTCAACAGGTCGTCCAGGTTGAGTTTCCTAAAAACTTCAGGGTCTTTAGTAAGGTAGATACCTAAGTATTTAAAGGGCAAAGGGGCCCATTTCATGCCAAACTGGGAGAAGTTAACCTGAAGTGTATGGACATTCAGCGGGAATATGATTGATTTAGCTAAATTCAGCTTGTAGTTAGCCACCTGGCCAAACCGGTCAATAATATGCAATATGTGTGTTAGAGACGATTCAGGGTTGGTCAAATGTAAAAGAATATAATCGGCATATGCCGAAAGAACCAGAGACTGTTGCTGAATGAAACATCCTGTGACCAGGGGTGAGTTCTTGATACTGAGAAGCAGAGGATCCAAGTAAAAATTAAACAAGAAAGGTGACAGGGGACAACCCTGCCGAGTGCTTGTAAATAACGGGAATCGAGAAGAAAAAACCCCGTTACAGTAGATTCTGGCAGTAGGAGATTGGTAGACTGACTTAATCCATTGGATAAAAGTCTCTGGAAAGCCCAATCTCTCCAATATAATCCAGAGAAATTCCCAGTGGACTCTATCGAAGGCTTTCTCCGCATCAATGATACCAAAGCCATAGGAGCTTGGGAGTCCTGAGCAGCCTGCAAAATATGTGAGAGAGTGCGCAGGTGGTCAATTGAGGACCTACCCTGTACAAATCCTACTTGTTCAGGACTTAACAAGTTGGACCAGACCCATTTGAGTCTGAGAGATAGAATTTTTGTTAGGATTTTAATGTCATAGTTTAGTAGTGAGATTGGACGATAACTGGCTGGGTCCATCAGAGATTTGTCTGGTTTCAGTATCAAGACAATAGTGGCTTCTAGAAGGGAAGGGTCCAGAATGTCAGAAATAAACATGTACTGGAACAATTTTGTTAAGAGGGGGGCAAGTTCTTTACCGAAAACTTTATAAAAGTTGGAAGGAAAACCGTCGGGCTCCGGAGCTTTGTCTGGGGTAAATTCACTGATCACCTCTTTCACCTCCGCCACCATGATAGGGGCAATCAAAGCATCTTCTTGGTGGGTCTGTAGGGAGGGAAGGGGAAGGCCCTCCAGAAACTGGCCCATGTGGGAATGAGAAAGGTGGAAGGAACTACTGCCATAGAGTTCCTTGTAAAAGGACTCAAAAACTCATGAAATATCCCTGGGAGAGGTTTTAAGGAAGCCATAAGAGGATAATAAAGAAGAGATCCATCTCTATTCTTCCACCTCCCTCAAGCAAAGAGCTAGCATCTTACCAGATTTCTCCCCTTGATCGAGATAATGGGCCTTAGTTTTAAGGAGGGCATACTCTGCCTTATCCCTTACCCAGTCTGAATACTCATTTCTGAGTTTCATTAGGGCTTCCAGATCAACTTGGGAAGATGAGGAGGATAACTTATTTTCTGCCAACCTAATTTGATTCGACAATGACATGATCTTAGCCTCCCTCTGCTTTTTCTTTCTGGATGCGAGTTTGATAAATTCCCCCCGATGAAGCATTTAAGGGAGCACCAAAACAAGTCCTCCCTCTCAATTGAACCTGAGTTGGTCTCCACGAATGAGGAGATTAGAGATTTAATATGGGAAACTGTACACTTATCTTTTAAGAGCTGGGTGTTTAGTTTCCAGGAGGTATCTCTTTGCACCTGCGGGTTCGGGGAGACCAGAATCCATGCCACCGAGTCATCTGACACTACAATGGGCTCGATACCAGACTGCAGTACCCCAGACAAAAGGTTGTTGCTGACCAAAATTAGGTCAATTCTGGACCACGTCTTGTGTACCTGAGAATAGTAAGAAAAAAGTTGTCTTGTGGGATTAAGTAGACGCCATGGGTCGCACAAGCCTAGTAGGTCCATAAAATTCCTCATGGCCAGCTGTGAAGAGGAGAGTGGTTTCAGGGGTCTATAGGATTTATCCAGATCTTGTGAGGGAGCGATATTCCAGTCTCCCCCAATTATTAACATTGAGGGCAGGAATCCACTCAGCTTTTCAGCCAAGGCCATGAGAAAATCTGGGTCCCCACCCACTGGGGCATAGATCGCCTCTAATACTATCCTCGCTATATATAGCGAACCTTTCACAATAATGAATCTGCCTTTATGGTCCGTTAAAAGCTCTTCTGCTAGAAAGGGAATATGCTTCTTGACCAAAATGGCAACCCCCCTACTAGAGGACGACCCACATGAAGCAAAAACTTGGGCATAACCCTGCCGGGGAAGCCCATTGACTTCTAATGATAGCAGATGGGTTTCTTGCATCAAAAGAATATCTACATTCAGGAGAGCACAATTTTTGAGAACCTGGTACCTTTTAGTTTGGTCTCTGACACCTCTTACATTCCACGTTGCAATTTTAAGTGCTGTAACACTCATTATCAAGTAAACAAAACAACAATAGGATATATAAACCTGGAAAAACAGGCCACCCTAGAAGGCACATCCTGCCCTCCCCCCACCACCCATAAACAATCATCCAACTGTACCCCGCCTCTACCCTCCCTTCAAAATCAATAGAGAGTAGCTGAATAGTATAGATTCCAAACATGATGCTGCTGTCCTTACCAGATCAAAACCAAGAAGGAGAACCCTATCCCCTGCCTTCCCCCCATCCCTCCAACTATGTACAAATGTTCTCTCGACTGCCCCCTGAGAGATACTGAGAGTGCTAGTACTTGGGTCAGGGAACAAAGCCCCAAAAGCATCCTCTTGGTTGGAGACCCAGACAATAGCCCCGGACCAGTATAATAAGGAAGTACCAATTACTGAGTCTAAAATTGTCACCCCATGAGCGCTAAGGACTTTCTGACTGAGATATTCCCTATCTGGGATGCTTCCCCCCCGGTGCATTTATCAGTCCCTCCAGGGTCGGCTCCCCCGCGGAGGAGTCTGAGTGAGCCCTACAAAAAAGACCTGAGAAATTGAGGACCTGACCGGAGTCTAGATATCTTCTAAACCATAGCCATGCCAAACACCCATAGCCTTGAAGGAGAGTGGAGTAGCACGCATGGAGTGTGTAAAATAAATCTATTGGGAGGGTGCACCATTACTTCCAGGCACGATGTGACCAGGACTCGATTGAGAGTGGGAACCCCCAGGTGCTCTCTAAATTCCATGTCTATCTGGGTCACCCCATAACACTAAATGACTGACTGCCATCTAATCCCCCTAGCACCTCAAGAAAGTGACCTTGCTAAACAACAAGCACGAGCTTAAGGCTGGCTAGCTTAGGAGTGTAGATCTCTGAAACCCCACTGGCAGTGATGAGAATATCAGTCAGTCCCTCTAGCTCCGGGGGCCGAATTCAGGCTTCACTGCAGACCATACCAATTTGCAATGAGGGGTCATACCCCAGAATATGTGACTTTATTGGACATTTGGACATTGAGGGTTACTAGTGGGGTATGAGGGTTACTAGCAGGGTACCACAGGGTTCAGTACTGGGACCGGTCCTTTTTAATGTCTTTATAAGTGACATTGCAGAGGAACTGGAAGGAAAAGTATGTCTCTTTGCAGATGACACAAAGATCTGCAATAGGGTTGATACACAAGATGGAGTGGAAAGGATGAGAAGGGACTTGGCAAGGTTGGAGGAATGGTCAAATGTATGACAGCTCAGATTCAATGCAAAGAACTGCAAGGTAATGCACATGGAAAACAAAAACCCAGGGGAAGTGTACACAATGGGGGGTGAGATACTGACAACAGTAAAAATAGAAAGGGACCTGGGGGTGATTATGTCAGATGACCTAAAGTTCTGGAGACCCCATCTCCGCAAAGACATAGACAGAGTGGAGGCTGTCCAGAGGAGGCCAACCAAAATGGTGCAGGGTCTGCACCAGAAGACATACGAAGAAAGACTAAAGGAGCTTAATATGTATACCCTTGAGGAAAGAAGGGAGAGAAGGGACATGATAGAAACTTTCAAGTACATCAAAGTATTAACAAAGTCAAGAGGTAGCATCTTCCAGAAAGAGATATGCAGAACAAGGGGCACAATTTGAAGATAGAGGGGGGAACGGCTCAGAGGTAATGTGAGGAAGTATTTTTTCACTGAGAGGGTTGTGGATGCATGGAACAGCCTCCCTGAGGAGGTCGTGGAGTCAAGAACAGTAGGGAACTTCAAGAATGCATGGGATAGGCATAAGGCAGTCCTAGTGGGGGGTAGGAGGAAGTAAGCTGTTGGTTAACTAGGATCTGCAGCTTATCTGTTAGGTAGGAAAATGGGCAGACTAGGTGTGCCAAGCGGTCCTTACCTACAGTCAAATTCTATGTTTCTATGTTTCTATTAGGAAGCAGAGCCATATTGATATCTAGCAATCCCCTCTCTGGAATGTCCACAATAACGGCCCACCGTCCACACTGCCAATTATCATCCTAATCTATTGCCCCCCTCTCGAAAGGGCATCCCAAACTATACAATCCACTCTTATCCACAGATATTCGAAAATTGCCCAGGGGCCTCTCATAGCTAAATTGCTTATGAGAATTCTCTAAAGTTGAGATTACCTGAGCCGGGGAAGCACAGGAGGAACCAGGGGAGCGATAGGTACTAGAGAGACCGAGTGGTCTGACTGGTCCTGCATCGTGAAGAAACCTCCACTACACCCAGAGTTCCCCGCCCATCAGTAGGCCTCATGAGCCATCACAGAGACCAGGCCTACCAGGCCACAGACTGGTCTATCCCGTAGCCCCCACCACCACCACCAGAAAAACCAGACGAGAGAAAGGAGAGAAAAAAAAATACAACAACAAAAGGTGAGAGTCCAGAAATGTAGCTTGGAACAGGAGATAGCTTCTTGTCACTTCTTCAGAGATTCAGCCCAGTTTGAGTAAGTTAGGTAACTTGAGAGAGAGAGATCCAGTGCAGCTTTCTCTGGGGATTCATAAGAATGCCAAGAACCTTCGATGGCTACTTGTAGCTTGGCAGGATAGATCATTTTGTAGTGAATACCCGCTGCGATCAACTTGCTAACTGTAGAATGGAAAGCTGAGTGCTTCTGCCTCATCTCGTCGGGAAGATCTTTAGTAATACTTAGCTTCGAACCACTCCATAAAATTGCTTGCAGTTCTCTTGCCTTTAATAATACATGCTGCTTTTCCAAGAAACTTAGAAACTTGATAATGATGGGCCTAGGCGGTGCTCCAGCTGTAGGTTTCGGTCTGAGAGACCGGTGAGCACGCTCAATATGGTATTGTGTATTGAGAGGGGAAGGCCCAACAACTTTGCTCAGAAACTTCTGGAGAAAGAAAATGATGTCAGGGCCCTCCTCGGTCTCAGGGAGGTCCAGAATCACCAGATTGTTTCCCCGGCTCCTTCCTTCTAAATCTTCCATTTTAAGTTGCAGTTTACTGATCTGCTGTCCGAGATGGACAATCTCTGGGCCTATCTTCTCCCTCCAGGTCTCCAAAGAGGTAGTTCTTGCCTCCGAATCTCCCATTCTGGTGGTTAGGGTGCTGAGATCTCCTCTTAGCGATTTCAGCTCGGTAGAAATGTCGTCCAGTGTTTCTTTAAACGGTATGAGCGCTTGAAGGAAACAATCCTTGGTAAGAGGAGCTGGTGGAACATTGGAAGGGGGTAATTTAGCTGCAGACCCCGAGTTCTGGTTTTTAGATTTTTTAGAAGATTTTTCGGGTGTGGATGGTGGAGTGTGCTTCATGCCAGCAGGTCTCATCTCCGCTTCCATCTCAATCTTCTTCCGAGTGCATTAATATGCACAAAGCAAGGTGCTACCAGATACACAGAAGTGTTATCCATACTCCAGATGTAAATCAGAGCTTTAGATGTCAGTTTTGTAGGATAAAAATAGGTTAAAGATGGTGGATATCGGGAGTTCCGCGAAAACGCTGCCTCTAGCTGCACTGCATCACATGACCTTGGGAAGAATATTCTGACATGTCCTGAATAGTCAAGCTTAGGAGTCCTAGATGGTGATAACAAAAGAGGCTGAGTCAAAGGAAGTAGCGTTGTCACAGGGTCTGAGAAGCCTTAGAGCATAAATCAGGATAGTGAAGGTCTTCGTGATAAGCTTGACTAAGTGTCCTGGTAAGAGTGTAGCAGTAGTAATTTCATATGACTGAAGCGGCAGGGCAAAGCATCCAAAGAATAGATGACGAATGTCCAAATGTTCAGATGTGAGTCCATAGTAAAGGAGTTCCTGGGGCTGGCTGACACAGCGGCAGGTAGGCATATTGTAGAATATGCGAATCTCCAGGTCCTGAGCTGAGCGAGGCAGGTGTAGAGTAGATGTAGTAAACCCCAGCCAATGGGTGAAAGTATGCCATAGAAGTAGGCAAATGGTGCAGTAATACATAGGAGCAAAGGACCCCTGGGCCCAAGGGGTGCAGGTCTGACGAATGCGATGGCAAACCTCCAGCCCCGCAGGGTGAGGCAGGTTACAGAGCAGTGATAGGTAACACAATGGTGATATTATAATGCAGAAAAGCATCGAAGTAGTGAGGAATACATAATGAGTGGTATGATAACGGCGACATATCCTGAGTCAGTTTAGTGCGGAGCAGTACTGTAGTTGTAAGGCAGACTTAGGAGAATGGAACACTACTGTAGACTGCCAAATGCTGAAGATCGAGGATGATAGGGATTACATTATAGTGACCATGGTGGAAGAGTTGGCAACACGACGAGAGGCAATAAGCATCCTGACACTGTAGTTATTCGATGTTTGAGGCATTAGTTCAATCAAGGAAGACAATATGGAATAAAGGTCAGCAGGGAGTCCCTGCGGAGACAGTGGTAATAACTCCGGGAAGTTGAAGTAGCATGACTAGGAGCATCCAAGAATTGCAGTGAACATCTGATACTCCAGAAATAATCCAATGTAAGGCGGAACTTAGGGAGCATATTTGGAAGGGTAGGTGTAATAAAACAGCTCTGTAGGAAGAATCCAGGGGAACAGAGGGGAGCTAGCCCAATGGATTAGGAAGTGCGGCCAGACCAATGGAAGTGAGACGCTGAAACACAGATGGTACGATTGAATGAGTATGTCAGCTGGTGAGTAAATAGAACTAGTAACTAAACCCAAGAAGGCTAGCCAGAGGGATCCAAGCAGGGTGCTAAAGGCAACGAAGGGGTGCACGGCGAAGTACATGACAGGAATTTAGGGGCTGAAGACAAGGCAGCTGTGAGGCCTGTATGTAGGTAGGATGAGCGGCTGGACCACACGTAGGTCAGCCAGGAAACTAAGAAGTGAGTGGCCACCAATCCCACTAAGGTCATCAGGCTGTCGTAGACCTAGTGTAGGGTGGTAACAGAGACTGGAAATGAGCCAGATGAGGTCCTGCATGGCTAGTGGTGAGGCGGACTTGAAGTAGGTAGGTGGAATGCAAAACTGTAGGGAAGCACAAATTGCAGAAGCTTTAATCGAAGACAGGTAGACTACTGCAAGCTAGCTCAGGCACAGCCCATAATACGCAAGTTAGGAAGCCCATCCATGAGGGACAATGATCTATGAGAGTGACTTGCATCCTGTCCGTAGACGGGAAATGAATTCCATCATGTCCCAGTAGTCTCCCAAGTTAAATAAAAACAAGGATTTTTTGAGGTCTGCTTAATGGAGCGGTAGCATACAAAGCTGCTTATAAATACATAGCGCACCAGGGAGGCTATAAAGGGCTGAGGAACATAATATTAGTCAGGACCGCAATAACATAGGTAGATAATGGAGCAGCTCAGATGGTTCTAGTGGTCTGAAAGCCAGTGTTCCCATGAGTAAAATAATAGCAATTGGCATGCTGGAAGGTGCAGGTACTTAGCGTGCCTTGGCTGTCCCATGTCCGAAAACCAAAGCGGAAAACTGTTTGGGAAGCAGAGCAGAAATTCTTAATATAAATGGACAGAGCTGTTGCAAAGGAGCCCTTAGAATGTTGCAACAGATGAGTTCTAGACAATAAAGCAAACAATACCACGGCCTCAGTAATCCGACTGCAACCTATCCGCCTATGCTGAATAGATGCCAGCAAGTGGCAGCTGTGGGAAAAGAATGCGAGGGTCCAGAGTAGTATGGAGTCACCGTGTCCCAAATGGTCAGAAGCCATGTGGTGCAGTGGTCAGTAATCTATTGGGAGGTTAGGAGACAGGAATCCGATGGCAAACTGTAAGGAGATGGACGCTCCCAGGTGTTGAAGAGCAGGGCAGGCAGGCAAGCAGCATGGCCACAAGCTAGAGAGTGCTAAGGCAGTAGGAAGCTCAGAAATGCAGGACAGCATCTGAGAAGGCCAGGGAAGGAGCAGACGAACAAATTACTGCGCTGCGGCTGGAGGCCGAACCCCCCCCTCCAAAAGAAACAAAAAGGTAAATTGAAACCAAGGGGAAGGGAAGGCAGGGAAAGAAACAAAACTACAAGGGGAACAAAGAAGGCAGCAGGAGTGGGGGGGGGCAGGAGCCAGCTGCAGCACGCAGCACGGAGCAAGTGCAACTAGTGCAACTCACTCTAAGCAGAGCGGTGTGCAGCCTGCTGATTTAAGTAGGATTTGGGGGAGGAACTCTTCCCCCACTTAACTATGGGCATGGCCCTAAATGTATTGGTGATTTAAGTCAGTTGAGCATTAGACCTACTTTTATGTTTTCTTGCATGCATGTGCAAGAAACATAGTGCCACCATACAAATTTTCGTAGGTGTGCCAACCCGCTTCCAGTGCCCTGCTCCTTTTTGCAGTGTGGCCTCAGCGCATCATTAAATGTCCGAGCTGTCTATGACAGCAGTTCAGATGCAGTGGCATACAGTTCAAAGCAAAAGACTGCTACAATCAGCGGTGGTAAAGTGTAGGCAATTTGCCTACTGCCGTCGACAGGCAATTTTCATACTGCCATCAGCAGTATGCAAAGTGCCTACACATCAGCACTGCATCCGAACAGCTGTCATAGACAGCTCTGTTTTTTTCTTGGTTTCCCTCACTCCCCAAACAAACACCCGAGTAGCACACTGGAAGCCCATCCCAGCATGCTCATGTGCTCCCCCCACCCCCACACACTATATGGCCAACAGGGGTGCCCAATCCCCCATCGGCTCTACTGCCCCCCCAAACAGACTTCCAGATGCCATGCTGGGAGCCCACCACAGCGTGGCAAAAATCCATGTGGCCAATGGGAGTGACGAATACCCCGTCGGCTCCACTGTACCCCCCCAAAACAGACTTCCAGGTGCCACGTTGGAAGCCCACCCCAGCATGGCAAAGGTCCGTATGGCCTACAGGGGTGCCCAATCCCCCATCAGCTCCACTGCCCCCCAACAGACTTCCAGGTGCCACGCTGGGAGCCCACCCCAGTGTGGCAAAAGTCCATATGGCTGACGGGGGTGCCCAATCACCTGTCGGCTCCACTGCCCCCCCAAACAAACTTCCAGCTGCCACACTGGAAGCCCACCACAGCGTGACAAAAATCCTGCATCATCTTTGTAAAAAAAAAAAAAACCTACAGGAAAAAACGGTCCCTCGTTAACTGTCTTGCCCCCTTCCCCAACCTGCTCCCACTGTCTATGTACCCCACCTCCCCACACCCCCACCTCACCCTATACTTATCTCCAGAGGCTGGCACAATGATCTTTGGTGGACCAGGGACATGTCTGCATAATTCAAAGCCAACCGTGAACTGAAGAAATGCTGGTGAGCTGCATAATGACATACATGTTTTTTTTTTCAACTTTGGTGCACATCTCGGCCATTTTTGGGAATTTTCTCACCAAATTTTCAACATGGCGTTCTTGGGACCCCACCTCATGAACTCAGTCACAGTCATTTTGTTATTCTGTCCTGAAAGGTGATTTTGCGGCCTCTGCGTGGGACCACCTTTCGGGACAGATTCAGGAAATGACGGTGTCACAATTCATGAGTAAACCCTCAAAAACCCTATGTTGAAAATTTGGTGAAAAGATTCCAAAAATGATTTTATGAGCATGCGTTGCGCAGTTCCTACGCACGCTCGTAACTTTGAGAATTTTTAATATTTACACTCCAGATTTTAAACATTGCCATTTTACCACACCTCCTTATGAACAGTACAGCTGTCACTTTTCACATCTCACCCAAAACTTGTTTTTGCACATGTAGCGCACATTGGCATGGTCGGTGTGCAAAATCAATGTTCAGAACACATTAAGAAAGTCACAGTGACATTTTTCATGAGCAGAGGTGCTAAAATGGCTATGTTGAAAATTTGGTGACGAAAGTCCATAAAGTGTGCTACGAGCGTGCATTGCACAATTTCCACGCACCCTTGTAAGTTCACGAATTTGTAATATTTTCAGTCCAGATTTTCAACACTGACATTTTTCCACACCTCCTTATGAAAAGTACAGCTGGCATTTTTCATACCCTTGCCAAAATGTGTTTTCACACTTTCAACGCAGAATAGCCCGGTCACTGTGAGAAATTAGTGTTCGGGACAGATTAAGAAAATCACAGTGACACTGTTCATGAGCGGAGGTACCAAAATGCTTATGTTGAAAATCTGCTGTAAAAAATCCCCAGACTAATTGCATTACGGGTGTACATTGCGCAGTTTCTACACACGCTTGTGACTTCAGTTTTTTTATATTTTCACTCCAGATTTTCAACAATGCCATTTTTTACACCTCCTCATGAACAGTACACCTTTCACTTTTCACATCATGTTCAAAATGTGTTTTCACACCTGTGGCACCAAATGGTGCAGTCGCTATGCAAAATCACCTTTCGCCTATTGAACTGATAGTGTCACTGTTCATGTGGTGGGGTCACAAAAAGCCCATGTGGAAAACTTGGAGTAAAAATATCAAGAAATGCCCAGGGCATTAGGGTTTTCGACCATAATGCCCTACCCTGTAGGGACTGACAGGCGTCAGGGGTGTGACTGGGATTATCGACAGTAATGCTCTTGCCATTCCACCCCACCCACCCACCCTGCAACCAATGACAGGCATCGAGGTGTGCCTTGGATCCTTTGCTCCCAGAGTTCACCCCATTCTCCTATACTGCACCCATTGCAGCATATTTCCCTATAGAATGAGATGAATGTAAAGTCCAAACACCCCAAGGCACACCTCAACACTTGTCAGTGTCTGAAGGGTAGGGTGAGGTGAAATGTCATGACCATCATGGGCGATGACCCACAGGCACACCCCAATGCCTGTCCATCTCTGCAGGGCGAGGGTGGAGTTGGCGTCAGTTCAATACTTCAATGCCATTCCTATACTGCATCTGTCTAACTACTGCACTTCCACTGCTAATGCCAGCAAGCAAACATTCGGCATTGACAAATGCTTGTTTTGTATGGGTTACTAGGGGTTGTTGGAATGACTGCCCTTGCTGAATATGGACATAGAATATATGGACTTATGGACAATGCCTTAACTTTTCCGTTATAGGATATTGTGTTATCCATTTCAAAATAACTCCATTGAGTAATCAAGTTTATTATTAAAGGATCCTTTGCTGTTTTCAGTCGCTGTTTGGACTTTTTAATGCCTGCCTTGTTTTGCTGTGTTGCTTACTAAGTTTTCCTCCTAGCCCAGTGCCCCATGGAAGAAGCCTGCACTCAGTCCTGAAGAACAAATGTAAGTCATCTTTAAGGTTTGTGTTGTGGTTCCCTTTCCCTACAAACATTCCATCAGCATAGCTTTAGACATCAGGGAGTGGAGGCTACATTGAAATCCCTCAGTCTCTCCTCATAGGACATTTGATACAGCCCCACACCATTTTAGTTGCCTTCCTCTGGACAGCTTCTACCCTGTGTATGCCCTTCCTGAGATGTGGTTTCTAGTACTGGACACAGTAATTCTGATGGGATTTTACCAACAGTCCACACAATGGTAACATCACTTCTCTTCTTCTGCTGGTGATGCCCCTCCCCATGTACCCCCAGCACCCTGCTGGCCCTACCTACTTGCCTTCTCACATTGTCTCACCACCTTGAGGTCATCCAATATGATTACCTCAAGGTCCCTTTCATGTTTAACGATTGTCAGCACCTCCTCCATTTTATGCTCTGCTTCTGGGTTTCTGTTCCCTTGGTGCATGATTTTACACTTCTTCACATTAAAACCCAGCTTCCATACCCTTGACCACTCTTCGAGTTTTCTCAGGTCACTAAATTAATTTTCTCCACCCCATCTGGCATGTCTACCCTATTGGAGACGTTTGTGTCATCTGCAAAGTGGCATTTCTTCCCATTCAGCTCTTCTGCAATGTCACTTATTATGACATTAAAGAGCACTGGTCCCAGTACTGAGCCCTGACACGTCCCACTGGCCATTCTCCCCTCACCAGAGTGAATACTTTTGACCACCACCCTCTGTCACCTATTCATTAACTAATTTTGTACCCAGTTTACCACCTTGGGACCCATCCCGAAACTGCCCAGTTTACTTATGAGCCTCCTCTGTGATACAGTGGCAAAGGCCATGCTGAAGTCTAAGTAGGCCACATCCACTGCCCCACCCTGATCTATTTTCCTGGTCAACCAGTCAAAGGAATTGATCAGGTTCATCTGATATGACCTCCCTCCCAGTGAATCCATGTTATTGCGAGTCCTGTAACCTTCTGGATTTGAGATATTCCACTAGCCTTTTTTTTAAAAGTATCTCCATTAACGTCCCCACCACTGACATCAGACTGACTGGCCTGTAGTTGTCTGCCTCCTCCCTGTTGCCACTTTTATGTATCGGTAATACTTCTGTCCTCCTCCAGTCCTCTGGAACCACTCATGTTTCCAGTGAGTTGTTGAATATAATTGTCAGCGGTGCAGCCCAAACTTCCCTGAGCTCCATCAGCTACCTCAGGTGTATCCCATCTAGCCCATAGCTTTATCCACTGTCAGATCCACAAGTCCTTTCATGACTCTTTCGTCATTGAAAGGACTTGTGTCTGCCTCATTCCCTACTGTGTTCCTTCTGCTTTTATGTGGTCCATTCTTCTCCCCTTCCACGGTGAAGGAAGAACAGAAGTATCTGTTCAGAATATCTGCTTTTTCCTGATCCTCTTCTGCACAGTCTTCCCCACCTTTCTTACACTCCATCCCCTTGTCTTCCTCTTTTCACTTATGTACATAAAAAAGGTCTTGTCCCACTTAGGTACCCCTTTAGATATCCTCTCCTCAGTTTGTGCCTTTGCATCCCTCACCGCCTTCCCTGCTACCCACTGCTTTTCCTGGGACACCTCCCTATACTCTTTCCTCTGCATCTCTTTGTACTTTCTGAATACTACCCTTTTAGTCTTAATCTTTGCAACCACTTCCCTTGAGAGCCATAGTGGACTCTTTTTCCTCCTGTTCTTGCTTACTTCTGTAACCCCCCTGCAAATGGGGGTTCCCAAAAGACTTCCAGGAGCTTGCTTGAATGCTCCAAGCCTGAATGGTGTTTGGCGTTTAAGCCATTTATCAGTGAGTGTTTTTAGAGCCTCTGGTACTGTCTCTTTAAGAGCTGTCTGCTTGCAGACATAATTAGTTTGTATGGGGGGACTGTGTGCTTCTCTGAGTACCACTCGAGCTGCTGCCAATTCACTTCATTTTGCAGTCACTAGGAGTGCAAAGGAACCTATCTGAAAGATGTAACTGTTTGCCAGAAATTATTTAGAGTAATAATGAAATTACAGTTTGTCTAACCTGCTTTCTTTGCAGTCAGAACTGTGTCTGCTAGTTCCCCATTCTAGTTTTGAACTGCTGAACTGGACCAATCAGTGTGGGGTAAGCTAGCTCTAAAATGGTGCCTTGGACGAATCAGAACTTGGACTCATAATCTGAGCAAGCCACAAGAGGATTGTATGGGCAGTGACTCTGGGAGATGTAGTTTAGACTTCAGTGCCTTTTTGGACCAACAGCAGCAGTCTATTGTGGTGACACCAATCCAGTCAAGAACTGGGAGGAACTCAAAGGAAGTGCCGGTTTTGTCGGTTGGAGTTTCAATTGAGCTTTGGCAGTGAAGAAGGAAGGGCCCTGTGCTTTTCAGTGTGCAGTTTTAGTCAAAAGCGTGTTAAGGCCCAGAGTTCGGTCTGCAGCTTGTGTAACAGCTTGTTAGGACTAATCCGTCCTGTGAAAAGAATCAAAGGATCTCTGAAGAGTAGAAACCAGGCTCACCCTGTAGAACACTGGAGGAATTGCTGAAAATTGCACTCGGTCTGTCAGGAACTGAATCTGCTGTGTGTTCTCCGGGTATTGTGCAGTAATTGAGATACAGATGCAGCCTGCCTGGTATAGTGCTTTCTTTTATATGGATGTGTGGAGGTTTGTGTACCTCAAGTGAGCCCTACTGACATTGAAGGACCCTATCTTATTTGGAGGTCGTGAGAGTACTAATTCAGGGTCGCTCCCTGTTGAATTGCCACATTAAATCCAAATGGAATTACTGTACTGCTGACTGTTTAATTCTCCTTTTCTCTGTGTGAAAGGCCCCTACCAGCTGCCACGGTTTGGACTAGCCACTAGGGCTTGGGTACCCAGGGACAGTAACTGATAGGGATAGGCCTGTGCACAGAGCCATAAATAGATTATTAGAGTGATAAGCTAATTAAGCTGATTTCCCCTGTCCTTGTTATATCCCCTAAATAAATCAGAGCTGCTTGTTTCAGCAAAGTTATACTGCCTGAGGTATTTGTCTATGTTAAAGTACTGTACTGTGATTGTTGCACTGTATCTCATTTCACAGGAGGTCCCAGTGCGGAACCAGACCTGGGGTAAGTGTATACTGTGAAGGTAATTCTGATATATTGTGTGGGCCACTAGTAGGGAAGAAAGGGGGTTGCAGTGTCCCAGGGCTGTGACCAAGATTAGTTTAACTTTGCAAACCCCTGACCTCTGGGTGGAGGCACCCGCCATTGGATCAGGCCCCTCAACCTGTTGTGGCAAATCAGGCAGGGGTAGTAGCCCCTGGGATAAGCGCCATCTAGGGGTTACATCTTGGGCTCACCGCTGGGATTGTGTGTCCTCTAGTGGCCATATTACGAACCACTGTTAAGAAAAAATGGGTACCCGACAGAAGTGGCTGTGCACCGGCTGGTGGAGTGGTGTACTGGGGAGGAGATCGACCCCCAAAATGCTATGCTTATCCTGGACATCCCCCTGGGTATCAATACGGACACTGTGCAGCAAGTACTTTCCAAGGTGGAAGGTTTACAAAACCCTGTGGTGGTGGGTCGGCATGCTAATCTGCTCACCCACACTTTCCTGGCCTAGTAGAGTTTAAGGATCCCATAGATAGCTCCAAAGTGCCACAGACCATTACCCCAGAGGAGCCCTCACTGCTTGGAGGTGATAACTAAGGACAGTAAAAGACCGGGGAATCAGCCCCACCACTATCTGAAACTTTTGAGGAGAAATTTGCTGAATGGTTGCTGGGAGAGGAAAACTGTGGAGGACTTGAAGAAACTATTCTTGCCACCTGGGGTGTTCCTCCCCAACACCCTCTCCTGCTCCAGTGCCCGTAATGGTGGCTGAACCAATGCAGACTCCTATTTCTGCACCTGCCATTAGTCCGACTCTTACCGAAGGTTGAGGATCTTCTCTGGCACCCTCCCACCCCCAAGGGGAGGATGACTAGGAGACCTGGATAGACTATGTTGCCCCCAAAGCACGAGAATGGCCTGAGACCAGTGGCCTTTGCCAGTAGAAGCCTGACCCCATCCGAAAAGAACTATCCTGTACATAAGTTAGAGTTCCTAGCTTTGAAGTGGGCTATTGTTGACCAATTCCATGAGTACTTGTATGGGGCTAAAATACTAGTAAAACTGACAATAATCCTTTGACCTATGTGCAGACCTCAGCTAAGTTGGATGCCACTGGCCATAGGTGGCTTTCTGCATTATCTACATATGACTATGCTCTCGAATACGAGCAGGTCTGAACCACATAGATGCTGATGCTCTCCCGGAGCCTGTTCCCCAGAATGATTGGGTCCGATTGGCAGAACCTGACATTCGGGCACTCTGCGAAGTTTGACAGGGAGGAACAAATGTCCACGGACGCAGTGGACTGCATGGTGGATTGCTTGGGACCCTCTGAGAATTGCATACCTGCTGCTTGTGCCACTTTTCTGCAATAGACATTGGTGCACTGCCTCAGCTGGACAATGACAGTGGCAGGGCTCAATCCCGCGATCCATGATCAAAGCAGCTTTAGAAGCCCTCTATGCAGGAAAAGATGTGTCAAATTACGCTCCACTGATTTGAGAACTGCACTGTTATACAAAGAAGGTCCTAAGTTGAAACTGATCAATAAACTGTTATACAGAGAAACAGTAGACAGAGGGGACAAGTAGACAAACAACAACTAGTGCTGCCCACTGCCTTTCGAGACTCAGTACTGAGGTCCTTGCACAACCACATGGGGCACCTTGGTATAGACAGAACACCTGACTTTGTGAGATCCAGATTCTATTGGCCTAAGGCAGGGGGCTGATGTGGAGCAACACATTCAAACTTGTAGTCGCTGCTTACAGAGGAAAGCTTTGCCCAGAGGGCTGCCCCTTGTTAACATCACCACCAGTGCACCCATGGAGCTGGTCTGTATTGATTTCTGAGTTTGGAGTCAGATCAAAGAAATATCAGTAATGTGCTGGTGGTCACTGACCATTTCACGAGATATGCCCAGCTTTCCCACAAAGACCAGAAAGCATCCACTGTGGCCAAAGTACTTGTAGAAAACTTTTTGTTCACTATGGGGCTCACAAAGAATCCATTCTGATCAAGGGAGACTTTGAGAGTCGTCTGATCAAAGAGATGCTTTCTCTGTGGGAGTCGCGAAGTCCAGAACCACTCCTTACCACCCCAGGGACCCACAGCCTGAACGTTTCAACCGCACTTTGCTAGATATGCTAGGCACCCTGCACCCAAAGGACAAGCCTAGATGGAGCCAACAAATTAGCACCCTGGTACATGCTTATAACTGCACCAAAAGTGATGCCACTGGATTCTCCCCTACGCCTGATGTTTGGAAGAAGCTCGACTACCAGTAGATGTGTGTTTTGGGGTCTCTCCTGATGGGGTTCAAGCTGACAACTATTTACAGTATGTGCAAAGTTAAAGGCCCAGCTAACTCATGCGTACCAACTGGCTCAAACCATGGCTGCCAAAGAAATCTGGCCAACAAAGAAAGGTATGATAAAAGGTGAAAGCACAGGAACTCCAGGAGGGAGATCGGTATTGCTAAGAAATCTGGGACTGCATGGCAAGCACAAGATTGCTGACAGATGGCACCATCTCCCTCACATTGTAGTGGGCAAACTAGATGATCTGCCAGTGTACAAAGTAAGGCCTGAGAATAATTCAAAAGATGTAAAAACAATGCATAGAAATCATTTACTGCCCATTGGACAAATCTTAATTGAGTCTGAGCCCTAGAAGATGCCCCTCTGGACCAGTGACTAGAGCTGCTGCTAAAAAAGATCAAGAAAGTCTGCACCTACAGAAGCAAAGTTAAAGTGTTCCCCTCCACAAGTCCCAGTTGAGCATGACTGTCAGTCCATATCAGAAGAAAGTGAAGTGACTTTGAATACTATCCTTCTTACGAACTGAGTCAATTGTTTGGGGCAATCCCTAGTCAATACTGGAGATGAAGCTGGGCCTTCTGGACTGTCTAAGCCCCAGCTTCATCCTGGAGCCAATGCTCCCAGAAAGTGAAGTGCAAAGCATCAGATCAGATGAAATGGAATCATTGTGCATGGTTGAACTGTTTGAGCTTTCAGGGAGGAAAATGATAGATTAGGGCAGACTGGTGATACACCAGAACAAGAAGAGTATTTTGAGTGCCCTGACAGTCCACTGCCAGTGTCAAAAGCTCTCCATGTGAGCCAAATGTTGTGGACTCAGAAACTGTAACTCCTGGAGCTGAAAGTGCCCCAAGTTCTAGGCTCTCTACCCCATGGAGACTCCCCTGACAAGTGAGGACAATGCTGAAAATGAGGCTCAGGTGCAGAGACTATAACAGTTCCCCTAGAAAGACTGGTCGAGCTGTAAAGCCTGTGGTGCACCTCAGTTATGATTCACTTGGGAGGCCTGTGGACTTGCCTCTCAATGTTGTCCATAAAGGTGTATGTGTCCCGAGCTCATTGCCCAAACTGAGCATCAGTGCTAACTCAAGTTACTTGTGTTGCCCTCTGAAGTATGGTGCCCTTGCCCATCCAGCCCCAAGGTAACTGATAGGAAGGCCCCTCTTCAGGTTTCATGTACAAGAGGTAATAACTTGAGTTATGGTACAATGTGTGTGTAATACTGTGTAAGTGACGTACTGCAATGTTTCAGAAATGTGTTCTTGGTAAAATGATATATTGACTGATGATTACATGTGTGAGCCTAATGCAAATGTATATGGTTGCAGTTGAAACTTATAGAATACTTGTGCCGGACGTCAAGCTTTCCAAACCAGGAAGGTGTAACCCCCTGCAAATGGGGGTTCCCAAAAGACTTCAGGAGCTTGCTTGAATTCTCCAAGCCTGAATGGTGTTTGGCGTTTAAGCCATTTATCAGTGAGTGTTTTAGAGCCTCTGGTACTGTCTCTTTAAGAGCTGTCTGCTTGCAGACATAATTAGTTGTATAGGGGACTGTGTGCTTCTCTGAGTACCACTCGAGCTGCTCCAATTCACTTCATTTTGCAGTCACTAGGAGTGCAAAGGAACCTATCTGAAAGATGTAACTGTTTGCCAGAAATTATTTAGAGTAATAATGAAATTACAGTTTGTCTAACCTGCTTTCTTTGCAGTCAGAACTGTGTCTGCTAGTTCCCCATTCTAGTTTTGAACTGCTGAACTGGACCAATCAGTGTGGGTAAGCTAGCTCTAAAATGGTGCCTTGGACGAATCAGAACTTGGACTCATAATCTGAGCAAGCCACAAGAGGATTGTATGGGCAGTGACTCTGGGAGATGTAGTTTAGACTTCAGTGCCTTTTGGACCAACAGCAGCAGTCTATTGTGGTGACAGCCAATCCAGTCAAGAACTGGGAGGAACTCAAAGGAAGTGCCAGTTTTGTCGGTTGGAGTTTCAATTGAGCTTTGGCAGTGAAGAAGGAAGGAGCCCTGTGCTTTTTCAGTGTGCAGTTTTAGTCAAAATACGTGTGTAAGGCCCAGAGTTCCGGTCTGCAGCTTGTGTAACAGCTTGTTAGGACTGAATCCGTCCTGTGAAAAGAATCAAAGGATCTCTGAAGAGTAGAAACCAGGCTCACCCTGTAGAAGACTGGAGGAATTGCTGAAAATTGCACTCGGTCTGTCAGGAACTGAATCTGCTGTGTGTTCTCCCGGGTATTGTGCAGTAATTGAGATACAGATGCAGCCTGCCTGGTATAGTGCTTTCTTTTATATGGATGTGTGAAGAGGTTTGTGTACCTCAAGTGAGCCCTGCTGACATTGAAGGACCCTATCTTATTTGGAGGTCGTGAGTACTAATTCAGGGTCGCTCCCTGTTGAATTGCCACATTAAATCCAAATGGAATTACTGTACTGCTGACTGTTTAATTCTCCTTTTCTCTGTGTGAAAGGGCCCCTACCAGCTGCCATGGTTTGGACTAGCCACTAGGGCTTGGGTACCCAGGGACAGTAACTGATAGGGATAGGCCTGTGCCAGCAGGCCATAAATAGAGTTATTAGAGTGATAAGCTAATTAAGCTGATTTCCCCTGTCCTTGTTATATCCCCTAAATAAATCAGAGCTGCTTGTTTCAGCAAGTTATACTGCCTGAGGTATTTGTCTATGTTAAAGTACTGTACTGTGATTGTTGCACTGTATCTCATTTCACAGGAGGTCCCAGTACCGGAACCAGACCTGGGGGTAAGTGTATACTGTGAAGGTAATTCTGATATATTGTGTGGGCCACTAGTGGGAAGAAAGGGGGGTTGCAGTGTCCCAGAGGGCTGTGACCAAGTTAGTTTAACTACTGCAAACCCTGACCTCTGGGTGGAGGCACCCGCCATTGGATCCAGGCCCCTCAACCTGTTAGTGGCAAATCAGGCAGGGGTAGTAGCCCCTGGGATAGCGCCATCTAGGGGTTACACTTCTTTTACGCAGAGGTTTATTGCCTTCAAAATGACTTCCCTTAATTTGGCCCACTGTTCCTCCTCCCCACCCAGGTAATCCCTCCCTACTAGGTAATCTCTGAGGTCCCCAGGTGGCATCTCACCTTGATGTCTGCAACACTATCCATGTGAGTGAGTATGAGGTCCAGTATTGCCCCATGACCAGTGGGCTGCTTGACTAGCTGCCTGAGAAACACCCTGTGCAGCAACTCTATGGAAGCAGCTGAAGCCACCGCTGGGAGGCTCCAGTCTACATCCAGCAGACTGAAGTCCCCCACCTTTTCTGCCTTTGTGCTTATGGTTTCCCCCAGTGCCTTATCCAGTTCTCCCCCTCTATTGGAGGTCTATATATCACCCCATTGTGAATAGTAGATCTGGTTCCTGTCTCCAGGGTGTTCTACAATACTTCCAGACCCTCCTTTCTCCCTTGGTTCCCTAGTGTTTCTTTTGCCTTGATGCCCCCTCTTCATATAACAACAATGCTCCCTTCCTTCTCCCTTCCCTGTCCTTCCTGAACTGAATGTAGTCTGGTATGGCCATGTACCAATCGTGCCTGGTATGGCCATGTACCGATCATGCCTGCCTATGCACCATGACTCAATAATTGCCACAATACCCAGGTCTGCCTCTGCTATGATGGTCTCTAGGTCTGGAATGTTATTTCCAAGACTCCTTGCATTTTCACACATGGCTTATCACACCTTGTTCCCATTCTGCCTGCAACCTCCCTTCCTTCCCTTGTGCCCTGCCTTATTTTCCCCTCTCTTTATGCAACTTTTTTCCCCATTCCTGTTGTCCTCTGCTACTCTTCCATTCTCATTATCCTGCTCCTGGGGGATTATCCTTCCACCTGGTCCTCCTCTCCTACTGGTTCAGACTGTGGGGAGGGCAGTTTATACCTGTCTTTTTCTTTCTGACACCTACTCAGCTACTTTAAATGTTCATAAAATTAACATTTAAACCATCCACTGAGGGCTGCGGTTCCCCTCCCAGAAGGATGCAGGCCATCATACCAGTATAGACCAATATACCTCCAGGTTGGTCCTCAGTTTCCAGTGTAGTTGAACCCCTTATCTCTGCACCATTTCTTCAACCCACCACCTGAGTCCTCCTGCCCGGATCCACACCCTTCCGGGTACAGCACTAGCCACCAGCCAGTTGTGCCCTGCCACCGATCTACCCAATTCCCCATTGCTTCCTAATATTTTTGTACCACTAGAGGCATCTGCTAGCAGCTTCTCCCATGCGAGCTGCATCTTGCTAACTTTATACATCTCCCCCTCCAGTTTTCTCTCACCCTCACTTGCTTGCACTATGGAGCCTGGCCAACTTCTAAATTATGGTACCTACCTTTGGTGCTGTCTCTATTAATACTTCTTTTACTCCGTACTAAACTGCCTGGAGGCCAACCCAGTCTGCTAGTGCCACTGACAGTGGATAACAGCTTGGTCTGCCCCACTGGAACATTGCACTACCTGGTTGCTACATTCCTCCCTCACTGCCCTGCATTCCCCTGTGCCACTATCACCTCAGCACCCATTCAGCTCATTAACTTCCTTAAGATAGTATCCTCTCCTATCATTCTGTCGCTTCCCCCTAAAACTGCTAAACGATCACTCTATAGCTCATCCAAGGGATGCAGGCTACTCCAGCTCCTTATTATCTTGCTCCTTTTAGCATCTGGCAATATCCAGTGAAACCCTGGCCATGAATTTGCCCATCCACCAGCTGGTGCCCACCCAACCACTATTCCACTTTCACTACCAAATGGCCTTAAAATCATCCACCTAAACATAAGAAGCCTTGTTCACAAAATCTCCCTATTGCAACCCATGGTACATACCTATGCCCCTGATATTGTGATCTCTGAAACTTGGCTGTCCAAAAACATTCCAGACCATGCTATCTCTATCCCTGGCTTCACAATATCAAGACAGGACAGGACCGGGAGAGGTGGCAGCGTGACTATCTATACTTCCTCTTCCCTCTAGTTCACTCCCTCCTTCACAACTTCTGTTCAGTCATCCCACAAGGCTCTCCTTTTAAAAATCTCCTATCCTCCCACTGTCCCCATCTTCATTACTGGAGTTTACTGCCGTCTCGGACAGCCACATTCCAACATCACTGACTTGGTCACAAAACTCTCCTCATTTGCCAGTGGTGGTGAACTATTCATCCTGGGAGACCTAAATCTAAACTGGCTGGCCCCATCTCTGGCTAATACTCGTTCCACCATCAAAGCCTTAAACCTCCTTCAACTGATACTGGAACCCACTCGTCTAAACTTTAAAACACTAAACAACTCCCTGCTTGACCTTGTCCTCACCTCTCATCCCCATCAAGTAGTGGCCTCCGGGCTACTACCAGACTCTATCAGCGACCACCAGATGACCTTTGTATTGCGTAAAATACATAGGACTAAACACCCAGCAAAAACTATTTTCACTAGACCCTTCACATCACTTGACTTGCAATTATTGCTCCACAACCTCTCACAAGCTGACTGGTCCTCCCTTTCCATAGCAACCTCAGCTGACAAGGCCCTTGCCTACTTAACCTATAAGTTTCTTCAATTTGGAATTCCCGAGCCCCACCCTGTAAAAGCAGGGTCCGTGGTGGGCACCTCCCCTGGGTCACTCCTGAGCTTCTGGCCTGCCAACATGCTTGTGACCTTGTGTGGCATAATGCCAAATTCTCCAACTGCCCTAGTGATCATCAACGATATTATGAACTTCGGAATGGCTGCACTAAAGCAATCCACCTTGCCAAACCCAAGCACTTCAAGTCCAACTTCCAAACTAATACAAACAACCCATCTAAATTCTGCAAGGTCATCCACTCCCTCTTCTCGCCATCCTCAAACCCTCTGCCACCTATCCTCAGGCACAATCACTCTGTCCTTTCAGAACCTATAGCCATTGCCGAATGCTTCAACTCGCACTTCACTTCCTGTGCTTCTTCTCTGCTAAGCACCCTCCCAAGTCCCTCTCTTGCTCCAGTGGCCCTTTCTCATGCCTCACACACTGACTCACCCTGCACTGCTCCTCCGTCTGCCCCCATTTCATCCCCAGAATCTGTCCCTACCCTCCTCTGCTCCTTTGCCCCGTTGTCCTCCTCCAAACCTCTCACCCCACCCAGTTCTCCTTCTCTCCTATCTCTCCCGACATTACCCTTCTCGCTCTCCTAGCACTAAACCCTACCAAAGGCTCCTCGCCTGATGGCCTTGACCCTAGGCTCCTCTCTCCGCTCCTGTCATTGCCTACCAACTCTCTCTCATACTAAACCTATCCTTTGAGACTGCCACAGTTCCCTCGGTTTGGAAGCATGCAGTAGTCCTGCCCCTCCCAAAGGGGGGCGACGCCTCCTCACCAGGGAACTATCAACCTATCTCTGTCCTGCCAACCTTAGCTAAACTACAAGAACACATAGCCCTCAACCAACTCTTCTTGTTCCTCTCTGACTCCGCTTTCTTCACTCCCTTCCAGTCTGTCTTCAGGAAATCCTACTCTACAAGCACCTCTCTGCTGAGGCTAACAGAGACCATCTCCTCAAGTTTTGACAAAGGGCACATTACCGCGGCTATCTTTGTCGAACTGACCAGCACCTTTGACACTGTCTCGCACCCCTCTTCCTGCACAGCCTTTCAGCCGCTGGACTATCCCCTTCTGCCACAGGCTGGTTCAGTGTCTACCTGTCCGGCAGGTTGCAGTCAGTGAGAATAGCCGATGCTACCTCTCCCCCTTTGCCTATAACCACTGGAGTCCCCAAGGGCTCAGTGCTAGGCCCCATTTTGTTCTCCATCTTTTTAAATGACCTCCCCCTGGTTTGCTCTGCATCCAGCATCCACATGTATGCTGATGATACAGTGTTGTTTACCTCTGGCATTTCTGTCTCTGATGTCACTACCAGGCTCCAGTCTGACTTCACTAAAGTCCAACTCTGGTTTAGTTCTCATCAACTTTTTCTAAATGCCAAGAGGCTGGTCTCCATGTCCTTTGGCACAAGGCATAGACTCACTAGACTAAGTCACCTACCCACCTTTCACACCCTTGATGGGGCTGTTCTTGAGGACTCCTCCTCATTCAGGTATCTCGGCATCTGGCTGGACAGATACCTTGACTTCTTTGTAAATATTGATGCCATTCTGAAAAAACTAAGGCCCAAGCTCAGGGCCCTTTACAGAAACTGCAGCTGCATCCCACTCGCCGCCAGGCGTAAGCTGGTACAGAAGATGATCATGCCCATTTTAACTACTGTGACATAGTCTACAGTGCTGCCCCACAGTCCTACCTATCCAGACTGGACTCTCTCTTCAATTCCTTCTGTCGTTTTACTCTTAATGTCCCTCCCCGTACCCATCATTGTGATCTCTACCACTCTCTCTACTTCCTTCCCCTGCACTCCTGGCATCCACTACATGGTGCTAAGTTCATCTCTAAATTCTGGCTTGGATCTCTCCCTTCATATATCTCCTCCTCTCTTGGCACCCCTACTCACTTCCTTTATTCCCTGAGATCCCAGGCTGACACACGTACCCTCTCAGTCCCCTGCAGAACTACATCCTCTGGCCAAAACCTTCTCTTACCACCTGCCTAAAATGTGGAATGCACTTCCTCCACAAATCCGCTACTCCTCCTCCTCCCTATATTCTCTTACCTCTGCTCTGCACAATTACCTTACACCTAGCTGCACCTGCTCCTGACCCCTCCTGCCCACCTGCCTCTCTCTTTCTCTCCCTCGCTCTCTTCTTTCTCTATCCCCCTACCCCACCTGCTCTTATACTGCCCTATATAGCCTAGCTCTTAAAAAGGTGTCTTGTTCTTATGTTTTCACCCTTGCAGCTTCTGCATCACCTGTGAACTGCCTGTAATGTAACTGTATGCCTGTGTCTACCTTGAATCCTATGCTTTTGACCCTGTACTGATTCTGTATGTACAGTATGCATCTCCTATGAACCACCAGTAATGTAACTGTTGCATCTGCCTACTATGTATCCAATGCCTTGAACCTGTTTTGAAATTGCATGTATGTATTCACCCTCTGTAATGTATGTATCTATGAATTCTCACTCTGTTCATCTCTCTCCCCATTTCCCCCAGGACTTACTGTGAGATGAGCATTGAGTTGCTCAGTGTATCTTTCCTGGTGAAACAATTCGATAAATAAATAAAATAGAAACCATGAGCTGAAGCTCCTGTTGTAGCGTACCCTATCCTTCCCTCAACCATTGACAAGCACACCTCAGTGAAAGCCACCATGTGTGCTACTTGTCTTACACCCCTTCCAAGTTCCTGAAACTCTCCCTACTCAATCCCAATCCCATCCCTTACTATGTCATTAGTCCCCGGGTGAATAATGACATCCAGCTCCACCCCCTGCCCTGCCATCCCAGCGATCCATAGGACCCTCTTAGCCATGGCACCAGGTAGACACCTTATCTCCCTCTCTTCTCCACTTCTTGTTCCCAAATCTATCTCCCTAACAATTGAGTCCCCCACCAGACATTGCTTCCTTTTCTGCTGGGGTCCTCTACCTCCCACTTGGAGACTCCCCTACAGATGACACCCACATTCTCCCTTGATACTACTGTGGTGCCTCCTCTCAACAGTCCCATCCCGCCAGAATGTCAAAGAATTTTGTAGTGGCACAAGCTGAGGAATGTGCACCTGGCCTGCACCCCCACACTCTCTGAGCCCACCATGGTCCATTTGGCCCTCTTTCCCCAAGGCAACCTCTGGGGCAATGGTGGTAGACTCGGTGGCCCTTGGGTTATGGGAAGAAATCTTCTTGATCCTAACTAGTTTGGCCTGGAGACCAATGACCTCCTTCCTCAACAAAGAGAGGTGCATGCAGATGGAGAATTACCTCAGTCTCCAGAATATCTCCCGGAAAATTGCAGATCCACATTAGTTGCACTGCACCACACCCATAATTACCTTTATTCTTCACTACCTTCTGCTCTCGTAAGATATCATTGCCAATCATATGTTTCATTATAATCTCTTCCTGAGCTATGTGCTCTGATCAATGGTTAAATAAAACATGCATTGTAGCACTCCTGTTGTGACTATGTACATCTAACTACCAATATGTGTTGAAGGGGCCCAAAAGTCACTAGCTCATACTTATATATGACACCACACTGGGTGCAACTTTATGGGGGTCAGAAATTCAGTATTGGAAAATGCAACAAAACTAACTGTACCAGTAGCAACAACACACCAGGAATTCCCCATAATACAACACTGACTATGAAAAGCATGCTAGAAACACACTCTGGGCCCAATATATTGTCCTCAGTTCTGGAGTGGATTGACACTATGCTGTATCTCTGAAAAGTGGCTTCATAGCCAGTGACAAAGGTGCAAGTATCAGATGTTCTATAGATTCAAGAGTTTTATTGTTCAACTGCCAGGTCTTTACAATCAGTTACATAGAAAACACACCACACAGACTCATACAGTTAACCCATTAGTTCATATTTGTAATAGTTTTGAAAATGTACAGTATAACAGAAGAAAATAAATAGTGGCCATAATATATATTTTTTACACTCTGTGACAGCTTACTAATTGCCAAATATGGTTCTTAGCTATACAGTAATATCTAGAACAAGCAGTACATTGACCTAAATTGGATCAATACTCAACTGGAGAATGAGTTCCGCTCACCAAAAAGTTAGCTTTTGGTCAGAAAACATATTCTTATTGCCAAAAAAATGAAAGCGATGCAATTTGCTCACAAAAACCTAGGCATAGACAGATATCATCTCCTTAAACTTATCACCTCCACCAGAGTCAACCTGGAAGTGGTCCAGGCCTTTAAATACCTGGGAATGGTCCTAGGCGAAAACATGACCTTTGAACCACATGTGGATGCACTGACTAAAACACTTAACCTAAAAGTTGGGCTACTTTACAGACTCTTTCCCTACCTGACTAGGGAGACTCTGTGTACCATCACAAGCAGTGCACTCCTCCTCCTCTTATTCTATGGTGCCCCGGTACTACAATCGGTTCAAGAATCCACTCTTACCAGGCTTAAATCACTTTATCATAGGATTGGGTGATTTGCATTGAGTGCCCACCTCAGAACCCACCACTGCACAACGCTAGCAATCCTAGGATAGCCCTCCTTTGAAACCAGCCTGTGCTATCCCCTCCCAGAGCAAACAACACCTTTGGTACCTGCTTTTATAATCTCACCTACCCCTCTCATTCCCCCACCATCATCTATGGCAGTTAGCATATATTGGCCCTTCCTTGCCTTTATTACTAGTAATTGCACTATTTCTTGCCATCCGTCCCTCCAACAGAGGCACCTCTGCCTGCCTTCGTCTTCCTGATCCCCCTACCCTGTCCACACTAACTGTTCTGTTCCTCACATTTCTTACTTTAAAACTTGTGCTATACTAGCTTATTAGTCTCTCTCCAATTGACTGTAATTCTGAAGTGTGCTATGGCTGTAAATCATTGTCAGCCTTTGTTTGCATGTTACCCTCCATCCATGACATGGAACCTTTGTAAATGAGCAGTTCTTGCTTAAAGGTATTTGTAATCCTAGAGTTTAATAAATAAAAATAAATAAAAATAAATCCCCTGTATTGCCTTACCTTCAAGCTATTGCAACCCCTCTCCCCACCTAGTCTCTGTGGAATAATCCAACGCAATCAGTTTGCCTGACCTCTAAGAACTGCAGCCTTCCCAGTGTTGCAAGTCCCCAAAGTTTGGTAAGAAATCGGAAGACTAACCTTCTCATTCGCTGCCCCATACCTGTGGTACTCCTTACCCCCGATGGTCCTGGCCTGCCTTACCTTTGCTCAGTTTAAAAAGAGACTAAATTCCCCCTTCTGGACTGCAGCTCTTTGTAACTGTTTTCTTTGAATCGTATGTTTCTGTGTCCTTTTAGTCTTCCTTCAACTATGTGGGCACTAGTATTTTTGCCTGCTAAAATCTCAGTAATGCAAGACTACATATTACCCACCTCCAGTAGCACTTATCACATTATTTGGTTTTATAGAATTAATAGATCACTTCCCTCAAAGATAATTGTATGTACATATTCATACCTGTTGAAGACAATTGTTTGTATGTATTCATAGTTATTGTAACTAATTTTTCTGTATATGATGTGGCTATGTATGTATGCATAATCTTGTATAATCTGTCACCTACTGTTTGTAACTAATCCCGGGCCGCCCCTAAAAAAGGGACATTTTGTCTCAAAGGGCTCACCCAGTCATCAAAATTCAAATAAATAAATAATAAAAAAGCATGCAGGTAGGGAAAAGAATACCAGAGAGAACTAACATAAAATATTATTATATAGGCAGGTCTCCCAACCATATGTGGAATGCAACTCCCAAATCTTAATTTACCTGAAACCTCCCAATAAAAAGAGATCTCTCAGCCATGAATAGGGTGTTACCACCTGAACCATAGCCCACCCAAGACCTAAGTGCATAATAATTATATTCAAAGAAGACTGCTTATAACAGGCCTCCTGGCCATGGGTAAAGTGTTTATGCCCCATCCAGCTGGCCTGATTGAGATCTGTAAAAGAAATTTTAATTCAGGTCAGTCATAGAATCCCTTTTAAAGTGTATTATACAAAAGCAAGTAGTGCCATAAACTGATTAGGCATAAATTTCAATTGAAATAGAATGCCCTAGGTTAAACTCATATCCTTACAGATACTGGGGTAGCTGCGGAGCGCAATGGAAAGATGGATGCCAGGTACAGTAGGAGACATACATGGATGCACTGTTTGTTTGTGAGCGACTGGTTCACAGATGATAAAGCAAGCATCCTCTTCTCCACCCAAAAAGAAAACAGAAGCAGAAAGAACAGCTGAGAAATTAAAAGATCAAAGTTCCTCAGGTAAAAAAGTTACCAGGCTCATGACTGGTCCTCTTGATTAGATTGTGTTTTGAGAAAACATTGGTCCAGGTGAGCAGGCTGGGGAGACGGCTGCAGCTTCTCCCCAAGGATCTGCTCCATCAACCAAAGACCATCTGTCTGTACATCCTAAGCTAAACCCAATTACATAAAGGCCTGGATATTCAAAGGGGTTGCACCTGGTGCAACAGAGTTGCAATATGCACAACCCCCCAGTGCACCCAAGTGTGATATTTAAAGGGGCAGGCTGTGCGGCGCAACTCCCAATGTGCCAGGGTGCATTGGTAATGTATGCAACGTAGATGCAGGGAGAGTGCCCATGCCTATGCTGCACATCCCGATATTCAGCCTGGGATGTGCGGCGCATATGCTGGTGCAACCCCTACATGTGCCACACTCTGGTGCACAAAGTTGAGCTGAAAAAAAAGGCTCAAATGCCGGCCACCCACAGGCAGGTCGCTGTAGTGCATGGCACAATACAACAGCCGCCAGCCATGGGTGGTCACCCTGTCAGCAGGTATACCATCCACAAGCACCCTGACCAGGTAGACATGTGCCTCCCCACCCCATCGCCTGACCACGGGCATTCGTAAATAACAGATCCCTGGTGGCTAGTGGTACTCCCATTTTGCCTGATCATGGGCACGTGTAATCGTACCATCCCTGGAGGTCCAGTGGTATCCCCTTCCCCACCCACACGCAGAGGTCCAGCACCCCCCCGTCATTGGCAGGCAGCAGTACCCCACCCACATGCCACCTGGCCGCCTGCCAAATGACAGCATACAGTACGATCTGTATGCCTATTGGTCCACTGCGTGGACCAATGAGCGTGCATACCATAATGTACTACACAGGCCCAATATGTGAATGAACACGTTCATTCACATATAGGGCCTGTGTAGTACAGTATGGTCTGCACACCCATTGGCCCACACAGTGAACCAATAGGCATACAGACCCTATTGCACACTGTCAGTCGGCGGGCGACCAGGTTGCATGTGGGTAGGGTGCTGCCACCCGCCGATGACAAGGGGGTGCTGGGTGGTGCAGGAGTATATTAAACAAATGCCTGCAATTGGGCGAACGGGTGCTGAGAACGCCAAGGGTCAGCAGTGCATCGGTCCCCAATGGCTGCAGCCTGGCAGGGTGCCAGGCACAAGTCATTGGGGATTGGTGCACCACATGCAAATGGAGCCATGATGACATGCAAATGGCTCCATTTGCACCTTGCATGCATAATGGCCTCCTTTGCATGCCCAGTGCTGAATATTGTGGTTGATGCACCTAGCACAACTGCACTTGTGCTGGCGTATCCCCCTGGTCCCCTTCTGCCACTTGCGCTGGTGCAGTGCCACTGTGCCGTGCATGCACCCTCAGTGCCATATTCAATGGTGCTGAGCCATGGTACAGCACCATTGAATATCGCCTGGTCCATGCCCTGGTGCAGCCCAGTTGTGCTGTGCCCAGGCTTGCACCCCTGCCTGGCGCAGTCTGAATATCCCACCCCCTACATAATTTAAATGATGGAACTACAAGTGTTATAAAAACAAATAGTTTAACCAGGACATCATTCAAGATATAATCTTAAACCAACTACAAAGAGAATACAATTTACTAATATCAAAATTAAATAATAAATCATGAAAGCCACTATCAAGCATGAGCTCTTAAAAACATTCAGATGAAAGACCATCATGGTTGCTACCTGAATGAATTTAAGTTTTTTTATCAGAAGGTTTTTTAATTTACCAAATTGAAAATAGATTCAGTTCTCCCAATTAGTGTTTCTTCATGTGTGTTGTTTCCAGGCATTTGTGCATCAACCATGGACAGTTTTGTCCATGAATCATGGACAAACCATGGATGGAGTTATCACAGCCAAAAAGCAGGGATGAGAATTGATGTTTATGGATAACTTTGTTTGTCCATGAAAACATGATCAACTGATCGTACAGTGCTCTCTCATTATACCAAACCCCACCAAACTGCAACTTCAGCCACTATGAATGGAATACATGGCTCCTGACACTAATCAGCTGTTCCCACACTGGCGGTCATAGACAGACTTGAATGCACCATGTCAATACCAGTTTCAAAGCCATACATACAGAGACTGTTTCCCAGGTGAACTGAAATTTTTTAACTCATGAACTTTGATGAACTTTTACAAAAGGATCATGAACATCCATCAACATTCAGCAAGTGTTCTTCAGCTCAGTTCATGAACCTAGTTCATGAAATGCTCATCAACACAATGTTCATGAAGTTGCTGAACTTTTTTTAATGAGTAAACGTTATTGATTTTAAACAACAGCTAAAACAATTACACACAAAACAGAACCATATAGAAAGCTCAGTGTTCCTCTTCAACATTCAGGGGAGACACGGGCTGTGCAAGTCAGATACATTTACTGGGTAATTAGAATCTCGTACGTTTCATATGATTGTGATTACTGTTCTATTAACAGTAGAGTGTGCAACATTTCCTGTTTGGTGGTATAGGTTTTGTGGGCATTCTTCATGCTGGCCACCATCGTTTCTCTTTTTAAAGCTTCCAAAATTGTCATATACCATTCTTCATAGAAGGGTACTACATCATCCAGCCAATGCTTCAGAATTATTCCCTTGGTTATGGTTGCTGTGAGCATTATGTGGAAGCTTCTAAGGTTTAGCAACTCCTCTAGGCTTACTCCCTGCAAATACATTTCTGGTGTGAAGTCTGACTTTTGACCTTGGAGGGGGTCTAGTTTTTGCTGTATAGTTGCCCAGAAGGGTGAAACTTTAGACACAAAGCTATAGTATATGTTTGAGGGTGCCCTTGCATTGCTGGCATCTGGAATGGTGTTCAAAGCTAGGTGGCCCATGTGATAAGAGTTTTAAGGGCATATAATATAGCCCATCAAACTTAATATATTTATGCAGGTCTTCCTCACCTTTGCCTAGTGTTCTGGTTCTGCCCAGTTATGGGAATTCCTTTTGTCAATATCCACAGGATTCAGCACCCCAGTGGGTGGCTACATGGTTCAATTTTTTTTTTGTATAATAGGGAGGTTGCATTTCTTTGTTAAGTAAGGGTATGTAATTCCCCCCAAACTGACAAGACTGCCAGGCCCCAGGTTTTGGGGCCTAGAGTTTTTGGCAGCATATGTTAAAGTTGTAAGAACTTGAACACCACACCATTACGCAAAACTGTATGCCTCCTAAATTTTGTCAAATGAAATAATGGTGTCCCCTTCCAGCATATGACCCAGGGTCTACAGATATGCATTCTGTAAGAATATGGGTGATATGGTGCAATGCTGGATGTTAAAGTTGGGGTTGCCTTTTTAAGGGTTGGTTATTATCAAACAGTGGCTTGAGCTTAAGAAACCTGTGGAGTTGCTGGAAAATTTGTACCAAACTCCCAATATGAGTGGGTTTGAAGATGAAGATCTTTGGGAGCTTCCCATTTGGACTGCAGAGGGGTCATTTCTGTGTCCCTTGAGGATCTGTGTGAAAGACAACCTTCTGCTGCTTCATGAAAGCTGTTGGGTTCCTGCTTTCAGCTACTTGAATGCTATCCTACTGAATGCTGAGTGCCATGGCGGAAGCAGTCTGCCTCACCAATGTGTGCACATTTGTGAAGGAGGAGAGATGATTGTCGAGAGGGAGATTCTCACGTCATTGGAGGTAAGCCAATCAAGACTGAGGAGGTGTGTCTCTCTAGTGTTTAATTATTTATTTAAAAGAGATTTACCAGGAAAGACATACTGAGATGATAAAGCTTGCTTCCAGATGCATCTAGGGAGGGGGAAGGGATATGTACAAACAAGTAGAAACACCATAACATAATAGTAGACAGACTGTACAATAAGGTTCCACCAAGCTGCAGTGATATCCCCCACAGCAACGTAAACTTGCCAACATCCCTGACACCAACGCATCCTGACATTGACCCCACTATATGCCAACACTCACTGCAACACTCCAGTGCATCAATGTAGGGGGCATGAGTCCCCCCACACTACACTTTTTTAAATATCTAACTCCATGTCGCACAGACAGTGGAGTTAAATGCATGCCCCCATTGATGAGAAATCCCCATCAATGGGAACTGTCCATCAACATCTGGGCTTTGCTGTGGGGGATTCACTGTTGTGGTATCACTGTTATAATGGTATATGGTACAATAATATACAATACCAGATCTATGTAGGCTCACAAATAAAAAAGCAGGTTAAACATCTGAAGTGTGAGGTACCTGGAATGCACAAGAAAAAATTATCAGGAATATAGGACAGAGTAGGACAGAGAGCAAGTAGAAGAGAATGAGAGAGAGAGGTGGGGGATGAAAGGTGAAGTAATGGTGGGAGTAGAACAGAGAAAAGCAAAGAACTGATTAAAGCAGGAGTAGAGAACAGAGTGTAGAAGATAAGGAAGAGGGAGTGGAGGTGGCAAGGATGTAACTGGGGGTAGAAGTGAGTGAAGAAGAATGGGATTAGGAGGAAGTGGTGGAGGGGAATGGGGAGAGATGGAGAGGGGTTGAGGTATGGTGGTGAAAGGTAAAGAGGTTGGGGCAGATAGAGAGAAGTGGGGAAAGATAAGAGCAATCACAGGAGGGGGCAGTGTGGCCATGGAGTAGAGAGGAAAGAGAATGTTTGGAGGTAGCAGAGCATATAGGTAGCTGAAGGGAGTTCCAAAGATTAGGAAGGTGGTAGGAGAAACCTGGCTGGCCAGCCAGGGATTTATAAGAGGGGAACAAAAGAGAACGATAACCTGAGTTACGGAGAAAGTACATGGAGGGGATGTAGAGGAGAGAAGGGAGCTTAGGTAAGAAGGGAGTGAAGCCAACCAAAATTTAGAAATAAAGGAGGCATAGTGAATGAGATGGCGGTCATTCAAGGAAGGGAGGGAAAGGTCAATGTACAGAGAACAGTGGTGAGTCTGGAGTAGACAGGCCAGAGCAAAATTGCAGAAGGAGCAGAAAAGGGAATTCAGTTTGGCCAGGGTAGATTTAGGAGCAGTACCATTGACTAAGTTGCTATAATCAAAATTGGGGAGGATCATCTTAATAATGATGTCTCAGTGGGCAAATATAGGGATACAGTTTTTGTTCTTATAAAAGGCATCGAACTTAGGGTGGAGTTTTTTGAATATGGCATCTATGTGCTGAGAAAAACCAAGGTGTCGGTCCAGCCAGACACCGAGGTACTTAAATGAGGGTACGTCATCAACGTTGCCCCCCATCTAGGGTGAGGAAGGTGGGGAGTGAGGGGAGTTGAGAAAGCCTCTGCCATGTACCAAAACACATGGAGCCCATTTTCTTTGCATTAAAGGATAATTGACTAGCCCTGAACCATTTCTGGACAGAGTCAAAATCAAGTTGAAGCCTGGATGTTAACTGTGATACAGAAGAGCCAGATGAAAACAAGATTGTGTCATCTGCATGCATGTGGATGGATGCAGATGAACAGGCTGAAGAGAGATCATTAAGAAAAATAGAGAACAGCAGAAGGCCAAGGATAGAACCTTGGGGAATGCATGTGTGTATGGGTTGGTGGGGGAAGAGTCACCAATTCTCACTGCTTGAAATCTACCTATAAGGTAGGAGTTGAACCACTTGGTTGCAGAGTCAGATAGACCTGCTGATTTCAGTTTGTCCAGGAGAAGAGGGTGGGAGACTGTATCGAAAGCTTTCACTAGAGCGACAAAGATGGCGGCAGTGATGAGGCCTTGCTCCATGCCAGTGTGGATGTGGTCCTTGAACCTGAGGAGAGAGGAAGTGGTAGAGTGATGTTTGAGAAAGCCAGACTGGAAGAGGGTTAAAAAGTAGGAGGAGCTGAAGAAAGGGGAGAGTTGAGATTGAACTATGTGTTCTTGGAGTTTGGATAAGGTTGGGAGGAGAGAGACTGGGTGGAAATTTCCAGGAGAGGAGGAGAAGGAGGAGTCACCACCTTTTGGAAGGGGAATGACAGTTGCTTGCTTCCAGGTATCTGGGACTTAGGCGAGAGAGAATGACAGGTTGAGCAGGGAGGAGATGGGCAAGGCAATAGTAAGTGCAAAGAGGTGTAGGAGCTTGGGATCAAGCCCATCTGGGCTCCCACCATTCTGCAGGTTGAAAGCCAGGAGGGCTTTAAGAGTGGCAACAGGGGAGTTTGGCAAGAAAGAGAAGGGAGAGAGGAAGGGGAAAGAGGGATGGGAAAGTAGTGGAGAGTGCAGAGAGGAGTGAGGAAGCACAGATGGTGAAATAGGAGCTGAAAGCCGAGGCAACAGAAGCAGGATAAGAGATGGTTGAGTCTCCCACCTTGAGGACAGGTGTGAGGTGTGACTGAAACATCTGGTGTGGTGATAATTAATTTGACAGGTTCAATAAGCTGTCAAGGATGTAGTTGCATACTAGCTTGTGCATCAAGGCAGGAAAACAGAGGAGGGAGAAGGTTGTTGTTTGAATGGGTGAAGAAGGGGCCGAGTGTGAAGGCAGATGACAATGTTGCCATTTTGAAAAAGTCCAATCTTCACTGAGCACCCTTTTGATCTGTTCCCTCAGATTATCCCTCTCACATACATTCCATGAGTATGAATCACTATTGGTGGTTCAAAAATACTCAAACTAACTATTAAAAAAAAGTCACTTAACTGAGGAAGTGGGGTCAGTACTCAGTCTTTGGTGGTTTTGGTGGTTTGCTTAGCAGTGTCTAATACTGCACCAAAAACATCTAATAACCACAATCCATACACCATTCTGGGGGAGCATAGCTCCCCTATGGATCTCTCACACGGAGACTAAGGAGGTGCAGACAACTGTCTGAAGGATGCCCTCAGGAAGGGAGAGGGCACCACAGGAAAGGCAGCTCCTGGTGGGGACTCAGTGTAGGGGGATAGAACTGAGGGAAGCAGGAAAACTGAAGCAAGGTGCCTGCCTGGTGCCATGGCTTGGAGGACAGGAAGCGCATCTCACGATCATGAGAATAGTTGCACGGGAGTTTGAGCTGACATTATTGTCCACCTAGGGACAAATGACTTAGCTCATCATGAGATTAGAGCAGTGCAGAAGGACTTTGTAGAGTTGGGGAGGCTTAAGACAAGTAGCACACACAGTATCCTTCTCAGAGGTACTGCCTGTCAGTGGCATGGGTGAGCGGGGTACTTGCACCATGCAGTTTAACAAATGGTTGAAAAAATGGTGTGAGCACAGAGTTTGGCTTCATTGGGGACTGGGGTTCCACCTGGAGGACACCAGCCTATACTAGGCAGGATGGTCTGCATCTGTCCAGGAAGGAACAAGTATTTTGAGCAATCGGTTTAAATGCTTCATTGGCAAGCCTTTAAACTAGTCAAGGGGAGGGCACTGATAAGCAGCAGGAAAATCCCAGCCTCCCTACAAAACAGGGTACTAAATGAGAAAAGACCAAGGTAGAAAGGTCAGTGGAGGATGCGCTACAGAAGGTAAAGCCATCAAAAATGAAGAGCAATGAGTACCAATGCCCGTAGTCTGGGTAACAAGCTTCCTGAATTAGTGGCCTTGATGGAGGAGGAAGATCTGGATATTGGGCAGTCACAGAAACATGGTACACACAGAACCATGACTGGGACATAAACATACCAGGATACACTATCTATAGGAGGGACAGGGAGGGTAAAGGGAGGAGGAGTAGCTCTTTGCATAAGAGAAGATCAAAGCAACAGAACAAAAGGGTAAACAGGAGGAAAAAGAAGCACTGTGGGTCAATTTGGAGGCAAGCAATGGCACCACAATCCGCACATGGGTTGAGTCCAGATCCCTCAGGGAGGAAATGGACAAGGAAATGACAGAAAGTATACTTAGAATGGCAGATAAAGGGAGAATATTGCTGATGGGTGATCTGAATATGCCAGATGTTAACTGGAGTGCAGTTGCAGCAGCCACTTCTAGAGTGGGTTATTCTAGATGCCCTACAGGGGCATGCCTTCAGACAACTAGTATTGGAGCCCACTCGAGAGGAGCAATCTTAGATCTGGTTCTTAAATGGAGATGAAGAGAGGATCACAGAGTGTAGAAATGGGTAGCCATCTGGGAACTAGCGACCATCGAACAGTATGGTTCACAATAAACACAGCAATAAGTCAAGCCATACAAAGACAAAGGTACTGGATTTTAGGAGGCCTGACTTTGCCAAAATAAGGGTGAGTGCCTAAGGAATGCACTAGCAAATGGGCAGGAAGGAGGGGTGGAAGAACAATGGGGAATAATAAAAACTGCCATCAAAGAGGTAACAAGCCTTTGTGTAAAGCAAATAAACAAAATGAAACGAGGTAAGAAACCACTATGGTTCTCAAAGGAAGTGGCAGTGAAGGTTCAAGAGAAAAAAGCATTCAGGAAGTACAAGGAATCACAGAAGGAACAGGACAGAGAACTGTATCAGTTAAAGCAAAAGGAAGCTGGAAAGGCAGTCAGAAACAGCAAGGCCCAAACCGAGGAAAAGATAGCCAAATCAGTTAAGAAGGATAAAACCTTTTATAGGTACATCAGAACAAAGGAAGACCAAGGGAGGGATAGTGAGGCTTAATAAAGGGAGGGAGGGTGGGCAGAGGTGACTGTGAAAAGGCAGAGATACTAAACAAATATTTTGCTCAGTATTTACAAAGGAAGAGGGAGGTACCTAAAACAAACAGTAGAAACACTCTGGATACAGAAGTTGATACCAGCCCATTTACAGAAGAAAGGGTTCTGAAAGAGCTCTTAAAATTGAAGGTGGACAAAGCAATGGGGCCTGATGGGATTCATCCCAGAATTCTAAAAGAACTAAGGGTAGAATTCGTGACACCACTGACTACCCTCTTTAACAAATCATGGGAGGATGGGGTGGTACCTGAGGACTGGAGGAGGGCAGATGTGATTCCCCTTCACAAAAGTGGGAGCAAGGCAGAAGCAGGAAACTACAGACCTGTTAGTTTAACCTCAGTGGTAGGGAAAATGATGGAATCACTTCTGAAGGAAGAATTGTTGAGTATCTAGAGGCCAGTGGGCACAGGACCCAAGGCAGCATGGATTCACAGCGGGAAGGTCATGCCAGACAAATCTGATAGATTTCTTTGACTGGGTGACCAAAGTAGTTGATCAGGGAGGGCTGTGGACATAGCCTACCTAGACTTTAGCAAGGCATTTGACACAGTCCCACACAAAGATTAATACACAAGTTAGCCAGCATGGGATGGGTCCCAAGATGACAGCCTGGGTAAAGAATTGGCTGGAGAATAGGACACAGAGGTAATAGTAAAATGGAGTCCACTCCTGAAAAAAGGGGTTAGTAGTGGGGTACATGAGTTCAGTATTAGGACCCGGTCCTCTTCAATGTCTTTATAAGCGACATTGCAGAGGGACTGAAGGAGAAAATATGTCTCTTTGCAGATGACACAAAGATCTGCAACAGAGTTGATGCACAAGGTGGGTGGAAAGGATGAGAAGGGACTTGGCAAGGTTAGAGGAATGGTCAAATGTATGGCAGCTTAGATTCAATGCTAGAAACGCATAGTAATGCACCTGGGAAACAAAAACCCAGGGAAGAGTACACAATGGGGGTGAGATACTAACAACAACAAAAATGGAAAATGGGACCTGGGGGTAGTCATATCAGATGACCTAAAGGTGGGCAAGCAATGTGAGAGGGCAGCAAGGAGGGCTGGGGGAATACTGGGATGCATGGGAGAGGCATCACCAGTAGAAAACAAGAAGTTATTATCCTCTGTACAGCCAGCTGGTGAGACCACATCTGAGATTACTGCGTGCAGTTCTGGAGACCCAATCTCTGCAAGGAACATAGACAGGATGGAAGCTGTCCAGAGGAGGCAACTAAAATGGTGCAGGGTCTGCACCAGAAGACATATGAAGAGAAACTTAAGGGCTTAATATGTATAGCCTCGAGGAAAGGAGGGAGGGGGGGACATGATAGAAACAAAGTACCTCCAAGGGAATCAACAAAGTCCAAGAGGGTAGCATCTTTCAAAAAAGAGGTGTGCAAGAACAAGGGGCACAATATGAAGATAGAAGGGGGCAGCTCAGGGTAATTTAAAGGAAGTATTTTTTTCTGAGAGGTTGTGGATGTATGGAATGGCCTTCCAGAGGAGGTTGTGGAGTCAAAAACAGTGGTGGAATTCAAGCATGCATGGGACAGTCATAAGGCAATTCTAGGGGGTGGGGGTAGGAAGAAGTAGGCTGCTGGTTAACTAGGATCTGCAGCTTATCCATCAGGTAGGGAAATGGGCAGACTGGGTGGGCCAAGCGGTCCTTATCTGCCATCAAATTCTATGTTTCTATGTTTAATTGTCATTGAGGTTTTGGTGCATAAATTCCTGTGCAAGCCCCTCTCTTCTCAGTAGCAGAGGCAGAAAGAGCAGGATTGTAAGGATAAAGAGGGAGGTGGATGGGCAGAAAATGGTGAGAATGAGGCAGAGGCACTAAATGAGTACTTCTGCTCTGTCTTCGCTAGGGAACAGGATGGGCCCATGCCACAGAGGATGATTGGGGGTTGCCTTATGGGTGGGAAATATTGTAATGGGGATATCAGGGTTGAAAGGATCTTAAGGGGACTGAGGGAACTAAGGTGGACAAGGCTTCTGGCCCAGATGGAGTACACCCAATGGTCCTGAGAGAGCTGGCAGAGGTGCTAGCAGTCCTCGTGATGGACCTGTTTAACACCTCACTGGAAAAGGGGAGTGTGCTGTAGGACTGGAGGATAGCACATGTGGTACTACTACATAAGAGTGGTCCCAGGGACAAGCTGGGTAACTACAGTCTGGTCAGTCTAACTTCTATACTGGGCAAGTTGATGGAGACCATTTTTTATGAAAGGCTGGTGTCCTTCCTTCAGGTAAATGGTCTCCAGGATGAAAGGCAGTGTGGATTTTTCAGGGAGAGAGCCTGTCAAACAAACATGATAGACTTCTTTGACAGCATTACAAAGTCGCTGGACAGGGGGCAGGCTGTGGACATCCTGTACCTGGACTTCAGCAAGATGTTTGATTCAGTGCCACATGGCAGGCTGATCAGCAAGCTGAGGGACCTGGGTATAGCTGACAAACTGCTAGGATGGATCGAGAGCTGGCTGCAGAACAGGAACCAGAGAGTGGTGGTGGTGGGGGTGGGAACTATCCAAACCAAGGCCTGTAATAAGTGGGGTCCCACAGGGCTCAGTACTTGGACCTGTACTGTTCAGCATCTTTATTGGTGACATAGCAAAGGGCATCAAAAGTAAGATCTGCCTTTTTGCTGATTATACCAAGCTCTGCGAGAGGGTGAACACAGTGATGGGGAGAATAGAATTAAAGGAGGATCTGGTTATGCTAGAGAAATGGTTGGGCATCTGACAGTTAGTATTCAACGCCAATAAATACAAGGTCATGCACCTGGGAGTCAGGAACCCAAGGGCCTGCTTCTGGACAAGGGGAGTATAAGTGACCATCTCAGAGGAGGAAAAGGACCATGGAGTGTTGATCAGGGGTGACATGAAGCACTCTGTACAAAGCCATAAGGCAGCAGCCAAAGCAAATAAAATGCAGGGCTGCATCACCAGAGGAATCACCTCTAGGAGGACCTGATTACTTGCAAGATCTCCTTCACCCCTACTGTCCCCTTCACCCTCTCTGATCCACCGCAAGGGATTGCTAGAGATTCCCAGGGTCCGTTTAAAGACATCTGGGACCTGGTCTTTTGGTTTTGTGGCCCGACCCTGTGGAATTCTTTACCTAGTCAGGTACGAGACTGCCTGACTGTCCAGAGTTTTAAAATGGCACTTAAGACCCATTTGTTTAGCCTTGCTTACCCTGGTTTTTAGGTCATCATTGGACTTGCAGATTATTTATGGTTGAGATTATTTACAGATTACTTATGGTTGGATTTTATTGATGTTTTAATGTGTTTTATTGTTTTATCTGACGTACAAGCACCCTGGATATAGAAAGGCGCTTTCTATAAATACATTTTTGATTGATTGATTGATAGGAGGGAGGGAGTTATTCTGATACTGTACAGGCTTCTCATGAGATCACACCTGGAGTACTGTGTACAGTTCTGGTTCCCTTATCTTAAGAAGGATGTCAGTCTACTGGAGGGGGTCCAGTGGAGGGCAACCAAGATGATCTGGGGCATGAGGGACAAAACATATGAGGAAAGGCTGAGGGAGCACAACATGCACTCCCTGCAGGTCAGAAGAGAAAAGGGGCACATAATAGAAACTTTCAAGCACATCAAAGGCATAAACAGGGTTTGACTGGAGGGTTTATTCAACCTAAGAAAGGAGGGTACAACCATGGGGCATAGCCTGAAGCTTGTGGGAGGTAGATTTAAGAAGAAAATAAGGAGACATTTTTTCTTCTCGGAAAGGGTGGTAACAGGGTGAAATGAGTTGCTGGAGGAGGTGTAGTAGCAAATACAGTAGCCGGTTTCAAGGAGGGGGGTGGGACAGGGTGGAAAAGAAAATCAGAATGGGAGGAATCAGTACTGGGAAGGAGAAGGGGGAGTGTATGGATGGGGAGGTGAATCACTCCAAGAGGATTTGGGGGGAGCAGCTCCAGGGATCTAAACTGAGCTGTACACTTCAGCAGACTAGATAGACCATCATAGCCTGTTTCTGCCGGCAATTGCTACTATTTGTATGTTTATATATTCACCTGACTTTGAGAGAACATATTTGGCAGGACTTTGGGGAGTTCCTTCAGCGCTGTCGGCACTCACATATTCATGGGTGCCTTGAGCTGTAGTTATAACCAGATGAGCAGGATGTAACTTCCTGAAGTATATTTGGGAGTGTGCTGGGCTTTTTTGATGCTCTTCTATTCCAGTTGTTTGTCCCTTACCTCTGGGATGTCATTGCTAAAATGTAGAATTTATGTCCTTCCCAGGAGCTGCTTTGTCCTGGCTAGTGCCTGTATGTACACTTTGCCTTGAAAAGTAAGGTAACAGAGTATTATAGCCCTTGTTCTACCTCCTGGCAGTGGTTAGGGTCTTTAGGACCAGTGAGCCTGTTCAATTATGTATTTTGCCCCTGACTCAGGTGATCCTGCTGTCTCATGCAGTAGTTTTAACTATAAAGCAGAGCATATTCGTCCCTTCTGCTTTCTCTGGTATTCCCACAAGGACCAGGCTATTCCTTCTACTTCACCCCTCCTGGTTAGGATTGCTTATCCTCTATGGAGCTGATCCATGTTTCTGCATCTGTAAATCTTCTGGTTGGTGTTTAAAGAGCTGTTGCACTTTTTCGGTATGTGAACCACTACATTATGTTTTTCGAATATTGTGTGATATAATGGCACTGTTTTTTGCTTTTTAATACAAGATATTATTTTTTTTTATGCTAGCCTAGAGTGCTGTTTTTTATTCTTTTTTGGCTATATATTTTTCAGCACCCGACCTTAACTGTGTGCACTATTTCTTCTTTTTCTAGTTCTAGGTGTTTTCAGAGCTGGCTGGAGGACTTTGTGGTCATTTGCCATTTTCATCAGTGTAACATTGATGGAAGTGAGTTTGTTGAAGAACCTGTCAAGTTTATCCAGTGTTACTTCTTAGACCATGGCTATTGGGGGCAAATCAGTTGGCAAGGCAGGCATGTGCCTCTTAGGTACTTGTTGCTGCAGTGGAATCGGCAGAGCCCCCAGCCTCAGTGTTACCACTATTTGCTTGTTTCTGCTCCAGCCATCGCTACCGAACTAGATGTACAGGTGCGCATAGTTTTTGATTGTTGCTGTTTGATTGGTATCTGGGTGCAAATTACTGTTTAAATCATTGCATTTTGTCCCTGGTCTCCCAAGTTGTGAGAGAAGCTGCCACTCATGCTGAGCACATCACGTGATTCCTCTGAAGTCACTGAACATTTAAAGGGCCATGATGAACCGAGACAAAAAAATCTATTTGTATAACTAAGCTGCATATCAGAATACAGTTTCCCACTGTTATCATTAAAAAACATTACAAAATCAGAACCTTTTCAGTTTTTGAGTGAGAAATGTATGTTTTATAGGACAGTTAACTATCTGAGCACCCAAAAGGACTAACATTTGCAACTCACCACTTTTCAGGGCTGCAGTGGGCATAGCCCTGCCGACCTCTTCCTAAAGAAAAAGAAGGCAGCGCATTCCTTGCAACTGAACAACATGTTGGATTTGTCACATTCATCTCTGCAACCATGAAGCACTCCACTCGCTGTTTCTATTGGCAGTAGCACTGCACTATATTTTGCTGTGTCAGTGGTCATGGCAGAAGATGGCACACTTCATCATGTTCAAGATGACTGCCAGACTGTATTGTGCATGCACAACCACTATCGCATGTGCAGTACAATCTAGCAGCCATGTTGGTCAAGGCGGACTGTTGTATGTTCCACCATTACCACCAATTTCTTTTTTCAAAAACACTTTACGTATCCCCCCTCCTGACCCTCCCTCTCTGCACCCACCACTGCCCCCAACGAAAACATAATAGTGACACTTGGGGTGCCCAATCCCCCTGTGTACTGATCACAAATCCAATGGCACTAGGGGTGCCCAATCTCCCAGTGCAGGAATCCTCATTTTGTTTCTACAATTTTCCTCCACCCCCACTCAGCCCTCCCTCTCAGCACCCATCATCCTGCTCCCCCACTCAGAAACATAACAGTGGTACTGGGGATGCCCAATCTCCCAGTGCAGTAATCCTCATTTTGTCTTTGTTTTAACCTATGGAAAAAAAGGTCCACTTATGTCTTTTGCACTGTTACTCTCCCCCCACCAACCCTCCTACTCAGCACCCACCACCCTGCTACCACCCCAAGCCCTTACTTACCCATCGGGGGTGTCCAACGCTGTAATCCTCTCTGGACCACAAACATGTCTTCACTCTTCAAACCTGGATGACGAATTGAGGAAACAGGTATGCGGTTAAATGTATTTCAATGGTGTTTTGAACTTAGTAGCATAACTTGGGCATTTTTACATATTTTTGGCCTGAATTTTCAACATGTCTTTTTGGGATCCCACCTAATGAACAATTGCACTGTGATTAGGCAAATCATTCCTGATAGGTAATTTTACAGTCCCTACGTGAAATCACCTTTTGGGCAGGAGATGAACATTTTTGCTGCCATTGTTCATGAGGTGGGGTCATAAGAAGGGTATGTTGAAAATCTGGTGTAACAATATTAAACATCAACAAAGTTATGAGCCTACATTGAAGTTTGCAAACACAGGCTTGTAACTTCGGTAATTTTTAATATTTTTACCCCAGATTTACAACACAGCCATATCTTTACAGCACCTCATGAATGTGATAGCTATCATTTTTCAAATCCTTGCCAAAATGTTTTTTTTTCACATTCCAAAAGTAGATTTCACAGTCCCTGCGTGAAATCACCTTTCAGGCAGGAGTTGAACATTTTCACTGCCCTTGTTCATGAGATGGGGTCGTAAGAAGGCTATGTTGAAAATTTGGAGTAAAAATATTAAAACACAACAAAGTTATTAGCCTACATTGAATTCTGTGAAGACAGGCTCTTAACTTTGGTAATTTTCAACATTTTTACTCCAAATTTACAACATAGCCACATCTTTATAGCATCTCATGAACTTGACAGCTGTTATTGTTCGTATTCTGATCAAAATGTTTTTTCACATCCCAAAATGTGACTTCACAGTCCCTGCATGAAGACACCTTTTGGGCAGGAGTTGAAAATTGTCCCTGCCCTTGTTCATTAGGTGAGGTTATAAGATGGCTATGTTGAAACTTTGGTGTAAAAATATTAAAACATAACAAAGTTATGAGACTACATTGAATTTTGTGAAAGCAGGCTCGTAACTTTGGTAATTTTCAATATTTTTACCCCAAATTTACAACATAGCCATTTCTTTATAGCACCTCATGAATGTGATAGCTGTTATTTTTCAACTCCTGCCCAAAATGTGTTTTTGCATCCTGAAAGTTGATTTTGACGTCCCTTTGCAAAATCACCTTTAGGCCAGGAGTTGAATATTTTCTCTGCCCTTCTTCATGATGCAGGGTCTTAACAAGGCTATGTTGAAAATATGGTGTAAAAATGTTTAAAATCAAATTTTCAATATTTTTACACCAAATTCCTCTGCTGTAGCCCTGTCGGCTCTTGCCAGATCTTGTTAAAAGATTTCCATATTCTGATCATATAGTAAATAGCAATTGGGTAATTTTGTTTTAAAAAAGAGGGTGAACAGCATTTTGAGTGATTAAACAACAAGTAAGTATAAAGTAAGTCACTACTGTAAAATGCAGTGTAAGAATTAATGTAATGGTAAATTGTTTAGGTTGTGTGATGGAACAATTAAGTGCTGGACACATCAGCCTCTTCTTTATAAAGCGAAACATCTTTTGACAATAGGGCTAAAACAGGGTTGCCTGATGAATTAATCAATATAATAAAAACAGTATTTCTGGACATTACAAATATTGACAGACTGTATTCGTAAAGGTTCTGTTGAGGAACTTCATGATCTTTCATTTATCTTTATGAACCTTTATATTCAACAATGTTCACGAACACAGGTTCCCCATTTGTTTCTGCAAATTCATGAACCTGATTGATGAACTTTGATGTATATCCATGGATCCTGTTCATGAACTGTTTGTGAATAATTCATGGATGTTTAAGAACAGTTCATGATCACTTCACCTGGGTAGGAATTTACTAAACACATATAAATTGTTCATGATTATTCATTAAACAAGTATGCTACTAGGTTTGGGAAGAAAATCATTGCCACTGCACTAACTTATTTCCAGGTTCTGTGTTGAGTGAGCAACTGTGACCTATTGCAACCAACAGAGTTCCCCCCCCCCACAAAAAAAAAATGTAGTAGAATTGCAATTTCTTCAGATATCTGTTTCTGTGCTCTTTGCTTCCTACTTAGTTGATTTCCACATTGTCAGCATTATCAGCCTGGATTCAAAGTCCAGCGTTGATCACACTGTAGTTCTTTCATCAGCTATTGTGGATTCCAGGGTTTATCAGTACCTTGATTGTAAGTATTATTCATTTTATCATCTTTTTTGTGGTTTCTTACAGGCTTATCACAGATCATGTGAAGTTGCCAGAGCAGACTGATGAGCATGTGGTCCTCCTCCACTTTTTCACTGCCTGCCATGCTGAAACTCATCATGGATTCCAGGGCATGGCCAACAGTACCCTGTACAAGTTCATCACAGATCACTTTTACACTCTTTGACTTCAGAATGTCACCTGTCCTGTTCTCAGGTAGTGTGAGCCATTCGACAGCTCATGCCCTCCTCTCTCTCTCTGTCTTTGCACTTACTCCTTACCTGTTATGGCATTGCACTTGCTTTACTGTAGTATTTCATTTGACTGTTTGACACTGAATATAGTTTGTACTCCTGTTATACCCAATGTCTTGTGTACCTTGGAGTATGCGTTATGTTCAATGCATTTTATCATATATTTTATTGCTGCTCTGTGTAGCCGCTTACCTTCCTTATAACTTGTATTGTATGTACTCTATTGTGCCATCTCCATGATCCGGGTCATGCCTGAAAACAGTCCTCTGGATCAGTGCACCCACCTGGTAAACAAATAAATATTATGCAGGGGTTGGTCTTAACCTTTATTTGCACTAACAACAGGACAAGCTGATTCAAAATTGCACTAGTCTGTAGATGGTTGCACTAGTCTGCAGTTATAATTGAGAACTGTGTGCACTTATACAGTAAAAATTCCAAACCAAAGAAATATTCCAAATTGCCCATTTATTCTGCTCCTACATTGCTTCCTTCCCAGCTAAAAAAGATTTGTCATGTAATGACATACGATGTAACCTCCCATTGTTTGTGCCATGGCACTTCCCTTATTTCTTTCTGCTCCCCATGCCCCAAGCCAAATAATCCCACAGCAGCAGATATCAATTTAGCACATATGGGCCTGCACACACAATTGTTTACATCATCATGCATCTCAATACACTCTAACCCCCTCCCCCCCCCAAACACATGGCAATAAACTGTCAGGCACAGAAGACGCACTCAACCTCCACGCTGTGACCAACCAGAAATCTGTACTTCCTGAAATGTTCAAGCTGCATCAAATGAGAAAGGGTAAAAGTAGAATTCCTTTGGGGGATTAGGCAATCCTAGGAGGCTTAGGAATAGAAAAGTTTGTAACATTAGGATTTATAAATACCAGACACAAAAGTATTCATTTTAACATGCTCTACATCAACAATAACAGCATTTTTTAAAACATGTCCTTTTCATCAGCCATGGGGAACCATTCTCAAGGCACGTATCTCTACCTTCTCATCTTAGGAGGATATATGCACCCAGGAATGCATGTTTATCCAGGCATTAAAGCATTGTTTTTAATATGAAATGAAATGCTGGGTGGGATAGGGGTGGGAGTGCATGGATGGTATTGACTAGTGTAGTGTATTGGGAAAAGTTGGGAACCCCTACATCTGCTAGTAATGGCACTGACAGGCCTATGGATGGTCATTCTAGGGTCACTGTCTCTTCAGGCAGCAATGGTGGCTGGGGAAAGTACAGAGGTGAGAGACTGGGAAGGGACAAGGAGCAGCTATGGGGAGACTGCGATAAAACCTTCCACATACATGGCAGACCTTGTATACCTCTTAACATTTAGTCACTGAAATATTGAATACTGACACTAAAAATGTAAGGAACTGATAAACACTGCCCACAATAATGTGGGAGGCATCATCACACATGGAGATAAACTTAGAACACTGGAAGAAAGAGACGTAAACAGTGCTCCACATCTTATTACTGCCTGGAGACTAGCTTCAGGCCCTAACAATCAGGTAATAATCAGGTGATAATAACTCACACTGAGTCATTTGTGCAGTCTTTCAATCTTGTTATTGGATTTATTGACTTTATCAGGCTCTACGATGCTGGTTCGACAAGAAAAACATTGACTGGCATCACAACACCAGGCTTCATGTCGAAAGCGATTTGCAGTTGGCATGGAGCCGCACACATCGGTGTGTGTTTTTTGAAGCCCCTGAACCCCCACACCCCCCATACTTTAGGATTCTAATTCCAGGTCAGAGTTAGTTTGGGGAGGGGGTGCAGGTCAGGGGAAGGGGTTGCCTGGTTCCAGCGGCACTTCTATGGCGACATGGCGCTGTTGTCAATATCGACACATGTCACCATAGAAATGTTACTGTTCAGGGGCATACCACTTTATCACTTGAGGAGGGTATGATTTCAGGTACAGATTTTGATTTTTTTAAACTGCCAATTTTCTATTCTTCCATTTTTTACCATGTACCTAAAATACAAAACGACAGCAGATTTCCACCTGGGCACCCAATTATCTCAGGATGCGGTTCTTTAACAGAGCCTTTAGTCTTGTATATACTGAAGGTAGCTACCTTAAACAAGAAGTGGTAAGACTGGAAGCTTATTTAAGGGACACAACACAGTTATTGCAGGAGTTACAAGGAATAAAATGGCAGGAGACTTTCTGGTTGATCACAGTGGATGTTACAGCATTGTACACGAGTATACAACATTCAATCAGCATTAGGGCAATTACGTTCATGCTGGAAAAGTCATCTATTATTTATCCAGTTGAATTCATCCTGTCATCTTTAGAATTTATACTCAAGTTCAAAGTTTTCTATGTTTGGGGAGACTTACTATAAACAAATAAGGGGAACTACGATGGAGTCTTCGGTTGCACCCTCGTATGCAAACCTGTTCATGGCTTGGTGGGAGGGGGGTGCGATTCGGGACCCCATCGCTAACCCTTTCTATGACAATATTATTTATTACAGAATATTTATTGATGATTTATTGTTTATTTGGAGTGAAACAGATGATGAAATTTATAGATTTATGGATTATTTGAACAATAATAATATGGGTTTGAAGTTCACTGCACAATTTCACAGTAAGGAAATTGATACCTTGGATTTAACTTTTAGGGGTATTAATGATTCAAATGTAGGAATGAGAGTGTTTCATAAAGAAACAGCAGGTAATAGCGTCCTTTGTGGTCGCAGTCCACATCCAAAGCACACTGTGGCAGCACTTCCCTATGGTCATTGGTCAATTGATCAAACTTAAAAGGAACTGCTTAGATTATGAAGAAGCAAAAAATGATTTATTCACTAGACTTAAAGCTAGGGGCTATTCACAGCAATCTTTAGATAAAGCATCATACAGAGTGGACCAAAAACACAGACTTGATCTTTTGGAATATCAGCAAAAAACAGAACAACCAGATAGAGTTGTTTTACTATAGAATATGGTTCTTGGCCTATGGACATATGGGCAATAGTTAAAAAGTGCTGGCACATATTAAGTGCTGATAGAGTTTTGCAACAGGTTTCAGAAATGGGTTCCCTCATAGCATTTAAAAAGGGCAGAAGTTTGAAAGATCCACTTGTACAAAGTGAATTTAGAAAATTACCAACTCCAGGGTCTTGGTTTAGTTCCGAACCGCGTTTTTTTCCCATGTAAAAGATGCAAGACATGTAGTTCTGCAGTGCAGGGCAGAACTTTTGTGAACCCAGGCACTCTGGGCATTAGGCAGGTCAAAATTAACAGCTTTATGACCTGTTCCACCAAGTTGGTGGTATATGCCCTGTGGTGCTCCTGTGGGAAGGTTTACATAGGACAGACAACATAATGCCTTAAAGAGAGAATACAGGAGCACTACAGGGCAATACAAAAGAAGGATATAGAACATTCAGTAGGTAAACATCTATCAGACTTGGTTATTCAAACACACAGAATTAACTACATGGCAATAGATCATGCCCCACTTAGATTGAAGGGTGGGGACAGAAATGTTGAACTGGACAAGAAAGAGTCCATGTGGATTTTTAAACTTAAAGACAGTGGGGCCAGGTAATAGGTTTGCAGTCCTGGCAACATTGGTGAAGGGGGGAGAGGATTGCCAGGAGGTAGCAGGAGTGGGGAAGGGAGGGGAAAGCACAAGGGATGGATGTAGGTCGGAGGATGGAGGGAGCCATGGATAAAGGAGGAGGGAGCCAAGGGTAAAGGGGGAGGGGCACAGTTGGAAGGGAGATTGAAGGGAGCAGAGGGGAAGGAGAGGGCTGGGAGGTAGGATATGAAAGGCAGAGGGGGTGGGGGTCCAGTGTGGATTGGAGGGATATGGAGGATAGTGAAGAAGCAGGGAGCGAGAGGGGGGACAGGTCAGGGGTGGGGGAAAGGGAGCTGTAGGGGAGAAGGGCAGAGCTACAAAGGTGGTAGACTCCAGAGATAGGTACCTTGGAAGCAGGGTGGTGGCAGGAAAGAGGGGGGATATTAGTGCTGGGGGATTCCATACTAAAAAGGATAAGATGGGACAGTAAGGGGGAAAGACACAGTCGGATATGGGTGGAGTCCATACCTGGGTTAACAGTGGGCAGGGTGGGACAATCTGAAGTGCGCAAGGAGGGGGAGGAGGAAACCGCATCTTGTGGTGCACATGGGTATGAATGACCTAGTGGGGAGAGGGTGGAAGTTGCGAGGGAGAGATTCGAGGAACTGGAAAGTGTGTGTGAGGAGCTGGGGGAATTGGTGGCCTTCTCAGAGGTGCTCCTAATGCCGTGCGCTAGTACAGTGAGAAAAGGGAGGATTAGAGAGTTCAACACATGGCTGGGGGAATGGTGTTGATGCAGGTGGTACAGGCTAGTGGGAAGCTGGGGATGAACCTGGGACAACAGCGATCTATATGCAGGAGACAGGCTACACTTGAGCGAGGAGAGGAAGGGAACATTAAAACAGGGGATAGAGGGGTACATAACAGCAAAGGTGAGTTGAAACTAGGTGGGGGGTGGCAATTGGACAGCTGGTAGGCAGGGAACCCAGAGAGGGGAGCCCGATGAGCTCATCCCCCAATATATTAGGGGTGTAGTCAGTGTAGAGGCACGGGGCAGAACCCAGGGTAGGGCAAGGAAGGAAATGTGGTGGAGGGTGGTCACATGGAATGCAAGGAGCCTAGGTAGTAAGTCAGCTGAGTTGCAGGCTGTCTTGGCAGTGAGGAGGGTGGACATTGCAGCCATCACAGAAACGTGGGTTTCCCAGTACCAGGACTGGGATATGATGATCCCAGGGTATAGAATATACAGGAAGAATAGGGCTAAAGAGAAAGGGGGGTGTGGCAATCTATGTACAAAAAGGGATAAGGTGCATAAACGAAGAGGGGGAGGAAGACAGAATAGAGGCCCTATGGATGCAGTTTCAGGACTCGAGAGGTAGGACACTGAAGATGGGGGTAGTGTATATAGACCACCAGCACAAGGGGAGGACCTGGATAAAGAGCTAGCTGAGCAAATCTGAAGGGTCTGTAGGAAAGGGAACACAGTGGTGGTGGGGGACGTCAACCTACCTGGGATGGACTGGAGCACTCCAGCCACCATGAGTGTGAGGGAGCAGGTCATACTAGAGGCATTTCAGGACAGCTTCTTGGTGCAGTTGGTACATGAGCCGACTAGACTGAAGAGGATTCTGGACATAGTACTTTCAAATGGGGAGGCTGCAAGAGATCTGGGGGTAGAGGACCCTCTTGCTGGGAGTGACCACCACTCGGTGTGGTTCATGCTCAATATGAGTAGGGAAACAGGGGGTACAGGGACCACGGTGATTGATTTTAAAGGGACAGACTTTACTAGGATGGGGGAAATTTTGGGTAAGTATCTGGTAGACATTCGTCAAGACATGGATGCTAGTCAAAAGTGGGATATCATTAAAAGAGGTCTGACAGAGGCCACTGGGACATGTACAAAGGTACAGAGTAAGAAGGGAAGGGTAAAGAAGCCCAGTTGGTTGACTCAGAAGCTTATGAAGGGGGTAAGGTCCAAGAGAAAGGAATTTGGAAACTCAAAAATCGCGGGGAGTTGATAGGATGATGTCTCGAAGAAGTCCAGGAGATTACCAGGCTAGTCAGAGCGACCAAGGCCTCAGAGAACTGAGACTGGTACAGAGTATTAAGGAAGGAGAAAATGACATCTTCAGATACATTAGAGACAGAATGAAGAACAAAGACCAGATTGTGAGGATTAGGTAGGACCCGAGAGTGGGTGGAGAAGGGGGGGGGCAGGCAGAGTCATTAAACAAATACTTCTGTTCTGTGTTCACGAAGGAGAAAGGGGGGCAGATACCCCAATGGGGGGTAGGGTGGGGTGACTTACATAAAGACTGCAGAAGACAGGGTTCTGGAAGGATTGAGGGCACTAAGGGTAGACAAGGCACTGGAACCATATGGCATTCACCCTAGGGTACTCAGAGAGCTAATGGAGATCCTGGCAGGACTACTGACTGACGATTCAATACCTTCCTGGACACAGGATGCATACCACAAGACTGGAGGATAGCCCATGGGGTGCCCATTCACAAAAGTGGCTGCAGGAATGAGCCAGGCAACTACAGGCCAGTGAGCCTCACATCGATTGTGGGAAAGCTCATGGAGACAATCCTAAAGAAGAAGCTGGTGACCTTCTTGGAGGACAATGGTCTCCAGGACAGTCATCAACATGGGTTTGTCTTGGGCAGATCCTGTCAGACAAATCTAATTGAGTATTATGACTGGGTGACTAGGGAACTGGACAGGGGCCATGTGGTGGATGTCCTGTATTTGGACTTCAGCAAGGCCTTTGAGTTCGTGTTGCGTGGGAGGCTGGGGGGAGCTGGAATACATAGGGCTGGGAACAAAGATGGTCAAATGGATCATCAACTGGCTGAATGGAAGGCAGCAGAGGGTGGTGGTGGTGAGGGAACTCTCATCACCAAGGGAAGTGATGAGTGGGGTGCCACAGGGATCGGTACTGGGACCAGTGCTGTTTGGGATATTCATAGCTAATATCTCACATGGGGTCTGGAGTAGGATCCATCTGTTCTCTGAAGATACAAAGATAGAAGCTGTGGTAGATGACATCAAGAGGTGGAAATGGCTGCAGGAGGACCTGACCAAACTACAGGAGTGGTCAGAAACATGGAAGCTGGGGTTCAACGCCGAGAAATGCAAGGTACTGCACTTCAGAACTAGAAACCAGGAAAGGCGCTATCAGCTGGGAGGGGTGCAGCAGGAAAGTAATGAGAAGGGAAAGGATCTGGGGGGTGCTTAAAACGGGCAGCATGAACAACTCAGCTCAGTGCAGGAAGGCAGCAGCAAAGGTCTATAGGATACTAGGGTGTATAGCGAAGGGAATCTCTTCCAGGAATAGGGAGGTGATCCTTCCCCTGTACAGGTCCCTGGTCTGGCCTCACCTGCATGCAGTACTGACGCCCATTCCTGAAGAAGGATATCAAATTGTTGGAAGTGGTGCAACGTAGGGTGGCAAAGATGACCCAGGGATTGGAGGGGAAAGTCTTATTAGGATAGAGTGGGCGAGTTGAATATGTATTCCCGAGAGGAGGTATGGGGTGATATGATTGAAACCTTTAAATACCTTAAGGGGATAAATAAGGTTAATACAGAAGGGATTTTCCAGCTTAGAAGAGAGAGGGATATGAGATGGCATCAGCTGAGGTTGGATAGGGGAAGATTCAGGAAGGAAATTAGGAGACATTTTTTCAAAGAAAGGGTGGTGGACAGGTGGAATACTCTGCCCAAGCGGGTGGTATCTTGTGGAATGCTAGGTGGCTTTAAGAGAGGTTGTGACAAGGTAAGGGGGGGTGTTACGATGAGGAGTGGGGGAGGGTGGGGCAGCTGCAAGTTGAGGGGCTAGCTGCACATTCGAGCAAACTCGATAGACGGTAAAGGCCTGCTTCTGTTGGCATTTTCGTATGTTCATATGTTAAAACATCGAGACCTTTAGGTTTCAATGACAGGATGGAATGGAAACCTCATATATATGGCTAATTAAGGGAATGCTATACTATAGTGATATTGTGTAAAATATGGCATTTTTCTGTACATGTAACATAATTTGAATTATAAATATTGCATGAAAATGTTTTTATTATATTCTGTATTGAGGATATAAATAAATATTGTGTTATGATTTTGCCATATAAAAAAGCCAGAATGAATTTGAATTTTTGAATAATCATCTGGTTCTTAGAAAGCTAGAATCTATGGCGCCATAGAAAAAAGATTTATTTGTTTTTTAGAACGTTTCTAGTTTTATTATATATGCCCCTCTAATAGCAAGTTTTTCCAATGGCAGCACAGCAGTGTTCGGGAACCTTATTTTGGAATTTCCAGTAAAATTAGTGGTGAGCCCAGAAACTAACTAGAACTGTCCTGCCATTGGCAAACTACCTATATAAGATGTATAATCACAATGGGTTTCACTATGTTTTGAATCTGAAACACCTGTTCAATAAAGTATTTAAATCACTGGTTTAAGCACTGTGGTCATGCCTCCTGACAAAGGGGTAGCACTGCCCCGAAGTGCCGAGGCTGGAGAGGAGTGTGTTTGCCTGTAATCACATCTGTGTATATATTTGCTATTGCTTACAATTGTAAGTGCTTTTTAATTTTTATTTTTCTAAAAGTAAATTACTCTCCCTAAATTTCTATTAGGGTCTGGAGTGCTGGTTTATTTAATTTTCTCCATCTTGCACTGACTAAATTGTGCTGTTAAAGAGCTGTTAATCATACCAGGCTGTCTGGAACAATGAGGGAGATTAGCATGAGGACTAGAGTCTCTCTACTGTCATGCATTGTATGTAACTAATTCCTGGGTATACAGTATTAATGCAGTCCGTTTGCTATGTGTATATTGTCATCTGATCCCATCCCCTGGAAATAAAACTCACTCTACTACTGCAGACTTTGATGCTCGTGGGCAACATTTTATTAAAAGGCACCATTTATATTTTCATCCCATTTCTTTCTCAATGCAGTTATTATAATATCACAACAATACAACAAAGGTGTCCAATATTCTTCAGTCTTTTCTTCCTACCTGGCATCTTCTTCTTCTTGTTGCTTCATCTTTGGGGTCTGGACACTCTGATCCAATCCCCCACACCATCATCGGTACTAGGTACCATCCTGCCAGGACCTCTACCCCTTTAGGTCCAGACACTATGATCCGACCCCAAATTTCTAACCCTTTCCCCTACTCCCTCTTCCATCCCACACCTGGGTGCTCCTTTGCTCCCAACACATGTTGGCCTGCCCCCCTCTCCCCATCTGCCTGCCCCCCTATATCCCCCCTCCTCTCCTCCCTTCCCCTCCTTTTTCTACCCCCCTCCTCTTGCTCTCTCAGCAAGAAACTGGGCACTTGCTGCCCACCACCAGGCTCTTTCAGCCCCCTGTCCAGGCGACTGCCTTTCTGCAGCACCACGGCCACACTGAGCCCCTATTGTTGCCCTCACGAGACTGCCCTAGCTGCACTCCCTCCTAATTACTGGACCTTCCCTCATCCTGGTTTCCTGAGCCTGTATCTCTTGGGGCGGTCTGGTGTGAACATTTCCAGCAAAAGCGGGCTGCTGGAGGGTTACTTCCACACTTATACCCCCTTAGGTACCACCCCCCAGGCAACCCCAAGCCCTTCCCCCAAAGCCAATGGGCCGCTTCCTTTCCTTCTGTGTCAGATGAGTCATCTGGTGACCTCATCATCTTTCCTCCCCTGATCCTGGTGACCTCACCTCACCACTCCCCCCCCCTCCCGTCTCCTTCTTTCCTTGGGGTGGCCATCTGACAATTGTGGCTGCCAGTTATTGGCAACCTTATTTGTCATCTGATCCCTTCCCCTGGAAATAAAACTCACTCTACTACTGCTAACTTGGATGCTCGTGGGCAACATTTTATTAAAAGGCACTATTTATATTTACATCCCATTTCTTTCTCAATGCAGTTATTACAATATCACAACAATACAACAAAGGTGTCCAATATTCTTCCGTTTTTTCTTCCTTCCTGGCATCTTCTTCTTGCTGCTTTGACTTCAGGATCTGGACACTCTGATGCAACCCCCCACACTATCACCAGTACCAGGTACCATTCTGCCAGGACCTCCACCCCTTTAGGTCTGGACACTATGATCCAACTCCTAATTTCTAACCCTTCCCCCCACCACCTTCGATCCCACACTTGGGTGCTCATTTGCCCCCAGCATGTGTTGGCCGGCCCCCTCCCCCCAATCTGCCTGCTCCCCATATCCCCCCTCACTCCCCCTCCTCTTTTTCACTGCCCCATCTCCCACTAGAGATGGAAGATGGGGCTCCCCTTTGTGGGCTAGTATCTAGGACCCTTCTTATCAGTCCCGCCTACCAGGTCTATCATGGGTCTCGGAAAGAGACACATGCCAAATTCAATTAAATGCACCCCATCTGACTGGTATACCTCCTCCCTCTCGAAGGATATGTCCCTGTGTTGTATTTACACCCCCTCCATTTCGATTACTGCCCTAGCTACCTTTCTGTTAAGCCTTTTCCTCCCCTTCTCAACTGCTTTGACTTCCTTCACAACCCCCTCCATACCCTGCGGGAAGTGATCTCAGACCAGCTGAGAACCACACCTGGACACCGCCCTTTGACCCACTCCAAATCGGTTACCATGTCCTGCACTAATACCCACCATGGTGTGCTGCCCAGGTCACTCCCCCCAGGTAGATGATGAGCAGATCCGGCTTGCTCCACGGAAATTGGAGTGGCAACAGCTGCACCCATCACATTCCCGTCAAGCCTTTCTATTGTACCTCCGTGTGCTGCATGTCCATCCGCAGCTGTGTCCCACTACTCCTCGATGCCGCAAACTTCTCAGCCCAGTAAATAAATGAGTGCCCCACCAACCATACTTATTGCTTTCCTCCTGCAGGAAAAGAAAAAAGACACCAGGATGAGAAAAACTTGACATGTCACTATCTCACATACTTTTAATAGCAGTTGGCCCTCCATCTTCCCACCAGATTCACTTCCGCTTCCAGCGCTAACTGGGCAGCCGCTTCTGGGTCCGCCCCTTTGCAGAAGAATGAGGGGCAAACTCCCCCTGGTCTTTGCCAAAGAAGGCGAGATCCTTCTTGAGCACTCCCCTGACCTGAAAACCCATAACTGGGCTCCCATCCCTATGGTGGAACCACATCCCTCCCCCCGTGCCCCGCATCCTCATATGTTCCTGCATCTCCTCAACTATGCATACCTTGCCTGGCCCCTGTCTGGCCAATATCACTGTTGTGCCCCTGTCTCCCTGGTGCATCTTTGATTAGGACAATTGAATGACTGCCCTCTCCTGACCAACTTCAATGTCCCCTGCCTGGAGTCCCTGCCCCTGTGCTCCTTGGGACTACCACCTCCCCTACCCTGAAGGCTCCCTTTGCCATAACTGTAAAGACCACCCCAAATAGACATGCCTCTTTTGCTGTGGTGCATGCATGCTGCAGGGCGCCCATCACTCTATGCAGCAGCTGTCCCATGATGGGCCTCCTCCTATCCTGCCTTGTCCCATGCCCTCTCTGCCACCCTGCAACCAACCGCTTCACACTCCTCCCCCCCACAACATCTGGCCAGTCCCTGTCTTTACATGCCCAGCTTATGCCTGCTAGCTGCACCCCCATCATTGTATGGGCCAAGCCCTCCTCCCACTTCTCCACTACATACTGCTGCACCTGGTCCCCCATCACCTGCTCTTCGTGTCCCATCCTGCCCTCACCTGGAAATCCTGAAACACCGCCCATGCTCCTTCATATGCGCTCAGCATGTAGGGCGCCTAGGATCTCTGATACAACCATCTGGCTTTTCCCCTCCAATCTCCCATAGATGGTCTGGAACCCTGGTCCGGTGTACCGCTGCATTTGGTGCCAACTCCCTGAATCTGTCCGGCTGTAAACGGGAAAGACTGTCAGCCACATCATTTTGAATACCTTCAATATGCTGCGCCCTACTTAATTGCAGCCCCAGCAGGACCATTCTACACATAACCCCTCCCACGGAGTCAGTCACTCCCCCTTCTCTATCACTTCTACCACCCCTTTATTGTTGCACCAAAACAGTATTCATTTTCCCCTCACCCTGTCCCTCAAAACCACCAAAGCTACCAGAATGGGGAAGATTTCCAGGAAGGTAATGTCCTTCAGTACACCAGCAGCCTTCCAGGCCTCCAGCCATGCCTCAGAAATCCAATCTCCTTTGAAATAGGCCCCCATACCCAGGGCTCCAGATGTGTCTGTATACAGTTCCAACTCCGTGTTGTACTCCCACTCATCCTGCCAGAATGTAACCCCATTATACCATTTCAGGAACTCTTCCCACACCTCCAAATCTTCTCTTACCCCTTTTGTAATGTCCACCCAGTGATGAGGCATCTTTGCCTTCCCTGTGGCCCTTGCCAGCCTCCTAGTGAAGGCCCTGCCCAGACTGATGGCCTTACATGCAAAATTAAGGTGCCCCAGCAGCTGTTGTACTAATAACAGTGGCATCCTCCTCCTCCCTCTCACTTGCGCTAGCAGACCCTTCAGGCCGGCCACCTTGTACCTGGGCAGGCGCAAACACTCATGCACCATGTCCACCTCAATCCACAGGAATTCCAACTGTCAGTTTGGACCTTCCATTTTCCTCTCTGCCAGCAGGATCCCTATCTGCTGACACATCTCCTTGAAGTCACCCATCATCCCCTCTGCTTCTGCCTGACTACCCCCTATCAGCAGAAAGTCATCCAAATAGTGGACCACCCTCTTGTGACCGTATTTCCAACTAAATACCCATTGCACCCATGAACTAAATGGCTCAAAAGTGGAACAAGCCACCGAGCAACCCATAGGCATGGCCTTGTTGAATAACAGGCCTCCATCAAACTGAAAACCCAATAAACCTCAGTCCTCTGGCTTCACCAGTAGCAGCCTAAAAGCAGATTCAATGTCCATCTTAGTTAGCCACACCTCTTGTATTGCTCTTATTAGGACCACTGCCTGGTCCAGGAACTCATACAAGACTGCCACACAGGTCCTCCGGAATCCCCTCATTCACTGAAGCCCCTTCCGGGTAGGAGAGGTGGTGTATGAGGTGAAACTTACCCTCCTTCTTCTTGGGAACCATCCCCAATGGAGATACCCTGAAATGTGGGCATGGAAGTTCGGCCAGGGGTCCTTCTACCTGCCTGGCCCTGGTCTCCTTCCAAATTTTTGCCTTGAAGATGTCCTCCTTCCACCTTACCGACCCCAGATTCCTTGCCATCATCGCCCTGCGCTCCCCTTCAAAACCATGATGAACCCTCCCCCCCCAAAACCCACCTGTAGGAACTCTGCTTTCATTGTGTCTGGGTAGTCCCGTGTCCAAGCTTCCATCAAGCTCCCCGATATGGGGGTGCTGGCTAAGGGAATCCTCCAGTACCTGCTCCTGCTCTGCCCATCAGTTCCATCCATAATTGGAGTTGTAACCCCCTCTGCTGTGTCCCCCTCTGACCCATCCTGCTCCCCTCCCTTCCCCCCTCAAAAGGGCTGCTTATGGTACTGCCCTCTCTGTTGTCCTCCCCTCTCCCCCCCCTTGTCGGCAGATCATCACTGGGTGTGACTCTGCGTGTCGCGAACAAACGTGCCAACATTTGCAGTTTGCTCATGTGCACCAGGTTTTGTTGAAGCCCCAACATGTCTTTGTCACTGTAGGGGCTGTGCTTTTCTTACCGTGTTCTGCCCCAAGCCCACCCACCAGGCCTGATAGCATTCCCACCCACAGTTCTGAGTGCGTACAGTCCCACATCATATCACCCTTTGCTGCCATCTGCTTTCTAAACGCCTCATAATACTTCAACCACCCATAATCCAGTTTGGCCTTATACGCATCCCTGATGATTGCTGTGTAGGTCAAAAGGGAGATTGCCAAATCTGGCTGTTTTTCCAGGATCAGCACACTGTAGATGAGAAAACCCGCTTGTCATGTGTCTATATTCTTCCCTTTATACTTTGCCTTTTCCTCCTTGTGCCCCACCACTGCTAACTCAACTGCCATCTCAGATTTTCCCACTGACTCTTTCTGCTCATATTTTTTGGCCACGTCCTCACCCACCAAGCCAAAAATATCCACATATTCCCCTTTCCAAATGTTTTCTTTTAGTGAAGATGGCACAAGGTCACCCAGGGTAAAACCCGGGCATCCATCGTATAGTTTCTTCTTCGCCAGCGGATTATCTGCACACACACCCTCCTTGTTACTGCCCTATATTGCCTGCATTGTCTGTTCCATTTTTTTCTATCCCTTTGTCCCCATATCGCCTATCAGCCCCTCCATGTGCTCCTTCAGGTCCCCTTCATTCGTGACATCCACGTTGCCCTTACCCCCGTTTGGGTCTTGTCCCACAGGCTCTGGTGCGGGCTCTGGCGGCAGGGCTGGGGAAGGGCCGGTCCTAGCTCCCCTTGGCCTCTTGCCCCCTATGGCCCCTCCCATCTGGTCCACCCTCTCCTTCCTCCTTCTGGATGACTCCTTCTCTTCCTCGCTTCACTTTGCAGCTTCCACCAACTCCCTAATTTTAGCCATTATTTTGGATGCTTTCTCCATCATTTTGGTGCTAGAAACCAGGGCCTTCTTTGGTGCCATCTTCCTTCTTTTGAAATTCTACATCAGGGGGGTAAAAACAAGTATTGTGAGTGCGGAACTTTGCCAGCTATCTCACCACACTTCCAGTCAGAGATCTTCTCCCGGCCCCCAGCTGGGACCCACCAAGAGCTTCCTCTCCGCTGAGGCGCCCCTCACCGCCTGACAGCCTCCCCCATGAGGATGCCTGCTCCATGCCTAACACCCCATAACCACCACTGATCATTTACAAAACAAGATTTGTCACATATTCTCCTTATGTCCTTGGCCTCTGAGCGATCTGACCCCCTTTTACAATTTCAGAAACTTGGTTCAAACCCAGGCCCCTTCCAGTCCTGTCCCTGCATCTTATCCTCTGCACTCAGGAGAAATCCCATATTGCTGGGCCAGATCCTCCCCTGCCACACCTCCCCAGCGCACTGGCTGAACTTCCTCATTCAGAAATGACCCTGCCTGCCCAGCCCACTGCCCTTTAGTGGTTGCAGCCCATGCCCCACTCTTCCCACAACCTGAACCTGGCATCCCCCTTTTCCCCCCAAATGCGCCCGGCCTTTGTGCTTGTCTGTGCTCCACCCAACCGCCCGTGGCCCCCTGCTGTGAGGCCATCCTGATGCCCGTGGACAGCCTGTGCTACAGGTTAGTCACAGCCTGCTCGGCCCGTCCACCTGTCCTGTATCTCTTCTGGCTCTCCCTCAGTCGTCCATGCTGTTCTGAAGCTCTCCCAGTCTTGTGGGCATCCCCCTGGCCCCAGCTACCCCTCCGGCAGTTGAGGTTGACTCCCCCTTTTCCTACTCCACTGCAGTCCTTCTTTGCAGCCTTCTAGGCCCGCTTCCCTTCCTCTGGCCTTCTGCCGCTTCTGATCAACTGTCCAATCAGATCCCTTGTATCGCCTGCTTGCTTCCATGACTGTGTTTCCAAATATTCATTATTATATTTTATTTTTCTTTTCATTTTAATTGAGAAAAACCCATCAGCCTGCTGCTGCCCTATGTGCCCCGTAAACACCCCACATTGTCCCTGCTAGCCTTGTTCCTCCACATCACCTCCTCCGTCCTAAGGCCTCGCTTCTGGCTTCTGACCTTTCCCTCCCAGCATGCCACTGCACGTGGCCCACACTTTTGCATCCGCTTACCCAGCTGCCACCCAGAAAAAAACTAAATTATCGAGGCCCAAACAAAATCACTCTCTGCCCCCTCCAGTTGCCTGCGGTCCTAATCCACAATGAGCTGCCCACGTAGATTGGCATTTATCCTGCCCGACCTGCACCACGTGACTAGAAAGGTGGGTGCCCACTCGTGAGCCATTTCAAAAAGGACTCCACTACCAGCACCTACCAGGTACCTGTTGGATCTCATCGAGCCTCACCTTGCTGACAGCATAGCACACACACACACACATTTTTTTTTTTTTTTGCAAAAACTGATCCTAAGCCATTGCTTGAAACAGGGCCCACAGAGCTCACCTGCTCTGAAAACGCTCTGGCAGGCCGCTCAGCTACTTTGGACCCTCCCCCAGGCCCTTGTGCTTCCTTGGCCTTGGGGTAAACCAGACTGCCTGATACGGCCTCCCCCTGACTTGCGCATGTACTTCTGTGAATCGGGGGAATATCCCCCTTGCGGGCAAGACAAAAACACAAGAAAACCACCAGCACAGAAAAAACTCCACCCCACCCCCACCACGTTGACCGCATTGCCACGTGGCCCAAGGCCTGAGCCTCCTACACCACCACATTCCTCCTAAAGCCTAGGGCCTAACCACAATCTCTGGCCCCAAACCAAAAGCTATAAAAACCACCAATGTTCAGATATATGCATTTCTTTTTTCCTTTTAAGCAAATCAAAACTCTCACATTTAGACCAACTCTAAACTTATGCGCTCCACTCACACTATTATTCTTCCAGACCAGTGTAACTATACTGTGCAGAAATCAATAAAACCTACCATGGTTCCCCGTGGTCAGAAGGCCCCAGGGAGATCCACAGCTTGCCTTACCTTGTTGCTACACGATCGTGCTAAAAATCCTAAAATTTTCAGCAGAAGAGGGCTGCTGGACGGTTACTCACACTCTTATACCCACTTAGGTCCCACCCACGGGGAACCCCAAGCCCTTCCCCCTGGCCAATGGGCCACTCCCTTTCCTTCTGTGTCAGATGTGTCACCTGGTGACCTCATCATTTTTCCTTTTTTTGATCTTGGTGACCTCACCTCCCACCCTCCCTCTTCCCCCCGACTCCTTCTTTCCTTGTGGGTGACCATCTGACAATTGTGGCTGCCAGTTATGGCATTAATGTACATACAATACTGTCTACTGTTTGTAATTTTGAATGTAACTAATTCCAGGTCCCCCCCAAGAAAAGGACATGCTGTCTCATTGGGCCTACCTAGTTATCAAAATCCCACTAAATAAATGCTAAAGTTGGGACCTTTTTTACTTCATTCATGATCATAGAGGTACTGATCTAGTCAAGATAGACAAGTAAAGGTTAGCTGTACTACCCCTGATCAGTTTGACACCTAGAAACATACAGCAGAACATAGAAACACAAACTGTGATAGCAAAGAAGAGCTGCCGGCCCCACCCAGTCAGCCCATATTTTTTTAACCTTTATTTTTTGCTGCAGAGCTTTTATTTATTTATTTGTTTTTTTTACAGTTAATTTCTTTCTTCCCCGGGTGGCACTCCTTCGAGCCAGAGCCCCTAGCCCTGTCCCCCCCTTGCGGCTTACCTTCCGCTGTTCTCCATGGCTTGCCCCCAATGGTGGAGCGGCGGGGATCCCTCAACCCACCAGAATGGATCTGGTGTGGAGGTTACCTCTATTCCCGGGAGTGGGGCCTGCGGGGATCGGCCATCATCATGCCACGCCTAGGACTCATTTTCACATTTTTCTCCCCTTTTAGGAGACGAGGCGTGCAATGACGCCCTAAGGAGGGAGCGTGCACATATCCACATGCGCTCTTCCAAGTGTCTGCCTCCTCTCCTCCCCCTTCTCAGCATCAGTGTGCTGTCCCCCAGTCACCGCTAGGGGCCAGTCGACACCAACCACTGGTGACCCCCCTCCCTGGAGAAGGACAGCAGTCCCTTGGACGCTCAATCCTTCTTCTCCCCTGCTGACCCCCAGTGGCCCGTACTCCTTCCCGAACCTGGGTTGCTAGCGTAGAGCGAGATAAGGCAACCAGCGCCTCAGCCCTCAGTGCCACCAGGCCTGCTGCAGAGCTTTACTTGATCTACAGTGCCATCTCTTCCCCTCCTTTGTTTTCCCCTATAATTCCATGGTGCTTATTCCAGGCATTTTTGAACTCCACCACTGCTCACTCCCACTACCTCCTCTGGAAGGCTGTTTCAGGCATCCACCTCTCTTTCTGTAAAGAAGTACTTCCTCACATCCCTCCTAACACTATCTCCCTCCAGCTTCATACTATGCGACCTTGTTCTAGAGCACCTTTTTCTCTAAAAAATACCCCCTCCTATACCTTATTAATCCCCGTGTGGTATTTAAATGTCTCTATCATATCCCCCCTCTCCCTCTTCTCCTCTCCTCCAGGGTTTACATATTTAGCTCCTTTACCATATCCTTGTAGGGCTTTTGATGCAGATCCTGCACCATTTTGGTAGCCCTCCTCTAGATTGCCTCCACTCTGTCTATGTCCTTCTTGAAATGTGAGCAAAAAGAACAGATATTGGATCAAAAGGCTACTTTTTAAAGTACAGTTTTAGTTGTCATCGGCCAATGTTTTTTCTTTTCACATGAATTCCAACGTTCTGAGATTAGAAATACCTCTTCATCAGGGATTAGCTGAAAACATATGTAATAATTCTAAAACTAAGCTTCAATTATTCATTAACATTGATATATACATATGTTTCATAAAATTATTTTACAATATGGAGTGGAAAATTTCCACGTTACCTATTTGACTCACAGTTTGTGCGCTTGCTTTTTCATATTTCATTAATTGTAAAGATGCTGTATTATATATCAAACCCTGGTTATGTAATCTGTATTCGTACTTCATCATGTGTACCTTTATCCCATATATAAATTAAAATATTTCCATTAATGAATGTTCTAAGTAAACCTAGTATGCCTAACAGCCACACGCATTCTTTCTTTATTTGAAAGGATATGCCCGTGGTTCAATGATCTAGCAACCAGCCACTCCCCTTCCTGAGCTATACAAGCAGTTCCTCCCAGCCTTCCTCTGAAGCACTTTTTCTTTGCCAGCTAGAGGCTCTGTCGGTCTGTCTTCTCTCTTTGGGGCCTGCTGGGGTATTGCCCTCTTCCCCCCCCCCAGTGTTGCTGTGTTTTGGGTTGCTCGGTTTCTGCAGGACTTCTGTTTTGTGTTCTGCTTTTTGGTTAGTATCTCTTGCCTTCAGCTGCTACATACTTCTTTGTGTTGCTTGTTCCTGTCCTCCTTTGTTTGTGATTTTGTTTCACATTTTTCTTTTTGGGGGCCATCAGGTTTTTCTAGCATCCTGTTGCCGTTTGTGTTGTGCTAATCCTGTGCTTCTGCAATTTTGGCTCCCATTTACTCACCCAATTTCAGCAAACCCTCAGTGCATCTGCAGTTGTTATCCATATGTTTCAGCTCAGTTGCTGCTTCCCTGCTTCTGCTGCCTCGGTGCTTATCCACCTTCATTGTTTGCACCAATTCAGGCTTACTCTGCAAAGCTAGCCTATGACATTCAAACCTGCTTTCATGCAATTGTACCCAGCAATCATTGTTGTTGTTTTCAGTACATTGCCTCTCCCTACAGTTCCACTGTTTGTGCAGCTTAGCTACTCCTAGAAGCTATAACTAATTGCTGCTGGATGCTGCTCAAATACTTTTGTATGCTATTTCATTATACTCTGGAGTTCAACTCAGATACAGCTGTAGCTGTAAACTGTTTTAAAATCTGTATGTGTGTCATGGCGCTTTACCATGGCTTCCTTGTGTTTTCTACAGTGGGGGAACTGGTGGTTGTAATGAAGAGTTGTGGCCCCGTGTGGTCCAATTACTTCATGTTCTAATCCTACCTCCACCGCTAAAATCCTCCTAGTATTTATGTCACCTTTAATTGGCTTCCTTAATGGGACTGGTTGTCTTGCCTCCCTGCAAGTCCTGCAATTTACTGCCTCTCTGACCTATGTGCAGGTCCAATCATTGCTTATGTGGAGGTTTCATCTGCTATGAGCTTGCTATAAACGTATATGACCTACGTGAGGGTCTACAACACTTAGCACTTCCTTTAAGCTCTCCTTCACATTTTTGTTTATTTCATAATCTGAGGCATGCCAGCCATGACCATTAGTTACCATGGCACAAGGCTAGCCTGCAGCCAACGGTCTTACTCTGCACCCACAAAGTCTGCATCTTGAGTGTGTGAAAAATGGAGCGGGGTCCTTCTCATCTGGACCACAGTGGGAATATCCTCACTCTGGGCAGAGCTTCAGCCATGCAGATGTATTAGCGGCATCTCTCGATGCAGAATTTAAGACTTCAGCTGCAAAGGGTGGGGCCTTTAAGCCCAAGGGGGCTCCTTTGGCTAGCCGAGTAGGTTCAGCGGCAACTTCTAAGCTATTCTCCCTATGACTGCCTCTGGTTCGCCTTGTTTGTTTTTATTTCAGTAGGCCAGCTGAGCACCTCAGCAGTCGTTGCTCTCGTCCTCCCACCTTGGAGGAGCCGTGGTACAGAGTTAGCTCTCAACCCTTCATGGTGTTGTCGTTAGAGGGATAGAGGAGAGCTTTCCTCAAAATTGGAATATTTCCACCCCCCCTTTAATTGGGTTTTAAATTTCAGCAGTAGAGCCATCACTAAATAAAATATCCCAAGCCTGGAGGGAAGGCGACCTAGTCCTTAGATCCCCAGAGATTTCCTCCTCGAAGGGTTTTTTCTCTCTCCTCTGTGCCACAGGTCATAATATTTAGTTAGCCTTAGGCAGTATTCCCTAGTTTACTTAGGTAGATTCCACTGCTGGAAGAAGGTGGATGGTGTTCCTACTTGCCATTCCCTCTCCTTAGGAAGCCCCCTGCAGTCATCCATGCAATCCATTATACCCGTGCTATTCTGCTAACCTGCATCTCATTTATGTTTATCAAGCTGTCTGCTGCTGTCACTCTACTTCTGTGCCTCGTAACCACCGATTGCTAATGTTACTTTTGGCACTGCTACAGTTTCTTTAGCCAATGGCAACTTCACGTGGCACCTCTAGGGGTAGAACTCTCTTTGAGAGTTCCTTGCCTATGGTACCCCTACAGGGCTGTTGTTCCTCATGGAATAGAGAGTGCAAATGGCCAAAGCAAGGTAACACAGTTGCACAAGCATAACGCTATGCTGGTTGCATAGGTCACTGAATTGAAAGGCTATGCCTGTGGTTTAATGTCCTAGCAACCAGCCACTCCCCTTCCTGAGCTATATAAGTAGTTCCTCCCAGCCTCCCTCTGAAGCACTTTTTCTTTGCCCCTCCATCCTCTCCTCCTCCTCCAGTGGCACGCCTCTCTCCTCAGGTGGATTCTTCCTAAGGTACCTTTAGCCAAGGGAAACTTCCTGTGGCACATCTAGGGGTGGAACCTTCTTTGTGGGTTCCTTGCCTTTGGTACCTCTACAGGGTAGTAGTTTCTCATGGAATAGAGAGTGTGAATGGCCAAAATAAGGTAACACAGTTGAACTAATATAACACTATACTGATTGCGTAGGTCACTGAACATTATATATACACTTAATGAGAGCATAAATCTAATTTTGTATCTACTTAAAATGTAACAAAACACTATGAATATTCTTTCTGTAATTCACTTTTTAACAACAGTTTCCTAAGCACTGTCATCTTTATGAAGAAATTCCTGTTCCTTAGATCCTTAGTTACTTTCTTCTACAAATGCAGTCAAAACTGTGTGTCCTGTAAACTGCTATCTAATTGCTTTGCTTACCTCCTTAATTCCTTTTAAATTCAGTTTAGTAACCATACATATCTCATCAAAATGAAAAGTCACAAAACAATTCATTTGTCAAACAGCTCTAATATTTTCCTTTATAGTTCCTTCGAAACTTGTGTGCTCCTCTGCAAGCTACAGTAGCTTTAAAATGATTAATAGTGCTCACTTCATTCCTTACTGTTAACTTCTTTTCCCAATCTATTCTTTGTTGCTGCATAATATAAATAACATTCTCTTAGCTGAAAAATGATTGTTCAGTGATAAGCTTTCTATGTTAAGTTACTTCATTGCTGAGATAGCTTAAATGAAGTATATACCAGGGAAGTTGAGAACACTCCCTCTCTGGCATTCTCCAATCTCTATTACTGCTGTGATGCATTTCGTCTTCCTCCTTTATGGAGCAAAGCACCCTGGGAAGTGGATGGGTGGAGACAACGGTGATGTCTTCTGCTCCTGGTGTCATCAATGACTCACTACACTGCCCATTCCCAAAGGGAACGCTCCTATTAGGCCAATAAGAAAGCCCAAATTGAACTCTATTCAAAATGGAGCTCAGCACTGCTCCATAAAAGAGAAAGAAGAAATTTATCACAGCAGTAATGGAGATTGGAGAATGGAGGGTATTGTTGTGCTTAGAAAATGGGTCACTGTATTGTACTGTAATGCTCTTTAACTCAGAGTCACTGGAGAGAACCTCCGCCTGCTGCAGCTAGTGCAGAATGCAGCAGCCAGGCTGCTGACGGTGCTGTCAAGGTCCTGTTATGTGATCTTGGGCCTGTGGGTTCTCACTGGCTGCCAGTTGGTTGGGGGGATTCTCTTCAAGGTTGGCTTGCTCACCTATAGTGCCCTATAGGAATCGAGCCCTGGCTACCTGTTAGACTTCCTTACTCCTGTTATCCCAACCCACTCCCTTCATTCCTCCACCGCGGGCATCCTGGTGGTTCTGAGGACCAGGCTGAAAACCTCAGGTGATCATTCATCTGGGTTGGCAGGCCCGGTCCATTGGAACTTGCTTTCAAGATCTTTGAGGGAGGCCCCTGTAGTGGAATGTTTCAGAGGGACCTGAAGACTCACCATTTCAGCTTGGCCTTTTATGCAAATGTTTTTTAACTTTTTCAACTTATATTGAACTTTTAAATTATTTTATTCTATTTTCTTATTGATTGTTTACTCATTTTGAATGTTCTGCCACTTTGTAGATTTTGATTGTACAGTGCCCAGAGCCTCTGGGATTGAGGCCAAACAAATAAAGATCAATCCATCTATAAAAAAAAATAATAATTTTCATGTTTAAATGGTAAAATTATTAACTGTTTCATTTATTTTGTAATAAAATAGTTCCTCCACCTGCATTAGAATGGTGGGGCTAAGGAGTTTGTTCTACTGGCACCTCTGTACATACATACACACACACGGCTTTTGATTTACTTTTAGGTTACTTTTGTTTATTTATTATTTCTTTTCTTTTATTTTTTTATTAATTTTTTTCCATGATCTGTAGCTGCCTGGTTGGAGTATGACACCACCGGTGGCCAGCCGCAGTATGTTACTGCAGAGGGACTGAAGGATGGGACCAGTATTCAAGGAGGTTGAGTGTGGTAGCAGAAAAAAAAGGAAAAAGCAAATTGAGACTGTCAAAAGCAGGTAGTTTTCTTCTATTTACTTTTGGGTTCAGTGTGCAGTGTTGACCTGCGGTACTTAGCAGTGATTGTAGTTTGAGATTTGAACAACTGAGAGAATTGACCCGAGGATCAGTGGCAGCAGTTTCAAATGTGGTGGCAGCAAGGAGAGAAAGAAACATGTAAAAAGAGCAGGAAATAGATTTCTGTTTGTGATTATGTAGTTTTGATGGGGAAGGGGGGATAGACACTTAGCAGGGATACAATTTCAGTGTTTGAGCAATCAAGAGAATGGGGTGAGGATCAGTGGCAGAGTTTCTTAACTTCCGCTCCCCAGATGTGGAGACATGTTACTGGCTTGTAAGAGTTATTATATTGGATGGCTTTTGAAGGACAGGGAGACAGCCACAACTTGCTCTGGCAGATAAGATCAATCTGCTTTGGCCGAATATGTATTTTTTTTAAAAGTAGGCAGTTTTTTTTTTGCATTTATTAAAATAAACTGAGACTGGGGGTAGGGGTTGGACTGGCCACCAAGTTGCTGCTAAGCAAGAGAAAAAAAAATTGCAGCTCGTCACTTTGAAAATTTGAGGTGCCCAATGATACCCTAAGTAATGCAGCACACTAAATTGGCACTCGTTTTTTACTGGGCTCTAGTGAAAGATAAATGCATGCCTGGTCATGGCTTTTAGCCAATCAGAATGCTTTATTTTTCAGGCCCCTTTTCTAAAAAGGAATTAAGGAGGTAAGTAAAGCAATGAGATAGCAGTTTACAGGAACATAAAGTTTTGACTGCATTTGTACAAGAAAGTAACTAAGAATCTAAAGAAGGGGAGTCTCTTGATAAAGATGAGAGTGCTTAGGAAACTTGTTAAAAAAGTGAATTACAGAAAGAATATTCATATTTTGTTATATTTTAAGTAGATACAAAATTAGATTTATGCTTTCATTAAGTGTTTGTATAATGATAAAGAAAGAATGTGTGTGGCTATTAAGCATACTAGCTTTACTTAGAACGTTCATTAGAGGAAATATATATATTTTTTTAATTTCTTTTTATTATGCCTTTTCTAGGGAAACAGGAGACAAATTACAGACAGTAAAGATATAGTCATTACTTCAGAGTTAGCATATTAAAAGCATTCTTATAGTCGAACAAAGAGGAAACCTTTCTCTTATTTTCTCCTAACAATACTGTAATATACAGGTAGGATACAATTCCTTTCAGTAACTTAGAAGAGGTTCCTAAGAAACCTTTCAGTGTGTCTATGCTCCCCCACCCCCAAGACCCTGAGCTCGTTAAGGACAGAAATTGGAGTCTATTCCAGCTTGGTGGAGCACCCATCTCTGCCAAAGTGAGGTAAACCTCGGGGTTTGGTTATTGATTTTTGCTGTAAGATTTTCCATCTGATATATTGAAATCATTATTTGCGTCCCATCTTGAATGGACAGAATATCTTGAGTCATCCATTTTTTGTGATGGATTTTTAGCAGCCAACAAAAAATAGGTAGCAGAGTTTTAGCCTGTGGGGCGATCCGGGTAAACAGTCAACAGCAACATCTCAGCTGTGAGCTCGAATGATTCTTCTAGACTGTCTGTGATTTATTTTTACAGATTGATCCAAAATGGCATAAGAAGTGGACACTGCCACATTATATGTGCCAGATCAGCCATCCCCTCCCCACACCCCCTCCAGCAAGCCCCATATTTAAGTGGGAGATATTTTATCAAACGAGCCGGTGACCTGAAAAACCTAGACCTACACTTCCACGAGTATTCCCTCCAGATTTGAGATTGAGTGATTTTTACCACACGAAGAGCAGAGGAGACCTATTTTTCTTTGGGTACTTGTAGATCCAGGTCTCTGTTCCAACTCATAAGTATAGAGCCGGTTGATTCTTTAGTTAAATCACACGTCATCTTGTATAGTTTGCCAATTAAATGAATCCCTCCTAAACCCTGCGAGTGATCTAAAAATAATTTTAATAGTGGGGGGATTGGGAGGGTCATTTTTACCTGAATTAGTCTATTTCGTAACAAGTAATTTCTTATTTGAAGATTTCTTATTTATCTAAAATGGTCGGTATTCGGTAAGTTAAATTTGTTTTTCAGTTCTTCAAATGTTAGTATCCCATTAGGACCTAGGAACTGAAATACCTGTTCCAGTCGTAAACAACACCAAAGCGAGAAGGTTAGGTCGTCATAAATTGGAATGAAAAGTTAATCTTCTGATACGACCTTGTTATATTCATAAATTAATTTGAATGGCTCTTTGTCATGAAGCTGGAACCAGACTCTCAGAACCTGTAAGGTAATGTCAGTAAAGTCCCTAGTGGGAATGGACCTCCCTGGGGAGGAAAAGATTATTTTTTTTATGTCATGCATGTCATTCATGTGAAATTCTAACTTTTTCCAGAGTGGATCAGATTGCTTGGAGAGCCAGAGGAGGAGCACTCTAATAAAAGCAGCCTCGGCATATCTTTTAAGGTTTGGAAGGTTAGCTCCACCCTGAGCCAAAGATAATTTTAATATCGAAAGTCGAATATGTGGTTTTTGTTTGTTCCATATAAATAATGATATCATTTTGTCCCATGATTTAAAATAATAAGGTGATGGGAATTATGGAATGTTTTGAAACATATATAATAATCAAGGTAGTACATTCATTCTAATAATTTCAATATGTTGGAAGAGGGAAAGTGGAAGATGGGTCCATCTTTCCAAGTCTTTTTTAATCTCATTAGAGAGGGGTTCATAGTTGATTATTTCGATTAACTGTAGGTTTGGGAGATGTTAATACCTAGATATTTTATAGTGCTAGCATGCCATTTAATGTTGAAGCTACGTTTCAGAGAACTTGGGGGGATAAAGTTAAGCGAGAGCACTTTCGATTTAGATAAGTTTAGTTTAAACCCAGCTAATTCCTCAAATTTTGAGATAATTCTCCTAGTCTCAATGATCGAGTCTTCTGGCGATAAAAGGGAGAGGAGGATGTCATCAGCAAAAAGGCTGATCTTGTATTCGTGTTGGTGCATGGTGAAGACCTCTATTACTTTAGATGTTCTTATAGCTGTAGCTAAGGGTTCAATGTAAAGGGTGAACAGTATGGGGGACAGGGGACAACCCTGTTTCGTTCCCTGACTCAACGTGATTGGCTGGGAAAGTCCCCCATTTATACGAATGTATGCCTTTGGGGAGTGATATATCCCACTCAACCATTGCGTAAATGATTCTGGAAATCCAAAGGCCCTGAGGGTGTTCCATAAGAAGGGCCAGTACACCCGATCAAAGGCTTTTTCTGCATCTAGGCTGACAAAAGTCACTGGAATTTTTCGAGTTTGGATGTATTCTATTAGAAGTAGGGATTTTCTAATGTTGTCAATAGTAGATCTATTTTTAATAAAGCCTGCCTGGTCTGGGTGTATTATTGCTGGAAGGATGTTTTCCATTCTTTTGGCCCATATTGTCATATAGATTTTATAGTCTGTATTTAATATGGATATCGGTCGGTAAGCAGATGAATCTAATTTGTTTCCATTTGGTTTGGGTATGACCGCTAAGGTAGCATATTCCCAGGACGAGGGAGGAGAAGCACCCTCTGCCATTTCTTTGTATACTGTAAGGAGTTTTGGTGCTAACTCCTTAAGTTTGTGGACTTGATATTCTGTTAGTTTTGGGAGAGGTAGCTGGGCCAAAAAATGTACTCTGTCCTCCTGAGAGGAGCCGTTGTCGGATGAGTATAATTGTTGATAATAGGCGAAGGCTTGTCTTATATCTTCTTCTTTATGTATTATTTTACCCGAACGGGGATGCTTGATGCACAGGATTGTTACTGCATTTTTTCTTGCCCTCAATTTCTGGGCTAATTTACGTGTCCCCCTAGAGCCGCCTTTGTAATTAGACTATTTTAGATATATGAAGGAGAGTTGGATCTTGTTGTCTAATATATTTTGTATAGCTGCTTTAGTTTCCCTAATTTTAGCTTGCAACTCTCTATCCCCATCCTTATAGAGCAGTTGGTAGTTTTGTAGGGTTATAACAAGGTAATTATATCTACTCTCTCTCCCTTTTTTTTTCTAGAGGCATACGCGATAATCTCGCCCCGGATGGTAGCTTTCATAGCATCCCAGATAATGGCTGGAGAGATAAGTGGGGACTCATTTTCCTTGTAGAATTGGGTTATTCTTTTGGACATTTGGTCCATAAATTCCTTATCTTTAAGGAGGAAGGGATTTAACTTCCATAATGTATGTTTATATTTTTTGCCCAGATCAAGTTTAAGCAATAATGGGTGATGATCTGATATAATTTTGGGGCCAACTGCAAGGTCACATACCTTAGGGAAGTGTTCACATGTAGTGAAAAAATAATCTAACCTAGAGTATGAATGAAATCTACCCGAGTAGTATGTGAATCCTGGAGCTGATGGGAACATTTTCCTCCAGATGTCCACCAACCCTAAGTTTTCTAGTTGTGCTTTAAAATATTTTACCGGATTAGACAGACGGTAAGTTTTAGGATTTGAGAAGTCAAGATTTGGTGTAAGTCATATTGAAATCACCAGCCATTATTAACTGACCCTGAAGCGAGTCTAAGATCCTTGCCATAATTAAATGAATTATGGGTATCATAGTCTGAGGTGGTAAATAAATATTAGCTAAGGTAACTTCTTGGTTATATAGGTGACCTTGGAGAATGATACAACATCCTGACCCGTCCGAGGTCACTTTGTGTATTTTAAACTGGGTGGTGGATGGAATCATTATTGCGACTCCTCTCTTGCGACCAGCCGGGTGAGATGAGGAATAAATTACATATCTTCCCCCCCCCCCAGGATAACTTCTGGTGTTCAGATTCAGAGAGATGAGTTTCTTGAAGAAAAAAAATATCTGCCTTTTGTTTATTTAGGTATTGTATTGTACGTGATCTTTTAATGGGGTTATGCAAACCATTAACATTGTTGGAGTAAATCTTGACTGGTTGTGTATTCATAATAATTATTTTATTTTATTGTACTGTTTATTGTTTTAGGATCTTTAGCTATCACTGATCTTATTATCCCTAATGTCATGCTAAGGACATTTTTTGTTTGTTTTCAGGTCTTTCCAGCTATTTGTCACCTGGACTGCTCCCCGGATCAATAAAGGGAACCACACCATCCATTAAAGGAAATATTTGAATTTATAGATGAGATAAAGGTACACATGATGAAATATGAATACAGATTACATAACTAGATTTTGATGTACAATATTAATGTATCTACAGATACAGCATCTTTACAAACAATGAAATATGAAAAAGGAAGTGCACAAACCGTGAATCAGTTAACGTAATGTGGAGACATTTCCACTCCATATTACAAAATAATACATGTGTATATCAATGTTAATGAATGGTTGAATCTTAATTTTGGAATTATTATATACCTTTTCAGCCAATCCCTGATGAAGAGGTATTTATGATCTTGAAATATTGGAATTCATGAAAAGAAAAAATCATTGACTGATGAAAAATAATACAGTGTACTTTGAAAAGTAGTCTTTTGGTCCAATATCTGTTTTTGTCTCATATTTATGTCCGGTGATGACTGGGCCTTTTTAAAAGAATTTAATATGGAAATTGGATATCCTGGACATTTCTGTTTTGCTTCTTGAAATGTGGCCTCCAGAACTGGACGCAGTACTCAAGATGAGGTCTTACCAGTGATCTGTATAGGGACAGCAGTACCTCCCTCTTTCTGCTGGTGATGCCTTTTCTATGCACCCCAGCATCCTACTAGGACTACCAACTGCCTTGTCACACTGCCTGGTTACCTTTAGGTCATCTGAAACAAGCATTTGTCAATGCTGAATGTTGCTTGTTTGTATGTGCTGTTTAGGTATTTGGAAGTGATAGTTCCATGTCTTCCTCCCAAGTCATCCACTGTGTCTTTCCGCTCAGTATTCACAGAAGAGTGGAAGGGGCAAGGGCCACAGCAGTACAGCAGTTGCCAGGGGGGTGAAGAGGTGGGCAATAGTCCATTCAAAGGCAAAAGAGTCCTGCAGGAGCTCACTAAATTGAAGGTGGCCAAAGCGATGGAACCAGATGGCATACGCCCTAGGATATTAAGAGAACTGCAAAGGGAGATAGCAGCACCTCTGGCAGCCATGTTCACTGAGTCATTCAACATGAGTGAATTGGAGAAGGGCACATGTTTTCCCTCTATACAAATGCAGCAGCAGGGAGGAGGCAGGGAACAATAGGCCATTCAGCTTCACCTCAGTAGTGAGGAAGATCATGGAGGCATTGCTTAAAGAAAGGATAGTGGGGCATCTAGAAGCCATCGGAGCCCAGGACCATAGACAAACATGGATTCACAGTGGGGACATCATGTCAGACAAATGTGGTTGATTTCTTTGACTGGGTGACAAAGGAAGTGAATCAGGGTGGGGCAGTGGACAATGCTTACCTTGATTTCAGCAAAGCCTTTGACACCATCCCATAATAGGAGGCTGATAAACTAGCTGGGTAGGCTGGGCATGGGGGAAAGGGTGGTAAACTGGGTTAGAAACTGGCTAACAGACAGAAGGCAGAGTGGTGGTAAATGGGGTGCAGTCTAGGGAGAGGGGGTGACCAGTGGGGTGCTGCAGGGTCTTTATTAGCAACATTGCAGAACAGCTGAAAGGAATTTTTTCACCAAATTTCCAAAAGAGCCATTTTAAGACCTCTGCTCATGAACAGTGTCATTGTGATTTTCTTAATCTGTCCCAAACATTGATTGAGCACACTGACTGCGCCATTGTGCTCTACATGCACAGAAACACATTTTGGGTGACACGTGAAAAATGACAGCTGTACTGCTCATAAGGAGGTGTGGTAAAATGGCAATGTTGAAAATCTGGAGTGCAAATATTAAAAATGTGAGAACTTACAAAGTGGGGTAGGAACTGCGCAATGCACGCTCATAAAACAGTCATTTTTAGGAATGTTTTCACCAAATTTTCAACATAGCCATATTAAGACCTCCACTCATGAACAGTGTCACTGTGATTTTCTTAATGTGTCCCATACATTGATTTCGCACACCGACTGCGCCATTGTGCGCTACATGGGCGGAAACATGTTTTGGGCAAGATGTGAAAAATGACAGCTGTACTACTCATAAGGAGGTGTGGTAAAATGGCAATGTTGAAAATCTGGAGTGAAAATATTTAAAATTCGTGAACTTACGAGCGTGCGTAGGAACTTCACGCCAATGCATCTATTAAAACAGTCTTTTAGAATTTTTCACCAAATTTTCAACATAGACTTTTGAGAGCCCACCTTATGAACACTGGCAGTGTCATTTTGTTAATTGATCCTTGAAAGGTGATTTCATCATGACCGTGAAATCACCCTTTGAGCCCGATTAACGCCATGACAGTGCAAGAATTCATGAGGAGGGGTCCTAAAAACCCCATGTTGAAAATTTGGGCCCCAAATTCCCAAAAATGCCTGAGATATGCAACAAAGTTGAAAAAACCCTATTTATTCCATTATACAGCTTACGGCATTTCCTCAGTTCGCGGTCAGCTTTGAAGAGTGCAGCGTGTTCCGGTCCACCGAAGATCATCACACGAGCTCGGAGGTAAGTATGGAATGGGGGTGTGGGCAGGCAGGGTGCGCAGTGGGTGGGTGCGGGTTGTGGGGGGGCAGGGAGACTACAAGGGACCGTTTTTTTGTTTACAGGTTTTTTTTTTTTTATTAAGACGACGCGGAACGTTTGCCACGCTGGGGTGGGATCCCAGTGTGGCAGCTGGAAAGGCTGTTTGGGTGGCTGGAGCCGACGGGGGATTGGGCACCCCCGTCATCCATAACAAGCTTTGCCACACTGGGGTGGGCTCCCAGCGTGGCACCTGGAAAGCTTTTGGGGGGGCGTGCAGCCATGGAGCCGGTGGGGGATTGGGCACCCGTTGGCTATAACAGTTTTTCCACACTGGGGTAGGCTCTCAGCGTGGCACCTGGACAGATTTTTGTGGGGGGTGTGGAGCTGATGGGGGATTGGGCACCCCCATCAGCCATTGCGCGTGTGTGTGGGGGGGGGGAGCTCTGCTCACTGAAGCGGAGATCTCCCTTTCAACTGTACGACCACTGCATTTTCAACTGCTGTCATAGACAGCTGGAGCAGTGATTGGGGAACTGGGGCTGCACCTGCAAACAGACTGACTGAATTGGAAGACAGGTGCCACACCTCAGAAAACTCGGATGATGGCACTATGTTTCTTGCACATGCGTGCAAGCAACATAATGATTCAATGGCCTATGCGGCCAGTATAGTGTTATGTTTGTGCAACTGTGTTACTTAGGTTTTGGCCGTTCGCACTCTCTATTTCAGAGGAATTACCACCCTGTAGGGTTACCAAAGGCAAGGAACCCTCAAAGAGGGTTTCACCCCTAAAGGTGCTGCAGGTCGATTCCCTTGGCTAAAGGTACATTAGGAAGATCCCCCAAAAAGAATGTAGTAGAGCACCAACAACAGAAACAATCAGGCCATAAGGCACAGGAGTAGAATAACAACAATACAGCTTAATTATATGAGGTAGACAAATAACAAACTAGATAGATAAGTGCTTTGAATACACAGATAATTGAAAGGGGACCTCCTAAGGAGAGAGGAAATGGCAGAGACACCATCCACCTCCATCCAACAGCGGAACCTACCTAAAAGAACTAAGGAACACTAACTACGCTAACTGTTATGATCTGAGGCATGGAGGAGAGGAAAAAAAACCCTATGAGGAGGAAATCTCTGGGGATCCAAGGCCTAGGTCACCTTCCCTCCAGGCTTGGGGTATTTTATTAAGTGAAAGCTCTGCTGCTGTGATTTGGAAACCCAATTAAAGGAAAGTTGAAACTATTCCAATTTGGAGGAAAGCTCTCACTCAATCCCTCTAATGGGAACACCATGGAAGGTTGCGAGCGATACTCTACAACATCAGACAACCAAGGCGGGAGGAGGAGAGCAACGACTGCTGAGCCACTCACTTGGCCTACTCATCCTAAACACAAACCAGATGAACCAGAGGCAGTCATAAGGAGAATAGCTTGAAGGGTGCCTCCGAACCTGCTCGGGCAGCTAAAGGGGCCCCCGTGACAGCCTTACCCCTTCACCGCTGAGTCTTAAATTCTACAACTTGAGGTGCAGTCAGTATGGTTGATGACTGAAGGTCCATCTGGAGTGAGGACATTCCCAGCTATGGGCCAGGTGAGAAGAACCCTGCATTGAGCTTCGCATGCTCAAGATGCGGACTATTGGTGCCGAGCGAGATCATCAGCGCAAGGTGGGGGATCCTGTGCCAGAGGAACTCTAAGACGAGGTTGGCATGCCTGATATATTTGCATAGGTATTTCTGACATATGTGCATTATTTTATTTATTTCTTTTGTTCATTTTTGTTTGTTCAGTTATTTTTGTTCATTTCTTTTCATTCATTTCATTTTGTTTATTTCTTTTTATTATTCATTTAATTAGCATACTGAAGTTGTTTATTTAGTTTGCTGAAGTTATTCAACTTGTAAAAGCTGTTGCGAACATAGGATAAGCAGAGGTGAGCCAACCAAGTCTAGAGGGAGCCAATTAGAAGGTGACATAATACTCAGAGGATTTTAGCGGCGGAGACAAGATTTGAACATGAGGCAATCTGCCACACGGGGCCACAACTCCTAACCAAGACCCCCCAGTTCCCAACCATAGGAAACACAAGGAAGCTATGGTGAAGTGCTGTAACCCACATGCAGCACTTAAAACTAGTTTACAGCACTGGCAGCAGCCAAAGCTGACCTCCAGAGTATAATAAAGCAGCATGGAAGTAAAAAGTGATGTCCATTAATAAGCAGGATATGCAGTAATGAAATTCAGCTTGGGGGGGTAATAATCGGAATGAATAGGGAACAATGGAGAGAAGCAATATGCTGAATCAACAACAATGGCTGTCTTGGTATTAGTGTAGGAAGCAAAGTTTAGTTCCAAGGGCAATGCATAGAAAACAGTAGCAATACATGCAGCAATATATTCATGTATTAGTTCAGGATTGAGTTCTATGGACTTGATTACAGAGAAGGCCTGAATCAGGTGGAAACGATTAAGTGGAATATATGAGTACTGGTAGCAATAACATGAGCTCCTGGATAGCAATGCACAAGGAGTTAAGGCAAAAGCTGCCCCAAAGAGAAGGCAAAACAAGACAAGAAAACAAAGAGGAACAGGAAACAAACATAGAGAGAAGCACACAGCCGGAGGCAAAAATACAAACCCAGCAGAAAGACAAAAAGTAGAGCAGAAAACAAGCAGAATCCTAACCGGGGTGGGGGGGATAACCCCAGTAGGCCCCAGCCAGCAACAAAGGACAGACTGACAGAGCCTCTGGCTGCAAAGAAAAAGTGCTTCAGAAGGAGGCTGAGAGGAACTGCTTAATGTATATAGGTCAGAAAGTGGGAGTAGCTGGCTGTTTGTCCATTGAAATACAGGCTTAGCCTTCCAATTATTCCTAAGTCTCTCCTGCTTTGTCTTTGTCAGTATCACTCCATCCATTTTGTACTCCACTTCTGGGTTTCTTTGGCCCAAGTGCATTATTTTGCATTTTCTTGCATTAAACCCCATCTGTAGTGCTATGTAGAATTTTCAGATTCTGGCAGAACGAAATTTCACAGAATTTTTCAAATTTCGTTGGAAACAGAATGGCAGAATTCTGCAGCAGAAAAATGCAGAATAAGTTTTTTCCATAACATTTCTGTTGAATTTAATTTTACGGATGTAACCCCCTGCAAATGGGGGTTCCCAAAAGTCTTCCAGGAGCTTGCCTGAATGCTCCAAGTCTGGAGGTGTTCAGCGTCTGAGCTGTTTAAATGTGGTTCCAAGTGAGTGCTATTTGAGCCTCCACGTACTGTCTCTTTAAGAGCTGTCTGCCTGCAGACATAATTAATTTGGATGGGGGTCTGTTTGTTTCCTTGCTTGAGTCCTGATTGAGCTACTGCCAAATCACAACATTTCTGCCATCGCTAAAAGTGCAGAGGGAGCTCTTTCAAAAGGTGTAACTGTTTGCTGGTAATCTGTTAGAGTGATAATGAAAATACAGTTTGTCTAACCTGCTTTCCCTTCAGCAAGGATGGTGTAGTGTAACTTTTTCATTTTAGTCCTGGACTGCCGAGTGGGACCAATCAATATGTATGAGCCCTAAGATGGAGACTGCTTGGGCCAACCAGAATAGGGACTACAAGCTGGGGCTTGCTCAAAAGGGGGCTGGATGGAAGAAGCCTCTGGGTAATGTAGTTTTGGACTCCTTGGTGCCTTTTTTCACCAATTGAGGGAGCCTGTAGTGACTGACAAGGAGGATCAGCCAACTGGAACCTTTTGGATTTGGAGGAAATGCCCTGCTCTGTTACTGGAAAGCTGAGATCATGTGTGACAGTGAAGAGAGAAGGAGCTCTGTGCTTCTGCGGTGTATAGTTTCGTGCGGGAAGCACGTGTGAGGCCCTGAGTTTCAGCCTGCAGCCATTGTGAGTGCCAGTTTGGACTGAATCCAAGTTGTGAGGAGAAAGAAGCACCAGAAGTGTGGAAACCAGGCTCATCCTGTAGAAGACTGGAGAAATTGCTGAATCGCGCTCGGTCTGTCAGGAACTGAAGCTGCTGTGTGTGCTCCCGGGTATTTTGCAGTAAGTGCGATCGGGATCGAGGAGCCTGCCTGGTATAGTACTTTCCTTTTACATATGAATGTGTGTAGTGCTTGTGGGGAATCACTATTTCCAATTCCCTGTGCTGCGTGCTGTGCGTTGAAGCTGGAAGCAAACCCCAGCTTGTCTCGGACTAAATCCGTTTGCTATAAACTGCAGTGGGGTCCAGTCACAAGGACCTTGTCTCCATGCCCTGTTGTTTCTGACAATCCAGAAGAACATCCACCATCCGGTTCTCAGCTTGGGTATTATGAGTACAAATCAGGGTGTTCCCCTGCAGCCTGTTTTCAATCACAAGTGTGTCATCTAATTCTTGTTGTTTCTTTGCTTCAGGGACTGAGCCATCCGGCTGCGGATTACAATTGGGTGTTGTGCATATATTTTCTTCTACAGGGCCCTATCCATGTGCACCTGCCAGCCAACCCCGGGCAATGGACCTGGCTAGCCTCCCCCCAGCCTGGGTACCCAGAGTGTGACTTTTCAGACCCTGTATGTGTGCACAGTACTGTGATTTAATGCCACCAATAAACCTGATTTCCCCCTCCCGTGTTACTGTCCCCTAAATAAATCAGATTTGTTGTTGTTATACTATATACTGTCTGTGGTGTTGGTACTTATGGAAACAGTATTGTATTTCGCTGTGTATGTTGTTTAACCTTATTTTACAGGGGGTCCACAGAGACATGCTGCAGAATCAGTCTCGAGGGTAAGTGGTGCTTTATGAGTGAACGGTGTGTATACGTGGGGTATTGGGGCTGTAACTCCTGTATACTGTGTGAGCCACTAGAGGGAACCAAAGGGGGTCACGGTGTCCCAGAGGGCTGTGATCAAGCTAGCCTAACCACTAGAAACCCTGACCTCTGGGTGGAGGCATCCGCCATAGAACCTAGGTCCCTCAACCTGTCAGTAGTCAAGCAGGCAGGGGTAGTAGCCCTTGGGATAGTGCCACCTGGGGGGTTACACGGATATCAATATTTTCAGCAGAAATGGTTGCGGAATGATTTTCCATAGAAAAAAAGCTGTTCTGTGGAATATTACTCTGTGACTCTCAATATTTTCCACAGAAATGGTTTCGGAATGATTTTCTCCAGAAACAATATTGTTCTGTGGAATATTATTCTGCAGATTGCAGCAGGGGGAATTTCGCAGAAGAACCATCAAAATTCTGGCAGAAACTCTACAGGCAGAATAGTCATACCACGCTAACTTTACCAGCGGAATTCTGCATTCTGTACAACACTACCCAGCAGCCATACCCTTCACCACCCCTCCGGTCTTTTCAGATACCTACCCATCCTTTCCACTCCCCCCCCCCCCGAGTGTCCACTCTGTTGCCGATCTTGCTGTCATCTCCAAAGAGGCAGACTTTTCCCTCCAGTTCCTCTGCAATGTCACTTATAAACACATTAACGATGACTGGTCCCAGCACTGATCCCTGTGGCACCCCACTGGTCACCCTTCCCTCCTTGGAGTGAACTCCATTTACCATCACACTCTGCATTCTGTTTCCTAACCTATATTTTTACCCAGGTTACCACCTTAACACTCACCCCCAACTTCTCCAATTTATCGCTCTCCTATAAGGAATGGTGTTGAAAGCCTTGCTGAAGTCTGGGTAGGCCATGTCCACTGCCCTTCCCTGCTCCAACTCTTTGGTCACCCAGTCAAATTTGCCATGACCTTCACCCTGTGAAACCATGCAGCCTTGGATCCTGTACTCCATTGGTTACCAGATATTCCACAATCCTTTCCTTTAACAGTGTTTCTATTAATTTACCCACCACCGATATCCAGCTGACAGGCCTATAGATTCCTGCCTCCTTCCTGCTATCACTTTTGTGAAGTGGGACTACCTCTGCCCTTCTCCAGTCTCTGGGGACTATGCCAGTCTCTAGTGATCTGTTAAATAGATCTGTCAGAGGTGCAGCCAGTATCTCTCTGAACTCTTTCAGTACACTTGGATGTACCCCATCTGGTCCCATAGCTTTGTCTACCTTCAAGTTAGTTAGTGCTTTCTGGACTTTCTCCTCAGAAAACAGACTGGTGTCCACTTCTCTCCCACCAATGCTCCTGATGCCTTTTTGAGATCCCTCTTTCTCCCCTTCTACTGTGAAAACTGAGAAGAAGCATTTGCTCAAGGTGTTTGCTTTTTCTTGATCTGTACAGTCACCCTTCTCCTTCTTTAACCATAGAATCTCTCCTTTTTTTCCTCCATTTCTTGCTAACATACCTAAAAAATGTCTTGTCCTCTTTTTGATACTCCCTGGGCTATTCTTTCCTCAGTTTGTGCCTTTGCACTTCTTACTGCTTTGCCTGCCTCCCACTGTCTTTCCAGATACACTTCCCTTTCCTTCTCTCTCTGGGTCTCCTAGCATCATCTAAATGCAACCTTTTTGGCCGTTACTGTTTCTGCTGCTTCTTTTGAGAACCATAGCAATTTCCTCTTTCATTTACTTTTGCTTACCTGCTTTGCACAGAGGTTTGTTGCCTTCACTATGCCATCTTTTACTTTGATCCACTTTTTCTCCACCCCCTCCAGCTCCTCTCCTCCTACCAGGTCATATCTGAGGCATTCACCCATCTTAGCAAAGTCATCCCTTCTTAAGTCCAGGATCCTTGCAACTGTGTTGTTGGATTCCATAGCTGTTCTTATGTTGAACCACACTGTACAATGATCACTGGTCCCCAGATGGCTTCCCACCTTGACATCTGCAAAACTCTCCCTGTTAGTATGCACCAGAGCAAGTACTGCCCCATCATGCTGGGTTCACTGATTAGTTGCCTGAGGAACGTCCGCTATAGGGAGTCCAGGATGTCCATGCTTCTAGCTGAAGCTGTGAAAGGGAGGCTCCAATCTACATCCGGCAGACTGAAGTTCACCACCAGCAACACTGCCCCCTTTTCAGCCATTTTATCAATTGTTTCTAACATTTCCTTATCCAAGTCCTCCCCCTGTGCTGAAGGACTGTAGATCACACCTATCTAAATAGTAACTACATTGCCCAATTCGAAGGTGACCCACAGCAACTCTGCCTCTGCCTGAATTCCCTGTAGAGTAGTTCTGTTGCTTTTATGTTTTCCTTCACATAAAGCACCACACCCCCTGTTTTCTTTCCTACCCTGTCACTCCTGAACACTGTGTATCCATGTATACCATGTTCAAGTCATGGTCAGGGACACTGGTTTACCGTGATTGAGAAAGAGCAAATTCCGTTTTGCACATTGGAAAAACTGGTATTGTCACCGGTGTCTACGAATCCAAAATCCATTTTTAACAGTGTTTTGTTTTGGGTAATTTATTTAACACATTTTTGCTCTGCTACCATGCATATTAGCAATTTTGACGTCCACTATTGTACATACATCCATCCTTGCACCAATTTTGTTATTTTGATAGGTACAAGATGTGATGGCAGCAGCAGCAGCACAGTTGTGCCCAACCCTCAAGTGCGATGGCAGTGTCAACAGCACTATGGCCTCGCTCTATCCCTCAGATACTGCACTGTAGCCCCACCCTCTATTGCATTGTCTGCAGAAGGACTATGGCTCCAATTCCAAGGTGTTACAGCAGCAGCAACAGCACTATGTCCCTATTCCTCAGGTTTGACTGCAGCATGAACTCATCCTCAGATGTCATGGTGACACCAACACAGCCAACTCCTCCAGGTACCAACACAGCTTCTCCCCACAGTGCCCCCCCCCAGATGCAACAGTGTGCACAAATACAGCCAATCCAGTCACCAAAAATTGCATGCAGTCAGCTCTCCCCCAAGCACCAACACAGACAGCCCTGAACATACAGGATAGCCACTCATGCAACCAAATCCATGGTTTAATGAACAGAATTTCCCCTGCCCAGTCACCCATTTTTAGTGGGTCCTCTACTGAGCAATGCCATGGTAATTCCCTGTTGGGCAGGGTTTTTTGTCCCAAAGCCGCCCCAACCAGACTTTTGCCCCTCTATGACATTGGTACCATGACTTTGTACTTTGGTCTATGCTATACGTCACGGAACCATTGCTCTGCATGTCTTGTCATATCACTAATTCAGAAATGAATAAAATGAAATACAGAGAACAGCTGCATTAAATAGAATAGTGTTTATAAAAAATGTGCAGAAAGAGTAAATAGAAATACAAAAACATCCATACAGAAAAAATATGCAAAAGTATTAAAAAAAGCATAAAACGGTGTGTGTGTGTGTAATACGAGAAACCAAATTCTATACAATCTATACAAAACTGTTAGAAAACAGTACACTGAAAGTGTAGAAACAGTGAAGAACAGACATTTGAATGGAAACCCATATCCTATAAAATATGCAAAATGTGGGACATAACATATTACAGCAATTAAACTAAAGCTCTATCAAAGAAAATGTGATAAACCTAACTAACTACAGTGAAAATGCAAGTGAACTAAAACCTACAGTATAAACATATGGTATCTAACCAACTATAAATACATTAAATGTGCAAAGGCATATTATATGAAATGTGGAAAACTGTGCAATAGTATAAAAGGTGTTCCTCACATCATGTGTATTAATGGGGTAGCATATGGTGTCCTGGAGAGCCAAGACATGTATGCACAGGATAGGCTGCACCAGAGTTTGTAGAACTCAGGGATTCTAAAAAAAAATCTGGGACAGTTTATTATAGAAAAGTATAACTTAAAGCAAGCAGGGTGACTGTGTGGATGTGGGCAGTATACCGTGCCACCATGCAAAGGAGTCCATCAGTCTCCAATCCCTCCAATAGACAGGCAGAAGGAGGGAGCAATCAAATCTCTATCCGGCAAAGAAGGGAAGGGGAAAGGAAGACTGTTAAGAAGAAGGGTGGGTACAGCAAGGGTCAGAGCAGGTGCAAGTACTAAACAAGTACTGCTGTTTAGTGTTTACCAGTGATGGTGGGGGACAGGGTCCAACTTTGGGTGACAAATTATCCTGGGAAGGGTGACAGACAGGCCACATGAGGAGAGAGCTCAACATGTACAACCTAGAAGATAGAAAGGAACGAGACATGAGTGAGACCTTCAAGTACCTAAGAGGCCAAAAAGAGGGAAGGGCAACAGTCTGAAGTTAGAGGGAGGAGCCAGCCCATTATTTCATGGCGAGGATGGCACTGGCTTGAATACTCTAATAGAAGTATAAAAATGGGCATCAAACATGTTGAGGAAACCATGCAAAAATATATAATCCAGCTACTTGTTGTACATGAGCTGGGATAGCAGTTTCAGATTTTCTACCAACAGGTTCCTCCTTTGATCTGTGTGGATCTGTCCATATACACAGAATGATCTCTCCACATCTGCACATGACACAGGTATCCAGATAGCTTGTAGAGCAGCTCTGGAGAGTACAGTTAGTTGTAACTGCCTTGAAAGCCAGTACTGCCCAACATCCAACTCCAATATGCTTGGAAGTTCTCTTATATCCTCCCTAGCATATACATCCCAGTCATTTTGCAGTTCTGTTTGGTTGTGCAGTGCTAACAGAGGAATGTCACTGGCATGCCGTGTCAAATCCCTATTCAGTTTTGGTAAATTTCTGGGTCCAAAATACGGCAAGCCTTAAAGAATTCAACTGATGGGTTTGTGTCCATATGCTTAGAAAGCTTGTTTAAAGCGACACCAAATGCTCCTTGAAAAGGGCAACATTTTCCTGCTTGACCCGTGGCCTCATAGCCTGCAAGTACCACAGTTCTGTCACCAAATCGCTCTTGTCTTCAACACTCCTGCTTCAAACCGCTTTTTGATTTTGCTAATAGTATCATACAGCAAAACTGCCAAGGGCTTTTCCTTGCTTTGCAAAAGCTCGATTGCATCAATAAGGTCAGTACAGTTTTCAGCAATGAATGCAGTTTGAACCTGCAGCTCTGTGAACCAGTCTTCAAATAGTTTTTTTAAGGACCTCATGGAGTTGGTATCACGGGTTTCATCCTTGAAGAACTCTAACAGGTGTTCCAGATATGTAGAGTGGTATTTTACTGCTTGGAACCAGGTGTTCCAATGGGTCAAGACAGGAACAGGAGGCAATATTGTTTTTTCCACGCCCCTCTCCTCCAGGAATGCAATGTACTCTTTGTTTACGTTTTGGTGATTGTTGAAAGGCATATTTTATAAGTGCCACAAGCTTATTCACCTGCTCAAAGTGGTCAATCCAGGTATCACCCACCAATGATAAAACGTGTGCCCAACAACCCACATGGACTACATGGTCACCAATTGAGCCACGAATACATCATTAAAGCACTTTTTCATGTAACGGCATTGTCACTAACAAACGCATACCACTTGTTCCATCTCCACACCATATTTATGCAAGGTCTTTCAAACACTTTGGGCAACAGTGGAGTGGTTTACCGCTGTTAGCTCTATGGTGTCTGCTATTATAGATTTTCACCTCCATTACAAAAATAATGTTCATTACACAGCGGAGTCTGCATCAGTTGTTTCATCGCACATTACTGTGAGTGTCTTGCCTCTTACCAGCTGGCTAATTCCCGCCTCCATTTCCCTATTTAGTCGGGGCAAGTAATTCTGTCGTAAAGTGTCTGCCTTTGGAAGCGCTCCAATTCCTTTGATATACTTCCCCATCCAGTCTCTCAAGCAGGGCTGATCCAGCTTTTCAATTGGTATATTGGCACCACACCAAGCCCTCAATGTGTCCAAAACGGTTTCCCTCCCTTGCAGCAGCTGCAGCTGTTGTGGCATTAAAACTGGTGTGCAGGGTCACCTGTCTGCTGTTACTCTTCTGGCTTGTGTTCTTGGTGTGTTTTTTGCTTTTACAGTGATCCACCACTGTGTCCTTCCTGATGTGGTCAACAGGGTGATCACAGAAGCGACAGAACATCTTCCCTCCATCTTCATACATGCCATAGGACTTGAATTGCAACGCACGGTCTTTAGCGGTAAGAGATGAGATTTTGGCCATTTTGCTTGGTGGTGGTGTTGCCATTGCTACACGTGTGTAGTGTGGATGACTCCCAACAAACTAAAATTGAAACAGTTGGGAGATATAGAAAATATATTTACAATTGTGCAGCACAACTGTTACAATTTCACAACTAATTACTCAACCTCTCAAATCAAGACAGAAATCATGCTGCCCTTCGAAGTTTACAGTCCAGACTAGAACTATCTATAGTAAGAAACAAGCATCAAAATCTCCCCGCTAATGTAAGATGATGTCTACGAGAGTGGGGAGGAGCAGCTACAGATTTTACGCTGACCTCAGCCACTTAAATTCCAGACTACAATTTCGCTATTTATCTACATCTATCCCATTCTCAGCCAATTTCTGACCACCATTTCTGAGTTAGGAGTAGCTGACAAAATCATCACGCTGACCTCAGAATGTCATAGTACAATAGCAAGAGTACAAGATCGGCATTTGAAATATATCTCGGCTAATAATTCTTGTCCAGCTTTGAGAGTGAGGAGGAACAGCTACAGAAATCATGCTGCCTTTTGAAGTTTACAGTCCAGACTAGAACTATCTATAGTAAGAAACAAGACCATGTCTACGAGAGTGGGGAGGAGCAGCTACAGATTTTACGCTGACCTCAGCCACTTAAATTCCAGACTACAATTTCGCTATTTATCTACATCTATCCCATTCTCAGCCAATTCCTGGCCACCATTTCTGAGTTAGGAGTAGCTGACAAAATCATCATGCTGACCTCAGAATGTCACAGTACAATAGCAAGAGTACAAGATTGGCATTTGAAATATATCTCGGCTAATAATTCTTGTCCAGCTTTGAAAGTGAGGAGGAACAGCTACAGAAATCATGCTGCCCTTTGAAGTTTACAGTCCAGACTAGAACTATCTATAGTAAGAAACAAGACCATGTCTACGAGAGAGGGGAGGAGCAGCTACAGATTTTACGCTGACCTCAGCCACTTACATTACAGACTACAATATCGCTATTTATCTACATCTATCCCATTCTCAGCCAATTCCTGGCCACCATTTCCAAGTTACTTACATATCTCTGCCAAATCTCACTAACTGCTAATGTGAGGCTATGTGGAAAAGGGTACCAAAAAGAAACCACTGTGATGTCAGAAACATACAATCTAGACTTTGAGTCACTGTGAGTGCAAAGAAGTACAACAAATCACAATACCTTTTCAGAAGGGCAAGGACTCACAGCAGCAGACCACCAACAGCACTTACACAGTTTGACCTAAAAAAAAGCAACCAAATAAAAACACAGTAAATCCTAACTCTGCAACACCAACAAAGCATTCACATTTTTAGCATGGAAGACCCACTAGTGGGCAAAAAGAAAGCAAACTGTACCTTTTACAATGGAAGACAGTAGCCCTGCAGCAGATCGCGTCCGATAGCACTTCAAGGCCTGAAATCGTCATTGAAATGTTTACATGTAGCCCACAGAAAAATGTACACATAACTGTTAAAAAGCTCATCATCATTATCATCCACATCCTCATCCTCATCAATGCATTCTCCAATTATAGCTTTCCACCAACACCCACGCCTACTTACTTGAAGAGTGGTGCAAAGAGACAAGCATGAGGCGCTGGTAGCAGTGCTGGCAGGTGGTTCAACGTCAGAAGGAATCTGCAGCAGCGCACAGGCATGATGTTCATGAAGATTTCACCTTCTGACTCCCAGCTAGATGGGTGGCAACAGCAGGTTCATCGATTCTCCAGGATAGACAGCAGCAGCAAGTCCAGCCCCCACCCCACAGGTGTGACGGCAGCAAATGCAGCCCCAACCCCGCAGGAGTGATGGCAGCAAGTGCAGCCCCAACCCCCCCACAGGTGTGACGGCAGCAAGTGCCCCACCCCCCGCAGGTGTGATGGCAGCAAGTGCAGCCCCCACCCCGCAGGAGTGATGGCAGCAAGTGCAGCCCCCCCCCTGCAGGTGTGGACGGCAAGTGCAGCCCCACCCGAGGAGTGATGGCAGCAGGTGCAGCCCCCACTTCCGCAGGTGTGACGGGCAAGTGCAGCCCCCACCCCGCAGGAGTGACGGCAGCAAGTTCAGCCCCCACCCTGCAGGTGTGACAGCAGCAAGTGCAGCCCCCACCCCGCAGGTGTGACGGCAGCAAGTGCAGCCCCCACCCCACAGGAGTGATGGCAGCAAGTGCAGCCCCCACCCCGCAGGAGTGATGGCAGCAAGTGCAGCCCCAACCCCCCCACAGGTGTGACGGCAGCAAGTGCAGCCCCAACCCCGATGGTGTGATGACAGCAAGTGCAGTCCCCACCCCGCAGGAGTGATGGCAACAGAAGTAGAATGACAGCACTCATCCAATGCCATGTACCAAAGCTTTACAGAGCTCAGACGTGAATTAAGCTGAACCACCAGACGCCAAGGTGGACTCAGTCGGTTCAGTCCCTAACATCTAGCTGTCTGGACTGGTTTATTTATATGTAAACAAAGTGCATCCAATTAAAACAAAAATCCACAATGATTAATGAGGATTGGGATTGAGGATGCGATCAGCAATCTGTACTGAAGAATAATAAATCAATCAGGAATTGCACCAACAGTAAATTGGACACTTTCTAACTTTGTCCTCATGAAAATGGAGCCTCTTAGTTTTCAAGTCGGAGCTCAACTGTTGAAAGGTGTTCTACCGGCAGAGATAAAGCCATAAAACCACTGTGCAGCTCATAGCTTCATCTCTCCTATCCCTCCTGCAGTCAACAGAAATAAATCTATCTTTGCGCTCAATCACCAATTTGAGTTATCACTCAAGTGCAAAGACTATTTGTTAATATAGTGCCTGCGGGGGGGGAGAGGTAAAGCCCCAATCTGCACAGTGGTCAGGGCTTCACCTCTGCCAGTAAATCACCTTTAAGAACTTATCAATTCTCTTTAATTCCCCAACACTTCCAACAATATATTCCATTGGACATTCCCTCAAAAGCCAAACTGAAAGGTGGTAAGATTATTATTAATATGCAGTTAGACAGTTTAAATCAATTTTTTTTTCGTTTATCCCCTAGATAAACCAAGGAGGAAAATCCGAAGTTTCGACAGTTGTTTCGACATGGTTTATTCAGTTTGATGTGGCTTAATAAAGTTATTTTGTCTGACTGTGTCTCTTTTATTATCATTAGTATTCATTCTACATGCTCACAGACAGAGGCACACACACATACACACACACACACACACACACACACACACACACACAAAACAAACCAACAGAGCATGGCACGGACAAGGCAGACTAGAATACATGTTGGAAAAATGGTTCTGTGCCACTCTGCCCGTTCACCCCTCCCTCCGAGGCCAGAACCATTTTTCCCAGCATGTGAACCAGTCCGCCCAGCCTGCCCATCTGCCGACCATCAACCAACAAACCAATGGAGTGTGGCACGGACAAGGCAGACTAGAATACATGTTGGAAAAATGGTTCTGTGCCACTCTGCCCATTCATCCCTCCCTCCGAGGCCAGAACCATTTTTCCCAGCATGTGAACCAGTCCGCCCAGCCTGCCCATCTGCCGACCATCAACCAACAAACCAATGGAGCATGGCATGGACAAGGCAGACTGGCATGCATCCTGGGAAAATGGTTCTGTGCCGCTTGCCTGTTCACCCTTCCTCCGAGGCCAGAACCATTTTTCCCAGCATGTGAACCAGTCTGCCCAGCCTGCCCATCTGCCGACCATCAACCAACAAACCAATGGAGTGTGGCACGGACAAGGCAGACTGGCATGCATGCTGGGAAAAATGGTTCTGTGCCACTCTGCCCATTCACCCCTCCCTCCAAGGCCAGAACCATTTTTCCCAGCATGTGAACCAGTCCGCCCAGCCTGCCCATCTGCCGACCATCAACCAACAAACCAATAGAGCATGGCACGGACAAGGCAGACTAGAATACATGTTGGAAAAATGGTTCTGTGCCACTCTGCCCGTTCACCCCTCCCTCCGAGGCCAGAACCATTTTTCCCAGCATGTGAACCAGTCTGCCCAGCCTGCCCATCTGCCGACCATTAACCAACAAACCAATGGAGCATGGCACGGACCCAGCAGACTGGCATGCATGCTGGGAAAAATGGTTCTGTGCTGCTCTGTCCATGTTTCCCTCCCCAGAACAATTTTTTTCAGCATGTCTGCCATTTTGCAAATACATCCATTTTTTGGTACATTAAGCATATCAACTCATGCCCCCCCTCCCAAACATCTTCCCTCCCTTGCTTTCCCATTCAAATAAAAGCAGCAGGGCTATCCGAAACACAAAAAACTTTCCAGTCGGCAGGCACACAGAAAAGCAGTAGTCCTGTGACAGTAGATGGCAAGGCAGGTCTAGTACAGCATAAGGCAGACAAAAGTGCAGGTCAGGAGCACCAGGCTGCTAGTACAGTAGGGCAGGTGAGCAGCACAATGTTTGCAGGGCAGTTGAGCACGGCCGCTCTTCACACCCCGACAGACCAGCCTGGACACTATCCCCACCCTAATGGACCACCACAGCCACTCTAACCCACAAGAAGCTGCATGGCGCTATCCCAATCCAGATGCTGATGCATGGCCACTCTGCTTACCCAAAGTGGACACTATCCCCACCCCAATGGGCCGGCATGACTACTTTCCCCACTCTGACAGACCACCAAGGCCACTCTCCCCACTGCAGTGTACCAGCAGGGTCACTCTCCGCATCCCAATGGACCACCAGGGCAGTATCCCAATCCAGATGCTGATGCACATCAACTCTGCTTCCTCAGATAGACTAGCCCAGCCACTCTCCTAGCACAGACAGGCCAGCATGGCCACTCCCCCCACCCCGACAGATCACCAGGGCCACTCCTCCCACCCCGACGGACCACCAGGGCCACTTTCTCCATGCCAACAGACCACCAGGGCCACTTTCCCAACCCCAAGAGACCACCAGGGCCACTGCCCCCACCACGATGGCCCACAAGGGCCACTCTCCCCTCCCTGAAATGCCAGCACGGCCACTTCCCCCACCCCGACAGATCACCAGGCGCTACTCCCACCCTGATGGACCACCAGGGCCACTCCCCCACCCCAACGGACCACCAGGGCCACTCCCCACCCCGACGGACCACCAGGGCCACCCCCACCCCGACGGACCAGCCCAGCCACCTCTCCTCCCCTACAGACCCCATCCATGGTGGCACTATCCCAATCTCAATGCTGATGCACAGCTAACCGAGATAGACCAGTTCAGACACTTTCCCATCCCCAACGGACCAGAACAGACACTATCCCCACCCCGATGGACTAGCCCAGCAACTGTCCTTACCCCGATGGTGAAGCCACTCCGCCCACCCAGACTGATCCTTACCTGGACGACCCACACCCCAATGGTTCAGCCTGGACACTATTCACACCATGACTAGCCTGACCAGCAGTAACCCCAGATCAGACCAGTCACTATCCCCACCCCAATGGACCAGTTCAGCACAGCCACTTTCCTCACTGTCACTCTTCCCACCTCACTAGCACATCCAGGATCAACCCCGCCCCCCACATTGATCCTAGGCATCCAGATCAGTTTCTCCTCCTCACCTCAAATTAAAATCAGTGCCCAAAAATTCCCTTTAGAGAGTAGAAAATTTGGCTAGCCCAGACAAGGGCAGGGCAGTTAAAAAAAAAAAGGCAACTAAAATACCAGACCTTTTTTTTTCATCCACGATCAGTGCAGCCACTTTGTTCCCAAGCTGTTCCCAAGCTGCGCCCCCCCTCCCCCGCCGCACCTTGGATTCATGCTGCGGAAAGCATTTTGTAATTTCTCAGCAAGTTAAAAAAAACACCGACAGATACTGCAGCCAGGAAAAATTAAATTGAGACTGCGGTGCAAAAGCTCTATGCCAGTCTAGACCACGGACCAGGAAACCAGCAACCTGATTCAAGAGTACAGAATACGAGGTTCCCAAGCTGCCCCCCCGCCAGCATCTTGGATTCATGATGTGGATCCAATAAAGGCGAATTTAGCTCGCTGGCTCGGAAACAGAATCAGACTGACGAAATGCAAGTAATGTAGGGAGTATTTGTGCTAAATGTACTGATTTTGTAATATATTTAGCGCAAATACTCCTGAGGTTACTTACTTACATATCGTCAGTTAGACTCTGAGCCCTTTGAATGAGGAAAGCATTTTTCTCCTCAGTGAGCTAAAACAACCGAACAGAGAGATACTGCAGCCAGGAAAAAAGAACTTTGTATTATACAGCTTTCAAATTACGTTAATTACGTTAAATTGCTGTCACTAAGGTCACTAAGATCAGTTACTGCAAATGCTGCAAGCTTGATGATCATTCCATCCAGGAACGTAAATATCGGTAGTAGCATTTGAATTTACAGTGAAAAGCCACAAATACTCACGAACAGAATGAATTTCCCCAGGACTCCAGCAACAAGATTTCCCCAGGACTCCAGCAGCAAGACAATAATGGCAAAATGAGCAGGCAGTAAAAAAGGACGCATGCTACCGCACTGACTTATAAAGCCTGCACATCACGGGAGGCCCGAGAACAAATGCTATTTCCGTTTTGGTGCCGTTTTCCCGTGCGCCAATCACAATTCTGTGTTTCCATCCACGTCACTGTTAATGCTGTAAACCAGTGTCCCTGGTCATGGTTGACAGTGCACTTTGACTCAGTAATGGCCACAATATTTAGGTCATCTTCCGCCATGATGGCCTCTATGTCTGGGATCTTATTTTCCAGATTTCTTGCATTGGCACACATGGTCTTCCAGATTTTGTTAGTGCTCTGCTTGTTGCTTCCTCTTTTTTGTGACTCATTTTCCCCCTTCCTCCCTGCTAACCCCCTACTACCTTGATCTACTTGCTCAGTGGTTGGACTCTTGCCCCTCGATATTCTTCTACATATTATCTCAGCCTGTTGGAGGGGTACAGTTTCCACCTCTTCTTCTTCTTCTTCTTCTTCTTCTTCTTCTTCTTCTTCTTCTTCTTCTTCTTCTTCTTCTTCTTCTTCCATCATCCCCCTCAGCTAGTTTAAATGCTCATCAAAGTAATGTTTAACCCATCTATTGAGAACTATGGTCCCCTCCTGTATGGCAGACCATCCCCACTGTATAGTGTCTTATCCTTCCAGGTGGACCCACAGTCCCCAATGTAGCCATGCCCCACCACTCTGCACCATTCCTTCAACCATGAGTTGAAGACATTGGTGCAGAGCTCCTACACCTCCCCTCTGTTGTAGACAGGCAGCACCTCCACAAAAGCTACAGAGTGCACTACCTGTTTAAGATTCCTTCCCAGCTCTGAAAGTAAGAACAGCCACACAGGGACCAAGGGTGCTCAATGACAAACCCAGTAATACTGAGAAAAAAGTCATGGCACACCTAGCCCCACACCAAAAAACTGAAGCCACAAATAAAGACCATTTGGTTGAAACATTAGAGGTAATTGTAGCTGTGGTTACTCAAGGATTGGGCCTACTTGACCACTGATGCACTATTGCGGTAATCAATAAATGTACTGAACTTTGGTTGAAAACCCTGTTTTTGTGGCTTCAATGTTTTGGTGTGGGGCTAGGTGTGCCATGACTTTTTTCTCAATATTCCTTCCCAGATCCCTAAACTCCCCCTGCACTATACCTGCCTTATCCCTAGCCAGGTGATTTGTTCCCAGGTGGACTATGACATCCAGCTCCCTTCCACTCCTATTGCCCTAGTGATCCACAGGATATGCTTCCCACCCCGGCACTATGCCCCCAAGTAAAACCATGGTAAAGGTGACCCCAGATATTAAGTCACCAGAACAGACTGAGGAGTAGACCAAATAAACCTACTGTAGCTAAGCAAGTACAATAACAATCTCTACTGCCCTCTTTATTCACAGATCTGCCACAGCTGCCACAACCTTAGTTATCGTTAGCAGCATGATGTCATCGTCTTCCTGCCATGAGCAAAAAAACAGTGCTGATTCCAGGCATCAGCATAGGCCCTTCACCCTCTTCTACCTCACTGCCTTTTATGCTGAAACCCATTGCAGATTCCAGGCCAAATCAATATCTTGATGGTAAGTATCGTTTATTTTTATTATCTCTTTTATTGTATTTCTTCAGGGCTCATCATAGATCGTACTGAGTCATGGCAGCAGACAGATGAGTAGGACAAATAATCTGAGCAAGCATAGTGACTAACTCTTCTGTTCTTTTTATTCACAGGTGCCTCAGTTATCAGCATCAACATCGGAGGAGGAAGGGCTCCTGTCTCTGCTGCAGATATGCCACCTGGGTGCCACAGGTGAATCACTGTGGAGGCATGTTGGGAGAGGAATGCATTTGCTTGCTCTGATCTCTTGCATGAAGGACATCACAGGATCCAGGATTGACACAGGAAAAATAATCCGTCTGAAGCAGGATGATTCCTGGCTCTCCCCACAGTCTCCACAATATTCACTGTGGTGCCTCCTCTTGCGATGCTGGCATAAATGGCTCGAGGTTTGCATCTGTTCAGCCCTGATAAAAGTGCTCCATCATGGAGGTAAACCACTGGGGCACATGCAGAAAAAAGTATGTCCCATAGAAGATTGATGTTGGAGTTGGGGGAGGCCAAAGGGAAGGTTGTTGCCTGGATCAACAAGGGAGCATAAACAGCAAGTTTAAAAAAAACAAACAAACAAACATCAGTGCTGACTCCAGGGCAGCAGCATGGGGTCCTCATTCTTCTTAGTCATTCTGAATGTCAGATTAGTAACAATGAAGCACACTTCTAATTAGGGTAGCTTCATGGTGCCTTCCTCTTCCTTTGAAATGCCTGCTACAGATGATGAAACCCACTGACAAGTCCAAAGCAGCTGCATGGAGTCTTCATCCTATGCCTTGGCACCTGCTGTTATGAAACCTAGTAATGATTCCAGGGAACTAGCATGGGGTTCCCCCCTTCTTCTCCCCACCTGACATTACAAAACCTAGTGCTGGTCCCAGATCAGCATCATGGAGTCCTCGTCTTGCTTTGTCCTCAAGGACAGCCATGATGAAGCACAGTGTTACTTAGGATGGCAGTGTGGTGTTTTTCTCCTGCATTTACTGCCCGCTGTGATGAAACACACAGTCAATTCCAGCTCAGCGGCATAATGCCCTCATAGTCCGCTTTCCTCCTCAATGCCATGGTGCTTATTAAGACAGCAGCAAAGGGGTCCTCATCCTTCTGTTTCTCCTCCTCCTCCTCCTCCTCCTTACTGGCTCTGAACTAGATGTGCTTAAAATTATAAAAAGAAAGATATGATAAGCCAGCAAAGTTCAGAAAAATTGGTCATATGTACATTCACCAGGTGGTTGTGGCATTCTCAAGCTTTGTTTGTGAGTCAAGAACAGAAGCAACTTCATCAATACTGTTCAGAAATCTTGTAAATAACAGTGAATTTGCTGCAAATTTATATCAAATTCACCCACTAATCACCTTTGCAAAGACTATACAAAGTGTTTTCAAGTAAAGTGACTTGCCAGCATCATCACAAATATCCGCAAAGTGGCCTGATTATCTGGGACTTCGCCAGTGAAGTTTAAATTCACTGCATCTCTAGCACCACTGAACTTGCAACCCTTCCAAAATAGGAATTTGTGCATTTGTATCTTTCTTTGCAACCAAAATGCAAAAAAAACCCCCAGAAAAACTGGAAGTAGCAAAATAGTCAGCGGCAGTGGCAGACATGTGTTTTGTGTGGTTATGCTGGAGGGCCTTAAGAGTGGAGGGGGAAGGAGAAGCAAGCAATAATACCTGACAGGGCGGGTGGTATTAGGCAATACTGGACCACCAAGGGGTATAATGAGGCCCAATGCTGCAGGCAGAGGGCCTTATAGCCCCTGGAAGGTCAGGTATTGCCCATACCGCCCACCCTGGAGGGTATTACTGCGCTTAGAAAATGGGCTACATGAGTGTTTTTTATAGGATTACAAAAAAAAATTAAGGTCATCCAATAAAAACTTACTCTAATTGTATTTCTGGTCATTTTTTGATAAAGTAGTCCTTCTTCTGCTGGAATACTTGCTCCGGTAGATGTCAGTAAGGGGAGCTGTTACTTGTCATTACAGTGATTTGTTTCATGTTTGCTCATTTTTCTGCCCCGATTTGTTTTTCCTTTCTTTTGTTTGCTTACAGTTTCCTGGTCCTCACTGCCTATCCTGAGGACCGGGAATGAATCCGACTATGTTTCCTGTTTTTGCCAGTCCCTGCTGCCTGCTCTGGGGACTGGAATCATATGTCATTCCTGTGGGAACTTTCCATCCCCACTGCCTGCCCTGGGGATTTAAAGTAAAGCTTTTTATTTCATTTTTTTTTTGTCAGATTTTCCCATCTCCCTATCTGCTCAGAGGACCAGGACTCTGGTTCTTGCTGCCTGCTTTGAGCCCGAGGACCAGAAGTTTGAAGAGGAGCACCACAGTGGGACATCAGAAGCAGCATTGTGAACAGCTAATAGAATGAACAGTCAGCAGTGCAGGTACTGAGTCTAGATTGGTTTGGGATATTTTAACTTACAAAAACAATAGTGTTCCTTTTTTTTAATTATGCTTATTTTCCCCTGTTGTTCAATCATTCAGCCCCCACTCCAGACACCTTACCTTGCTCTCCTATGGCTGCCGTCCACTGATACTCCCTAGCTTACCACCCAGGGTAGGGCCACGGCACCACGACCTCCCTGTCTACAATGGGGAAAGGTGTCAGCAGAGCCAATATTGCTTCTCTGGCTTGCCCCCCAGGGCAGCGTTTGGGGTTTGTGGTGGCGTCATGAAATGATAATTAAGTCAGTGGAGCAGCGGAGAGCCATGGAGGCCAGGCACTGGGGTGGCGTCATCCAGAGCTGTCGGCATTTTCCTCCTTGATTTTTTCCTGGGGGTGGGGATGTGCAATGACATCCAGTGTCTGCCCTGCCCCCCAGAATGATCTGACGCTGGTCGTTGTGGTACCCCCGGCCTCTGTCAGAGGTCTGTCAAGCACCGGTCTTACTCCACTCCTTCCCCTGGAGAAGGACAGAAGTCCTTGGGATGCTCCATCCTTCTCCCCCCAGCCGGCCCTCCGATGACTCGAGTCTGTTCCTGAACCTGGGTCGCTGGCGTGACAAGCGGAAATCCAACCGCTGCACCGATGGGCCAGCTAGTGTTCCTTTTTTTGTGTTCCAATGAGATGATTTACTTCACATTGAAATGCTTTCTTTTTCAGTCCTTGCTGCCTGCCCTGAGGACTGAGAGTCAGAAGAGGAGTGCTGTTTGGTGGATCAATTTTCCTGGAACAGGAGGAGCTGCAAATAAGAACTGTCCTGCCACCAGACACAAAACATTAGGTACTGGTGTTCGGGATGCTACTGTGATTTCTTTTTACTTACATTACTGGGGTGGGTATGGTATTTGGGCTACAGACTGAATTGGGGGCGGCGCTCACTACCTAGCTGTCTCGCTAAGCATTGGTAAAAAAAAATTGCAGCAATTTCCAATGGAAATAAGGTGTTTCAGCCAATTAGAGAGCAGGATGGGCACTAGGATAGTTTAGTGGGTTGGCATGGTTGGCACTTTTTATTTACAGGGCTCTCACTGCAAGTTAATGTACCCCTGCCACCCAATCAGATTTCTAGGATTTTGAAGCCCATTTTCTAAGAGCAAATTAGAGTAGGAAGGTGGAACAAGAGGCAGGAGAAAGGCTAAATGTGATCGATCCGCAGATGATTTCATATGGGGGATGAGGGTCCAAGTTGTGGAGGGAGTCAGAAGTGGGTGTCGAACCAGAAAATAAGGAACTGAGATGATGGAAGTGTTCTAAACCAGAATGATGAAGCACAAATGGTGAGGTGTCTACCCTAGAGAAAAGGGAGTGAGTGTGAGATATATAGGAAACAGTGGTTGGTGTGTGTGTGACGGGGAGGAGCAGTCAAGGGCAAAATAACACATGAAGTGGAAAAAGGGTCCATCTAGTCTCACAAGTGTTGTTACTGGGGCAGAACTATACACAACATACCTGTAGTCATAAAACAGGATTATCTTAACAATGATCTCATTCCCTTCTAGATGTATCAGTGAGCCTGAGTAGGAGTGTTCCAGGAGACAGGAGCCAGATATGTTGGTAGTTCCTGGGATCAAAATGTCCCCCTTTGGGGGTGGGAATGTAGCCCTCTTCAAAGTATCAGGAACTGTGCCCTATAGGAAAGAAAGACTGGGGAGGTCAGTAATAGGGGACACCAAGGTGGGGCGACAGATAAAGAAGCTTGGAATTAAGCCTGCCTTTATTATGCCGTTTGTGAGGATTAAGAGCCAGTAGAGCTAATAGGATGGTTGCTTGGGCTGTGGGACAAGAGAAGGAAGTGAACCTAGGGAAAGTGGAGGGAGAGGAATGGTGAAGAAAGTGGGCACAAGTGGTGAAGAAATTATTAAAGGAAGAAGCAACTTCAGCAATGTCAGTGATGTTAGCAGGACTCCTTAGTTTGAGGATGGGGATAAAAGACAAGGAGAAGGTCACAGGGGGCATGAATTACCTTTCAGAACTTACTCTGGTGTTTATGGAAGGGCTTGCCCGAGGTTCAATGTGGGGAATAGCTCCTCCCACAACCTCTACATAAGCCCTCCTCTGACACACACTTCCCTTGCTTAGGGAATGTTTTTCCCCTGAGCTCCCTGCATGGCTAGTGTGGCTGTTCTGTCTCCTGCACCCTGTTGCTCTGTCTGGTTTGTTGTCTATGCCTTTGTGTCTCCCCCTTCCCTCTTGTCCTTCTGTTTTCCGTTTTGTGACTTCATTGCCTGGCTGGTCTCTTGGCAGCTCCTTTCCCCCTCTCCTCCCCCCTTCCTCTGCTTGTCTCCTTCCCATGTTCTTTCCTGGGTTCCCTGCCACCAGGGACAGCTACCTTGCAGCTGCTGGAGGACACCCAAAAAGGAGTGCCATGTGGAATGGCATGTAATCTCCCCAGGGCAAGGTGACGGTCTTGGAGACCCGTGTGCGGCTGCTGGGGCAGCATCAGGACTGGGACGCGTGGTTGCCGGCTGCACACTGGAGGCCCTGTCCCCACAGTTTGAGGCAGTAGTGGCTCAGCTGGACTACCTCACCTCACCCTTTACGCACCAGCAGGCACGATTTTTGGGGTCAAGAACTGGGCTTCCCTCCTGGATGACTCTACGAACCCACTCCTTTCCAAGGTCGCATTGATGGTGTATGTGGTCACTGAATGTTTACCTTTTGGGCTTTCCACCCGCATCCTCTCCCTGCCACTTACAGGTGTCCACAGCTCCTGTTCCATTTTAGGGCTCACCTCTGACACTCCTCCCAATGCCCGCACACTTCCTGTCTGTCCCCTTGCGAGCATCCCTTTCCCCTCCTTGCCTTTTCTGCTCTCCTGCCCTCATCAGAGTCCTCTCTCCTTCTTCCGCCATAGCGCCTGCTAACCCTGGGAGTGTGGACTAGTTTTTCCTGCGCTATGGGGTCCACAACTATTTGAGCTGGAACACTAGCATGCCCGGAGCTGTGAACATGGGGAGCTTCTTTGTAAGTACCACTACAATTATCTCTTTCAGCACTTGCCCGTTGTGCTGCACTGGGCTGTGGATTCGGGACTCTGCATTGTACCTGCCATGTTCTACTGTACTACTTTGGTGCTCATTCCTATGTTTTTGCAGCACCATTTTCTGTTTTCATTTTCCGTGGATTTGCACTCCCCAAACATTGAAACTCTAGTTTTGGGAAAACATGCTATTACTACATTGAACTACTTTGCCACCTAATCACCGACAGTGCTACCCTTTCTGGTCTCTTGCTCTATATTTTGACTGCCAGTGCTATGCAACATTGAACAACCTACACTAGTCCAGGTGAGGCCTCACATAGAACCAATACACGGGAAGTATCACCTCAGCACTCTTGCTGTTGATGTTCCTACCTATTGCTCCTGTCATTCTGTTTACTTTGGTTATAACGTTGGTGCATTGTTGACTGAACTCCCTATGTATAAGAACTCCCACATCTGGTCACTACTGACTTCTGCATCAGTAATTCATCCAAATGAAAGAGCTTTGTTACTTCTTTCACATGCCACCACAGGGAACTTACTACTGAGAGCAGAGCCTACGTCCTCAGTCACCTGCACTCACTTACTTTTCTCCACTGGTTCCTGCTTTAATTTGCATAGGACCTACCTTCCCCTTCATTATTCCTGACCCCACAGCCAGACCTCTTCTACATCAATGCCTGTTTCTATGCCAACTATTCCTTTCATGCTTCATTTATCTTACCATACCTGTGTACTATTCATCATGCCTATCTCATCTCAGTTCCCTAATCTATTCTCTTTCTACAGCAGCATTTCTGTGCATTCAGCCAGCCCATACCAGCAGTACTCCGGAATCCATAACTAACTCATGCCTTCTGAGGTGCTGAGTGAAGGTGGGCTTCCCCTGTCTACCGGGGATGGGATTCCGTTACATTCCCTACTTCCTACTATTTACCAACCTAACATCCTCCATCCCTAACTCTGCTGGACAGCATTGAGTGAAGGCTAGCTCGCCCCACCTACCAGGGATGGGAGTCATGTCTACAATCTATGGACCGTTACCATGCCTTCTCTACCTTTTCTACCTCTTACCAGTTGCTGCTTCCCTTTGGGAATGGAACTACCTCCTACTTACTAACTCGACATCTTCCATTCCCTAACTCTGCTTGGCAGCAGTATTCCGTCACCGCAGCTTCTCCGGCACCATCACAGCAACGGGCGGGTTTTGCCTGATTCTTGCCCCTGTGATGGTCTGTGCAGCGATTGGGACTGCCTCACTGGGTGTTCGCCCCGTCCAACTTTGACTTGGAGTTAGAATCCCTAGGGCAAGGATTGTGGGGGCAGAGCCCCTACAAGGGGTTCAGGGTGCAGCCCCTATTGTGTGCCGACATCCCGTGGCTACAATACCAACAGTCGGCATTGTAGCTGTCATTGTAGGGGATGTCGGCACTAGCACTGTTGAAGCACTATAGGTAAACGCTAGGCAGCATCGAGTGCAGGTTACCTCACCCTGGCTACCAGGGATGGGAGTTATGTCTCCAATCTACGGACTTATACCATACCTTCTCTACCTCATGTCCCTTCGAGAATGGAACTCTTGCACTCTGCTTGCCCTTATCATTCTACTTATGCTGCTTCAGGTCACCACCATCCTTCCCTGCTGTCCCTGACAGTTGCCTGAATCTACAGTCTACTGCTTCATCTTCTATGTCCTCAACCTGATATCCAGCTGCCACTCCCTTCAGGACCAGGACTTTGCCCAATTTGCTTCTCCATCTTATCTCACCTACAGCCTAGATCCTTCATCCTCTTGCTGACTTCCTTGGCAGGGAGCCTGGCTCTAACATGGACTATATCCACTGTTTACAACTACACTGATGTGGATTGCCATTTCTATTCTGGACTGGAACTTCTTCAGCCCAGTTATCTCATCATTCTGCATTCTGTAGCCAAATCTAGTCTGGATCATCTTGCCTCGAACGTCCCATCTGGATGCATGTCCTTCCATTCTGCTGCTTCGCATGTGTTTTTCTCCTCCTGCTACCTGATGCCTCAACCCTTCTGGACCTGGACCTCCTACTTCTGCCTGCGACTTTGACTGTGGAACCTGAACCTCTTTGACCTGTTTGCCTGCATCCTGCCAGTTTGCTACTTTCCTTCAGTTTCAGGACCCTTCTGCATTTGAATGACTCCACTCGCCATCCCGCTCTTCCATGTACCTTCGTTCTCTAGCCCATTTGGCCTCCTTTCCCTCATCTTATGGATCCTGCCAGCTTGTTCACTCCCTCTCTCACTCCAGGTCAACTGCCTCATGGACTTCTTTACTGCCAGTCACCAGTTCAGCTGTTGTATAAATTGGTTTTCTTACAGATTTGGATCCTTGTCCTATGTTGCTCCAGCACCTTCCATCATTTTCTCTGGTTGCTTCCAGCCTTTGTCAGATGTGGGACTCCTTTTGCTCATGGTGCTTGGCTTGGCTCCTTGGCCTTCCATGGATCATCATCTGATGCCTTGCTTCAGCTTTCCTGCAATTCGCTGCTGTTCACCATGGAACTGACCTTGTTCTGCTCCTTCCTGCTCCAGATGTCATCCAGCTTTGCCTGGCCCATAGCTCCCTCTGCTTATTTCTTCAGTTACTCTGGATCCACCCCAGAATTCCTTCCATTTGAATGGCTGCCTTCTCCTCTTCACCTTGCTGGCTTAGGGCTTTGTACTGTTTGCTGTGGATATTTTGGGCCTTGTAGCCTATCTCTGACCAGTACTCCTAACAAGTCATCTGCTTTTCCATGTGATCCATCCCCTACTTGTACTCCTGCCCTTCTAACAGTATCCTTCCACTACTCATTCAATCATTTATTCATTACTCTGGAGTAATACTACTGCCAGCAAACATTCCTCAGCTTACATGCCCCATAGACTCACGTTATCATAGAAGTCTCACACTGCCCATTCATTCATTCATGTTATCCCATTTGCCTGGACAATAGGAAGATCTCCTCCATCTCTATGGGATATACCGTCTGATCCCTGACAATCCAATCACCATGACTCCCCGAATGCCTCATCTCATTGGCCATCCTCATACATGGAAAGGTCTTAAATCCTTCTGTTGTATTCAGACTTCATAATCAGCATTGCTTCTACAGATACCGGGAATTACAAGACAACACATTCAACTATGGACATCATTCATTTTACCTTATGCTGCCTCTTATTTCAACAGTCATTCTGATGACCAAGTTACTCATCTCCTACTTTCCAACAGTCATTGCTAGTCTTAGGAATTGCACAGATATTGTCCAGAATGTTTATCATGGGAACTCCACCTCCTAGCTGATTTCTGACTCCACGCCATCCAAACCTTCAATTTCACTCCCGGACATTGCCATTCCTTATACCATTATCTGCACCTTTTCACCTAGTACCTTCAACCAGGTCAACCATTCTTCCAGCAGACCCTTCAGCCTCTTCTTCTCGATGTACCTTCGTTAATCTCTACAGTAAAGACCATCACCAAGAACTGGCTCTCCTGAATTCTACCTGTCAATCCGTAACAGCCAAGACAAACTCAGCAACTCAGACTTGCATTCCAATTGGTATTAATTGGCTGTAGCATTAAATCCTATGGCATCCTGCATTTATCGATTTCACTACCAATCCAGCCTACAGACTCCTCTTCTCATCTGCCCCAAGCTTCTCTTATGTACTTCAGCATCAGGATTACCCATAAACTTAACTACCTAGGTCACCACAATGCATCTCCTAAATGATCACACCACAAGAATACCCACATTTACTTCCGGCAGCATACCAGCAGAGGATTAAGCATAAAATCATGAACATCGTGACCCGAGAAGCCATCCATTCCTTATACCAAATTTCCAATTGTAACCCCCAGGTGGCGCTATCCTAAGGGCTACTACCCCTGCCTGCTTGACTACTGACAGGTTGAGGGGCCTAGGTTCTATGGCGGGTGCCTCCACCCAGAGGCCAGGGTTTGTAGTGGTTAGACTAGCTTGGTCACAGCCTTCTGGGACACTGAGACACCCTTTTATTCCCTCTAGTGGCTCACACAATGCACAGAAGTTACAGTCCCAATACCCCACTTGTACACACTGTTCATTCATAAAGTACCACTTACCCTCGAGACTGATTCTGAGGTCCATCTCTGGGGATCCCCTGTAAAATAAGGTTAACCAACATACACAAACCAGTACAATGCTTGATATGTAGGTACTGACACTTCAGACAGTTTAAAGTTTAACAACATCAAATCTGGTTTATTTAGGGGGAATAAAACACGGGAGGAGGAGATCAGGTTAATTGGCAGAATTAAATCACAGTACTGTGCACACATACAGGGTCTGAAAAGTCACACTCTGGGTACCCAGGTTGGGGGGCTAGCCAGGTCCGTTGCCTGGGGTTGGCCAGCAGGTGCAGATGGACAGGGCCGTGTAGAAGAAAACATATGCACAACACCCAATTGTAATCCGGAGCCGGATGGCTCAGTCCATGACGAAGTGAAACAACAATAATTAGATGACACACTTGTAATTGAAAACAGGCTGCAGGGGAATACCCTGATTTGTACTCACAATACCCAAGCTGAGAACCAGATGGTGGATGTTCTTCTGGGTTGCCAGAACAACAGGGCATGGAAACAAGGTCCTTCTGACTGGACCCCACTGCAGTAGATAGCAAACGGATTTAGTCTGAGACAAGCTGGAGTTTGCTTCCAGCTTCAACACACAGCACACAGCACACAGCACAGGGGATTGGAAATAGTGATTCCCCACATGCACTACGCACATTCATATGTAAAAGGAAAGTACTATACCAGGCAGGCTGCTCCTAGATCCTGATCGCAATTACTGCAAAATACCCGGGAGCACACACAGCAGCTTCAGTTCCTGACAGACCGAGTGCGATTCAGCAATTTCTCCAGTCTTCTACAGGGTTAGCCTGGTTTCTACCTTTCAGACTTCCTTCTTTCTCCTCACAAGTTGGATTCAGTCCGAACTAGCACTTACAACGGCTGCAAGCCGAACCTCAGGGCCTCACACGAGCTTCCTGCGCGAAACTATACACCACAGAAGCACAGAGCTCCTTCTCTCTTCACTGTCACAACTGATCTGCTCTTTCCAGTCACAGAGCAGGGCATTTCCTTTAGCTTCACACCATTCTGTTGGCTGGTTCGGCTGTCACTCACAATAAGACTCCCTCTGTTGGTGAAAAAAGGTGCCAAGGTCAAAACTACATTTCCCAGAGTCACTGCTCATACAATCCCCAAAATTGAGAGTCCAAGTTCCAATTCATCCACAGGCTCCATTTTAAGGCCTCCCTATCATCCTGATTGGTCCAAGTCAGCAATTCATGACCAAAATGAAAGAGCTACACTGAAACAGTTCGTGCTGAAATAAAGACAGGTTAGACAAACTACATTTTCTCAGTCACTCTAAATGATTTCTGGCAAACAGTTATATCTTTCAACAAGGCTCCCTCTGCAGATGTAGCGACAGCAGAAACGGAGCGAATTGGCAGCAGCTCGGGCGGGATTTGAGCATTAAATACACAGTCCCCCCATACAAACTAATTAAGTCTGCAGGCAGACAGGTCTTAAAGAGACAGTACATGGAGGCTCAAATAGCACTCACTTGGAACCACATTTAAATAGCTCAGACACCGAACACCGGCCAGACTTGGAGCATTCAGGCAAGCTTCTGGAAGACTTTTGAGAACCCCCATTTGCAGGGGGGTTACACCCTTCCTGGCATGGAAAAACTTGGCATCCTTGTCAAGTAAGTACCCCCATAAATTTCAATACAACCATATACATTTACATCAATATCACATTAGGCTTATACATGTAATCATCAGTCAACATATCACCTTACCAGAAACACATTTCTGAAACTTTTCAGTACATCACTTTTTACACAGTATTATACACACATTATACCGTAACTCAGGTTATTACCTCCTGTACATGAAACCTGAAGAGAGGGGGCCCGTCCCTATCAGCTACCTTGGGGCTGGATGGGGCAGGGGCACCATACCTAAAGGGCAACACAATTAACTTGGAGGTAGCACTTATGCTCAGTTTGGGCACTGAGCTCGGGGAAACATACACTCCTTTATGGACAACATTGAGAGGTAAGTCCACAGGCCTCCCAGGGGAATCATAGCCTAAGCGCATTACAGGCTTTACAGCTCGACCAGTCTTTCTAGGGGGAACTGTTACAGTCTCTGCACTTTTAAACTTACTTTCAGCACTGTCTTTACTTGCCAGGGGAGTCTCCCTGGGGGTAGAGAGGCTAGAACCTGGGGCACTTTCAGCTCCCTGATTTGCAGTCTCAGACTCCAAAACACTTGGCTCACATGGGGAGTTTTCTGACACTGGCAGTGAACTATCAGGGCACTCAACACACTCTTCTTGTTCTGGTATATCACCAGTTTGTCCCAGTCCATCGTTTTCCTCCTCTGAAAGCTCAAACAGTTCAACCATACACAATGATTCCATATCATCTGACTTGATGCTTTGCACTTCACTTTTTGGGAGCATTGGCTCCAGGGACAAAGCTGGGGTCTTAGACAGTCCTGAAGGCCCAGCTTCATCTCCAGGATTGACTAGGGAATTGCCCTGAAACAATTGACTCAGTTCGTAAGAAGGGTAGCATTCAAAGCCACACTCACTTTCCTCTGACATGGACTGACAGTCATGTTCAACTGGGACATGTGGAGGGGAACACTTTAACTCAGCTTCTGTGGGTGCAGGCTTTCTTGATTTTTGCTTAGCAGCAGCTCTAGTCACTGGTCCAGAGGGGGCATTTTCTGGGGGCTCAGACTCAATCAAGATTTGTCCAATGGTCAGTAAATGATTTCTATGCATTGTTTTCACATCTTTTGAGTTATTCTCCGGCCTTACTTTGTACACAGGCAGATCATTTAGTTTGCGTACCATAATGTGGGGGAGATGGTGCCACCTAGCAGCAATCTTGTGTTGCCATGTAGTCCCAGATTTCTTAGCAACACCCGATCTCCCTCCTGGAGTTCCAGTGCTTTCACGTTTTTATCATACCTTTCCTTGTTGGCCAGATTTCTTTTGGCAGCCATGGTTTAAGCCAGTTGGTATGCATGATTTGGTTGGGCCTTTAACTTCTGCACATACTGTAAATGGTTATCAGCTTGAACCCCATCAGGAGAAACTCCAGAATAAACATCTACCGGTAGTCAGGCTTCTCTTCCAAACATCAGGCGATAGGGGGAGAACCCAGTGGCATCACTTTTTGTGCAATTGTAGGAATGTACCAGGGTGCTAATTTGTTGGCTCCATCAAGGCTTGTCCTTTGGGTGAAGGGTGCCTAGCATATCTAGCAAGGTGCGGTTGAACCGTGCATGCTGTGGGTCCCCTTGGGGGTGGTAAGGGGTGGTTCTGGACTTTCGCAATCCCCACAGAAAAAGCATCTCTTTGATTAGATGACTCTCAAAGTCCCTCCCTTGAACAGAATGGATTCTTTTTAGTGCCCCATAGTGAACAAAAAAGTTTTCTATAAGTACTTTGGCCACAGCGGATGCCTTCTGGTCCTTGGTGGGGAAAGCTTGGGCATATCTCGTAAAATGTTCAGTGACCACCAGCACATTACTGATATTTCTTTGATCTGGCTCCAGACTCAGAAAGTCAATACAGACCAGCTCCATGGGGGCTCTAGTGGTGATGTTAACTAGGGCGGCAGCCCTCTGGGACAAAGCTTTCCTCTGTAGACAGCGACTACAAGTTTGAATGTGTTGTTCAACATCAGCCCTCATCTTAGGCCAACAGAATCTGGATCTTACCAAGTCAAGTGTTCTGTTTATGCCAAGGTGCCCCATGTGGTTGTGTAGGGACCTCAGCACCAAGTCTCGAAAGGCAGTAGGCAAAACTAGCTGTTGTTTATCTATTTGTCCCTCTCTGTCTACTGTTTCTCTGTATAACAGTCTATTAATCAGTTTCAACTTAGGACCTTCCTTGTATAATAATGCAGTTCTCAAATCAGTGGAGCATAACTTGGATACATCTTTCCCTGTGTAGAGGGCTTCTAGAGCTGATTTGATCATGGGATCTCAGGATTGAGCCCGCTGAATACTGTCATTGTCCAGCTGAGGCAGAGCACCAATGTCTATTGTGGAAAAGTGGCAATAAGCAGCAGGTATGCAATTCTCAGAGGGTCCCAAACAATCCACCATACAGTTCACTGGATCTGGGACCACTTGCTCCTCTTGGTCAAACTTCTTGCAGAGTGCTCGAATATCAGGTTCTGACAGTCTGACCCAGTCATTTCGAGAAACAGGCCTACGGGAGAGAGCATCAGCATCTATGTGGTTCAGGCCTGCTCTGTATTCAACAGCATAGTCGTATGTAGATAATGCAGAGAGCCACCTATGGCCAGTAGCATCCAACTTAGCTGAAGTCTGCACATAGGTCAAAGGATTATTGTCAGTTTTTACTAGTATCTTAGCCCCATACAAGTACTCATGGAATTGGTCAACAATGGCCCACTTCAAAACTAAGAACTCTAACTTATGTACAGGATAGTTCTTTTCAGAAGGGGTCAGGATTCTGCTGGCAAAAGCCACTGGTCTCAGGCCATTCTCGTACTCCTGGTACAACACAGCCCCCAAACCTTGCAAACTAGCATCAGTGTGTAGGAGATAGGGTTTTACTGGATCTGCATAGGCCAGGACAGGAGCATGGTTAAGTTGATATATAATCTCATGAAAAGCAGCTTCACAATCAGGTGTCCATCGTGCCCAAAAAACTTCATTAGGACAGAAATACACTCTCTCAGTCTCAGGGGGAGTTGACCACTTGTATTTTTTGTGGGTAGGAGGGTAACCTTGAGTAAGATTAAGTAAAGGACGGATCACTCTTGAACAGTCCTTGATGAAACGGCGATAGTAGCCACAGAATCCCAGGAATCTTTGCAGTTCTTTTTAGATTGTGGGGCTGTGGCCAGGTGGTCAAGGCCTCAACTTTACTTGGGTCGGTCTTTATTCCCTCGGTGGAGACTATATGCCCCACATACTTTACAGAGGTTTGGAAGAACTGACATTTATCAATGGACAGTTTCAGGCCAAAGTCTTCCAGTCAGTCCAACACCTTGAATAATCTGCTCTCATGTTCCTCCAGTGAGCTGCCAAACACAATAACATCATCTAGGTATACCAGACACTCTAATAAGTTCATGGCCCCCACTGCACACTCCATCAGTCATTGAAAAGTGGCTGGGGCACCTGAAATCCCTTGAGGCATCCTCATGAAATCATAGAAGCTAAGCGGACAGATAAAGGCTGTCTTCTCACGGTCTTCTGGGGCCATTGGGATCTGGTAGTACCCACTGCGAAGATCCAGCACAGAGAACCACTTGCTACCATTCAGGCAGTCCAAAGCATCCTGAATGTGGGGCATTGTATACTGATCAGAGATAGTCCGCCGGTTTAAAGTGTGATAATCCACGGACATCCTTACTGTCCCATTCTTTTTTCTCACTACCACGATGGGAGAAGCATAGTGGCTTCTGGATTCTTGTATTACACCAGCAGCTAGCATCTCTTGCAGATGCTGTCTCACATCATCTATGTCAGCAGGGGCCAGACATTGAGACCTCTCACGAAATGACCTTTTATCATGCAGCCGGATGTGGTGCTCAGCTCCTTGCACACATCCTATGTCCCATTCCTTTAAAGAAAACACCTGGTCTCTCTGGGCAAGCTTTCTACTGATTCTCATCTTCCATTCAGCTGGCAACGGGGAGTCCCCAAAATCAAACAAGTTGGGCAACACTCTGTCATTTTCCCCCGAACACTTGTTACTGGGTAGCACTGCAGTATCTGCACAATGTACATTAGCCAGAGTGCAACCTCTATTTACTTGAATCTCTCTATCAGGCACATTATGAACTTGGACCATTACCCTTCTGGCATAAGCATGGACTCTGGCAGGCAAAATACTTGGCTTGACCAGCAGTCCTTCCGGCAATTTCTCATCGCCTGGTGCATCCAGCATGAGGATTTTATTCTTGATATCCTTTCTGATACGGACTTCCCCCTGTAGGGTACACTGGGCATTTGGCACCAGGATCAGAGACTCAGGATCCTTCTTCCAGACAATTCCAACCGGTTCCTCTGGTTCCACTTTTTCTGCATCTCTCTGTGCCTCATAGGCCTTCTTGATCAAGGCTGGAATTCTTAATGCTCTACTAGTCCTTGACCCCTGTTTTTTATAACACAACTGCGCCAACCATCCAAACATATGTGCATTCGTCCCAATTAGTAGAGGAACCCCATCATACAGTCCAGTAGGGGGACACACTAAGGCCAGGGTCTCTACTTGCTCTGCCACTCCAGCCACGGAGGTGGGAAAAGACAGCCAAATTCAGATATACCCAGAGTAGGGATAGGCCTTCTCACTTAACCCCCAGACATGCAGCCTCTCCAACGGTTGTAAGGGCACATCAGACAAATGCTTTTGATACCAGTCTTGGAACATAATTGTCACTTGGGAGCCACTGTCTAATACAGCTCTTGTAGACACTCCATTCACTTTTACAGTGGTCTCCATGAAGGGACCCACTATTCTGGACCAGTCTGGAGAGACGGTAGTGGGGACCTGGTCAACTGACCTTGTCTCAAAGGGACGTGAGTTGGCATTTTTGGGATCCTCACTGCGATCGTTTTGTGTACCTCTCAACCACTGATTTGTCCTCCGAAGCTCTCCTTGTAGCCTGTATACAACTTTGTCTGTGTCTTTTGGGGACCTGCATTCTCTCTTCATGTGCCCATCCTTCCCACAATTATAGCAAAACATACCTTCTGGAGATTGAGCTGTCCGAGGCATCACACTGGAAGCCAGGGCAGGGGAACTTCCAACAGAAAACCTTGGTGCCATCTCTGTCTGTGGTGTGATAAGCATGTGGAGACATCTCGTCAATTTCCCCACTTCCATGGTCAAGACATAGAGTTTTGAGCTGTTGTCAGCAAAAGATGCATGGGTGGGTACCCCCACCCCCATAGCAGATGCAGTCGGATGAGGGTCGGGGCCTGTACTTGTAGGAGGGCCTTCATAAAGAGACTGTTTTTTATTTCCCTGAACTCCCTCAGCAGTTCATCCCATGGTGGCACACCCTTTTCCTTCTCAGAGCACTCATTAACTGCCAATCTCTGCCCCTGAACTTCACTTGATGGGTCACCCTCAGTCACTCAGGTTGTAGCAGCAGCTATTGGTGCAAGTCTCTCCCGGGGTCACCTTTCCTCAACCCCTCGAATTTCTCTCATTAGCTCATCATAGGAGGGTGGGGATTTCAGTCGATTGGCCAGGCGTAACTGAAGCAACAGCAGTTCTGAGAAGGGGGCAGACTTAGGGATCCTGTCCAGCCTGGTTCGGTCTAATTCAATCGCTGGCAAACTACCCTTTCTGAGGCATTCTTGCAAAAATTTTTCCAGCCGAGATACATACACAGACAACAACTGCCCTTGGTACTGTCGTGCATTTCTTACTCTCCACCACAGGTCCTCATCGGAATCTGGGCTCCCATACACATTCTCCAAGGCCTTAAGATAGTCCTGTGCAGTCACTTCAGGGTTACTGACCCATTTGGCATGGATGGCAGCCAGGGCAGGACCTCAGAGGCTCTCACTTAACCTCTTTCATTTTTCTGCTTCCAAGCATTTCCATTCTAGCACTTGAGGGGCAACATAGTCTATCCAGGTCTCCCAGTCATCCTCCCCTTGTGGGGTGGGGAGGATGCTGGAGAAAATTTTCAACCTGTGGCAAGAGTCGTGACTATTGGCAGGTACAGACATAGGGGTTAGCACAGGCACAGAAGGAGGGGCAATAATGGGTGCTGGAGGGGGAGAGTGTTGGTGGAGGAAAGTTCTCAGGTGCAAATAATAGTTTCTTTAAATCCTCCACAGTTTTCCCTTCCTCCAGCAGCAATTTAGCAAATTTCTCCTCAAAAGTTTCAGATAGTGGAGGGGGGACTCTTCCCCACCCCCCCAGGTCTCTACTGTCCTTAGTTATCACTCTACAGGCAGTGAGGGCTCCCTCTGAGGTAATAGTCTGTGGCACTTTGGAGCTATCTTTGGGGTCCTTATACTCTACTAGGGCCATGAAAGTGTGGGTGAGCAGATCAGCATGTCAACCCACCACCACAGGGTTTTGTAAACCTTCCACCTTGGAAAGTACTCCATGTTCAATGTCCGTATTGATACCCAGGGGGATGTCCAGGTTAAGCATAGCATTTTGGGGGTCGATCTCTTCCCCAGTACACCACTCCACCAACTGGTGCCCAGCCACTTCTGTCGGGATACCTTATTTTTTTAACAGTGCTTCATAAATGTGGCCACTAGAGGACACAAAATCCCAGCGGTGAGCCTCCAAGATGTAACCCTCAGGTGGCGCTATCCCAAGGGCTACTACCCCTGCCTGCTTGACTACTGACAGGTTGAAGGGCCTAGGTTCTATGGCGGGTGCCTCCACCCAGAGGTCAGGGTTTGTAGTGGTTAGACTAGCTTGGTCACAGCCCTCTGGGATACTGAGACACTCTTTTATTCCCTCTAGTGGCTCACACAATGCACAGAAGTTACAGTCCCAATACCCCACCTGTACACACTGTTCATTCATAAAGTACCACTTACCCTCGAGACTGATTCTGAGGTTCATCTCTGGGGACCCCCTGTAAAATAAGGTTAACTAACATACACAAACCAATACAATGCTTGATAAGTAGGTACTGACACTTCAGACAGTTTAAAGTTTAACAACATCAAATCTGGTTTATTTAGGGGGAATAAAACATGGGAGAAGGAGGTCAGGTTAATTGGCAGAATTAAATCACAGTACTGTGCACACATACAGGGTCTAAAAAGTCACACTCTGGGTACCCAGGTTGGAGGGGGGCTAGCCAGGTCCGTTGCCCGGGGTTGACTGGCAGGTGCAGATGGACGGGGCGTGTAGAAGAAAATATATGCGCAACACCCAATTGTAATCCGGAGCCGGATGGCTCAGTCCATGACGAAGTGAAACAACAATAATTAGATGACACACTTGTAATTGAAAACAGGCTGCAGGGGAATACCCTGATTTGTACTCACAATACCCAAGCTGAGAACCGGATGGTGGATGTTCTTCTGGGTTGCCAGAACAACAGGGCATGGAGACAAGATCCTTGTGACTGGACCCCACTGCAGTAGACAGCAAACAGATTTAGTCCGAGACAAGCTGGGGTTTGCTTCCAGCTTCAACACACAGCACGCAGCACAGGGGATTGGAAATAGTGATTCCCCACAAGCACTACGCACATTCACATGTAAAAGGAAAGTGCTATACCAGGCAGGCTGCTCCTAGATCCTGATCGCAATTACTGCAAAATACCCGGGAGCACACACAGCAGCTTCAGTTTCTGATAGACTGAGCGCAATTCAGCAATTTCTCCAGTCTTCTACAGGGTTAGCCTGGTTTCTACCTTTCAGACTTCCTTCTTTCTCCTCACAGGTCGGATTCAGTCCAAACTAGCACTTACAGCAGCTGCAAGCCGAACCTCAGGGCCTCACACGCGCTTCCCATGAGAAACTATACACTGCAGAAGCACAGAACTCCTTCTCTCTTCACTGTCACAACTGATCTGCTCTTTCCAGTCACAGAGCAGGGCATTTCCTTTAGCTCCACACCATTCTGTTGGCTGGTTCGGTTGTCACTCACAATAAGACTCCCTCTGTTGGTGAAAAAAGGCACCAAAGTCAAAACTACATTTCCCACAGTCACTACACATATAATCCCCCTATGGCTGGCTCAAAATTGAGAGTCCAAGTTCCAATTCATCCACAGGCTCCATTTTAAGGCCTCCCTATCATCCTGATTGGTCCAAGTCAGCAATTCAGGACCAAAATGAAAGAGCTATGCTGAAACAGTTCATGCTGAAATAAAGACAGGTTAGACTAACTACATTTTCTCAGTCACTCTAAATGATTTCTGGCATACAGTTATATCTTTCAACAAATCTCCTTCTGCACATGTAGCGATGGCAGAAACGGAGCGAATTGGCAGCAGCTCGGGTGGGATTCGAGCATTTAATACACAGTCCCCCCATACAAACTAATTAAGTCTGCAAGCAGACAGCTCTTAAACAGACAGTACGTGGAGGCTCAAATAGCACTCACTTGGAACCACATTTAAACAGCTCAGACACCAAACACCGCCCAGACTTGGAGCATTCAGACAAGCTCCTGGAAGACTTTTGGGAACCCCCATTTGCAGGGGAGTTACACAATCATTTCTCATATATATTAGGCTATCATCTGAACGGTTCCACAATTCATCTTCTAGTGCTTTACTAATAACTTATGGCATTATTCTCATCAGGCACTCAAACTTTCCTCTACTCATTTTACTCTGGGATGCATACCTAGTGACTTTTTGCTCACTAATTGATTCTGTACCTCCAGACTACCTTAAATTTTTTATTTATTTTATTTTATTGAAATCTAGGATTACAAATACCTTTGGGCAGGAACTGCTCATTTACAAAGGTTCTACGTTGAGAAAATGGAGGGTAAACATACAAACAAAGGTCGACAAATTATACATAGTTACACAAAAAAACGAAGCAAGATACTGAGGCTTAGGTAATTACAGTGCCTCAAAATGTGCCAAAGTTAAGTAGAATGACATACCATCCAAGGGCAACCTTAGAAATAAGAGCAGCTGGTGAGAGGGTGGGGGGTACGCAGGCAGGCAGGCCATTGTCGGACGGTAAAGGGTGAGGGTAAGAGCACTCAAGGGGAGGGGAGGGTAGATGTCAGTAAGTGCCAGGGAAGGGGGTGAGGAAAGGGTGGGGGAGGCAGGTGAGAGGAGGGCATGGCAGGAGAGGTAACTGTCCTGTTTCAAAGAAAGGGGGCAGTGAGCGTGGGGCCCCCGATTAGGCGAAGCAGTCACTATGACTAGTTGAAATAAGATGAAGTCGGAGTTGTCTCTTAAAAGGGCCAAGAGCACCAGCAATAAGAGTTTCTTTGTTGAGAGCATTGTACCACTGAGGAGCTCTGTGGGCAAAAGCCTTCTGGCCCATGGTAGTCCAGCATCTGGGGACAAGGAAGGTTTGTTGTTGTGAGCTTCTAGTTTGCTGAGTGCTGTGGTGGCCAATGAGGAGCTTTTCAACACTTGGGGGCATGACCCAAAGGAGGACTTTTCTGGCTAAGAGGCAGATTTGATACTGGATCCAGCTGATGATTGCAAGCCATCCTGCCAGAGCATACAGGTCACAAGTATGTGTAAGTCGGTCAGCCTCCATTAGAAGTCTGCATGTTTTGTTGAGTGTGACTGTAATTCTGTGGAGGGCAAAGGCAGAGGCAGAGCCATAGATTGCTAGCCCATAATCAATGATGAAGGCAACAGAGCTGTTGATCGCCAACCGGAGAGTGTCAGGAGTCATGCAGTGTTTATGCCTGTAGAGCAGTCCTATGCTGATATTGGTGGCTTTGGTGACAGAATCAATGTGCCGATGGTAGGAGAGGGAGCTGTCCAATGTAACACCTAGGTATTTAAATTCAGGAACGTGTTCAAGTATGATCTCTGTTTGGTTCCTGATGGTGAGGTCAGGGGATTTGTACTTACTCCTAGCATTGTAGAAAGTCATTACCTTTGTTTTGCTGTAGTTCATGACCAGTTTGTGTGACTTGAACCATTCTTCAATGTGCATGAATTCAAGCTGTAATTGTTTCTCAAGGAGATCTGCATCTTGGTGATTAGTAAACATGACTGCATCATCAGTGTAGAGCAGTTATTTCTGATGGCAGACACTGGAAAGGTCATTTAGGAAGAGGCTGAAAAGTAGTGGTCCCAGGATGGACTCCTGTAAGACCCCCAAAAGGACCGGCTTTTCTTCCGAGGTGACACTAGCGATCCTAACCCGCTGGACCCTCTCCCCAAGGTAACTTGAAAACCAGAGCAGCGCTTCTTTGGAGAGCCCAATGATTGATAATTGCTTGAGTAGGAGTGGATGGTTGACAGTATCAAAGGCTTTTGTAAGGTCGATGAATACAGCCCCCCCACAGTTTCCTTGATCGAAAGTGGTATGGATGAAGCCCATGAATTCTAATAGTGCAGTGGTGGTACTGTGCCCTTTTCAAAAACCATGATGCTCGGGGCACTGGGTGTCATATTTTTCCAGGTACTCGACTAGCTGGTCTGAGGCAATGCGCTCCAGGGCCTTAGACAATGGAGGGAGGATGGAGATAGGTCTGTAGCTGGAGTGTAGTGACTTGTCTCCACTTTTGTGTACTGGTGTGATGGTCACCTGCTTCCAGCACGATGGGAACTGGGACGTCCTTAGTGATAGGTTGAGGATCTTTGTCAGGGGTACAAGGATTTCTTCAAGGACAAGCGCCAACAACTTCAGTTTGAGGGAGTCCCCGCTGTATCCTGTGTTACGGATGGCATTCTGAATATGGGTTCTGGCTTCATGCACTGGAATCTCCTTGAAGTAGAATTGTGGGGCAGGGTGCAGGAGAAAAGCAATGCCAGGAGGGTTACTACCAGAGGGGGCATCGAAGAAGTCTGATGGGAGGACACTATCCAAGTTGGTGAACACGTTGTTAAAGGTATTTGTGATTGTGTACAGGTCGGATGTAGGTGTGCCATTTATGTTGAGCATGGTGGGTGGTGACTTAGGGTCCTTGCAAGTAAGGTCTTTCAAGTTACTCCAGAATTGTTTTCCATCACCCCAGGATTTAGAGAGAGCCTCTTTGAAATATTTGCATTTGGCACTCCGAATTGCCCAAGTGTACTCATTTCTGGCAACTTTATATTTATGAATATCCCCAGGTTTGGATGTTGCATGGGCACAGTGCCAGGGATGGTTCCTATGTTTGAGTAAGGTGATTAATTTGGGGGCTATCTAAGGGTTAGCTCTTTCCCTGACCTTCAGCTTTTTTAGAGGTGCAAAGATATTGCAGGCTGCAGTGAAGTGGTTGATGAAAAGGTCCAAGGCTTGGTTAACATCTTTGGATGAGTCGATTGGTGTCCAGTCCAGGTGGCTTAGATGTGTTTTTAGTAGCCCAAGGTGCCCCTGCTTCAACACTCTGGTGTGGATTATTTTAGGAGGAAGCCTAATGAACTAGTTTGTCCAGGTACAAGTAACAGGTGAGTGGTCATTGATATCGTCAGGCAGCACTGAGACTTTAGAAATTCATTCAGGGTGATTAGAAAGGATTCAGTCCAGAAGAGTGTGTGACCCTGTCCTATAGTTGCATCTGGTGGGGGTGGTAACAAGCTGGGTGAGGTTCTGTGCCGCGACTGCATCCTTGTAGTTTCCGGTGTCTGGCGAGAGCCAATTTATGTTGAAGTCACTGAGTATAATGATTTCAGAGCTATGGCGTATTCCCCCTAGGTTTTCCATGATGCTCACAAATTCATTGGCCTGATTTTTAGGGGGTAGGTAAACGGAGGCTATGGTGAGTTCCTTGTTGTGTGCCCCAAGTAGAACTTTAATAGCGAGAACCTGAGAGGGGGGTTTAGGGTTTGAGAGAGGAAAGACTTGAACCAGATAGGAATTCTTCAGGTAGATGGCACAGCCCCCACCTCATTTAGAAACCCTGTCCTGCCTGAATATAGTGTATCCAGGGATGGTGACTGCAGCATCTGGTATCTTGGGGATAAGCCATGTTTCAACAACAGAGAGAACATCAGGGATATGTTGCTGGACCCAGGTTTGCAGAATGTCATGTTTGTTGAGGAGGCTACAGACATTGATTGAGGCTAATGTGAGGGACCCCACCCACCTTTTCTGGGCATGTGGGGCTAGACCAGTAGGTCCCGAGTTGGGATGAACGTTTCCAGATAGCAGAAGAAGCATAAGTAATATCCTGAGAAGGTACGCTTTAATCATTTTGCAGACTAGCTTTGTTGTAGGGCAACTAGACCTCTTGTCCCTGCTGTCCTGCATATGCCCTGTGAAATTGCAGAGTACAGTATATATTGCCATGTTCACAGGGGTGTCACATGACTGGATATACAGAAGGTAGCCAAGGTGCCAGATTGGGGTGCACTGGAGCAGGGTACAGTTGGTATGGATCCCGGTGGTCATGCCTTGTGTGTAGTGCAGGAAATTTACTGGTACATTGCGGTGAGGGCTATGGTTCTTAGTGTTATCAGGGACCATGGGGCAGTGCAACATCATCACTCCCAATACTGACAGATGCAAAGCCAGCTTAGCAGAAGTCATGGTTGAGCAGTTGAGGAGTTACAGCAGTGTAGAGAAGGATGATTGTAGGAATGGGTCATCGCTTCTTTAGATTTCACATGCCTGGTGAGACCTGTGTAGGCAGGAGGGTAGAGCTTGTAGCACAGAAGTCTAGGCCAATTGGGAGATAGAGCAAGGAGGAGGGAGGGGTGAGTGAGTATTTAATGGTGGCCTGGGAGGGGGTGACCTGGGAGATGGTGGGAGGAAAACACACATAAAGTCCAGGAGAAAAACGTGGTTTTCCCCAGCTTAGAGAGCAGCTGGGAAGTGCCCCCAATAGGAAAGGAGCAGGAGCAGGCAGGTCCAATCATGGTCCACCCAGAAGAATGCCGCACCAATCAGAGGGCAGCTCAGGGCTTTCGGTCAACTGGCAGCATTAGCGCTCGTACCTGTGATAACAGATCCAACTAGGAGGACCAGGACGTTGGGCAGAGTGGCTCCTGTGAGTCAGGGCGGTGGCCGAGGTGGCGGCCGTGGAGCAGTGCCTCATAACTATACTAATCATCACAACTACCACAGTGTACTGTCTGGTCTTACATCAATCACATCTTGCTCTCCTGACTCATAATGCCCATACAATCCCTTGGACATTCATCCTTTGTTTCTCGGAAACATGGTCTATATTAGCCCTTCTTTAACTGGATCTGCTTTACACAATATGATTTTACCATCTCTGTGGAAAAGATGTACCCTTCATCTTCAGGATCATCATTCAGGCTGTATCATCCTTGGATCGAAAATGAACCATCATCTACAGGGCACTCAAAGACTCTTCTACAACTGCTACTCTATGGATGTTTCTTTAGCAACTCCTTGTTCAAATACAGAGTTCCTAGCCTCCAGACCATACCCTTACATTCAAGCCTCTCACGAGCTGGATCATTCACCAATGACTTCTTCTACCATTGCATTTCCACTATTCCCAGTTTAGTACCAGTCCATCTGGTCATGGTCCCTCTGCCTATTACAATTCTGTTGGACAAGCATCATTCATCATCCTGGAAACTTGGACTTCCTTCATCCTCCTTCACTCAGATTTACAGTACTTCATACTTAGGATTCTGTGGCTCATTCAGATCAGAGCTCCTCTTCAACTTCAGGATCATCATTCAATTGGCATCATCCATGGATCAGAGAAGGATTATCGTCTCTCCAAGCCACACACCAACCTCAAATTAGCTATGGTTACTAGAACCTAGATCCTTCTCCATTTAGTATGCTCAGAAGGATGGGCAGACCTCCAGCCATGGGTCCTCAGAGGTTTCCTCCACCTGTTTTTTTTTTCTCTCCTGAGTGCCAGGGAGTCATATTCTTCATGAGTTGGAGGAGGTATCTTTTTGGTCCTTCTATTCTATACAAACTACTACCTACATACCTACTACTCAGGGGTGGGAATAGAGTAAAGCCACAAAAAGTACTGCAAGTTACACAAGCACTATATACCCAATCTCTCCTTACTGCTATTCCACAAACATTGAATGGGAGGGCTTGCCCGAGGTTCAATGTGGGGAATAGCTCCTCCCACAACCTCTACATAAGCCCTCCTCTAACACACCTACCTTGCTTAGGGAGTGCTTTCGTCCACCACCATCCGCTCCTCCTCCTTTGCCATTGCTCTTCTCACCCTTGCTCATGGGCCTTCTATTCCCTACAATTTACTACCTACCTACCTACTACTCAAGGGTGGGGATAGAGTAAAGCCACAAAAAGTACTACAAGTTACACAAGCACTATATACCCCATCTCTCCTTATTGCTATTCCACAAACTTTGAAGTAGTGTTCTGAACTGAGATTGGAAGCAAAATTCTCAGATTTAGCAAGCCTGATATCATTAGTGCAAGTGTTACATATTGTCTTACAGCTTGCAAAATGCTCTGGGGAGCTGGAGGCCTTGTGGATGTGCTAGGCTGAGTTCCTTGTTTTCAGGCAGGCAAGCAACCCTGTCAAGATCCAGGGAAGATGGGAGCCTTTGACTCTGACCCTCCTTAGAGAGGCATGCATATCACAGGCAGCCGTTAATTTAGTGTTGCTTCACTTCACATATGCTACACCTGCAAACTGTTATTCAACAACATTGAATAAAAAAAGTATAATCTTTTAGCCCCAAAGCAAAATTCCCCTCCCCACCGCTACACTGACTGAAGCACTTTACAAAACAAACTTTGCAATGAAAACATTGTTATAAAAAGTAAATGCAGGGATCAAAAATTGTGCCCACTAAGCTGTAGCTGTACAACTTCTAAATTTTCTTTTTATTTCTGTCTTCAAAATTATTTTCTAGGAAGACTAGCTCAGTTGCAGAGAGTTCTGAAAACAGTCGTCTGCCTTTGCTTCTCACAGTTACAAGTGCCAATGTTCATATTGATGATGCACCAGCTGATCATTTGTTCTGGAAAAAGTTCAGAAAAGGTAAATCACACCCATCACTATGATGGGTTCAGTACTCAAAGAGCCCAGTGATTGATGTAAGCTGTTGCCAAAGGCAGCTTGCGTCAAAGCCCGGTGTGCCAGGGACCCTGTGCCTGATCCTCCATTGGGCAGGGTCCCAGTGGCAAAGTCCCATGGCTTGCAGCAGCCATGGCCAGGCCCCAAGCAGACAGCGCACCGGGAGTGTTTGCCACAAGCCATAGGTCAGCCGTGTGCTGCTCTAGACCGGGGTGGTCTAGCGGTCCCCCTTCCCTGATCCACGATAATGCCTGTATCAATAATTTATAGCTTTTCCCTGCCCTGGTGGACTAGCAGTCCCCCCTCCCTGATCCCTGATGTTGCCTGATTATTAAACTATAATACTACCCCTGCCCTGGTGGTGTAGCAGTCCCCCCGCTCTGATTCCCGATGATGCTGGTACTAATAATACCTAAAATATCCCCCTGCACTGGTGGTATAGAGGAATCCAACCCCCACCCCAGCAGACAGTGCCCACCACCCCGCTCCCCCTATCCCGATTAAGAGCCAGCAACCAGCACTGCCCACTTCACTCCTCCATGGCTGGCCACTGACTGAACTGTTAATAAGCATGTACTGTAAAGTGTGTAAGCACTCAATGATTAATCAATGAGCACTTACACTGTACAGCAATGTGAACACTGACAGTTCAGTCGGGCGCCACCCGTGGGAGGTGTGAGGTGGGTTCTGCTGGTCGCTGGTTCTGATTTGGGATGGGGGAGCGGGTGGTGGGCACTACCTGCTGGGGTGGGAGGGTGGAGGCTACTATATCACCAGGGCAGGGTGATATTTTAAGTATTATTAGTACCTGCATCATCAGGGATCAGGAGGAGGGACCACTAGACCACCAGGGCAGGGGTAATATTATACTTTAATAATATGGGCAGCTTCGGGGACTGGGGAGGGAGGACTGCTAGTCCTCCAGTGCAGAGGATATATCATACTTTCATAATATAGGAATTATCGGGGATCGGGTAGGGGGGACCGCTAGACTACCAGGGCAGGAGATATATTATACTTTAATAAAATGGGCATCATCAGGGAGCAGGAAGGGGGACAGCTAGACCACCAGGGCAATGGTAATTTTATATATTCACAATACAGGCAACTTCGGGGATTGGGTAGCAACAAGGAAATCCAAAACACTTCTGATCATAGGAACTCCATGATTTGGGGAGTTGATACATACCCCCAGGGGTGGGTAATGGTCAGATATCTCCCAGGTACATCAGCATGGAGAGACACTGACCACATTGCTAAAATTATGCAAGAAGCATGAGAAAACGTTGATGTCCTGGTACACATAGGGACTAACAATCTCACCAGCCAGTCAGTTATGAAGACCAAGGAACACCTGACCAGGCTGGGAGACAAACTGTCATCCATTTCATCCAGCATCTCCTTCTCTGAGATCCTGCCAGTCTGGGAGAGGGGGGAAGATGGACTGAAGGTCAGAGAAGGGGAGATAGGGGAGCTAAACATGTGGCTCAAGGGTTGGTGCCAAGAAAAAGGACACAAATTTGTAGGTAACTGGCAACAGTTTTGGTTGTGAAAGTTCTTTAAATTTGATGGACTGCATCTGACTAAGGAGGGAGTCAGTGCACTGGGGCAGACATTTGATGTCTTTCCAGAATATTTAAACTAGAAAATGGGGAGAGGGGTGCAGCACCCGATACATCGAACAGGAAGAACACCCTTCCCCTCTCAGCTAGTGATCAAACAGGAGTTCAGCATGTTTGTAGTACATTTGCATCACCAGGTAAGGAAAAAGGTCCAGCTCCCCATATGATGTGCAGGGGAAACGCTGGACCTTGCCCAACAACTAACACACCAAAATCTGGCCAATAGAAAATCATGTGCACAAATGCCCGCAGTCTGGGAAACAAGATCCCAAACCTGCAGACAACAATGACAGAGGCTAAACTGGACATAGCAGCCGTTAGCAAGACATGGTTAACCAGTAGCCACACTTGGGAGACTTCAGTGCCTGGCTATGTACTGTTCAGAAGAGATAGAGGTGCAAAGGAGGGGGGAGTGGCCCTTTATCTTAATGAAAATATCAAAACTACAGAAATTCAGAATACACATAAGGAGTCAGACAAACTGTGGGTCACCCTGGAAACAGGCAATGGGACAGCCACACAAGCAGGGGTTGTCTGCAGGTCTCCAGACCAGGGGGAGGACATAGACACATTACTGTTGAAAGATATACAAAATGTGACAGCTAAAGGGGAGGTTCTGATAATGGGAGACTTCAACATGCTAGATACAGATTGGTCAATACCAGCAGGAATATCCACCAGAACTAGATGCATAGTGGATTCCCTGCAGGAGGGGCCTGAAACAACTTGTACAACAACCCACAAGAGACAAGGCTATCCTAGATCTAGTACTGACTAACGGGGAAAGGATCACAGATCTCCAGGTAGAAGATCACCTGGGAGCCAGTGACCATTACATGGTATGGTTCAGTTTGGCCACTAGAACTGAATCATCCCATTCCAAGGCAAAAATATGGGACTTCAGAGGAGCTGACTTTGATAAGATGACCAACAGAGTTAAGCTAGCCCTGGCAAGAAGAAATACAGGTGAAGGGATACGGGCAAAGTGGACAAACATTAAGGATGCAATACCTGAAGCAACAAACCATAGTGTTAGGGAGAAGAGCAAGAGCAAAAAAAGGAGGAAACCATTTTGGTTCTCAAAAAAAGTGGCAGAAAAGGTCAGAGCCAAAAGGCTGGCCTTCAGGAAATATAAGGGAATGCAGTGGGACGAAGATAGGGAGGCATGCCAAACTTCCCTAAGGGAAGCAGGAAAGGCAGTAAGGCAGGCAAAGGCCTACACCAAGGAAACACTAGCATGAACAGTAAAAGAAGGTGACAAGACTTTCTTTAGATACATTGGTGAAAGAAAAAAAGTCCAGAGGGGGTATTGCTAAGAACAAAGGGGATAAGAGGAGTGTGTGGAGAAGGACCAAGAAAAAGCATCTATCCTAAATAGATACTTCTGCTCAGTATTTACTGAGGAGAAGGTAGAGAAGGGCCCACAGCTCAGTACCATGGACACAGGGGGGAGGGAGGTGTGCACAAGTCTCTTCACAAAAGAAAGGGTCCTACAAGAGCTCGCTAAGCTCAGAGTGGACAAGACAATAGGACATGATGGCATACATCCCAGGGTACTAAAGGAGCTAAGGGTGGAACTAACAGAGCCACTATCAGAACTGTTTAGTGAGTCTCTAAGCACAGGAGAGATCCCAGAAGGCTGGAGAAGGGCTCATGTGATCCTGCTCCATAAGAGTGGTAGCAGGGAGGAGGCAGGGAACTACAGACCAGTCAGTCTTACCTCAGTAGTGGGCAAGATTATGGAGGTACTGCTTAAAGAAAGGATAGTGCAACACCTGGAATCCATAGGAGCACAAGATCCAAGACAGCATGGGTTTACAACAGGAAGGTCCTGTCAGACTGATCTCATAGATTTCTTTGACTGGGTAACCAGAGTGGTGGACCAAGGTGGTGTAGTTGATGTCACCTAGCTTAACTTCAGCAAAGCTTTCAATACTGTTCCACATAGAAGATTGATTAATAAGCTGGGTAGGCTCAGGGTGGGTCATTCATTGGTCAACAGGGTGTCAAACTGGTTGGTGGGCAGAAAACAGAGAGTTGTGGTAAACGGTATAGTCAAAAGAGATGCAAGTCACAAGGAGGTACCTCAGGTATCAGTCCTGGGGCCAGTTCTCTTCAATATCTTCATCAGTAACATTGCAGATGGACTGGAGGGTAAGGTTTGTCTGTTTGCAGATGACACCAAGATCTGTCACAGAGTAGATAATCCAGATGGGGTGGGCAAAATGAGAAGAGATCTGGATAAACTGGCAAAATGGTTGGAAGAATGGCAACTGGGGTTTAATGTAAAGACATGCAAGATCATGCACACAGGGAAGAGAAACCCTGAAGCGATCTATAGGTTGGGAGTGGAGTTGTGGCAATCACAAGGGAAGAAAGAGACTTGGCCATCATCATCACAGATGACCTGAAATCATCCAAGCAGACCACTGTAGCAGTAGGTAAGGCTAGAGGGATGTTGGGGTGTATTAGTAGGGGCATCACAAGTCGTAAGAGGAAGGTAATAATCCCTCTTTACAAGACACTGGTTAGGCCCCATCTGAAGTACTGTGTGCAGTACTGGAGGCCGCACCTGCACAAGGACATTAACAAAATGGAGGCAGTCCAGAGAAGAGCAACCAAAAGGGTACAGGGACTGTATCAGAAAATATGTGAGGACAGATTAACCAAGCTCAATATGTATACCCTAGAGCAAAGGAGGGAGAGAGGTGATATGATTGAAACATTCAAACATCTGAAGAGCATTAACATGGTGAAAGAGTCTAACATGTTTCAATATGAGAAAAATAGCAGGACAAGAGGACACAGCATGAGATTAGAGGGAGACCGATTAAGGGATAATGTGAGGAAGTTCTTTTTCACAGAAAGGGTGGTGCATGCATGGAATAGCCTACCTCAGGAAGTGGTGGATATGAATACAGTGCAGGGCTTCAAACAGGCATGGGTTAGGCATAAGACAGCAATACAGATAATTATGAATAGATAGGCCATTGAGGGAGTACAGGCCTATGGCACATTCATAAGGTAGAAAACATGAGCAGATTGGATGGGCCTTGCGGTCCTAATCTGCCATCAACTTTTATGTTTCTATGGGGGACAATGGCACATTGCCTCAAACAGGCAACTCTCACAGGGGAGACATTTCTAAGTACTCTTAGACCAGCCCTGGCTGGTCTAAGGGTACTTAGAATTTTTCCTTCTGGGGGAGGTCTGAGGATCCCATTTATGGGATGTGGCAGCTTGAGTCTGCCACATGCCCCCTAGCGTCATGTCACAGCCCATTTCTGGATGCACAGGTGGCACAAACACTGTTTGGGGCAGGCAGCCTGCAGTTGACACAGGCTGCTTTTGTGAACAGCTTAGGGGCAGCTTTTGACGCAAGGTGCCACTTGTACCATTTATGTTTGACGCAGGTTCCTTGTGTCAGTCTTTGGGCTTTGAGAATTGAGCCCAATATGTGTAAAATCCAGAGCCCCAGATACTGCAGAGTTTTGCTCTAGAAATAAAACTCACAATTTACATGGGTACTGAACCCACAATTCCCATGCTACCCATTGTGGGCCAAAATTGTGAAATCCAGGTGTATCTCTCTGTGCTGCCACTTTAGAGAATACAACATAAAATCCCTTTTTAGAATCCAGGTATGGTATATGCTAACATCTGTACCCCAGAACAGCAGGTAAATGCTATGCTCTCCAAAACACCATTCAATCCTGTAAGAGAGAAAGAGAGAAAAAATGAGAAATTATGTAGGTTGAGTAGTGATTTTAAAAAATAAGGTTTAAGATCTAAGTCATTAGTCAGCCCAGCAGGTTGTAAACTAAAATCTCCACCCACTCTAAGTAATTTCTGCTGCTCTGGGGTATGGTTGTTAGCACCCCAGGCTCCTGCTCCTGACCCTGTTTTGTATACTCCTGTTCCTCCTTGCTTCACTTGTTGTGTAATTGTCTTCCTCCTGATTTCCTGTACCTGTTGTCTCCACCCCCCCCTCATCCTCTTGGCACTGCATTTGAATAAATGGTCACACTGCTGCAGTTCCTGTCCCATGAACTCCCCAGCCCCTTGATATCTAGGCCTTTTGGCCCATCACCCCCATTTTGCTCCACTCTGATTCCTTACTCCTCTCATCTACTCTCTAATACTATTGCTTCACCCTCTATAAGCTGAATCTATCTAAAACCTATGGCAAACCTGTGATTTGAGTTAGTTTTGATGTAATCCAACATTTATAAAATGTTCAATGAAATTCATTAGGTTTTTGTGTAATGTTAGGAAAAGTTATCATGACATGTCATCATGGCATATTAAGTAGTTACATTCTTGTTCGAAGACATAACATGGGGGTTTTAATATCGGACGACTTGAAAGTGAGAAGACAGTGCGAGAAGGCAGCACTTAAGGCCAGTGGCATGTTGGGATGTATTGGGAGGGGAATCACAAGCTGGAGGAGAGAAGTGATACTGCTGCTGTATAGGGCACTTGTCCATCCCCACCTGGAATACTATGTCCAGTTTTGGAGACAACACTTCAGAAAGGACATTGACAGAATAGGGACAGTACAGAGCAAAGCAACAAAAATGATACAGGGAGTATAACAAATGTAATGTGAGGATAGGTTGAAGGAATTAAACATGTACTCCCAGGAACAGAGGATGGAGAAGGGAGACATGATTGAGACCTTCAAGTACATTAAGGGTATTAAAAATGTACATGTGCAGGAACTTTTTGATCCCAAGCAGGGTAGCAGAATGAGGGGTCATGATTTTAGACTAAAAGGAGTAAAGTTCAGGACCCATGTTAGAACCTTTTTCTTCATGAAGAGGGTGGTGGATGCCTGCAACTGCCTACCCTTAGAGGCTATGGAGGCCACAATGGTTAAGGGGTTCAAAAAAGCTTTGGATAAGCACAAAGGAATTATTCAAAAGAGGGGATTACAGGGTGGGGGTTAGTAATCTATGCACCATGGGCAGACTAGATTGACCTCGAGGTTCCCTTCTGCCGTCACCTATGTTTCTATAGCATGTAATTTAAAGGACATAGGAAATCTACTTCTTATATGTTATGAGTGTAAGCAGCCTTTGTGTCAACAGTTACTTTTTTGTAAATTTTTTGTATGTTTTGTATTTTTTCCTTTATTTTAATGCTTCTTTAAATGAAGTTAATTATACCAGCTAGATTATGACTTCATAACATTGTGGATATACAAACATCCCAGTCAGAACCAGTCCTTAGCCTCCTGATGAAGATCTATGTGATGACAGCATTAAGGTGACTGGATTGGAGTTGCCCTCCTTTTTGTTACTTTTGCAGTTTTCCTTCAATAAATGATCTACAGTACTTTGCATGTACTTGCTGATTTTGGAGTGCAGTTCTTTTTGGATTTTTCGCCTAGCCTGCCTGGGGTCAACAACCCTTGAACTGCACCCTGCTTGCACTCTGTGAGTGAAAGCTAATCCATTTGCTTTTCACCTGTTAGAAAACAAAACATATTTGACCTCACTGACAAAAGTATTTGGACAAGCTACAGCTTTGGCACTTCAGTCCTATGTTTTTTGTCCCCCTGCACAAACTAAACAGCAGACCTTTACTGTGATGCATGAACAAAAAACTGCCTACGGTAGATCACATCAAGTAACATTAAAAATTAATCAGTTATTAGCTGACTTTATTGCCAAGGACCTGTAACCATTTTCTGTGGTTGAGAATGATGGCTTTAGAGTAATGCCATGCAGAATGCGGAATTCCGCTAGCGAAATTAGTGCAGAATGACCATTCCGCGGGTGGAATTTCTGCTGGAATTTCACTTGTTCACCTGCAGAAATCCACGTACTGTGATCTGCGGAATAATATTCCGTGGAACAGTGATTTTTCCACAGAAAATCATTTCACAACTATTTTATGCTGCTGAATTCTGCCATTCCGTTTCCAGCTGAATTCAACGGAATTTCGGGCAGAATTTTGAATATTCCATGGAATTTTGTTCTGCTGGAATTTAAAAATTCCCTACAGCACTACTTTAGAGCCCTTTTAAAATATTTTACTCCACGTTACAACTTACCAAGATGTAGATATTTTGCAACCGTGACTGTTCACAAAATGTAAGAATGTATGCAAAGTAAAATAAAATTGGCTCTTCAAGAGAGTGAATATGGTGCTGTACACCTGACCATAAACATATTGATGAGTTCTCAAACCTCTGATTATATGTGCATCATAGCAAATTGGGTGTCAAAATTGCCTTCAAACACCATCACAAGCAGCAGTGTACAGGAAAGAAGACAAAGAATGGCAGCTCTTTGTGTTAGCATGTTTGGTACGCATCACACCACTGACAATATTTTGGAAGAATTGCGTGACAAGATTTCTGAGTTGTTAGATCCCCTGGGACAATACTGAATTTGTGATTTCAGACAATGGTGCCAATATTGTTAGTGCATTGAAATGTGGTGGTTTTCTCACATTCCGTGCTTTGCTCACGCATTAAACCTGTTAGTATGAGCATTCATTTCTAGTGACAACAGTATGGTAACATATTATCGTATGGAATCACTACTTAAGGAAAGGATTGTGGAACACCTTAAATTCAATGGAGCACAGGATCCGAGACAGCATGGATTCAGAGCGGGAAGGTCACATCAAACAAATCTCATTGATTTCTTTGACTGGGTGACTAGAGAAGTGGATTGGGGGAGCGGTGAATGTGGCCAACCTGGATTTCAGTAAGGCCTTCGATACTGTTTCACATAGAGGACTTGTGAACAAGATGGCAGCCTGGGAGTGGGTCACAAGGTGGTAAACTGGGTTAGGAACTGGTTGAGTGATAGAAGACTGAGGGTGGTGGTAAATGGGCCTCAATCTTGGGAAAGGTGTGTGACCAGTGGGATGCCACAGGGATCAGTTCTGGGACCAGTCCTGTTTAATGTCTTCATAAGTGACATTGCGGAGGGGTTGGAAGGGAAGGTATGCCTCTTTGCAGGTGACACTAAGATCTGCAATACAGTGGACACTCCAGGAGGGGTAGAAAACATTAGGAAGGACCTAGATAAACTGGAAGAATGGTCTAGAGTGTGGCAGCTCAGATTCAATGTGAAAAAGTGCAAAATCATGCATTTGGTGTGCAAGAACCCAGGGGTGGATTACATGATGGAGGGAGATACTGACGGTCACCAAGTAGGAAAGGGATTTGGGCATAATCATATCTGATGACATAAAGGCAGCCAAACAATGTGACAAGGCTGTGGGGAGAGCCAGAGGGATGCTGGGATGCATAGGGAGAGGTATCACCAGCTTATGAAAAGAGGTGGTGATGCCACTGTACAGATCATTGGTGAGGCCCCATTTGGAGTACTGTATCCAGTTCTGGAGACTGCATCTCTGTAAGCATGTAGACAGGGTGGAGGCATTTCAAAAAAAGGGCAACAGAGATGGCACAAGGACTGCACCAAAAGTCAAATGAGGAGAGACTGGGAGACCTCAATATGTATACCCTGGAGGAGAGGAGAGACAGGGGAGATATGACAGTAACCTACAACTATATAAAGTGCATAAACAGGGTACCGGAGGGTAATATCTTTCAGAAAACGAGTTGTTCAGGAATGAGGGGGCATGCCATGAGGTTGGAAGGGGTAAACTAAGGGATAATGCAAGGAAGTATTTCTTCATGGAAAGGGTGGTGGGTGCATTGAATAGACTCCCAGCAAAGGTGGTCAGGGCAAACACAGTGGGGAATTTAAAAATGCATGGGACAGGCATAGGGGAACCCTAGTGATAAGAACAAGCAGGTAAAGCCAGAGATCAAGTGGGGTCTGTGGCTTTTGCAGTAGGTAGGAAAAATCTGCAGACTGGATGGGCCTAGCGGTCCTTATCTGTCATCAATTTCTATGTTTCTTTGTTTCTATAAGTAGTGGGAGCTGAAAACAAAATCTGTGGCCATTTTAGTCACTTTGTAAAATCTCGTGGTATCTTGGCTGACCTCCAGAAAAAAAAAACAGCTTGCCAATACAGCAGCTAAAACAAGATGTTCCAGCAATATGGAAATCAACGTTTCACATGTATGAGAGACCTCTCACACAAAAGAAGGCAGCCCATGAATATACCATGGAGCCCAGTGTAGCAGATGGTGAAGTGCTGAATTCATTCCAGTGGGGCCTCATGGAGCATCTTACATTGCTCTTGACTCCCTTTAAGGAAGCAACTCTACAGATTAGCAAAGAGAATGGTACTCTAAGCCAGGTTATTCCCATCATAAATTTATTGAACAAGAAACTCAGGAGGCTGCATAGAGGTTTTGAACAAAAAGAAGACAAATCTGTTGTATCCCTTACGGACTGACAGCAGTTCCAAAATTGCAGAAGAGTTCACAATATCAAGACAGACAAAAATGTTCTTCTTTCGAATTGCCTAGTCCCTCAGTTTAAGTTGCAACAGCTGCTTCCTTCAGATCTCAATGACTCTTACCTTGTGTACAAAAACATGCTGGATTCAGCAATTGCACAGGAAAAGGAAGGAACTGTATTTGACAATACAAGTGAATCACGTGATGAGGATACTGCATCTGGCGATACAACATGTATTGGTGGTGACAGCTATAATTTCCACTTCATGCCACCATGTACTCCATCAGCATTGGGTAGTCCTGCACAAAGTCCTCTTCCATAGCCCTTGAAAAAGGCATGTCATTCTGAAAAGCAGACAGATGACTCTCACACTTTTTGGACAAAAATCATGGACACTAAAAATTCACATGTGTATGTCATGGAGCTGCCTTCTTCGTCTGATATTGTGGATGCCTATTTATGAGAACCACTCATTAATATTACTGTTGACCCGTTTGAGTACTGGCTGGAAAAGAAGAGAAAAATATATGGCCTGCACTATCTACCTTTACTGTACAGCTTATCAGTTGCCCTCCCACTAGTGTTTACTGTGATCATATATTTAGCTCGGCTAGAAATGTTATATCTGATAGCTGTATAAGCCTTACTCCTCAAAATGTACAGCGCTTTAGCTTCCTAAAAGTTAATCGCAACAAATTCTCCTACCAGTTCAGTGAAGAGTGGCAGGAACATAAAAATGATGATGACCAACACCTGCAACAGGTGTCTCATAAAAAGTGTGCTTCCTTAGGCTGGCCCAGTGGCGCTGAGGGTTGAGGTGCAGGACACCACACCTCACTCCACACCAGTGACCCGGGTTCAGGAACGAGCCCGGGTGCTGGGGGTTGGAAGGGAGAGAGTAGGATTGAGCATCCAGAGGACAGCTCTCATCTCCCTGGGGTGGGATGCAGGGGCATCTCAGCACAATCGTAACCTCTGGTGGAGACCAGAGGTACTACTGATGCTGGAATCAGATCGGGGGACATGCGCGGCTGACGTCTACAGATCCTTCTGTGCTGATGTCATAGCATGGACATGCACGGGGGGCAAGCACACAAACAGGGAAACCCCCCTGTGCCTGGAAAGGTGATGGACCCTCTCCAGGTCACCACCAAATGCCAATACCGGACCTTGCCTCCGCCTCTCTCCCCTCCTCCTCCCTGGCCAGCATTACATTGTAGATAGAGCACCATATGGAGTGGTGGCCCTGCCCAAGGGGGCTCAGAACTGAGGAGTTCCTGGTTGGAGGTTGGTGGAGGGGTAGCATATCCTCTGAGGAGGTAGGGGATCAGATCAGCGGTAGAGCGGCCAGTCTGTAGAAGAAGCCCGAGAGAGTTCCAGGTAGCGGGGCGAAGAAACAAAGTTGACAAAAAAAATAAAAATAAGGGTGCTTCCTTCATGGTGTTTGAAGATGATGGCGATGATATTTGCTAATTTAATTCTTTATTTCTTTGAATTCAGAGGGCAAAGGTCAGCAACCATAACAGAAAGATCAAGTTAAAAAAATCCTTTCTTGTGAGGTCACAGTGTATATTAACTGTATTGAGGTATGTGTTTTTTACATTCAGATCAGGTGGAGCTTAAGTTGTTTATTCAGCAAGTTAAATATACTAGCACACAGTGAATTGATGGACATCTGGGGTGAAGAGAGGCACCGAGAGGGGAACACAAAGGAAAAACCCTATCTGCACAGCCTCCATGATAGCCCCTGCTGTCCTCAGAACCTGCACCATGCGTGTTACTGCTGGCTCGATGACGGGGGGAGCAGCGATGGGACTGGAGACTGGCAGGTGGTCTTCATGGCAGGAGTAGGCAGTAGTCATGGTCAAATAGCTCTATAACAAAAAAAACTATTTTTTTATACCATAGTTAACTGCACATGGCCACCGTGAGTGCCAGCCTCCACAGTTCTCGGGTGCCACATCGTACGTATCCCCACCAGCTTGATGATAGGGGAAGAAACAACAGGGTGGGGACTGGTAGGTGGGCCTCATGGCAGAATTAGATAGATATATAGATAGATAGATAGACAGACAGACAGACAGACAGACAGACAGACAGACAGACAGATAGATAGATAGATAGATAGATAGATAGATAGATAGATAGATAGATTGATTGATCAAACCTTTATTTTTATACAGGAGAAACATGTCATTAGGGTTAAGAAGAACCCTGTTCACAAGACAGCCCTGTTAATTCCTTATATGTTGCACTAAATACAGCTATCATATAATGAACTAAAATATATATATTTCACAAGACCAATGTACATATAGTATGCTGTGACTATACAGATGGGGCTGAACAGCTATATAAGAAAAAAAGCTGACTGCATTTAATAGCTGTGGAAGCCTGTAGGGTATATCAAAAACTGCAATGCCAGGTGTGGGGGGCAAGGTAAACCAGATAAAAAGTAAGTTACAAAACACAAGTGATAAAAAATAATTGGCCAGTCAGGTAGGAGTGCGTGGGACGGTTTGGGGCCCATGATGCTTGCTATAACACCAAGCAGGCAAGCAAAATAATTACAGATAAAAAAAAATAACATCTCAAGTCAAAAGAGCTGGAGGAATGGCTGGAGCCCCATCACATATCCTGCTCATGCTGCCTGTCTCCCATCAAAGAGCATGCCAGACGCAGTGGAGGTTTACACTCTGCTGTTATCTTTCTGCTGTTGAATTTGTTGGTCTCTCTCTCTCTCTCTTTCTAATGTTTGACACACTGCCTCCTTTCCCTGCAAAGCCCCAAATGAGCTGCATACACTGGGCTGGATTCACAAATGTTTTTGGGACTAAGTGCCACATGACAGCTCCAGTTGCAGACCAAAATCTCTGCAACTGCAGAGATTGCTATTCACATCCACAGCAGCTGTATAAGGTGTTATGGCTGGTCCCAGCGGCTGTAATATTTTTTCACAGCTGCGGAAATTTCCACTGCAATACCACCTGTAAGCTGCAGTAGATTGTGAAGCTGGTCGTAAACTGGTTCCACTTTTGAGAATACTGTAGCTGCGGGAGAAACTGTGGATCCACAACTGGCAACCCACTGGTACCAAGTTTTGCCTGCATCTGTGGGATTTTCAAGAGTTTTGTGAATCCAGCCACTGCCTGCTAGGTTGAAACAACACAAAAATACAGACACAGTATTTTTTTTAAAAGTTAATTAAAAAAAAAAGAGGGATCTAAAAGACTAATACTGATACATTTCTCATACTCAAGTAGACTGAAAATAGATCTACAATTCATCAGAATAAATCAGAATGAATCAAAATAAGCCAGAGTCAGAATCAAAACTGGGTCACAGGTTCGCAGCCAACCCATCCATCCCTAATCCATATGCTCAAAAATAATAAAGCAATAACACATGACGGGTGTGCATTGCTGTGGGATAATGGCACACCTCAGGTGTGTTGTGAGGCATGAGGCATTGCTGAGTGCCTTCAACCACCTGAGGAGTGCCATATTTTATCGCACATCACACCATGGAATGTCTTACTGTGATTATAAAATGGGTCCAAGATTTTTTTGGTGTGGTGGGGTTAAAAAACGCACAAAAATTAAAATAATGTTAAACATTTTAATGACTTTTTTAAAAAGATTCATTCACTCCAACAAAATAGTGCCAGGATATGTCAGCATTGGCATGCCAACTCAGTTTTAGATATTATGCCTTTGTCACCAGTCGTTTTGGTTACTGCAATGCCCTCTACCTGGGTGGGGGGGGGTAGATATCTGCTGCTTGCAGCTAGTGCAGAATGCGACAGCCAGGTTGCTGACTGGAGCTTCTAGATCCAGTCATATTACACCTGTGCTGCGTGAACTGCACTGGTTGCCCATACAGTGGCGGATTACCTTCAAGGTCATGTTGCTGACCTATAAGACCCAACATGAGCAGGGACCCCACTACCTGAAAGAGCTCCTGTGTCCTTACTGTCCCTCCCACTCCATCCAATCCTCTGGCGAGGGATTGCTAGAGATTTCAAGGGTATCACTTAAAACATCGGGGGGAAGATCTTTCACCTTTATGGCCCCTATCCTGTGGAATTCTCTACCTGGCCAGATACGAGAAAGCCAGACCATAGAAGGTTTTTAAAAATTGTTAAAGACATATTTATTTAACCAGTCATTCTCAGGAATGTATTGAGTACTGAGTATATATGGATGTGTTTTAATATGTTTTTATATTTGTTTTTATTATAAACTGTGAGTTTTAATGTATATTGTAAAGGTGCCCTGAGCATTGGAAGGGCGCTTCATACAAATAACATTTTGATTGATTGATTGAAATACATAGCTGTTAAACCCTCTATGTTCCCCCACCCAACCCACTTACCTATTTCCTCACCTTCCCTTTTCTTCTTTATAGTATTCCCTCCCTTCTCCCTAATCTGTTCCTTGTTTATCTTTTCTCCTTCAGAAGATAGACTGTTTACTATTGATGGAATACAAGAAATCTCTGCTCATTTCTACTGGCATAATGTTCACCCTCAAGATCACATAACAGAAGATCTGAGATAGAACCAGGATTTCAGTTTTATCTGTAGAAGGCTGAACAGCAGACACTTCCCTGGTAAGCAGGCTGAAGATAGGAGAGGGGTTTTTCATGATCATTAAAGAACACAAGAAAATAAATCTGTAAGTACTGTAATACTTCATTTTCTAATTAATGCCTTTGTGTGTAAGAAGAGGATTATTAGGGCAAATACTATTTAATTATTATGGTTAGCCATTGTTTTGTATAAGAATCAGCCTGCTCAAAATGCTTGTTGTGCGGGGTCATACAAGTGCAATTTCCTCACTCAACCTGCACCCAATTGTTTACTAACCCCCTGGTGTCCAGATTTGTACCTTTTAACTTGTAAAGTTTGTAAATGTATTTTTGATCATAAAACAATATGGCGCCGGGCAATGATCCTGCCATATTAAGTGCTTCTGTTTCAGTCTGCATTGTTGCAGAGGAAGTGCTCAACATCACTATCAACCGACACTGAACTTTTCTGGGACAGAAATTACATTTACAAACTTCTTCAAGTTAAGCGGTATAACTCTGTGCACTGGGTGGGTAGTGAGCAGCTGGATGCAGGGTTGAGTGGGGTTTAAGAAAGAAAATTACATTTTTTTTTACCTGAGAGCTGAGGAAATACTTCTGCGACTAATGTATAAAGATACAAATGCTCCATATAATAATGTATGGGCAGCCCCACACAGCTTGGCATGTGTTTCCATCTGGGGGTTATGGTGACAGCATGGACCTCTTGAGCTTCACTCTTGAGGTCCATATGGCATCATCTCAACCCCTAAATGAAAATACAGCTTTGTTGTGTTGTGCGCATATATTATTTTATATATAATGTATGGGAGAGGCTTATTATTAACTAAATTCACACTCTTTACAATGTTGTTATGCCATCAATATGGCATCAGATTGTTATAATGTATGGGAGACCTCTGTTATATATTGTATTCAAACAGTTTATTTTCTAGTAATCCCATTGCTATGACATAAGTGATAAACCTGTCTCATCAATGTCATAGTGATGACTCTATCAGAAGGAATGCCAGCTTGAAGTACTATTCCCTTTCAGAATGCAGATCGCTAGCAATCTGCAAGCATTTGAAATATGCATTCCACTGTTTCAGTCAATGCTTGCAGTAGCTAGCAACCACAATGGCGGCAGCACCATTCCTGTTTTCTTTTTTTCTTCCCCAAAATCAGGTTACCTTGATTGTTCTCCGGCTTAATTGCTAGGCCCTTCTCGACGAGAAGACAATGAGCTGACAACTCCCAGAAGTCCTTGCGACCTGTTCCCATGTGATATATAGTGACCAACCAGATAGCTCTAATTGAGTTATATACAAAAAGGCTGTGTTTTTTTTTGTTTAATTCTGTTATGGACGTTAAAGATTACAGTTGACTTTAGTCATTTGAGTTCTCAGCTTAGGCATTTAGTGAGTGAAATATTTGTTTGCATTGTCCCAAATTAATTTTTCAAATGCAACATTTCTGTCCTGATCTTCTGTCTATAAGGAATGTATTACACAATGTTGTTGTTGGCTTTGTGGTGGTGGAGTTGGTGTTGGTGGGGGCTTGTCCGGAGTGCTGTTAAAGAAGTTGTTAAAATCCCACACATTATAAAGGATAACGTATGGGGTTTTGGCTAGTAACAATGCTGCAATCGCTTCTTGAGGTTACCATGACAACCATGTAAATCTCTCGAGCTGCGCTCTCAAGGTTTATGGTTGTCATGGTAACCTCTTGAAGCAATTACAGTGTTGTTACTGACCAAACTCCATACATTATCCTCTGTGTTATACCCTCTTCACTATGTCATATCGATGGTATAATAAAACAGAATGTTCACTCCGTGTAACATTCTGTACTGTGAATTCAACACTAACTGGTGCCCATACACTATAAAAGCTAATGAATGGTCTTCAGGTAACAACAATCACTCAGCAATCAGTTCAAATTCTGATCAAAACCACATGCACGTTCACTGCTGCTGCAGAGAACTGTGAAAACACTTTCCCTTAAACAAAAATAATAAAAATTAAAACAAAAAATATACACTTAATGCTATTTGGCAACCAGATGCCCAACCGGCCTGTGATGCCACATCAGGCTTCTGATGACATTGAACCTCTCGTGCTTTGCTCTTGTGCTCTGATATAATCAGAAGCCTTCTGTGGCAGTACAGGCTGGTTGTGCATGGTTGCCAACCAATATTCTCTATGTTGTACCATAGTAGTGATGTTAGGAAGTTATTGTACCACAGTAGCTATGTTACTACTATGATATGATAGTATTTGCAACTAAAACAACTTGCACATGATGTTTCTACCATTTTCCCATGCTGGCTCCTTCCTTTCAACCATCCACCTACCGCACACATGATGGCTCCATTTTTTTTTTTCAATTTTAGAAAACCCATCCCAAACCCAACTGATAACTTCCCACCCATTTCACGCTTTGTTATAGCCCAATTGTTTTTACTTGTTAAATGCATCCATCTCTGATTGTGCCAGCTTGGCACTTCCTGCTGTTTGCTAGCACTGTGCTTCAAACTGGCTATGCACTTGGAAAACAAAAACACAAGAAGCTACTGATCAGTCACTATCAGTGATGGATGCAGTTAACATGTAACAAAAAATTAAAAAAAATAAACTCTTGTTTTTGGTATATAGTGGGGTGGCAAATGGGTGGACAGTTACCAGATGGGTGCAGAGTATGTTTTTAATAAATTTACATGTTTGTGTGATAGGCAGGTGAACAAAAATTGGGGTGTCAGAGATATATTTGAAACCATATTTTATATAAAATAATATATGGGTAAACTATACACATACAAGCTTCCCAAAGTGGGGTTGGGTGATATTACAGGGGCCTCTCAAAGTCTATGATGTCATCACAACCCATCAAAGGAAGTACAGCCTTGTTGTGTGTGAATGCCCATATATTATACCATATAGCATTTGTATTATTTTTAGCAAATGCCCAATGGGGTTTTTTAGTGCACACATAGTGGGCCCTATGCACTAAAAGCCCAGAATGTGCCAGTAGGAGTGTATACTGGACCATGCAATTGCGCACCACATAGCTGGCCATGACGGGATGCACAGGACTGGTATGCATGATCCCCATGGCATGGGCATTGGCAGGACTGGGGGCTTTCAATGAGACGCCCCAACTGTGGCCCTAGAGTGGATCCCTGGCTTAACAGGAGCATGAGATCATGGGACATGGTGGCCTGCATATGGATTGCCATGTCGCTAACAGCCCTCAGTAAAATATTCAGTTTAGGAAGTCAGCAGCCTGCAACCACCCCTCTAACCCTCCATGGCATGGAGGTGGGCTGGGGTCCATGGCTACATAGCACCATGTTGCCTTGTGGCCTCTGTTCGGGGGGGAGGGTTGCCATTACAGCAGCCCTCTGGCTGGCAAAATGGAAAACCCCCAAGACATTAGCCTGGCAGAATACAAAGGCATTGTGCATGCCAAGCTCTGCCTGTCCTCTAAAGGCACACCTACTGTAGGCTTCTTTCCCACACCATCTGTGTAGTTGTGCAGAATCACCCATGCATGGCCTGGGGTAGGAGTGTGGAGCAGGTGTGTGATGTTTGTGCATTCACAGGTGTCCACTGGACACCTAGCATGTGTGTATTCCTGCCCTATACACTGGCCTGGGATGCATTTTGTGCATAGGACCCATTTAAACTATTGAACATAGTGACGAAGAAAATTTCATGCATTCTTTCAAGAATCCTGTAATACAAAGACAGTGTCAGTCAAATAAAATCTGTAACTTTAATGTGATGATACATTTTTCTGAAAATGTGTTTTCTAACATCTGAAAAGTACAAGATAAAGCACCAGCTAGTGTCCTTTTACTGTGTTTATTACAATATAAATATCAAGAGAACATGTTCAACTAATTTTTATTGTAAAAGTAGTTAAAAAAAATTAAAGAAAATAAAGTCGTTTTTACAAGAGTTTAAAGAACACTGATTTATCAAGTGCTGTATATTGTGTCTCTGAAAATCAGACTGACAATTATAATCAAAATGTCTTCAGTACTCCCAGTATGTATGGAGATTAGTTAATAGTGCTTTAACAACAGTTCTGAATAGTGGATTTAGTGAGCCCTATAATACGATAGCACTCTTTCAATGATTTAAAGCACTTTGAATTCATTAGCAACTTGAAGAATGTAGGTTATCCCCTACTTGAAATTCAGCAGAAGGAAACATCTTTAATATTTGGAGCTTTCCTTCAAAGATACCAAACTGGATGTAATAAGCTGAAATGCAGAATACAAAAACACACACTGAATAGTGAGACTCAATGTTTTTGTAACCACAATGATCCCTTTGGAACTATTTGTTCTCTCTTGGTTTATGTTTCAGACTCTTAATTGGATGGTTCTACAAACCTCAAATAACAACAGAGTCCAATAAGACATATAAAAGTTTGATGAAAAGCTGCATTTCTTAAGCTGTAATCTACTTTCTGCCTTCAAAAGGAGATTAGCAGATCAAAACGAAATGAATATTGCCAACTCTAATTCTGTCTTAAATGAGTCACATAAAAGAAATACTATGTGTGTGGCCATTGTTTGTTATAAAACTAACAAGCCACCAGCTTCGTGTCATTCCATATTTTGTCAGAAACCAGCTATAGCCTGCTTTGGTCTGAAAATTCCATTTGTTTAGTGTTTTTGTACCACAAAAGCTGATTTTTAAAGGTTACTGTTCAAAGCTATTTTGCTTTAAATACAAAAAAATACCAAAAACAAAACAACAAAAAAATCATGTATTTTAATAGAGAAAATGTCATGGCCCCAAACAACAAAACCTTGCAAACTAAATCTGTCAATAATAAAGTACTGTGGCAGGTTCAGACCTACAGATACTTGGGAATGTGGTTCAATGAGAAAATCAAATGTAATGTTCACATTGATTATCTAGTGAAAAATCTGGGGAGATGTTTAGGTGCATTGCATAAAATTAAGCCTTGTATGAACAAAGAAGTTAGAAAACATGTAGTAAACACTATGACTTTGCCTGTGTTCGCAGGGGTGTCAGGGATGGAGGTGGCAAAACTGGATGTTATGTACAATAGGTTTGTCCACCTCATCCTAGATGCCCCACCCCACCCCCGCATGACTCACAGAAGTGTGCTGTATGAGATCTAGAGTGAATGAAATTGGAGGAGTATAGACGGCATAATTTTCTTTCTTACATGTGCAAATGCAGCAGACAACATGTACCTCACTATATATGAGAACATTTGCACAAAAGAAGTATAAAACTTAATCTTAGATCGGCTTGTGGAGTAGAGTTGCAGCCAGTATGGGCCCTAATATTTGTAATAGTATACTATCCTTTCTAAGTCCCCTGCAAGGTAAGATTGATACCAGCAAAATAAAAAAAATAGATTCACCATCAAGCACTGGGGAAACTGCATGTTGCCGACACCTGGATACAGTCTGATACTTATGATGTAAGGGGAGTTTATTTAATATATGTCTTGTACATGACAATCAATCTACTGTGTAGACCCAAATGACTACTTTTTTCATATTTTGTGTTTTATTTCATGTATATGATATATGTATGTATATTTAGAGTGCAGATCTCTTAGGTTCTGTTAGTCTGACTATGTACAATTCTTACTTGATATATTTTATGTGGACTTTACAAATATGTTATCAACTTGTGTAATATCTTGTAACCTATTTGTAATGAGGACCTCATTGGAAATGAGCACGGCTCAACTGACAGTCCTTTTCCTCTTACATGAATAAAAGTTTAATTACTGCTTACTGCTACTAATCCAGCTAATAGTGATTACTAATGACCCACTGCGTATGTATGCAATTCTATATCCTGTAAATGAGGTTTGTCCTTCAAAACAGAAAACATTTTAAGGCAAGGCAATTTTATTTATATGGCACCCAATCCCTAGAGCTATGGGTGCCTCACAATTAAACAACAAATCGATTTAAAACTGTAAATCAAGTATTAACCCTAAGGCTGCCAACAGAATTAGAGTGTATAGGAATTCTTGACTGATATATCAGTCTGTGGCACAGCAAGGGTTAAATTAAAACATTCAAGTCAAAAAGCCAGTCCCGAAACTTAGATTGAAAAAATGAATTTGTAAAGATTTTTGAAAATTGGCCAGTGAAGGAGTCCCTCTTATCTCCCAGGGAAAGGCATTCTACAAAATTGGGGCAGCAACCCCAAATGCCCTGTCACCTGAGAACTTCAGACGAAACCTAGGTACCAACAGGAGGTCTGCCTCCACTGAGTGAAGGAGATGGCCAGGGGAAGAAGGTATCAGGCAGTTTTTCATGTAGCCCAGATCCAGTCTGTGGAAGGCCTTTTATTTTAACAAGCACACCTTAAAGCTGATATGCCAATACATTGGCAGCCAGTGAAGACTACAGAGAATCTGCATGATATGCTCAAACCAACAGATCCCAACAACCAGCTGAGCTAACCTGTTCTGAACTAGCTGCAAATGATGCAGTAACCTTGGAGATAACCAAAGGTAAACAGCGTTGCAGTAATCTAACCTCAACATGACTAAGGCATGCAACAGTGTTGCCAGGTCAGATGGATCAAGATAGGGCTTGATTTTGGTGATATTTCACAGATGTTAAAAGCCACTGTGGACAACAGCCGACACAAGATATTCTAGGGTGAGGCTAGAGTCCACAATAACTCCCAGATTCCTCACTCTATCCACAACTCGGAGCACCACACCATCCAGTGAGAGAAGGATGGTGCTACTATTACTGTCCACCACTGAAACTGACCAACCTGACTCCACCAGTAACACCTCTGTCTTTAAAGGGTTGAGCTGAAGCCAGCTGGCTGCCATCAATTCCTGGATTTCTCTGAGACTCTTGCTGAATTCTGATACTATTACAAGACATACAAGACACATACAGCTAAGTATCATCAGCACAGAAAAGAAAACCCAGACTGTAGCATTAAATGATCTCTCCCAATGGCAACATGCACATGGTGAACAACATGGGGACCAAGATCAACTCCTAAGCCATGCCACAACATAGCACAGCACTGCTTGATGTAAATGAGTCAAGTGACACCTGCTGCACCCTACTAGATATGTAGGACTTAAACCACCACAGCACCGTTCCTGAAAGTCCTACATTGTGCCTCAGATGAGCCAGCAAAACCTCATGATCAACCATGTCAAAAGTCAAAGAGAGGTCTAGCAGAACATCAATGGAATGTCAACCACTATCCCTGGCTAGGAGGACATCATGATGCATCTTAACACGGTATCCGTACTATGACGAGATCGAAACCCAGATTGGAAGGGCTGATAGATGTTGTATCTTTCCAGATGTTGTTCCAGCTGCACTGCCACCACCTTCTCTATCAACTTTCTCAAAAGGAAAAGTTTGGTACAGGCCTGTAGTTGGAGAGATCATCAGGGTCCAACAAAGGTTTCTTAAGGAGGGTCCTCACCGCCGCAGTTTAAAGGGCAGATGGAAAGACACCCTCCACATGGGAAGACCTCATGATCCCCCCCACACTTGGACTGAGCAAATCCCAGCACTCTAAAAGAAGCTGGCTTGGCCCAGGGTCCAATGCACAGAAGGTCAGAGGCAAACTAGACACCATCTGGGAAATGACATCCAGTCCAGCCAGCTCAAATGCTTCCCATAGAAATGGAGTTTATCTGTCTGGCAGTTTGGATACTGTCTGGTTGATGATATCCCAGCCTGGATAGAGGACACCTTGTCTAGAAAGAGCCTGTTGAACTCCTCACATTTGTTAAGAGAAAAGGCTCTGCAGGACTGGAGACAAACTGGATTTAATAGTCCATCTACAGTGCTGAAGAGCTGAGTCTGCTGGTTCATTTCATTAGCAATCATTCGTGGCAGGAACATTGACTTTTTCAGAGTGATTGCCCATTGATGCTCACCATAATGAGCCCTCAGTGCCAGTCTATCCCCAGCTGAGTGGCATCTCTGCCAACAATGCTTCAATCACTGCCCCTTAGTCTTCAACCTCCTCAGGTCAGCATCATATCAAGGTGACTTGAGGTGGGAAATCAAGATGCAGATACAGAGAAGTGCTAGGGAGTCAAACACAGCTGCAAGGGTTATGTTATAACCCTTCACAGCTGTCTCAACACCCATCACACAGGCCACCTCCAAATCTGAGATGGATACCCCGAGGAGATTTTGAGGCTTCAGATTTCTAAATGAGCAGTAGCTGTCCATCTCCACAGGGGTGGTAAAATAAGGAGCACTACAGAGGAACTGGATGACATGATAATCCGACCAAACAACCAGATCTACCCTGATATCACTGATGTCAGGATCCAATGAGAAAACCAGATCTGAGGCATGATCTTGCTGGTGGGTACTGGAGGCAACCACCGGTAAAAAGCTCAGAGAAGACATAATCTACAGGAACATCATTCCAAAAGGAGAAATTTCATCATTGATCCACATGTTGAAGTCACCCAAAACCAAAAGATTGGTCACTTCAGCACCAGATCAGCCATGAAATTCTCCAATTCCTGCAGGAATTTATGCCCACCTCCAGGAGGACAGTAAATGAGCACAATCCTGTACCTTGTATCTGACCCACCCTTAGCTGCCATGCATTCAAGTGATCTGGTGTCTCCCAAGGGATATGCACTCAATCTCAAAGTGGCTCTAAATCAGATGGCTTCTATGCCACTCTGCGCTTCTGCTTAGTACAATGCACCATGAAGAAACCCAGTGGAATGGATGCCTCAAGCACAGGGTCTGCATCATCCCTCAACCAGGTCTCTGTGATGCATGCCAAGTCTTCCAAGGAATCCACAATGAACGCCTCCATTACGGCTGTTTTATTCCTAAGAGATCTGGCATTACACAGAACTGCCCTAAGGAAAGGAGCTGAGTGAGTTAGTCCATTGGCCACCTGCTGACAAGAAAATTCAGAAGCCTGGGAAACAGGTATCAGGCAGGGGGGATCCCTCTCCTGAGAAGGTCTACTCCCCAGGCACCTCCTAGATACAACTTTCCTGATCAAACCCCCGACTGTTTACCTGTGGAGCAGGTCTACATTTTGAATAATGGCTTTCGAGGATCCCCAACCCCCTGCAGTGGTTAATGACCACAGCAGGCAGAGTACAAGGGCATCTTCCACTCTCTTAGCTGCTCCCCAGAGTAAACTGGAAAAAGGCCTAAGTACTGCTAAGTACATAATAGCAAACTAACCCACACTCTAGGGCTGGGAGAACTCAGTGAAGTTCTGACCATTGTTAAATAAGAACGGGAACACGGTGATGTTCTGATTTATTGACAAATATTTGAAAAAATGAAAAAAAAAAAGCATAAAGTGGCCAGTGCCGGTCACATTTGACATAGAGGCACAATGGAAATAATTTAATGGATTATTTGTATAAAATTGAATGTAAAACTGCTAAACAAAAAGGCAATCACTCACTACTAGCCCCTTCATGGCTGGCCTATAATGAAGGAGTGGCATATCCTGCTCGGTCCGTGACATGAGTGTGTTGGGAGAGGCAGAGAGAGATGGAGAGAGAGAGAGAGAGAGAGAGACAGACAGATGCAAATACCTATGTCATAGCACCACCAAGCAATGCAGGCACTGCCAGGCAGCTAAGATTTTTTTTTTATTAATGGTGCTGTGTGGGTATTTTCTTGATGGATATTCCAGTCAGAGACGAACAGGCCAAAGAAATGATATGAATGATCAAATGAGCAGCACTAAGACAGCCCACCCACCCTACCCATGTAAATGATGCAATTGCTTCCCATGCCCGGTGTACTGTGGTATATTGTACGCTACCTGGTCCAAGAGGTTGTAATGTTTTTTAGTACTATGATTACTTCTACTGAATCTGATCAACACACTGAATCCTTAAAGAAGAAAAATGAAAGACATAGTGATCACCACCACCCAGGCAGGAAGCCAGTCACACATCACATCGATTAAGTGCAGTGCAGTCATAAAAAAGTTTGCCACTAACCGGCCCGGTGGTGCTGAGGGTTGAGGTGCTGGACGCCTTACCTTGTGTCATGCCAGTGACCTGGATTCCGGAACGTGCTCGGGTTACTCGGGGTCGGCCAGGGGAGGAAGGCTAGAGCATCTGGAGGACTGCTGTCCTTTTTCGGTGTGGGGGGATTTGCACTGCGTACTATTGGCCGACACCTAGTGGTGGCTGGGGGTTGGCACAGGCATCGCAGCCATGCAAGGGGTTGGCCCACATCCAGGGCAAATGGCTGCCTCTGCAGAGTTGGAGACTGCCTGCTGCTGACTACTTGGATGTGCACAAGGGAGAACAAGGAAAATACCAGGATCCGACAGGACCCGTGATAGTTGGATTGCCCTGGTGGTCCTCCCCTGGTACCAGATTTAATGTACTGGGGGGGGCACGCTGGCACTCCACACCCTGGCAGAGGGGGAATCCTCGGGGTGAACTTCCAGGGAGGATTGTCTGGGGGATTGTGGGCCGGAGTATGAACCCCCCAGAGAGAGGGGTCATAGCCCCATGTTGGATCCATGGCAGTGGAGAAATTGTAAAGGAAAAAAAAAAGTTTGCCACTGCCACCTAAGGACCTGATGACAGACACAGGACACAATTACATCTTTCCTGCTTCCACAATTGCTGTCAGCCACTGCCAAGTAATTTAAGTATCAATAATAAAATATAGTAATATAATAATCTCAACCCAGTTACTGTAAGTGAGGTGTAACCAGGCTAGCATACCACACACACAAACAATAAAGAAATGGCATGAATTTTCAATTTAGTAGCATTTTTTTCTGTGAAGTATTCACAGTCAAATATGGGGGATGCGAGAAATATACAAAGAGTATTCCATTTCTGGGTTTCAGGCATCTGCTGAGCTGTACATTGTATGAAAATTAAAACAGTAGAGTCAGGATCAGTTGCTGAGAGCAAAAAAAGTTACAAGTAGTAGTAGTAGTAAGGACTGGAGTAAGGACAAAAAGTGATATGTATTACTCGTTACTTGTGAGGACAAACAGTGATAGTAGTAGTAGTAGACACAGTAAAATATCTTTCAGATCAGATAGTGGTACCAGGTACCACCAAGTAAGTTTGTGACATGAAATGCAGTTGCTTGCTGTATTTGGACTCAGAACCCACTGATGCACTGGACTATGAATGCATTGTATTATGTATAAGACAAGGCCTCCCTGAGGCGGCTTACTACCAACTCATATGCATTGCTTTAGTTACAAGTTGTATAGGTCTTAACCGCTCATTAGGTAAATATGTCAATAGCTGTGCCCTGTTTTAGCTACCAAATGTATAGGCATTAACTTGTGCTCATTGTACTTATACTCTGTATGATTGCTCACCTACATTTATTCTATGTATGCACTGTATGAATGTCTATGTTTTATTCTGACGTGGAGCCTTTGGAAACAAGTCTATGACTCAGAGGGTTGTAATTCCGATTTCCTAAATAAATAAATACATGTTTTGGGGTTTTTTTTGATTCTGTGCTGCTCATGTGATCATTCAAGTAATAGTGACCTGGCCTAGTCCATCCTGACCTGATTTGTTGCAATTAATTGCTACCTCATGTAGTAGACCCTATTCACAAAAAATTTTCACCACAGGCATGAATTCTTGAAAGTGTTTTGTGGATATGGTCTGCTCAGAGCAGTCAGTGTATGTTTTATTCAGGTATCATATTTGAAATTAAAGTGAGGAATGCTGACTTTGAGAATGTGAGGCACTCAGCATTTTCTGGTGTCAAACAGGATCGTGTGTCAGTAATGACATTACCAGTTGAACTAAACAATCGTTCTGAACACACACCAGTCAGAGGGCAATTCATGCACCTCATTGCAGTATTTATTAAAGCAGGCCACATATTTTATTTGGATTTCCAGTACTGCAAAGGATCAGCATTCCAGCTGATATTGGGCTCTGCCAGGTACATTTCAACAATGGTCTGTACTCAGGATGTGTTACAAGAGGCAGATGAAGATGTTACAATTACATCTTCTAAGTGACTCCAGAGACATGAAGTAGAACTAAGTGACTGTGGGACAGTGCTGTTCTTGGCTGGTGGTGAAGAAGAAGATACGGCTGCAGTGACTGTGGAGGAACAGGGAGAAAATGCTGCAACAGTGGAGTATGGGCCACCTGATGCTGTGCTGTGTCATGAAGAAGATTCTGAGTGTGGTGCTGCTGTTGTACTCTGTTCCATGACAGCATGCACCATGTCAAATATTTTTTGTTTGTTTATCTTGAAACAAGTGTCATCATCACCACTCAAATGTTACTTCGATTTGTATTGTGGGTCCAAGATTGTTGCTTTAATATACTCAGGATGAAGCATTTTACATGATTTGTCATCTTCTTCAACTTTTGTGATCATATGTATCCTCCCCCCCACCAGCCCCCCTTGTTCAACTAGCAGGGTTGCTCCTCTCACATATGGCACCAATGAGAGGGATGGGGGTAGTCACTATGAACAGTTCTGTGAACCCATACTTCTACGTCGTAGCCTGCCATCCTTGGACAGGCAAACCAAGTGTGGCAACTATCTGGCTCACACCTGGGGGACCATTTAGCATGGCCATTAACCTGGGTCTCTGGGAGAAAACGTTTGCTCAGAACTATACTAGATCTGCACTTTGGGTCAGGGGCACCCAAGTAAATGCAGACTCTGGAAGCAATAACTGTACTGTCCAAACCAGGTTGGGATTCTAGAGTGTGGCTTTTATTCACATACACAGAGAATACAACAAAGCGAAGATGGACCCCCACAGGGCTACTCCCATTGGTAATGCAGATTACTGAGGCACACACACAGTGAACCTTCAGGTTCTGAATGGATTGGCACACATGGCTTGAACTGGTACACTTCCCTCGACTTGGCACCCTCGGCCAGTACTGGGAGACTTTACCATATTGCATGAGGAATTACAGGTGGCTCCTTCGCCCATCAACTGAGCACAATGGGGCTCACTGAAAATCCAAAATCCCACATCTGGGTATTTTCTTCAGGCACTGGCCAAGTGCACTGAGGGAAAATAAAAGTGCCCAAACTGAACCCGGAGAGGTAAACATTGTTACTCCAGATGGGGGGGTCTCCCACCTTTTGCTTCCAAATTTATGCTCAGCCATTCATCTGGTTAATAACACCTTTCTCTGAAAACTCTTGTAGATGCTATCTTGAAATGTCTTGCACATTTAACATTCTATTTCCCACACCTCAGAGGTGTTATGAAATTAAAAGTTATGTACATGGCTATATCTTTACTCTTGACCCCCACTTTTGCAGATGCTTTTAAATCAGACACAAACCAAAAGTTCTGTACTTGGCTAGTCTCACTCCAGACCCCATAGTAGGCAGACTCTTTTAACAGAAACTGTCCTGGTGACAGAGTCCCTTTGTCAGAGAAAAACTCACCACCGGAATGCAGGTGCCCCAGGGCTTCTTCCACACAACAGTCTTGGGTTCTCACAAAACAAATGAATCTCAGGCAGTTTCACCACCTCCAAGCTGGACCAGGGGATGTTCCCTGAATACTGGAATTCCCCCCCATCCCTCTGAGGATGGGGTACTGGAAAACCTTCTAGGAATAGTCTCCACTACTTCACTCTACTGGTCTTCTGTGTTCTCCATCTAGGTTGAGAACAACTACTTCTCCAGAGGTAGCTCTGTGTCAGAGCTAAGTCTGAGGAGCTGCCTTCTGCAGCACTCCTCACTCTCTCAAACTCTCCTACAGACTGCTGAATCTCATCAACATTCTACTGCTAACCCCTGCAGCTAGCATTCCATTGTGGCTTATGCTGCTGCGACAGTTCTAAGCTGACATCATCACTCCAGCTCAGCTGAGACTGAAAATAGAGTGTGGCAGTGTGAAACCCATTTAACTGACATTTCGCAAGCTGCCTCTCCCTGCCTGCTGCTGATTCTAAGTGGGATTCTAGTGACCCCTGGGAACAAGGGGGTTACACCAACCCTCGGCCAGGAAAATGACTGTTCCCAGTCATTACCTACCTGGCACCAGGCCATCCTACCCTATGTGCTGACTATGGGGAGGTAGCGCTACCTTCTCCCCTACCATGTGCCAGGCACAGGCAGACAACACTAAGGGCCCAGAGGCCATTGGCTGATGCATCAGCACCTAGACTATGATCTTACTATGGCAACCAGTGGCCCTTGAAGAACTGTCCAGAGCATGGCCCTAATAGACCACCACTGTGGCCCTGATGGCCAGTGAGGACCACAGCCTGTCTATCCCCCTAGCCCTCTAAGGAAAACCTATCTGACCAAGGCAAACCTACCCAAAACAGGGGAACCACCCCCCATCCCTGGAGACCTGCAAACCAAACCACGGAGCTAACACTATAGCCAAGCATTACACTCCTACACTCCCCCACAACTACACCTGTGGAAGGAAAAAGGTTAACACATGTTAACAATGACACAGTACTTTAAACACAACACTTTAAAGCACATGAAGAACTCTGATGAGTCCCTCCAATCCTCATCTTGTCTTCTATTCTGCTTCATCAGGATCCACCTGAAAGAGAAATTACAAAAACACACCCAAATCTGCAAACACAGTATACGACTATAACCCTTACCATCAAAACACTGGAGAATCCCAAAAATGCATTTTCTTTTAGAAAAAGTAGAAAACAGTAGAAAAACAGTAAACAAATATCAACATTACGTACAATACACTTTTTGAGGATGGAATGCCCTAAATGTCCCACTAGTGACAACAGTGCCCGAAGGCAAGGTCCATGAAAGAGCCTCTCCTGGGCCAGAGCCTGGTGAAGCACAGTTCCTGATGTATTGTAGATCCCAAAGGGGAGAGTCTTTGTTTGTTCAACAGTCTGTAGTCTGCCAGGTGTAGGATGTGTATTGCAATGTCAATAAAATAAGAAAAGTCTGAACTTACCAGTCCCTTGAAGAATGAAAAATGGAATAGCACCTGGATCTCCAGCCGAAGACTCTCCCTGGCAGCATTTTTTGGATACAGCTGGGCGAAAATTTTCTGGAAATGACAGGATGGACATCTTGAAACTGCTGGGCTGATGTCATCTCTGGCTGACGTCATCTAGGAGATGGAACCTTGGAACAGGAAAGGAACAGCTGGACTGAAGTCATCCAAAAATCCCAGGCAATGAATCAGGAAACAGCTGGGCTGAAGTCATCTAGGATGATGTCTTCTGGAAGGCCAGGTGATGGAACTGGAAGGCACACTGCAAGGCTGTTGAATCTGGGTGCACCTTTGGATCCTGGAACACCAGACTGGCGGAACAACATAGGTACAGCAATGGCTGGATGTCAGTACTGGCTACTACCGATCTGCTTTCCATTTGGTAGGCATGGGCACATTCACAGGAAGCTGGTTACATTGAGGGTAGTACCACAATGGGTCAGGTGCAAGAATTATTACCCCATCTGAGCACTCATAATTCACATTATAGAAAGTCTCATTGCCCTTTCTGTCCACAATACGTACAGTGTCTATGAACAGTGTCCTGCCCACTCTCCAATACTTGAGTCTGTCTCTGACATATCGAATTGCACCTGGATGCAGGTCTTTAGTTGCCTCTTCCACTAGCCAGGCTGTCCTGTTTTTCTCAATCTCCTCCCTGACTCTCTTAGGAAAGGTAGGAAAGGACATTCCATAGATCTCATCTGCCTTCCTACAAACCAGTCTTTCCTCCTTACTACTCTTGGTCAGTTCAAGACCACCAGCCTGGCTTGGGGGAGGCCAGTCCTGGTTCTGCCAGTGTTGCATACTCAATGCTATGTAGAACGGGTCCCTGACCCCTCCTTCTGGGGACAGGGCTGTGGAGTCACCAATTTCTTCCTCTGGTTCCTCCAAGGCAAGAGCCCGAGGCTGTGGACTAGCACCTTCATCATAAGGATACATAGCTTCCCCCTCCTCCTCTCCCTCACTTAGGACCTGGGCCCAGGAGTGAGTAGTCGTCCTCACTCCTGACACAGTCCACTCTTCACTGGGTGCGGAGATAGACACCTCCCAATCTAGGGTTTTTCGAACCTCGTCCTCTCCCATGAGGCTAGGACTAGGACCCTCTCTCCATGGATCCACTGATTCTCCCTCCACACTGTCCATATATGACACAGGCATGGAGAAATCACGAGGACTCTGCTCTGCCAGTACATCTACACCCTCTTCCTTTGTGCCACACTCTGCTGGGCCTCTCCCAACAGGCTCAACCTGGTGCTGTGTGCTACTACTTGCAGGATCTTGAAACTTTGTCCACATGGGAGCCAAACGAATCTTAGGTGCACTAGTTAGACCTTGCTTCCCTAAGCACCCTGAACAGTGAGGAATCATGAAAACATCCCTTCCAGCCATGAGGCACCTTATGCATACTCTCACAGGGTATCCGAGAATTGCAACATGAGGAGGCAAACTTCCATTGTTGAAACATTTCTCTATTTCTTTCAGCTTGGTAACCTCTTCAACTATCATAGCCTGGGCATGATCCAGGTAGCAGGATGGTCCCGAAACCATGACTGTAGAAAAACAAACAAAAGTTCACTGTTATCACTGAGTTCACTTTACTTGGAACAGTCTCACAAAATGGCTCCCTGCTACTGTGTTTACATTACTACCCCACCCTGTAATGGCGGCGGCAGCACTCCTGAGTCCTGGCGCATCAACATTCTGCATCTGACTCAAGCCACTGCTCATCCAATTTACTGCATACTGATAAATTTTACTCAAACTGCACAGACTGCATTCTTTTTCTTCCTCAGCACATCTATATGATTTTCTAGGACTTTACATTAGCTTTCAATCACTTTTACTTGCTTAAAGTCACTAAAGCCACAGTATTTCTTGAACAGGATTGCCTGTTTGTTGCAACCTCTCATACAACTCACAGTCTCTTTGTTTGCTCAGAAAATTACACTGTTGCTGAATCCATAATACATTCTCACAGTCTAATGCTCAGAATTCTTGCTTGGGTTTGATTACCTTGCACAGTCCTTCTTTGCAAAAACAATTATATTGTTTACACACAGATCCAGCTGGCTTTAGAAAAATCACACACAGTTTGAGCTCAGTTTTGCTGAATGGTACTCACAGAATCAGTAGCAGGCTTTTTGATGGAGATTTTGGCCTACAGCCGATCCTGGAGGCCTCTGAGTTGAAATGGGCTGGCGGTCTTGCCGACTATCCCTGCAATCACCAGGCTTTCCTCCCCAGTCAATCGGAATATGGGTTGAGCCCGATTTAACACAGAAAAGTCTGATGTTTTAACTTTTATTTATTTATTTTTTTAATTTATTGTTTTTATTAATTTTCCACAAATACAACCATAACTAACATGACACTGTTACAGGAGTAGCATAAAACTACAGTGACATACATGAAGAGCCGGAAACGGTTATAACATTAACATGTCCCTCCCCCATAACCCCCCACCCTCTTTCTGTCCCAGCACTCTTACTGTCCTTATTGCTGGAACCCTTCCCCCCTGGACTACAGCTGAAATGTAACGTGTATCTCCCTTCTCCTTAGAGACAAAATATCACACCTAAAAGGCATTGGATTGAGGCAGCAGGAAAGGGCAGAACCCAGCGTACAATATAAGACCAACCCTGGGTAATTGAGCCATTAATTATCTTCCCTAATTCTCACTTAAATCATGTAAATAGTATACATTCCTGCCCAGATCTTTCTATATTTAGTTGAAGGGCATCCCCGTCCTAACTTATATTGCTCCATCCTTAAGTTACTCAACAATTCCTGAAGCCATTCACTGTAGTGAATCTTCTGAGCATCAATCCAGTGCCTTAAAATTACTTTCTTAAGTGATAATGCTATCAATGCCATGTGGAATCTGGGAATCCCTACCCTGATTTTGGAGTAGCCCCCTATGAGACAAACCTCAGGAGTAAACAGCTCATCAAGACCTAAAACCGGATCTACCTTATCCCAAATCTCCATCCAAAGGTTTTGTACAGTGGGACAATCCCAGAAAATATGTTTGAGGGAACCACTTTCCGTCTTGCATCTATTACAAGCTGGGGACATGGCTTTGCCTACTTTAAAAAGTTTTAGAGGAGTCCAGTACATGTCATGTAGAATCTGAAATTGTTTGAGTCTGAGCCTATCTTGAGACACATACTTATAAGTGTCCTCCCAAACCTTATTCCAGTTAATGTTAGGATCCTGGAATTGTGTAACCCAGTACTTAGGCCTTCCAACATGCAAAGGGGAAATTAAATCCAGAAAAGAACTGTAAATTTGCGATACTGCATGTGGAAGGTGAACAATGTTCTCCATTGACCTGAAAAAGTCATAAAACTTGTCCTCTTTTACCACCTGATTTTTAAATCCCTTTAGAAGATGAGTTACCTGATACATCCGGAAGATCTGTCCTTGTTTTAAGGAAACTTGCTAACCAGAGCATTCATGGAGAGAAAATCACCCTCATTATTAAAAAAACTCCCTTACTTTCACAGCCTGACTTTGGGGAAACCAAAACTTAGGTATCCAATTGCCACCTATCCTAAAATTATGGTTTTCTACCAGCTGCTGGTTCCAGTCTCTGATGTGATTGTATTTAAGAAAGGCACACAGTTGTGCATGGCATCTTACCGAAACCCCTATAGGAGAATGCAGAAGATTAGGTGGGAGATTTTTCAGTTTACAGTAGAGTAACGTAGATGTGGGCACCTTTGCAGCCTCTATCAACCTTCTCTCTAAAGTTAACCATGATGGGATATATGGCATCTTGGACAGTGTTTCTTCTCTGGTCATCCATTTCATATATTTACTAATCTGTCTTGCCCAGAAGTAGCCACCAATATGTGGAAGTCTCAGTCCCCCTCTATTCCTGGGAGCTATTAACTTCAGGTAGGCCCTTCTAGGTGGCTTTCCTGCCCATATGAAGGAGGAGATTATAGATTGTACAGTCTTAAAACACTTAATGAGTAACCATAAATTAAGCATATGCAGAGGATAGAAAATCCTAGGTAGAATATTCATCTTCACAATATTAATGCGTCCCCAAAGTGAGATGGGGAGGGCTGACCATCTGATTAGATCCTGTTGAATATTTTGCAGAGTATCCTCAAAATTTAACATCCACATCAGGGAATCCGATCTGGCAAGGAAGATACCCAGATACTTCAGACATTTGGGAGACCATGTAAGCCCCAATTGGGTCATGTCAGATTTCAACACTCTATAATTAAGGGGAAAAAACAAACTCTTATCCTTGTTAATTTTATAGCTTGAAAATGACCCAAATTCAGAAATGACCTGCAAGGCTGCCCCGAAAGTCTCTGCTGGGTTAATAGAGTGAAGCAGGACATCATCTGCATATGCCGAGAGTATAAACTTTAGGCCTTGGATGGAAATACTGGTTACCAAGGGAGTATCTCTGAGTTTAGAGAGCAAAGGTTCCAAATAGATGTTAAAAAGAAGTGGAGATAGTGGACAACCTTGGCGGGTCCCTGAATAAAGAGGAAGTCTTTCAGAAAAAAAACCATTACAATACAAACGGGCCATTGGGTTCTTGTAAAAGTGAGAGACCCATCCAATAAATTTCTTGGAGAACCCGAACCGACCCATTGTACTAAATAAAAATTCCCAATCCACCCTGTCAAAAGTTTTCTCCGCATCCGGGGACAACAGACCAGCCGGTGTACCCGAGTCCCCGGATGCGAAGAAAATGTGTGACAGTTTGCGTAGATGATCTAAAGAGGTTGCCCCCTTCATAAACCCCACTTGATCTGGGTGAATTATGTGGGGCAAGACCCCAGCCAGTCTATTTGCTAATAATTTAGCTATAATTTCTATATCATAGTTCAATAGCGAAATGGATCTATAACTGGTAACTTCTTCTGGATTCCTCCCCGGTTTATGCAATACAATGATTAAGGCCTCCAGCAAGCTGGGATCCATCTCATCCACCTCCAGGAACCGGTCATAGAGCCTTCCTAACCATGGGACTATTTGTTTCTGAAATATATTGTAAAAATATAGGGTAAACCCATCAGGTCCTGGAGCCCTATCCAAGGGAAGAGATTTAATTATGGCAGCTATTTCTAATTCTGTGATGGGAGCGAGCAGTTCTAACTTCTGGGTCTCCGACAGTGTCGATAGACAAAGGGGATTCAAATAGTCCTCAATTTTTTTCTGCCAGGAGGATTGGCCATTGGACTATGCAAGTCCTGGTAATAGCTGGCAAACTCCTGGGCTATCTCTTTGGGATTCACTTGGCTAGAGTCATCATGTCTAGATCTAATACCTTTAACTACTCTAGAAGCTTCAAGTGATTTTAACCAGAGAGCCAGGAGTTTACCTGCCTTTTTTCCATGCTCTAATTATGTGACTTTGGTTCTCATTATAGCATACTCAGCTCTTTCTCTTAAAGGGAGTTGTATTGCTCCCTCAGACCCAGCAGCTTAAATCTATAACTCTTTGGCATGGCAGGCGATAGGTTCTTTTCAATCTGGTGTATGTCACTGAGCAGAGTAAGGACTCTGTGTTCTCTGATTTTCTTTTTATAAGAAGCTATTCTAATCAGGGCCCCTCTCAGAACACATTTCAAGGCACACCATTCTAGATCTATTCTGCTCGTAGAATTGATGTTAATAGCCGTGTATTGTTCTATAGACTCTGATATGTCCTTTATCACCCCCTCATCCTTTAATAATTGACTGTTCAGTTTCCAATTAGACTCCCATGGCACATTTGGGGAAAGGTTTAATGAACAGCATACTACTGCATGGTCAGAAACTGTACCCGGAACTATAGCACTGTCTGTGGCTCCTGACAAAAAAGAGTGACTGATTAAAAAATAATCAGTTCTTATAGATGTCCCATGAACATTTGAGTGAAATGTGTATTCTTTCAATGAAGGAAATATGACTCTCCAGGGATCCACCAATCCTAATTGATCAGCCAAATCCCTAAGGGCCCTTTGTGCAGATGAAGGGCCAGGTCTGCCCCTCCCTGATCTGTCCAGATCCGGGGTAAAAGATAGGTTCCAATCTCCCCCCAGAATCAAAGGAAGGGAAGCATAAGGGAGCAAGGTAGTTAGTAGATTGGAAAAAAAAGCCAGTAAATCTGGGTTAGGGCCATAGATACAACCCAGGACCACCTCCGTGTGATCCAACAACCCTTTCAAAATTAAATATCTGCCTGCAGAGTCTCTAATTCAGTGCTCACAGGTAAACTGAACATTCTGTGCCAATAAGATTGCCACCACCCTGCTTTGGGTACTATCCCCAGCATTGAATATTTGGCCCACAAATTGCCTTCTAAATAGGGAGCCTTCTGATTCCAACAAGTGGGTTTCTTGCAGGAAAATAATCGCTCCCTTAAGCTGATGAATATGCTTCAAAATTTGATATCTTTTAACTTTTTTCCCGGCTCCCCTAACAATCCAAGTAAGGATTTTTATATTATTTGCTCTATTGGATTCAAGGCTCTGTAAAATATTTTGCCCCAAATGATTAGTCGCACCCAGTCGCTTCTCTCCCTCCCCTCCCATCCTCCCCCTCCTGAAATACCCCATACCTTAAATACAGAAAATTAAAAGAGTCCCCTAACCCACCTTTAATCACTAAATATCTCCAACATAATATGCATGTAAACTGCAAAATGGAATCAGATTCCCCCCTCCCTACCAACATAAACATTTTACGGTACGTGATGTACAGGCAGAAAGATCAACACCCCTCCCTCCCGCTCGCCCGCCCTCAGTTCCACAGCAGATAAAGTACATCTTATCTAATCTCCTTAAAGATAGTCCAGTGTACTCAACACTGCAATCACAATAAATAAAAAATAAAATCTAAAAACACACTAGGTAGAATCTTCTGCTATATACTGTACTTCTCCATTAGGCATATGTCTGCCTCCTGAAAATAATAATTGTAGCCTGCAACCATGTAAAAAGTCAACCATTAAGAGTTTAATAACTATTGAAATCTCTTAAAACATTTGTATATTGGTCGCTACTGCAGCCTACACCGGGATGCCCATCTTTTCTGGTGACTTCTTATAACTTAAACTGGAAACTTAACACAGGGCGCCAGCCGATAACTTGGGCTAAACAGTATATCCTGACAGTCTAGAAACATGTGAAGTGCCGAAAAGAAAAAGTGCATCTCTGCACTTTGAAACTCGTTCATTCAGGGACAAGAGCCAATCCCCCTCCATCTCCTTAGTTAAAACAGTTCCAGTCGGGGTTAGAACATAAATGAAGTGGTGAAAGTTCCAATGCCCCCAAGCAGACATAGTGGCAATAAAAATTCCTTAATGTGCATTTTACTTGAGCGTCATCCCGAAGCACTTTCAGGGGTCTTTGAACAGGTTGGGAAAAGTAACTCTCAGGGCATCCTCCACAGCTTTAGCCTCTTCAAAGCTGGTCCAAGCTCCTTCTATTTGCACTTGAAATCTCGCTGGGTATAACATTTTAAATTTGATTTCTGCTGGGATTAGTTTGTTCACCAGAGGGTAAAACTGGGCTCTCCGTTGACGTACAGAAACTGGCAGATCTTGCATAATTCTCAATTTAGCCTCATCCCACTTGATTTCTTCCATGCTGCAAATTTTAAACAGAAAGTGCTGCCTTTCCAAATAGTTCAGAAAATGCAGTATCGGTGGTCTTGTGGAAGCACCCATTGCAGGCATAGGACGCAAGGATCTATTAGCCCTTTCAATTGAGTAAGCTGCACCATATGGGGAGGGACCCATCAGTTTTGTCACCAGCTTTTGTACAAAAAGGACAGTATCTGAGCCTTCCTCCTTCTAGGGCAGGCCAATTATCACCACATTGTAGCGCCTGCTGTGCCCCTCCAAGTCCTCAATTTTAGCTTCCAATTGAGCCATCTTCTGCCTGCTTAATGCCAGCTCCAGTTCTATTCTGCCCAAATGCTTTTCTATGGAGATTATACGTGTCTCATTGTCCCCTACCCTCATAGTGATGGTGTCAAGAGTCAAGGTCATGGATTTAAACTCTGCTGTTAGCAAGCACAGTTTTTCACGAAAGGGCTTAAATTCCTGTAGAAAATGATCCACAGTGAGAACGTTGGTTTCCTGGGTTTGATCCATATGTTCAGCTGGGGTAAGTTGTGGCCTGTTCCTTTTGCTGATTGTTTCTGGCGTGTGAGGAGGCGTGTGCCTAAGCAAAGCTTGCCTCATCTCTGCTTCCATATTAGAACAGAAAACTGCAGACCTGTCTAATAGAGCGGATCTTGCCTCCTAGGAACTACAGTCTCTGCTGGTTAGAATACTGAAAATAGGTTATAAATCAAAAATAAAACAGCGAGCAAGCGGGAGACTGTTGGAGTGCTGTTATTCACGATCCTGCATCACGTGATCTCCTGTTTTAACTTTTATAACATTTGCAGTCACTGAGACACTCCTCCTGGCTAGCCAGCTTGCACACCACTCGCTCGCTCCCTCTTGAACACTGGGCAGCACTCTGAAGCTGGCTTGGGGCAAGACTGATTGCAGTCTCACCAATCACTCGATGCCGTGCAAATGAGCCTCTCTCCCTTCTTGTGCTCTTCTCCTCCACGGCAATCATCGAGCAGGCAAAATTTAAACTGCAAAACAACTTTTTTCTTTTCAACTGTAACTCAATGGTGGGAGCACCAGTTTAACCATTTCTCATGGAAATTTCTCTAGCGACTGCCCCAGTCCACACAGCAAGCATTTCAAACTTTCAGGGCACAAATATCTCTTTGTTTCTCACAGTTCTCAATACTTTTCCTGTCACAAGTTTAAAAATGTAAGCTAGCAAATGATCTTTTTGGTGCAGGACAGGGGCACACATAATCTGGCTTTACAGCTCCTTGGTAAACGTTGGCATAATCACAGCAGCACATGAACAGCAGACACACAGTGGCACATACAGATGGCACTACTCTGGTCAATCCCTTATGCGCAAAGCTTCCAATTGTTTGGGCTACCAACTGCCAGACAGACAGAACACTAGCCACAACCTGAGCAAACATCACTTGTTCTCTCCCAAATTCCAAACAAATCCCCAGCTGTGCCTCCAGTTTGTAACCTCCCTCCACCGGCCCCTCTTGTTCAACTAGCAGGGTTGCTCCTCTCTCACATGGCACAAATGAGAGGGATGGGGGTAGTCACTATGAACTGTTCTATGAACCCATACTTCTATGTCATAGCCTGCCATCCTTAGACAGGCAAGCCAAGTGTGGCAACTACCTAGCTCACACCTAGGGGACCATTTAGCATGGCCATTAACCTGGGTCTCTGGGAGAAAACGTTTGCTCAGAACTATACTAGATCTGCACTTTGGGTCAGGGGCACCCAAGTAAATGCAGACTCTGGAAGCAATAACTGTACTGTCCAAACCAGGTTGGGATTCTAGAGTGTGGCTTTTATTCACATACACAGAGAATACAACAAAGCGAAGATGGACCCCCACAGGGCTACTCCCATTGGTAATGCAGATTACTGAGGCACACACACAGTGAACCTTCAGGTTCTGAATGGATTGGCACACATGGCTTGAACTGGTACACTTCCCTCGACTTGGCACCCTCGGCCAGTACTGGGAGACTTTACCATATTGCATGAGGAATTACAGGTGGCTCCCTCCCCCACCAACTGAGCACACTCAGGCTCACTGAAAATCCAAAATCCCATGTCTGGGTATTTTCTTCAGGTGCTGGTCAAGTGCACTGAGAGAAAATAAAGGTGCCCAAACTGAACCCGGAGAGGTAAACATGGTTATTCCAGATGGGGGGGTCTCGCACCTTTTGCACCCAAATATATACTCGGCCATTCATCTGGTTAATAACACCTTTCTCTGAAAACTCTTGTAGATGCTATCTTGAAATATCATGCACATTTAACATTCTACTTCCCACACTTCGGAGGTGTCATGAAATTAAAAGTTCTGTACATGGCTTTGTCTTTACTCTAGACCCCCACTTTTGCAGATGCTTTTAAATCAGACACAAACTAAAAGTACTGTACTTGGCAATTCTCTCTCCGGACACCATAATAAGCAGACACCTTTACACAGAAACAGTCTTAAAAATTCTGTACTTGGCTAGTCTCACTCCAGAACCCATAGTAGGCAGACTCTTTTAACAGAAACTGTCTTGGTGACAGAGTCCCTTTGTCAGAGAAAAACTCAGCACCGGAATGCAGGTGCCCCAGGGCTTCTTCCACACAACAGTCTTGGGTACTCACAGAACAAATGAATCTCAGGCAGCTTCACCACCTCCAAGCTGGATCAGGGGATAGTCCCTGAATCCTGGAATTCCCCCATCCCTCTGAGGATGGGGCACTGGAAAACCTTCTAGGAATAGTCTCCACCACTTCACTCTACTGGTCTTCTGTGTTCTCCATCTAGGTTGAGAACAACTACTTCTCCAGAGGTAGCTCTGTGTCAGAGCTAAGTCTGAGGAGCTGCCTTCTGCAGCACTCCTCACTCTCTCGAACTCTCCTACAGACTGCTGAATCTCATCAACATTCTACTGCTAACCCCTGCAGCTAGGGTTACCATCTTTTAAGAAGCCCAAAGTGGGACATTTCTTACTGAAACATGATTTTTCGCAGGACAGTACATAACCTCGACCAATGCAACAGACTTGTTTTCTCTATATAATCAGAATTAAGTCTAAGTATTATAGTTTCTTAGTTGTTTCTATTGTTTTTTATCATTTTAAGGTATTTTAGTTAAGGTATTGTAGTTTTCTGCAACATTTAGTGGAAAGATAGAAAAAAATTTTCTACTATAAAATCAGGACATGTAGTATTTTTCATGTTTTTTTGCAGGACACAGCTGCCCAAATCAGGACTGTCCTGCGAAAATCAGGATAGGTGGTAACCCTACCTGCAGCTAGCATTCCATTGTGGCTTATGCTGCTGCATCAGTTCTAAGCTGACATCACCACTCCAGCTCAGCTGAGACTGAAAACAGAGAGTGACAGTGTGAAACCCATTTAACTGGCATTTCACAAGCTGCCTCTCCCTGCCTGCCACTGATTCTAAGTGGGATTCTAGTAACCCCTGGGAACAAGAGGGTTACACATACGTCTCATTAGATGTTGCTGTACTCTAAGGGGGCAACCTGCATGTGTCAGCAGCACCACTGGCAGCCTGCATGATCATGGACCTGCCTTGCTTCTCTAACTTTCCCTAATCAGATTCAATCTGAATTTTAACATTTTTATTAGGGGTATCACCTGGCTGAAAGTTACTGTGTTTGCACTAACCTCCCTGGTGATTTCCTCAAATGGCTGAAGCAGGAAAATTAGAAACACCAGCATGGCCCACTGTGGTAGAATAATATAAACGTCTGCATCACCAATTTTATTTTCTAAAGTGTACTACCCAACAGCTTTCTTTTGTTCCATTAGTCTTTGGAACATATAAAAGGTTGAATTCCATTGAGTCGAAATGTCTTGGATCAGTCTGTGCAATGATAAACTGAGCTCCTGCTGTATTTTTTCAAACAAGTGATGGGCTTTGCTTGAGTGACTGAAATGAGTGCATATTCTTTCAGCAGTGCTAACGAGAGCCTTAATCTCCCTGTCATCGTCGAGAAAACCATGAACTATTACATTTAAGCAATGTGTGAAGCAGCGGATTTGAAAGAGCCCCCTTCCTCCAAGGTCTTCCTTATGTTGACCCATTATCTGCAAGTATAAAGCCAACTGACAGTCCCTGTGAAGTGAGTCATTGCTGTATTGGTTTTTGGAGCTCTTCATTGATGTTGTATGTGGTATGTTCAGATGGAAAATAAAACATTCTTAGAACAGCAAACAGCGATGCTTCTCTGTCCCCAGTCCTCTGTGAAAAATCAAAACATGCCAAATGAGCCATGATAGAAAAGAAGGGTTCAGGCTGACTTCTTGTCCAGATATCTGTTGTGAGATGCACCACTTCCCAACAGCATTGCACGAGACACGTCTTAATTTTTTACATACAACACTATAAAGATCTGAATCCCTGTTGTCAAGAAATATTTCTGCGATGGTATACTATGTTGAGGTGCGAGGTACTCAAGCAGCCACCTGAATCCTATATGTTCAACCATATTATGTGGTAGCAAATCAACAGTTATCATTTCTGAAATTTTTTTGGTTGTTGTAACAGAAACAGAGTGTCGAGGCATATCTGGCTTTACGCTCATATATTTCTGAGATGGTAAGCTGCCTCCTTGAAGGAGGAGAGCTTTTGAACACATGGTCACTTTCAATAACAGTTGGAGGAGTTCTTTGAATGGCAGGAAGTGGTGGTGGAGGTGTTTCAGTAGTGCTGCAGGGGCTGCCACTGCTTTCATCTATGAGAATTACCCCTCAATGTTTTGAGCTATCACTGTCACTTTCTCTTTGAGACTCACAACTGGACTTCCTAGTAATGTTATTATATCTGTCTAGGTGCCTTTACAGCATGGAAGTTCCCAATGCTCCATTCTTTTTACCACTGATGATTAGCCATTTACAAATAGCGCTTGTTGCTGCTAACTCATTGCAAGCAGTAATGGAGAAGTAATGATCGAACAAAAGACAGTATTTCTTTAGTTTTTTTCCCAGGAAGACATGGCACCATGGTCATCTTTTCAGGGCTCCCCCACCTCCGGATTTTTCTTGGGCCTGTTCCTCTTGTGGTTGATTCTCACTGCCCCCTCCACAACCAAAACATTTCTACCTGTTTCTTCCTTATCTGCTATTTCCATCCCCACCAGTAAACCTTGTGCTGCCTGATCATCCTCTTCATCTTTATTATTACACTTGTCGGGTTCAACCTCAGAAGAATAGGATGAGGGACTGGCAGTAGTATAGTATGCAATTGTTCCATACTGTTATGTGCCTCTGCGGGTGGTACCCACCATGCCTTTAGTTTTTTAACTACGTAATTGTTTTTTATGTTGGCGTGCTTGCGCAGCCAACATCTTGCGGTAGTGCAGATTTGGAGGTGCGGTCACTGTTGGGTGAATGCAGGGCACGCACCAGTAGCTGCATCCCACATTCCCCAATCAGCCAGCAGCAGGGGCCAACACCCTGCCTAGCTAATGAGGTGAATACATCACAGAAACAGTCCACTGCAATGAGAGAGTAGCTCTCATGCATCGTAACCACAACACGCCGCCCCTATGTATATGCAACATGGCAGTAACTGCTGCTTTTCCTGCCCAACCAACCCCTTATTGTGTTTCCGATGAAGTCTTTAATCCCATCGGCATCAAATGTTCCCTTATTTTGATTGCAGAGGGGTGCCCAATCCCCGCAGCATCATGTGCCCCCAACAGTTTTCTTTGCCGACGGAGCCCAGTCCCCATCGGCATGTATCCTCCTCCCTTGTATTTTGCTGATAGGGGCCCTCCCCATTGGCATAGCGTGCCCCCATTTTTGCTTGCCAAGGGTGCCAATCCCCTCAGCTCCTGCGGCCCCCCTTTCCTTGTTTGCCGATGAAGGTGCCCAATCCCCCGTCAGCTTAAGCACCCACCCATACACACACACACTCAGATGGCATGCTGGGAGCCCACCCCAGCATGCCAAAGCACCTGTTAAAATGAAAACAGTCCCCCAATGTCTTTTTTTAACCTATAAAGCAAAAACAGTCCCTCATACTCTTCCAACCCCTCTCCCACAACCTGCACCCACCCAATGCACACCCTGCCTCCCCACACCCCCCTTAACCCATACTTACCTCCGGAGTCCAGTGCAATGATCTTCAGTGGACCGGGAAACATGTCTGCACTCTTCAAAGCCGACCGCGAACTGAGGAAATGCCGGTAAGCTGTATAATGGAATAAATAGGGGTTTTTCAACTTTAATGCATATCTCAGGAATTTTTGGGAATTTTTACACCAAATTTTCAACATGGGGTTTTTGGGACCCCTCTTCATGAATTCTGGCACTGTCATATCATTAATCAGTCCTGAAAGGTGATTTTGCAGTCACTGCATGGAATCACCTTTCAGGAATGATTAATGAGATGGCAGTGCCACTGTTCATGAGGTGGGCTCTCAAAAAGCCTATGTTACAAATTTGGTGAAGCATCAAAAATTTCTGTTCTGGCGTGCATTGCGCGGCTGCTTCATGAGCTCGTAACTTTATGAATTTACAATATTTTCATGCCAGATCTTCAACATTGTCATTTTCTACACCTCTTGTGAACAGTACAGCTGTCATTTTTCATATTCTGGCTGAAATGTGTCCGCGACTCCGCACACAATAGCGCGGTCACTGTGGGAAATCAGTGTTTGGGCCAGATTATGAAAATGACAGTGACACTGTTCATCAGCAGAGGTCCTAAAATGCCTATGTTGAAAATTTGGTGACAATACTCCATAAAATGACTGTGTTACGAGTGTGCATTAGCAGATTGCACGCACACTCATAACATCATGTATTTGTAATATTTTCACTCTGGATTTTCACCATTGGAATTTTTCCACACCTCCTGATAAACAGTGCAGCTGTCATTTCACATATCCTGCCCAAAATGTGTTTTCCATGTCCGGTGCAGAATAACGCGGTCACTGAGCAAAATCACTTTTTGGGACAGTTTCAGGAAATAACAGTAACACTGTACATAAGCAGAGGTGCTAAAATGCCTATGTTGAAAATTTGATGCCGAACGTCCATAAAATGACTGTGTTACAAGCGTGCATTGCCATTTCCCACACACCCTTGTAACTTTGCAAATTTGCAATATTTACATGCCACATTTTCAACACTGGCATTTTCTTACACCTCCTTATGAACTGTACAGCTGTCATTTTTCACATCCTGACCAAAATGTTTTTCCGCACTGCACTACCAAAGCCAATGCCAGCGTGACAACATTCGGCATTGACAAATGCTTGTTTTACTTGGGACTGATGATGATCCGAGACATTCACCTTTTTTGGATTCAAGCATTTGCTTGGAAGACAAAACTTTGGACGTGAAAAAATCACTTTTTGGGGTTTGATTTTGTTTTTCCTTTTCAGGCTGATTGCTGTCTTTTGCAGTGCCACTGCCTACTGTACCTGAGAAATAGAATGCCCCTCAGCAACACTTTGATCCATTTGTTAGTAGTATTGTAGGCTGTAACAAATGATCCCTCTAACTAACATGATGTTCTTCTGATGACTCCCACCCACAGGCCAGGGATAAATTTACTGTCATGACTTGTGACTGTACACAGCACACAGACAGCACAGCAGTCCATCACCACTTCCTTCCAAGATTACCGGACTGACTCCTACAATACAGTTAGTTACTGTTAAATGACCAAATTGAACAACTGTTAAGTGTGCCTCAGAATTTGAATTGGAGATGCAGACACATCTGGTGCATAGCTGCATGCAGCACAGTCCCACACTTGGGGTTAGTTAATGCTTATACATAATGTAATGCAATATACTATAAAACTAATGATAATAAGGAAGAATAATGGGGAATGAGTGATGATGATGATGACACTTGTGTGTACAGTACATGTACTTTACTTGTGTTGTACTGTAAACAGCCTGCTACAAGTCAGATTGTACCCTGGGCCACCCATGGCCAGCAACACAACCACATCAACTTGTATGTTGTTTGTCTGAACAGTATTTTTTTAATACATGAAATTGTGAATGAATGTTAACAAGTGATCGTAATTCGTGATTGGATGGCACAAGTCAAAGATTAATTTTACCACCCCGCTGCCCTTGCCCTGTACTCAGAGCCGCACTGAAGCCAGGAAAAGAAATTTTATTTGGGATTTCTGGGACTGTTACATTTATCGTCAGTCCACCTGCAGTCTCTCTCTCCATTCTGGACTAGATTGTGAATAAATGTTAACAAGTGATTGCAATTCATGACTGGATGGCACAAGTCAAAGATTTATTTTGCCACCCTGCTGCCTTTGTCCTGTACACACAGCCACACTATAGCCAGGAAAATAAATTTGGGATTTTATGTAACTGTAAAATTTCTATTGGACCCCCAGTAGTCTCTCCCTCTTTCCTCTAGATCAGGAATGGCACAATTCACAGATTTTTACAGCCTGCCCTTTCTCATGTACACAGTCAGCTATACTGTTTGAGGCTAAGAAAAGAAAAACACTTTCATTTTGGGGTTTTCTGCAACTGTAACATCTCTCTTGGGCCCCCAGTAGACTCCCCCTCTCTCCTCTGGATCTAGAATGGCACAGGTCAAAGATTTTGCCAGCTTGCCCTTTCTGATGTACACACTGCTACATTGTCTGAGGCCAAGAAAAGAAAAAAAACTAATTTGTGATTTTCTGTAACTGTAAAATCTCTCTTGGGCAACCAGTAGTCTCTCCCTCTCGCCTCTGGATTTTTGACAGCCTGCCCTTTCTCATATATACACAGCTAAACTGTCTGAGGCCAAAAAAAGAAAAGAAAAACACTTTCATTTGTGATTTTCTGTAACTGTAAAATCTCTCTCTTGGGCCCCCACAGTAGTCTCTCCCTCTCTCTCCTCTGGATCTGGAATGGCACAAGTCAAAGATGTTGCCAGCCTGCCCTTGCTCATGTACACAGCTACACTGTCTGAGACCAAGAAAAGAAAAAAAAAATTTCATTTGGGATTTTCTATAACTGTAAAATTTTTCTTGGGCCTCTAGTAGTCTCTCCCTCTCTCCTCTGGATCTTCTGCAATGGCACAAGTCAAAGATTTTGCCAGCGTGCCCTTGCTAATGTACATACAGTCAAACTGCCACACTGCCTGCCTTTTTCATCCCCCACCAGCAACCACCCAGGCTACCACTATCTCCCCAGTCCCTCCGGATTCCTCCTTTCTTTAGTCCAGCCAAGTCCCACATTCTGACCCCCTGATGATCAGCCCCTTCCCCCTCGGCCCGGTATGTCCCCTTTCTCTGACTCGCCCTAGTTTCTCTTCCCTCCTTTCATATATTTTTTTAAATATTTGTGGGGTTTTTTTTTGGTTTTGTTTTCAACTTTTTCTGGTGGCTTCTCTGCTGAGGTGCTCCTGCTCCTCTGACTATCCTTCTCTCTCATCTGGGCCACGTTGTGCACTCAGCATGGTTATATACAATGAGTGCATCACATGACCATCTGTTGCCTGACTGGGTGCCGCTGGCCACCTGTGTGTGGAGTGAGCATGCCGACGGCATCCCCATGACAACAGTAATCAAAATGGCAGAAATGGAATTTCCATCGACCCAGAACCAGACTTCTGTGGGGAAGTCCATATTTATCAGGGTCCGTGGATTGCAGGTTCAATCCAGGGGTCAGGATCTTATTTATTTATTTATTAGATCATCAGTTTACAAACCTTTGAGTCATAGACTCATTTACAAAGGCACCTTGTCAAGAGAGCAATACATCACAGTAAACAAAACAGTACAGTATATAACACTTAGATTAAAAAAGCAACCAGTGTTACAGGCATTCACTGGTGGTACACACTTGGTAATAGGTAGATCACAGTAGTCATAATATAGGTACATGAGTACCATGTCAGGTAGCAACCAAAGATCTCCCATGGAACAGTCCGCCCAGCCCTACCACACACACAGTACTAATAAATACAACTTAACAAATTAGCCCACCCTGGCCCAGAAATAAAATGACCTAAACACAAAACAAATAACTCTTCCAAATCTCATAAAATAACCACAGTATAAAATAATTAAAAATAATTGAAACCCCCACCACTCACACACCTTTCACACTATAAACATACAGGTCTGGGCAAACCCCAAAGCATTCCAACTTTACAAATCAATAAATAAAACAAATAAATAAATAAAATAAGCCCAGAAGCCAAGTCCAGATGATTTACCAGTCCAAGACTTTTTAACAAAGCAGAAAATGCAGTTATAGAAATGGCACTCCAGCTGCCACCAGGACAGAAATTTTAGTCCCAGTACAGAAAGACACTGGTCACAAATCGAAAGCCCATGTCAGATCTACAAAAATTGTTACTGGGGATGATCATCACAAGCAGTCCAAAACTGGAAGTTAAAGAAGATGGGAAAAGGAGGAGGAAGGTACTCTCTCACTGCAGCTCCACACCCCGATGAAAGCCTCCAAATTAATGGGGATACACTCTCTCACAGTGTCCCCAGAAAAACTAAAAACAAAACAGATGTTTTCAACACTCTCTCCATTCTTAATAAATCACAGCATGTGAAGAGTAGTCCAATGAAGTAGTGGAATAGTCTGAATAAAAATGTTAAGCTTATCTTAATCTTTTTGGGGCATAATTGTGTCTTCTGTTTGCTGCTTAAACTGCAGTACTCTCCATTTTGGGTATTAGTTTATCAAATAGACAAATGACCTTATTTTTAGTACAGCTGGTTAATGAGAACCAGAAGGTTTCAGAGATTTAAATTTGCGACATGCTTGTAAGCAAGTACTTTTCTTTAAAAGTGTATTAAAGATTAACAAAACATAATTCTTCTTATTCAAGATGGCTTTAACTTCGGAGGTGATGTTAGAGTGCTCTTGCAGTTTAGCATCTCTAGTCAGATTTTGCTACTAATGCCAGCAGTCTTAAACTATGAGGTGAATATTTAATGTAACCTAATAGCCTTGGAAGGGGAAACATCAAAAGCAATCACTGGGGATGTTGGAACCCCCCCCAAAAAAAACTATTACCCACAGCAGAAATAATACTACTTTTCAGAATCAGCTAAAACAGCAAATATAGATTGATAACCAGGAAGAACCTTTACACTACATGGGGAAAAGAAATGGAGGTCATAACAGACGAAGGGCTGAAGCAGGACAAGCAGTGCACTGCTGCTGTTGGAGATCCAGCAGAATGTTTGGGTGCATCAAAAGGGGATGATCAGTAGAGCAAGAAAAGTAATCCTGCAACTTTACAAGACCCACCCAGGCCCCACCTAGAATACTGTATGTAGTGATGGCCTCCTCAATACAAAAGGGACATCATGGCAGTTGGAAGAGTTCAGTGAAAGACAAAGAAAATGATCAGCAGTATGGGGGACTAAAATAATGTGTAGTGGCAGGATGGCCAGGGGCAGGATGGCCTTTGGCACAAGGTAGCATGATATCAAGGCATAGGAGGAGCATCAGAACTAAAGAGGGAGAGGCAAGGAGGAGGGGGAGAGGGGTCAAGATGACTAGGGGGTCTAGTAATGGCAGAAAGCCTCAGGGAGGGAGGGAGGAAGGAGCCTAGTCTCAGCAACACTGAGAAGGCAGGTAACAGGTTTGCAGTGTTGGCAGAAATGGTGGAGGGGAAGGCACTGGATATCCAAGATGGGGCAGGATGGTATAGCGGCAGGGACAGCCTAGGTGACAGCAGTTGGACAAAAGAAGGATGAAGGGGGAGAGGAACTCAGTTGGACTGGTGGATGGAGAGGACAAGGGTAATGGGGGCAGGGCAGTGCTGGTGAGATAGCTGGCAGAGACACAGCAGGAGAGGGATGGGGACCCAAGGTAGAGGGTAGAGAAGAGGAAGATAGTGAGGGAGCATTGGGGGGAGGGGGTGCAGGCCATGGGAGGAGATTAGGGGAGGTACAGGGAGATTGGATGGAGTTACTAAAAGGCAGGGTAAGGGGAGTCAACTAACGTGTACATAGAAAAGAGGTTGGGGGAGGTATGAAGGGGGGAATTCTAGTGCTGGGTGATTCCATACTGAAGGGGATCAGATGAGGCAATAACAGGGAAAGGCATAGCAGAATCTAGGTCGAATCCATACCTGGGATGACTGCGGACAGGGCGGGGCAGTCTCTTCTTAAACATGCAGGGAAGGGAAGGAGGAAACCTCATGCCATGGTGCACGTGGGTACAAATGACCTGGCGGGGGGGTGGTGGAAGTGGTATGGGAAAGGTTTGAGGAACTGGGAAGGCTGTGTGAGGAGATGGGGGATCCGTGGCCTTCTTGGAGGTACTCCCAGTACCTTGCATTAGTACAGCAAGGAATGGAAGGATAGATGAGTTTAATATTTGGCTGGGGGAATGGTGTCACTCAAGGGGGTATGGCTTGGTGGGTGGCTGGGGGTAGAACCTGGGACAGGAATGACCTGTACGCTGGGAACAGACTACACCTGAGCAAGTAGGGGAAGTGGTACTGAAGCAGAAGACAGAGGAGTACACAGTAACAAAGATGAATTTAAACTAGAAGGGGGGTGGTGAGTGGTCAGCTGGTAGAAAGGGGTCCCGAAGGGGGGGCCTCTCAAGTTTACCCCCTAGTTAATAAGGAAGGCAGAGGGAAGGGGACATGAGCGGGGAAGGAGGGAGAAGGGTTAGGTAGGGGAAAGGAATGGGTTGGAAAGTGGTCTCATTGAACGCGAGAAGCCTCAGAAACGAGTCAGCTGAGTTTCAGGTCCTATTGGCAGAGGGGAGAGTGGACATTGCGGCCATCACAGAAACATGGGCCGCCCAGTACCAGGACTGGGAGTTGATGATCCTGGAGTATAGGATATTCAGAAAGGATAGGACCAAGGGAAGGGGGGATGGCAATCTATGTACAGGACAGGATAAGGTGTGCAAGGGATGAGGGTGAAGAGGGCAGGAAAGAGACCCTATGGATGCATTTTCTGGACTCAAAAGTCAGGACACTGAGGATGGGGGTAGTTTATAGACCACCAGCTCAACTGGAGGACCTGGACAGGGAGTTAGCTGAGCAAATCCAAAGGGTCTGCAGGAAGGATAACATAGTGGTGGTGGGGGACTTCAATCTACCTGGGGTGGATTGGAGTACCCCAACCACCACAAGTGCAAGGGAGCAAGTTCTGTTGGAGGCATTTCAGGACAGCTTCTTGATGTAGTTAGTCCATGGGCCAACTCAGTTAGGAAATACTCTTGACCTTGTACTGTTCAATGGGGACATGGTAAAAGATCTCGGGGTGGAGGACCCATTGGAGGGGAGCGATCACTACTTGGTATGGTTCACACTCAACATGGGGAGGGAAGCTGGGGGTACAGGTACCAAGGTGATTGACTTTAGGTGTGCGGACTTTAGAAACATGGGGGAAATTCTGGCGGGGCACCTGAAGGGGATTCAACCAGGCTGGGACACAAGTCAGAAGTGGGATGTCATAAAAAAGGGGCTAGTGGAGGCTATGGGGGCATATACTAGAACACAGAGCGAGAAAGGAAGGGTAAAGATGCCCAGTTGGATGACTCAGGAGGTCAGGAAGGGGGTGAGAGCCAAGAGAAAGGCATTCTAGAGGTTCAAAAAGTCAGGGAGGGGAGAAGACAAGGAGATGTACACGAAGAAATCCAGAGAGGTCACCAAACTAGTCAGAGCAGCCAAGGCTTCCAGGGAGCTGAGGCTGGCACAGGGTATTAAAAACAGAAAAGGATTTCTTCATATACATAAGAGAAAGAAGGAACAACAAGGACCACACAGTGAGGATAAAAAAGGACGGGGGCGTGGGTGGAGAGAGAGGGGAGGATCAGACAGAGGCATTAAATGAATACTTCTGTTCTGTATTCACACAAGAGAAAGTGGGGCAGGAACAACAAGGGAGGGATGGGGTAGATGGGGGAGAGGTGACAGATGCAAGGATTATTGAGGACAAGGTACTGGAAGAACTGAGGGGACTGAGTGTGGACAAGACACCTGGGCCAGATGGCATCCACCCTAGGGTACTTAAGGAGCTGGCTGAGGTTCTGGCAGGGCCACTGGCTGACCTGTTCAATACCTCCCTGGACACGGGATGCATAGCACAGGACTGGAGGATGGCACATGTGGTGCCCATCCACAAAGGTGGCCAAAAGGATGAACCGGGAAGCTACACGCCAGTGATCCTCACATCAATCGTGAGGAAGCTCATGGAGACAATCCTGAAAGAGAGGCTGGTGACCTTTTTGGAGGACAATGGATTCCAGGATGGGCATCAGCACAGGTTTGTCTCAGGCAGATTCTGCCAGACCAACCTCATTGAGTACTATGGTTGGGTGACAAGGGAACTAGACAAGGGTCATGCAGTGGATGTCCTGTATTTGGATTTCAGCAAGGCCTTTGACTCTGTGCCACATGGGAGGCTGGGGGGGAAGCTGGAAGCTGTGGGGGCGGGAGAGAAGATGGTGAAATGGATAATGAATTGACTAAGGGGTAGGCAGCAGAGGGTGGTAATGGGAGGTGAACTCTCAGCACCGAGGACAGTGACGAGCAGAATGGCACAGGGATCGGTGCTGGGTCCAGTGTTGTTCGAGTTATTCATAGCTGATATCTCACAAGGGATCTGAAGTAAGATAAGTCTGTTTGCAAACAACATCAAAATGGGGGAGGTGGTTGATAACATTGAGGGATGGAAGGGGCTACAGGACAACCTAAGTAAACTGCAGGAATGGTCAGAAACATGGCAGCTGGGGTTCAGTGCTAAGAAGTGCAAGGTAATGCACTTTGGAACAAAGAACCAGGGGTGGGACTATCAGTTGGGGGGGGTACAATTGGGTAGCACCTTGGAGGAAAAGGACCTAGGGATACTTATAACGGAGAGCATGAACAACTCTGTTCAGTGTAGGAAGGTGGCAGCAAAGGCCAAGAAAATGCTGTGGTGCATAGCGAGGGAAATCTCCTCCAGAAGTAGGGAGGTAATCCTCCCCTTGTACAGGTCACTGGTCAGGCCGCACCTGGAGTACTGTGTGCAGTTCTGGCACCCATACCTGAAGAAGGATGTCAGATTGTTGAAGGGGGTGCAGCGTAGAGTGACAAAGATGATCCAGGGATTGGAGGGCAAGCCCTATGAGGAAATGCTGAGTGAGCTAGGTATGTATTTCTTGGAGGAGAGGAGGGATGGAGGGGACATGATTGAGACCTTTAAGTACTTGAAAGGGATAAACAAGACTCAAACAGAAGGGATCTTCCAATTAAGAAGAGGAAGGGGCCCGAGAGGGCACAGTCTCAGACTGGAAGGGGGAAGATTCAGGAGGGAGGTAAGGAGACAGTTCTTCACGGAAAGAGTGGTGGGCAAGTGGAACACTCTAACACAGGAGGTGGTGGCCTGTAAGACGGTGGGCAGTTTCAAGAGGGGATGAGACAGGGTGAGGGGGAGGGTAAACCTAAGGAGGGGAGGAGGGGCAGCTGCAAGATGAGGGGCTAGCTGCACAGTCGAGCAGACTCGACATACGGTGAGGCCTATTTCTGCTGCCATTTTCGTATGTTTGTATGTTCGTAGACTGGAGGCTCTTAACATGTTCAGGACTGGTTAGGCATGATGAGACAAGGGGCTTTTTCTGTCAGTAGCTTCTGTTTTTCAATGTTTCACCCAGGAGAAAAGGAGGCTGAACAGAGATGCTACCTCAGTCTTCTGTACTCTCAAGGGTATCAACAAGGCTGAACAGTTTGATATGCTTGAATTGGTGTCCTGAAGTAAGACATGGGCATACAGCATGAAGCTCAGGGTGATAAATTCAGGGGTAATGTTAGGTGGCAATTTTTCTCCCATAGGGTAGGGAACATATGGAACAGCATATTAGCAGACATAAAGGGTGAGATAATAGTACAGACCTTTAAGATAAACCTGTACAAATCTTTGCTCACCAAGGGAATCACTGTGTTCCCTGGGTAGTTGTATGGAAAGGGAATTCCTATAAACTGTTTGTGTTTGCATGGCATACTCATTTCATCCTTGCTTGTAAAATGGGAGTTCAGGGCAGACATGGTGGGTCTAGTGTCCCTTCTGACCGTAAAATACTATTTTATGATGATTATGACATTCTTCCTTGCCATACTGGTACCAAGAGGGTATGTATACTGTAGATATGTTAGCTACAGTGGCCACTTTCACTGCTCCTCTTGGTAATTAACCACATTCAGTTGCTAAAAGTGAATCTGAAAACATACTTGATCCAGCACAGCTCACTGAGCCTCCTATTGATGTGCTGGGGTGATGGGGTTAACAATTGTAGCCCTAATGAGGACTATATGAATCTTTGAGAAAAACAAGCTGTGTGAAAAAAAAACTTCCACTGACAGAATTTTTGTGAAAGTTGGAATTTTGCTTCCATGAAAGCTCGGAAATCATTTTGAAAAATTTTGCAAAATTATGACTTAGAACAGAGGGATTCTAGTGTGTAGTGCAGATTTATGTATTAAACTGCAGAATAAAGTTCCACAGAATGGATCACGCAGCTTATCTGTAGACTTGCAGAATGATTGCATGCATTGAAGATTAATATGATAAAGTACGTAACTGATTTCCACAGGCAGAATTGGATTGATTATGCAGTTTAAGGGTATCATTCTGCAATTCAGCCAGAAAATTTCACAGGTGAAAAATTCATGGAACATATAGGATTAAATATGGTGTCAAACTCTCCAAAATGAAAACCAATTTATTGTGCTCAGGGCCACCTTTTGGCCCATTAGGTAGTGTGTTGTGTTCATGTACCATCATCTCAAGTTCTTTGACAAGCATTTAATACATAAATCTGCATCTTGATAGGCCAGGTGAAAAAAAGGGACGGGGTGTTGCACTGTTCATCAGGGAACCCCTCTCAGCCAACATTGTTCTCTGCTCCGATCCAACCTCACCTAGTGAATGGCTCCTCTCAGAACTAACCCTGGGAACCAGTAAGAAACTCTGCATAGGTTGTTGCTACAACCCTCCCACCGCTGAGGGTCTAAATAGCTTCCTCTCGGGCCTGAGCTCCTTATCCCCTCATAGAGACACCATTCTCCTTGGTGATTTCAATTTAAACTGGCCGAGTACCCATCAGTCAGACTATGCTTCCCACCTAAAACAACACAGCCTGGTCCTGACTATTACGCTTCCCACCAGACATAACCTATGCATGGCCACTCATACCCTTTTGGACTGGATTATCACAAACAGGGATGATTATGTACTGCATGCTGGTACCATGGCAGACTCCATTAGTGTCCGCTACCCTATGTATCTCCTCTGGTCATCTAAATTTAAGCGTCACCCTCCCAAATACCTGTCCTTCCGGAATTTCCACAGCCCTAACACAACAAACCTCCCTGAGGAGGCATGGTCTTTGGACTGGTCTAATCTATACTCACTTTCTGATGCGACTCCAGCAGTAACCCTCTTCACACAGGCCCTAATGACCCTACAGGAGTGGCACTTTCCTGTCACTACAAGACAGGTCAGAGGCGGTTGCTGGCGCTGGGTCACTAAAGATCTCCTTACCCTTATGAAGGATAGGGATTGTGTTTGGTCCACCTACAAAGCATCTCCTTCCCCTGCCCTCTGGGATGCCTACAGGCACCGGAGAAATCTATGTAAACTTCTCGCCAAATCTCTGAAACAGACTGATTTCTGTAATCTCCAACAGGTTAATCTTGGTGACTCCAGGAAATTCTGGGACTCCATCGGCTCCCTTCTAAACCCCCACTCCAGAAAGGCAGTCCTGCAACTAAGCTCCCCTGACAGCCTGATTATAGACCCTCTGGAAGTGGCCAGAGACTTCAATGACAAATTCTTCGACCTATCCATGTATCCAAGTAAACTCCCAAATGGCCAGCCAAACAGCTCGATCCCCCATCCAAACCCCCTGTCAACCTCCGCTGGGTCTACCACCCATCCCCTAATCCCCCCATTCTATTTCAAAGCTCTGTCAAGTTCTGACACCACTAAGCTCCTCAAAAGCCTCCCCAATCATAGCTCCCCTGGAGTGATGGCCTATCCCCAGTTTTTCTTAGGCTCATCTCCCCAGCCATCATCGAATCACTCGTTTGTATCTTTAACCTCACGCTTTCCACTTCTTCCATGCCTGACCTCTGGAAGACTGCCAAGGTGATTCCATCTTAAAATATGGTGTCCCCCTATCCACGGACAACTATCATCCGAGCTCCATCCTTCCCCACCTTAGTAAACTATTCGAGAAAGCTATCCACCATCAGCTTGTTGGGCACATGGGTAAATACAACCTCCTGTGTAGTCAACAGCATGGCTTCTGTAAGAACCATTCCACACCCACCACCCTTGCACTACTGACCGACCACATCATCATAAATATGGACCATGGTAACACCACCGGCGCAGTCTTTGTTGACCTCCCCTAAGCCTTTGACATGGTTAACCAAGTCCTCCTCCTCTCCAAACTACGTTGCATTGGCTGTTCTGAGGAGGTAACTAACTGGTTCAAGAGCAACCTCACCAATCACTCCAAATTCATGTGTATTGGCCTTGCCTGCTACCTCATCCTGCCTGTCTCAACAGGTGTCCCCCAGTGCTCCATTCTGGACCCCCTTCTATTCTCTTTATTTATTAACTCCCTTCCCTCAGACAGTCTCAGATGTCACTCTCTCCTCTATGCTGATGACCTTGTACTTTTCTACAGTGATAAATCCCCCGTCCGCATTTCCTCAGTTCTCACTCTAAACTGTGCTGCAGCCCACAGTTGGTTTGCAGATAACCTCCTCCTGGTAAATGCTAAAAAAACAAAATCCATGCTGTTCAGATCTAAGCCCTTCTTAGCCAAATCCAAAACTCACTCCCCTCTCAACTTTGTCTCCTCAGATGGCCAAGCCCTTGAAGGATGTCAATACTTTCAAATACCTAGGAGTCCTGCTTGACCCCTCCCTCTCTTTTTCTGAGCTCATAAACTCATTAGTTCGAAGGTGTCACCAAAAATTAGGTGCTGCCTACAGACTCTGGCAATACCTCACCCCTGAGCCCCGACTTGTCATCGTCCAGGGAATCTACTCCTAATACTGGACTACTGCTCCCCTATCTATACTAGGACATCTGCAACCCTTATGGCTAAGCTATCTTCTGCCTACAATAGTTCCTGTCGATTTGCTTTGCTGGCCCCTTTCTCTACCCACCACTCGTACTTTACAATTTGCTAGGATGGCTCCCAGTGCAAGGCTGTTTGACCTCACCCTTTGCTGTATGATGGATTCTGCCATCCATACTGGCCAGGAATCTCCCCTTGCAGCCCTCCTCAAGGTCCAAACTCAACACTGCTGCCTTCGCTCAAACAGCATCCCTCTCTGACTATTCCCAGGATATCCACCGATATGGGCGGTAGAGCCTTGTCAGTGGCAAGCCCTATGCTGTGGAATAAACTGCCTGCTGAGCACCGCTCCATTGACACCCACTGCCAGTTCAAATCCCACCTCAAAGAATGGCTCCTGGTGAACTTCTGCTGCCACTGCTTTCCTGGGTAGTCCTCCATTTTCCCGTCTGCCTATACCACCCAAGTTTCATGCCTATACAACTCACCTTGTAAATCCTCCAATCCCCTCTCCTCTCCTGCACATTCCCCTCTCCTCCCCTCTAGTCACCCCACCTTATCCATTTGTCCTACTACTGCTGATGAACACTGCTTATTTCCTATGCAATTTGCAGTATATCGAATTTATGTATATATATATATTCTCTTAATTCTTGTACATGCAAATCGGATTTATGTATTCTGCAACCTTGTATCTTGTGGATTTAAGTATTTTGCTACCTTGTATCCTGTGTACTATTGTAACCTTTTTATTATTGTTAAACTGTCTACTGTTCTATGCATTGTTGCTTATTTTAACTCTGTGCCATTGTATGTGGCCTGGGTCAAGCCTGAAAATGGTCCCTGGGATCAGTGCACCTACCTGGTTACCAAAGTCATAAATAAATAAATAGATTTGGAGCCATCTGGGTTGCTTAATATGGGGGGGGAGGGGAGCTGGTGCTGCCCACACAGCACTGCTCACAGCCTGGTGATATACAGTGCACTTTTCTCTGACATGAGGACTCACTTGTGGCAGGTACAGGAGCCTTACCTCACAAGGGTTGACGTATGTGTTGAGATCTGACAGTCTATGCACTGTTTCAGGGGGAGGTTGGAGGGCATGAAATATGGGAAAACCAGCAGCTGGCAGAGTGAAGCACTGTTTACTGCAGATTCCACACCTCCAGAAGAGCCTCCCTCTGGCTCCAGTCACCCAGCACTGTCACCCCCACCATCCCAGGGATTTACCTTGGACCTCTGGTACCCCCACAGATTCCCCTTGTGGTGGGGAGAGAAGGGAGAGAAGGTAGAGATGGAGGTCTGTCCTCCCTTCAGAGTTTCCTACAGTTTGTTGATACACCACACTGTTGGTGGTGCAGTGCCTGTAATGGCTAGCAGTTTAATCCTGCCTTGGCACCATATTTTTCCTAAATTTTGTCCTACACCCCTGTGCTATGCTGCACATGACATTAATGTGTGTACTTTGCTTGTGGATCCATACCGATGTGATGTTATATGGCAAACAGCCCTTGTTAGCTTCTCATGCTGCACTGCCACCATGCCTCCACCTGGTGTCACAGCACTTGATAAGTGTAGACACACGGTACCACCTGTACAGTATATGACTGCATTTGTAGAGACCCTGGAATTCTCCCCCCCCCCACTGTCCCCTAAGTGACCAATTCCATTTTCAAACCAAGGAAACTAAGGTGGTGGGCCATAGCTGTAGGGTAGGTAACTAGCAAGTCTTTTAAGTAGTCTGGTCCCATACCTTGTAGGGCCTTGAATGTTGTCAAACATGTCTTGAATGTTATGCACCAACACATAGGCAGCCAGTATAGCGCACACAGTACCAGTGCAATGTGGTCCCTATGGGAGGGGTCTGCAATCAGTGGGACTGGACTAGCTGTAGGTGCCACAACAAACGTCTACATAACCCTACTGTAGATATAAACCATTGCAATAGTTGAGCCAAGAGGCGACAAAGACATGCACTATCATCACCAGGACAGTAGGGGCTAGATACAGTACCCTTTAATCTTGGCGATGCTATGAAGATGGTACTAGCAAGCATGAATCACTGCTGACACCTGTTGATCAAGTGTTAGCTTGCTGTCCAGGATAACCCAAAGATTCTTTACCACATTTACAGCTTTGAGTGGCAGACCACACAGTGAAGGACACAAGGTCAGTCTGCTCACCATTGGTGGGCCTTGCCTACCATGCTCAACAATTATAACCTCTGTATTACTTGGGTTAAAACATAGCAAATTTGAGGCCATCCAGTCATTAATTTCAGTCAAGCTTCTCTCCAGCACCAGGACCATATTGGACCCACTAGATGTTCCAGCCAGGTAATGTTGATTATCATCTGCATAGCCATGAAAACTCAACACCATGCCATCTAATGATCTCTCCCGACAGCAACATGTACACTAAGAACAGCAAGGGAGCAAGGATTGAGCCTAGAGGGACACCACAGGGGAGTGCCATGGCCCCTCAGAGAAAATTTCCCAGGGCTACCTGTTGCATTCTCCCAGTTAGATAGGACTCAAATGTGTGCAATACAGTGCAAGTGAGTCCTACATAGTTCCTCAGGTGATACAAAAACACACCTTAGTCAACAGTGCCAGATGCCACTGAGAGATCCAACAGGAGCAAGATTGTACAAAGCCCTCAATCCCTCACCATGAGGAGATCATTTGTCACTCTGATGAGGGTAGTCTCGGTGCTGTGACATGCTATGGGTCTTCAGCATGGTTCTCAATCACCACCTTCTCAATAATCTTCTCCAAAAAGGGGAGATTAGAGACTGGTTTGTAGTTCCCCCAACACATCAGGGTCAAAGGAAGTTTTTTTTTAGAAGGGGCCTCACCACTGTCTGTTTAAGGGCAGATGGAAAAACACCCTCCCTCAAGGAACATCCAACAATCTGGGAAATAACTGCAACACAAAACCTCCCAGTAGTCTAAAAGTAGCCAGGTAGGACCAGGATCCAGTAAACAGATGGTGGGATGCAAACCCACCTTCACCCTGAGAACCTCTTTCTTCAAGACTGGCCCTAGGCAGGCAGATCTACAGCATCACCCATGCTCCGACAATCACTAGCCCATGACAGAACACTTGAGCAGATATCCAATCTAATGGAATACACCTTGTCAGAAATGAAATCTCCACATTCATTAAATTTTTCATCAGAAGAGACTCCAGTGGGCCATACACAGGATGGGTTTAGTGGCCCATCCATAGTGTAAAGGAGTTGAGCTGGATGATTTCTCCCTGCAGCAACTGTCTCTGGCAGGAACTCTGTCTTTTTCAGGGTAATTGCTTGTAGAGGTAACCTGTGATTATGGTGACTGCGATTGAGCACTTTCAGAAAGGGCGACTGAATCACAGAGCATGTGCACAGGGCTGCTGCACAGGGAGGGCGACCGGATAGGGTGGGCCATGAATATAGTGACAGGATGTCACTATATGTACATGCACATGGGGGGAGGGATAACACCATGTGAAGGAAGGGAGGGAGGGTTTGTGGGGCATAATGTGGTGGTGGGATGCCGAGCTGGCCCTGTGGTGTGGTGGGTTGGTGGCAGGCTAGGGTTGTGAGGGTGCCTGGTTTGGTTCCAGGCACTCACTCATTCATTTTGTTGCACCCATCCATGAATTTTATTTTTCCTATTTTGCACCCCTGGAGTTGAAAATCCTTTAGTTGAGGGGTGAGGGGTGCACAACCCCCACATAAAAAAAAAAACAATTCTCCAGCACCCTTTTGCTGTGCACCGGGAGTGAACATTGCCAAAATTGATTTTTGGTGATATACAGTACACTTGCCCTAAAGGCGATCGCCTTTCTGTGATCACCGTCATCACATGGAACCCTTTTTGATACTCACCATAGTGAGTTTTCATTGCCAATTTGTCAACCACAGACCAGGTCCTACCCCAAGAATACTTCAAGCTCTGTCACTTAGTTTTCAACTGGTGCAGCTCATCACAGTATCAAGGAAAGCTGCATTGGGAAGTCGGGATGAACATGGTAAGGGGCTTAGTGGTCCAAGGCAGGTGTCAGAGCACCATTATTGTGCTTTGTGACTTTCTCTGAATTCTGTGCACAACTCAGCATCATGCCGAGATGTACATATCTCCAGGAGTCTGTGAGACTCAAATTATATTTTGGTTGGTACTGGGTCATCTCTGTGGGAGGGTTAAGAAAACAAGGGCCACCACAGAGGAATGACACAGTGAGATGATCTGATCAAAAAACTGGATCAATGGCTGCATTTTTGTCATGACGTGATGAAAAGATCAAGTCCAAGCTGTGATCCTGCTGATGTGTACCAGAGGCAACAGCCTGTGATAGCCCCAGTGACTTTGTCAGTTGGAGAAGCTGCTGACCAAGGTGCAAGGCCTCATTGTTGACCCACACACTGAAGTCCCCCAGCACCAAAAGTCTAGACGCATTTAATGCCTGTCTCACAATGAAATCTCCCAACTCCTGCATAAAATCACCCCATATCCTGGTGGATGATATAAAAGAATGATTGTGTAGCTAACACCTAGTGCACATCTAGCAGTGACACATTCAAAGGACCTGAAAGTTCCCATGGGGTACACAGTGATTCCCAATGTGGATTTAAAACAACTGGCCTCCCCAGCCAGTGCATCACCAAATAAGGCAGGATAGATACTTACAGCACAGGGCCAGAGTCAACCCCAGCTAGGTCTCGGGTATAAAAACATGGTCAGCCAAGGAATAGGCAATGTAATTATACATCACTGCTGTTTTATTCCTTAGTAACCTAGCCTGACAAAGCATGGCCATTAGAGGAGGAGCACAACTTGCCACACCTGCTTCTTTCTGCTTGCTGACATTTAGAAGATCCCTAGGAGGGGAACCAGGCATGGCATTTATTTTCAAGTATGAGGGAGCAACATCATAAATCACATGTAGCAAAGTATTGCAGACATCAGGAAGGGAAGCTAACTGGGGACCAGTGATCCCTGTACAGTGTGGTTCAACATAAGCATGACTGTGGAACTAAACCACACACGGGTGAGGGTCCTGGACTTTAGATGAGCAGATTTTCTAAAAATGGGTGAATGCCTTAGGGATGACCTGGTGGAGGGGCATCCTGGGTACCCAGTTAGAATAACATGGCTAGAAGACTGCGATCTAAACTGCGCTTCTTAACAGTGTTTCCTTTAGCAGTGACAGGGGTAGAGATAGCAAATGTTAGTAACTGCTACCCTGGCTGTAAAACAGAGCAGAAAGTGGTAGAAGGGTACAGGCGGCTGTGGCTGCTTTCGTGGTGGAAAAGTCTAAGATATAAGCAGGTTGGCCAGTAAAGCTTGGGTCCAGGGTTCTGTTCCTGGTATCCCAGCTCCTGCAGCTTACTCCCCCACCAAAGTGTTTTTTTTAAGTGTCAAAACAGGTATCCCCCAACATTTTACCCTCTTCTGTGTTCTGCCCCCATTGGGTTAGTATATTAGTTAAGGGGTTGTGGTGGGGCAGAGCATCCATGTCAGGGGGTGCTGGGGGGTGGAGCCCTCTGCAAAACCAAAGTGCTCATTTGTGTTTTTGCCCATGGTAGTGGTCATCCTTATGGATTTGGACCACTACCATTGGTGCTGTTGTCATCCAGTGATGTTTTGTCCTGGCACTGTTGTTGACAGCATTGTTTATTCAGCACAGTTGGCATCACTTTTGTTGTTGTCGATGTTGTGACCTAGTGCTGGGGTCCTGTGAGGGTGGAGGAGCAGTGGGCCAAACTAAAAGAGAGAATAGTGAAGGCAACAAACCTCTCTGTCAAGCAAATGAGCAAAAGCAAAAAAGGGGCAACTGCTGTGGTCCTTGAATGAGGTGGCAGAAAAGTTTAAGGCAAAGAGTTGCTTTGGAAGTCACAACTCGATGCAGAGGAGGAGGATAGGGAGGAGTATCAGAGGAAATGGAAGGAAGGTGAGAAAGTGGTACAAAGTGCAAAGGCACAAACTGAAGAAATAATTGCCCAGTCAGTATCAAAGGAGCAAGACATTTTTAGGTATGTGAGCGAGAAAAGGAAGATAAAGGGAGTGATTGTAAGGTTAAAAAGAGGGGCAGACTGTACAGAGGGTGACAAGGAAAAGGCAGACATTTTAAACAAATACTTCTGCTCAGTGTTCACAGTGGAAGGGGAAGAGGAGCGGCCACAAAAAAACACTGGGAGTTGTGATGGGCAGGAAGTGAAAACTGGTCCTTTCTGAGGATTTCTGAAGGTGTTTGCAACCTCAAGGTGGACAAAGCCATGGGGCCAAATAGGGTACACCCAAAGGTGATGAGGGGCTCAGGCAGGTACTGGTTGCACTTCTGACAGTCCTGTTGAACAGATCACCAGAGACTGTAGAGGTCCCGGAGGACTGGAGGAGGGTAAATGTAGTTTCACCTTTACAAAAGCAGAAGAGGCTGTCAATTATAGGCCAGTCAGCCTGATATTAGTGGTGGGAACATTTATGGAAACACTGCTAAAGGAAAGGATAGTGGAATACCTGGAATCCAGTGGATTACAAGATTCAAGACAACATGCATTTACAGGGGGGAGGTCATGCCAAACAAATCTGATAGAGTTCTTTGACTGGGTGACCAAGGAATTAGATCATGAAGGAGCAGTGAACATGGCCTACTTAGATTTCAGTAAGGATTTCGACATTGTTTCACACAGGAAACTAGCAAGCAAGCTGGGTAGCTTAGAGGTGGTTAACAAGGTGGTAAACTGCGTAAGAAATAGGTTAAGGGATAGGAGACAAAGGGTAGTTGATAAGATAGTTTATTCGTTCAAATTAAAAGCCATTACAATTTATACAAATGACATTTTTACAAACATTGGGAAAATACATGCATTATTACAATTAAAAACATTGATGACTTTAACATGAACAGCTCAAAATGAATACTTGGATCAAAAAATATTCTAAATAGTATGAAAGCAGTGTACCATTCTCAATAAAGATAAGAATAACAGGTACTCATTTATAGAACTTTTCTTGCTCTAATTTTGGATATGGTTAAAAAATAGTTTGCTGATCTTCTGGTAGTGTCCTCATCCTCATTTGAGAATAAGATAGCATTTAGAGAAAGCTTATCCAAATTACAACATCCATATTCCAAAAAGGGAGCAAGCCAGTACATTCGATTTTTAGTATACCAAGGGCAGTACTATAACACATGTAGTAGATCTTCTCTGCCTCCTTGTGTCCAGAAACGGTTTTTGTTGCCAGGTAATGTTTTTTTGTATTTGACTAACAAAGCATTACTCTGGAAGATTTTAAATTGATAGCATGAATATATTTTCCTAGGAACTGGGTCTTTTAAGATATCAAGGTAATGCCTGAATCCAAAAGAGCAATTGTTTTCAGAATACCAAATTTTATATCATCTGGAGATTGTTCTTTATCCAGCAATTTTTTATTTTGTGCTTTAAATATTTCTTGTATTGTAGACTCAAAGTGATTTCTTTTTCTATGCTATTTGGAACAGCTTGGAGTTCATATTTCTTAATTAATGATGTAATTGTGTCTAGCCATTTTGATTTTTTACATCCCATTTTTGCCCAGTTTCCTTTCTCTTCCAGGCATCATTTTGCTAGTCTACCCTAATCTAATCTAGTCAAGTATAACCAGAAATTGAGTTTCCTTTAATCAATAAATGAGTTAATATGCTCAAGGCCTAACTCAGCCCTTAAATAAACCATGGGACAAGTGTTCCAGTGCCAGAGTTTTCCTTAATAATTTGTGCATTGGGATCATGAGTTTTTCTCCATGTTTATAATCCGATACAACATACAACATCTGGGATAGATATTGAGTTCTAGTTGCTTCTTGGAATGGTTTGACTGTTAGACCACCAAAAGATGATTACAGTTCCCCAGCAGTTGGGCTGTTTTTTTTTTTGCAGAAGTAATGATTTTATTTATATGCTTTGTCCAGGTTCCTGCAGATTCATAGTAAAGACCCAGACAGAGGGTAGTAGTAAATGGAGTTCACTCCGAGGAAGAGAGGAAGACCAGAGGGGTACCTCAGGGTTCAGTGCTAGCACCAGTCTTCTTTCATATGTTTATAAGTGACATTGCAGAGGAGTTGGAAGGAAAAATCTGCCTCTTTGCAGATGACACCAAGATGTACAACAGAGTAGACACTCCAGGCATTGATGTGGAAAGAATGAACAGAGACCTAAAAAATGGAGGAGTGGTCAAGGGTATGGCAACTGGGTTTTAAACAGGGGTTCAGAAACCCAGGGCAGAGTACAACATGGGTGGAGTTGTATTGACAATGACAAAGCAAGAAAGAGACCTGGGATAATCATATCAGATGACCTAAAGCAGGCCAGGCAGTGTGACATGGCAGTCAGGAGGACTACTTGGATGCTGGGGTGCATTGGAAAGGGTATCATCAGCAGAAAGAGGGAGGTGGTGTTGCCCCATATAAATCACTGGTAAGACCCCTCCATGGGTACTGTGTCCAGTTCTGGAGACCACATCTTCAAAAGGACATAGGCAGAGTGAAGGAGGTCCAGAGGAGGGCAACTAAAATTGTACAGGGTCTGCATCAAAAGCCCTACAAGGACAGGCTAAAGGACCTCAATATGTGCACCCCAGAGCAGCAAAGGGAGAGGGGAATATGATAGAGACCATTAAATACATCACGGGGGTGAATACAGTGCATTAAGTGAGTATTTTTCAGAAAAAAGTGCTCTAGAACAAGGGGACATGCTATGAAGTTGGAAAGGGGTAGATTCAGGATAGATGTGAGGAAGTACTTCTTCACTGAAAGAGTGGTGGATTCCTGGAACAGCCTTCCAGTGGAAGTGGTGGGGCCAAAAACAGTGGTGGGGTACAAAAATGCCTGAGTCTATGCTCAAAGAAATCATTGAGGTAAGGGGAGGAGGAGAAAGAGCTGTAGATCAAATAGGATATACGGCAAGAATGAAGGCAGAAAAAAATATGGGCAGACTGGACCCTTATCTGCTGTCAGATTCCATGTGTCTATGTTTCTATGTTATAGAAGAGTTTTCCCCTCACAAGTGGTGATCAATTTTGTATTTTGAGTCGGGCCACTGTGTATTCAATTTATGTATCAGTTTAACAGTTATAATTTCTTAAATCGCCTTTTGGTGTAGAGATTTTTCTGCTTTTTTTGTGATTTGAACTACTGGCTTCAGAGCTGTATTGATCTATTATGATGTCCTTAGCATTGTAATAGCTGTTCTCTGATTGCTTATATTCTGTTCAAAGGTCAAAGAAAGTGATTGTGACATATCTAATCTATAGATAAATGCTTTCTGGAGGTTAGATAGAATGCTAAACACATTTTTCAGAGAAAATGTATCACCACTAGTGATGTGTAAATATATCTATATTCATTTCAAAAAGACTGCATTAATACACCAGTTAGGGTTCAACTTACCATAACAAAAGTAGACAAATATGGTGTTAGGGTTTCCAATCCTAACTCCCCACCCAAGCAGCAAAACTGCCAGACCACACAGGCAACCACAGACAGCCATCACCATGTAGGACAAAGAACATACAACTGTTTCCAGATGACACAAGTGCAGAAACACTTATGTGCTACCTTTGTGGATTTGTATATGTGGTACACACACTGCAAGACATACACATTCATGTCTGGCTGTAGATAGAAATCTATGATACTCAAATCACAACACTACTTCTGTTTGCAGAAGCACGGGCTCCTGCAGACACAGATACAAATCCACAATACCCAAATTACAAGAGTTCTTTTCTCTGCAGAAGTGCAGGCCTCTATGAAGCTAGCATGTCTGTAGCCCAGGCACTCATGCACACTTTAAGAGATACACACAGTTCTGTCTGCAGAGGTGCATGCCTCTGAGGGACCAGCACTTCTGCAGCCATAGGTTTAAGACAGAATTAACTCCTGGTGCTGAAGCACAGGCACCATAAAATCCATGATATAGAAAGTGCAACAGTATTTCTGTCTGCAGAAGTGCGAGTTCCTGAGGAGCCTATGCCTCTGCAACCACAGGTTTACAACATGCACACCAATTTCTGTCTGTAGAAGCATGGCTCCTGTGGGGCCTGCTCTTCCACAGCTGCATACAGAAATCCATGACACTCAAATTGAAACAATACTTTAGTCTGCTAAAGTGCAGGCCCTTGTGGGACCATGTTCTGTAGCCACAGGTACTCTTGCACCCTATAAAACATACCTGCACAGTTGCAGCTGCAGATACAAATCCACAAAGGTAGCACATCAGTGCTACTGCATTTTTGTCATCTGGAAACATTTGTATGTTGTTTGGATTACCAGATGATGACTGTCTGTGGTTGCTTGTGTTGTCTTGTACTTGTCTTGCTTGGGGGCTGTAGAGTTAGGGCTGGGTACTATAATGTCCATTTCTTTACTTTTGTGGTGGTCAGTTGAACCTAACTGGTGCATTAACACAGTTTTGCAATGAATTTCTTTCTTTTTAAGATAGTGGAATCGTATCCTTATTCTTGAGGGACCAGCTTACAGATGCAGATGCATAAGGATCCCTGGGGTCTGCACCAAGGGAAGAGTCTGTCTGCCTGGCCCTGCACTTCTGTGTGGCAATCATTGTCAATAATTATGTAGGGCTGTCTGTTGGGCTGCTGAAGTGCCAGGCCCAGTGGCTGCAGATACAGATGCACAGAGAAAGAGTCTTATATGTCAGCTTACATGCAGGGCCCTCTGGTAGCCACAGGTGCAGGGGTGCAAGACTATATTCCAAGAGAAGAGTTCTTTTCATTAAATGGTACTTGGGCCAATGCAGCCAACTCTGCACCTTCCCTTCCCTGGTTGGAGGATGATGCCATGTGGCAGTGCTGTCCTCCAGCATCATCCCATCCAGCTAGCTCACTGAGCTCATCCCTGAACTCAGATCACTGTCGTGGGATCACAAAGAAAAACCTGCCGGACCAAAGGCTGTCATTGCACACAACTTGTCTTAATATTTATTTATTTTTCTTAATTTTGACCCCAAATTTTGAACACAGTTGTTTTATGACTCTCCCTTATGAATATGACTTGTGGCATTTATAGAATACTGGCTGAAATGTCATTTCACGCACAAGTGTGAAAACATGACACCTACCATGCTCATGAGGTGGTGTGAAAAAATGCCTGTTTGAAAGTTTGGACAAGCATGTAAAAAAATTAAATATACTGTAAATTCATAACTTTGTTATTTTTTAATATTTTGACCCCAAATTTGTAGCATTACCCTCTTAGGACCCCATGTCATGGGTCACAGTTTGAGGACCAACCTGGTAGATGAAAATTTCCAAGTCCCTCCAGAAAGGTGATTTTGCAGAGTGACTCCAAAATCACCTTTCATCCCAGATTTGAAAAATGCCACCTGCCTTGTTTATGAGGTGGAGTCCCAAAAAAGGCCAAGTTGAAAGTTTGGTGGAAAAATATTGAAAATTAGCAAAGCTATGAGTGAACACATTGACATATTTGAAGGTTCATGCATAACTTAGAAACATAGAAACATAGAAACATAGAATTTGACGGCAGATAAGGACCGCTTGGCCCACCCAGTCTGCCCATTTCCCTACCTACTGGATAAGCTGCAGATCCTAGTTAACCAGCAGCCTACTTCTTTCTACCCCCACCCCCCAGAATTGCCTTATGACTATCCCATGCATGTGAATTCCACCACTGATTTTGACTCCACAACCTCCTCCGAAGGCCATTCCATGCATCCACAACCCTCTCTGTGAAAAAATACTCTTAAATTACCTCTGAGCGCCCCCTCTATCTTCAAATTGTGCCCTCTTGTTCTTGCACACCTCTTTTTGAAAGATGCTACTCTCTTGGACTTTGTTGATTCCTTGAGGTACTTGAAAGTTTCTATCATGTCCCCCTCTCCCTCCTTTCCTCGAGGCTATACATATTAAGCTCCTTAAAGTCTCTTCATATGTCCTCCGGTGCAGACCCTGCACCATTTTAGTTGCCCTCCTCTGGACAGCTTCCATCCTGTCTATGTCTTTCGGAGATTGGGTCTCCAGAACTGCACACAGTACTCCAGATGGGGTCTCACCAGCTGTCTGTACAGAGGATAATAACTTCCTGTTTTCTACTGGTGATGCCTCTCCCTATGCATCCCAGTATCCCCCAACCCTCCTTGCTGCCTTCTCACATTGCTTGCCCACCTTTAGGTCATCTGATATGACTACCCCAGGTCCCTTTCCATTTTGTTGTTGTTAGTATCTCACCCCATTGTGTACTCTTCCCTGAGTTTTTGTTTCCAGGTGCATTACCTTGCACTTCTTAGCATTGAATCTAAGCTGCCATACATTTGACCATTCCTCTAACCTTGCCAAGTCCCTTCTCATCCTTTCCACCCACCCTGTGCATCAACTCTGTTGCAGATCTTAGTGTCATCTGCAAAGAGACATACTTTTCCTTCCAGTCCTTCTGCAATGTCGCTTATAAAGACATTGAAGAGGACTAGTCCTATCTGAACCCTCGCGGTACCCTGCTAGTAACCCTCCTTTCTTCTGAGTGGACTCCATTTACTATTACTCTCTGTGTCCTATTCTCCAGCCAATTCTTTACCCAGGCTGTCATCTTGGGACCCACTCCCAGGCTGGCTAACTATATATTAATCTTTTGTGTGGGACTGTGTCAAATGCCTTGCTAAAGTCTAGGTAGGCCATGTCCACAGCCCCTCCTGATCTACTACTTTGGTCACCCAGTCAAAGAAATCTATCAGATTCGTCTGGCATGACATTCCTGCTGTGAATCCATGCTGCCTAGGGTCTTGTGCCCTCTGGCCTCTAGATACTCGACAAATCTTTCCTTTAGAAGTGATTCCATCATTTTCCCTATCACTGAGGTTAAACTAACAGGTCTATAGTTTTCGCTTCTGCCTTGCTCCACTTTTGTGAAGAATCACATCTGCCCTCCTCCAGTCCTCGGGTACCACCCATCCTCCCATGATTTGTTAAAGAGGGTAGTCAGTGGTGTCACTAGTTCTACCCTTAGTTCTTTTAGAATTCTGGATGAATCCATCAGGCCCCATTGCTTTGTCCACCTTCAGTTTTAAGAGTTCTTTCAGAACCCTTTCTTCTGTAAATGTGCTGGTATCAACTTCTGTATCCAGAGTGTTACTACTGTTTGTTTTATGTACCTCCCCTCTTCCTTTGTAAATACTGAGCAAAAATATTTGTTTAGTATCTCTGCCTTTTCACATTCTCCGCTGCCCACCCTCCTCCCTTTATTAAGCCTCACTATCCCTCCCTTGGTCTTCCTTTGCTCCCTGATGTACCTATAAAAGGTTTTATTCCCCTTTTTAACTGAGTTGGTTATCTTTTCCTCAGTTTGGGCCTTTGCTGTTCTGACTGCCTTCCCAGCCTCCTTTTGCTTTAACTGATACAGTTCTCTGTCCTGCTCCTGCTGCGATTCCTTGTATTTCCTGAATGCTTTCTTTTTCTCTTGAACCTTCACTGCCACTTCCTTTGAGAACCATAGTGGTTTCTTACATCTCTTGTTTTGTTTATTTGCTTCACACAAAGGCTCGTTACCTCTGTGATGGCAGTTTTTATTATTCCCCATTGTTCTTCCACCCCTCCTTCCCACCCATTTGCTAGTGCATTCCTTAGGCACTCACCCATTTTGCAAAGTCAGCCCTCCTAAAGTCCAGTACTTTTGTCTTTGTGCTGGCTTGACTCTATTGCTGTGTTTATTGTGAACCATACTGTTCGATGGTCACTAGTTCCCAGATGGCTACCCACTTCTACATCTGTGATCCTCTCTCCATCTCCATTTGAGAGTATCAAGTCTAATATTGCTCCCTCTCAAGTGGCTCCAGTACTAGTTGTCTAAGGCATGCCCCTGTAGGGCATCTAGAATAACTGCACTCTTCAAGTGGCAGCTGCAACTGCGCTCCAGTTAACATCTGGCATATTCAGATCACCCATCAGCAATATCTCCCTTTTTCTGCCATTCTAAGTATACTTTCTATCATTTTCTTGTCCATTTCCTCCCCTGAGAGAGTCTGTATCTAACCCTGTGCGGATTGTGGTGCCATTGCCTGTCTCCAAATTTACCCACAGTGCTTCTTCTCCTCCCTGTTTACCCTTTTGTTCTGTTGCTTTTATTCCTTCCTTATGTAAAGAACTACTCCTCCCTCTTTTACCTTCCCTGTCCCTCCTGTAGATAGTGTATCCTGGTATGTTTATGTCCCAGTCATGGTTTTTGTGTACCATGTTTCTGTGACTGCCACGATATCCAGATGTTCCTCCTCCATCAAGGCCACTAATTCAGGAAGCTTGTTACTAGACTACGGGCATTGGTACTCATTGCTCTCCATTTTTTGATGGCCTTACCTTCTGTTGCAGCATCCCCACTGACCGTTCTACCTTGGTCTTTTCTCATTTAGTACCCTGTTTTGTAGGGAGGCTGGGATTTTCTGCTGCTTGTCAGTGCCTCCCCACTTGGTCATATCACCATATTTTTCACCAAATATTCAATGTAGTATTCCTGTGACATGGCCTCATCAACCCTTTAGGTGAAAATGTTCATCCTGCCTGACTGGTGATTTTATGGATTGACTGCAAAATCACCATTCAGGTTGGAGTTAAAACCTTGTTCATGATGAGGGTCTCAAAAATTTGGTGAAAAAACATACAAAATTTACAAGGTAATGAGGAAAGTTCAAAACACATTGAAATCTTTAGTGATTTACACCTTAATGTGAAAACAATCTTTTGAAATTCACAGACGGCACCAAACTTAGTGTAGAGTTGGATAGTGTCGAAAATATCTTTCAGTGGTTATTGATTTAAAAACATAGAAACAGTATATGGATAAAAATAATAAAATGACATTTACTGTTGATAAATGTACTGTTCTTGACCTGGTAGAAACAATCCCAAAAAGATTATACAATTTAGACAGTGTAATTTATTTATGCATTTTGCTTTTGGTAACTGGTGAGTGCACTAGGCATAGAAATGCCTATTTTCAGGCACGACCTGGGAGAAGACAAGTTGAAATACATAAATCACACCACGTGATGCAGCACATGAAAGAGAATAACAGTGAGAAGGTGTCAAATACAATCAACATAGGTAATTGTCAGACACATCAGCAATGAAAGAGATTTGGGCATAATTATTAATAAAGAATTCACTTCCAGTGACCACTGCAGGAAGGTCACTATGACTACTAATAGACTGATCTGATCTATCAAATGGCTTTTGTTACAAGAAATGAAACATGCATTTTACCCCTTTACAATACTTGCAGTATGCAGCTTCATTTTGGTCAACGTATCTACACAAGGATGTGAACATAATAGATAATGTTCAGAGAAGGGTTGACACACTTAATACCCAGGCTAAAAAGCATGTCTTATCAAAATGGAGTGACTCAATTAAATTTGTATGATCTAGAGACCAGAAGAAAAAGAGGCAATCTTTTACTGCTTTTTAATATACTGTACAATGACCAGATTTTAACACAATACAACATTATCCCAGTAGTTAGGACTACCTCATTAAGATTTCATGACAAGCAATTGAAAGTCAAGAGGATATTCACCAATAAAAGAAACAATTATTTTACTATAGGAGCATGAAAACGGTGGAATAGTGTGCCACAAAATCTAGTTGATCTTTTCGACTTTACAAAATTTAAGACCAAATTGGATGAATATTTCTTGGGATCCTAAGTTGCCATACCTCCACTAGGAGTGGGAGACAGTCTCTATGGCCCTGAGCCTTCTTCTGTCTTTCAACACTGAGTAATACCAAATAACATACATTAACCAGAATTATAATACCTTACTTCCTCATATTGCAGTCGTGGTTCCTGTAGGAGGAAGTCTTTCATATCAGAGAGTGGATCTATGATGTGGGAACCTCATTAGGGAAGTGAAGGCATGTGGGGTGGTGGGTATTGTGTGGGGGTTCAGGGTGGGATGGGAGATGTGTGGGGAAATAAAGATCGTGAAGGACTGTTTTCTTCTTTTCAGGTAAAAAACAATAAGCGACAGTTTTCATTTTCTGGCAGAAGGACTAGGCCAATACTGGGGATTGGGCACCTAGTGTTTGGAAGAAGTGGAGATGAGCGCAGTGTCACCACCTTTGTGTTTGGGGCAGGTGCTGTTGAGGGCATGGGGTTGTGAGCGGTACGGAGGTGGGCACCCTGATCCACGTAAAGAAAACTATAAAGAAACATTGGGATGGATGAGAGGGCTGGCTTAGCTGGGACTGGGAGATAGAGAGAGTGTATATAGTAAAAGTATTGGATAGAACATTGTGAAGGACGAGGGAGGGCTGGTTGAGCTGGGAGGGAGGGACATACACATGTTACTATCAGTGTTTTGGGTGCAGTCGAACTCCCTGTTGCAGCACTTTGTGTGCAACAGGGAAGTCTCAGCTGATGACCCTAAAAAATGGCTCCAGTCACTAAACTGGCCACCCAGGATTTGTGGGTACCAAGAAAAGGCATTTCTGAGCTGAAATTTTAAAACCAAACACTGGAATCTAGTGAAACAAGTTTTATCTAACTAGGCCTAGATGTCTGATTTTTGAAAATACATAATTTTTGTATTTTCCATACTTTGATTAAAAATAACAAGATGGCATCCATCAAGGCACAAAATTACTTTCTCACAACTCAAAACACTAATTGTGCAAAAGCAAAATGCTTGCAAAAGTAAATGTTAGTGATGTATCACAGGGTTATTCTAAACCCTACTCATCATGCTCAGAAAGAAAAAATGTTAAATCCTCAAAACTCTGGAACCAATTCATATTTGTTCACAAAACCTTTGAAATACACTGCTGTACCTTGGCACAGGCTACACCAACCTTGAAAGTTTTGGGGAAAAATTCCATTCTGTAAATGTGACATATCTGATCTCAGAAACCCGCAAGCTACCATAACAAAACTTCCTCATCCCAAGAACTTGCCTCCCAGAAATGCATGTCAAATTTGGAGCAATTTGGACATACACTACCAAAGTTATTAAGGTGCAAAATTAGGGGTTTAACATTTGATTTTGTACTCAACCCTAACTATACTGGTGCTACAGTACCATTCCCTCTCTCTCCCCATATATATATATATATATATACATATATATATATATATATATATATATATATTATGGTATACGGTAGTGCTACCATAGTTAGGGTGAGGAGCCATTTCTATGTTAAACCCTGAAACTTTGCACCTTAATAACTTTGCAACTGTTTGATGGATTTGCCTGAAATTTGGAATTCATGATCAAGAACCATAGGCCTTGGGATCTGCCAAGTTTTGTACTGGTCGGATATACAGCTGCGGAGTTATTAAGTGTGATCTGTGTGCACGCTTACGCTTTTCTGGAATTCTGTGGTTGCGCCTACAGGCTGTGACGGTTTGTGTGGATTAGCCCAAAATCTTCTAGGAAATATGCAGCCAGGGTCCCCGATGTGCCTTTCAAGATTTCATGAAAAATATTAAACGGTTCAAAAGTTATTCAAACACCAGTTTCCCATTATAAGTCAATGGGAAAAGTTAACAAAAAGTTCAACACTTTCGCAAATGCATTTTTACTTTCACAAATGGGCCTGTTACTTTCGCAAATCGGCCATTTTGTTTTCAGTTGGTGATCAGAAAAATGGTTGGCATTTAAATTTGGGACCTCTAGCAACCTAATTTTTTTGTATTCACTTAGTCGGGCCCTGAGGATGCTTGCCATGTCTTTATTTTCAGAGTAAAACACCCCAGAAATATGTTTTCAAATTTCTGGAAAAGTACTAGCAAATTACTTTAAAATTGCTCCACGAAAGTGTAATACATAGAATCTGTGAAAGCTTTCAAATTCGTACAGTAATTTTCTAGTCTGTGGAAAATGACAGCAATTCTTTGGCACTGCACTGCAAAATAACCGTTAGGAGTTTTGGGCTGAAATTTGAGGAACGCAGCCGACATCTCACAGATGTGCCTTTCAGTGTTGTTTTGAAAAATATTACACAGCGGCAAAGTTATGGCACTCCAAAGTTGACAGTTTTCCCATAGGATAACATTACGCGCTCAAGCATTACAGGAATCCTTTGGCACCCTGCTGCAAAATAACGGTTTGGTCTTTTTCCTGAAATTTGAGGAAGACAGCCAACAGTAAACAGATGTGCCTTTCAGTAGTTTGGTGAAAAAATATCACATGGCGGCAAAGTTATGGCACTCCGAACTTTTCTTTTTTTCCCTTAGGATAACATTACGGCGCCCGACACTTAACAGAAATCATTTGGAGCCCTGCTGCAAAATAACGGTTTGGTCTTTTTTCCTGAAATTTGGAGGGAAGACAGCCAACAGCCCACAGATGTCCCTTTCAGTAGTTTGGTGAAAAAACATTACAGGGAGGCAAAGTTATGGCGCTCCGAACTTTTCTTTTTTTCCCTTAGGATAACATTACGGTGTTCGCAGCGCCTTTCAGGGCCCGTACCTCGGAAACGGTGCGAGATACGGACTTTTCGTCGGAAAACTTCTTAGCCCCTTAATGGGGCTAAAATCCAAATTAGCCAGGACAGTTGTAAATAATATGACTTTTAAATTTTTTTTCTACGTCGTACGGTTCCTGAGATATAATGTATTTAGTATTCCAAGATCTCATTTTCTGCGCCGATACTCATTATTTTGCATACATTATTTGTACTCACTGTCTTTCCCAATGCAGGTTTTGGGGAAAACCAGCCTGTGCGCTTACATTACTGTTACTGTTGCCCTTTCCGCTTTCGGATCCGTACCCGTTTCACTTACCATTGACGTCTGCGCCACCATGTGCGTTATCCTTTGCGTTTTCATTTGCGCTATGCTTGTTATTTTTGCCATTTCTGTCTACAGTACTGTTTATCTTACTGTTTCACTTTACATCACCATGCCCATTGACATTTCTGTTTGCAGGCACCATGTTACTATGTGACAACACATCACGTGGCAGACCATTCCCGTCTACGCCACCATGTGCGTTACCCTTTCTGTTCTCATTCGTGCTTGTGTTACCATGTGCGCCACTGTTAGCATTTCTGTTTGCGTTGCTGTCCCTGTTAGTATGCCACAACACATCATGTGGCGGGAGGGTCCAGCTCCGCCTAGCGCATTATCGGGTCCAGCGCTCCGCCCGCTGCGTACATTCACTATTTCTCGTTATCTTTCTCAAAAGAGGAAATTAGGGCAAAAACTCCATTTAATGCATTAGTTAGGGTTGTTCCACAGCAACAAAGTGAGGAAATCCGCTGTTAGGGTTGAAAACCCCTTGGACCCCCCCCCCACAGCCGTCATTGGGGTGCGCATTGGGATAGTGGGTCCTAACTCTCACCATTCTCCTATACTTCTGCTGCTCCACATGTCATGGGGTGAGAGTTGGGGCTGATGATCCTAATACGCACCCAATGCTGGTTGGGGGTGCGAGAATCAAGGGTTTTCAACCCTAACAGCGATTCCTCACTTTTGTCAGCTGTGAACAACCCTAACTAATGCATTAAACGGATTTTTTGCCTCTAATATATATATATATATATATATATATATATATATACACATATACATATACATATACTGTATATATCATAAATTGCAAAAAACTTCACTTGCTGTAGTTTTGCAGAGCTCTGTTGTGTCTGCCATCTAGTTTTCTCCTTAATGAAAGATACTGTAGGAAATTAAGCAAACTTGTAAAAATAAATGTCATATAAAGAAAAATCAGAACTTAACTAACGGACCCATTTAGCTACATTCTGATGATGGCTGCTTGCTCTCTCACTTAGCAAGAGAAATCTGCGGTACTAACAGCAGCGTTTTTTGTTCTTTTTCTCGTTCTTACCATGCAGTCCTTGGTGATGCACCTCTTTCTGCTCTGTACTGCCCTATTTTTCTGGTGTAAAACTTACTGAATAAAGAAGTGAGGCACCTGGTGGACCTACCATCCCACATGCTGAAAATCACCACCAACGTGAGGAACTGCAAGGTCAGGCCTGCAGCTGCCTTCTCTTTCTTCGTTACTCTGGATTCCACATCATCTAAATAGAGGTCAGTGTAACTTCTGCAATGCATGCCTCAGATCCATATATTAAAAAAAATAACAGATAGCTTAGTGTCCATTACCAGGGAGTCCTACCATCTCGAGGTTCTGGACACATTGGAACCTCTCATGCTTCGCTGTGTCCAGAACCTCTTGATAGTATTACTCCCCAGTAATGGACACTATCTTATCCATTATTCTATTTATTTCTTTAATCTGACACCAGGATGCCCCCTCTGAGTGTCAGATGCCCCCCCAGTCCCTTTTGTTTATTATTTAATTGCTGATATCAGGGTCCCAATCCCAGTGCTGGCAGTGGAAGACCCCCCCAACAGTGTGGAACACTGGAGGGCCCACTCATAGTGTCTCCAAATAATTGTTTCACTATTTGCTGTAAAAAAAAGAAACCGTCCCATGACAAAACAGAAAAGATGGGCATGTTGAAAATTTGGTGAACAAATTCCTAAAAATGGCTCAGTTAAGCATGTTTGTTGAAATGTTTCTATGCACGAGCATAACTTCGGTAATTTTTAATATTTTTTCACTCCATATTTTCAACATAGCTATTTTTACTCACCACCTCATGAACAGTACAGCTGTCATTTTTTCACATCCTGCCCAAATAGTGTTTTTGCATCTGTGGTGTGGATTGGCATTTTGACACAGATTTGAAAATTTTCACCTACAGGGTTTATGAAGTAGGGTCATAAGAAGACCATGTTCAAAATTTGGGGTCAAAATATGAAAAAATGCCTAAGTTATGACCATTCATTGCAATTTCAGCATGTCTGCTCGTAACTTCAGAAATTTTAAATATTTTGACCTCAGAGTCAGCTCCCATAGGCAAATACAGATGCAAGTAAACTATCTAAAAAAGTAAGGAAATTCATAGCAAAAAACTGCATTAATGCACCATTAGGGTTTAAGCATTAAAAGTAGGGACATACAACATTAGGGTTCCCAAGCCTAAGACCCCATCCCCACTGTGCATGCAGGAATAGGCATGCAGGGTGTGTCATGAGGTTGTGAACCCTAATACCCACCCCATTCTCCTATGCTGTATTCATCTTACCTTGCTTACTCATGGAATAGTGCATTAACGGAGGTTTTTGCTATGAATACATATCTATATATAGATGTGTCAAGCCAGATTTACTGTAGGGGCCATTGTAAGTCAATGGCAATTAAGCCCTTTTGTCATGCAGGATTCTCTGACATGTCATTACTGCAAGTTACTGCACTTCACCATGGCTGACACATCTGTAAATATATAAATAAATATATATATATATATATATATATATATATATATATATATATATACATACACACACACACATATGTATTAGAGGCAAAAACTCAGTTTAATGCATCAGTTAGGGTTGTTCCACAGCAACAAAAGCAAGGAAATTCAGTGTTAGGGGTTGAAAGCCCCTTGGACCCCCCAGCCCACCCCAACCAGCATCGGAGGCGCATTGGGGTCATCGGCCGTAACTCTCACCCTCACATGTGTAAAGAAGCAGAGGTATAGGAGAATGGGGTGAGAGTTAGGACCAATGACCCCAATGCACACCATAGTGTGTTGTGGGACCACAGGGCCCTCTGGGCCCTGTGCTCCCATGCATGCATGCATTTTGTGCCCTATACATGATGCCAATGTGCCGCATAAACCGGGTGCATTGGCATGACTAAATTGGAATGCTGTGGAATGGTGGTTACGTGGCATTCATGACTGGGGCACACAGCTGGTACGTGAACGATCCCCCAGCCATGCAAACAGCAATGCACCAGGGGTGGGTGGGGGAATGCCAGCAGTACATGCCATGCATCATAGCAAGTAATGCTGCACACTGGGGTGTGTAGGGGCTGGTTGGTATGCCAGGGAAAGCCTGCTGTAAGTGCCCCTATGCACCCAGCCCCGCACACACTGAACAGCAGAATGGCCTCATGAGCAGCAGGCAGTGCTCCACACACAGCTTGGGCTGGCTCCTGACCCCATACCCCTGACAGACACCCCCCTGTACACACAACGGAGCATTCTCATGCTGGATGCTGCACCCCCAAACCACAGCTGCACTGCCATGCCCAAGCAGCCCATTGTCCGAAAGTGGTGGCATGGCTCCATGTGAGGTACAGTCAAACACCCTGGCACAGACAACCCCAACCTGTACCTGCAGTTATGGTACTGTGAGCTAGACTGCCAGCACCACAGCCCTCACACACACCTCCACAGCTGCTGGCTGTCTGACCTAAGCAGGGACACACAGCTGACACACGCCCACACATGGCAGCTGGCCAAGGGCTATGGAGACATGCAGAGGATGTGCTGCTGGTTGGTTGGTTCATGGTACCTGGAATTGCAGGTACAGGATGGGGGTTGTCATTGCTGGGGAAGCACCATGGAACACCACTGTAGGGTTGGCAGTATGGGACTCAGGGGTCACCTGTGTGAGGCAGGTGCACCTGTGTGCTGTGTGTGCATGGGAGACACCTTGCTACATGGGCACCGGGGTTGCCTTGAGTTGGGGAGGCTGGTGGCAGGTGGTCCCCATGCTCTGCAGGGGTCTAGAGCTTGATGGGGAATTGCCACCTGGGTCTGGGTGTCCACAGATGCAATTCATGCACCCAGATCTGCAACCAGCTGTGAGAGTAATCCACTGGGAACCCAGGGTGAGTATATGATTGGATGCACGGCTGGGTCCACTACACCTTCCCTGGCTTCCCTGCATGGACCTGCACACCGGGGGTGGCAGGGTCGTGAACAGGTGGTGGCCAGTGTGCACCTGTCCACAGATGTGGAGCTATGCGGGTGGGATACTTGCCTCTAGCATCTATTTCCCACTCATTAGTGCATAGGGCCCAGCCTGTCAGCATAATCTTCTTATTAGCCCACCTCATGAAACCGGTAGTGAAAATTTTCAAATCCCTGCTGAAAAGTCATTCAGCAGCATTGAAATATCATTCTGCAATGTATGTGCAAAAAAATATTTTGGCCAGGATTTGAAAAATAACAGCTGTTATGTTCATGAGCTGGTGTACAAAAATGGCTATGTTGAAGATTTGGGGTCAAAATATTGAAAATTGCAGAAGTTATGAGCAAGTATAGAAAAATTCCACTGTGTGTGCATAACTTTGCCATTTTTACATATTTTGACCAACAATTTTCAACTTAGCCTTCTTGTGACTCCACCTCATGAACAAGGGTGGTGAAAATATCCCGCCCAAAATTTGATTTTGCCAAGTGACCACAAAATCACCTTTTGGGCTTGACTTGTGTAGCTCCACAGCCACTGGCCATGAGGTGGTGTCCCAAAAAGGCCATGTTGAAAATTTGGGGTCAAAATATGCAAAAATGACAAAGTTATGCATCAGCCTCAAAACCCCATAGAAATACATTGAACCATACTTACCTTAGTTTGTCATATTGCAGTCGGCTTTTCCAGCAGTAAAACGATCTTCAGCTGAAGAGTGGATAGATTCCTGTGACCTGTTCAGATGCATGGAAGTGTGTGGAGGTTACTGGGGTGTGGGATGGTGGGTGTTGAGTGGGAGGTGGGATGGGTGGGTCAGATCAGTGATGGACCATTTTCTTTTTATCAGGATTAAAAAAAAATCAAGTGGTGGTTTCATTTATTTCAAACTGAACAGTGATCAGAAAGGGGGGTGCCACTAGACACCAGGAAAAGAGAAAAACATTTCAGGGACAGCAATAGGGGAGCTAGTAGGCACCAGGGAAAGACAAGAACATTACAGGGATGGCAATTGAAGGGTGGGGCTGCCACTAGACATCAGGGAAAGAAAAACATATAACAGGGATGATGACCAGAGGGTGGGGGTGGCACTAAACACCAAGGAAACAGAAAAACATTACAGGGATGGTGATCAGATGGGATGTGCCACTAGACACCAAGGAAAGACAAGAACATTATAGGGATGGTGATCAGAGGGTGTGAGGTACCAATAGATACCAGGGGATAAAATATAACAGGGACAGTGATCAGAAGGTGGGGGGTGCCACTAAACACCAGAGAAAAGTTGGAGTTATGGCTTGTGAAACTTCCAATGTTATAGTATGGGAATTAACATTTTTTGATGTTTCTATTTTTTATATAGCCCTAGATATTTTAGGGGTGGTTATGTATTATTCTTGCAGTACTCATTAAAGGAAAGCTGTCATTTGCAGGGCTCCCCCTCCACAAACCTAACAGTCAGTTAAGCTTTTCTCAAAAGTGCCTTTTCTGTCCAGGAAAATAATGTAATTTAATAATGAAAAGTCCTGTACCTGGAAGTATGGTAGACTATCGGGCGACTCCATTAACTGCAAAGGTGTGGTGCCACAACCTGCACTCCAATGCATTTGTAATGAAGCACAGGGTGCTACGCCGCACCATTACACTTAATGGAGCTTCCCGGAAGTACACCATACTTCCGGCTAGCTGACTTTTTGTTCTTAAATTAAATTATTTTCCTGGACAGAAAAAAGGTACGTTCCATTAAGTCCTTTGGTTTGATATATCGATTGTGCATTAAGTCTGAATATCAAGAGATTTATGGTTTGTTGAAGTTAAATGTGTAAAAAACAATAAGTCCAAAATCCTTTTTGTAAGAAGGAATCCTTTTTCGAATGAAACAAAAAAAGGATCCCTTCAAATTAAAAAAAAATCACACAAAAAATTAAGTCCAAAATCTTTTCTGTATGACAAGATCCTTTTCTGAATGAACAAAAAAATCATACAGAAAAGGATCACTTCAAATGAAAAAAGAATCAGAAAAAAAACTAAGATCAAAATCTTTTATTGTTTGAAGGGATCCTTTTTCATATGAATGAAAAAAGCAGATGAAAAAGGATCTCTTCAAATGAAAAAAGAATCAGAAAAAAAAAAGTACAACTTTTTGCATATGAAGGGATCCTTTCTATATGGCAGAATTTCTTTTTCATATGGCCATACAAACAAAGTGGAAGCAAGTCACAAAAAAGGATGTAAAAATAAAAAAAAAAAACATTTGAGGTCAGTCATTTTTACAATAGTTAAGTGCAGAATACACCCAATGGGGTACCGATGAGCAAGATACATGTGTTGGTCTCTGTAGAGGATTTCATTTCTGTGGGTTTTGAAAAATGGAAAAAAAAATGGAAACAAGATAGTGGCCAAACAAAAAAGGATTTCTTCCTTATAAAAAGGATTGGCCCCATATGGAAAAAGATCTTTTTTTGTATGGCCAAATTATATTTTCATTCAAAACATTTATCCTGAAGTGCCAACTGCGCATGATCAGAACGGAAATTTTAAAATTTAAGAACTCTGGAATGGAGTATTATTATTTTTTTCACCAAACCAGCGAAAGGTACTATTGTGGACCACACCCTTTCTAGCTTGAAAATTACAGAACAAAATTCCAAGCCGTCTGGGCTCTAGGGACCAACAAAAATACAGCAAAAAAAAACTAAATGTTTTAACTTTTTTCAATATATGTATCTCACAATCTACAAGTCCAATCAAACTGAAACTTGGCATATCAAGAAACATTGGGTTTCTAACACTGCCTGCAAACTTTTGTGCAAATCAATGAAACGGTTGCAAAGTTATTAAAGTGCAAAAATTGGGATTGGCAATGTTAGTGAATTAATACATACACTAAGGTTATTGGGCAAGCTGTGGAACCTGGGGGAAGGGGATAAACTAGTGAGGTTGGTCAGGAGCTGGCTGCAGAATGGAGAGCAGAGGGTAGTTGTAAGGGGCGAGACCTCAATGCCAAGACCCATGACTGATAGAGTATCACAGGGTTCAGTGCTAGGCCCTGTTTTATTCATTGTCTTTATCGGGGGCACTGCAGAGGGGGGTCAAGAGTAAGATCAGCCTGTTTGCTGATGACACAAAGATATGTGCAACAGTGGACAGTGAGGAAGGGAGGCAGGAACTCAGGGGGGATCTAGCTAAAGTTGAGCATTTGTCAGATATGTGGCAGTTGGGGTTCAATGCCATGAAGTGCAAGGTCATGCATCTCTGACCCAGAAAACCCATGGCCAGCTATTGGCTGTGGGGAATGCAGGTATCAATTTCAGAGGAGGAGAAGGACCTAAGGGTACTAGTCACTGGGGATATGAGGGTATCAGCACAGTGCAGGAGGGCAGCAGCAAGGGCCAGTCAGATGCTGGGGTGCATCGCCAGGGATATCACTTCAAGAAAAGAGGAGGTTATCTTGCCCTTGTACAGATCACTGGTGGTTTTAAGTGGTGATGGGATAGCATTAAGGGGAGGGTAAGGACAGACAAGAACAAAAGATAGGGAAAGTCTGGGGAAAGGGGATCATAGAAAGGGAATGGGGGGGCAGCTTCAGGAGAAGTAAACTGTGAGCTGCACACTCGGGCAGACTTGATAGACCTATGGACCTTTTTCTGATGGCAACTTCATATGTTCATAGTTTCCTAGCAACAAACATAGCAATGTAAAAATGTATTGACTATCAAGGAAGCAATACAGAGAAGATACAGAACAGGTACAAATGTGAAACAATTAGGGGATTCAGTTGTCGACATGCAAGAGGGTGAAAGTATATAGCATTAGGAATACATGTGAAAAACAAGTGATCTATGAAATTAGTACAAACTGTATCACCCATTAATTGGAGACAGTGCAAAAAAGCATAACCGGAAACCAGTCAGAGTACAGACATGCATGGTAAACTTTATATAAAAAGGTGCAACTGGAAAACAATTCTCCAAATGTACAGTATGCAGAATCCAGTACAGGTACAACAAACAAACAAAAAAATAATTGGTTATTTTAAGGAAAGAACAAGACCCCCATTCACAAGCAAGAGTAAATATACATTTTCTGTTTGGCTGCCAAGCATCATATCCAAAGCCAAAAGCAGATAAAAAAAAAATCACTGTTAGTTTGAAGGAAATCATAACCCCCCACACACACACACACAAAACACAGCAGATCAATTCACTTTACATTTTCAACCCCCAAGCAAACAATGCAGAACCCAGAGCAAGTTAAAAGAAAAAAACATTGTACATAATAAATGTAACAGAAAATCCACCTTTCCCAATGGACATGGCACCAGTGTGGAAACATAGCAATAAGCACCAGCCAGTCTTCTCAACCCAGCACCAGCCAATTATCTCAAGCCAGACTCAGCCAGCAAACCAGTCTCTGGTGTCAGTGTAGAGTCCATGGCAGTAGTCACCAGCCAGTCCTGTCAAGGAGGCACTAGCCAGCAACCTGGACTCTTGGGCTAGCGTGGCAGCAGGTCAACACTAGCATCTACTAAACAAGCCAGCCAAAGACAGCCAAAGACAACCAGCCACCACCCATACAGCCAAACAAGCCAGCCACCACCCTGCCACTATCTATAACCTGGACTCTTCAGCCTCAGTAGCAGCCAGTCAATGCCAGCATCCACTAAACAAATCTGCCACCAGCCAACCAAAGCCAACCAGCCAACAGTCATCCAGCCAGACAAAGCCACCAACCAAACATCCACTGTAACCTGAAACTTTGGGGCAGTGTAGCAGCCAATCAACAAAAGCATTCACTGCCAGCACCAAAGCATCTTCCTCCAGTGGTGTAAAAATCTTAGCCTCTCGTACCAGTATAGCTATCAGCAGAGCCAGCCAGACAGACAGCAACAAAGTACCTCAACATCAGAGTGCACACTGAAGGCCCTCCTTCTTCTGCAGCAATATTGATTATGGTGAAAAAGAATGAGAAACAGAGGACACATGATGAACCGCAGGTGCTCCAACAGTACACCATGGTCTACAGTGTCAAATGCTGCAGAGAGATCAAAAAGGACAAAGATGGAACAGGTCCTTTGATCTCTCGCTATTAGGAGATCATTTAGTACCTGTACAAGGTCTGTCTCGGTATTATGTCTCTTCCTAAATCCAGATTGGAGAGAATCATAGACATTGTGGCTAGTCAAATGATCATCCAGCTGAGACGTAACCACCTTCTCAATAACGTTACCCACAAAGCGCAGGTTAGAGACAGGTCTGTAGTTGTCCAGACAGTCCAGGTCCAAGGAGGGCTATTTAAGAAGGGCCTGAACAACAGCCTCCTTCAGGGGATCAGGAATGATCCCCCTCTCCAAAGACAACCAGACTATCTCTGCAAGGAACGGGTCGATTTTATACACACAGCCCACCAGTAGAAGTGTGGGGCCCGGGTCCAACTACAGTTAGTCGGACACAATGACTGGATGACCATCAAAATGTCATTGATCGTTTGGAGGCTGAAGTCACACTACACAAACTGGGCATCCGACATGTCCTGCTGACCACCACAGCTCCCATTAGAGATGGTCAAACAGATGCCAGACCTGATTGGGCAGCCTTATCTGAAAAGAATCGAGCAAACTCCTTACACGGTTCTTGAGAAAAGGCATTTCCAGGCTGAAGACAGATTGGATTGCACAATTTATCCATAGTCTGAAAAAGCTGAGCTGGTCAATTCTGTGCAGCTGCAAGTTCCTTGACAGGAATTCTGTCTTCTTACAGGTAACTGCCGATTGATAAACCCCAAGTGATCCATCAAACTAAGTCTGTCACACGCCAGGCCTGACTTCCGCCAACACCTCTCTAGCCTTTGTCCCACTTTCTTCAACTCCCTCAGAATCTCATCAAACCAAGGAGACCTGGGGCAAGAGTGAGGGACGAACATGAACAGGAGCAATAGAACCAGTGCCCCTATCACCGCCTTATTATAGGCTAGTACCAGCCGCCCTGGATCCATGCATTCAGTTGGTGAACCTGATAGGTCCAACACCACCATGAGGCCATCTGGGGAACACCTCAAATGGCAGTACCAGACCATCTCCATAGGGTCCGGCCTACTGAGGGGCCATGAAACTGAACCAAATGGTATGATTGTCAGACCACCCGACTGGTTCCACCACAAAGTTGGATATCTCCATCCCCAGGAGAAACACCAAGTCCAGTGAAAGACCAGCAATATGAGTAGAGGAGGAGGAAATAATCTGTGTGAGGCCCAGCAAATTTATTAGCCTGAGGAAGTCCTGCCCACACTGCAAGAGTTCATCATTGACACAGGCATTGAAATCCCCCAGGATCTGCCATCTGGGGGATCCCAATGTCAGGTCGACAGTGAAGTCCGCAACTTCCTGCAGAAAAACATTCCTGTCTCTAGGTGTACGGCAGACCAGAAGTATCCTGCACCCCACACTCTCACCCATGATACAGTCAAAGGAGTTGGTGGTCCCAACTGGTATCTCCACTAGGCTCAGTTTCGATCTAAAACTGATGGCAAAAACCCCACCCCTACAATCCATCCTCGGGCAGTGTATCACTGAGTACCAGGCCGGAACTGCTGAAGCCAAAAATGGGCCAGCATTCTCATCCAGCCAGGTCTCAGTGATGCAAACCAGGTCAGATGATCCAACAAGATCCGCTATTATAGTGGTCTTGTTCTTAACAGACCTGGCACTGCATAACATGCCCGAGTAGGATGAGTACCTGAGGAAGACCGTGTTACCTGCCTGTAATAAGCAGAGCTCTTGGTATGGGAACAAGACAGGAAGACCCTTCCTTGACCCATTTACCCCAGGGCTCTCCTTGTCCCCACTATCCTATCTAAACACTCCTTTCCATTCCCCCTCCACTCCCAGCCCCCACTCTCCTCCTTCTATCCTTCTAACAATCCCCAGAGCCATACACCATTTATTGACCTCTGGTGACAGTGAAGGACAGGAAAAAGGGCAGAGGTCCCTAAGCCTGGAGGGAGAATAATGCCTGACCGTCCTTATACCTTCCCAGCATATCTTCACCACACTCAGCAGACATCACAACAAACAACCACAGAACCACAAACAAACCCACTCCATAATCAAACATCCAATACCCAAACAAACAACCACTCAAATCAGCCTCTCAACTTCCACACCACGCACACTAAACTAAAACAAATAAAATGATACTAACAAAAGGAAAAATTATAGGATTAACCATAATTAAATAGCAGCATAAATGTCCACAAATTAAGAGGGCAGTCACAGTCTCTCTTGAATCACTTGGTTCAATGTGTTTTTTTTTAATGTCTAAAGAGCTCCCACCTCTTGAGACAAACCAAAAAAGGCCAAATAGGTCCAACTCTCACTTTAAACCTAGTGGCCAAATTCACAGAGGGTCTAACCAGTTTCTGGCTCTCAGTTTCAAAGATTAAAAACTGAAATGCTCCCACCTTTCGGATGTAACCCAATGGCCAGACAGGTTCGGCTCTCACCCAAACTGGCCCCCAACTTCAGGGAGAAGATACTCGGAGCAGGTCCTACACCCAAGTACTTTACATTAATCTTCTTTGGAGGTCCAGATGAAAACAAGTTCCTCAATTCACTGACACTGCTCAAGTCCTAGACCCCACCGCTGCCTTCATAGCCATTGGGTTGGCTCGAGCAATTGCACCAACTCGGGCTAAGCAAGCGGAGGCCCCCCAACACACACTCAGGAGGTAGCCACCCCCACCTGCCGAGCCCGCAGCTACTGCTCCCATGTTAGGTCAGCCCACCAGCCAACTCCCTGGGCTGCTTAGGAGACAGAAGGTAGGTCCTGTCTGCCCTACGGCAGACCACACACCAAAGCCTCCTGCACAGCTCAACAGCAAGCAAGCAATCAGGTGGCCACTCTCCCAGGCGAGCCAGGGGGAAGCCACCACTCACAGAACAACCGGAGATTTTCAAAGGTCCCACTTCTCCAAACCAAAGGACCTCCCTACTCCAAATTCTTCCATAGCAATCCAATACCACTCCCATTTTTGGTCCAACTGCCAAACAGCTCACACCACCGTCTGACTTTCTGATGTCTGACTCTCCACAGGTCCCACTACTACAGTTCCTCCTTCAGTATGCCAGCTCCACTCCTGAATCCTCTCATCTCCCTCCTCTGCTCCTCTGGTCTCCTCTGATCATGTACCATCACTCCAGGCAGGTAAGTGAGCCCAGACTGATCAGACCACCAGATTTGTTCTTATTATCCGGTGCAGTGTTTTAAAGCACAGGATAAAACAAAGAAATGTGAATAACAGGAGTTTCCCGACTCCGTCAAACTCCAGAAAGCCCTCTCTAAACCAATACATGCCACTCAAACCTTACTAGTTCACTTAAATTTCCCTCTTTTAAGGCCAAAATCAATTATACTAACTAAAACATTACAAAACAAACAAAAATAAGCATAAAACAAAACTACTGCTACTGCGTGTTGTGGACTAGCCCAGCGTGGTCGCCTATCACATAAGAAGAAACATGACAGATCATCTACCATCCAAGGACAACATGTCTGATGGCTACCATGTTATCACATCAGAAGAAGCTTGAAGATGTGTAGCAGACACAAATAACAAACTAGAACACAGCACATTATTGCCTTCAGCTTCAGCAAGGGGCTGCTTCTAGATAATGTTCATGTGGCAAACTGGTCTTTCCCAGACTCAGGTTGTCAGTGTTACTTGATTTCTAGAACCCTACAGATACCTGCAAGGGTAATCAGTAACTGCCACCAGTCAGCAGAGATACTTTTTCAGCATATCTCTAGGTCTTGATCTCTCAAGAGCTACTCTTCACACTGTACAGTGCTCAATGCTTAAGGACAACCAACCCACTCCTCTGTCACAGCTGAGAACTTGGAAAGCAGAATATGGTAATGGTAGCCTTCTCTTCAGTGGTAAAAATACAGTTATTGTCAGTTATAAATCAGTTATCTGTACGTCAAAGGACTCAGAGAAACATGAAGAATATGAAAATAATAATTTTAATACTTCAAGATATTGAAACATATAAAACAGGATACTACACACACAGAACTATAGGGAACAGTGATTCTACAAAATGAAAAGAAATTGTGTGAACAGTAGGTTACACACAGAAAAACCTATCTCTCTCTCTTCTCTAGCAAGGTAGAATGGCTTACCACACAAGACACTTTGGTGAATCAGGGCAGACTCAAATCATTATATGGTTGATTGTTCTTAGTCCCAAACCTGACTGTCTCTTTCAGGCTCTGCCAGACCTTAAGACCCTCGTGGTGCTCCCCATGACACATCATCCAGTACATCACTCTGACATCATGGAGTTAACATCTTTGTGTCTTGAGCTAGGCTGGAAAAACAGTGTGATCTGGACTTTTGGACACATACAGTACATTTGTTTTTTGTTCCTAGACCTGAGCCCAGCAGGAATGTTTAATTTACCTAGTCACTTCCTGACATCAAAAGACACATCCTAAGCTCACCCATAAATTGTTGAACGCCAAGGGCACTAACTATTGTCTGGATAGCCAATCTGTGTTGCCATGCTGTGACCATGCTACTACATGCTGGGATGCCTAATGTCCATATTATAGAACTGCAGCACCAGGTTCCACCTTACAAATTTTGAGTTCTGAGCACTGGCCCTATGCAACCATGTAAGGGGGTTGTGATCAGTAACCAGGGTAAACTCCCTAACATATAGATAAGGTAGCAGCTTCTGCAAATACCAAGCATGTCTTGATTATGGTGTAGGCATCTTCTCTGGGCAGCAGTTTCTTCCTCAGGTACATGACTGAGTGCTTCTCTCCTGAGTGTATAACCTGATTCAGAACCATGACTAGCCCATGATCATATGCATCTACATGCACAATAAATTTAAGAGAATAGTCTGGGCTTGTGACCACAGGTGCCTGATATAATGCTTCAATCAGCTGGAGGAATGCAGTGCCACAGGTTTCCAACTACTGAACCTTTTCTGTCATTTTCTTCATGGGGAGATGGGACAGGGGTTTGGCCATGCTGCTGTGAAGTTTAGCACACATGTACAGCAGTACCCTGCCATCCCTAGGAACCCCATACTTTCTTTTTGGTCTTGAGCAAGACCCATTCCTTGATGGCCTCAATTTTCACTGGCTCAGGCCAGATGTACCACTCCCCATCCTGCACCCATTGTATGACACTTCTGCCATTTCTGTCTGGCACTTCTCCACCTTGACTGCCAGTCCTGCAGCCTGCATTCAGCAGAAATCCTTACTCACGTGGCTGTTGCAATCCTTCCAAGTCTGGCTACAGATGGTGATGTCATCCATGTACACCAGAGTGAAGTCTCCTGCCCCATTCAGAATGAGGTCCGTGAGCCATTGAAAGGTGGCTGGTGCATTCTTCGTCCCAAATGGCAATACCCTGGTGTTGAATGATCCAAATGGGTTGACGAATGCAGACCTCTCTCTGGCTTCAGGGGTCAGGAACATCTGCAATAACTCATTTTTAGGTCTATGATGGACAAGTAAAGGTCCTCACATATCCTTTCTAGAACCTCATCTGTTCTGGGCATGGATCATCCAACTCTATGCAGCTGTTGAGCTTTTAGTAGTCAATGCCGAACTTTATGGTCGCATCCTTTTGGAATCATTACCACTGGGAAGGCCAGGGGTCCTGGACTGGATCACACAGGTAACCAACATCTCTTTTATCTCCCCTTTATGGCATACTTACACCTTCTGGGACCCTGTCAGATGGCTGTCACAGCAGGGCTTTGGACCCTGTATCCATGTGGTGCTGTGCCAGTGAGATATACAGGGATGGCAATTGAAGTGTGGGGGTGCCACTAGACATCAGGGAAAGAAAAGCGTATAACAGGGATGGTGATCAGAGGGTGGGGGTGCCACTAAACACCAAGGAAACAGAAAAACATTACAGAGATGGTGATCAGATTGGGTGTGCCACTAGATGCCAAGGAAAGACAAGAGCATTATGGGGATGGTGATGAGAGGCTGTGAGCTGCCACTAAATATTAGGGGAAAAATATAACAAGGACAGTGATCAGAAGGTGGGGGATGTCACTAGACACCAGAGAAAAGCTTGAGTTATGGCTTGTGAAACTTCCAATGTTATTGTATGGGAATTAGCATTTTCTAATGTTTCTATTTTTTAATATAGCCCCTAGATCTTTTGGGGGTGGTTATGTGTTATTCTTGCATTACCCATTAAAGGAGCTGTCATTTCAGGGTTCCGTCTCATGCAAACCTTACAGTTCAGTTAAGCTTTCTCAACAAGTGCCTTTTTTGTCTGTCCAGGAAAATAATTCAATTTAATAATGAAAAGTCCATTACCTGGAAGTATGGCAGACTAATGGGCAACCCATTAACTCTGTTAGACACACCCTGTGCTCCAATGCATCTGTAATGAAGCACAGGTGTGGTGCAGCACCCATACACTTAATGGAGCTGCACAGTATTCCACCATACTCTGGCTAGCTGACTTTTGTTCTTAAATAAATTATTTTCCTGACAGAAAATAAGGTGCTTTTCGAGAAAAGCTTAACCAAAGGGTAAGATTTGCAGGGCAAGAGCTGCTGCAAACGACAGCTTTCCTTCAAGTCCTTTGGTTTGATATATAGATTGTCCATTGAGTCCAAATATAAAGACATTTATGGTTTGTTGAATTTAAAATGTGTGAAAAAACAATAAGACCAAAATCCTTTTTTGTAGTAAGGAATCCTTTTTCGAATTAAACAAACAAAAAAAAAGATCCCTTCAAATTAAAAAGAATCACAAAAAAATGAAGTCCAAAATCTGTTCTGTATGATGGGATCCTTTTTCGAATGAACAAATAAAAATCATACAAAAAAGGATCACTTCAAAGGAAAAAAGAATCAGAAAATAACTAAAAAAGAATCAGAAAGAAAACTAAGTTCAAAATCTTTTTTTGTTTCAAGTGATCCTTTTTCATATGAATGAAAAAAGCATATGAAAAAGGATCCCTTCAAAAAAACAAACAAACAGAAAAAAGAATCAGAAAAAAAAACAAAAGTCCAAAATCTTGTTTCATTTGAAGGACCCTTTTCATATGGATGGAAAAGCAGATGAAAAAGATCTTCAAATGAAAAAGAATAGGAAAACTAAGTACAACATATTTTGCATATGAAGGGATCCTTTTAATATGGCAGAATTTCTTTTTATATGGCCATACAAACAAAGTGGAAGTGTCACAAAAGGATGTAAAATTGAAAAAAAAACACATTTGAGGTCAGTCATTTTTACAACAGTTAAGTGCAGAATACACCCAACAGGGTACTGATGAGCAAGATACATGTGTTGGTCTCTGTAGAGGATGTCATTTTTGCAGGTTTTGAAAAATGGAAAAAAAACTGAAACAAGAAAGTGTCCAAACAAAAAAGAATTTTTTCCTTACAAAAAGGATTGGCCCCATATGGAAAAAGATCTTTTTTTGTATGGCCAAATTATATTTTCATTCAAAACATTTATCCTAAAGTGCCAACTGAGCATGATCAGAACTGAAATTTTAAAATTTAAGAACTCTGGAATGGAGTATTATTATTTTTTCACCAAACCAGTAAATGTACCATTGTGGACCACACTCTTTCTATCCTGAAAATTTCAGAACAAAATTCCAAGCCGTCTGGGTTCTAGGGACCAACAGAAATACAGCAAAAGAAACTAAATGTTTTAACTTATTTTGCTATCTGTATCTCAAAATCTACACATCCAATCAAACTGAAACTTGGCATGTCAAGAGACCTTGGGTTTCTGACACTGCATTCAAACTTTTGTGCAAATCAATGAAACGGTTGCAAAGCTATTAAGTGCATAAATTGGGATTGGCAATGTTAGTGTATTAATACATACGCTAAGGTTATTGGGCAAGCTGAGAAACCTGGGGGGAATGGTAGAAACTAGTGGGGTTGGTCAGGAGCTGGCTGCAAAACGGACAGCAGAGGGTAATTGTAAGGGGTGAGACCTCAATGCCAAGACTCATGACTGGTAGAGTATCACAGGGTTCAGTGCTAGGCCCTGTTTTATTCATTGTCTTTATCGGGGGCACTGCAAGGGGGGGGTCAAGAGTAAAATCAGCCTGTTTGTTGATGACACAAAGATATGTGCAGCAGTGGACAGTGAGGAAGGGAGGCAGGAACTCAGTGGGGATCTAGCTAAACTTGAGCACTGGTCAGATGTGTAGCAGTTGGGGTTAAATGCCATGAAGTGCAAGGTCAGACACCTCTGAGCCAGAAACCCCAGGACCAGCTACTGGCTGTGGGGAGTGCACGTATCAACTTCAGAGGAGGAGAAGGACCTAGGGGTACTAGTCACCGGGTACATGAGGGTATCAGCACAGTGCAGTAGGGCAGCAGCAAGGGCCAATCAGATGCTGGGGTGCATTGCCAGGGATATCACCTCAAGAAAAGAGGAGGTTATCTTGTCCTTGTACAGATCACTGGTGGTTTTAAGCGAGGATGGGATAGCATTAAGGGGAGGGTAAGGACAGACAAGAACAAAAGAAAGTTCAGGGAAAGGGGATTATGGAAAGGGAATGGGAGGAGGGGGGGCAGCTTCAGGAGAAGTAAACTGTGAGCTGCACACTCGGTCAGACTTGATAGACCTATGGACCTTTTTCTGACGGCAACTTCATATGTTCATAGGTTCATAACAATGTAAAAATGTATTGACTATCAAGGAAGCAATACAGATAAGATACAGAAGAGGTACAAATGTGAAACAATTAGGGGAGTCAGTTGTCGACATGCAAGAGGGTGAAAGTATATAGCATTAGGAATACACGTGAAAAACAAGTGATCTATGAAATCAGTACAAACTGTATCACCCATTCAATGGGACAGTGCAAAAAATCATAACCAGATACCAGTCAGAGTGTAGACATGCATGGTAAACTTTATATAAAAAGGTGCAGCTGGAAAACAATTCTCCAGATGTACAGTATGCAGAATCCAGTGCAGGTACAACAAACAAACAAAAAAAATCATTGGTTGTTTTAAGGAAAGAACAAGCCCCCCATTCACAAGCCAGAATAAATATAAATTTGCTGCTTGGCTGCCAAGCATCATATGCAAAACCAAAAGCAGATAATTAAAAGGAAAAATCACTGTTAATTAGGGTTGTCAGAACTAGTTCGGGAAAGATTCGAACCCATCTCGAACCCTGGTGTTCGAGTTCTAATTCAGAACTCGAACACTAGAGGGTTCGCAAAGGGCTCGAATCAACATGAAAAAAATGTTAGCTTTGAATGCATTAAATGAGCTAGAGAAATTAGCTCCAAAATATGATAAAAATGATTACTGACTAGAGGTCATTATTGTAACTTTGTCAAATAAAGATCTAGTTTTGAAGAAAGTGGTTTTGTCTTTTCTAAACTCTGTTAATTGTGGGCTAAAGTCATTTTCCTGTCGTTTCTGCCATAGTTAGCGCGTGCATGCACACTGCCTTTAAGTCAGGCACTCAATCCTGGTAACATCGATACCCTCTGAAAGCTGAACCCTTTCCCAGATGATCATCACTACCATGATGAAACATTAGTTACTTGGGCTCTGAAGTGAAGAGAGTGGTGGACTTTATGGTTTTCATGGTGGACCCCGTATAGTTCAGCCACATATGTATGAACTGCTAGCTGTCTGAAGGCAAAACCTGGTTGCTGGCGGTGACAACGTTGAATCATCGTCCGAAAATAATGATTCAGCACATGTAGGATATCAAGCTCATCATGAAAACTCATTTTTTGACATGGCATAGTAGTACTGAAACAGTTGTTAACTACATATATATGTTTTTATTTCAGTTTTGATTTGGTCAACAAGCATTTCTTTGAAATATCAGGAGCTGTCACTGAAGTCCGGTGGAGTGCTGTGTTGAGTTCCATCACACAGTCTCATCCATTAGTTTGTCTCTTGTCAGCACCTTTTTTTTTGTTAGATGGTTTTTTTTTTCTATTTTTTTCTAGTAGGGGTTTAGTGTTTGAAAATGAAAATGGTCCGCATGGTAACATACAGATGTAAAATTACCGGCCATAATGCCTTGAATTTTCCTGAATTGTGTTTGTTTTGAAAACACCGGTGGGTTGGGAGGGAAGGTTTACCTGTTGAAAACGAGTTGTGCTCTTTTCACGGCTTCTTTTTTTTTCCATATGTTCCTGTGTAGAGCTACGAAAATGACACTGCTAATGCTAAGATTTTTTATAAGCCCTGTTTTATATCAGCATTTGTCAGATAGTTTGTGACAGGGGGGCGAGGCATGATAAATTTTAACCATGAGTCTAGGGAACAGAGTTCTTAGATCAGTGACCAGTCAGGGAAGGGGGGCATGTTGGACAAGATGTACCTTGGTGTCTGTGTTTGCTGTGGTTCTCTGGGGCACTATGGGGGGTGGATTAGGGATCAACTAACATCAACACTAAATGCCACTGTGGAATCTTATGTTGTTGGTGGCGCCCCCCCCCCGATCCCTAGCAATCTAAAAATGGAAAGTCCTTATTTTTTGTTATTTACATTTATGCAGGGGAAACACTGTCACTTGTTTGGTGCATGGTTCCTCATATGCACTGCTGTACCATACTGTGTTCAACAGTACAACTGCATCTCAGGACTCTGACAGGGTGAGGGAGAGCGAGACCCTGACATTCAATTCAGTAATACTCATGCAGTCTCCTCTCTCTGTCAAGTTGCAACTTTTTTTTCCCCCTTTTTAGCTCCATTTGCCTGAGCATTTTATTTGCTCCCAAACAGATAATGTAGTACACAGTCGTAATATGAGTAGCTCGGGGATTCATTTTCTTCCTCCTCTGGCTGTTATGATAGCAGAATTCTTTTGAAGCTGGCATGCAGTCAGTCTAAACAACTTTCCCCTTTTTATTGTCTGATAAGTCACACAGGATATTTTTTAAATAGGTATATATCACCTCAGCTGATCCCTTCTGCCTGCCAATAGCACAATCTCAGAACCAGTTTAAAAAAGATATTCAGCAGCCCACATACCTAGAGCTGTTTTAATAATACACTTAGTGTGATGTAAAATCAATGTAAAACATATCCATGCAGTACCTCTGTTTTCTATAGTTCATCCCTATTGCTGGACTACATGTGTCCGCACTGCAGTGTGTTCTGATTTTTTTAAAGATCTGTATAACTACAGCTGAAGGTTCTCAGGCCACCTCTTCTTGACCACTGTCAAGAAGTTTCAAAAATTGCCCCAGTTTTTAATTTTTTCCAAGCTCCTGTAGTTTAAATGTAATCATTTGGATTCAACTGTAGTAAGTAGTAGTAATAAAATGTATTTATACAGTATAACACAGCATTGTAATCAATGTAGTTACTGGTTTGTTGGTGTTTTACTACTCATCCATCTCGTTATATGCAGATGCATTACACATTGACTTTTCTGTCATTAATATTCAGTTGACTTTATCGAACGAAAATGCAGCTGCAGTGGGTTTTATTTGTATGAGTTATTGTGTGTGTGTGTGTGTGTGTGTGTGCGTGTGTGGTAGGTGAGTAGTGGTGACAGCCTAATCTGAGACGACTGTCAGAGATGCATGGTAGTACAGACTTTTCAGTACAGATGTACCTGAAGCTTCTCATGGTTCATTTGAGATTGGAAACCAACACTGGGTTCACAGGTCTTCTGCCAAGTAGTTACCTGGATGTATTATACTCACTTTATAATTAACATTATCATAGAGGTATAAAATATTTAATAATCTGATTTGTGTAGGAACACTAATCCCTGTGAGTTTCGGGACACTTGTCCACCATTCTTATCCCTAACAAGTACTTTACAGTCACACAATCAAGTCATATGTTGCTCATGTCAATCTTGGAGTATATTTGCAGTCCTCTAAATCTTCCCTCCTATGCATCACCATGATGACCCACTATTGTTTTTGTAGCCCTTCTCTGTACATTATCCAGCATGTTAATGATGTTTTTTGCAGGTTTTGGCAATAATATTGAACTATAAACTCAAGATGTTGCCTAACAAGTGACCAGTACAAGGGAAGTATAACCTACTCTCCCCTAATACTGATCCCCTGAGCTACAGCATACATACCATCATATTGTTTGCCCTTGCTGTTGCTTTCTTTCATTGTGGGGATGGGAGTTATACATGTCAGTAGTGCTAATCTCTTATAGTACCCTGACCTCCTCTGATGCAGATAACTGGACTACACACAGGTCCTATTCTATTCATTGATTCTGGTCTCCAATTAGCATTGCTTTACAAATGTAAATGTGGTCAGTGAGGTGGGGGGAAGGGTAATGGGTCAGATGACTATCTTAGTCTAGTGAGTTTCAAGAGCTATGACACCCCAATTACTAAGCTGTCATTCATAAATTACCTTATGGGTTTGGTATTGGGGAGGTTCAAATTGCCCAAAGAAATTAACTTGTAAAACTGCTGTCATGGGTTCAAGACAGGGAGAGGGACTACACACAATTTAAAGTGTTTTACATATCTTGTGCATTGGATTCAAAACTGGGAGGTTGTCAGTAGCACAATGTAACATTTTTAAAAAACTGCGAGCATGGTTTCTGGAGAGGGTGATGGACACTTACAGATTTGAAGGGAATCAATAATAAAATTACAATCATAGTAGAGGGGAAAGGAATCACTAGCCACCAATTACTCCTTATAATTCAGTCTACAGCGACATTTGTTTTTAGAATGTGTATGTCTGTTGGGTGAAGTGGAGGAAAGAGAGTGGAGATTAACTGCTGAAAGACAAGACACTCATTACGAAAGAAAGAGATCAGAAAGCCTTTTTTTCCATAATTGGGGGGTCACTATCTTTCATTCATTGAACTTCAGCTGATTACACAGATCATCAGGGGAAATAAATTTGACTGTGAAACCAGCAATTTTAGCAATTCTGATCTTGTTCTTCTATTAGGATATTTAGTACCTTCTCACAGAGGGGTACTACAAAACAAACTGCCGTTAAATTTCCATTTAGTCTTTTACATACACCGGCACCAGTCCCATACAAGATTTTATAATGATGGGGGGGGCATCTATTTGTCAGTTTTCAACAGGACAGAAAATTATTTCTAACTGGTAGCTGTTTATTATTTTCCCAATTACACAAATGTTAGCCATAAACCAAAAGGATCCATATGTAACTTTACTGAATAGAAAGTGATGGGAAAACTGCATTTTGTATTGTTATGTTTTTGTGGGCAGCATTCTGTTACAGGTCTGTTCAGGAAAACAGTGATCTGGAGTTTTACCTATGTCATGGTTGGGCACATAACTGTAAGCATAGGTCTCATATGACAGTAGCTCATGTTTAATATTCTGTTGTACATAAACCATGGCATAATAGTAAAAACTAGTAAAGTACTGGTTACATAAAAAGAACAGTACAAAATGTTATCCATAAGAAGAATACAATTGAAAGACAGTTTTTTACACAAGTGTTCATTAAGGAACAGTTAACTATGGCTCACTTGGAGACAATACTTTCATTCTCTTAATAAGGACATTACATACTGTGGCCATGTAGCACAAATTTCTGTCCCTTTGAAAAGAAGAAAGGAATCAGAAAAAACAGCGACATCAGCAGTTTTACAGAATGTGACCAATCATTAAATGTGTTTGTTTTACAAATAGTGATAATTTGATGCATAAGGCCAGGGATTGACAGACAATGTCCTTTAAACATCACATGCCAACTGCTGCAGCTATATTAAATGTTCCTTAGCACAGTATGTGGTGAGAAAACCTCTTTTTCTTTATGTGACTGAAATACACATTTTATTTATCTATCAGCTGGAAAAGTCGATGCATTATCTTTGAAAGTTGCATGTGTTACTTCAATTTGCCAACAAGAATGTTGGTATATGTACACATTATCTTAGAAAATTGCATATATTACTTGCCAATAAGAATGATTGGTATTTTTTGTATTCAAATGTCTTTACTTACTACATTATTACATAATGTCTTGCACCAGTTCCATGTGCTGTGGCTGCAGTACATTGACTTTGTTATGCAAACTTTCTTTTAAATATAGCAACTTTAGATTTATTTATTTAAAAGAGAAAGCAGAAAACAGCTGAGATAAGATAATATCAGTAATTTGTTTTCATAATTGATGATGATGAGACTATATAACTGAGTACATAAATAGTTAATGTGCCAATTTATTTTCACTAAGGAGCTATAATGCAGCTGCAGCAGGAACATGTTTAACATACGGGTGGGTGGGCTTGTTAGCAGTCAACACCTGTAAGTTGCTGGCTTTAGCAAACAGATCAAGAAACCATAGACAAACCTAGCTATAGTCATATCAAAGTCACACATGATCATTTTTCTTCCCCTCTTGTACTAAACAGTTTGTAGTTCTTTCTGTCCTTGATGTCACATGTATTTCAATAGTACCGTCATTATTGACAGAATGCCCTTGATTCCACGTTTATTTTATTATTATTCTCATTATTGGAAGCATAATTAAAAAAATAGGGTTCGAGTTCTAAAAAAGATTAGAACCCTAGAACTTTTTCAAAAGTTCTAGACTAGAAATAGAACCCAGAACTTCAGAGGGTTCTGACAACCCTACTGTTAATTTGAATTAAATCATACCCCCCCCACACACAAGACACAGAAGATCAATTCACTTTACATTTTCAACCACCAAGCAAACAATGCAGAACCCAGAGCAAGTTAAAAGAAAAAGCATTGTACATAATAAATGTAACAGAAAATCCACCTTTCCCAAAGGACATGGCACTAGTGTAGAAACATAACAATAAGCACCAGCCAGTCTTCTCAACCCAACAGCAGCCAGTTATCTCAAGCTAGCACCAGCAAGCAAACCAGTCTCTGGCATCAGTGTAGAATCCATGGCAGTAGTCACCAGCCAGTCCTGTCAAGGAGGCACTAGCCAGCAACCTTGTTCTCTTCGGCCAGCATGGCAGCAGGTCAACACTTGCATCTACTAAACAAGCAAGCCAAAGCCAGCCAAAGACAACCAGCCACCACCCATACAGCCAGACGAGCAGCCACCAACTTGCGACTATCTATAACCTGGACTCTTCAGCCTCAGTAGCAGCCAGTCATTGCCAGCATCCAGTAAACAAATCTGCCACCAGCCAACCAAAGCCAACCAGCCAAAAGTCATGCAGTCAGACAAAGCCACCAACCAAACATCCACTGTAACCTGAAACCTTGGGGCAGTGTAGCAGCTGATCAACAAAAGCAAGTCACTGCCAGCTCCAAGGCATCTTCCTCCAGCGGTGTAAAAATCTCAGCTTCTTGTACCAGTGTAGCTATCAGCAGAGCCTGCCAGACAGACAGCACCAAAGTACCCCAACAACAGGGTGCACACTGAAGGCCCTCCTTCATCTGCAGCAATATTGATTATGGTGAAAAAGAATGACAGACAAATAGATGACACCTGATGCACACACTACCGGGATTTGACAGTGGAAAGAAAATAATATCTCCTCCTCCAGCGACATGGCCTGGCTAATTCTAATAAAATCTAAAATCTACACAACAACTACAGTATGCATCCAATCAATACTGATTGACCACATCATCCAACATAATGAATTCAACTTAGTCTGACTCCAATGATCATCAATGAACATCACAAGCTCAAGGAAGATGGTGACAGAAAAGTCAAGCTACTTTGCCTCCAAAGAGACGTCAAATCAAATCAAACTTTATTTTTAAAAAGCTTTCTAAAATCAAGCGCATGTACATAATTAATTAAAATGAATCAATAAATAAACAAATACAACTAATTCAAACCATAAATACAACAAGTTTAGACTCATGATTACAAACGTGACATAAAAAATCATGGTACACTAGGCTAAAAAGATGTGTTTTCAGAGCTACTTTGAAACATTGGATGGTCAGGCAATCTCACATCCGACTAGGTAGAGTATTCCACGGGGTGGGGCCATAAAACTAAAAGACCTAGCCCCAGATATCTTTAAACAAACCCTGGGAATCTCTAGCAATCCCTCATAGGTGGATCGGAGAGGGTGGGAGGGACAATAGGGGTGAAGGAGATCTTGCAGGTAAGCAGGTCCCTGGTCATGTAGGGCCTTATAGGTCAGCAAACTGACCTTGAAGGTGCTCCGCCACTGTACTGGCAGCCAGTGCAGTCTGTGGAGCACAGGCGTTATATGACTGGTCCCAGAAGTACCAGTCAACAGCCTGGCTGCCGCATTCTGCAAAAGCTGCAGGCGGTGGGTATCAACCTTGGTAGCCCAAGGTAGAGGGTGTAGCAGTAGTTAAGGCAAGAGGTAATGAAAACGTGGACCAAGGTTGGAAGATCGTCTAGAAGAAACCAGGTGCTTCACCTGGGCGATATTCCTCTGATGGTAAAAGAGGTTTTGACAACTGCAGACACCTGAGATTTAAGGGTCAAACAGTCATCAAACATAATGCCCAGGTTCTGCACCCAGTCTGAGGTAGTTAGCTGAACACCCCCAAGCCATAGACCTGAAGGTGATCCTGCCGACAAACTCGCCTCCCGGTGACCTGGGTCCACAATCAACACCTCAGTTTTTTCTGGGTTTCAATCAATCAATCAATCAATCAATCAATCAATCAATCTTTATTTAACCAGATGAAAAATTTTGTAGGTTTAAGAGCAGCCAACTCACATTCATCCAATCCTGGATCTCGTCGAGACAGTTGTTAAATACCGAAACAGTATTATCCTGGTCAGGCACAAAGGACATATATAGCTGAGTATCATGTGCATAGCAGTGAAAACTCAAGCTGTACTGCATAGTAATCGCTCCCAATGGAAACATGTACTACACAAACAATATGGACACCAAAATGGAGCCTCTGGGCACCCCTCAGGATAGGGGGAGTGATGCAGAGGAAAAAATCCCAGACACCACCCTCTGGGTCCTACCCTCGAGGAAAGATCAAAACCATCTGAGGACCATACCAGACAGTCCGCAGATGAACCGCAGGTGTTCCAACAGCACACCATGGTCTACAGTGTCAAATGCTGCAGAGAGATCAAGAAGGACCAAGATGGAACAGGTCCTTCGATCTCTCACTATTAGGAGATCATTTAGTACCCAGACAAGGGCTGTCTCGGTATTATGTCTCTTCCTAAATCCAGATTGGAGTGAATCATAGACATTGTAGCTGGTCAAAAGATCATCCAGCTGTGACGCAACCACCTTCTCAATAACCTTACCCACAAAGGGCAGGTTACAGACAGGCCTGTAGTTGGCCAGACAGTCTGGGTCCAAGGAGGGCTTTTTAAGAAGGGGCCGAACCACAGCCTCCTTCAGGGGATCAGGAAAGATCCTCCTCTCCAAAGATAACCAGACTATCTCTGCAAGGAACAGGCCAATTTTATCCACACAGACCACCAGGAGAAGTGTGGGGCCCGGGTCCAACTATAGTTGGTAGGACGCAATGACTGGATGACCATCAAAATGTCATTGATTGTGGGGAAGCTGAAGCCACACCACACAAACTGGGCATCTGAGATGTCCTGCTGATCACCGCAGCTCCCATTAGAGAGGGTCAAACAGATGCCAGACCTGATTGTGGCAGCATTATCTGAAAAGAATCGAGCAAACTCCTTACACGGTTCTTGAGAAAAGGCATTTCCAGACTGAAAACAGATTGGATTGTACAATTTATCCACAGTCTGGAAAAGCTGAGCTGGTCTATTCTATGCAGCAGCAATTTCTCTGGACAGGAATTCTGCCTTCTTACCGGTAACTGCCGATTGATAGACCCCAAAGTGGTCCATCAAACTATGTCTGTCACACTCCAGGCCTGACTGCTGCCAACACCTCTCTAGCCTTCGTTCCACTCTCTTCAACTCCCTCAGAGTCTCATTAAACCAAGGAGACCTGGGGTGAAGAGTGAGGGGACGAACATGAACAGGAGCAAAGGAATCTAGTGCCCTTATCACTGCCTTATTATAGGCTAGTTCCAGGTGCCCTGGATCCATGCATTCACTTGGTGAACCTGACAGGTTCAGCACCGTCATCAGGCCATCTGGGAAACACCCCTCAAGGGTGGTACCAGACTATCTCAGAGGGCTAGCCTACTAAGGGGGCCACAAAACTGAACCCAATGATATGATGGTCAGACCACCGAATGGTTCCACCACAAAATTGGATGTCTCCATCCCCAGGAGAAACACCAAGTCCAATGAATGACCAGCAATATGGGTAGAGGAGGAAATAATATGTGGGAGGCCCAGTGAATTCATTAGCTGGAGGAAGTCCTGCCCAAACTGTGAGAGTTCATCGTCAACCCAGGCATTGAAATCCCCAGGATCAAGCCATCTAGGGATCCCAAATGTCAGGTCAACAATGACGCTCTACACTCCGAGAAAAACATTCCAGTCTCCGGTAGACGGTAGATGAGAAGTATCTTGCACCCCACACCCTCACTCATGATACATTCAAAGGAGTTGGTGGTCCCACCTGCTACCTCCACTAGGCTCAGTTTCGATCTAAAACAGATGGCAATACCCCCACCCCTACGATCCATCCTCGGGCGGTGTATCACTGAGTACCAGGCCGGAACTGCTGAAACCAAAACTAGGCCAGCATCCTCATCCAGCCAGGTCTCGGTGATGCAAGCCAGGTCAGATGATCCAATAAGATCCGCTATTATAGTGGTCTTGTTCTTAATACACCTGGCGTTGCATAACACTGCCTGAGTAGGATGAGTACTCGAGAAGACTGTGTTACCTGCCTGCAATAAGCAGAGCATTTGGGTATGGGAACAAAACAGGGAGGACCCCTTTCCTGGAAGCATTTCACCCCAGGGTGTCTCCTTGTCTCCACTATCCCTATCTGCCCACTCCATTCCATTCCCCCTCTAGGCCTAGCCCCCACTCTTCTCCTTCTAACAATCCCCAGAGTCATACACCATCTATATACCTCTAGAGACAGTGAAGGACAGGAAAAAGGGCGGAGGTCCCTAAGCCTGGAGGGAGAATAATGCCTGACCCGTCCTTATACCTTCCTAGCATATCTTCACAACACTCAGCAGACACCACAACAAACAACCACAGAACCACAAACAAACCCACTCCACAATCAAACACCCAACATCAAAACACACAACCACTCAAATCAGCCTCTCAACTTCCACACCACACACACTAAACTAAAACAAATAAAATTATACTAACAAAAGGAAAAATTACAGAATTAACCAAAATTAAATAGTATCATAAATGCCCACAAATTAAGAGGGCAGTCACAGTCTCTCTTGAATCACTTGGTTCAATGTTTTTTTTTAATGTCTGAAGAGCTCCCACCTCTTGAGACAAACCAAAAAGGCCAAATAGGTCCAACTCTTACTTTAAACCTAGTGGCCAAATTCACAGATGGTCTAGCAGTTCCTCGCTCTCGGTTTCAAAGGTTAAAACTGAAACGCTCCCACCTTTCGGATGTAACCCAATGGCCAGCCAGGTTCTGTCCTCACCCAAACCGCCCCCAACTTCAGGGAGAGGATACTGAGCAGGTCCTACAGCCAAGTACTTTACATAAATCTTCTTTGGAGGTCCAGATGAAAACAAGTTCTTCAATTCACCGCACTGCTCAAGTCCTAACCCCCACCGCTGCCTTCACAGACATCAGGGTAGGCTCAAGCAATGGCAACAACAGGGGCTAAGCAAGCGGAGGCCTCCCAACACACACTCAGGAGGTAGCCACCCCCACCTGCCGAGCCCACAACTACCACTCCCAGATTAGGTCAGCCCACCTGCCAATCCCCAGAGCTGCTTATGAGAGAGAGTAGGTCCTGTCTGCCCTCACGCAGACCACACACCAATGCCTCCTGCCTGGCTCAACAGCAAGCAAACAATCAGGCAGACACTCTCCCAGGCCAGCCAGGAAAGTCACCACTCACAGCAGTCCCAGAGATTTTCAAAGGTCCTGCTTCTCCAAACTAAAGGGCCTCCCATTCCAAATTCTTCCATAGCAGGCCAATACCACTCCTGTTTTCAGTGTGACTGCCAAACAGCTCACACCGCCATCTGACTTTCTGATGTGTGACTCTCCACGGTCCCACTGCTACAGTTCCCTCCTCCAGTATGCCAACTCTCCGCTCCTGAATCCTCTCCTCTCTCTCCTCTCCTCTGCTCTGCTCCTCGGTCTCATCCAATCATGTACCAGCACTTCAGGCAGGTAAGTGAGCCCAGACTGATCAGACCACCAGATCTGTTATTATTATATGGTGCAGTGTCTTAAAGCACAGGATAAAACAAAGAAATGAGAGTAACAGGAGTTTCCATACTCTGTCAAACTCCAGAAAGCCCTCTCTAAACACATACATGCCACTCAGACCTTACTAGTTCACTTAAATTTTCCTCTCTTACTGCCAAAATCAATTATACTAGCTAAAAAATTACAAAACAAAACAAACAAAAATAAGCATAAAACAAAACTGCTGCTGCTGCGTGTTGTGGACTAGCCCAGTGTGGCCACCCATCATGTAAGAAGAAACATGACAGGTCATCTACTCATCCAAGGACAACATGGCTGATGGCTACCATATTATCTCATCAGAAGAAGCTTGAAGATGCGTAACAGACACACATAACAAACTAGAACACAGCGCATTATTGCCTTCAGCTTCAGCGAGGGGCTGCATCTAGATAATGTTCATGTGGCAAACTGGTCTTTCCCAGACACAGGCTGTCAGTTTTACTTGCTTTCTAGAACCCTACAGATACCTGTAAGGGTAATCAGTGATTGTCACCACTCAGCAGATACTTTTTCAGCATATCTCTAGGTCTTGATCTCTCACACAGTACAGTGCTCAATGCTCAAGAGCAACCAACCCACTCCTCTGTCACAGCTGAGAACGTGGGAAGCAGAATATGGTAATGGTAGCCTTCTCTTCAGTGGCAAAAATACAATTATTGTCAGTTATATAGAGAATAATAGATAGGCAACTGTGTGTTATGGATTTTTTACACCCAAGGTGTGTGATAACCCATAAACCTCGAGGCGGCTCGAGAGAGGTTTATGAGTCTCACCGAAGGTGTGTTAAAAATCACATACAACCTGTTGCTTATTTTTATTTTTATAATTACTGGCAACCCCTTTATAAAAAATGCAGAGTATCTGCTATTTACAAACACACACACACTCTCTCACACACACACACTGTCTGTCTCTCTCTCTCTCTCACACACACGCTGTCTTTCACACACACACACACACACACACCACACACTGTGTGTGTCTCTCTCTCTCTCACACACACGCTGTCTTTCTCTCTCACACACACACACACACACACACACACTTCTCTTTCAGACCGACCTTTTTTTCAGCGACGGCATCTCCCGATCCGGAGACACGGCGGGATCAACCAGATAGTCCTTTTCTATTTGGAAGGTGGGATCAACCAGATAAAACATTTAAAAATCAAATACAGATGGGAGGGTAGTAAATAAAAGCGGCTCGTCGGCAAGCGAGAAAAGCGAGCCGCCATTTTTTAAAAGCTATTCAGCCCGCCCACTCTGAGCGCGAACCAATGAAAAGACAGAATACAGATGAGTGACACACAAAGGGAGACATAGGAGCTGCAGGCCGTAATAACCTGCTTTTGAGTTATTATGGCATTTTAAGGTGCTGAACCGCTTTGTTAAAGGGGTTGCCAGTAATTATAAATCAGTTATCTGTACCTCAAAGGACTCAGTCACAGAAACATGAAGTATATGAAAATAATAATTTTGAATACTTCAAGATATTGAAACATATAAAACAGGATACTCACACACAGATTATAGGAACAGTGATTCTACAGAAATGAAAAGAAATTGTTTGAACAGTAGGTTACACACAAAAAACCTCTATCTCTCTCTCTCTCTCTCTCTCTTCTCTAGTAAGGTAGAATGGCTTATCACACAAGACACTTTGGTGGATCAGGGCAGACACAAATCATTAGATGGTTGATTGTTCATAGTCCCAAACCTGACTGTCTCTTTCAGGCTCTGCAGACCTTAAGACCCTCATGGTGCTCCCCATGACACATCATCCAGTACATCACTCTGACATCATAAAGTTAACATCTTTGCGTCTTGAGCTGGGTTGGAAAAACAGTCTGATCTGGACTTTTGGACACATACAGTACATCTGTTTTTTGTTCCTAGACCTGAGCCCAGCAGGAATATTTAATTTACCTAGTCACTTCCTGACATCAAAAGACACATCCTAAGCTCACCCATAAATTGTTGAAGGCCAAGGGCACTAACTATTGTCTGGATAGCCCATCTGTGTTGCCATGCTGTGACCATGCTACTACATGCTGGGATGCCTTATGTCCATATTATAGGACTGCATCACCAGGTTCCACCTTACTAATTTTGAGTTCTGAGCACTGGCCCTATGCAACCATGTAAGGGGGTTGTGATCAGTAACCAGGGTAAACTCCCTAACATATAGATAAGGTAGCAACTTCTGCAAATCCCAAGGACATCTTGATCATGGTGTAGGCATCTTCTCTGGGCAGCAGTTTCCTCCTCAGGTACATGACTAGGGCGCTTCTCTCCTGAGTGTGTAACCTGACTCAGAACCATGACAAGCCCATGATCAGATGCATCTACATGCACAGTAAACTTAAGAGAATGGTTGGGGCTTGTGACCACAGGTGCCTGACACAATGTCTCAATCAGTGGGATGAATGCGGTGTCACAGGTTTCCAACCACTGAACCTTTTCTGTCATCTTCTTCCTGGGGAGATGGGACAGGGGTTTGGCCATGCTGCTGTGAAGTTCAGCACACATGTACAGTAGTACCCTGCCATCCCTAGGAACCCCATACTTTCTTTTTGGTCGTGAGCATAGCCCATTCCTTGATGGCCTCAATTTTCACTGGCTCAGGCCAGATGTACCACTCCCCATCCTGCACCCATTGTATGACACTTCTGCCATTTCTGTCTGGCACTTCTCCACCTTGACTGCCAGTCCTGCAGCCTGCATTCAGCAGAAATCCTTAGTTATGTGGCTGTTACAATCCTCCCAAGTCTGGCTATCGATGGTGATGTCATCCATGTACACCAGAGTAAAGTCTCCTGCCCCATTCAGAATGCGGTTCTGTGAGCCATTGAAAGGTTGCTGGTGCATTCTTCATCCCAAATGGCAGTACCCTGAAGTTGAATAATCCAAATGGGTTGATGAAGGCAGACCTCTCTCTGGCTTCAGGGGTCAAGAACATCTGCCAATAACCCATGTTTAGTCTATGATGAACAGATAAAGGTCTTCACATAGCCTGTCTAGAACCTCATCTGTTCTGGGCATGGAGTGTCCAACGCTATGCAGCTGTTGAGCTTTCAGTAGTCAATGCTGAACTTTATGGTCTCATCCTTTTTGGGGATCATTACCACTGGGAAGGTCCAGTGGGTACTGGACTGCTGGATCACCCAGGGAACCAACATCTCTTTTATCTCCCCCACCTTCTGGGACCCTGTCAGATGGCTGTCACAGCAGGGCTTTGGACCCTGTATCCATGTGATGCTCTGCCAGTGTGGTATACAGGGATGGCAATTGAAGGGTGGGGGTGCCACTAGACATCAGGGAAAGAAAAACATATAACAGGGATGGTGATCAGAGGGTGGGGGTGCCACCGAATGCCCTAAACACCAAGGAAACAGAAAAACATTACAGGGATGGTGATCAGATGGGGAGTGCCACTAGACACCAAGAAAAGACAAGAACATTATTGGGATGGTGATCAGAGGGTGTGAGGTGCCACTAGATACCAGAGGAAGAAATATAACAGTGACAGTGATCAGAAGGGGGGGGCTGCCACTAGACACCAGAGAAAAGTTGGAGTTATGACTTGTGAAACTTCCAATGTTATCGTATGGGAATTAGCATTTTTTTTATGTTTCTATTTTTTATATAGCCCCTAGATATTTTGGGGTGGTTATGTGTTATTCTTGCAGTACTCATTAAAGGAAAGCTGTCATTTCTAGGGCCTCCTGCCCATGCAAACCTTTACAGTCTGGTAGCTTTCTCAACAAGTGCCTTTTTGTCTGTCCAGGAAAATAATTTAATTTAATAATGAAAAGTCCACTACCTGGAAGTATGGCAGACTAATGGGCAACTCCATTAACTCTAAAGTTATGGGGCCACACCCTGTGCTCCAATGCATCTGTAATGAAGCACAGGGTGTGGTGCAGCACCTATACACTTAATGGAGCTGCCCAGTAGTCCACCATACTTCCAGCTAGCTGACTTTTTGTTCTTAAATTAAATAATTTTCCTGGACAGAAAAAAAGGTGCTTTTTTGAGAAATGTTTAACCAGAGAGTAAGATTTGCAGGGCCGAGATCCCCTGCAAATGACAGCTTTCCATTAAGTCCTTTGGTTTGATATATAGATTGTCCATTATGTCTGAATAGCAAGGGATTTATATGATTTGTTGAAGTTAAAATGTGTAAAAAAACAATAAGTCCAAAATCCTTTTTTGTAGGAAGGAATCATTTTTCGAACGAAACAAACAATAAAAGGATCCCTTTAAATGAAAAAGAATCATAAAAAATTAAGTCCAAAATCTTTTCTAGATAATGGGATCCTTTTTCCAATGAACAAAAAACTACAAAAAAAAGGATCACTTCAAATGAAAAAGGAATCAGAAAAAACTAAAAAGAATCAGAAAGAAAACTAAGTTCAAAATCATTTTTTTGTTTGAAGGATCCTTTTCATATGAATGAAAAAAGCATATGAAAAAGGATCATTTCAAACAAATAAACAAACAAAGAAAAAAGAATCAGAAAAAAAAAAACAAAGTCCAAAATCTTGTTTCATATGAAGGGACCCTTTTTCATATGGATGAATAAAGCAGATGAAAAAGGATCTCTTCAAATAAAAAAAGAATAAAAAAAAATAAACTAAGTACATCTTTTTGCATAAGCGTGGATCCTTTTTTATATGGCAGAATTTCTTTTTCATATGGCCATACAAACAAAGTAGAAGCAAGTCACAAAAAAGGATGTAAAAATTAAAAAAAAAACACATTTGAGGTCAGACATTTTTACAACAGTTAAGTGCAGAATCCACCCAATGGGGTACCGATGAGCAAGATACATGTGTTGGTCTCTGTAGAGGATTTCATTTTGTGGGTTTTGAAAGAGGAAAAAAATGGAAACAAGGTAGTGGCCAAACAAAAAGATTTTTCCTCACAAAAGGATTGGCCCCATATGGAAAAGATCTTTTTGTATGGCAAATTATATTTTCAGTCAAAACATTTATCCTGAAGTCCCAACTAGCATGATCTGAACTGAAATTTTAAAATTTAAGAATTCTGGAATGGGTATTATTATTTTTTCACCAAACCAGTGAAAGGTACTATTGTGGACCACACCTTTCTACCCTGAAAATTTCAGAACAAAATTCCAAGCCATCTGGGTTCTAGGGACCAACAAAAATACTGCAAAAAAACCTAAATGTTTTAACTTTTCACTATCTGTATCTCACAATCTACAAGTCCAATCAAACTGAAACTTGGCATATCAAGAGACATTGGGTTTCTAACACTGCATGAAAACTTTGTGCAAATCAATGAAACGGTTGCAAAGTTATTAAAGTGCAAAAATTGGATTGGCAATGTTAGTGTATTAATACATACACTAAGGTTATTGGACAAGCTGGGAAACCAGGGGAATGGAGAAACTAGTGGGGTTGGTCAGGAACTGGCTGCAGAACTGAGAGCAGAGGGTAGTTGTAAGGGGGAAGACCTCAATGCCAAGACCCGTGACTGGTAGAGTATCGCAGGGTTCAGTGCTAGGCCCTGTTTTATTCATTGTCTTTAATGGGGGCACTGCAGAGGGGGGTCAAGAGTAAGATCAGCCTGTTTGTTGATGACACAAAGATATGTGCAACAGTGGACAGTGAGGAAGGGAGGCAGGAACTCAGGGGGGGATCTATCTAAAGTTGAGCATTGGTCAGATGTGTGGCAGTTGGGGTTTAATGCCATGAAGTGCAAGGTCATGCAACTCTGAGCCAGAAACCCCAGGACCAGCTATTGGCTGTGGGGAGTGCAGGTATCAACTTCAGAGGAGGCAAAGGACCTAGGGGTACTAGTCACTGGGTACATGATGGTCTCAGCACAGTGCAGGAGGTCAGCAGCAAGGGCCAATCAGATGCTGGGGTGCATCGCCTGGGATATCATCTCGAGAAAAGAAGAGGTTATCTTGCCCTTGTACAGATCACTGTTGGTTTTAAGCTGGGATGGGATAGCATTAAGGGAAGGGCAAGAACAGACAAGAACAAAAGAGGGGAAAGGGGATTAGGGAAAGAGAATGGGAGGAGGGGGGCAGCTTCAGGAGAAGTAATCTGTGAGCTGCACACTCGGGCAGACTTGATAGACTTTTGGACCTTTTTCTGCTGGCAACTTCATATGTTCATAGCTTCATAGCAACAAACATAACAATGTAAAAATGTATTGATTATCAAGGAAGCAATACAGATAAGTTACAGAAGAGGTACAAATGTGAAACAATTAGGGGAGTCAGTTGTCGACATGCAAGAGGGTGAAAGTATATAGCATTAGGGATACATGTGAAAACAAGTGATCTATGAAATTAGTACAAACTGTATCACCCATTAAATGGAGACAGTGCAAAAATCATAACCAGAAACCAGTCAGAGTGCAGACATGCATGGTAAACTTTATATAAAAGGTGCTGCTGGAAAACAATTCTCCAAATGCACAGTATGCAGAAACCAGTACAGGTACAACAAACAAACAAAAAAAACCATTGGTTATTTTAAGGAAAGAACAAGCCCCCATTCACAAGCCAGAGTAAATATAAATTTGCTGTTTGACTGCCAAGCATCATGTGCAAAACCAAAAGCTGATAATAAAAAAAAAATCACTGTTAATTTGAAGGAAAGCATACCCCCCCCACACACACACACAAAACACAGCAGATCAATTCACTTTACATTTAAACCCCCAAGTAAACAATGCAGAACCCAGAGCAAGTTAAAAGAAAATACATTGTACATGATGAACGTAACTGAAAACCCACCTTTCCCAATGGACATGGCACCAGTGTAGAAACATAGCAATAAGCACCAGCCAGTCTGCTCAACCCAGCACCAGCCAGTTATCTCAAGCCAGCACCAGCAAGAAACCAGTTTCTGGCCAGTGTAGAATCCATGGCAGTAGTCACCAGCCAGTCCTGTCAAGGAGGCACCAGCCAGCAACCTGGACTTGGCAGGCGTGGCAGCAGGTCAACACTAGCATCTACTAAATAAGCCATCCAAAGACAGCCAAGACCACCAGCCACCACCCATACAGCCAGAGAAGCCAGCCACCACCCTGTCACTATATATAACCTGGACTCTTCAGCCTCAGTAGCAGCCAGTCAATGCCAGAATCTACTAAACAAATCAGACACCAACCAACCAAAGCCAACCAGCCAAAAGACATCCAGCCAGACAAAGCCACCAACCAAACATCCACTGTAACCTGAAACCTTGGGGCAGTGTAGCAGCCGATCAACAAAAGCAAGTCACTGCCAACACCAAAGCATCTTCCTCCAGCGGTGTAAAAATCTCAGCCTCTTGTACCAGTGTAGCTATCAGCTGAGCCACACAGACAGACAGCATCAATGTACCTCAACATCAGGGTACACACTGAAGACCATCCTTCATCTGCAGCAATATTGATTATGGTGAAAAAGAATGACAGACAAATAGATGACACATGATGCACACATTACCTGGAATCGACAGTGGAAAGAAAATAATGTCTCCTGCTCCTCCAGTGACATGGCCTGGCTAATTCTAATAAAATCTAAAATCTACATGACCACTCCAGTATGCATCCAATCTATAGTGATTGACCACATCATCCAACATAATGAAGTCAGCTTAGTCTGACTCTGATGATCATCAATGAACATCACAAGCTCAAGAAAGATGGTGACAGAAAAGTCAAGCTACTATGCCTCCTAAGAGATATCAAATCAAATCAAATTAAACTTTATTTGTAAAAAGCGCTTTTCTAAAATCAAGGCGCATGTACATAATTAATTAAAACAAAGCAATAAATAAACAAATACATCTAGTTAAAACCATAAATGCAACAAGTTAAGACTCATGATTACAAATGTGGCATAAAAAAAAATCAGGGTACACTAGGCTAAAAAGATGCATTTTCAGAGCCACTTTGAAGCTTTGGATGGTCAGGCAGTCTCTCGCCCAACAAGGTAGAGAATTCCACAGGGTGGGGGCCATAAAACTAAAAGATCTAGCCCCAGATGTCTTTAAACAAACCCTGGGAATGTCTAGCAATCCCTCATAGGTGGCTCGGAGAGGGTGGGATGGACAGTAGGGGTGAAGGAGATCTTGCATTTAAGCAGGTCCCTGGTCATGTAGAGCCTTATAGGTCAGCAAACCGATCTTGAAGGTGATCCGCCACTGTACTGGCACCCAGTGCAGTCTGTGGAGCACAGGCATTATATGACTGGTCCTAGAAGTACCAGTCAACAGCCTGGCTGCTGCATTCTGCAAAAGCTGCAGGCGTTGGGTATCAACCCTGCTAGCCCAAGGTAGAGGGTGTTGCAATAGTCAAGGCGAGAGGTAACGAAAGCGTGGACCAAGGTTGGAAGATCGTCGGAAGGAACCAGGGGCTTCACCAGGGCGATATTCCTCAGATGGTAAAAGAGGTTTTGACAACTGCCGACACCAGAGATTTACGGGTCAAATAGTCATCAAACATAATGCCCAGGTTCCGCACCTGGTCTGGAGGTAGTTAGCTGAACACCCCAAGCCATAGACCTGAAGGTGATCCTGCCAACAAACCTGCCTCCTGGAGACCTGGGTCCACAACCACCACCTCAGTTTTTTCTGGGTTTCATTCAATCAATCAATCAATCAATCAATCAATCAATCTTTATTTATCCAGGTGAAAAATGTTGTGGGCTTAACTGCAGCCAACTCACATTCATCCAATCCTGGATCTTGGTGAGAAAGTTGTTAATTATCAAAACAGTATCATCCTGGTCAGGCACAAAGGACATGTACAGCTGAGTATAATATGCATAGCAGTGAAAGCTCAAGCTGTACTGCCTAATAATCGCTCCCAACGGCAGCATGTACAAAACAAACAACATGGGTGCCAAAATGGAGCCCTGCGGCACCCCGCAGGATAGGGGGAGAGATGTAGAGGAAAAACTCCCAGACACCACCCTCTGGGTGCTACCCTCGAGGAAAGATCGAAACCATCTGAGGACCATACCAGACAGTCCGCAGATGAACCACAGGTGCGCCAACAGCACACCATGGTCTACAGTATCAAATGCTGCAGAGAGATCAAGAAGGACCAAGATGGAACTGGTCCTTCGATCTGTCGCTATTAGGAGATCATTTAGTACCCAGACAAGGGCTGTCTTGGTATTATGTCTCTTCTTAAACCCAGATTGGAGTAAATCATAGACATTGTGGCCGGTCAAATGATCATCCAGCTGTGACGCAACAACCTTCTCAATAATCTTACCCACAAAGGGCAGGTTAGAGACAGGCCTGTAGTTGACCAGACAGTCCGGGTTCAAGGAGGGCTTTTTAAGAAGGGCCAAATCATGGCCTCCTTCAGGGGATCAGGAAAGATCCACCTCTGCAAAGACAACCAGACTATTTCTGCAAGGAACGGTCGATTTTATCCACACAGTCCACCAGGAGTAGTGGGGCCTGGGTCTAACTACAGTTGGTCGGACACAATGACTGGATGACCATCAAACTGTCATTGATTGTGGGGAGGCTGAAGTCACACCACACAAACTGAGAATCCAACATGTCCTGCTGACCACCGCAGCTCCCATTAGAGAGGGTCAAACAGATGCCAGACCTGATTGTAGCAGCCTTATCTGAAAAGAATCGAGCAAACTCCTTACACAGTTCTTGAGAAAAGGCATTTCCAGGCTGAAGACAGATTGGATTGCACAATTTATCCACAGTCTGGAAAAGCTGAGCTGGTCAATTCTGTGCAGCAGCAATTTCCCTGGACAGGAATTCTGCCTTCTTACAGGTAACTGCCAATTGATAGACCCCAAAGTGGTCCATCAAATTGTCTGTCACACTCCAGGCTTGACTTCCACCAACACTTCTCTAGCTTTCGTCCCACTCTCTTCAACTCCCTCAGAGTCTCATCAAACCAAGGAGACCTGGGGTGAAGAGTGAGGGGATGAACATGAACAGAAGCAATCATATCCAGTGCCCATATCACCGCCTTATTATAGGCTAGTACCAGGTGCCCTGGACCCATGCATTCACTTGGTGAACTTGATAGGTCCAGCACCGCCATCAGGCCATCTGGGAAAACACCCTTCAGAGTACGGTATCAGACCATCTCCATAGGGTCCAGCATACTAGGGGGGGCCATGAAACTGAACTCAATGGTAAGATGGTCAGACCACCCGAATGGTTCCACCACAAAGTTGGATATCTCCATCCCCAGGAGAAACACCATGTCCAATGAATGACCAGCAATATGTGTAGAGGAGGAAATAATCTGTGTGAGACCCAGCAAATTCATTAGCTGGAGGAATCCTGCCCAAACTTTGAGAGTTCATCGACGACTCAGGCATTGAAATCTCCCAGGATCAGCCATCTGGGGGATCCCAATGTCAGGTCGACAATGAAGTTTGCGACTTCCCGTAGGAAAACATTCCCGTCTCCGGGTGGACAGCAGACAAGAAGTATCCTGCACCCCACACCCTAGCCCATGATACATTCAAAGGAGTTGGTGGTCCCCACTGGTACCTCCACTTGGCTCCGTTTCGATCTAAAACAGATGGCAATACCCAGCCCCTGCGATCCATCCTTGGGCGGTGTATCACGCGTACCAGGCCGAACTGCTGAAGCCAAACTGGGCCAGTATTCTCATCCAGCCAGGACTCGTGATGCAAGCCAGGTCAGATGATCCAACCAGATCCGCTATTATAGCAGTCTTGTTCTTAACAGACCTGGGATTGCATAACACCACCTGAGTAGGATGAGTACTCAAGGAAGACCATGTTACCTGCCTGCAATAAGCAGAGCACTTGGGTATGGGTACAAGACAGGGAGAATCCCTTTCCTGGACCCAATTCACCCCAGGGCATCTCCTTCTCCCCACTGTCCTTATCTGCCCTCTCTTTTCTATTCCCCCTCCAGGCCCAGCCCCCACTCTCCTCCTTCTAACAATCCCCAAAGCCATACACCATCTATATACCTCTGGTGACAGTGAAGGATAGGAAAAAGGGCAGAGGTCCCTAAGCCTGGAAGGAGAATAATGCCTGACCCGTCCTTATACCTTCCTAGCATATCTTCATCACACTCAGTAGAAACCACAACAAATAACCACAGAACCACAAACAAACCCACTCCTCAGTCAAACACTCGATACCCAAACAGACAACCACTCAAATCAGCCCCTCAACTTCCACACCACGCACACTAAACTAAAACAGATAAAATTATACTAACAAAAGGAAAAATTACAGAATTAACCAAAATTAAATAGCAGCATAAATGTCCACAAATTAAAAGGGCAGTCACAGTCTCTCTCGAATCACTTGGTTCATTGTTTGTTTTTTAATGTCTAAAGAGCTCCCACCTCTTGAGACAAACCAAAAAAGGCCAAATAGGTCGAACTCTTAAACCTAGAGCCAGATTCACAGAGGTTTAACCAGTTCCCGCTCTGTTTCAGAGATTAAAACTGAAATGCTCCCACCTTTCGGATGTAACCCAATGGCCAGAAAGGTTCAGCTCTCACCCAAACCGCCCCCAACTACAGGGAGAGGATACTCAGAGCAGGTCCTACAGCCAAGTACTTTACATAAATCTTCTTTGAGGTCCAGATGAAAACAAGTTCCTCAATTCACCAGCACCCAAGTCCTAACCCCACCGCTGCCTTCACAGCCATCGGGGTAGGCTCGAGCAATTGCACCAACAGGGGCTAAGCAAGCAGAGGCCCCAACACAAACTCAGGAGATAACCGCCCCATCTGCTGAGCCTGCAGCTACCGCCTCCCAGGTTATGTCAGCCCACCAGCCAACCGCCGGGCTGCTTAGAGACAGAAGGTAGGTCCTGTCTGTCATGAGGCAGACCACATACCCATGCCTCCTGCCCGGCTCAACAGCAAGCAAACAATCAGGCAGCCACTCTACCAGGTGAGCCAGGGGAAGCCACCACCACAGAACCCTGGAGATTTTCAAAGGTTCCACTTATCCAAACTAAAGGACCTCCCCACTCCAAATTCTTCCGTAGCAGGCCAATACCGCTCCTGCTTTCTGTCTGACCACCAAAGAGCTCACACCACCATCCGACTTTCTAATGTCTGACTCTCCATGGGTCCCACTGCTACAGTTCCCTCCTCCAGTATGCCAGCTCTCCGCTCTTTAATCCTCTCCTCCCCTCTCCTCTCCTCTCCTCTCCTCTACTCCTCGGGTCTCCTCCGATCATGTACCAGCACTCCAGGCAGGTAAGTGAGCCCGGACTGATTAGACCACCAGATTTGTTATTATTATCTGGTGCAGTGTCTTAAAGCACAGGATAAAACAAAGAAATGTGAATAACAGGAGTTTCCGACTCTGTCAAACTCCAGAAAGCCCTCTCAAACCCATACACACCACTCAAACCTTATTAGTTCACTTAAATGTCCTCTCTACTGCCAAAATCAATTATACTAACTAAAAAGACAAAACAAAACAAACAAAATAAGCATAAACAAAGCTACTGCTACTGCGTGTTGTGGACTAGCCCAGCGTGACGCCCATCACATAAGAAGAAACATGACAGATTATCTACTAATCCGAGGACAACATGGCTGATGGCTACCATGTTATCACATCAGAAGAAGCTTGAAGATGCTAGCAGACACACATAACAAACTAAAACACAGCGCATTATTGCCTTCAGCTTCAGCGACGGCTGCTTCTAGATAATGTTCATGTGGCAAACTGGTCTTTCCCAGACTCAGGCTGTCAGTGTTACTTGCTTTCTAGAACCCTACAGATTTCTGCAAGGGTAATCAGTAACTGCCACCACTCATCAGAGATACTTTTTCAGCATATCTCTAGGTCTTGATCTCTCAAGAGCCACTCCACACAGTACAGTGCTCAATGCTCAAATGTAATCAACCCACTCTTCTGTCACAGCTGAGAACTTGGGAAGCAGAATATGGTAATGGTAGCCCTCTTCAGTGGCAAAATACAGTTATTGTCAGGTTATAAATCAGTTATCTGTACCTCAAAGACTCAGTCACAGAAACATGAAGTATATGAAAATAATAATTTTTATACTTCAAGATATTGAAATGTATAAAACAGGATACTACACACACAGACTATAGGGAACAGTGATTCTACAGAAATGAAAAGAAATTGTTTGAACAGTAGGTTACACAGAAAAACCTCTCTCTCTCTCTCTCTAGTAAGGTAGAATGGCTTACCACACAAGACACTTTAGTGAATCAGGGCAGTCTCAAATCATTATATGTTCGATTGTTCATACTCCAAAACCTGTCTCTTTCAGGCTCTGCCAGACCTTAAGACCCTCGTTATGCTTTCCATGACACATCATCCAGTACATCACTCTGACATCATAGCGCTATCATCTTTGCATCTTGATCTGGGTTGGAAAAAAGTCTGATCTGAACTTTTGGACACATACAGTACATCTGTTTTTTGTTCCTAGACCTGAGCCCAGCAGAAATGTTTAATTTAGCTAGTCACTTTCTGACATCAGAAGACACATCCTAAGCTCACCCATAAATTGTTGAAGGCCAAGGGCACATACTACTGTCTGGAGAGCCCATCCATGTTGCTATGCTGCGACCATGCTACTACATGCTGGAATGACTAATGTCCATATTATAGGACTGCATCACCAGGTTCCACCTTACTAATTTTGAGTTCTGAGCACTGGCCCTATGCAACCATGTAAGGGGGTTGTGATCAGTAACCAGGGTAAACTTCCTCCCATACAGATAAGGTAGCAGCATCTGCAAATCCCAAGCACATCTTGATCATGGTGTAGACATCTTCTCTGGGCAGCAGTTTCTTCCTCAGGTACGTGACTGAGTGCTCCTGTCCTGAGTGCGTAACCTGACTCAGAACCATGACTAGCCCTTGATCAGATGCATCTACATGCACAATAAACTTAAGAGAATAGTCCAGGCTTGTGACCACGGGTGCCTGACACAATGCCTCAGTCAGCTGGAGGAATGCGGTGTCACAGGTCTCCAACTACTAAACCTTTTCTGTCACTTTCTTCCTGGGGAGATGGGACAGGGGTTTGGCCATGCTGCTGTGAAGTTTAGCACACATGTACAGTAGTACCCTGCCATCTCTAGGAACCCAATATTGTTCTTTTTGGTCATGAGCAAAGCCCATTCCTGGATGGCTTAAATTTTCACTGGCCAGGCCAGATGTACCACTCCATCCTGCACCCATTGTATGACACTTCTGCCATTTCTGTCTGGCACTTCTCCACCTTGACTGCCAGTCCTGCAGCCTGCATTCAGCAGAAATCCTTAGTCATGTGGCTGTTACGATCCTTCCAAGTCTGGCTATCGATGGTGATGTCATCCATGTACACCAGAGTGAAGTCTTCTGCCCCATTCAGAATGCGGTCCATGAGCCATTGAAAGGTTGCTGGTGCATTCTTCATCCCAAATGGCAGTACCCTTAAGTTGAATAATCCAAATGGGTTGATGAAGGCAGACCTTTCTCTGGCTTCAGGGGTCAGGAACATCTGCCAATAACCTATTTTTAGTTCTATGATGGACAGGTAAAGGTCTTCTCATAGCCTGTCTAGAACCTTATCTGTTCTGGGGATGGAGCGTCCAACTCTATGCAGCTGTTGAGCTTTCAGTAGTCAATGCAGAACTTTATGGTTTCATCCTTTTTGGAATCATTACCACTGGAAAGGCTCAGGAGTACTGGACTGCTGGATCACCCAGGGAACCAACATCTCTTTATCTCCCCTTTATGGCATGCCTTGCACCTTCTGGGACCCTGTCAGATGGCTGTCACAGCAGGGTTTTGGACCCTGTATCCATGTGGTGCTCTGCCAGTGAGGTATGCCTTGTTTCCCCATGAACATTTCACCAAATGTACACAGTACCCTACTCATTTCAGCAACTCGGACTGGTGTCAGCCACCACAAGAGGGTGACAGCATCCACTTAGGATTCTCCCTTAACCTTTCCCAGGAGAGTCATCAGCAAGTCTGCTTCTGCCAGCTTCTCCAGATAGCTGCACACAGCCAGGACCATCTCATCCCTGTCATCATAGGGTTTCATCAAGTTTACGTGGTAAACTTGATGTTTGCACCTCCTCTGTGGTAGCTCCATCACATAACTAATATCATTCACCCTCCTGACCACCAAATAGGGCCCCTACAAAGATACCTGTAATTTGTTCTACTAGAGGGATGAACACCATCACCCATTGGCAGACTTCTACTCCTGGGCACTGGCCCCATGGCTGTCACTCATGTCTGCTACCTCTGATGTGCAGTGGCTAGATGCTCCTGGGCAAACCCCATGCACTCCTTGAGCCAGAACCTGAAATTTAGGACATACTCAACAGATTCCCCTTGGGGAGCAAGCTCCCATGCATCCCATAGTAAATCAAGGGGCCCCTTAGCCTATGGCCAAACAAGAATTAGAAGGGTGAGAACCCTGTGGACTCCTTGAGAACTTCCCTATACACAAATAAGAGATGGGTAGGTTTTGGTCCCACTGTCTCACATGTTTCTCAGTGAATGCCCTTAATATGGGTATAAGAGACCCATTGACTTGCTGAACCAGACCGTTAGTCTGGAGGTGATATGGCGAGGCCCTGAGCTGCCTTACCCAGTACTTCTTCCTCAGACTAACCATCAGATCAGGCATGAAGTTGGTGCCTTGGTCTGAGAGAATCTCCTGGGGGAACCCACCTGACTAAATATCCCCAGCAGTTCATTGGCCACCTTCTCAACCTCAATGGAGGATGAGGGCACTGCCTCCAGGTACCGACTGGCATAATCTACAACCACCAGAATGTGCTGCTTGCAAGTGTTTCATTTAAGTGTGACTTGGAGTGCAAAGTGGCCCAACAATAGAAGCATAGAAACATAGAAGTTGATGGCAGAGAAGGACTGCAAGGCCCATCCAGTCTGACCATTTATTTTTCTGCCTTATGAATGTGCTATCGGCCTTTGCTCTGTCAATGGCCTATCTATTCATACTCATCTGTATTGCTCCCTTATGCCTATCTCATGACTGTTTGAAGCACTGCACTGTATTCATATCCACCACTTTCTGAGGTAGGCCGTTCCATGCATCCACTACCCTTTCTGTGAAAAAGAACTTCCTCACATTACCCCTTAATCTGCCTCCCTCTAATCTCATGCTGTGTCCTCTTGTCCTGCTATTTTTCTTATCTTGAAACATGTTAGACTCTTTCACCTTGATAATGCCCTTAAGGTGTCTGAATGTTTCAATCATATCACCTCTCTCCCCCTCCTTTGCTCTATGGTACACATATTGAGCTCCGTTAATCTGTCCTCATATGTTTTCTGATGCAGTCCTTGCACCATTTTGCTTGCCCTTCTCTGGACTGCCTCAATTTGGTTAATGTCCTTGTGAAGGTGTGGCCTCCAGTACTGCACACAGTACTCCAGATGGGGCCTAACCAGTGTCTTGTAAAGAGGGAATATTACCTCCCTCTTACGACTTGTGATACCCCTGTTAATACACTCCAACATCCCCTAGCCTTACTCTACTGCTTTAGTGGTCTGCTTGGATGATTTCGGTCATCTGTGAAGATGATGCCCAAGTCTCTTTTTTCCCTTGTGACTGCCAGCAACTCCTCTCCCAACCTATAGGTGGCTTCAGGTTTCTCTTCCCTATGTGCATGATCTTGCACTTCTTTGCATTAAACCCCAGTTGCCACTCTTCTGACCATTTTGCCGGTTTATCCAGATCTCTTCTCATTCTGCCCACCCCATCTGGACACAATGTACACAGCAACTCACCAAAATGGCTCTTCGATAACAGGTAGAGGAAACAAAGCTGCCTTAGATTTGTTCCCAACCTGTCCCATCCTCTGGCACTGTGGACAGGTCCAGCAGTCGTTTGCCACATCTTTAAAAATACAAGGCCAGTAAAATTATAAGTCAGTCACCTTTTTCTATGGCTCACTCCTAGACGTCCTGAAAAGGATATTTGGTGGGCTAAGGCCAGAAACTGCTTCCTATGCACCCTAGGAATGACTATCTTCCAGAGAACCCCTTTCTCCTGTTTTCCTTCAGGAACCCAATCACAGTACAGGAGCTCATTCTTCCCGTGCACCTCCCTTTACCCAGAACTCAGTGTCACCTTCCACACTGGTGGCTAACTCCTTAACTTTTTTCAGGGATGGGTCTGCTTTCTGATTTCTTTCTAGCTCTGCACATCCAACCTTCCTCAAAACACACTCTGATGAAGGAGAGCCACCCTGGCTGGACTCTCCTCAGTTCAGCTGTAGCTCAGAACTGCTGTTCCGAGCATGTTCTTTAATTATAACTTCTGCTACTGAGGTACGGGTTGCTTTCTCATGCACTGCTTCCTCTGTGTTCTGAAAAGCTGTTCCCATCACCTTGCTATAGGTAGAGACACACATTATTCGTCTTACTACTGAAGTCATTACCCATGATTACATCTACAGCCAGGTCTGGTACAACACCCATCTCCCATATGCATAGGGTCCATGTGTGCAGGTAAGGTACAGGGCACTGCACTCTGTGTATAGGCTATTAACTGCTGGGTGCTTACTGAGCTACCACCTCCAGCTGCACTCACATCTTTTTTCACATTTTTGGAAAGGCATAAGACAAATGCCTTAGTTTCTGGTAGATGTAGTACCAGCATTCGCCTGTCTCCATGCTTTTGAGACAGGTGGCTTCCTCTTGTTCAGGCACATGCTGGCTTCCTTTAGGTTGCTTCTTCCCCCGGGGTTCCCCTAAACAGTTCCATGATGCTGGTTTGACGTCAAGGATGTTGACAGACTTTACAGTGACAAGGATTTGCCTACTTGCAACCATGTCGCCAGGCAATTCTGCTGACCGACCACTATAGTGGCAATGCACTGGGGCACTTCCCAGCTGTTTGCAGTGGGCTTCACCCCCACTGCCCCCCACACCCCCTGAAAATTTATATAATCACCTCCAGGTCAGAGGTGTAGGGGGGAAACTGCTCAAAAACCCTGAGGCGGCAAGATGGCTGGCGCTGCAAAATCCTGATCGACAAAATGTCAGGTAAATGTTTTGATGCTTTGCCTGTAAGCAGTGGCAATAGGTGAGTCACCCAAGAAGCCTTTTTACAATTCAAAATTGCCTACAGATTATCTCAAAAGATCTTAAAAAATCAAGAGTGTTCCATCCCCCCCACCGATATCTGGGAAACATTTTAGAATTAATTTGGGCTTCCTGGGTGGACCTCTCATGCAACACCATAGCTAATGCCTTTAAATCCCCCTTTACCATGCTTCCCAACACCACCCCCACCCATCCTGCAATTCCCTGTCTCCCCTCCCTATCACCAGCTGTTGCCTCTCCCCCCTCTAGTGCTTGCCCCAGTCACGCAGCAAGAGGTCCTTATGCTACTGAAGAATATTCCTGCTCATGGCTACACAAGGCCGGATGGTCTTGAACCTAGGATCCTAAGACTGTTCACCTCTTTTCTTGCTACACCAGTAACCAGGCTCTTTAACTTGTCCATCTGGTCCTTCGGCCTGGAAAACAGCCAGAACCATACCATTGTTTAAGAAAGGTGACCCCAAGGTTCTATTGAACTACCGACCCATTTCGCTTTTACCAACGCTCAGTAAGTTGTTGGAAAACTTAATTCATCGCTAGGTTGCTGCGCATTTACTGAACTTCAACCTTCAGTCCCCAACCCAACATAGCTTTCACGCTGGGCATAGCACAACTGCGGCTCTCACCCATTTTATCAGTGATGTAAAGTGCAACATGGACAAAGCCTTGCTTACTGGTGCTGTGTTCATTGACCTCTCTAAGGCATTTGACTTGGTAAATCACCCTTTACTATTGAGTAAACTTCAATGCCTTGCTGCTTCCAACTCTACCTTATCCTGGATCAGCAGCCACCTTGACAATCACTCTCAAGCTGTCTCCTTCTGTAAAGTTCTTTCATTCCCTGCCCTGATCTCCTGCTTTGTTCCTCAGGGTTCTATTCTTGGTCCCCTGCTCTTCTCCCTCTTTATAAATGATATTCCTAACCCTTCTCCTCCCCATAGGACCATTATGTATGTAAACAACCTGGTGCTCTACACCACCTCTGAGTCCATAACGTCCTCAATCAGCAATTATCATCTGCATTTCAGAACCTTCAGTCCTGGTTCTCCAACAATTATCAAATCCTAAACTTATCTAAGACCTAGGCCATGCTCTTTGGGTCCTCTAGAAAGGTCCACGCTGAGTCCACTAAGCTTCAGGTCCTCTGCTGGGACAGTTCACTTGTCTTGAACACTGACTCCTTCAAATATCTTGGGGTCACACTGGACCCAGTACTTGACTTCTCTGTTCACATCAACAAGGTATGTCGCTCAGTCAGTTTGAAGACTGGCGCTGCTTATAGAGTGCATCACTCTCTCACACCTGCTGCCAGAATCTTGGTAGCTAGTGGCATCCTTCCTGCTCCCAAGACTATTATACACAAAGAAATGTAGAAACATAGAAACATAGAATTTGACGGCAGATAAGGACCACTTGGCCCACCCATTCTGCCCATTTCCCTACCTAATGGATAAGCTGCAGATCCTAGTTAACCAGCAGCCTACTTCTTCCTACCCCCACCCCCCAGAATTGCCTTATGACTGTCCCATGCATGCTTGAGTTCCACCACTGTTTTTGACTCCACAACCTCCTCCGGAAGGCCGCCCCATGCATCCACAACCTCTCTGTGAAAAATACTTCCTTAAATTACCTCTGAGCCTCCTCTATCTTCAAATTGTGCCCCTTGTTCTTGCACACCTCTTTTTGAAAGATGCTACCTCTTGGACTTTGTTGATTCCCTGAGGTACTTGAAAGTTTCTATCATGTCCCCCTCTCCTCCTTTCCTCGAGGCTATACATATTAAGCTCCTTAGTGTCTCTTCATATGTCTTCCAGTGCAGACCCTGCACCATTTTAGTTGCCCTCCTCTGGACAGCTTCCATCCTGTCTATGTCTTTGCGGAGACTGGGTCTCCACCCTCCCCATACTCTCCTATGCCAATGCTGGTGGTCTTCGTAAGTGGGATATTACATACAACAACCTCTGTAGATTTGCCTTATCGGCTTCTCGTTTAACCCATCGCTTCCTGCTCTACTCTGCCTTGCACTGGCTGTCTCCCAATGCCTTTCATTCTTACACTCTAGGTTGTTTTATTGACTCATTAACCAGACCTCCCCGTCCCATCTCTCTGGGAGCTATGCTCACCCCTGCTCCTCACTCCTGCCCCTTAGGTCCTCCACCTCCCTCATGCTCTCAGTCCTGCCCTGCTCTCTAAAATGGGTGAGCAAGCATTTTCCTATTTCACCCCATGTTCTGGAATTCCTTCCCTTTCCAATTAAGAAATCCTCATCTCACCTTACCTTCAAACATGCACTGTTTCTCACCTAAATGCACTTGATAACTATATGATTGATCTTAACTTGATGTTTGTCTTTCTGCTTGCCTACCAGACTGTTCTATGGCAATTTTCTGTATTCTTCTCTTGATTGTGAACCACTTGTCTGTTTCTTTCTATTAGTCTGTTCCAACTTGTTTACCCAGCTATATTGAACTAATTGTACCACTGCACTAATTGTATTTGTTGGTTTTGGTTATCCCTGCATGGATAATTTAATGCTTTTGTGCTCTTGGGTGTCTGCTGATTATTTTGCCCTGATTGTATCATTGAATTTTGTACCTGTTTGTTATCATTTGTAGTTTATACACTGTACCATACTGGGTCATGCCTATAAATAGGCAGGGTCATTGCCTAACGCACTTAACCGGTTATCAAAAGCTAATAAATAAATTACCCACGGTTTGTGGTGATGGCCTCTGGCTCAGAATCTCCATCTGACTCTCATGCTCAAGCTTTGTCATCTGAATCTCATGCTGGTGCTTTTTCTCTCACTCCTCAGCTTTTTGCTTCTCCTCTGCTTCCAGCCTCATCTTCTGCAGATCCACATCTACTTTTTACCCCTCAGATTTTGACTTCTGCTTAACCAGGGGAAGCTCCAGCTCCAACATCTGCACTTCACCTGCCTGCACAGCTACCCAGAGACTCTGGCTCACTTGCATTCTCTGTAGCCTTTGTCTCACCACTTTGGTGAGCAGTGACTCTTTTTACACAGTTTGGCAGTCACTTTGCTCGAGGATGGCTAGCAGTTCCTCCCATGTTTAACTGCCTCATAGGCCAATTCTTTCTTTTGACACAGCTCCTGCAGTTGTAGCAGTTTGCACTTCATATATGGTGCAGACATAATGTCTTCTATCTATCTACAGTAGTAGCCACAGACACTGCCAGCTATTTCACGAAATTTCTGTGATAATTCCAGAAATATCTCTTGCTTTCTGCATTTTCACAGTAGGGGCAGCAGAGAGAAACTCTTCAGAAATTTTGCGAAATATCTGGAAATAACTGGCAATGTCTGTGGCTACTACTGTATTCTTGCTTAACAAAACAACAAAAACACTGGTAGAATATACAGTCCCCTTTTGTATATCCTGTTCTGTGACTGGACAGGTAAACTTTATAATGACAAAAGTGTTTCAGATCCCACCACTACTAAGTGTTTCAGATACCACACCACTGTGACTAACTGGTCATTCCTAGACTCAGCTTATCAGTGTTATGAGCTTTTGAACCCTTCAGACACCTGCAAAGGTAATATCAGTAGCTGTCACCACGCTGCACAGACACTGTGTTGGGGTATCGCCAGGTCTTGATCCTCTGGAGCCACTATTCATACAGAACAGTGCTCCCTGCTCAGGGGCAACAGACCCACCCCTCTGTGTCACAGCTGAGAACTCCTTACTTTAGAAACAGAATATGGTAATGGTAGTCTTTCCCTCAGTAGCAGGAATACATTTATTCAGTTATACAGTAAATCAGTTAACTGTACCTCAAAGGACTCAGTCACAGAAACATGAAGTACATGAAAATAATTTTAATACTTCTCAAGATATTTATACATATAATACAGGATACTATACACACAGACTACAGGGAACAGTGACGCTACATAAATGAAAAGACATTGTTTGAATAGTAGGTAACACACAGAAAAAACTATCTCTCTCATTTTAGCAAGGTAGAATGACTTACCACACAAATACATGTAGGTATTTCCACTAATTTAGTGGCAAGTCGCAATAGGTCTACATAGATCTCGTGACTTATAACACACCTATGAACCTATGAACACAAGACATTTTGGTGAATTAGGGTAGACTCAAACCCTTAGATGGTTTAATGTGTATGTTTCAGACATCGGGAGGAGATAGTTAGTAAAATGAGCTTATTCACTGATGATACCAAATGGGGTGGTGGAGGATAGGAGGAGGGAAGGAAGGCACTACAATGTGACCTGCAGAAACTAGAATACTGGACCCATGCATGGCAGCTGGAATTCAATGTACATAAATGCAGTGTTATACATCTCGGTAGTAGGAACCCTGAGTATATTTATCACTTGGGGATACAGCTGGCTGTAACAACAATGGCAAAGGACCTGGAGGTTATGAGTGACGCTAAAGGGAACCACTCAGAGCAATGCAGGATGGAAGCAGCCGAAGCAAACAAGATGCTTGTGTGTATAGCCAGGGAGATAATGTCCAGGAGAAAGGAGATCATACTTCCCCTGTACACCTCACTGGTGAGGCTGCATTTGGAGTACTATAGGCAGTTCTGGTGACCACGCCTTAATGCCTTGAAAAGGACATCACACTTCTGGAGAGGGTCCAGAGAAGGACAATGAGAATGATCAGTGGTATGGAGGAGTTGTCATAGGAAGATATGCTCAGGGAGCTGAACATGTACTTCCTGGAGGACAGAAGGGATAGGGGGTATATGACAGAGATCTTCAAATACCTGAAGGGGTTCACTAGAAGGAACGGGAAGGATTTGCTCAAGCTGAGAGAAGAGGGGGCTACAAGAGGCCATAGTATAAAGCTGGTGGGGGGAGGTTCAGGGAGGAGGGGTCAGTATTTCACAGAGAGGGTGATGGTGCCCTGGAATGCTCTGCCAGATGATCTAGTAAAAAATGGGGACAGTGGAGGGTTTCAAGAAGGGATATGGGACAGGCACTGGGGCATGGTATGGGGGAGGAGATCCTGGAGCCAACAGGGAGGAGATGAAGGGGAGGGGATGAATTGTGGTGGTAGAGCAGCCAAGGTGCATTACCAGTGAGCTGCATTGGGCAGACAAGATAGACTGATAGGCTGAATCTGCTGGCAACTATGTAATGTATGTATGTATATAGATTGTTCAGAGTACCAAATCTGACTGTCTCTCTCAGGCTCTGTCAGACCTTAAGACCCTCTAGCTGCCCCCCCCATGACACATCATTCAGTATATTACCCTTACATCATAGATTCAACATTCTTTGTGTCTTGAGCTGGTTGGAATACTGGTCTGATCTGAATTTTACAACAAATAAATCTGTTTTTTTTTGTCCCAAGACCTGAGCCCAACAGGAATGTTTGGTTTAGTTAGCCACTTCCTGACTTCAAAAGGCACTGCCAAAGCTCACCCATAAACTGTCCAGGGGTCCTGTCACAATGATGGACAGCACAAGTACTAAACTGCCTTCACGGACATGGGTCTGCTCTGGTGAGAATCTTACCTTCCCCTAGGAAAGTCATCTTTGTCCCTTTAGCTGACATATTTTAACTGAATGAACCCTGGCTACAAGATTAATCATGACATCAAAACAGACCCCAAAACTGCCTTGCACTAATCTACTACAGATATAAGGTAAGTGCAAGGATTATTAATGTGTTAACTGGTTGAGTGACACATCTGTGGTCAATCATGCGTAGTACTACGCTGCAGGATAACTCAATATTGCAGTTACTGCTTCAGTTCTTTATATATTGCCTAATTGTTGTTGTTCATAAACATACAGCATGTTCCGGGGTTTAGAATTAGGATTTTAGGATTTCAGATTCAGATTCTGATTCCAATCAGCCTTATCAGATTTGGATCACAACTGGAATCAGTATCGGGATAATAAAACATTCTAAAAATCCTAATCAAATCAGTTTTTGACAAATCCAAGCAGTCCTAGTAGTTTTTCTTCACTATCCCAATCCATAGTCCCCAGGGTGATAAGTATCAGGATATACCAAGGTGCATCTACTTAATCCCAGCAGTTCCTTCACTGTAAGATCTGTCCAGATTTGCACAGATGCCTGGTATCAAGCCTTGGCCTTTCCCCCAGGACCCCTAGAATCCTCGTCTCCCTATTTTCAGAGGGGCTGGCCTAGACTATTTTTGACTTGATGCCTCCCCTGGGAGAATTTAAGAGTGTTTCAAGGCACTCATTCACTCAATGACAACCAAGCTTATGGATCACAATAAACAATCTTGGTGCGAGGGGTCTGGTGTAAGTGGTCTGGTGAGAGGGGTCCCTGGGCGACATGGTGCTATAGGGGAGAAGTAGAGCTTTTAGCCACAGGATAACTAAAATGTTGAATCAATAAACACATTTATTTACAAGATTTATACAAAGAGGCCTAGGCTTTAGTGCTTGATGTTGATACAACACTGTTGCAATTCACAACCACCCTTTGTTTTTGCACAAATAGTGCCCCTGGGCCATTGTTAAGTCCGGTATTAATGGTCATGTTGGGTTATTCAGAGACTGTTCCACCTGCAGCCACGGCAAAGACTTTGGACATCACCAAAGGGCATACAATGCAATGCTCTGGAGTGGTGCTTACAGAATGTATCTATACACACTGTACTAACAATGCCACTACAAAATGGACAGCATCCTAATGAGATGCTAATTCCTGTGAACTCTATGTACAAGTTAGCTAACAAGGCATATATATATGTAAGCAATAAGATCTGACATGGTGTGGGTATTGGTGGATATCCCCATGCTTGGTGATGAGGACCGAGGCTACAGGCAGAGTGCCTTACAGCCCTTGGAAGAGCGGATATCCACTAATACCCCACACCCTGAAGGTCTTATTGCACTGTGAAAATATGTTGGGCAAATTAAAAATATCTCTAAAATATATAAAAGACACAAAAATACAATTATACATTACTTATAAATGTAAATAGACCCTCCACAGATGGTTTCTATTTGTCAGGCATTTGTCTTTCTATACATATAACAGGAAGTTTGTTTGGTCATGATGGAACATAAGAATTCAATATTCTACAGTATTCTTCTAAAATAATGCTCCTCCCCACACACACAAACACAGAAGAATGGGATATTAATATGGAATGCATGAACTTAATATTCTGCAAACTTCCACCGGCATACACTCACACAGGCACACACAGGCCCTATATAGAGCCAGAGACACAATGTTATTTGGGGCAGGGTTTGCATCAGAGATCTGTCAAGCTGGGTAGGCTATGAGGGGGAGTTCTCATGATCATCAAAGAAACACCAGAAATAAAAAATCTGAGTAGTGTTTCATTTAAAAAAAATGTTTGTAAGAAAAGGATCATGAGTAGAAAGATCATTCAATTATGCATGCAATTTTTATTTTAAGGAAGTTTTATTTTTAGGGCTTAGTTGAAGGTTGTTGTATAAGAGTAAAGGTGGAAGCCAAGTCTGTGATCGAAATCACAAATGAGGGAAGTGCCCCATTAATTCTGTATCGATATGTACAAATTCCAGATCACATGTTGAACTTTTTCAAGGAAGTTACTGCATATAAACATATGCCAATGGAGTAGCAACAGCCAATCAGAAAATAGTATTTAACTTGACCATTTACTAATTACAAATTAAGTCCTGTCTAGACAGAAATCAGCTGCCCCGGAAGCTAATCCCATCAGGGTCTAGATTACATTATGGATTTACCTGACTGAGTACTTAAATTAGGTTGAGAAATTCTCTGTATACCTTACCACTGCCTCATCATCCGCTCTCTATTTGTAGTCCAAGTGGGGGGGGGTGCTGCAAACTGACCAACCCATTCCTGCAAGGCCAATGCTATTAAATGCTAGGTGGAAGTTAATAAAACCATGATTTTAAAAAGATTTATTTGGTTCAGAGAAGGCCCTAATAGGACTCTGTCTGCTGTAGCTGAGAGAGAGAGAGAGAGAGAGCAGCCATCAGCTTCCTTAAAGCAAGGAGGTGATTTAATAGAGTACACTGAATTGAATTCTTAATTTTGGGGCCTGTGTAAGTAAGTAGAAGTCAGTGTTTTGGTTCTCTGTTTTTGGGGTTGACTTTTCTTAGTGTTACTTTTATTTGTCAGGGAGGAAATCTAGCTGGGAGAATATTTGCAGTAATTTGTGACTAGACCTGTTACTTAAACAATGTGAAATAGGCATCTGAAAGGAAGGAAGGCACTCACCAGGGTGGTGGGACAGAATTGAAGTTGATTGTTTCTGGAGGGCACAGGCTTACTCCCACCCACCCTGCCCTCCACCCCACCTGCCCCAAACACGTCATTTCCTTTATATCAAGGGTTCTGACATCACTTCCCCAGAAGTGCAAAGGACATACACCTGTTCATATCCTTAAAGGCACAGTGCACTTAATAGGGGGTAAAGGCACTCACACGCTTGCACACACACTAAAGAAAAGAAAAAAACAACATCTTAGACAGGAAGGGAGACAGACATGTGGGGAGTGGTGCAATGCACTGGCTGTGGAGTGGCAGTCTTCTGGGAGATGTTCTGGAGGCTGCGTTGCTGCCCAATTTGCAAGCACCACTCTGGTCTGAGGGAGGAGATTGCCCGTCTCCATGCTGATCTGGTGAGGATTCAGGAAACCTCATACCCCACCCAGGGACCAACCAGCCCACAACCACTTCCTCAGAGGTTGCCAAGAAAGAGGAGCAGTTGGACCACGGTGGGCTCAGGGAGGGTGAGGGTGGTGGAACAGAGGAGCATCCCTCCAATTGTGCCTCTCCACAATTCATTCACCATTCTGGTGGAGCATGGTTCCTCTATGGAGGCACCCACAGTGGAGACCAAGGAAGATGCTTGGAACCTCCTCAAAGGAGACCCACAAGAGGGTGGCATGGGACCCCACAGAGGAAGGAAACAACTATTGGTGGGGGACTCGATCATTAGGGAGTAGTACTGGAGGAGGGACGGGAGAGGGAGATAAAGTTTATGCATAGCACCATGGCGTAGAGGGACAGGAAGTGAATCCTCAGGATAGTGGGAGCAGTTGCACTGGGGGAGGGAGCTGGATGTCATTGTCCACCTAGGGACAAATGATCTGGCTGGGAATGGATCAGAGCAGTGCAGCAGGAGTTTTTGAGTTGGGAGGGCCTTAGACAAGTAGCAGGCATGGTAGCTTCCTCTGAAGTGCTACATGTCTATGGCATGGGTGAGGATAGGGTACTCTGCACCATGGGATTCAATGACTGGTTGAAAAACTGGTGTGGAGCTCAGGCATTTAGCTTCATTAGGGACTGGGGGATCACCTGAAGGGATACAGGCCTATACTGGAGTGATGGTCTGCATCTTTCCAGGGGGAGAACCAGGATCTTAGTTGTTAGGTTTAAATGCTTTGTTGGCAAACATTTAAACTAGCCAAGGGGGCAGGCACTGAAGGGAAGCAGGGAAATCCCAGCCCCCCAACAAAACAGGGTAGTTAACAAAGTAGACATAGAGGTAGATAAGTCGAGATGGAGCAGGACAGGGGTAAATCCAGAAAAAAGGCAAAGGCAGTAATGACAGGGATGGGCCTAAAAGGGGTAAGGCCATCAAACAATGGAAGTCAGTGAGCACCAATGCCCATAGCCTGGGAAACAAACTCCTGAACTAGCAGCCTTGATGGAAGAGGGACACCTAGATATCGTGGAGTCACGGAAACATGGTACAAAAAGAACCATGACTGGGATGTCAACATACCAGGTACACAATCTACAGGAGGGACAGGGAGGGTAAAAAGAGTAGAAGTAGCTCTACATAAGGGAAGGAATCAAAGCAACAGAACTAAAGGGTAAACAGGGAAGGAAGAGGCACCATGGGTCACCCTGGAGACAGGAAATGGTACACAATCTGCACAGGGGTTGTTTGCAGACCTCTGTCTCTGGGAGAGGCAATGGACAAGGACATGATAGAAGGAACTTTAGAATGGCAGAAAAAGGGAGATATTGTTGATGGCAGACATGAATATGCCAGGTGTTAACTGGAGCACTTTTATTGCAGCCACATTCAAGAGCAGGGTCATTCTCGATGCCCCCAAGGGGGAATGCCTCAGACAGCTGGTGTTAGAACCCACTCAGGAGGAAGCAATCTTAGACCTGGTACTCTCAAATGGGAATGGAGAGAGGATCTCAGATTTAGAAGTGGGTAGCTATCTGGGAACAAGCGACCACTAAAAAGTGTGGTTCACAATAAGCACAGCTGTAGAGTCAAGCCACACAAAGCAAGGGTGTTGGACTTTTGGAGGGCTGACTTTGTTGAAATGGGAACAATGCCTCAGAAAAGCACTAGCAAACAGGCAAGAAGGATGGGTGGAGGAACAATGGGGAAAAATCATAACTGCCATCACAGAGGCAACAAGCCTTTGTGTAAAGCAAATCAAGAAAACCAAATGAAGGAAAAAGGCACTATGGTTCCTATAAGAGGTGGAAGGGAAGGTTAAGAAGAAAATGATAGCATTCAGAAAATATAAGGAAACATAGAAGGAGCAGGACAGAGAACTACATTAGTTAAAGCAGAAGGTGGCAAGGAAGGCAGTCAGAATAGCAAAGGCCCAAACTGAGGAAAAGATAGCCAACTCTGTTAAGAAGGGGGATAAAACCTTTTATAGGTACATTAGGGAGTGAAGAATGATCAAGGGAGGATACTGAGGCTTAATAAAGGGAGGGTGGGTGGGCAGAGAGGACAGTGAAAAAGCAGGGATACTGAGCGAATACTTCTGCTACCCTCTTTAACAAATCATGGGAGGATGAGGTGGTACCTCAGGACTGGAGGAGAGTGGATGTGATTCCACTTCACAAAAGTGGGAGCAAAGCAGAGGCAGGAAACTACAGACCTGTTAGTTTGACCTCAGTGGTAAGGAAAATGATGGAATCACTTCTGAAGGAAAAAATTGTTGAGTACCTAGAGGCCAGAAGGGCACAGGACCCAAGACGGTATGATTCACAGTGGGAAGGTCATGTCAGATGAATCTAATAGATTTCTTTGACTGGTGACCAAAGTAGTAGACCAGGGAGGGGCTGTGGACATGGCCTATCTAGACTTTAGCAAGGCATTTGACAGAGTCCTACACAAAAGATTAATATACAAGTTAGCCAGCCTTGGAGTGGGTCCCAGTGTGATAGCCTGGGTAAAAAATTGGCTGGACAACAGGACACAGAGGGTAATAGTGAATGGAGTCCACTCTGAAGAAAGGGGGGTTACTAGTGGGGTACCGCAGTGTTCAGTACTAGGACCGGTCCTCTTTAATGTCTTTATAAGCGACATTGCAGAGGCACTGGGAGGAAAAGTGTGTCTCTTTACAGATGACACAAAGATCTGCTACAGGGTTGATACACAAGGTGGAGTGGAAAGGATGAGAAGGGAGTTGGCAAGGTTGGAGGAATGGTCAAATGTATGGTAGCTTAGATTCAAAGTATGCACCTGGGAAACAAAAACCCAGGGAAAGAGTACACAATGATGGGGGAGGTATTAACAACAACAGAAATGGAAAGGGACTTGGGGGTAGTCATATCAGATAACCTAAAGGTAAGCAAGCAATGTGAGAAGGCAATAAGAATGGCTGGGGGGATAATGGGATGCATAGGGAGAGGCATCACCTGCAGAAAATACTAAGTTGTTATTCCTCTGTACAGACAGTTGATGAGACCCCATCTGGAGTACTGTGTGCAGTTCTGGAGACCCCATCTCTGCAAGGACATAGACAGGATGGAGGCAGTCCAGAGGAGGGCAACTAAAATGGTGCATGGTCTGCAACAGAAGCCATATGAAGAAAGACTAAAGGAACTTAATATGTATACCCTTGAGGAAAGGAGGGAGAGGGGGGACATGATATAAACTTTCAAGTACCTCAAGGGAATCAACAAAGCCCAAGAGGGTAGCATCTTTCAGAAAAGAGGTGCAAGAACAAGGAGACACAATTTGAAGATGGAGGGGACTGCTCAGGGGCAATGTGAGGAAGTATTTTTTCACAGAGAGGTGGTAGATACATGGAAAGGCCTCCTGAGGAGGTCATGGGGTCAAAACAGTGGGAGAATTCAAGAATGCATGGGAAAGACATAAGGCAATTCTGGTGGGGGTAGGAAGAGTAGACTGTTGGATAACTAGGATCTGCAGCTTATCCAATAGGTAGGGAAATTAGCAGACTAGATGGCCAAGTGGTCCTTATCTGCCATCAAAGTCTATGTTTCTAGGTCTCTTCAGGTTGGTTGATAAAATTCTAAATCCACACTGTCTTGGTTCTCAGTCGGAGCCAAGTTCAGTAGAGAGATGCCAGCAGTTCTGTGTTTTCTTCACAGCCAAGATTGCTGAGATAAGGTGGAATATGTCTTCCACTGGAGCTTGTCAACAGGACAGTGCTCTTGGAGTTGAGGTGGTTGAATTTCAGGTGCTGTGGTTAGACTTACAGCCAGTTGATTCTGTAGAAGTCTGCCAGTGTTGTCAGTGATGTACCAATCCACTTGTATCCTAGATCCTGCCCCACTCATTTGGTAAAGGTGGGCTGGCAGATGCTAGTCCCTGTGTTTGTGGAGGTTGTGAATTCTTCATAGAGAGAGGGTGTCTTTCCTAACCCCTGTAAATGAGCCATTGTGAAGCCCCTCCTTAAGAAGACAAATTTAGATCTGGATGATCCCTCAAACTATATTCTTATCTCTAACTTTCCTTTTGTTGGGAAGGTAATAGAGAAAGTGGTGGCAATTCATCTGATGGAACACCTCAAGAAATTTGAACTCTACAAGCCTCTCCAATCTATTTTCTGTTCACACTACAGCACGGAGACTGCCTCGGTCTGGGTCATGAATGATCTGCTCCTGGCAAGGGATCAGGGAGAGTTATCTGTTTTGTTTCTCCTTGAGCTGTCATCAGCATTTGATACTGTGGATTATGGGGAGTTGAATGAGCACCTGAGAAGTTTCTGTGGACCATTTGGAATACTGTTAAACTGGCTCATATCTTTCCTGGAAAATCGTCAGCAGACCGTGGTGTTGGGAACTTTCAATCTGACCTTTCACCAACTGTATGGTATCACTCAGGGCTCTGTGCTCTCCCTTTTGTTGTTCACAGTATATATGTGTCCACTGGGAGAAGTAATCTGAAGGTATGGCTTCAGCTTTCACTGCTATGCTGATGACACTCAGCTTTACCTTTCATTTAGATCTGTTTTTGGGGAATGAGATGTGAGTGGAGGAAAAGGCAATCATGGAGACCAAGTGTTGGATGAGTGCAGCTGGCTGAGACTCAAGCTCAGCGAGACTGAATTGCTTCTAATGAGCTCATTTTACTTGGTGTCTGCAGCAAAAGAAAATCTTGTTCCCCCTGTATGTGATGAGGCAATGTTGCAGATCAGGGAGGAACTTTGAAATCTGAAAGTAATTTTTAACAATCAATTGTATTTAACATCTCAAATCTCTAATGTCATTATGAGTTGTTGTCATGATGTGCCATCCTTCAGATGACACCTTAAACTGAGGCCATAACAACCTGTTTTGGTGGTTATTCAGGTAGAAGGTAATAAAAATTCCATTGCACTTCATAACAAGCATTTGTCAATGCCAAATGTTGTCTCGCTGGCATTGGCATTGGTAGTGCCAGAGTTAGAGATGCATAATAGGAATGGCAGTGAAGTATTGAAGTGACGCCAACCTCACACCCACCCTGTAGAAAGCGACAGGCATTGGGGTGTGCCTTTGGGTCATCAGCTGTAACGCTCATGCCATTATACCTCACCCTACCCTGTAGACACTAACAAGTGTCGTGGTGTGCTTTGGGGTCTTTGGGCATTATATTTACCCCATTCCATAAGGAAATATGCTGACGTGGGTGCAGTATAGGAGAATGGGGTGAATTTTGTGGCCGAACAGTGCAAGGCACACCACGATGCCTGTCAGTGGCTGCAGAGTGGGGGTGGGGGTGGAATGGCAAGAGCAGTACATCCGATGATCCCAAGTCACACCCCTGGTGCCTGTCAGTCTGTACTGGATGGGGTGCTATAGAAACATAGAAACATAGACTTTGACGGCAGATAAGGACCGCTAGGCCCATCTAGTCTGCCCATTTCCCTACCTACAGGATAGGCCGCAGATCCTAGTTAACCAACAGCCTATTTCTTCCTATCCCCCACAAGAATTGCCTTATGTCTGTCCCATGCATTCTTGAATTCTCCCACAGTTTTAGGACCCCCACAACCTCCTCAGGAAGGCTGTTCCATGCATCCACTACCCTCTGTGAAATAATACTTCCTCACATTGCCCCTGAACCGCCTCCTTCTATCTTTAAATTGTGTCCCCTTGTTCTTGCAAGTCTTTTTCTGAAAGATGCTACCTCTTGGACTTTGTTGATTCCACTGAGGTACTTAAAAGTTTCTATCATGTCCCCCCTCTCCCTTCTTTCCTCAAGGGTATACATATTATTACAGTTAGAAACCCTAACACCGTAGGTGTGCGGTGGTATTTTCCCTCCAAATTTTCAACATGGGCTATTTGTGAGCCCACCTCATGAAAAGCGGGACAATCAGTTTGATAATTGAAAGGTGGTTTTGCACAGCGGCTATGCCATTTGGCGACACAGGGATGAAAACACATTTTGGGAAGGATGTGGGAATGGCAACTGTATTGTTTATGAGGAGGCGTAAAAAATGGCAACGTTGAAAATGTGGAGTGAAAATATGAAAAATTGGTGAAGTCATGAGCATGCATAGAAAGTGCACAACACACGTCCATAACCCAATTATTTTTGGGAGTTTGTCACCCACATTTTTAACATAGGCATTTTGGGACCTCCCCTCATGAACAGTGGTGCTGTGATTTTGTTAATCTGTCCCAAAAGTTGATTTCCCACAGCGACCACGCCATTGTGTGCCACAGGTGCGGAAACACATTTTGGGCAGGATGTGAAAAATGACAGCTGTATTGTTCATAAGGAGGTGTGAAAAAATGCCAGTGTTGAAAATCTGACATGGAAATATTGCAAATTTGCAAAGTTACAAGGGTGCATGGAAACTGCACAATGCACGCTTGTAACATAGTCATTTTATGGACTTTCGGCACCAAATTTTCAACATAGGCATTTTAGGACCTCTGCTCATGTACAGTGTCACCCATTTCTCAAACTGTCCTGAGGAGGCTACCGCACACCACGCATTCTGTACCAGACGTAAAAAATGCATTTCGCCAGGATATGTAAAATTACGGCGTACTATTCATAAGGAGTGTGGAAAATGCCAATTTTGAAAATCTGTGTGAAAATATTAAGAAATTCACGACCTCATAAGTGTACATGCAAATCATGCGAACGCACGCCAACTCAGTCATTTTATGGAGTATCATCACGAAATTTTCAACATAGGCATTTTAGGATCTCTGCTCATGAACAGTGTCACTGTGATTTTCGTAATCTGTCCTGAACACTGATTTCCCACAGTGACCGCACTATTCTGCGCTGGAAGAGCGAAAACACATTTGGTCCAGGATGTGAAAAAGGACAGCTATACTGTTCACAAGGAGGTATGGAAAAATGCCAATGTTGAAAATCTGGCATAAAAATATCACAGATTTGCGAAGTTACGAGCGTGCGTAGCAACTGCGCAACGCAGGCTCATAAAGCAGCCATTTATTGGACCTTTTCCACCAAATTTGCAACATAGGCTTTTTGAGAGCCCACCTCAAGAACACTGGCACTGTCATTTCTTTAATCAGTCCTGAAAGGTGATTCTGCGCAGTGACTGCAAAAACACCTTTCAGGGCCGAATAACGCCATGACAGTGGCAGAATTCATGAGGAGGGGTCCCAAAAACCCCATGTTGAAAATTTGATGCCAAAATTCCAAAAAATTCCCAAGATATGCATCAAAGTTGAAAAAACCCTAGTTATACCATTATACAAGCTTACCAGCATTTCGTCAGTTAGCGGTCGGCTTTGAAGAGTACAAACATGTTCCTGGTCCACGAAGATCATCGCACAGACTCAGAGGTAAGTATGGGGTGAGGGGTGTGTGGGGAGCAGGGTGTTCAGAGGGTGGTCGCGGGTTGCGGAGGGCAGGGAGATGGCGAGGACTGTTTTCTTTTTCACATCTTTAAAAAAAAACATTGTGGGACTTTTTATTTTGGCAGGGCATTGGGCATGCTGGGGTGGGCTCAGCGTGCTGCCTAAATCTTTTTGGGGGAATCTGCTAGCCAATGGGGGATTGGGCACCCCGTCAGCACATACTGGGGGACACGAGCCAAGAGGATTGGGCACCCCTTGGCAAGCAACTAAAGGGCAGGGGGAGACATTATGCCAATGGGGAGTGGACTCCCCTGTCAGCAAAATAAAAGGGGACAGGGGGATAAATGCTGATGAGGATTGGGCCCCCCATCGGCAAAGGAAAACTGTTGGGGGGGCGCATGATGTCGAGGGGGATTGGCCACTCCCTCGATATACATTGTACATGTGAGGTGGCACATTATGCTGATGGGGAGTGGGCTCCCCCATCAGCATTGTGACAGGCAGTGGCGGCAGTCACTGCCGGCATGTTGCCTGCACTTTGGGAGGCGTGTTGTGGTAACGCTGCATGAGAGCTTCGCTCTCATTGCAGCGGACCTTTTCTTTGTTCTGGTGGCCACATTTGGTATGATTGAGGACAGAGCCTGCTGCTGGCTGATTGGAGAATGAGGGATGCACCTTCTGATGCATGCCCTGCATTAGCCCAACACTGGTCACACCTCCAAATGTGCTACTACCGCAAGATGTTGGCTGGTGTGCAAGCACATGAGCCAACATAAAAAGAGTAATGGAATTTCCCTGGAGTCCTGGTCAAGTGTCCTAAACATGTCACAGTGAAGAAAAAAAGACCCACTCATCAGTTCTTTCATTAAGCTTTGTTTATTTTCAGAATATGGAAATACCAGCTAAAAAGACATTTATATAGCACCTTAACATTTGCATAAAGTTCCCCATTCATGAAAATCACCAACAGCTCAACCTGGTTCATTTTTAATAAGTACTTCCTGTATGCCCCCATTCCCACCAAGATGAGGCTGAAGAAAAGAAACAAATTTTGTAGCCCTCCTTTCTGAGTCAATAAAACCAAATAAGTAAATGAGTAATGTGCCTTTGCATTTTCTGTGTAATGCACTTGTGGTATACACTTAGGCCCTGAACACACTGGGGAACTTAAAACAGTTTAAGTGCCTTAAAATGGTTTAAATCCCCCTAGCACTGTTTGCAGACGGACTACAAATGCCCATAAAATGTTTAAACAAAAGTGTTTTTAAACCCTGCTAGATACCTAGTCTTAAAACCATTTTTAAAAGCATTTTGGAGCTAGCATGGTTTGACTAACAGGTCTGCCCATGAGTAAAAACGTTTTAAGCTGTAATGGTTTAACTAAAATAGTTCTAGCTGCAGTGTGTCCAGGCAAGCACAGTTCTATGTGTTGGACTTAACACAAAATAGTTACAAGGAGAACAGGCTTAACACAGCAGTGTGGCCACACTAAACCGTTATCAAAAATGGTTACTGAGTAGTGTGAATGCACTGAAATGGTTTAACTAAACTGGTTTTAAAAATGGTTTTCAAAAACAGTTCTGTAGTGTGTCCAGGGCCTTAATTGGCCTCTCAGTCCCAATCCATAGCAATATCTTTTTATCACCACCAAATTGGTAACCAGTTAAAATGTTATTACATAAACAGGCGCAGTGAAAATCATGCTTCGTGAACAGCATCTGCCTTGACAGCATAGGGCAGACTAGCAAACATTAGTTACTGCTACCCCTGTCACTGTCATGGTAGGGGAGGAAGCGGAGAAGTAATGAAAACTAGAGGAGGCTGGACTGAGGTTGCTCCCATGGTGGAGAGGTCAAAGAACAAGCAGCTCAGCCAGTACAACTTGGGAGATCAGTGTTCTGTTCCGGTCTCCCAACTCTTGGAATTTCGCCTCCCCGCCCCAAGTGTATATTTTTAAAAGCTGAAACAAAATACCCCCACCACCAGTTTCTACTTTTCTCTGAGATCCACCCCCCCCTTGGAGATGGTTATTTTAATTTTAGGGGGTTCAGGGGGCAGAGTCCTCCGGCAAAACTAAAGTGTACATTATGTTTTTTTTTTGTATGGTACCGGTCGTTGGTGTGGTTTCCGACCACTACCATTGGTGTTGTGTTGTCCTGTGTCCTAACTGTTTTGGATTTGGAGCCTGAAGGAGGATGAACTTCAGGACAGGGTTTGTTCCTGCTGTTTGAGGGAAGAGAAACTCAAAAGGGAAGTATTTGTTCCTGCTGTTTTGATTTTATTGTCTTAGCTTATACTGAGAGGAGGTATGTGCCTGGGGGTTTAATCAGTGCTGTTTGGGATTTGAACTGTTTATGACTGCAGTTCTGCTCTGTGTGGTTACACAGGAAGCTGAAAACGGATTTAGCCTTGTGGGAGGAAGGCTGGGAAGGGGAACCTATCCAGGAGCCATTTTCAGCTAACTGTTTCAGTTTGGATTTGGAGCCTGAAGGAGGTTGAACTTCAGGACAGGGTTTGTTCTGCTGTTTGAGGGAGGAGAAACTAAAAGGGGAAGTATTTGTTCCTGCTGTTTTGATTTTATCGTCTTAGCTTGTACTGGGAGGAGGTATGTGCCTGGGGGTTTAATCAGTGCTGTTTGGGATTTGAACTGCTTCTGACTGCAATTCTGTTAATTTCACTGCCTTTGTATTTGATTTCAGTAGCTTCAAGCTGCTGGGTTGACTAGGGGGCCTCTGTTTGTTTCTGCTGCAGTTGTGGAAGTGTCTAGCAGCTTCTAAGTGGGTGTGTCTGGACCAGCCACTGCATGGGAACTCCTTGGCTGATTGTTTTTGGACACAGACTGTGGGGTTGATGAAGGGCCATCAAAAAATCGGTTTGAAGTACTGGCAGGATTGGATGATGTGATAGGGGGCATGCAGGGTGGAAGAGCTGACAGCAGACAAGGTGAGAACAGAATGGGAGGGAGGTCAAGGGTTGAGGGCTATGTATAGGGAACTGGTTGAGCAAGGAGAGTGGAGGGGAAGGGGGGAGGGGATGCATCGGGGGAAGAGGCAGGTGGAGCCTGGTTGAGAGGGGAGGTAAAATCAGAGGAAAAAGGGAAGAAGGAGAGCAGGGCAGAGGCAAGGAACATTACAACAGGAGTGGAAGGGTGAACAGCTTCGCTGGGGGAGGAGGAGGAATGGAGTTGAAGGGGACAGGATAAAGGAAGGACAAGGCAAGCAAAACATGAAACAAGGGTGGGATCCTAGTGCTGGGAGACTCTATTCTGAAAGAAATCATATGGGGAAGCAAGGGGGAGAGGCATAGTTGCATATGGGTGGAGGCCTTGCCAGGCATGACAGCAGAAAGGGTGGGTCAATCTGTTCTGAAGTATGCTAAGAGGGGTAGGGCAAAACCTCACATAGTTCTGCATTTGGGAACAAATGACCTGACAGGAAATACGGTAGATGTAGTCCAGAGGAGGTTTGAGGAGCTGGGGCTGACTTGTGAGGAGGCAGGAAGAGCAGTGACTTTCTCTGAGGTGCTTCCAGTACCCAAGGTGAGCATGGCAAGGATGCTGAGGACAGAGGAATTTAACACACAGCTAAGAGAATGGTGTCAGTACAAAGTGCATGGGCTGGTGGGGGTGTGGGGAAGGACCTGGGAGGGCAAGGATCTCTATGCTAAGGACAGTCTACACTTGAGTGAGGAGGGAAGGAGGGTATTGAAACAGAAACTGGGGGAATACTTAGCAAACAATGAGAATTTAAACTAGAAGAGGCGGGTGGCAGGTGGGCAGAAGTCAGGCAGGATCCACAGGAAGGGAAGCCGAATGAGCTTACCTTCCCATACCAGCAGCAAGAGACTTAGGGAGAGGTCAGGAGGGGAATGCTAGAAAGGGGGAGCAAGTAGGAAAAGGGGGGAAGGAAGCAGGGTGGATGGTTGTAACCTTGAATGCTAGGAGTCTAGGGAACAAAACAGAAGAGTTACAGGCTCTCATGGCAGATGGGGAGGTGGACATGGCGGCCATCACCGAGACATGGGCCACCCATTACCATGACTAGGACCTGGTAGTATCAGGGTGTAGGTTATTTCGAAGGGACAGGGTAAAAGGGAAAGGAGGGGGTGGTGCTTTATATGAGAGAAGGACTGAAGTGTGTCAGGGAGAAAGGGGAGGAGGGCAGCATGGAGTCATTATGGGTGCAGCTCCAGGAGTCCAAAAAAAGGACCCTTAGGATGGGCGTGGTGTACAGGCCACCCTCTCAGACTGAGGAGCTAGGAAACCAGTGGGACAGATCAGAAGGACCAGCGGGAGGAGTGGCACGGTGATTGTGGGGGACTTCAACCTAACGGGAGTGGATTGGGGTACCCTAGACACCACTAATATGAGGGAGCAGGTACTTTTGGACTCCTTCCAGGACAGCTTCCTATTGCAGATGGTCATCGAGTCAACCAGGTTAGGGAACACCCTAGACCTCATGCTGGTGAGTGATGTGTTTGTGATGGAGCTGGGATGGAGGAACCGCTGGCGGGAAGAGACCACCACTTGGTGTGGTTCACAATAAACATGGGGAAAGGGGGAGTAGAAACTGGCACAAGGGTGTTAGACTTCAGGAGGGCTGACTTCTGGAGGATGAGGGAAATAGTAGTACAGGGGTATATGGCCAGGATCCATCCAACTATGGACACTAACCAGAAGTGGGAAGTCATTAAACTATGAATTGTGGAGGTAACCGCAGCATGTACAAGAGTCCAGAGTAAGAAGGCTAGGGCCAAGAAGCCTAGATGGGTGAGCAGGGGGGTCATGGAAGAAGTAATGAAGAAAAGAGACGCCTTTAGAAGGTACAAAAAAACAGGGAGGTGGAAGACAGGGAGGAATACCTGAAGGAGTCAAGGGAGGTGAAAAGGGCAGTTATGGCAGCCAAGGCATCCAGGGAACTCAGGCTAGCACAGGGCATCAAAGAGGGGGAGAAGAACTTCTTCAGGTACATCAGGGAGAAAAGGAGTTGTAAAGACCAGATAGTAAGGATCAAAATGGATGGGGGTGGGTGGAAAAAGGGGCGGAACAGGCAGAAGCATTGAATGAGTACAGTACTTCTGCTCAGTATTTACTAAAGAGAAGGGGGAGCTATACCCAAAGGGGGTGGGCGAGAGGGCACAGGGGAAGGGGAGGAGGTGACAGACAGGGAAATCCCAGTGGGCAGAGTACTGGAGGGCTTGAGGGTACTGAGGGTGGACAAGGCACCTGGTCCAGATGGTGTACACCCCAGGGTGCTAAATGAGCTGACAGAAGTCCTAGCAGAACCCTTGGCAGACCTGTTCAATGCCTCCCTGGACTCAGAGAGTGTACCTCAGGACTGGAAGATGGCGCATGTGGTAGCCCTCCACCTCTACAAGAGTGGACCCAAAGATGAGCCAGGAAACTACAGACCGGTAAGCCTCACATCCATTGTGGGAAAGCTGGTGGAGACAATCCTGAAGGAGAGACTGGTTTCCCTTCTAGAGGCTAATGGGCTGCAGGATGGCAGACAGCATGGGTTTGTCTCAGGCAGATCCTGTCAGACCAACCTGGTTGAGTACTATGAATGGGTAACCAGGCAATTAGACAAGGGCAATGCAGTGGATGTCCTGTACCTGAACTTCAGTAAGGCCCTTGATTTGGTGCTGCATAGGAGGCTAGGAAATAAGCTGGAAGGCACAGGGGTGGGGGGCAAAGATGGTGGGATGGGTAGTGAAGTGGCTGCAAGGGAGACAGCAGAGGGTGGTGGTGGGAGGGAGCTCTCATCTTCTCAGGGCAGTGAAAAGTGGGGTGCCACAGGGCTCTGTACTGGGACCACTGTTGTTTAGGATCTTCATAGCAGACATCTCAATCGGCATCAAGAGCAAGATCAGTCTGTTTGCAGATGACACCAAGATAGGAGCAGTAGTTGATGACTTTTGAGGGTGACGGGGGTTGCAAGATGATCTGGCAAAATTGGAGGCCTGGTCGGACACTTGGCAGCTGGGGTTCAATGATAAGAAATGTAAGGTGCAACATTTCATTGCAAAAAACCCAAGGAGGAGCAACAAGTTAGGGGGGATTCAACTAGCCAAGATGGAGGAGAAGGATCTAGGGGTGATCATAACGAGAGCAATGAACAACTCAGCACAGAAAGGGAGCTGCAAAGGCCAACAGGATGCTGGGTTGTATTGCCAGAGCCATATCCTCTAGGAGTGGGGAGGCTATCCTGCCGCTATATAGGTCACTGGTTAGACCACACCTAGAGTACTGCATGCAGTTCTACGACTGCACTCTGAAGAAAGACATTTGGTTACTGGAGGCAGTGCAGCGCAGGGCAACAAAAATGATCCAGGGTCTAGGGGACATACCATATGAGAGCAGGCTGAGGGAGTTGAACATGTACTGCCTAGAGGAAAGGAGGGATGAGGGGACATGATTCAAACCTTCAAGTACATGAAGGGAATAAATAAGATGGGCATGTAAGGGCTTTTCAAATTAAGGAGGGGGAGGGACACTCGCGGGCACAATTGGAGATTGGAAGGGGGAAGAGTCAGAAGGGAAATGAGGAGACACTTTTTTATGGAGAGAGTGGTGTCTGGGTGGAATGCATTGCCAAAGGAAGTGGTATCCTGTAGAACAGTGGTCTGCTTCAAAAGGATGGGACAAGGTAAGGAGAGGGTCTCTGGGGAGGGAGGGGCAGCTGCTGCACAGCCAAGTGGACTTGATAGACCATGAGACCTTTATCTGCTTGCAATTTCATATGTTCATAGGAATTTTACTTGTGCTGTATTAGACAGCGCTGTTTATGCTGCATGGTTCTTGACAGCACTTTTCTTGTTTTCGCCATTGTAACCTAGTGCCTCCAAATATTGTTTCTGGCAGTGTGGCACATTTTTCGTCGAGCAGGCCGGGAGTCATTGACTGACTGGGATTCCCTCTGACCCAAACTTTCCAGAATTGTGCATATTTATTGCAGACTATTTGCAATTGTGTTTGTCTCTGTCAGTAGTTTAGTTTTTGTGGTTTTTCATGTGTTTCTTCTTGGAGGAACTGGACCATTCTTGGACATAACATCTATGAACATTTCCTGGACTAAGAAACTACAAAACATCACCACCAGGTATAGGCATTCTCATCATAAATCAACTTTTGGAAGACATCAAAAGCAAAAGTGAGGTCAGTAAATCTTTATATAAGCTTCTGGGTTGTGGAGCGCTGCATTGAATCCACATTCTGGCCTGACTTTCTTAAAGGATGTGTGCCTGTCTTTGAGGTCTATTCACAACTGTTTTGGAGAACTAAGGGAAGATTCTAACAAAGGATTTTTACATCCTGCATATGCCCTAGGCTAATGTTCATCACCTTCAGGAGTTTAACACTTTCTAGGTCTTTGCTCTACAGTAACAATCAGTTTTCTGGTCCACAGTAGCTCACCATGAGTCACTCAGGAACACTCACCCTTGCTACAGTAGACATTTGCAGTCTCCTGCCAAAACTGGTAACTCATAGATTGGGAGGACGAATCCTGCTTCTGATACTGCTATTATGCTTACATGGGGTATCTCCTTCTGTTCCAATCAACAACTACTATGGAGAGAATACCTCACAACACAATGACTTTACTTTCTCCAACCAAATTGCCAAAACACAACATGTGCAGTGCCTACACCAATTCGTATCCTTCTGAAGGGTTGTACCTACAACTCTTTTCGTATGCTCAGAAAATACAAAATGACACAACCGGTTCATCTCCCATTCCACACTATTAAACTGTGGTTTCTCCTACCCTCATCATCCTATTATCAGGGACGAGAACTTAACCCTGGCCCCTCTGTCCACCACTCTCCCACTGACCTATCGGGCTGTCTCAGGAAAAGGACTTCTCATTGCCCATATGAATATTAGGAGCATTACCAGGCACTTTGCTGATCTTGAGGCATGGATGAAAGCATACAATCCTGACCTACTGTACCTATCTGAAACATGGCTCAAGCCTCACATTCCGAACTCCTTATGTTCCTTGCCCAATTGTTCCTTGATATGGAGAGATAGGCCTTCCCAAAACGTGGAGGGGGGGTTGCTATCCTCTATAAAAACCATCTTGATGTTACGGTCTGCCCACCCACCGGTTCACCCTCAGTCTGTGAGTCCCTACACACAACCATTGCCCTTGGTGCAAAAAAACTCCACATTATCTGCTCCTACAACCCACCCACTGGAGGTATCACAGGTCTTCAAGATTCACTTAATCAAACCGTCACAAAAGTCAAGCAAAACAAGATCATAATCTTAGGTGACTGTGGTAGGGTCAGTGACCTCCCCCCCGAACTTGGATATGCTCTCATGGGTTCGGAGCATATGTAATTACCTGCCTGAGTTTGGAGGTAATTCGAGAACATTGTAGGCAAAAACATTAATCTAAATCTGTTGCAACAGTCTCCTGCTCTTCTAATCTCTTCCTTTTACTATCGCTCCTTCTCTGTCATTCCCTACTCAATCTTGGCCAGCTTTGAGCAGTCTTTCTGTCCCTTTCCTTATTTCCAGCTTATTTTCTCAAAATAATAATGTCCCACTGTTCAGAACGTTCTGTGCTTGCAGTACTAGCTAATTATGCTAATTTTCCTGTCGAATGTGCGAACGCATGACTGTGCGTCGTGTGAAGTGCTGAAGACGCTTAAAAGGGTTGATGATGGCGTTTCATGATCTAGTGAATTCTGAACAAATTAGCAGCCTTTTGTTGGTTTTAGTGTAAGAAGTTCAGAATTATGTTATATGTCAACATTGCAACTGAGAATCATTTGAGAAATGGTGTTTATTTGTTTGTTTAAATAAAATGGTTAAAACTAGTACTTTTAACAGAGAAAGGGCAATGTATGCCACAGTTAAAAGAGAGAGATAAAACTGTTTAACATAAAAGGGATAAAGTCTCCTAATGTGATCCAGAAATGACTTAGACTTACATCTCTCTTTGAAATGTGCTTCCAGCTCTGCTCAGTCCAATTTCCTTATAGGACTGAGCGGCCCTGGTTGTCCCTTTTTTATGATGTAAGTTGGGGGAGGAGCTATCTGAGTCATGTGCCCTCCACTGATATATAAGGAGGTGAATGTGAAATGTTGTCAGTGTGTGGTAGGAAGGCAAACCTACCAGATGCCTAGCCAGATTCTAGGTGCCTTTTTGGCAGGAATTTTCTTTCTTGTTAAAGATATGATTTCCTGTGCCTTATGTTTTTTTTGAAAGTTATGTACAAGTTCTGCTTTAAGTCCATTTTATTTTTTTCTGCTTCTAATAAATTTTGAAATATCGGATCCTGACTGCTCTCTGGACTTTATTGGACACCCCCACGTGCACATTTGGTGTCAGAAGTGGGATATCACAAGGGAAGGAGAGCCACCCTTCTTGTGGATATTGTCCAGAGTCATTATGGAGGAGCAGAAGAAGATGGAGAAAGCAGAAATGTCTGCACCAGAAGGTACATGGACCAGAACCATGGTGGACAAATTTCAACTACCCCTAGCAGCTGGATTGGGTGATGTCAGAAGGAAAGAGACTGAGAGAAAGAGAAAGAGACCAGAGGCAGCGGAAGAAGCTATTGGGGGCGAAGATGTCAAAGAGAAGGAAGAGGAACCCCCTTCCGAAGTACATGATTTGCTGAGATGGTTATGTGTGAGACAGCTCGAGCTGGAGAAGCAGAGAGAGAGAGATCGTCTACAAAATGAGAGAGACCGTCTACAAAATGAGAAAGACCATCTACAAAATGAGACCAGGTGGGTGGAGACTCTTAAGGCTATTCAGGCTATTGGAACTACTAGACCTATTCTACCTAGTGGGGGCCCAAAGGACATTAAAATTTCCAGACTAATGGACAGTGATGATATTGAAGCATACATTACAACATTTGAAAGAGTGGCAACAGCTTGTGGGTGGCCTAGGGATCAGTGGGTTATTCGTTTAGCCCCATATCTCACAGGCAAGGCTCAGCTAGCTTATAGTCATGTAGAACCTGCAAATGTTACCAACTATGATCATGTTAAACAAGCAATATTAAAAAGGTATGACATCTGTACAGAGACTTATTGTCAAAGGTTTCGAGCATTCAGATATCATAGTGTTGAGTCCCCACAAGAAGCTTGTGCTCGATTGCAAGACTTGTGCACAAAATGGCTACAACCTGCAACTCGTACCATACATCAAGTGGTTGAGTCAGTTGTGTTAGAACAATTTGTAAAAATACTACCTTATGAGGTTCAAATGTGGGTAAGAGAACATTGACCTGACACAGTAGAAAAAGCTGTCAGTTTAGCTGAAGATTATATTACAGCTCACCCACATTGCCAGAAAGGGTCTCATGGAACAAATACTTCCCAAGTATTAATAAAACATCCACCCACTAGTCCTTCTACTAAGATGAAAGAGGAAAGAAAAAGTATGAGAACATTTAACCCAGATATTATTTGCCACGAGTGTCAGACCAGGGGACACATCGCTAGATTCTGCCCCAATAAAAAATCTGATCCTTCTCATCTGGCCTTTGCAAACTGGGGGTAATATACTGTGTCTGTCAATGTTGGAGGACAGGATGTGATGTCATTGATTGATTCAGGAAGTAAGCAAACCCTGGTACGTGCTGATTTACTCCGTGGTGCTCTTACAAAGAAACACTCAGAGAAAACTAGGGTGAATTGTGTTCATGGGGACACTCATTTTTATCCTGTACAGAAAGCTACTATTACTGCACCAGGCACGGCACATCATCTGAAGATAGGTGTGGTTCCTAGACTACCTGTACCTGTGATATTGGGACATGACTTTCCTGTATTTAACAATTTATTGACTGCTTCTTCTACTATATCTGCTGTGACTACACGATCTCAAGCATCTCAGAACAAATGAACAGTGAATTATTTCCTTTTGATGATACCTATTTGATGTTCCTGGAAAAACTGTTAAATCAAAAAAACAAAAGAGACTAGAAAAATGGACATGGAATAAAACAAAGGACTTAGGTTGTGATGATCACAACCTTATCACTTATCAGTGACCAAAAGAATGACCCTTCACTAACCCCTTTGTTTTCCCAGGTTATTGCTGATGGGGTGGAAGGTACACCTCCAATGTATAAATTGCAACAGGATAAATTGTATAGAGTTTGTCAAAATCCAAAAACTGGGGAAATGGTAGATCAACTGGTGGTTCCTAGTCAGTATAGAGAACAGTCAATATTCTTAGCGCATGATGTACCATGTGGGGACATGCAGGAAGGATAGAACTTTAAAAGGTTACTATATAGATTCTTTTGGCCTGGCATTCATGAACAAGTGGCTGAATACTGCAAAAGTTGCAGCCAGTGCTAAGGGTGGTGCCGGTTACAAGAAAGGACAAAGTCCCTCTTCAACCTTTACCATTGGTTGCTATGCCCTTTGAAAGATTGGCCATGGATATTATAGGACCTCTCCCCAAAAGTACTAAAGGCAACAGGTTTGCCCTTGTGTTGTATGACTATGCTACAAAATATCCTGAGGCTATTCCTCTACGCACCATAACAGCAGATAAAATAGCAGAGGAGTTGCTCAAGGTATTTAGCAGAGTGGGCATACCAAAAGTTATTTTAATGGATAGGGAACCAATTTCTGTTCAGCTATTTTGAAACGTTCTACCAAGCTCTGGGGTAGAAGCTGTCTCACATCTCCATACCATCCCCAGAGTGATGGCTTGGTCGACGTTTCAACAAAACACTGAAGAAAATGATACAAAAGTATGTGGAAGATGAGGGTAAACACTGGGACCTATATCTGTCACTGTTACTTTTTGCATATCGTGAGGTACCTCAAGCGTCGACTGGATTCTCACCATTTGAACTATTATATGGTAGGAATCCCAGAGGTCTTCTAGACGTAGTTAAGGAACAGTGGGAGGATATTACCACCTGGAAAAATCCCACTACCCTTGATTATGTTACGCAGCTACGTAAAAAAATAGCTAAGTATACTCAGGTTGCGCATGAACAGAATCAAATCAAGCAAGACTATCAGAAAGAAAGATATGACATAGGGGTGGGTGAAAAACACTTCAGCTCTGGGGATCGTGTCTTATTGTTGCTTCCATCCACTGAAAACAAGTTAACTATGAAATGGCAAGGGCCTTATGTGATACAGAAACAAATTAGCCCCACTACGTATTTGGTGGAAGTACCAGACAGAAAACAAAACTAAAAGTGTACCATGCCAATTTATTGAAAAGATGGCATGATAGGCCCGCTGAAGTCATGTATGTATGTTCCAAACCCATTGACAATGAGATGGAGCTGGCATAAGATAGACTGGAAGGAGAACAATTGTCTAAAGATTTGACAATAAATCCTTCTTTACTAGACAGTCAAAAACAAGAACTAGCCCACATTCTAAGTCAGTTTCATGATACTTTTACAACAGTCCCAGGGAAACTACAGAAATATGTCATCAGATCCATACATTTCAAAACACACCCATTAGAGTAAAGCCCTATCGGATTCCTGAGAAATTAAAACAAGAAGTCATCATAGAGATAGAAAAGATGAAAGCAATGGGTATCATAGAAGAAGCTAATAGCGAATGGGCGTTTCCTATGGTCCTTGTCCCTAAAAAAGAGGGAGGGATAAGAATTTGTCTAGACTTCCGAAAACTCAACGCAATATCAAAGTTTGATGGATATCCAATGCCCCGTATAGATGACATCATAGACCGACTTGGGCAAGCGAGATATGTTAGTATACTTAATTTAACTAAAGGATACTGGAAAATTCTGCTTGAGAAAGCATCAAAAGAGAAAACTGATTTTTGCACTCCTTTGGGGTCTTTTCAATTCACAATGATGCCATTTGGACTCCACGGAGCCCCAGCTAGTTTTCAACGGTTGATGGATAAACTCCTGAGACCTCATGTTGGATATAGCGCAGCTTATTTAGATGACGTAATCATTTATAGTCCAACATGGGAAGACCATGTTAAACAACTTACTGCTGTTTTAAAAACTATAAAACAAGCTGGTCTCACCATCAACCCCAACAAATGTTCCTTTGCTATGGAGGAAGCCCAGTATTTGGGATTTATAATTGGTAATGGGCAGGTAAAACCAGAGGTAGGGAAGGTGGACGCTGTAGCCAAGAGTCCTCGTCCCCTCACGAAAAAGCATGTACATTCATTTTTTGGGCCTGGCAGGCTACTATAGACGTTTCGTGCCTCAATTTGCTACTTTAGCTAGCCGTTTAATTGAGTTAACAAAAAAGAACAAACCCTCAAAAGTAATTTGGAATTCAGAATGTGAAGAATCATTTCTTGCCATAAAAGCAATACTTTGTTCTTCACCAGTGTTAAAAAGTCCTGATTTTGATAAACCATTTTTGCTACAGACGGATGCTTCTAATGTTGGTTTGGGGGCTGTGTTATCTCAAATCCACCATGGAGAAGAACATCCCCGTACTGTATATTAGCCGTAAACTTCATGTCAGGGAAACCAAGTACTCCACAATAGAAAATGAGTGTTTGGCACTCAAACGGGCTATTGAGTCCCTAAGATACTATTTATGGGGAACTCAATTTACAGTCTGGACAGACCATAATCCACTACGATGGATACACAACATGAAAGATAGTAATCCAAGGGTGATGAGATGGTATCTAACATTGCAACCATACAAGTTCACTGTTAGTCATAGAGCTGGAACTGCTAATAGTAATGCTGACTTTATGTCTCGATTTGGGGCAGACATAATGTTAGAATCAAACGTAAACCTCGGGGAATGAATATAATTGTATTTAGGAATGCATTGTATTTAAGTACAAAGAGATTATTAAAAGGGCCCCGAGGTGGAGCTTTGGGAGTGGGTGGGCTAAAGCTCCATTTCTTTTTGTTTACAAAAAAGAGATCTACATGTTATGTAAGTAGTGAAAACTACTAGTTTTCATCCTGAGTGGGGAGGAGTTGTGGTAGGGTCAGTGACCCCCGAACTTGGATATGCTCTCATGGGTTCGGAGCATATGTAATTACCTGCCTGAGTTTGGAGGTAATTCTGAGAACATTGTGGGCAAAAACATTAATCTAAATCTGTTGCAACAGTCTCCTGCTCTTCTAATCTCTTCCTTTTACTATCGCTCCTTCTCTGTCATTCCCCTACTCAAGCTTGGCCAGCTTTGAGCAGTCTTTCTGTCCCTTTCCTTATTTCCAGCTTGTTTTCTCAAAATAATAATGCCCCAATGTTCAGAACGTTCTGTGCTTGCAGTACTAGCCAATTATGCTAATTTTCCTGCACAGAATGTGCGTACGACACAATGCGACAGCGAAATGCGAAGACGCCGGAAAGGGTCGATGATGCGCTTATCTGATCTAGTGAATTCTGAACAAATTAGCAGTTCTTTTTGTTGGTTTTAGTGTAAGAGTTCAGAATTATGTTATATGTCAACATTGCAACTGAGAATCATTTGAGAAATGGTGTTTATTTGTTTGTTTAAATAAAATGGTTAAAACTAGTACTTTTAACAGAGAAAGGGCAATGTATGCCACAGTTAAAAGAGAGAGATAAAACTGTTTAACATAAAAGGGATAAAGTCTCCTAATGTGATCCAGAAATGACTTAGACTTACATCTCTCTTGAATGTGTTTTCCTGTGCCTGCTCAGTCCAATTTCCTTATAGGACTGAGCGGCCCTGGTTGTCCCTTTTTTATGATGTAAGTTGGGGGAGGAGCTATCTGAGTCATGTGCTCCTCCACTGATATATAAGGAGGTGAATGTGAAATGTTGTCAGTGTGTGGTAGGAAGGCAAACCTACCAGATGCCTAGCCAGATTCTAGGTGCCTTTTTGGCAGGAATTTTCTTTCTTGTTAAAGATATGATTTCCTGTGCCTTATGTTTTTTTTGAAAGTTATGTACAAGTTCTGCTTTAAGTCCATTTTATTTTTTTCTGCTTCTAATAAATTTTGAAATATCGGATCCTGACTGCTCTCTGGACTTTATTGGACACCCCCATGTGCACAGTGACTTTAACCTAAACTGGCTGGGACCAACTCATAGCACACTGCTGACACTAACGCAGAGCTATAACCTGCACCAGATCTTAACTGAACCCACTAGAACCACCCCTTCTCTAACTACCTCCATCCTCATAGACTGGGTACTGGTGAATCGCCTTGACCATGTGCAAACTGCAGGCATCTTGGCAGATGCTATCACAGACCACTCTCCCACTTTCTGTGTATGGAGCCCAGAGACTGCTCCCCCATCCCCTCCACGCTACATCACAATTACCAACTTTGCCAAACTGGACGTGGAAGCTTTCCTCTATGATATATCCTGTATCAGCTGGTCTGACATCTATCACTCCCATGATGCTCAAATAGTCCTTGATATCTTCATTGATAATTTTACAGCACTTCAGGATAAACATACCCTGAAGGTCACAAGAAGGGTCGGGGTAAACAAACAAGATGGCTACACAAGGACCTGCTGGCTAACCTGCACACATGGGACAAACTCTGGAAGAAGTATAAAGTGTCCAGACTACCAGAAGATTACAATACCTACAGGGCCTCTCGGAGTGCCCGTAAAAAACAAATCAGAACAGCAAAGAGCATCTACTGCAAGGAACTGCTCACAAACTCTGCTGGTGACCCTAGAAAATTCTGGACACACATCAAGACCTTTCTTGGGGCTACCCAGTCATCAACCCCAGGGGATATGATCCTAATGGTGTACATTGCAATGACTTGAACACTATAGCGAATGCCTTTAACAGATTATTCACGGACCTGTCTCAGTACACCTCGTCCTTCGCTTCACCTCCCACAGCATCTCAGCCTTACTGCACACCCCAGAGATCTGCATCTGGTGCTGACCACTGCCAACTAACTACTACCCCCCCTTTCCACTTTAAAGCTATATCTAGATCCGAGGTCCAAAGGCTATTGCAAAACATATCCGACAACACTAGCCCCAGCTCAGATTCACTTGAGCCATGACTTCTGAAGCTAGCAGCACCATTGATTGCCTTGCCACTGGCCAAGATTTTCACTCTGTCTCTCTCTCTCTCTTGGCATTGTCCCAGATCTCTGGAAGATTGCTCGAGTTACGCCTATCCTTAAAAAAGGAGACTCAAAGGATATCAACAACTACAGGCCCATAGCCATCCTCTCTGTGCTAAGCAAGCTACTGGAGAAGCTTGTTGCAACCCAAACCATTGACTATCTCACAAAGAACAACGTTCTCTCAGACACTCAGCATGGTTTCAGAAAAGGGCACAGTACCTCAACTGCTCTTCTCAAATTCTCCACCGATGTACTCTGCAACATGGACATAGGCCTACTCACTGGAGCAGTATTTATCGATCTTACCAAAGCTTTCGATCTTGTTGATCATCCCCTGCTTCTCTCAACCCTGCATAGACTTAACTTCTTATCCTCAGTAGTTGACTGGTTTAACAACTACCTATCAAACAGATTACAACTTGTTAAATTCAACTCCGCTCTCTCTCAGATGTGACCAGCACTGACATCGGAGTACCCCAGGGCTCCATCCTGGGACCCCTTCTTTTCTCGCTATACATCAACAACATAGATTATGCCATACTCTCCAGCTCAGCTATCTTATACGCTGATGATCTTGTCCTCTACCACAGCGCTGACAAAGTTAACATCATTAACAAAAACCTCTCCTCAGATTTCAGGAATGTGCAAACATGGCTAAATGCTAATAAGCTCATCCTCAACACAAAAAAGACTCAAGCCATGCTATTTGGCACTGCCCTCAAACTCAGGGCCTGTAAGGAACCCCTCCTAGTCCATGACTCTGGGGGTCTGTCATCGACTGTGTCACATCCTTCAAATACCTTGGAGTTCTCCTTGATAAATCCCTTGATTTCAGTCTGCACATCCAATCAACCTGTAAAGCAACAAATGCCAAACTTGGAATCGCCTACAAGACTTGTCACCTGCTAACACCATCCACCAAATTGGCAATTGCCAAGGGTATTCTGCTTCCAGCGCTGACATATGGTGTCTCCACTTTTGCTAATGTCCATAAGACTGCTCTCCATAAATAGGATGTCGCATATAACAACATATGTCGGTATGCCTCCTCTTCCCATCGCCTCAAGCACCACTGCACACTGTATAGAGACCTAGGCTGGCTCTCCCCAACTGCCTACCGACTATATTCCCTAGGGACCCTCATAGACTCTGTAATCCGTAACCAAACCCCCTCCTCCTTTGCAGCTCTAGTTGTACCACAGACACCTGCCCACGGACTTCGCTCGGCAAACAAATTTCTACTCACCATACCCAGGTGTCTTATTTCAAAAGGCTCTAGAGCATTTCACTGCACCGCCCAGCCATCTGGAACTCCCTCCTCCTGCCCTGAGGCAGGCTAACCCACCAATCTTTCAAAAAACTATATCGCCACCTGTCCCGGGACCCCTGCACATGCTTTGATCCCAGTTAATGCCTCACAGCTAACCACCCTATTTCGCCCAAGACACTGCTGCACTTCTAAACAAGCTTTGCTATAAAATGTCTTTATAGCTGCCACTTAGCCCAGTTTCAGCTGGTTGCATGTACTAATGTCACTTTTGTCATCTCTGCATAGCTATATGCATTATCTCGAGTACTGTCTGACTTGATCTGTATTCTAACCTACCTGTACTATATACTATGTACCTGTACTATATACTATGTATTGTATATGTAACCCCTGGGCGGCGCCACCCCCCAGTGTTACACCTCTGCCTACTACCTTCAACATAGGCTAAGGGGGTTGGGTTCGCTAACTTACAACATTTTTAAAACCTTTACGCAGTGCCTCCACTCAGGGTGCTTTACGTGGGTGAGATGGTACTGGGTATAGCCCCCTGAGCTGCTACACCACCCATGATGACCAGTTACCTTCCCCAGACATGGCCCAATACACAGTTCCCCACATTTCCACATTTTGAATTAAAGACTCTCTCTAATAATATGCTCACACAGGATTTCAAACAACAACAACAAGATATTTATTTCGGGGGAATAAAGGAGCTAGGAAAGGGAAGCAGGAGGAGAAGAAGATATCTTACCATATTTACACATGTACAGAGATCATTTTGGAATTTTGCTGGTGAGCCCTCCAGCTGGGTGGCTACATATTAAAGGCAGACATAAATCACATTTTACCATTCGACTTAAAACATCCAGAGCCCTGGCTATCTAGCTGCTGATAAATCAGATGTTAAACATAATTATTAATATTACTCATACTGGTACCAGTCCCAGATACAATAGAAACCCTGCAATCTCATACCATACTGGTTAAACAGATACCACAGTCCAAGATGTTGCAGGCCTGATGGAGTTGCAGCTGGTCAAGGTGGCCGGCTATTAATTTGAGGGTGGGGGCAACTTGGAAACAGACTTTTGTAAAGCAGCAAATTACTATTTACAACCACAGCAGGGATTGCCCTGCACTTGCAGACTTCCGAACATTCCAGAATAAACTATGTGGATCTTACATCCAGAACATTCAGCACAATATTTGGAAGTCCCATCCAAAGCAAAAAGAGTGATGCTTCTGTCAAGCATCCTAAACGCAGTTTAAACATGGTCACATCCAGTACTTTATATACCAAAAGGCATCCATCCAGAGTAAGTTGGCAACGACACTTTTATCAAGCATCCCATACTTTAGTCACAGGCAGTCACATCCAGTACATTCTATATACCAAGAACATTATCCACAAGCAGAGTCCTAACCAGCACGTCTAGACATTTAACACTTATACCAAGTGCTCTTAGACAAAATTCTGTGCAGACACAGGTACATTCTCTTTAAGGTATCTGAGACATTAATATGCTCTAGGGCCTCCTGTCTCATGAAGTGGCAAGCGCGTCTTAGCAGACAGCTCCACGATGGCAGGACTCTAACCCATAGCTACACATTTATATGATTCACTAAGCCCAGCATCTTGCTGCATCTGCAACTTAGCCATTTGGGCCACAGACAAGATGCATCCATTACTTGAACTAGGCAGTCTTTTATGGGGTTAGTAGCCCAGACTGATGACTTCAATACTTCGCACTTAACAGCACACATTCCTTAATGGGGCATGGGGCCCCCAAGATTACTTGCTTAACTTCTCCCTCGCACCGGGGGGTACGAGGGTACTCACTCAGGTCCTCCATGGGTCTCATCCGCAATCAAAGGCATCCTGAAGACTTCTTCAGCTCTCTCACTGCTGAGGTACTTGGTCAGTGCTCTCACCACTAGATGATGTCATCTGGTCTGATCAGCGCTGTCACCACTGCTGGACATCTGATTCTTCGGTCCACATCTTTCCCCGACGTGGGAGGGAAGGCTAGCCTCTGGAGGACAGTACTGGCAACCTCCAGACTAGCTGTTGCAGAAAGCACAATTACTGTAACTTGTTAACTGTTAACTGAAGAAAATAACAAATGCCCCCTGAAGACTGAAAGGGCTTGAATTAACTGGCACAGGCCTGATGGCATGGCTGGAGCCTGAGCCCCTCCCCCATGGGGGCTCCCAGCAGGCTGGAGCCTGCTCTGCTGCTCTCTCAGCTCTGCATCTCTGAATGAATCTACCAGACAAACTGGCAACATTGTCTCTTTATAGAGCTCCTAGCTCGACTCCTGATTGGTAGTAGGGATGGGGTGACATGTCTCCAAGTTGCTGAAGAACCTGTCAATCAAAACACTTTCGAGGCACAATTGGATTGTAGATTTGTTGCCCAATAATGTCCTATAGCTCCCATAAGCACTTGGGTGCTTACCCATGAGGCTCTGATGAATGTCCCACAAGTCCTGGCTTTCTATTGCTGCAATTCCAATTGGCTGTACTGCTGGCAATGGCTGCTTAACCCACTGTCCCTTATAGCAGATTAGATACAGTCCTGAATAATGTCCTGGTGCAGCCAGAAAGAGGTAAGTATTTGCCCCAAATGCCCCACAGTTCTATAGCTTAAAGGCTGCACTTGTAGTCGCTGCACAGATAAAGAATGTGGCTCCTTTACTTTTTCTGTCACTACTGCGTTTTTGCAAGCTCCCCCTGCAGCAGCTGACAGACTGACACATAGAGTCCCACAATACTGGAATTGCCAAGGAAACAGTATTAGTTTTAACTTTAAACACTTTTCCCCACATGTACAACATATTCCCAACAAGCAGCAATAGTTCCATTATTTAAAACATTTTAATTCTTTACTTTTCGGCTGGAACTGAACATAGCTACCCTGGAGGCAGCCAGATACACTGTTATACATTATTCAGATGACCAGGGCCCTGCACAGGCATACTCAGATGAGCCCCGATCAGAACTCCTTTAACTCCCATCTGAGCAGTCCCCCAGCAAGCTGTCCGTGGTCACCGGGTCCCAATTAGGTGGAAGGGATCCTGGGACCCACGACACAGTCCCCGAGGCGACCGCAAAACTAGCGGCTCCACATCAAAGGCGATTTGCGTGCCAACGCGACTCCTGCTGCCCTGGAGGCAGCACTTTTGCAGCAGGAGCTCGCGGTCAGCAGTTTAAGCCCCAAGGGGCTGGATTTTCATTTGACGGCAAGCTGGGGCACACACGAGGGCAAACAGAACCTGGGGAGCCAGAAAAATTAGAAGCCAAGTCAGGAGAAGGACAGAACAAAATGGGCTAAGGTAAACCCAGACTGGCATTTCTAGGAACCCCATTTGCAAGGGGGTTACATATAATCTCATCTCATTTTATGTATGTATTCTCCCGGGTCATGACCGAAAATAGTCAACTCTGGCTAGCGCACCTAACCCAGTTAACAAAAACTAAATAAATAAATATGCATGTAGTGTTTTGTGGATTTTATGTATTACTGAATGAATGACATTACTGAGGCTGTCTAATTTATTTTGTTAACATATAAACTTCATGGCATTCATTTTCCTGAAGGCTCAAACATTTATAAGGTCTGACATGGATAGATATATATATTTATATTTATATATATATATATATATATATATATATATATATATATATATAGCATGGTTGCACCAGTATATTAGGTTTGGCCAGGTAGTTTAATGTTAAACCTCAAACTGTGCACTTTAAAAATGGCACATTGTAGGGGTGGCCTTTGTTGACCTATCAAAGGCATTTGACATGGTCTATCATGCCCTCCTCCTTGAACAGCTCTCAGACATAGGGCTAGCCCTAGAAACCAGCAAGTAAAGATTGGGGACATTCTATCAGAAAGTCGACCTGTCGGATAAGGGGTACCACAAGGATCCATACTCTGTCCGTTACTCTTCAGTGTCTTCCTAAACAACCTCCTGGTTGCCTGAAATAGCCGCATGCTCCTCTACGCAGATGATGTGGTGATCTTTACTAGCAATCTCAACCCTGCACTTCTGGAATACGACCTCCAAAGCGGCTTCATAGCAGCTGAAAAATGGTTCAAAGAGCAAAAATTGGTTATGAACTATAAAAAGACCAAGGTCATGCTCTTCGCCACTACCCAAAACAAGCTAAAAGGCTATCCCCTCCTTTGGTTTCCGACCCTAATACCCTACCCTCCATGCAGGACCAGGTGTGATAGGTGTGCCTTGACATTTTGAACCCTAATGTTCACCCCATTCCAAGACTAAGTAAGGTAACATGGGTACAGAATAACAGAATGGGGTGAGTATTGGGGTTTAAAATGGCAAGGCACACCCATCACACCTGTTCCTGTATGCAGGGTGGGGTATTAGGGTTGAAAGCCGAGGGAAGAAGTGGGGTGTAGGGGTTGAGAACTTTAAGTTCCCCTCATGACTGTTGCTGCATGCAGAGTAGGAGTGGAGTCTTAGGCTTGGGAATCCTAAAGTTGTATTTCCCTACTTTTGACAGGTCAACCCTAATGGTGCACTAACAAGGTTTTTGCAATGAATACATAGAGTATATATATATATAGCATGAGTTACCTACTGCTCCCACTGTGAACCATAGGATAAATCCCTTCAGAGCTCCCTATTTTGATAATAATGGTATTAGTACAAAACTGTGATGGCAGACATCATATTTCATGTAATTTATATCAATTCGACACAATCATCAGAACCCAAGTAAGCTGAACTGTCTATCCATTAAAATGTTATATAACATCTTAGTCCAGTCACTGGGCTAGCATTACATGCAGCAGCATGCGATACTCTTCAGTTAGCATGAGTGCTAAAATTCTGTTTCTGCATCTTTTAGAGATTTGCATTGCTTTATAAAGGTTTATGTGGTTTGGACAGATCTGTTTAACTTTCAAGGCATAACATGTTGCTTCTTATCTCTTTACAGATCCTTTCTTGGCGAAATCCAAGATATCTACAAAATTTAGTTGACACGTGGGTTCCCCAACAGTGGTCATGTTGTGAAAAAAATTAAGTGAAAAGGAACAGCTGAGCAGAATTTCTAACAGTTTTTAAACTTATTGCTGATTTTGTTGCAAGCTGTGAGAAACAGTTTAACTTAGAAACACAGAAACACAGAAAATGATGGCAGAAAATGACCCATGGTCCAGCCAGTCTGCCCGAGTTCTCTATTTAGCCCTGGACCCTACTGTCCATCCAAGGTCCTAGTCCTCCTCAACCTCCCCCACCCATTCTCCCAGTTTCTACTGCCCTGAGCAAGCGCTATACCCTTCATTCTGTCCCAATCATGCTTGAAACCACCAACAGTTTTCACACTTACCACTTTGGTTGGTAGACTGTTCCATGCCTCCACCATCCTTTCTGTAAAATAATACTTCCTCATGTCCCTTCTGAACCTTCCTCCTGTTAGTTACTACTCACCTCCATGTGACTGAGAGCTAGTATTCAAACTAAATATCTCACTGTAGTTCATTTTGTTATTTCCTGTTAGGAACTTGAAGGTTTCTATCATATCTCCCATCTCCCTTCTGGTCTCCAGTAAGTACATGTTCAGTGCCTTGAGTTGCTTCTTATGGTACCTTCCATGTTTGCCCTGAATCATTTTTGTCACCCAGTACTACACCATCTTGAGCCTATCCCTATCTTTCCTGAGGTGAGGACTCCAGAACTGGACATGGTACTCCAGGTGTGGCCTAAGGATCCATACAGGGGAAGTATTACCTCGTCCCTTCTGCTATCAATATACCTCCTGACACAACCCAGCATCCTACTCACTTTTCTATATGCCTTGCTGCACTGAGTCAGTTGTTTTAGGGAGTGACTGATGTTAACTCCAAGGTCTCATTCTTCAGCCATAGTGCTAAGTCTCATCCCACCCCACCCCAGTACTCTGTCTTGGGATTCTTGTTCCCTAGGTGCATTAACTTGCACTCCTTGGCACTGAATTTCATACTGCCAAACCTTAGACAACTCCCTCTAGCTTTTGTAAGTCCCTGTGCTTTTCCCTGAAGTAAGTAGCTTGCAAACACAAACACACACACACACACACACACACACACACACTGACATTTTCCCCACCCAAATAGTTTCTATTGATGTAGGATATTTTCATAAAGGGTTGTGCAATACATCATACAGCAAAAGGTACACACAAAATTGAATCTACTTTGAGGGATTATTTTTTCATATTTGCCTTTTATGTCCACAAGATGGTGCTAACAGTGCATGTATGCATTGATCGTAAACTAAAAGAAAAGCAAGCATGACTGCTAACTGGTTCAGACTGAAACCACTTCTACTGTCCAGATTTCTGCAAGTAGCCTTGTCATGTTATTTTCTTGCAACTGTCCTAGTTTGCTTATTTTATAATTAAGAAAAACACAAATGGCGAAAAAAAAAAAAATCTGCACGATACCGTAGCTTACCGGTTTCCCTAGTTCATCTACTTAGGTTAGCTTTGGGCTTTTATAGTGCACGTTTGGTGTATGTTGTACCTGCTGCTAAGTACCAATATTGTTTAAAAGCTACAATAACATAACACAATAGTAGTTTACTCACATGGTAAAGGTGACTGTGTTAGTGTATATCCATAGCACTCCAGTTCCTCATAGGCAGGGCTATGCTCACCTGATTGGCTGCTAGATGAACCTGTGACCTTGTATCATATTTCAAGATCCCACCTGAACCCCCTTATCTCCCACTCCCATCAGTTCTGATATTTCCCAAGCTGTGTATTTACATATATTTGTACAGTAGAGGTAGGCTCTGACACCTTGAAATGACCAGCAAAATATTTTATTGCAACACTCTGTTGAATTACTTCATTACATTCAGAATCCGGCCCATACCGCATTCCAGCAACAACAACATGGTCCTCTTTTATTGACGCCAAGTGGCCTGCTTTATTTGTGCAGGCAGTGGAGTGCCATGGATATATACTAACACAATCACCTTTACCAGGTGAATAAACTACCATTGTGTTGTATGTATAATCATGGCACTCCATTTCATTACAGGCAGGGTTGTGTAAGAAGCAATACTTGAGTAGGAGGGTTTGAGTCAGGGCATTTGACGCCTGTATTGGGCACCTCTAGAACTTTGTTTCCAAAGGAAGTTCTGGCTTTCATGGTAGTGTGCAGTCTATAGTGTCTGGTGAAAATGTATATATCTGACGTTGTTGCTGCTGCAAAGATTTTTGCTGCTATGGCTTGGTTTCTCTCCACCCAGGACGTGGCTACTGCCCTGGTGGAGTGGAACTTGATGTCTTCTGGAGGGTTCTCCCCCACTGATTTGTATGCTTTCTGTACTATTCTCTTTAGCCAAGTGGTGATGGTGGCCTTTGTGGCTGCCATGCCCTTACTGTGCTCTTGTGTGATGATGAATAACTTTTATGACTTTCAGACCTCCTTTGTTCTGTTCAAATAGATTGTCAAGGTCCTCTCGACATCTAATGTGCTTAGGGACCCCTCTCCCTGTCATCTAAATAGTCCATGTAGAATGGGGGAAGTTCAACTGTCTGGTTTAGGTGGAATGTGGAGTCCACCTTAGGTGTGAATGCCGAGACCATTGTGAGTGATACCCCGTCCTGTTTAAATTGCAGGAATGGATCCTTGCATGACAGTATGGACAGTTCTCCTACCCATCTAGCTGAACATATCACCACTAGGAAGGATGCCTTCAGCCCCATCCACTAGAGGTCTACATTTTCAAGGGGTTTGAAGGGGCTCTTCATTAGGGCATTCAGTACTAGAGTTAAATCCCGTGGGGCCACCATTAATTTGGTGCAGAGTTATATTCTGTTTGCGGCCTTGAGGAACCTCAAATTGTTTGGGTGAGATTCCGGGGCTACGCCTCCTACCCTTCCTAAGGCTTCCCCTATTACTGATGCTTGTACTCTGAGTGAAGAAGGTGAGAGGCCCTTGTCTAGGCCTTGTTGTAAGAACAATAGAATTTTGGTACAGATATTGCCTGGGGTTCTATGTTGTGTGATGAGCACCATGTAATAAAAATATCCCATTGTCTGCTGTATGTGGCAGTTGTGGATGAGTGCCTGGACTGAAGCATGGTGGTGATCACCAAGTCATGATATCCCAAGTTCAGCAGTTCCTCCATTTCAGGAGCCAGGCCATATGTTTGAGATTGTGAGGACTGGGGTGAGTGATGGGGCCCTCCATCAGTATGTCCTTCTCTTCTGAGAGGTGCCACTTATCTGTCACCATTACCACGAGTGTGGCAAACTGGCCCTTCCTCAGCCAATATGGTGTGACCATTATTATCAGTCTTCTGGATTGTTTCACCTTCCTTAGTACCTGTGAAATGAGGGGAGATGGTAGTAATATGCAGGGTCTTCTGTGTGTGTGGAGGGGTTGTGGGATAACAGATGGAACAGACGCAAAACTTCAGGTTCAACACATAATCTCCGTGTGATGTTTATATAAAATACTGATGATAACCTTCAGCAATGGCGTATCCCTTCTTCAGTACATCAGTTTGCAGCAACAGACTATGCATGTCTTTCCCCTGCAGTTATCACCTACTGACTCACTGATCTACTGATCTAACTTTTCAGTGAAAACACTTCATCCCTATGGTTGTCTTGTGTGTTTAGGTGATGGGGGGGGCTCAAATAATAATAATAAAAAAAAACAAGCTAAAGACAAAAAACTCAGTGCAGAAGCACTGAAGCAAGGGTTACCCCAAAGGGCATTGGTAATAAGCCAAGTTTCAAAGAAACACACCATCACACATATTCCAATAATGTAAAGCATCATGGGATGTATATGCAAATCACCATGAAATTTCAGACTGGCTCAGTTTACAGCAGGAATGCATGGTACCAAAAGGGCCTTTCAAACAATCTGCAATTTACATGCATTTAACAACACAACAGGGTTTTTTTCTGATATCTCTACCTTAATGTTTAAAATACGGTCACCTAGTACTTCTTACCTTCACTAAAAACACCTAGAGCCATAGTATTTTCAACATTTACATTTACAGGTTTCATACACATAAGGTAAATACATCAAGGAATTTTATGACATAGTGCTATTGCATACTAAATCCACCAACGAGGAACATAGCCTGTTGTTTTACATCAGCTTGGAGGTTACCACAATAACCTCCCTGTATGAGGACCTGAGAGGGACTAGAAAAATCAAAGAGGACACTATAGCATAGTCAAGAAAGGGAAGGGGGTGCCCATAGGTGGCCAACCTTATGGACTAGAAATTGTTAAGGATACATTAGGCTAAGAAATAAAAGAATTTTTGCAACAAATTTAAGAAAAGGTCGGTCCTCAAGAGTGGCAGGATCTCCCTATCACAGTGTGTCCATGGCATCTACCCCTTCTCACTCTGGTTCCTCGTACCTTGAAAAAGAAGGGCCTCATCTGGGTGTTTCTTGCTGTAGCCATGAGGTCTATTGGTATCAGTCCCCAATGTTTGTTGATGTTGTTGAACAGCCAGCTGTTCAGTTGCCACTTTCTAGGTTGGGACTGTTGCCTGCTTAGTCAGTCAGTCGTGGTTTTTAGTTTCAGAGCTAGATGTATTGCCCTTATGTGTGTCAGGTTGTCTTGTGCCCAAAACTTGACCTTTGTTGCTTCCCACATGAATGCATGGCTTTTGGTTGCTCCTTCCTTGGCAATGTAGGCCACAGTTTCCCTGTTGTCTGACCAAATCAGTACTGATTTTCCTTTGATGTGTGCTTTGAAGGATTTGAGTGTGTGAAACACGCCCCTCATTTCTAGTATATTGATTGCTAATTTGGATTCTGTGGATGTCCACTTTCCCTGGGTCACCTTGTGTCCCATGGAGGCACCCAGCCTAATAGGCTGGCATCAGTGTCTATGTTGACTTCATGCTGCCTGTCTAGCAGGACTCCTTTCGATAGATTTTGTGTCCTTGTCCACCATTTCAGTGACTTCCTCACTTCATCTGTTAACTGTACTGTGATGTGCATATTCTCATCTGTTGGTATCAAGTAAGGAGTAGTCAAGATCTGTAGTAGACACATGTTCCATCTGGTCCATGGTACTACAGTAGGTCTATGCAAGAAGTCATCCCCCCAGTTCTCGTGCCACCTGTAGCAATGTTGTAGATTGTTTTGCCATTAGTTGTCACAGTTCATTTCTGAAGTTTTTCTATTCTGCCTGTTGATGGGCATTCTAGACCTGTTACTGTCTATGTCTATGTCTATGTCTGCCCTCAGGTGTTCTATTGTCTGTGATGGGTCCAGTAAACTCTTTTCTCTGTTCATAACCCACCCTTGTGCCATGATTGTTTGCATGACCATGTGTATGTCCCTTCTGGCCTGCATTCTGGATCTGGTGCATATGAGTCAATTGTCTAGGTGGGGGATGGCATCTATGCCCTGCTCTCTCAGTCATGCAGCAATAACCATGGCTATCTTCATGAATACCCTGGGTGCCGATGCTAGGCTAAATTGTAATGCCTGGTATTGTTAATGCGTGCCTAATATGTAGAATCATAGGTACTTGAAGTTGGCGAGTGTTATCAGAATGTTGAGAAAAGTATCCCAGAGGTCTATGAAGGTCAGAAAGTCTCCTTTTTGTATGACTTTCAGTGTTGGTCTTATTGTCTCCATCTTGAATGTCTGAGATTTTATTGACTGTTTTAGAAATCTGAGATTCAGGACTGGTCTGAGGTCTCCAGTGTTTTTTTGGAAGCAGGAAGAATATAGAGTAGACACCCTTGCCCTTATCTGCCTCTGGAACTGGTTGTACAGTATTGCCATGTTCATTAGGAGTTTGTTCAGTATGTCCTGTACTTGCTCTGGCGATCCTTTTTCTTTGCTAATGGAGATTCGATGAGTCTGTCTTCCTTGGGTTTGGTTGAGAATTCTATGGCATACCCTTTTGACACTAACTCCAGTATCCACTTTGTCTGTGGTGTTTTGCCATACCAACTGAAATGATGCCAGGCATCCTCCTGTGGGTGGCTGGTTGTTTGGTAAGGTCATCCTTACTGGGCTTGCTAACGTAATCATTTGTAAACTTGCTTGGTGGGCTTTGCCACAGAGTTGCTTGACCTGCCTCTGCCTGTTTCTGCCCTGTTCGCCTTGAAGGTGTAGTTGAAGGAGGAGTAATTCTTTTAACTGTACAGTAGTTACCATAGCTGCTGTGGGGTCCCCTAACCCTGAAACTTTGATCTGTTCTTATTTCCTTGGCCCCTACAGGGGAGAAAGTTGCTCCGAAAGGACAGTAGATTAGGAGTATGCATTGCTCTCCTTGGCTGTTTCCTTGCCCTGTCCCTTTTGTTTTAGGAATTCCTGAATGCCCTCACCAAATAGTTGGCCTTCCCTGAAAGGTAATTTTAGTAATCGATCCTTTGAATCATCATCCTCATCCCACAGTTTTAGCCACAGTGAACACCTGGTTCAATTCACCACTGCCACCACCCTGGTGTTCAACTTTAGTGCATCCACCGACATGTCCCAGAGATATTTTGCTTTTTGTAGGGTGCAGTTGATGAGGTCTGTCTTAGGTAACTTGGGTGTTAAAGTCTTAGCCACCCCCTCCAGCCATCTGATTTGTGCCCTTGTGGTGTATACTACTGTGGTGGTGGCTCTAGTTGCTAATGCTACCATCTCGAATATCTTCTTCAACATCACCTCAAGTTTCTTGTCTGCCTGGTCTCTGAGCAAGGTGGAGCTGTCAGTTGGAATTGGAGTCCTCTTGCTCCTGGCTGCCATCTGCGATTCTGCTATTGATGTGTTGCACCATAATTTGACCTTGTCCTCTTGTATGAGATATATGTGGTCTACAGCCCATCTCTCTGGTATACGAGCAGGGTCAGGGGAGTCCCATTCCTTGGTAAGTATATCCTTAATGGCAGGACATATGGGGTAGAAGTCTAAGTGCCTCTGTTTCTATTTCTGTTGAATCATGAGATCTAACTTGCTTTCTGGGCATGGGGGAAGACATACCAAACCCCATAGTAGTTTTGATAGATCTCAGTAGGTCAGGAATGGCTTCAGCAGCACATAGTTTTGATGTGCGCAATGGTTCTTCCATCTCCATGGGATCCTCTGGTTGGCTGCACTCCTCCTCATCTGGTTCATGGCCACCTGGGTCTTCGGGGTTCTTGGCATCAGATTGTGCTGTGCCCCTGTGTTGGTGTCCCCTGTGGCTCAGGGTGTGGTGTTGGTGGATTTCTCCAGTGGAGTTGGTGCCTTAGGGCTGGGCCTTAATAGGGCTTCCAGTCTGTCCATTATTTTGAACATAAAGATCTGTTGACATTCCATTATGGCCACAGTGGCCTATTTTATCACGAGTGCTGAGGGGTCCAGTTGCCATTCCAAATTTCCTGAGATTGCAGCCTCTGTTCGGAAATTAGCCAGTGAGGAGTTCTGGTCTGACCCCTCAGTCTCACATGAGGGACAATGAGGGCCATTGTGGTGTGGTAGTAGTAGCACTATGCATGCAGGGCATTTTCTGAATGTTGCCATTTGAGAAAACAAGAGATATCAAGAGTATACATCCAGTTAGAGGGTGTACAAAATGTTTTGGGTGACTGTGTATTGGGAATATAGATTGATAATACGTTGTATGCCTTGAATGTGTGCCATGCCCTTAAAACTCAGCTCCCTTAACTGTCTGTGTGGCTTTAAGAGTTGGCCCTGGTACTGCAAAATAGCCTCCCCTAGCCTAGCTTTCCTTCACTAAGATGGCCATCATCCCGAGGGAGCCGCCATCTTGAGTGCCCCCATTACACTGTGTTAGAGTATATGACTCTGTGTGAAAAAGGCAGAGGTGACATGCCCAAGACAGCCACTGTTAGGGGACAACAGCATCTTGGAGACCTCTGCTTAAGCAGACAGTCCTCTGCTCTCCATTTTCCCCTTTTTATCCAGTTTTGTTTTTTGCAAGTATAACCCACTGTAGCAAGTGACACGAGAGCTGACATGGCTCGGTATCATGCTAATGGGCCGTACTAATCCAGCAACGCCCCTGAATATGGGCACCTCTTGTGCTTGAGCATGCGGATGTGGGCATCCCCAGGGCTACTGCACATGTGCTAAGGTTCCAGGGAATGTGGCCGAGGTAGCTATGGCAAGATGGAGCTGTTATCCTGAAACCAAAACAGGACAGCATCTTGGGGCAATACATCTAACTGAGGGCTTGCTGAGAGATCCCGATTGGCCTTACTGGCTCGAGGATGCATTAAGGCACTGGCATCCTGAAACCACACCAGGACAGCATCTCTGGGGAAATAAATATGAAGGAGGGTTTTGATCGAGACCGTGGTAATAGTGTCTTGGTGCCAGGGGTAAGTTGGAGCAAGCTGTGCCCCTCTCTCCTCTCTTTGGCAAGGAGTGGATGTGGTTGAAAATATTAGTCCGAGTTGGTGGGGGGGGCAGCTCTGGTACTCAATCCTTCCCTCTCAGTATCAGTCACTTACTGTCTCTTTAGACTTGTTCAGCTGAGGGGATTCTCACCTCAAAAGGGGAGAGAGCTGCCTGTCTTGTACCCATGGCCAGTGCTGTGGTGGTCTGCTAATTAGGAGAACACACAGCATTATTGTCTAAACCTTGAAAATACCCTTGAGGGTCCATGAAAGTGCTCCTATGCAGCCTCTGTGTCAGGGGCTGCATGGGCTAAAAGTTAGGTGTTCCCACTTGGAAAGGGGATAGACTACGGGGCTAACATCCAGTTACTACAACCCATCATTTAAACCTTTAATCAGTGAATACCAGAAAACAAAGATGTATAAAGCCTTAAAGGGTTATGATAGGGTTACCTGCCCCGATGAGTGTGGGTCCTGGCTAGCTAAATTGCAGCCAGAGTCCAAAACAATGTTACTGCACTCAGTATCTTCTTCAAATAAATGCGGATCCAGTCCAACATTTCCAAATAAAGTGATTTATTACAAGTGTAACCCCTCACCCCTGCCTTTTTAGCAAAACGGCAGGTGGCATGTTGTTGAAGCTGACAGCAGTACCTGGTGGGGACTGGGTTTGAGGAGGATGAGGTTACTCGACACAGGGGACCTAGGTTTGGCTACTCTGCACAGGGGCACCCAAGTAAATCTGAACACAGGAAGTAATAACTGTAATGTCCAGAACCAGGAATGGGATTCTCCAGTGTGGCTTTTATTCACATCCAAGCTGAACAAACAAAGCATAGATGGACCCCCATGGGGCGACATTCCTGGTAATGCAGATTAGAGACAACAGAACACTTTATCACTATTTCCAGCCCTCAGGCTCTAAACCCACCAGGCACACAGCCCGGACTTGCACGCAGCTTTGGGTACACAGCCTGACTTGTACACTACTTGGGTTTTCCCCACTGGCCTGGCTCCCCCGCCGGCCACTTGATCCGCGGTCCATTTGAGGAATGAACCAATTATCCTGTTGTGGCTCCCCAAACCACACTAGAGCCTTCTACTCCTAGAGAGAATTTTCCTTACAATCCCATGTCTGGGTACTTCCCTCATCACTGGCCAAGTGCCTGAGGTAAAGTAGAAATCCACAGAAGAAATCTGTAGAGGTGGACCTGGTCACTAAAGATGGGGGCCACCTACCTCCAGCTCCCAAAGCCCATACCCGGCCATTTCTCTGGAAACTGAACAATTCCTTTACTGAAAACTTTCAAATGTAGATTCTGGGTAGACGTCTGTCACATCTCCTCTACATATCATTTGCATCCCAACAAGCTCTGGACTTGAACCTACTTTAATTTGCTTAGCCCATTACTCTAGGCTTCCACTATTTTAATAGTTCAATCCCCACATTGTCACACAAGTCCCAGGGTGAAAAACGTAGGCCCTTTTAGCAAGAGCAGACACTCACCCTCATGTTGAAGGTGCCCCACAGGTGACTCACAAATCTTCTTGTTCTCCCAAATAAACTCTGGAACACACAGGCAGCTTCTCCTTTATGAGCAGAACTAGGGGGTTGCCCCAGAAATCTGCAGGGAATCCTTTCCTTCCCCCATCCCCAAAGGGAGGGGGCACTGAGACCTGAAAACTGCGGTCTCCACCACTTCAATTATCTTCTGTGTCTCTCTTTAAGGTGGAGACACACACCCTTTTACTTAAAAGTAGCCCTCTGTCAGGGCTGAGGCTCCTAGAGCCTACATTGAGCTGCTGAGCTGCTTTCTCAGCAAGTTCCCAACACCAACTGACCACTGACTCTGTTTAAAACTCCCAACGTTCTATACCAACTCCCTTGCTGCAGATTCCAATATGGCTCATGCAGCTGCGATAGTTCTATGATGATGCAATCCCTCAGTCTCAGCTGAGACTGAGAACAGAGTGAAACAGTGTGAAACCCATTTAACTGGAGTTTCACAAGCTGCCTTTCCTGCCTACTACTAGGTCTTACTGGGATTCTAGTAACCCCGGGTAACAAGGGGGTTACACAAGTAAAGAACAGACTGAAACACATAGAAACATAGACTTTGACGGCAGATAAGGACCGCTTGGCCCATCTAGTCTGCCCATTAAAGGTCCACAGACCAACACCAAGCTTGCCCCAGTGCTTCGACTCACCACTGAGTCTTCCTCAGGGGGTCCCCAGTCCGTTCTTTACTTGTAATAAATCACTTTATTTGGAAACATTGGACTGGACCCGCATTTATTTGAAGAAGGTACTGAGTGCTGTAACATTGTTTTGGACTGTGTCTGTTTGGGGCTCACCGCCCGTTCAGTTATTGCACTGCCCAAGAATCACCGATCGCAGCACAATACTGAGGAACTAGATTGTAGCCAGGACTGAGTTAATTGAAAATGTTTGATAGAATTGAAGGTGTCAGAGCCTAGATTTATTTATTTTTTTATATTGGGAGCTCTTACCTTTGCACAGATTTGATCTTCTCACAGGAGCTCAGGGACTGTACTGCAGCCTGTTCAGATGCACATAAGGAACTGATGGTAGTTGGAGCTAAGAGGGCTCAGTTGGGATCTTGAAATCTGATGCAAGGTCACATGTGCATCTAGCAGCCAGTCTGGTGAACATGACCCTCCCTGTCAGGAATTGGACTGCCACGGATATATACACATAACTCAAACTTTATTTTGTGTGGTGTCTTTCATATAAGCAATGTACCAAAATGTTATGTTTTCAGGATTGATATAGCAGAGAAACCATCCAGTAGGGATGGGCTAACACAAAGAAAACAAGAGTGAGTTTACACTATAAAACCTTTAGGATTGTATTCTTAAGGCTGCAAGTGACATGTGGCGAGTAGTGGTGGGTGCAGTGTGCTCAATCTGCCCTCGAAGTGATTCGTAGAGCAAAGACGAATTTGCAGAGTGATCCGCAACGCGAAGTGGAGTACTTCGTGTTATGATGTGTAACTCGAAGTCCATTGAAAACAATAACTTTGTGTTACTCTGCCTCCCGAGACCACTACTCCACCAAATTTAAGGCGAAGTACAATGAGGGCAATACACTTCACCTTGTTTTTGAGCTCCGAAGGCGAATTTTGCAGTGATTCATGGGATTTCAGGTCACATGGGCTCTATATTGATCTGCACAGCCTCAGTTCAGGGTAGTATGTGGAGGAAGGAGTAGGAGACAGTGTGCTCTGAGAGCTGTCTGTGATCAAAACCTTCTAAAAGCTATTAAAAAAGCATTATTGCATTTTTATGGGGGCTCAAACTTTAGTTCATCGATTGTTGGAAACCCTTCTGTGCGCATATCATCGAGCATTTTTGTTTTTGTGTGGATTTTGAACGTTAATGTAGAACATTGAGTGTGTATAGTGAAAAACAGTGGAAGAGTGCTTTGGGGAGGGGCATATCTGTAGTGTAGGTAGATTTAAGTTGGAGAAATAGTGATTTCTTTGTTTTATTGTTATATTTTTGTTAACTGACTGTGTTAATGTACACACAGTAATACAGTCAGTAATTGTTGAAACTGTCTTGCTGATTGTGTGTTGTATGGATATGGTGCAGCAATTCATAATTTCAGGTTGTTTACATAACTATACGTAGCATATTACTGAACTTTTCAATTTGCTACGCATTACTCATTCAGCATTGTAGAGAAACTGTTCTGTGTGTGAGTGTGTGTGCGGTGTTGCATGATAATCAAATAATACACCTTTTATTGTGCCACAGACTAGTGTAATTGTAGGCGCAGCAGTGTGAACCTGCTATCCACTGCAGCTGCCTGATTTTGTACTGCGATCGTGGTATCTGTTCTTTGTTTTGCTGCTTGTACTGCCCTAAAAATCTGCAGTCAGTGCTTCACCCCCACCCCCACCGGCAAAAGGAATTTTTTACCAGATTGGATTGTTTTTGTAACCTCATCTGCACCACTGGTTACTGAAGTTGTTTTCTTTGCATGACAGTCTAGTCTCTTATCTGTTGCTGAAGCTACAGTTGTTTTTTTGGCTTCACATCCAGCATCCCCCGAATCAGAGAGTGAATGTATCAAAATCTAAATTTGGTTATAATATTGTGGTTGATCCCCCAAAATGCCTGCAAAGAGACGTGCAAGCAAAGCTGTTTCTCGCCATGGCAATGCTGGCAGTAAGATAGTCTGTGGGCATGGTAGTATGCAGACACAGAAGTGCATTGCTGATGTGAGGAAAGGTATTTCTCCTGCAATGTTTTTTACAGCCCAATTAGTAGCTTCACTCATAGTTGGAGGAGATGATGTTTTATCAGCCAGTTGTGTTAGTGTTACTGGTGTTAGTGGTGGTGGTAGTATTAGTATTGGTACATCAAGTTCAAATCCCGACCAGTGTACCATATCCAAAAATATTGAGTGTGAAGCAGTGCAAGTGAGTGGCAGTGTAGATGATGTCATACTTCCCAGTAACATCCCAGTAACTGAACCTGAGGATTCTGATAATCATGCCACTGATAGCATACAATGTGATATTTTGTCCACCGTGGCAGTTAATGTCATGCATTTTCCATGCAGTGATTCACAGTGTGGTGAAAAAATATCAGGTGATGGTGATGGTGTAGATGCTGTTGATAAGTGTGTTGAAGACGATGATGTTGCTGTTGTTGCAACATGCAGTCCACATGCTAGCATCCAAGCAGAAGGTGTGGATGTGTGTGACGTTGATGAATTTGATGATGATGTAATTGACCCCAGTTGGGAACCGGAGAAAAAAGAAATTCAACGTGGCTGTGTCTGAGTCTGTTTGCAGGAATTCCCCCCCCCCATAAAAATTTGTGATTTACCGGTTTTAGTTGATGTTGATGACCCAGTAATAAATATGATAGGTATTTGTGGTGGTCAGTTGCAGTCCAGGTGTGCAGTGCTCAAATCATCACGTGCTCTCCCACTTCAGTGCTTAAAATAATGGACTTAAATAAGTCACCTTATCATGGACATGTTAAAAGCAGAGCATCACAATCCCTTGTTTGGCATTTGTTTGTTCAAGATGCAAATGATGAGTCTGTTACAATCTGCCAGGTTTGCCATGTGCGTGTGAGTTGAGGTAAAATGGGGAGCCATCTGGGCACAGGAGGACAGCATGTGCATATTAAGAATAGGCACTTTGCACTGTGGACCCAGCATAAGCTGGCAGCTAATACCACAGTGTGGCATTCACCCTTGTCACCGGCAACCGTAGCGAGCATGTTATCCCCTTCCATGACTGTTAAGTCCAGTAGTAAATTAAACGTGTGCAGTACTGAGGTAATAATAGCAGAGGATTACTACAGGCCTGATGAGGTGGAGGACCTTAATGACTTTGAAAGGTTGTCCAGTTCTGGTGAGAGTAGAAGTTTTTGTGGTGGTGGCGAATGCAGTATGTCTAGTGCAAGTGGTACATCAACCCCAGTTAGCAAATCTGGCAAAAAAACTGCATTTCTGGGTTTGTTATCATCACCTTTGCAACCGTCTTCATCAAACATCCACACTCCCCCACCCTGCCAATGCCATTCATAACAGAGCACAACCATTTGTGATCACACCCCGTGTAAAACGTCTAAGTTAGCCCATGTTACAGAGTGTTTTGTGCATAAGTTGAAGTACCCCCTGAATCATACAGTGTCATGTGAACTTAATGCTGCTGTAGCAGAAATGCTGGCAACTGATCTTTTGCCCTTCTCCTTTGTGGATAATTCTGGGTTCTGGCAGGTTGCTGCACATGCCTGTCCAAAATGGAAATTGCCATCCAGGACATACTTTTCTACCCGTGCTGTCTCCGAGTTGTTCCGCACTGTGTCTGACTCAGTAAGACATGCCCTTCAACATTCCTCCTCTCCATTCATCCATATAAGTATGAATATGTGGACAAGTGGCAAAACAGTGAGGAGTTCATATTTGTGTATAACTGCACACTGGGCGCAGGTGCCAGGGGTTGTTTGTGAAGCTGGTAGTGTGAATAATCAGTGCAGTAAGGTGGATTGTCGTGGTAGCAATCTTCCAGGAATTCAACAGCATGCAACGATTGCTATGCACAATGTGACCTGTTCACACACTGGTGAGAACATGCTGGACATGGTACTGACTGAAATTGACAAATGGCTAAACCCTCTGTCCATGAGAGCTGGATTCATAGCAAGTGACAATGGGTCAAATGTGATGAAATGCATTACGAATGGTGTTTTTTTTTTGTGTTCCATGCATGGCCCACTGTTTAAATCTTGTGGTGCAGAAGTTTCTGCAGCACCCTGATGTAAAGGAAATGCTGACTGTTGCACGATGTATCTGCTCTCACTTTTCAAGATCTGGAAAGGCCTGTGACCAACTGCAGCAGCTGCAGACACAAAACAGCCTGCCTCAGCACCGCTTGAAGCTGGAAGTCGTCACCCGATGGAACTCCACTTTATACATGGCAGAGAGGTTGTATGAACAATACAAAGCCAGCTCAAAATATCTTGTGATGCACACTAGCCGTGACACTTCTGGGGCCTCCATGTCTATGGCGACTGAACAGTGGCACCTCATGGACTCTGAAATAACAATTTTGTGGCCTTTTGAACATGCCACACAGGCAGTGAGTGGTGAGTCTGCCTCCATTAGCCAATCAATTCCACTGCTTCGGGTGCTGAGGCAGACACTGGTGAATGTACAGCATGGCCTTGATGTTGCTGGAGACGGTGGTAGCAGTATGTTGCTGCAATACATGCTGACAGTATTCGACCAGAATCGTCATGTTGTAAGCTTTCAGCATAGTGACAACTTTGCCATAGCAACCATGTTGGACCCATGATACAAATGTGGAATTGCATCATTACTGGAGGGAGGGCCTGAACAGGTAAAAAATATCAGTGGTCAACTGGTGCACTTGGTTCATGGGGCACAGAAGTCACGAGCCAAGGTCAGCAAACCTCAGCAGCATAATCCGGCTGAAGGTGTACCTGGAGAACTATCAAGCATATCCTGCAAGGGGAAGGGAACAGCAGTTCCAGGTGGTCTGTCATCCAAAGTGGCTGCCGTCAACCTGCTTTGGGAAACTTTGTCCCACGTGGGTATTTGTGAAATAAATGATTCGGGAGAACAGGATGATGCATCAACAACTGGACTTAGTGTGGCTCAGAGAATGGTTGAGTCATATTTGTCTGAAAACAGGCATCTGACAATAACTGAAGATCCTCTTTTGTACTGGAGTGGAAAGGTCAGTGAATGGCCAGAGCTGACTGCAGTGGCACTGAAGTACCTCACATGCCCACCCTCCAGTGTAAGTGTTGAGAGAGTATTCAGCTCAGCAGGTACAATAGTCAGGGATCGTCGGACAAACCTGTCTCCAGCATTGAAACCTAGCGTCTGGTGCAGTAAGATCGAAAAGAAGCTGAGTTTGATGGGATTGCCTATTTGAATAGGTTAAAAGGTTTTAGAAAAAACACTGCTGGAAACTCTGTGAGAGATAATGTGTGCATAGTTAAGAATGATAATCTGTCTAAAGGAAAATAGTAATATATGATAAACCATTTTGGTCTTTATATATAAGACTAAAGAAGGCATCTCTTGAAAAAGCCTGCTCTGTAGGTGAAACGTTGAGACATGTGCCTAATTTACAATAAACAAGTTATTTGAATATCTGAAGGAACTGTCTACAGTGGTATTTTCTCAGCGCCCCCCCCACCCCATTCTGAATCAGAGACTCCTGCAAATGTTAGTTTGCTAACATTCATTAAAATGAATGTGAAGCACATACCAGCACAGACTGCAACCTCGGTATTCATACCCCGGCCTAGTCATGGTGGTTTTGGTGATGTGGTGGACCATCCTGGTGGCACTGGCAGTGGCTGCCTGAAACGGCCCACCACTGATGTAGATGACGACACAATGGAGAAAGAATTTTTCCAGTGGTCAGACTTCAGACATAGATGACTGTGAGGATGATGATGTGGTTAATGTTGGCAGGTTTTAACTGAAGTTGTTAAAAGGCGGTGTGCCACCCCGGACCACCAACACCACCACCACTGGGACTGATGTTTGCCACTGCCACCACTGCCACCATGAGTCTGTCTGACCCCCGGACCACCATCGGGACTGATGTTTGCCACTGCCACCACTGCCACCTTGAGTCTGTCTGACCCCCCGGACCACCACCACCAGGACTGATGTTTGCCACTGCCACCACTGCCACCATGACTCTGTCTGACCCCCGGACCACCACCACGGGACTGATGTTTGCCATGCCACCATGAGTCTGTCTGACCTCTGGACCACAACCACTGGGACTGATGTTAGCCAGTGTCACCATGACGCTGTCTGACCCCAGGGCCACCACCACCGGGACTGATGTTTGCCACTGCCACCACTGCCATCATGAGTCTGTCTGACCCCCAGACCACCACCACCACCGGGACTGATGTTAGCCACTGCCACCATGACTTTGTCTGACCCCCCGGACCACCACCAATGGGACTGATGTTCACCACTGCCACCACTGCCACCATGAGTCTGTCTGACCCCCGGACCACCACCACTGGGACTGATGTTAGCCACTGCCACCACTGAGCATGAGTCTGTCCGGACCACCACATCCATCAGCCACAGACACAAAGCTTCTTAATATTTAAACCATAAAGTGAGTATGTGTACTCATGTTTGTTACGCTGTTTCACTTCCTTTAGTTGTATGTTTTGTTTTCTGTAGCTTTTCAGAGCCACAGTGGTAAAACACATACGGTACACTTATTTTTTTTTTTTTTACAGGTTAACAAAAAAAGTCTCAATCGCTAAAACTTGGCTCGGTGGGAATGGTACTGCAGCTGTACTGTACAGAGAGGAACCTATGGAATATCCATGTGAAATCCATTCTGGTAAGTATGAATATTTTATTTAATCCATTTCATTGTTTTGGAAAGACTGCAGCAAATATTGCACACAGGTTGTGTTAGTTGACAAGATGTGGGTTTGAAATGCAACTTGACTTGAGATTAAGAACCAGGGAGGGATAAATAACAAATAAGTTGTAAGAAGTCATTCATTTGTTTTTTTGGAAACTTCCAGATGCTTTGTTGTTCTGTCAAAGTGGCCTTATCCAAAAAAGTTCTTCATCATTAGGTACCCCCCTCCCCCAGGATTGGGCACACATGCAACACGTGGAAGTCATTTCATTAGATGACCATGACCATCATTAAGAACCAGACTCCAGAAGGATGCAGATGAAATCTGTGTAAGAAGTAACAAAATAAGAAACCATTACAGACAAGCCTGCAAATATGATCCCCCCCAAAAAAATACTTACCTTCATGTGCTTGAGAGTTATCCATTTCCAATTTCAATGCAAAAAATTCTCATTGAGCACTGGAATGTGCACACCAACAGTTTCTGTGACCTGTGATACAGAACAATGCCATGAGTACATGTCCATGTCAACCCCCCTCCTCACCTACAAAATACACAACCATATATATATATATATATATATATATATACTCACCAAGGCTACTATTAGTGTACAGCCAAAGGGCACCCTTCAATCCAGTTGAGATGATCACATTGCATTTGCTTTAATCACCTCACAGAACACATTGGACCAGCAATAGGATGCTCACGGTCGTCATTTTATACTGGGGGACTTTGTATGTGATGAAACAGTCTCATTTCACCGTGTTATCACTTGTCAATTTTCTGCACACAAAGAGGATGCATTTTGTGCCTGCAGAAAAAATCTGGGGACTCTGTGCCACCACTGCACGCATGACTGAGTGCGCCATTAATTCTGGGGGATGCATTTTGTGTGTTTTGTGATTGTTGTGAGCTCATGATGTCATACTGATATTATCAATTAAAGCAGCATTGCAAGAATGTTGTGACAATTTTGAAGTGTACTTTTTTATGCTACTTTACATTGCCACAGCCACTAGTTACTCTGAGTCATGACTTGAATGATACGCTTCTTTTCACAATTTCTGTCTGCTTTACTTAGTTGACTACTTTTTTCATGTATGAAAAAAAAAATGAGCATGCCTTTCAATATTGTTCTGACCAGGTTTGTATTTATTTGCAGCTGCTTTTCAATAAATATTATTTTGTGGTGTCATAAAACACTGCCTGCTGGATAACTGTTAATTTACAACAGAAGTGATATATAACATCTAACTGATGTGATGGAGAAAAGCAGAAGAAAACAATGACAATGACCTGGTCAGCACCAATTTAAAAGGAATACTCCTTTCATTATTTCACACATGAAAAAAGGTAGTACAGCAGACTCAACTACTGGAAATTCTCGTGTCATTCCAGTCATGATGTAAGTAAAGGAAGTTGTAACATAGCATTAAAAAATATGGGTCAGACTTCTCAAACAGATTGTTGCGCTGCTGCTTTACAGAGATTTGCCACATTACATAATTATGGTGATGCACATAACCTAATATGTGGGGGCCTTACTTCCAGTGGAATATTTCTTGCTCCACAGAGTGCAATATATTTCTGAGAAAACCGCTGGTAATTTCATTACAGTGTGTCAGGTGATGGACGGATTCCCTTTCAGAAAAGCCACCCACATTCTGCCCCCCTTTCTCAGCAACGTTAGGACCTGATGTCAGGGGGAGTGCAGGTGCATGCTCCACTATAGTGAATGTCCGGCAGCTATCCCAATGTTTCGTTATGTTATAAGGTTGACTTTGTGGTGAAATGTGGGAACATTTCCACTAACAAGGCTCTTCTTACTGGAAATGTGCCACACGTTTCACCACAAACTGACCATTATAACATAAAGAAACATTCAGAAAGCTGCCTGACAATTGGACATTCACAGTAATGGAGCACACATCCATGCTCTCCGTGGCATCACATCCTAACGTTGCTGAGAAGGCGGGCAGAATGTGGGTGGCTTTTTAGAATGGGAATTCTTCCGTCACGTGACACACTGTAATGAAATTATGGGCAGTTTTCACAGAAATGTATTGCACTATTTGGAGCAAGGAAAGATTCCCCTGGAAGAGAAACTGTATAAACAACAACAAAGAAAAAACATACAAAAACAGTATAACACAGTAGTGGGGGGGGGCAGAAAACAATCCCTTACTGTGGCCGTGGGATGCCATGGTGGTCCAGCAGCAGGTGCAGCATTGTCAGTATTTGATGCTGCTGTTCTTCTATTGTGTCGACCTGCTGCTGCAAAGGACTGACCCTCTGATTACTCTCCTCCAGGGCAGCCCACACCAGGGTAATGTCAGCCTGTGTTGCAGGGACTGTGTCAGTGTCCACTGCAGGGGGAAATCCAGGTAGTGGTGGTGGTTGTGGAGAGGGTATTGCTGGTGGCTGTGGTGGCAGTGGTGGTGGTGCAGCTGCTGTACTGGCCCTCCTCCTTCTGTGGCGAGGCACAACTTCGACCCCAGCAGCACCCTCGGCCACTGCCACAGAAGGGCCATCAGGTGGACACCTGTCCCCTTCTGTGGCAGCCTGCCACTTCACCTTGTGATGGTTGAACATGTGGGTGCACTGGCCACTGGTCCCCAAATGTGTCCCCTGGGGGCCACGGCGCACCAGCACACCACACAGATGACAAACCATGACTGTGTTGTCTCCCCTCACAGAGTTAAAAAACTCCCACATTGGGGAGCTGCGGGGGGGGACCAGACACAGTCCTCACACCAAGGGGCACCTCCTGTGGCTGTGGAGGTGGTGGAGGGGGTGCTGCTGGAGCCCCTACAGCTGCTACTGGTGGTGGTGGTAGTGGTGGAGAAGGTGGATACACAGCAGCCACCAGTGGCAATGGTGCTACTGCTGCTGCTGCTCCTGTTGCTTCGACTGGGGGCATACCTCTCAACCTTTTGTCCCCCAAATGTGGAACATTGCCTCTCAAAATGTGGAAAGAATGGGCAAAATGTGGAACACTTAATCAAATCTTTACATTAGAAGCTCACAACACTGTGAAAATGTTTGCATTTATGTTCAGAAAGTCTGCTATTAATTAAAATTATATATTTTGCATCATTTACTATGGAGTTTTGCTTTAAAATGTTAACACTGAATGTGGGACAAGTCCTCACAATGTGGAACAGGGAGCTTTTGTGAAGTAAAATGAGGAACGTTCCTCGTAATGTGGTACAGTTGAGAGGTATGACTGGGGGGAAAGCAACACCCAGACCCAGGAGTTGGGAGCAGTCCAGCATCACAAGACTGCCCCCTTGTGTCCGCACTCAGCTCCTTTGAAGGCGCCCATGGGCCAGCAACTCGCCTTCTCCAGGGTCCACGTCCATCCCTCCCACACAAATCCCCGGCACACATACACACACACACACACACACACTCACTCACACACAGTCACTGACACACACACACAAAACAAAACAAAACAAAACTTATCAAAAAAAATTAACTACCAAAAAAAAATCATAAGCACAATACAAAAACTAAATAAAGCTAGCTTTTAAAAAAGCTGTCGTTTTAGAAAGGCAATAAGCACTTTGCCACTGACTCCTACACTGCTCTTTCACAAGCCTTCCCCCTCTACGAATGCAAAGGAGAAAGTGAAACTGCTTCTCTGACTCACTTCCTTCCTTCCTGTCTGGCTAAAGCATGTGACTTACAGTACTGGAAGCCATGTGATGTGTGGGGGCTGCCTATTTACTTGCCACTTCGCATTAAGGCATAATTGCAACGCGAAGTAATAATGATAACGCAAAGTGAGCACCTTGCAGTGCCCACTTTGCATTGTGCTCTGCCAATGCAAAGTGGGCACTTCGCGTCCACTTCGCCAGCAGATTAAAAATTCACTGCATCTCTAGTGGCGAGTAAATCTCAAGAGCTAGTACTACCAAAAATAGCAAAAACAAAACATTATTTTTTTTTAAATACCCAGTTGTTACTTATTTCTGAAGCATTTTTCTTTGGTGTGATGTGAAGAGCAGTCATTAACTGGAGGCTGACATATGTAGTTTTATTCCTGTTCATGCCTCATGGATTTCTGTAACGTAAGCAAACATTACCACTGAAGGCACCAACAGCCCTCTGACCTCAAATGAATGCTGGAGCAGGGTTCAGAAGCAATAACAATTTTTTGCCCACACATTTCCATTATTCATGAGCTCAGGTTTGCAAGGCATGAATGCATGCATGTACATCTGCTTCAGTAAAGGAGATGCATAGTTTTCGCTGCACATTTTAGCTAATCAAGGTTTAGCCTCTGAATTGTATGAATGTGCCTGGGAACCAGCAATCTGTGCTTAGTTCCACCCAGTAACTCACCCAGGATGCTGTGAAACTGATAGCAACTGAGAAAGACTTTGACTGCTAGGGCTCAGTTGAGTCCTATAGGTCTGAATGAACATTTTAATCTGTTTCAATTCTGATGGAGGAGAGAGTCTTTACCAAGGCGCAACTGGAGGTAAACAAGTTGTTGTAAAAGGGTGGTATGTTCTGTAACATTTCCCTACTGTGAGTTCTACCAGTGTGAAAAGACTCATGCCTCATTATTGGTTCCTGGCAGATTGCAGAAGTGAAAGCACAAAGAGCCAAAGCCTGCCTGGGAACCACTGCAAAGAGGAGATGAGTAACATAGAGCCTGCATCAGCCGACATCAACACCAGGTATACATGTTTCATATCACTAGGAGGAGTTGGGGGGAGAGGTACAGTACTGGAGACTCGGCTAGTGCCCCTGTGATGCAGCAAGAGAGGAATCCAGAAGCCAACAAAAGGCCCTTTTTTAAGTGTGAACATCGAGCAGAGGGAGAGCAGATCTTGATCCTCACAGAAACTGTGGTGTGAGAGCAGAGGAACAATAGTTACTGCACAGTTAATGTCAAAGCAATCAGTAACACACAGGGTGTTCAGATCTAGCAAGCAATTCTGCCATATGATTAGAGATACAAAATAGCCCGAATCCTTAGCATGCAAACTATACTTGTATCATCATAACCCTGTTTTTATGCTTTGTCCCTGCCCACATCCATCCACTTTCAATTTGCTTTTGAGAAACATTCAAAAAAATAATAAATGGAACAATATTTTATAAATAACATTCAATCCTGTTTCCAGATACTTAATGAAGTGTCCCTATTCTTGAGCATTCTATTAGCTGATTTAACCATTTAGAATATGGGCGGGAGTGTATGTTCTAATGTTGTAACAGTATTCCTTTGGTTAAAATAATCACATCAATAAAGCTTCTAGCACATAAATCAAATTGTGATTGTGGCAGGAAATTGGATCCTATTGCCATTAAGAGAGGTAATCCTAATCCAGTCCATATTTAAAGCCAGACATTCTACCAACATGTGTGACAATGTCCCGTTACCATGTTGGCAAATTTGACAGCTATCTGAAAAGGGAAGAAAACTTATTCAATTTTGACTGGAGTATGATGAACCCTATGTATTATGTTATACTTGATTTGCATATATTTATTACATTTCCTGACTTTCCTTGCCAATACCTGCAATATAGGCAGTTTGGCCTAGTGGTTAGAGTGCAGAGCTGTGAATCTTGAGACCCAGGTTTGAATCCCACAACTGTCACTTACTCAATGTGTGCCCCTAAACAAGTCATTTAAAGAGAACTGCATGGAACCTGATGTTATTATTTCCAGTACAGCTGTTTTTTTAACCAAGTCATGTTGTACTTAAAACCATTTTTTTATACTTTTTATTTTTGAATTTTTATAATTATGTTCACATAAGATTACACGTGTAAATATAACTGACTTTGTTATACAGATTCTTAAACATCTTCTTTCAACACAAAGATATAACTAGACCAAATCATATTTGAGGGGATGGTATTTAAACATAGGATAGAAACATTAGATAATTCAGCCAAGTAACAGATGCAATGTATTGCATCATTTCCTTATTTTAATATTCACTTAACTGAAGTATCACCCCTCTCTCCTTAACCATTAACTTATAATATACTTTTAACGGGGACTGCAGGAGAGGAAAAGAGCTTTTAGTTTAATTGCCTGTCACGTATTCATTTTTTCCATATGCTCCATCATGTCCCTCTCAGAAGATATCAGGGATTCCACTGTCTCCTGTGCAGAATAGTGCGCTCGTAGATTTGTAACAAGTTGATCAACTTTGAAAAAGATATGTGTTTTTCCATCTTTGACCACTTTCACTTTGGCGGGTGGCAGCAAAGAAAACTGAGCTCCTATTTCAAGTACCTCTTGATGGTATGCTAGGAGCTTCCATCACCATTGTTGTGTAGCATAACAGTAATCCGGAAAAATGAAGTACTTATTGTTGTTATATTCCAAGGATCCTCTCAATCTGGCCAATTTGAACATATAGTCTGTATCAGAGTCAAAACCAAAGGTAGCCAGGAAGGTTGACCTGAATGGTTCTGAAGCTTTCTGTTGCTTTTTTGGGTCGCTGAATGCCTTAGTTATTAAAGGGAGGTTGTCTTGCGGCAGATCATAAGTTTTCGTCAATACGTCCTTCGCTAATTCTCTCACATCCTGAAAGTCTGCATCAAACAGGTTCAGTATTCCAAGTATTTGAATGTTTCTATAGCATAGTAAATTTTCATTATTATCCAGTTTGCAATTTATGTTATAATTCTCTTTCAACAAGCTTGGCCAATTAGCTTCCAGGGTCATGATTTTAGCTTCATGTTTAGTTATATGGTTGGAGTGCTCAGCCACTATTTTCTTTGTTGCCTCACCAGCAGTTTTCACTAGATTAATCTCAGTCTGTAGAAACTCCATTTCCTTCAGAACAGCATCAAACCTATGGTTGCTTCGCTCCAACCGTGCAAGCAGTTTATCCAGCGCTCTGCCCAGTGTCTCTTGTGTGCATTCCCTTGTCTCTAAAGGGGAAGACTACAATAATAATAATAATAATATAATAATAATAAAATTTATTTAATTAAGCGCCTTTCAAGTTTCCAAGGCGCTGTACAAGATTTCATAAAACCAAACATCAAAATACAATAAAGCAGAACAACAATTACAACAAATAAAACCAATTACAATATAGATGGAAAGGCCTTATCCCATAAAAAGGACTTTAGAGCCCTTTTAAAAATGCCCACCATTGTACTTCCTCGGAGCGGACGGGGTAGAGTATTCCAGAGGGATGGAGCCATGAAACCAAAAGCACGGGCTCCAGAAGACTTCAAATTAACCCTCGGAATCTCCAGCAACCCCTCGTCAGCCGAGCAAAGCTGTCTCAGAGGGGTGTAAGGCAACAGAAGCTCTTTCAAGTAGTCAGGACCATACCCATGTAGGACTTTGTAGGTCAAAAGACCCACTTTAAAGGTGATCCACCACTGTATTGGCAGCCAGTGCAGAAAGCGCAGCACTGGGGTAATATGAGATCTTCTTGAAACCCCCGTCAACAAACGTGCTGCAGCATTCTGCACTAGCTGCAAGCGGCGGATATCAACCCCAGCAAGCCCTAGGTACAGGGAGTTATAGTAGTCAGGACCATACCCATGTAGGACTTTGTAGGTCAAAAGACCCACTTTAAAGGTGATCCGCCACTGTATTGGCAGCCAGTGCAGAAAACACAGCACTGGGGTAATATGAGATCTTCTTGAAACCCCCGTCAACAAACGTGCTGCAGCATTCTGCACTAGCTGCAAGCAGCGGATATCAACCCCAGCAAGCCCTAGGTACAGGGAGTTACAGTAATCCAAGCGAGATGTCACAAAGGCGTGGACCAAAACCGGCAAATCACCAGGAGGAACCAGGTGCCTAATCCTGGAGATGTTTCTAGGATGGAAAAATGCAGTCCTGACAACAACAGACACCTGATAACGGAGGGTCAAATCTGTGTCAAGCTCTACACCCAGGTTACGCACCCATTCGGAAATGGGGATCTGGTCCCCCAGAATTATTCCGGAGGGGGACCCCACCCCCAAACCCCCAACCCTGCGGCCGGGGTCCACAACCATAATCTCAGTCTTTCCCGGATTCAACTTTAAACCGCTGGTATTCATCCAGTCTTGGATATCTGCAAGGCATTTGTTCAGCACCGAGACAGCACTAACCTGGTCAGGTCAAAGACAGGTGAAAGCTGGTATCATCAGCATAGCAGTGAAACCTCAGCTCATACCGTCTTACAATGTCTCTGAGAGTAGCATATACTACAAGAATAACATGGGGAAAGCACGAACCCTGTGGTACCCGCAGGGCAGAGAGAAGGCCCGGAAGAATGTAATCCGAGACCACTCTCTGCGTTCTCGTCTCGAGGTAAGATAAAAACCATCTGAGGACCATACCTGAAAGTCCACAGATGGACTTCAGACATTCGAGCAAAACCCCATGATCCACAGTATCAAAGGCTGATGACAGATCAAGGAGAACCAGAATAGAACGGTGTCTCCGATCTCGCGCCATCAGGAGATCATTGAGCACTCGAACCAGAGCAGTCTCGGTGCTATGCCTTTTACGAAAACCAGAACAATAAAGGATCAATCTGTTGCTGAATTTACTGAAAGCTCTGTCTCCTTAGGTCCACCATAACAGAATTTGTTTTAACAGGTGAGAGAGGGGGTAACTTATCAGCTGACTGCAGGGAGGTTGGCATGCTGCCTGCACTGCCATCACACTCCATGCAGTGTTTACTTGGAAGTAACTGCTGATCCAGCAGAACCAATCTCAGGGATATGAATTCAGGCATTTTGGAAGTAACTTTACTCCTCTTAGAATCTATCATAGAAAACAAGAACCTCCAGTTGCCAGGCAGGATCAATGAACCCAAAACGCTAAACACAAAAGTTAAATACTGTCTCTTTTCCACCAAGGTTTGTAGAGAGGCATGCTCACACTACTGCTCTGTTGGCCATCTTAACCAACCCTGGTGTACTTAAAACCATGACTAGTACATGGCCATACCAGGTTATTCTCTGTTCAGGAAGGACAGGGTGGGGAGGAAAGGAAGGAAGGTGTGTTGTGCAGAAACCATAAAAGTGACAGAGATACAGGGAATACAGGGAGGCAGAGGTACTGTGGTTCACCCTGGAAATAGATAAGAGAGCCACTATTCACAAGGGCAAGCTCTAAAGATCTCCACCACAGGGGGAGGAGTTAGATAAGGTATTGGTGGAAGCTACTGGCAAGATAGCAGAAAAGGGTTTCTGCTGCTAGTGGGGGACTTCAATCCACTGAGTATAGACTGGAGCCTCCCAGCTGCGGCTTCAGCCAGAAGCAAGGACATGCTGGGATCCCTACAGAGGGCATTTTTCTGGCAACTAGTCAGCAAACCCACTTGAGATGGGGCAATATTGGACCTAGTACTCACTAACAGGGACGGTGTTGCAGACATCAAGGGGGGGAGGGTACCTGGGGATCAGTGATCATGTGAGTAGGTAAGATGGTGGTAAAGTGGGTGGAAAACTGACTAGATAGCAGGACACAGAGGGTGGTGGTAAATGGCTGTCACTCCACAGAGGGAAAGGTGACCTGTGGGGTTCCACAGGGACCAGTCCTCTTTAATATCTTTATCAGTGACATTACAGAGGACCGGAAAGGGAAAATTTTCCTGTTCACTGATGATACAAAGCTCTGCAACAGGGCAGACATGCCATAGAGAGTGAAAAGAATGAGGAGAGATCTGCAGAAGCTTGAGGACTGGTCAAGGGAATGGCAGTTGAGATTTAATACAAAAAAGTGCAAGATAATGCATGAGGGGCACAAAAACCCAGGAACAACATATCAGCTGGGTGGGAGGTTATAGAATGCTCCAAGCAGGAAAGGGACCTACGGGCCTTCATCTCTGATGACCTCAAGGTAGGGAGTCAGTACGACAAGGTGGCAGGAAAATCAAGCAGGATGCTGGGATGCAAAGCAGGGGTATCACCAGCAGGAAAAGGAAGGTTATAATTCCACTATACAGGACATTAGTAAGGCCACACCTCGAGTACAGTATCCTGTTCTGGAAACCTTACCTACTTAAGGACATAGACAAGGTGGAGGCAGTTCAAAGGAGAGCAACCAAGATGGTGCAAGGATTACATCACAAACCCTATGAGGGCAGGCTGAAAAACTTCAGTATGTACTCCCGGGAGGAGAGAAGGGAGAAGGGGATATGATTGAGACCTATAAATACCTCACAGAGAGAAACAAGGTGCAGGACAACACAATTTTTCAAAGAAAAAGATGCTCAAGGTCTAGGGGACATAAGAGGAAACTGGAGGGAGAGAGGTTCAGATCAAATGTGAGGAAGTACTTTTTCACAGAGAGGATGGTGGACAAATAGAACAGTCTGCTGGAAGAAGTGGTGGGGGTAGAAATGATAACATTTAAGAAAGCATGGGATCGGCATAAGCGGATCCTGGTAGTTGGGAGGAAGGGATAACCTAGTTCCAGGGAAGCTTAAACAAGCACAGTAAATTTTAGTAATGGGCAGACTAGGTGGGCCAAAGGCCCTTATCTGCCGACAACATCTATGTATCTATGTACAGTGTGGTTTGGTATAAGGATAGCTGTGGAATCAAACCACACAATGGTGAGGGTCCAGAACTTCAGGGAGCAAATTTTATAAACATGGATGAATGTTTCAAAGATGACCTGGTAGGGTGGATGACTTGGGTTGGGTGGAGGAACAGTGGGCAAAACTAAAAGGGGGCAGTGAAGGCAACAAACCTCTGCATCAAGCAAGTGAGTAAAAGCAAGAGAAAAAAGAGAACGCAATGGTTCTCAAAAGAGGTAGCAGAAAAGTTAAAGGCTAAAAGGGTAGCACTGAGAAGGTATAAAGAGACAAAGAGGGACTGATAAAAAGGTGTATCAGGGGAAGCAGGGAAAGCAGTAAGGGCACAATGATGCAGACTGAAGAGAGAATAGCCCAGCTGGTAATGGAAGAGGAAAATACATTTTTAGGTATGTAAGTGAAAAGAGGAAGAGCAGCAGAGGGATTGTAAGGTTAAAAAGGGAAGCAAGGAACTGTGCAGAGGGGGACCAGGAAAAGACAGACATCCTGAACAAATACTTCTGTTCAGTGTTCACAGAGGGAGAAGAAGGGGAGGGGCCACAAAAAAGTAACAGGCGCTTTGGAGAGAGGGAGTTGGACACTAGCCCTTTTTGGAAGAGTGTCCTGTCCTGAATAGTCTCCCTGTTCTGAAAGTGGACAAAGCAATTGGGCTAGATGGGGTGGATCAGAGGGTATTGAGGGAGGTCTGGGAGGTACTGGCTATACCTCTGACAGTCCTATGTAATAGCTCAGTAGAAATAGGAGTGTTTCCGGAGGACTGGAGGAGGATAGATGTAGTCCCACTTCACAAAAGTGGTAGCAGGGAGGAGGCTGGCAATTTTAGGCAAGACTGTCATTGGTGGAGGAACAGTAATGGAATCACTGCTGAAGAAAAGGATTGTGAAATATTTTGAATCCAGTGGGTTACAAGACATGAGGAAGCATTTGGGGGGGGGGTCATGTCAAATAAATCTGAAAGATTTCTTTGACTGGGTGACCAAGGAGTTAGATCAGGGTGGAGCAGTGGATGTGGCCTACCTAGATTTCAACAAGGCTTTCAATGCAATTCCACATGGGAGACTGGTCAACAAGCTGGATAGCTTAGGAGTAGGTCTAAAGGTGGTGAAACGGGTAAGAAATTGGTTAGGGGATAGGAGAATGAGGGTGGTGATAAATGGAGTTCACTCCACAGAAGGGAGGATGACCAGGGATCAGTGCTGGGACTGATCCTCTTTAATGTCTTTAAAAATGACATTGCAGATGAGCAGGAAGGGAAGGTCTGCCTGTCTGTGGAACACAGCAAAACCTGCAATAAGGTGAACACTCTGAGGGGGTGTTTGGAAAGGATGATCTTAGAAAACTCCAGGAATGGTCAAGGGTATGACAGCTGTATTTCAATTAGAAAAAGTGCAAAATAATGCACTTAGGGCACAGAAACTCAAGAGTTAAGTACAAAAATGGGTGGAATTGTATTGACGACCACCAAGCAGGAAAGACACCTGAGGGTTATCATATCTGATGACCTAAAGGTGTCTAGGCAGTGCAACAAGGCAGTTGAGAGGGCTATTGGGATGCTGGAGCATATAGGGAGGAGTATCACCAGCAGACAGAGGAAGGTATTGTTGCCTCTGTATAGATCATTGGTAAAACCACACAGTTATTCAACACTAGCAAAGTTTCCGCCAACATTTAGATGTCTAAACTAACTAATGCTATTATTCTTCCAGACCTTGAAATATTGATTATTGCAATTTGAATATAAATATGCATTATTAAAAACTGGAGGAATTGTGATATTTTTTCCTTATATTTTAGTATATTGCAGGCCTCATGCCATACATTTGCTGTATTTTTGAAACAAAATGAAGCCTTATTGAAGTTATTATTTTTATGTAACTTAACCCACATAGTGCTCTTAATGTCCTCCCAGGATGTAAAAGTGATTTCTAAATGAAACTGATAACAAATGCCTCTTCCAAATGAAAACGATGATACAAAGGTTCTAGCTGGGCTTCCAAATAATATATATTAAAATTCAGAAAAGCCAACCCTGCCTTGTCAATGACACGATACAACTTTGTTTTTGGAAGTCTGGCTTTTTTTTTTGTTCCAAATACATTTAAACATAGAACATAGAAACATAAAATTTGATGGCAGATGAGGACCGTTTGGCCCACCCAGTCTGCCAATTTCCCTACCTAATGGATAAGTTGCAGATCCTAGTTAACAAACAGCCTACTTCATCCTACCCCCATCCCGTAGAATTGCTTTATGACTCTCTCATGCATTCTTGAATTCCCCCACTGTTTTTGACTCCACTACCTCCTCAGAAAGGCCTTTCCATGCATCCACAACCCGCTCCATGAAAAAAATACTTCCTCACATTACCTCTGAGCTGTCCCCCTTCTATCTTCAAATTGTGCCCCCTTGTTCTTGCACACCTCTTTTTCTGAAAGATGCTACCCTCTTGGACTTTGTTGATTCCCTTGAGGTACTTGAAAGTTTCTATCATGTCCCCCCGTTCCTCCTTTCCTTGAAGGCATACATATTAAACTCCTTAAGTCTCTCTTCATATGTCTTCTGGTGCAGACCCTGCACCATTTTAGTTGCCCTCCTCTGGACTGCCTCCATCTTGTCTATGTTCTTGCAGAGATTGGGTCTCCAGAACGGCACACAGTACTCCAGATGGGGTCTCACAGATGCCTGTACAGAGGGATAACAACTACCTGTTTTCTACTGGTGATGCCTCTCCCTGTACATCCCAGTATCCCCCAGCCCTCCTTACTGCCCTCTCACATTACTTGCCCACCTTTAGGTCATCTGATATGACTACCCCCAGGTCCCTTTCCATTTTTGCTATTAGTATCTCATCCCCCCATTGTGTACTCTTCCCCCTGGGTTTTTGTTTCCCAGGTGCATTACTTTGAATGGACTCCATTTACTATTACCCTCTTTGTCCTGTTCTCCAGCCAATATTTTACCCAGGTTACCATCTTGGGACCCACTACAAGGCTGGCTAACTTGTATATTAATCTTTTGTATGGGACTGTGCCAAATGCCTTGCTAAAGTCTAGGTAGGCTATGTCCACAGCCCCTCCCTGATCTACTACTACTTTGGTCACCCAGTCAAAGAAATCTATTAGATTCGTCTGACATGACCTTCCCACTGTAAGTCCATGCTGCCTTGGGTCCTGTGCCCCTCTGGCCTCTAGGTGCTCAACAATTCTTTCCTTCAGAAGTGATTCCATTATTTTCCCTATCACTGAGGTCAAACTAACAGATCTGTAGTTTCCTGCCTCTGCCCTGCTTCCACATTTGGGAAGTGGAATAACATCTGCCCTCTTCCAGTTCTCAGGTACCACCCCATCCTCCCATGATTTGTTAAAGAGGGTAGTCAGTGGTGTCACTAGTTCTACCCTTAGTTCTTTTAGAATTCTGGGATGAATCCCATCAGGCCCCATTGCTTTGTCCACCTTCAGTTTTAAGAGTTCTTTCAGAACTCTTTCTTCTGTGAATGGGTTGGTATCAACCCTCCTATCCAGAGTCTCTGTTGTTTGGTTTAGGTACTTCCCCTTCTTCATTTGTGAATACTGAGCAGAAATATTTGTTTAGTATCTCTGCCTTTTCACAGTCACCCTCTGCCCATCCTCCCCTTTATTTAATATTTAACTGTACTGTCCAGATTCTCAAGGATTGCTTTTGGAAGATCAATGGGAATTGTTTGAAAAAGAAGCAACATTTGTGGAAGAATATTAATTTTTACCAGATTTACTCTACCACACAATCTCAGTAAACAGAGACAGATTGACCCACCTGGAAGAGGCGGTTTTACCTCAAAGTGCTTGGGCTCATCAGCAAGTGGTTTGAATGTGTTTTTTGTCTTTATACATTTTGTATTAATATGCAAAGTTTGCACATTAAAGAACTGATATATATCCCTATGTAGTGGAGTGCTTGTTTCATGTTGTTTTTTGGTACCCCCCATGTTGAGTACCTGGTCACCGTCTGAACTCCAAAACTTTTTGTATTTGTCATCTATATTCTAATTAAATGGGATTGTCTGGGCATTGCTAGTAAACTTAAGATGCAAATCTAGAGTTAATGTATCGAATGTAAGTGGAATACTGATAAGAATTTGTCACTCTGGGCCCTCCCTTATTGATTTTGTAGGCAGACCCCTGTTTCAACTTTCCAGGTGGGCCCCTGTACTCCAGTCCAACCCTATGAGTGGAAGTGATTGCCATTTATCCATATCCTCAAAAATCTCCTTTTCACAGAATCATAGAAACATACTAGTCAAAAGCCAGAGACCATGCAGACTCAACCAATTTCTATCTTAGGAATCTGTATTTCTTTTGTTCGATGAAATTATCCAGTGATTTTATTTTTTAAACTATCCAATGAAGTGCTGTTCACCACACCACTTGGCAGTCTGTTCCATATACTGATCACTCTCTGATTAAGCCATTGGGATCTCAGATTAGTCCTATATAATTACCCTTTTAGCTGATGTTCATTGAATCTACTGCTTCATCCTGCATTTTAAGTTAGTCCTATGACTTTCCATAGGTCTCTGTTTAATAAAGATTTATGTACTAAACATAAATCACCCCTTAGTCTCCTATACTCTATTCTGTATAGACCAAGTTGCTTCATTCTATCTTCATCTGTAATTTCTCTTAGATTCTTTATTTTTTTAGTTGCCTTTCTCTGCACCCCCCATCAACTTCCTATCTATTTTTTTTGTAAGATGCCTGCACCTGGACACAATACTCCAAGTGGGGCAGCACAAGGGAGGAGTACAAGGGCAGTATAACACTGCTGTCCTTAGTATTTATATTTCTGTAAATATTGCCTATGTTTTTGTGCCTTACTGACTGCAGCCCTGCCTTGTTCTGATGATGGTAGGCCATCTGTAATTAGTACACCCAAATCTTTTTCCTTACTAGATACTGATATAAGGTTTCCATACAGGTAGTGTAGGGCGTTTCTGTTTTTATGACCCATATGCATACTCTTGCATTTGTCTAAGTTTAGAGTAAGTTGATTTTGTATTACCAATCCACAGCTTTATTTATTTCCATTTGAAAGTGCTGAATAGACTGGCAGTTGTTTACTATACTGCCTATTTTCACATCATCAGCAGGTTTTGTGCTCCAGTATTTAGATGATGTTTGCAGGGTTGATACATAAATACTAAACAGGATTGGTCCCAATTCTGGCCCTTGAGGTACACTGCTAGTGATTTCTGCCTATGTGGATAAGTGACCTGCTAGGACTACTCCCTGCTTTCTTCCCTCTAACCATGATTTAATCCATTTTACAATATTGATGCCCAGTCCTATTTTAATAAGTCTTTCTATAAGTTGTGCAGTAATGTATCAAAAGCTTTTGAAAAGTCTAAATATAATATGTCCACAGGCAAACCCACATCCAGCGCACTGCTTACTGGATTGAAGAAAGTAAGTAGGTTTGTCTGGCAGGAATGTCCAGTCTGAAAAGTCATGCTGTGTTTTATCTGTATTACCCTTTTGTGTTAGGTGATTACATATATGGCCTTTTATAATGCCCTCTATTGATTTACTGACAGTAGAAGTCAGACTAATAGGTCTAAAGTTACTGCAATCACTTTTTGGTCCTTTCTTGTATAATGGGGTTATATTGGCATTTTTTCAATCTTGAACTGCGGTGCCCTCCGCTAGTGAAGTATTAAGGATGTTTGTCAACAGACCTGCCAGAGTTTCAGCTATCCCTTTCAGTAAGGCAGGGCATAGATTATCAGAGCCGTGATTTATTTGTATCTAAATATTTTAATTTATCAACCACATCTTTTTCCTATATTTTTAGAACGTTTGATAGTCACTCGCATAGTTTTTCCCCATTAGTTTGTTTGGAATTCAGCTTTTCGTTTGTATGTACTTACAAAATATTTGTTGAAAGCTTTGGCTTTTTCTTTTTCTCCATTTATTTGCTGATTATCAATCACCAGGGGTTCAGCAACTGATTGACCTTTCCTTTTGCTATTTATGTAACTGAAAAAAGCCTTTTTATTATTCTTTATAGTTGTTGCTAATTTTTGTTCAAATATATATTTTTTTATTTTATTAAAGCCTAGGTTTGCTGGCCAAGGCACCTAGCTTCACCTGAGCTCTCTTCTTCTGGGTTACTTGAAAGGACAGAGCAATGAACCTTACCAGAGCAACAATAAGGATTAAGGCTTCTTTTTGCTAGGCAGGTTTACTGTCTGTTGTTTTTATTTTGTACTCACAGAGATTGCTACTGTTTGTTGCCAACATTTTATTGCTTTATTTTTTTCTGATTCAAATTGTTGTTGCTGGGTGTACCTTCTGCTGCATTATTACAGGGTATGCCTACAGGTGTGTGCTTACAGATTACTGCTGTAATCTTCTGATTCAAATTGTCTTTTGCAAGGTATATCTTCTGTTATTGCTTTATTTTTCTCTGTAGCAAAGTGTTTCTTACAGGGTATATCTTCTGTGAAATTATTACAGGTGGTGCTTTACAGGTTTTATAGTTTTATCTGTCATTAGGATAAACTTTCAGGGCTACTGCATTTGTTGCTGGCTGATTGTTTCTGCTCTTGCCTCCTTGTTTGTTTCTTCTGTGGTTCTTCTTTTGGCAGGGAAGGGCCCAGCCACCCACCCACCCCACCCCACCCCATCCCCATCCCCAACCACCCCACACTACACTCCTTTTTATAGGGTAGCACAGTCATGACATTTCCTGTAGCAAAGCAGGACGGGGCAGATCAGAGGGGTATCCACACAGTGACCTCATTTACAGGGGCACTAGTAATTTAACTTGTTATAACAAGTTATACAAAAACAAACAAAACACAAAATCAAACTTTTACTTTCATTTTCTTCCTTCAAATTACTCTGACCAGGTAATAAACCCAGCAACTTACCTAGAATGGATATCATTAACTGCAGGTACTGTGGAACACTTTTCAGAAGGGCAGTTTTACAGGATTTAGGACACTGTTGTACATGCTGAACCACTGGAGATCTAAGGGCTCAGCTCCAGGCAGCATGGGCAGAGATTACACACCTCAAAGTGCATATTCAAGAGGAAATATAAGAACCACCTGCCATTTCCCCAACATCCAACAGAAGCACCTCGACCACAAAGGGTAGTTGGTCAGGGAGGTTGGCAGGTGGTTAGGAGGGGCAAATTGAGTGCCCATCACTCGGTGCTCTCCATCATATCACCTCCACAAACCATATAAAAACTACAAACACATATCTGCCTCTATCTCTGAAATCAAACAGAGTGGCAGAGGACACTGCAGAGCAGGACACTGCAGCATAGGAGCTGGCACAACAAAACTCACCCAAAACAGGAACCAAAACAAAAAAAAAGCAAAAAGGAAATCCAAAAACTTCTCATCATAGGAAACTCCATGATTCGGGGAGTTGATATGTATCTCCAGCCAGGGGTAATGGTCAGATGTCTTCTAGGTACATCAGCATGGAGAGACACTGACTGCATTGTTAAAACTGTTTAGGAAGCAGGAGAAAACATTGATGTCCTGGTACACATAGGGACTAAAGATCTCGCCAGCCAGTCAGTTGTGGAGATCAAGGAACACCTGACCAGGCTGGGTGACAAACTATCATCCATTTCGTCTAGCATCTCCTTCTCTGAGTTCCTGCCAGTCTAGGAGAGGGGAACAGATAGACAGAAGGTCAGAGAAGGGAGCTAAACATGTGGCTCAAGGGCTGGTGCCAGGAAAAAGGACACACATTTGTAGGGGAACTGGCAACAGTTTTGGGAGTGAAAGTTCTTTAAATTTGGTGGACTGCATCTGACTAAGGAGAGAGTCAGTGCATTGGGGCAGAAGTTTGATGTATTTGCAGAATATTTAAACTAGCAAAGGGGGAGAGGGGTGCAGCATCAAAAACGTCGAATGGGAAGAACACCCTTCCCCCCCTCTGCCAGTGGTCAAACAGGAGTTCAGCATGTTTGTAGTTCATTTGCATTACCAGGTAAAGAAAAAGGTCCATCTCCCCATATGATGCACAGGGGAAATGCCAGACCTCGTCCAACAACTAACACATCGAAATCTGACCAACGGAAAATCATGTACACAAATGCTCGCAGTCTGGGAAACAAGATCCCAGACCTGCAGGCAATAATGACAGAGGCTAAACTGGACATAATAGCCATTAGTGAGACATGGTTTACCAGTAACCACACTTGGGAGACTTCAGTACCTGGCTATGTACTGTTCAGAAGAGACCAAGGTGCAAAAGGGTGGGGTGGAGTGGCCCTTTATGTCAACGAAAATATCAAAGCTACAGAAATTCAGAATACACATAAGGAGCCAGAAGAACTGTGGGTCACCCTGGAAACAGGAGTTGGGACAACCATACGAACTGAGGTTGTGTACAGTCCTCTAGACCAGGGGAGGACATAGGCATGTTACTGTTAGAAGATATACAAAACATGACAGCTAAAGGGGAGGTTCTGCTAATGGGAGACTTCAACATGCCAGATACAGATGGGTCAATACCAGCAGGGACATCAGCCAGAACTAGATACATGGCAGATTCCCTGCAGGGGGAGGGCCTCAAACAACTGGTACAACAACTCACAAGAGACAGGGCTATCCTAGATCTAGTACTGACTAACCAGGAAAGGATGCACTGATTGCACACACTAGACGCTACACTCAGGCAGCTCCAGATTTCCTTCTTCATCATGGGAATCCATCCCTTGGAAATCACACTTCTCCTTATAATAGGATTACCCATCACCACTCATCCTGCCCTCAGTTCAAACTGTAATCACCCCACTGTCCCACTACCAATCCTTCTATGGGATACCATGCATACTCCAGGTTCCTTGGCAGCTGCCCTTCCCCCAGGAATTTACACTTGACAAGTGGCCCCAAACTAATAATGTACATTGCCTACTCCATTCCACTGGCACAGCCTAAGCTGCTCATGTTAATTAACAAATCTATCAATACCAGAGAAAGCACCTGCACCCTTACGCAGGCCCAAAAACCTTTAAAATGGCAAGCTTTAAGGATGACTTGGTTACTCCTGATGCTGCCTGGAAACATCCTTCCAAACCCCAGACCTAGGCCTAATCCATCTACCCTGGTAACAAAGGAAGGTGGCCTAACCATTGCCTCAATGAACATCTGTAGCCTTTTGGCTGAACAGGACTCCTTCCAGGCCTGGGTAGCACAGCTTAAACCTGACATCTTATCAATTGTCAAAATCTGGCTAACCCCAAGGGTCCCTGCTCTAGCCATTCAATTGGAGGGGTACAGCTACATTAGACTGGATAGATCTGGAGGCTGTATTATGTATATATCAGAGACACCCTCCTAGGTCGTGCACTACCATGTCCAATCATCGGAGGTAACTCCCAATTATTGCCTGTTCATATTCAGATAGGATCCCGGGGAAAATGCCTCCTGTTAGTCACCATTTACATCCCACCTAAAGAGCAGTCATTGGGCATCAGTGCTGCCCTTGATTACCTCTCTAGGCTCTGAAAGGACTCTGAGGTCCTTGTGCTCGGGGACCTTAATGTTAACTGGTTGTCCCACGAGGCATCACTGTTCAAAGATGCCAACTCCGCTATTGGTATGACCAGATCAGTGGATTCCCCCACCTGCAAGAATTACCATACTGGAACCAGCACTCTAATCTACTGGGTAATTGCTAACCACACTGAAAGGATTCCCAGGACCATAGTACTCCCGGATAGTATAAGTGACCACTCCCCCATCCTCTTTACATAGATGAACAAGGCTCCCAAAACACCCCCTAAAACTATCACATCCAGGCTACTAAAGGGTGGGCAACCTGGCCCCTTAAAAACACACCTTAGATGACAAGATGGGTCAGCCATCTACAATACCAATGATGTTGACATAGCACTTGAGCACATTATCCATACTCTCTATACATCTTGTAGCATCTATGTTCCCTATAAAAAATGTAAACTGAAGGGAACCAGCAAGTCATGGATCCCTCCCTCCCTTCTTGAATGTAAGACAAAGGATATCCTATGGCATAAGGCCCAAAACTCTGGCTCTAGCACAGATGCCCCAAACTATAGAATGGCACATAACAAGTGCACCTACGCCATACGCATTGCAAAGAGACAGTACTTTAAGCATGAATTAAACAATATCTGGGGAGATAGCCAAAATGTTTGGGAAAATATCAAATGGCTAACTGGTAAAGCTAGCAAAACTTCCCCCTCAATGCTTAATGTTAATGGGAGTCTGACCCAGGGTGCCAATGTGATTGCCAACACCTTCAATAAGGCTTTCACTGATCTTAGTGGGGTGCTTCCCCCCAACTTCCTTAACTCCCAAAGTGGCCCTAGCCCCAAGAGTAATGGTAACTCTCACTCACATGCACCACTCCCCTTCTACCTTAAAACTGTCTCCACATCAGAGGTTAAAAAATATCTCGCAAAGGCAATCGGGAAAACAAGGTCCAGTGGTGACTCTCTGGATCTAAAATTAATAACCCTCACTCTGGATGAAGTACTCCATCCTTTAACCCACATCCTGAATCTGTGACTCATAACAGCTGAATTCCCCAAAATCTGGAAAAAAGGCCATGGTCACGCCTGTTTTTTTTTAAATGGTGACTGCTCCAACTTCTTGAACTACTAGCCTATCTCTATACTCCCCCCTTCTCCAAAGTGCTCATAAAGATTGTCAGTGATCAACTTGTGGACTACCTTGACAAGTACCAGCTCCGATATAACAACATAGTTTCAGAAAACTGCACAGCACCACCACTGCCCTAGCTGAGTTCACTAATTTCATCCATGATGCCTTAGACTGTGGGCACACGGTTGGGGCCACCTATATCGACCTGACAAAGGTCTTTGATATGGTCAGCCATGAGCTACTTCTTCATCAATTATCACTCACTAGTCTCTCCACAGAATCAGTGGGGTGGTTCTGGAGCTACCTCACTGGATGCACTCAACAAGTAAAAATCCTAGACACCCACTCTGATCACTGTCCCGTCACAACAGGGGTGTCCCAAGGCTCAATCTTGGGCCCCCTACTTTTCAGCCTATTTCTCAATAATCTCCTTACGTCCTGCCCTGGCTGTGTCCTCTTGTGCACAGATGACACAGTGCTGTTTTCAAGTCGGCCCAACCCAGCGGCACTTGAAAAACAAATACAGAATTGCTTTTCAGTTGTGGCGTCTTGGTTTCTAAACCACAAGCTTCTTCTAAACTACAAGAAGACAAAGACCATGCTGTTTGCTGCATCCAGAAATAGACACAAATCCTATCATCTGCAAATTCATGACAAACAAAATGAAGTATCGGATATGGTCAATACCTTCAAATACCTTGGGGTAACCCTCAATAGCACCCTCTCCTACTCGCAATATGTTGATTTGAATGCAAAGGCTGTTAACTGTAGGATTGGCCAGCTGTACAAAAATAAGCACTGCCTAACTGACAAAGCCCTTAAACTCACCATAGCCAGCTCTGTCATATAAGTTATAGACTATGGTCTGGTGGTCTATAGAGCAGCAACCAATACAGCCCCTACACAGAATCAGGATAGCCCTTAACAAATCCTGTAGACTGATCCTGTGAGCCCACTCCCTGATGCATACTTGAGAGCTATACTCCCATACTAATTGGCCTAACTTGGATAATCAGATCCAATACCAAGTTTGCCTCCTCGCTAAGAAAGCCACTCTGGGTCCCACTAACCAAAGAGTGCTTGGCCTCCTCCTTCTCCACAACAGTGTCAGGAATAATAAAAATTTGAGCTGTCAGACTCTAAAAGTACCCTTCTGCCGAACCCCACAAGGTCAACGATCCATCAAATACAGGGCTCCATTATGGCTAAACTCCCTTGGAACAGACCTCCTGTCCAATTTAAAATGAACCTGAGGGTTCACTTGGTGTCTCTCAACCATAAGTGTGACTGTGGATGATGTCACTTATTCCCCCTCCCAACACTAACTCTCTCCCCTCTCCCCCCACCCTTTCCCTGGCAAGGCTTCTGTGAGCTGCTTTCTGCCCCCCACCTCCCCCAGCACTCTGGCTTCTTTCCTCTACTTGTCATACTCCCTCCGCCTGCCCCTCCTAATCTCTACCCAATACTTTACTTCTCCTCCATTCCCTCACCTTAACCAGGCTAAGTTTATTGCTGTACATGTTTACTGTTCCTCATTTGTTTTCTACCATACTCTCTGATTATGTAACCTCCTTGTAATGAATGCATCTAAGCCTCTTGTTGTTTGCACACTGTATCTTTGGTTTTGTAAGTCCTTTTTTGTTTCTCTCTCTCTCTCTCTCTCACGTGGAACCTTTGTAAATGAGCTTTTAGCTCAAAGTTGTTAATTCCTAGTATCAATAAATAAATAGTTAATCTATATCCAGAAACATCTGAGAACATGGACAGGAGCAGCAAAAGAACTGAAAAATGTACAGTATTTCTAGATTATCAAAAAAAAAAATCAAGCAAGCATGTGGCTAAAGTTATATTCTATTTTTTTGTGATCTATTATAGCAAATATGTTTCATTTCTGCATCTTGAAGAATAATTTTGCCATTAGGTTCTATAAATAATACAAATAGTAATGAAGAGAGTGGACATCATTGACATGTCACTTGTTTTAATTTAACTTTTAGAAATTGCCTGATTTAACTTACCCTACTGGGGCAGGGTAGCTAACATCCACGCTGTTGACAAAGCACGGCCTGAATAGAAACTTATTAAGCACCTTCAACCCAGTCAAATGCTTCTTCTGCATCCAATGCCAGGAAGGCTGCTGTTGATGATCTATCAAAAATAACATTAAGCACCCTCTTACATTGTGTGCTAGCCTCCTTCTTCCGATGAGGCCAGTTTGATCCATCTTAATGATTTTATTAATAACTGTATTTATCATATTTGCTGATACCTTAGCAAATATTTTATGACCCGAATTTACTAGTGAAATTGGTCTTTTTGTCCTTTTTAATAATCAGACTAATAATGGCTTTGTCAAAGGAAGGAGGCATACTATCAGGTGACACCACATTATTGAATAACATGTAAATAGATCAAGTCTTCCATTAAGCAATCATGAAAATCATTACCAAACCCATCTGGGCCGGTGGATTTCCCAGTCTGCAGTTCTTGAATCACCAATTTAATTTCCACCAAGGAAGGTGACTTTCTGAAATATCCAGACAGTTCAAGTTGATACCCTTCAGAAAATACTCTACTTCTACTTCAGAGGATGTATATTCTAGTGTCTATAAATACTCATAACATTTTGCAAAGATATTATTAAGCTCCCTTTCACCAGTGTTTTTCTTATCATGACTCTATTTTTCCCCCCTTGGGTTGACTGGGGAAATACCCCACATTGGCTGACTTGGGTCCCTGCAAGGATCCAGGACTTCATGCTGGTTCATCCAAACCACATCTTTCTGCTGTGTGGTTCCTCTGAGGCCCCCTCTCAGTGAAGGCAGATGCACAGTGACCTCAGAACACAGTTGGGTGCACTTCCACCACTGACAAGCAGACGTCTGATGTCTCTGCCAGTCTGGCCTTCAGTACTGGTCCAGGGCTCCTCTAACCCTAGTGGTCACTAGGGGTTGGTAGTTGCCAGGTGCCAGATCCTTTCCCTCCCCAGAGAAGGTGAGCAATCCAATGGATGCTCAGCCTTTACCCTCCCTGTTGCCCACTGGCAGCCCTGGGTTCACTCCTGAACCCGGGTCATCAGTCTCACGTATGGTAGCACTACTGCTGTGCCGGCAGGTCGGACGTTCATCAAATAGCAATTGTAGATCATTATTTTCAATGGACAGGATTGTATTGCTATTTCTTTCTGTTTGTATTTGTGTAGTGATACTAATTTATGTGGCTTATCTATGTAAAAATAGCATCCTGATAGAGATTTCAGAGACATCCTGTCAATCTGTCTTTGAGTGGCTTGATTATACAGGGCATTTTTCTCTTAAAAGTAAAAGCTATTTAAAATCCTTTTTTTCTCTACATCTTTGTAATTTATCCTCCAAATCTCTTAATAATTTGCTGTGACTTTTATTTGTATTTATTTATTTTGATGACTGGGTAAGTGCAATGGTGCTGAAGTGCCAAAGCGCTGACATATCTTTCACAGGCTCAACCCAGGTACAATTTATTTGCCATAAATGTTGTGCACATGCCATAAATGCTATGCATATCCCACCACCCTGACAAATTCCCCTCTATCTCCCACCTTCCCGTCTTGCAAACCTGCAAGAGAAACTGGCCTATTCATTGCCTGCAGACTTAGCCCACTCCTCTAACATCCTCTCCCCCTTCCAGTCTGGTTTTAGGAAATACTACTCCACCATCTTCTCCCTGCTTCAGGTTTCTGACTCAATTATTATTTTGTCCACTGGCTATTGCCCCCCTTCAGGAGTCTCCTATCCCCAGCTCCGCTGGCTGCTCCCCACATCCCCAGGCTTGCCCCCTGGGTGGAGCTGCCGAATGGGTTCCCCTCCCCAGGATACACAGTCATGAGGATCTGGCTTGCCCCCCAGGGCAGTGTCATGGGAGTGGGACACCTCCAGCAGACTTTACTCTGCAGCGAGGAATGGTGGCAGAGGTGGGGCTGTCATTAGTGGTTGGTGATGCTTTTTGATGATTTTTTCCCAGGGGGTGGGGATGTGCAATGACGCCAGTGTCCACCCCTCTTATGTGTGGTGCTGGCTGTGGCAGTACCCCCAGCCTCCTCCAGAGGTTTGCATAGCACCGGACACTCTTCTCCCCTCCCCCCGAGAAGGAAAGCAGTCCCTGGGATGCCAATCCTTCTCCCCCGGCTGGCCCTCTGACTCCCGAGTCCGTTCCTGAACCCAGATGACAGCTCTGCAGACACATGCCTTGCCACTGCACTGGTGGACTGGCCCCACTGACTCCATTCTGTCTGGGAGTGGTCAGGGGCACATCAAAGTGGGCATTTTCATCTATCTGGCCAAAGTCTTTGATTCTGTGTCACATTCTCTCCTGGACAAGCTGAGCTCTGCCAACCTCTCAGTCCCCACTTTCAGCTGATTCTTATTCCTGCCTCTCAGACCATCAACTGTTGGTACAGGTCAGATACACACTGTCCCCACTCCTCCCTATCTAGGCTGAGGCCCCACAGGGCTCCATTCTGGGTCTAATTCTATTTTTCCCTCTTCCTAAATGACCTCCTCTCTGCCTGTGCCACCTTGCATATTCACATGCATACAGATGACACAGCTCTTTACACTTCCAATCTCTTAACTGAATCTATGGGTCTCACTCCTGAAAGACTTTCACAATATCTGTGCTAGTTCCAGTCCAGACAATTTCAGATCAACACTAAAAAACAGTATCAATGACCTTTGACACCACCAGAAGCTGGCAAGGCTGTCCCCCTTCTCCATTTTCCCCATGCTGCATGGCACCCCAAGTAGTTCCAACCTCAGATATCTCAGTTAGAGATGTGCAAAATTGGAAAATTTTGCCTACTGACATGTTTTGCATAATTTCCGCATTATGCAAAATTTTTTACATATGGGAAACTTAATTTTGCCTCTGATTTCACTTTCACGTAAAGTGAAATTTCACCAAATTATGCTGAATTTCACCAGAGTTTTTCAATTTCGCCAGCGAAATTGCAAGGCATTGTGAGTAAACAGCTGAAATATCATGTGCAGGCTGTTTTCTGCACAGTATATTGTCTGAGTCGGAGAGCAGTTCAGTGTGGTGCATCACAGCCAATAAATCCCTTCAAAAATCTCTTTATTTGTGATTTTTGAGAGTTAATTGCTCCCCAAATCTCAATTTATTTCCTAGTGCTGCTAGTGAACCTTTTTTTTTATTTTGGTATCTTTAGATAATACTTAGTTAAATTTAGGTAGTGTTTTCAGTTTTCTCTGTGTCTGTGTCTGTGAGGGAGTTGAGTGGGGGAGGGTCAACCATGTGAGGGGTGTGTGTGTGTGTGTGTGTGTGTGTGCACGTGTGTGTGTGTGTGAAAGCAGAGTAGGCTAGTTTATAATATATAATTACTTATTTAGATTTTGATAACCGGGTAAGCTCACTGAGACCAGAGGTCCCTGTTTCAGGAGTGACACAGATTAGTTACAGACAATGATTACATACACAGTAGTACATACATTGGCAGGAGTACACCATAGATTAAGCATACATTGGATAGGGTATAGGGTACATTACAGAGCATGTTAGTTACATACACATAATAACATAGCAAATTAAATCAGACATATGACATCTTAACCAACAATACTTTAGGGGAGAGGTATTTGACAGATTTCTCACAAGTTGTGAGTGAGTTTCTGTAATTTCTTTTAATTCTTAGTATTTTTGCTGGTGTGCTACTTATTTGTTACATTTTTCTTACATATTGACCCTTTTTTGGGTAACTTTATCTGAACAGTTACTCATTCTGAGTAGTTATATTCATGTTTCCCTTTGCTTAGTCTCTTTTGTGCTTTATCTTTTTATTGGAAGTATTCTTATACACTGACCACTTGACTTCTTCATATCCAGGTACACTGCATTGCTGAATTGCTCACAGAAATTAAAATTGTGATCTATCATCTGCATTTCAGTGTTCTTGTTTTTCTGTTTCATTTGCTTACCATAATAACCCTTTCCTCCCTGTTACGCGACTGGTGTTTACTACCTTACCCTACTATATAAAAAACTACATAGTTTTCAAGAGAGTGGTGGTCCCTCCCTGCATGATGTTTTATCTGAATGTACTGTAAAATTTTTTGGGAAACATTTCTGGACTTGTGTGGCATGTTAGGCAGTGGCACCACCACGATTAGGCATGAAAACCATTAGAAAGAGTGCAGAAAACAGCAAATTTGGGTCCTGATGGTGGATGTGAACCATGTAACTGCATGTCAGACACCTAATTTCTGTCTGAATGTACTGTAACATTTTTAAGGGAACATTTCTGGACATCTGGGCCATGTTAGGCAGTGGCAACACCATAATTAGGCCTTAAACTATTGGTAAACAGTGTGCCTAAATAACATGTTTTGGTGCAGGTGGAAGGTGTGCAACATATAACAGCATGTCTGACATCTGAATTAGGTCTGAATTTACTGTAACATTTTTTGGAAAACATTTCTGGACTTTTGGGGCATGTTAAGCAGTGGCATCACCGAGGTTAGGCCTGAAAACCATTTGAAACAGTCCAGAAAACTGCAGATTTGGCTCCTGGTGGTGGATGTGAACCATGTAACTGCATGTGTGACCCTTGGTTTATGTCTAAATTTACTGTAACGTTTTCTGGGAAACATTTCAGGAATTCTGGCCTTCTGGGGCATGTTGTCAGTGCTGGCACCAGATGTGTTACATCTTCGTATTGTTGCACACAACAATACGTGATGCAACATCACATTGCATTGTGAAACAGTTTTTTTAATAGGCATAATACTTGACATTTGTAGCTAGGAGGAGGAAACATGTTAAAGAGCAGGTGACGCCTTCAACATAACTTTAACAAAACATAACATTGACCAACAATTCAGTTACATTCCCCATATATGGAGTTTGCAAAGGAAAGGCTGGCACCAGTCAAAGGCTGTGGGCTGTTAGGGCCCTGTGCACAGAGTCTGTATTTTTTTAATTCAAATACATCATTTGAGTTGCTTCGACTCAAAGTAAGAAGTAATCACCACGAGCACATATCCATAAAGTGCTCTTTCTTTATTAGTGTGGTGTTACATGAGGTCCTGACACCCCAATTGATACCCCAGAGGTACACCGCAGACAACTAGCATTTAGGTATAAGTTATACTAACATATAGGTCTATGGACATCTACCATACAAGAGTAGATATCAGGATACGTATGCACATGATTGCTATATACTTTACTTTCTAATACATATATATATTTCTTGTTTGCAAGCTGCAAGGACACCTGTGTCCATGTAGTATTAAGATATATGAGTCAGCACTGCCATCTTCTGATGATTTGTATTATTACACGGCTATGTACATGAACTATACTTTCATTGTTCACACAAAGTGATGACTATAACAAAACTGCATAATGTTATCTAGGACTGTAGAGTCACCTCTAATTTAGCCAATAGGGCTCATCTCTCTAACTAGAAATGTTTTTGTCTTACAGTAACTATGGTAACTGTCTTAGGTATATAATGTAAGACATTACGTCTTCTACCTTGGAGGCCCCTGAGATTTCTATGCTCCTCGAGGTATAGGGAATGCATAGCATTGGCTCCCAGTTCCTAATGGTAAGAACTGCTTAGGGCAACTGTGATTTTCCTTTTGGTAGTAATAAACAAAATGTATTACTCTATGCAACTAGTCTGTGTCTTCTTTGCATCTCTATTATTGCCAAGAACCTGTGGAGGGTTTAGACCACCTGACAATTGGCGACCACATGCTGGCGATTTGGAGTTTGCAATGTTTTCACTTGTTGCCACTAATTTTCTTTCCCAACGGGGACTGTAGGTGTGCACAACCGCATTACCGCTCCCATTTTTCAGTACTTCATAACTCCTTGCAAAGTCTGGTTGCTTTCTGGGTGTGGTCAATGCTGACTTACCACATCCCATGGTAGTTTTGAATTGCAAGATTACAAGAGCACAGTAGCCACCTGTTTATAAGTGCACCTGTTGTGGATCGATACATGACACAACACCTTTTTACAGGCTGATTTTGCATTCCTTCCCACTACCAGTATAAATGGCCACTGTATCTAATATCTGCACAGACTTCAGAGTCGATGTCTCAAACTTCCTTGCCTCCCATGGAGGATGGGCTGACTTCGCGGTGGATGCAAGTCAATCTGATAACCTCATGCTGGGGATTTCAACCCAGTACTCGGAGATGAGACATACAGCTCAAAAGCATGATGCTAAAGGGCTATTGGTTGAGGCTTTCTATGCTGCTTTGGAAGCCTCTGAAGCAAGGTTTTGAACCCCTGAACTGCACATCTCATCTCTTAAGCAAAAGATGGGAGTGCAGGGTATTGAAAGTTTGAAACATGAACAGGATTTGGAGTCAGCTTTCCAGACCCTGAGGAATGAAAAGGATTCACTTTTGCACTGTTCAGTTCAGAAAAATGAGCAGGAACTTGGCATGTTGAAGCAGGAATTTGAAAGTCTGAGACAGGATAAGAGGCAGGCATTGCAAATGAATGATATATGAAGTAGTACTAATGATCAGATCTGTGGAGAGTTAGAAGAGCTACAGGATGAGATAAACCAGGTACGTAATGACTTAGGAATAGCTATTAGGGACAACCGTGAATTAAGCACCGCGTATAGACTGTTACAGAAACAGTTACAGGAGGATGTGGTTCCGAATGTTGCAAAAGTCAGTCATGATGAATGTGAATCCAAGATGGTGAAACTGGGTCATCAGCGGGAGGTACAGACTGGCCATGTTAAGTTGATGGGCAGTGTTGCCCCCATCTTAGCCACGTCATCTGAAGAGGAGGAATCTGTTGATGGCATCTCCCAGTACAATGCCCAGTCATGCCCCTACTATGGCCCAGTGACCCCACCCCACCATCCACAACATGGCAGACCCCATCACATGACACCACGTCCCTACGTCATCAACAGCATGATGACCATCATTGGCGATGCCAACATGGTAACTCCCATGATAGGGAGAGCAGGCCCAGGCCTAGTCCCAATGGCACCACCAATCACTGTTATTTATGTGGATGATAGAGAAGAGATAGAACAAAAGATTGATAATTTAGGCAATGTGACCGTTCCAGAGAGAAGCAAGCGGACCCTCCAATCGCAGATCAAACTGATGCTGTAGGAGAGTGCTACCCAGGGACAAATGGTCCATACTGTGGCTGATGCCACAGCTCAGGCAGCTCTCCAGGGATCCTAAGATAATCTACCTCTGAACGATCATCTCAGTAATCCCCTACAAATGGCCCACTCTGTTCAGCAAATAGCTGACAGTATTGCTCAGATGAGCCCATCCGACAACGTCAGTTGCCACTTGGAAAAGGTGTGTTCCAAATGTGAAATGCTTAGTTTCGCTGCAGACTATCAAGTCCAGATCCTATGCCAGACCATCGATCCTGGCCTATAGACGAAACTCCCCGATGCTATCCGGCATGACAGCCACACCACCTTTGACGAAGTTACAGCTGAACTCATTACCGCACATAACCCAGGTGTGGTAGGAGTGATGCTCACATACCCTGTGAAACAGAATGCAATGAAAAGTCCAGCAACCTTCCACCAGGGGTTCTTAATGGTCTATTTAGCAGGAAAGAATCTTGATGGAGAGGCCACAGATGTGGACATTATTGAGTACAAAATCATGTTCCTTTGGAACATGATCCCTGCAGTGTGAGAGAAAGTAGAACCAACCACCTATCCCACCACGGATAAATTTTCCAACATTCTTTGGAAAATGGAAAGAGTTTGTCAACTCTATATCTGAGATCTGAGCTCCGGTTCCATGAAAGTAGCTGCTGTGGAATCCATCCCGGAAGCCATGATACACTACATGGTGGAGGGACAGGCCCAAGAGAAACAGACCCTCTCTGCGGGCAACCAACAACACCAGCAGGCCCAACAGCAACAATCCTGAGGCAGGAACTAGAACTATCATAAAAACAAGAAGCACCGCAAAAACAATAAGGGTAAACAACATTGACCAGGCCCTTCATATAGGGGAAATAGCTGAAGAGAACCATAGCCTCCGAGACCTTCTCGGGCAAGTGCACTCCATAGCAGATACTGTCCCAGTTCGGGCCCTTGCTGCAATACATCCAGAAGGACAGGTCTCGGTAGGCCATGGGGATACTGGAAGCCCAGGCCCTCAGGCCCCTACGGGCCTAAACCCTGAAGCAGCTCCCTATATAGCATCGGTACAACATGGTGAGATGGTCCAAAGGAACCATGCCCAGATGCTCTTCAAGGAGCTTCCCCATGCTTCCACTAGTACAGATTGACAATTACAGGCCCCAGTCTGGATTGTAAACAACCTAGCCTTGGATACAAATGGAAGGCCCTGCACAGAGGCTGAGGTCGAGGGCTGCCTATTTACAGTGCTGTTGGATACAGGCACAGCTGTGTCTGTATTACATGATGACAACCCATCCACATCACCTAGGTCTACCGGACAGAGGACCAGTACATCTGGCGTAGATGGCACCAGGTTATCTACATATCGTTCATTGCCACTACCTGTGACAATGGGCCACCTACAGGCATATCATACCTTTCAGCTTATGATACTGCATGATCATCCCAGTATCATTGGAATTGATTTCCTTGCATCACACAGCTGTGTGGTGGATCTAGCCAATATGTTGCTGATACAGATTCGGGGACAGTATCACACCATCATGATCCCTGACTCGCATGTGGTTGCAGCAATCACTGCAAATGACAGAGTATGACATCATAGATTTGTTCAAGAACCACAAGCTTTTCCCAAAGCTTCTTCCCATCCTGCAAAAGCGTCTGGAGGCATTTGCCTTCAATAAGCATTATTGCAGCAAAATGCACACTATCATGTGCCAGGTCCAGTCCACAAGAGGCAAAGGCAATATCCTGTTCCACCCGAGGCCTTGCCGTCTCTTAGAGAAACAATAAAATCACTCCTCAAGCAAGGTGTAATCAGAATATGTGTCTCTACTGCAAACTCCCCCATGTGGCCTGTAAAGAAACCTACAGGTGCATGGAGACTTACAACTGACTACAGAAGACTAGACCAGATCACACCTAGCTGTGCACCAACAGTGGCATCAGCACCAGATGTGCTAAGACTACTATCCCCCGACCAACCATGGTTTAGCACCCTGGACATTTCCAATGGTTTCTGGTTATTGCCATTGGCCCTGAAGAGTCAATATAAGTTTGCGTTCACCTTAGAAGGCAGGCAGTACACATGGACCTGCTTACCCTAGGGGTTTCACAACAGCCCCTCCTTATTCCATCTACACATGATGGATGCCCTTGAGGGTTTCTATATACCCAAGTGTCTCTTGCAGTATGTTGATGATTTACCGCTGGCAACAGCCATCCAGGAACAACACCTGGACCTCTTGGACAAATTGCTGACTGTCATCCAGAGAACAGGCCTCAAATGCAACCCAGCAAAAGCACAATTGTGCCAGAAGGAGGTACTCTTTCATGACTTGAAGATAACAGACAAAGGCAGAAGCCCTTGCTGGAAGAAGATACAGGGATTACAAGACTTGCCATTTCCCACCAGTGTGGCTACCCTCAGAAGATTCTTGGGTATGGTAAACTAGTCGAGAGATTTTATTTGTGCTTTTGCTCAGAAGGCTGCCCCTCTGTATGAACTACTGAAAAAGGATGTCCCCTGGACTTGGGGCCCCATACATACCCAAGATGTGATGTCACTGAATCAGGCCCTAGCCTCTGCTCCAGCTTTGGTCAACCCTAATCTGGCCTTATCATTCCATCTGGAATCTGTCACCTCAGACATTACCATGTCTGCAGATTTGGACCAGAAGGTTAATGGTACCCTGAGACCCATTGCACATGCATCACAGCTCTTGACTCCAGTGGAACAGAAGTACAGCCTTTGTGAAAGGAACCTTCTGGACACCTACTGGGCAGCCAAGCACTTCTTGTATATCATTCGGTACTCACCACTGATTATCAGCACTAACCACACCCCTACCACATTTTTGCTCTCAGACAGAGTGAAGGATGAATCAGTTTCTAACACTAGACTGACCCATTGGTCCCTTCTTCTCCAGGACAGGGATATCAATGTCCACCCAACCAAAATGCCATCCATGCTGGCTCATGGCCTCCTTTTCCAAGGAGATCCTTATGACTGCACACTACAACCACCTGATCTATCAGATCCAGGTCCCTTCTTTCCTGCCACTCTGAAACTACTTGAGTACACCTTGTTATGTCATGTGTTTACAGATGGATCTGCCTCCTGTTACCAGGGAGAGCAGATAGCAGGAATGGGTATACTGGTAGTCTACCCCTATGGTAACACTGTCAAGATTTCCAAGCGTTGCAGTGTAGCATCATCATAATATGCCAAAATGGTAGCAGTGACCTGTGCCCTCAAGTTCATCCAGCATGGAACCAAGGATACCATCATTTTTACAGACTCTAATTGGGTTTGTTGTTCTCTAACTGAATTTCTCCCTTTCTGGCAGAATAACTCCTTCATCTCTTCTGATGGAACCCCAGTGAACACAAGGAACTGGTAATTTACATCCAGTCACTGACTCAGAAGTTTGCACACAAACTCTATGTACAAAAGGTTAAGGCCCAGTCCATACATGACCCCCACCATGCTTTTAATGAAACAGCTGACACCCTTGCTAAAGAAGGTGCCCAAGGGGGGGCATCTCAATGATGGACCATCCAGAGGCCAGAGCAGCTGTGCACATTGCAGCTGTCAGGAAAAAAGCCTGAACCCTTTCCCACTTGGATCTGTCAGAAACCCAGCATACTGACTCTGAACTCAAAGATGTGTTCAGATTCCTGGACAAAGGTACTGTGAAGAACCTACCTGTCCATAACCCCTACAGAAGGCATGAAGGTAAGTTACATCTGTCCCCAGATGACAAACTCATTTGGTATCAATCAGTTGATTCCACCACTAAATTGTGGGTGGTTTCCCATCATCTTAGGCCAGAATTTTTGCACCAGGTGCATGACACCCCCACTGGTGGACACCAGGGAGTGGAAAACACACTCCAAAGATTGAAGACCACTGCTTGGTGGCCTGGTATCACCAAAGATGTCAACCAATACATTGACAACTGTCTTGTTTGTGCACAAAACAACCCCATCCCTACCAAAAGAAATGCAGAACTCTTACCACAAAGGTATTCTGGCCATTGGAATGCCCTTCAAATTGATTTTATTGGCCCCCTGACCAATACCAGAAAAAACAACAAATATGCCCTTGTGGTCACTGACCTTTTCTCTACATGGGTTGAGGCTTTCCCCACCAACACATGTACCACAAAAGCCACTGCCAAAATCCTGGTGGAACAGATTTTCTCCAGGTGGGGCCTACCTCTCAAGGTAGACTCTGACAAAGGAACCAGTTTTGCAGGTGAGTTGATGAAGGAAGCCCTTGAACTCCTTGGAGTTCACCAAAAGTTCCACATACCTTATCACCCCCAGTCTTCAGGTCAAGTAGAAAGAACTAACAGATGAATTAAGCAAATGCTGTCCAAATTCACTGAGGACAATCACAAATATTGGGATTCCCTACTACCATTACTCCTTATGGCAATTAGGGTGCACCCTCAGCCACCACTCAGTTGGTACCCTTTGAGGTGATGACTGGTAGAAGTATGAGATTACCTGAACATTTGTTGTTTGACCTGAACACTCCCACTGCAGACCATGTCTCTGTGGACAAATATGTGGAAAAGTTGAGAAAAGACCTAATACACACTCATTTGTATGCCGCAAACTGCATGGGCAAGGCCCAGCAACAGTCCAAAATTCAGTTTGACAAACACGCACAAGAAGTGGATTGTCAAGTTGGAGATCAGGTAATGATTCTCAGATTTGCACACTCAACACATTCTTTCTCCAATGAGTGGGAAGGACTATACTCCATTGTCAATAAACTCAATCCAGCAGTCTATCAAGTTAGACTCATGCAAAACAACAAGTTGACTGACAAATGATTACATGCAAACCAGTTGAAATGGTACAAAGGAGTATAATTACTTTTCCTAACCCCATTGGGCGGAATAGTACTAATAGTGTTAATGCTTTACTTTCCCTTTCAGATTCGTTGACAAGATGGCTATCTTGTACTTCTTTGTCCTCATCTCAGGAGTTTTCCCCTGCATCCAAGGCATGGTAAAAAGCATCCTTCCTCATCTTGATCCTCCTGCTGCCAACCCAGAAGAAGGCTCTATCAATATCCCCAATAATTTGATTATGATCCAGGAAGGTTCAGATGTTTACCTGACTGCCTTGGTTGTGGCTCCTGACAAATCTACCCTACAAACTGAATGGCAGACCAAGTCACAAGGACAAATACTCCCCATGGCCAAACTCTCCAAGGGAACTTTCCATGGATGGCCCAACACAAAATTATCCCCAAATGGTACCTTGTCCTTGCACAAAACCTCACTGAGACATTCAGGTTTATATAATATCACAGCTCTTATTGATCCTTCTTATTGTAATTCACTTTCTCCAGATTCTGCCAGGATATTTTGTGCCGTACACAACATGGCCTCAGCTGCCTTGTACTTATCTGTGTTACCCCCCCCCACCGAGAAAGAACTTCTTGAATGTCCCAAATAACAACCTGGCCCCCTTAGTGGTTAGGCTGCCACTGCTTTACCTAGTACACTTATTAACAATTTACAGTATATGCATATACCTGTTCTGTTTAATTTAACTTACTGGAATATGAAGGAATTTGGAATGTGTCATAATACTAATACTTCATTGTTTTACAATACTTTGTTATTGGATAGTTTAGCAGCTTTTCAAATTCGTAACCAGGACCCTATTGCCAGGGTACACACCACCGAGCACAGGGATAATTTTAGGAGAAAACCCAATTTGCAATCAGATGATTCACAAAGCCATAAAAGAAATACTCATGACACGTCTAATATCACTGGTGCCACAGGCACCCTCACTTGTCTCTGTGGTACTAGAATGTCTATTTGGAATAAAGCAGACATTGCTACTATCAAAGCACATTCACAAAAAATTTGAAGCTGGTGTGATTAATGACATCATACCCCCATTATTGCATGGTGTGGATGGCCTTAGTCAGGAAGAAATATACACTATATACAATTTGCACAACACTGCTAAGGCATTTACAGATTCTAAAGAGAAAATAAACACACTCACAGCACAAAACAACAAGGAAGCAGATAAGCAGTGTATTGCCCATGAAATTTTCTGCTCTGCTTATGTTTCTTATATTGCCACCATCAATAACCTTTCTATGATATCTAGAATCCAGACGGATACCTGACATTATCCATGATAGGTGTATCTCCAAATGGTACTGCCCCCAGTGTAAATCCTCAAACTGTGTTGCCATGTGTATGCTACAGTCTGTCTCAATTCCTATTTCTACTGCTAGGGAATTTGGGGTTTGTGACCAGGCACCCTAATACTGGTCCTTGTTTTACATCTAAGAAATGCTCCATTAAGGATACTATGTTTGTTTCTTTTACTGTGTCTTTACCATGTTTTGATCCCAATACAGCTATCTTTGATAAACTGGCATCTGTTCACTCCATTGGGCACCTCGATGAAGACATCTACAGAAAAAGAATTGACTTGCCACCTCTTCTGGTCTTTTGTCCTATTCTGGACACGTGGGTCATGCCGCACACGGAGTGTTGTGCGAAGAAAGGGTATATTTATTTGTGTTGTTGTGATGTATTTCATGTTATTAAACCTATATGTGGGTATTCCTCAGATAGTATTGACTGGTCCTTTTCCATGGATGCTGACATCACCACCAATGGCACAGAATACCAGGACTCAACATCTGCTCCAGATGCTTCTCGATTATACCAGGCTTACTGGAAGGAGGTTCATTGGCTGTCAACCCGGATTTCCAACCAGACTTACACCTGCCCAGTTCAACTACAAAAATGGAGACTGCCAACTGTTAAGATGCAATATAATTCTGATGGCAAGTACTATATTGTTACCAACTTTAAAAAGTTTACTTATGGTCAAAAAGTATGTGCTATTGTTCACCCGAATTTTTGTTTTATTCCCCACCAGACAACTATTATTGGGCACACAGTTATAACTCCTGTTCCCCTAGTGAACTCAGGTATCATTGATGGTGCTTCTAACTATCTGCTTCCTCTTTTAGAATATTTACCATATTTCAATGTTCATATCAACACCTTGACACTGACACTCAAATCACTTTTAGACAGGAAAGTTACACACCTCATCCACATCAGCAATAATATAACAAAAGCTAATGAAGCAGTTTACGATCTTATAAACAATGGCGATTTTAATAATGCACTTACTAATACTTAGTTAAAGATTACCTTTAAAGGTTTTGTTATTATACAAGCATTTTTGATATTTTTTCTTATAATCATGCTTTGTTGCCTACGGTGCACGTTCCGCTAACACCGTGAGCAGCTGGAATTCCTTTACAAGTCTCATGCCTTGGGTCTGTAAATGATACCTGCTCCATCTCCCCTTCCCTAGTCTTGTTGTTGCCCCTTCTGAGGCAACAAGGTGGGGAATGTTACATGAGGTCCCTGCACCCTAAGTGTTACCCCAGAGGTACACCACAGACAACTAGCATTTAGGTATATGTTATACTAACATATAGGGCTATGGACATCTACCGTACAGGAGTAGATATCAGGATATGTATGCACATGATTGCTATACACTTTACTTTATAATACATATATGTATTTCTTGTTTTGCAAGATGCAAGGACACCTGTGTCCTTGTAATATTATGATATATGAGTTGGCACTGCCATCTTCTGATGATTTGTATTATTACATGGCTATGTACACAAACTGTACTTTCATTGTTCACACAAAGTGATCACTATAACAAAATTGTATAATGTTATCTAGGACTGTGGAGCCACCTCTAATTTAACCAATAGGGTTCATCTCTGTAACTACAAATGTTTCTGTCTTACAGTAACTATCTTATAATGTAAGACATTACGTCTTCTACCTTGGAGACCCCTGAGATTTCTATGCTTCTCGAGGTATAGGGAACGCATAGCATTGGCTCCCAGTTCCTAATGGTAAGAACTGCTTAGGGCAATTGTGAATTTCCTTTTGGTAGTAGTAAACAAGATTTATTACTCTATGCAACTTGTCTGTGACTTCTTTGTATCTCTCTTATTGCCAAGAGCCTGTGGAGGGTTTAGACCTCCTGACAGTGGCATGCAAACAATGTAAAAAATGCTCCCATATAACTAAGATAAAAAAAGCCTGCTCCCTCAAGGTACTGCACTTCAAGAGATATATAAAGAATGATGGTGCCTTGGTGGAGCAGGCATTTTTAACTTGGTTATATGGAAGCACTTTTTACTTTGTTTACTTGCCACACTAGAGAATCAAATAAAGAATGGGCACCTTATGGACATATGCTGTGGTGAGTACATCTAACTTTGAGTTGAAGCAACTCACACAAGGCATTTGAATTCCAAAAAATTACGCACTAGTCTGTGCACAAGACCCAGATGGCCAACAGCCTTTGGCAGAAGGCAGGAGCTGGCATTTCATTTGCAAACTCAATATATAGGGAATGTAACTGCATTACACAACATTATGTTGTTAAATGGAATCTTGTAGGTGTAACCAGCTAGAAGAAGTTACACACACCACAAATAATAAGGGAATAAGGTGTTTATTAAGGAAGGGGTACACGGACACGGTACAGAATAAACATAACAAATGACAGGCAGGATCAGAAGGACAAGGGTAATACAGCAATGAGCAGGGAGAACTAACAGAGAGAGAGACAAGAAAAGGGACTGAATTCTATAAGGAGCAGTAACAAACACAACGGCAATAGTCAATAAAATTATTTTACATACAAAAATCTGGTTCAATTTCAGTTGGCTACCATTCGTATTCCTCCGGTCACCCCTGAAAAAGATGCTTCTAGTCTCAATGGGCCTACCGGGTCAACAAAATTAAATAAATAAATTAATTAATTAAATAAAGAAACAAGAGTACTTAAGGAATGGATGTAGATTAAAGAGGACAGAATAGCTTTTTTTTTTTGTTTTTATTTTTTTTTTTTATGGGGGGAACATGCAAACAATAGAATGGAAGATAGAAAAATGAAAACAAAAAAGACAAATTAATTTGTGCTGCCACATTAAGTACCAGTGGAGCCACCACAGAGTTCTGACAGGATGCCCATGATTTTATCAACATCACACTGCAGTTTAGAAATCTCCCGCCCCCCCCGGGCATCACTAAATTTCTGTCTGAAATCATTTAATTCCTGTCGGAGATGCTGGACTTCAAACACGACAGCTGATAAGTCTGCATATGTCATTGACACTGCTGGCAGGAAGGGTCTTGATTTTGCTGGCTGCTGCTGTTTTCCAGTATGGTGAGCATGGCAAGGATGTTTAATTGGTTCAGACATACCTCCCTCCCTCCTGCTCACCACCGTCAGTGCTTACACCTGCACTGCTCCCCACAGCTGCACTTGATGATGCCGCAACCTCCCGCAATTTGAGATCACATTGCAGCAGGTGGTGGTGGACCATGTGGCTATGCTGGTCAGTTGTCCCAAAGTGGGATCCACACTTTCCTCGATGCACTTCCTGCCTGCATAGATTGCAGGTGACCACTGGGTCACCAACCGATATTAAGTAGAAAAATTCCCAGATAGGAGAACTTCAGGGATGATGGGGCCATGGGGGGTGTAGATAATGCCCCAGGCACTGACTCCTCCAACTGCTTGGGATGGGGTATGGTCTCCTCTGCCTGGGTGGAGGAACAGTGTCCTCCTGGCACTAGGTAGGGGGCACTGTCTCCAACTGCTGCTGCTGTGGTGAGGGGACCATGGTTTCCTCCTGCTGTTGGGGGGGGGCGCAGTTCGCTGCTGGGTGCTGGTGCTGGAGCCAAAAGCCTCTGGCTGTGGCATTTCATTTGTGATGGTTAGCGAAAAATGCGTGTCAGATTTACTGTTCACCCTTCTCCATTATGTCCACAATCCACAAACACCACCAATTCAAAAAAAAAAAAAGAAACAGAAATAGAGACTCAGAGAGAGTCGGGGGGGGGGAGATCACACACACACACACACGCACAATCACCAGGTACTAAAATATGAACTAAGACAAAGACAAACAAGAAAATGTTAGAAAAAAATAGCACAAATTTAGCAATCTAGGTGTAAAAGTGCACTTTGCAGTCACAGGGAATATAAATGCTGCCTGCTTCCTCAAGATGTATAGCACAGGAAATGAACCACTCACTTTTTGCTTGTTTAGACTCAACCATGTGACCACCAGCAGAGGGAAAAGCCCAATTTCGCCTCAGTAGAGCAGGCGAAATTGGGGGCGAAATTTCACGGAAAGGCCATAATTAAGTGAAATGTTTTGCTGGGTGGAATTTCTGATTTCGCCATAATTTCGCTGGCAAAATAACACTTCGCTGCATCTCTAATATCAGTGTGTCATTAGATAGCATGCTTGACTTCTCTGACCACAATGACATCATCTATGCCAAACTCTACCCCAAACTCAGTGCCCTGTACCACAAGAAGGAGTGCCTTCCTTCCCAAGTCTGCTGGGAGCTGGTCACCAGATTGATTTTCTCAGTTTTCTACTATACAGATGTGGTTTATGGCACCAACTCTGACACTTCCCTTACTAGACTGGTCACCCTCTATGATGCCTTCTGTCGATCTGCTTCCAACTCACCATCTTGTACCCACCACCATTCCTATACTCCACCTTATCCATCCTCCCTCTCCCTTCATGTTGCCAGTCCCAATGAGCTTCCTTCATCTCTAAATACTGGTTTGGGTCCCTCTTCTCATACCTATCCCACCTCCTCTCCCCATCCACTCTTTCTTCTTCTTCCTACTATCTAGGGACCCTCACACCTTCTGCCTCCCCCACCCTCACTATTCAGTTGAGAAGTCTGCATTCTTTTATCACCTTCCCTCCCTTTGGAACCAGCTACATTCCTCAGTCCATCTGTTGACCACCCTTCCTTCTGTTAGGCACAAGCTAAAACTTCTACCCTCTCCCCCTGCTCCTGCCAACCCTCTGCCTGAGTCCTTCCTAACACTTTCCCTGTGATTTTGCTCTCCCCTTACCCTCCTCTCTCCTCTAATTGCATGATTTTGGCTATTTTGTGTGTAATTGAATCTGTCTGTTTCACTATTTCCCTCAAAACTAGGCAGTTTCTACTCATTTAGGTACTAAGCACTTTTTGATCCTGTCCAGCTGCACAGCTGATATGTATGCTAATTTATTTGTGAGCTGTTATATGCAATGATCTTACATTCCTGTTTGCTCTGCAATGTACTATTGCATTTTATTGTCATTGTCATTGTAACCAAATCATCTGACTGTCTGTAATCTTTGTAACTGTGTCTGCCCAACTGCAGCTGAGGTTCATGGAATGCAGGAAGGGGCAGAGGCACTCTGGGTCTCCCTGGAGATGGGGTATAGCACTACCATTCACACTGGTGTTATCTACAGACCTCCAGCACAGGAGGAAGAACTGGATAGTGTATTAGTGGAAACCATCCACAAAATGGTAGATAAAGGGGAAGTGTTGCTGGTAGGAGACTTAAATATGCCAGATATTAATTGGAGCACCTATGCTGCAGCCACAACCAGGAGCAGACATATCCTGGATGCCCGGCAGGGGGCATGCCTCAGACAGCTATTGGTGAAGCCCACCCATGAGGGAGTGATATTGGACCTGGTTCTCAACAATGTGGACAGAATTACAGATATATCAATGGGCAGGCACCTAGTGTCCAGTGATCATCATACAGTGTGGTTCAAGGTGAAAATAGTGGAGGAGTCAAACCACACAAAAGCAAGGGTCCTGGATTTCAGACAGGCCAACTTTGCAAAAATGGGGGAATGCCTCATGAATACCCTGGCAAAGGAGGTGTATAGAGGAACAGTGGTGGAACCTTACAGGATCCATAGCAGAGGCAACAAGCCTTTGTGTGAAGTAGTGCTGTATGGAATTTTCAAATTACACCAGAATGAAATTTCATGGAATTTTCCAAAGTCCATCAAAATTCCACCAAATTTCACCAGAAACTTAATGGTGAAGTTCCACAGAAGAAAATAGTTGCAGAATGATATTCTGTGGAAAAAAACTGCTGTTCCATGGAATATTATTCCATGGCTCTCGATATGTTCTGTGGAAATTGTTGCAGAATAATTTTCCACGGAAAAATGATGTTACACAGAATATTATTTCATGGATCACAGTAGGCAGAATTCCACAGAAGAACCAGCAAAATTCTGGAGGAAACTCTGCTGGCAGAATGGTAATTCCATGCTAATTTCACCGGTTGAATTCCACATTCCACATAGCACTAGCAATTAAAAAAAGCAAAAACAAAGAAAAAACACTATGATATTCAAAGGTAGTGGCAGGAAGTTTAAAGAGAAAAGGCTGGCATTCAGGAAATACAAAGAAACGCAGAGTGAGGGAGGTAGACAGGGAACTGTATCTGGCAAAGTAGAGGGAAGTGGGGAAAGAAGTCAGGAGTACAAAGGTGCAAACAGAGGAAAAAATAGTCCAAGCAATAAAAGAAGGAGACAAAACCTTTTCCAGGTATGTTAGTGAAGAAAAAAGACTAGGGGGGAGATTGTGAGGCTACAAAGAGAAGGAGGAGAGTGTGTGAAGGGGGAATCTAGAATAAACAGGAACCCTGAATGAATACTTCTGCTCAGTATTCACAGAAGAAGACAAAGGTGAGGGACCACAGTTAATTGGTAGAAGCACGCATGGAAGGGAGGCGGACACCAGTTCATTCACAGAGGAGACAGTCTTAAAGAACTCGCGAAACTGAAGGTGGACAAGGCAATGGGCTCAGATGGGATACATCCCAGAATATTAAAAGAACTCAGAGAGATGCTGGTAGTGCCACTGACAGCCCTATTCAACAAATCACTGGAGATGGGAGTGGTTCTGGAGGACTGGAGGCGAATATGATCTCCCTCCACAAAAGTGGGAGCAGGGAGGAGGCTGGAAATTATAGGCCAGTCAGTTTGATCTCAGTGGTGGGGAAAATAATGGCATCAGTATTAAAGGAAAGGATTTTGGTATATCTTGAATTCAGCAGGGCACAGGACCCAAGGCAACATGGATTCACAGCAGGAAGGTCTTGTCAAACAAATCTGATCCATTTCTTTGACTGTGTGACCAAGGTAGTTAATCAGGAAGGGGTGGTAGACATGGCCTACCTAGATTTAAGCAAGGCTTTTGACACCGTCCCACACAGGAGGCTAGTAAACAAGTTGGGCAGTCTGGGGTGGGTCCCAAGGAGGTACACTGGGTCAGAAATAAGCTGAGTAATAGGACATAGAGGGTGGTGGTGAATGGAGTTCAATCCAAGGAGAGGGGAGTAACCAGCAGGGTGCCACAGGAATCAGTGCTGGGGCCAGTCCTCTTTAATGTCTTCATAAGTGACATTGCAGAGGGGCTAGAAGGGAAGATCTGCCTCTGCAGATGACACTAAGATCTGCAAAAGGGTTGACACTCCAGGAAGGTGGAAAAAAATGAGAAATGATGTAGGGAAGCTGGAGGAGTAGTCAAGAGTGTGGCAGCTTAGATTCAATGCAAAGAAGTGCAAAATCATTCACTTGGGACACAGAAATCCAGGGGAGCAAGGAATACATGATGGGTGGGTACTGATGACCACCAAACTGGAAAGAAACCTGGGGGTAATCATAACAGATGACTTAAATGAAACCAAGCAATGTGGGAAGGTTGTGAGGAGAGCCAGTAGGATGCTGTGGTGCATTGGGAGAGGTATTACCTGTAGAAAACAGGAGGTGGTGATACTGCTCTACAGACAATTGGAGAGACCTCATCTAGAGTACTGTGTCAAGTTCTGGAGGCCACATCTCTGTAAAGACATAGTCAGAGTAGCAGTAGTTCAGAGAAGGGAAATAAAAATGGTGCAAGCACTGCACCAGAAACCATACAGTAGTAGTGCCGAATTTGTCAAGCAATTTTGTGAGATTCCCTAGTTATCCTTCACAAAATTTAAGGGAAAAAAATCCTCTAAAATTCTTTTTGTTATACCTACAGAAAGAGGCAAGTTCTTATCACAGTACTTAAGTGCCATCTGGTAGATTTTCAATTACACTATCAGAAGAGACAACCCTCTCTGGGTAGCAGTGAACACACTAACAAACAAAACAAAATCCCTAACTAAAGGTTTCACAGTTTTCAATAGGGATTTTTAAAAATCCTTAAAAATCCTTAGACTAATTCGGTGCTACTACTGGACCTCAATATGTATTCCATGGAGGAAAGGAAGGAGAGGGGAATATGATAGAGACTTTCAAGTACCTCACGGTGATAAATAAAGTACAAGAGGGCAGCATCCTTCAGAAAAGAAAATGTGTAAGAACAAGGGATCATAATATGAGGCTGGGGGGGACTCAGGGGCAACATGAGGAAGTATTTCTACATGTAAAGGGTGGTAGTTGTATGGATCAGCCTCCCTGCAGAGAATGTGGGGGCAAAAATGGTAGGTGAATTCAAGAATGCATGGGACATACATAAGGCAACCCTATTGATAGGAAAGAGAGGGTAAGCTGCAGATTAATTAAAATCTGGGGTATATGCAGTAGGTAGGTAGGGAAATGGGCAGACTGGTTGGGTCAAGTGATCATTATCTGCTGACAAATTCTATGTTTCAACCCTTCCCCTCCTCTTAAGTCACACTTGAAAACATGCTTCGGCTCAGCGTGCCTCTCCTGGTAACCAATTTTTTTTTTCTTTTTTCCCCACCTTACTTGCCCCCTGGCCTGCCTCTCCTTCGGCTGCACATGACTCCCCCGACTTCCTGGCCCCGACCCCCTTCCTACTCACCTCAGATTGCAGCCGACCCAGGGGTGGCCCGGTGTAACTCTTCACCGGATGGGTCCCTCTCTTCCGAGGGGGAAGGCGCCAGGAGAGGATACCAGCATGCTTTACAATCAGTCCCCAGGCTCTGCTGATGTGGATTCTGGGGTGTCGAGGCATCTGAGACAGCGGGAGCTGGCAGCCATCATCTGGCAGACCAGGAGACAGCTTTCCGCTTTTCTCCCCGGGGGCGTGGCATGCCACGGACGTCTAGGCCGAAGTCGACGTTCACCACACCCCTTGTAGAGTGGGGCTTGCTTGAGTTGCTGTTCTCTGGCCTCTGCCAGGGGGCAGCAGACAACGAGCCACGTCCCCTCCCTTCCCCCCAGAGAAGGCAAGCAGTCGCGGGATGCTCAAGCCTTGTCCCCTCCGGCCGGCTCTCCAGTGACCCGAGTCCGTCCCGAACCCGGGTCGCCTGCGTGCGGGGTAACCAATTTTTAAATAAATATGCCATCATGGCTTCCTATATCAAACACAGTTGAACCTCATTAGTCATATTACTTTCAAAATAGTTTTTAATTGTTGGTTTTTACTAAAAATCTGTGATTCTAAAGTATCTAATTTCCATAAAATATATTTTGCTACATAGAGGTTCAGCTCAAGTGTTAAACAGAGTGGAGCATGATCTGACAATATAAAGGGTTCGTAAGAAATTGCAACTATCTCATGAAGCAAAGCTTCTGAAATTAATACAAAGTCAATTCTAGAAAATGAACCGTGAACATCAGAGAATAATGCACTTTCTTCATGATTAAGGGATAAATAATAAAGGGTTCCAGAGAACATGCGCACCTCCTCGTGCGTGCGCCTTCTACGTTGGCCTAGTTCCAGGATTACCAGAAATTGGAAATGGGGACCCAAGGGTTGGCTTCTGCACCACACACCTCTCCAGGTCTGCACCACCACCCAAATGCCTCTGCACAGTCTGGATATGTTTACTGCGGAAGGTGTATGGCCCCCCGCCAGCCCTGCCTTGGGGGGAACAATCCGTGCGGGCACCCTGTGAAGAGAAAAGTTTGGGAGAGGTACCAGCTGGTCTGGGGAAGGTGGGGATGGAGACCCAGGGGAAACCAAGTGCTAAAAGCTATATGGAAGAAAAAAAATGAACGTCACTGGAAAATAAATAAAGTTGGAAGAATTGCACCAGTTGTAAAATATTACTAAAAAACATGAAATCGTCTTCATTTGGGGCATAAATGTTAGTTAAAGAAAACATCTGATTCTTAATCTTCACAGTTTTTAACACAAACTACCATTTTATCTACAACATGTTTGTGAAATTGAATAGTAATATTTGATTTCAGAAAAACCACTACACCTCTAGGGTTGGTACTAGGAGTGGAATACCATTCCCCAAAAATAACAAAAAATCAATTTCCAGAAAATGAGTCTCCTGTGGACATGCCCAATTAATTTTTTTTGTTTTAATTTTTGCCATTATTCTTCCAAGTTTATTTCTATCTCTTCCATCTTTCACATTCCATAATAGTAGCAACTTAAGAAAGAATGTCAAAAGTACACCGACACAGAATTTATACGTACTGTATATACATATACTCTGGAAGTGTGATGGATAGTGGACAGACCCAAGCACAAATGCTCCTTTTTTAACTCATATAACCATAAGACATCTTACTTAAGATATCTGATTTTTTAATGAACAATTATTATCTTCAGATCTGACCCCCTCATTTTTTTCTTTCAAATCATCCCCCTCCTTATACCCAGGAACATTGAGAGAGAAAAAACACCTGAGCCCTATCACTAATTCTTTTTAATCCCTTCCCTTATCCTTCTAACCATCCCTCTCTATCAGAAGGTACAAGATCCTGATGTGAGGTCTAGGCAGGAGAATATGAAGCTTGGTGGGATATCAGGAGGTGTCAAGGGTGCAGACCAACTTTTATTCTTTGAATGATTGATCACTGAAATGTTGGGCAGGAGTTTCCCTGATAATAAGATTGAACTGGACCATGATCATAGAGCAGCATTTAATCCCAACTATTGTGCAAGTTTCCACATTTTGTCTACATCAAGCTTCTACACTATGTAGAAAGAGAGGCTATTATGAGGCAAGCTTGACTGAAGAAGGGTCTGCACACTAAAAACTTTACTATTCAGATATAGCCTGATATACATACTGAGGTTATAGCAATGCAAAATGCCTTTATCAAAGTCAAGAACCTCCTTGTGGATAAGAGGATGTATTTTGTCATGCGGTCACGAGCCAGGTACCATAGAGATCCATCCTGGGTCCAGTCCTCTTCAATATGTTCATCAGCAATATTGGTGAAGGCATCCGAGGCAGGTGGTGTCTCTTCGTGGGTGACACTAAGCTCTGTGGGAGGGTGGATATTGACAAGGAAATCAGGGAAATGCAAAATACTCACAAAAGTTAGGGGGGTGGTCTAAGATCTGGCAGTTGAAATTCAACACCGTGAAATGCAAGATAATGCACCTAGGGAACACGAATCCCAGGACAGAATACTGGATGGGTGGGGTAAGAATTATCACTACAGCTGAGGAACGGGACCTTGGAGTTATCATCAGTGACTTCCTCAGTCGAGTTAGTGCAACAAGGCATATAGCAAAGCAAGTAGGATGTTGGGTTGTACTGTAAGGGGTATTGAAAACAAAAGGGAAGAGGTAATACTGCCCCTATACAGATCGTTAATGAGGCCACACCTGGAGTACTGTGCCTGGTTATGGAGTCCTCACCATAGGAAAGATAGGGATAGGCTGGATATGGTGACGTGCAGGATGATTAAAATTATTTAGGGCCAATAGGGCAAGTCCTACAAGGAGTGCCTCAAGGCACTGAGCGTGTACTCATTGGAGACCAGAAGGGAGGGGGATATATGATAGGGGTCTTCATGATCCTAAAAGGAAATAAAGTGAATTCTTTGGAACTATTTAGCTTGAATATTACCTTGCAGTTACATGAACATGAGTGGAAACTATCAGGAGGGAGGATCAGGAGGGATATGAGGCAGTATTATTTTTACAGAACAGGTGGTGGAACCATGGAACAGTCTACCAGCCAAAGAAGTAGGTGCAAAAAAACATTGGTGTTTTCAAGCATGGTTGGCACAAAATTAAGGGTATAGTGGTTGCTCAGGGTGGCAGAAACTGGGAGGAGAATGTGAGTGAGGTTGGAGAGGCCTAGGACCCTGGAGGAACAGTAGGTCCCAGGGTTAAATAGGGAACTCAGATGGACTGGATGGACCAAGGGTCTTCTTCTGCCATCATTGTCTATGTTTCTATGTTTTGTTATACCTCCTACTAGACTCAAGAGGCTCGACTCACTAAGCCCCCCTGAATGGTCCAAGGGGCCTGAGCCACAAGGAACAGGGCAAGGTGCGGCTTGTGCCAAAAGATGTGCCCCCAGAGCAAATCACAAAAGCGGCCTGTGTCAAATGCAGGCTGCATGTGCCAAAGGGGGCTTGTGCCATCCTTGTGGTACAACATGGGCTGTGACATGGTGCTAAGGGGCTTGCGGCAGACATAGGCTGCCATATACCCTAAGCTGAGATTCACAAAACCTTCCCAGAGGGAAAATTTCTAAGTACCATTAGACCAGACAGGGCTAGTCTAAGGGTGCTTAGGAATGTGTCCTCTGGAAGGGTTGAGAACCTTGCACCAGTGTGCTGTGCCTCTCCATCCCTGACCCCATTGTATAAAAAATTCATATCTCTGGTGGTCTAGCAGACCCTCCAGCCCCGATCACCTCTTATAAAAAAAAAAAAATAAAAACACATCCTTGGTGGTCTAGCAGACCCCCCCCCATCTCTGATCCCCTTTTATTAAAGAAAACCACATCCCAGGTGGTCTAGTGGACTCCCCAGTCCAACAGGTAGTGTCCCATCACCCAGGTCCCCCCACCCCATCCCAGACCTGGCACCGGCACAACCTCCACTCTCCACCACAGCTCGGAGTTGACTGAGCTGTCATGGAGCACATACTGTATACAGAACACACTCATTGATTGACAGCTTGCGTGTGCTATTTACAGTACGCACTCCTTGACAGCTCCATTAGTGCCCAGCTATGGTGGAGAGTATAGGGATTTGCTGGGCGCCGGCTATGGGATAAAATGGGAGGAGTGGGGTGGTGGGGTACTGCCTGCCAAGGTGGCGGGGTCTACCAGAAAATTTGGTGGCAGGATCACGAGCAGAGGGGTCCAATAGACCACCAGGGACGTGATTTCTTTAATAAAATGGGATTGGGGCTGGGGGTGTCTTAGACCACCAGGGATGTTTTCTATTAAATTGGGGATCGTGGGGGGGCTGCTAGCCACCAGGGACTTGTTTCTTTCTTTTTTTTTTTTTTTTAATAAAATGGGTATTGTGCAAGGGGCATCTGCTAGGCCACCAAGGACATGATTTTTTCTATTAAAATGGAGATCGGTGATTGGGGGGGGGCGCAGGCCACCAAGAACATACTACAGTGGCACATGGCCACCCCTTAGCTTGCGGTAAACCTTCCAGATGTGCTGTCTGTTTGGCGCATGGCCACAGCTGCCATAAGCTGCAGGGCTTTGCTGCCAGGACCCTACCTGATTGTGAATTAGGCATGGGGTCCCTGGCACACCAGCAATTGGCTCCAGCTGCAGCTGTTGCAGCTTGTGCTGAACTTTGTGAATTGAGCCCCAGGTATTTTTTTAAGACAGAGTCTGTATCGTAGTTTCACTAACAGATTCTGAAAAATCAATGAGAACTTATTGCTTCGAGGAAGGGAGAGACTCAGAAAAAACTAAAAGCGCTCCTAAGTCTTCAACAAAATCATCCATCTCCTCAGCTCCCTCATCTTCTGTAGCCACTGTATCACAGGATTTAGAAGAAAGGCTTATAGAGTTGGATCCTGATGAACACTCTAGTGCTTCTGAAAACACAAATGACAGAGTTAGCAGCATAAAACTCCAATGTTGCATCCTAGGAGTTGGCCATAATGATGGTTCAGTGAAAAGTGACAATTTGCATAATGTTATTCTTTAACAGTTTGCATTAACAGAAAAAAATGCGGCTAATGTACATGCTCTTCAAGTAACATCTATAGTTCTTATAGAATGGCAATTACATTTATTAGGCAATTGCAAATTAAAGGATTATTGCCCCCAGTCCATTGGGGTGTGAACGATGCATGCCACTTCCTCCATTGAGTGGTAATTTAGCCATGAATACCCCATGTGTTCCTTATAATCTGCAGCAGCGGATGCTGGCAGCTGTTCCATTCTCTCCCAACCCCCTTCCTCACCTGCCAATTTCTTGCTTCTACTGGCTACACCAGCTTTGGCTTGTGGTGTCCACTGTTCATAGCCTGTTTCCCCGAGCGGGTCTGTCTCTGCCTCCTGGTGCTCCACTACCAATTATTTTCTCCACCTCTTGTGTGACTCTGTCTGCCACTCCCTTTGCTCATCACAGCTCCTCTGTATTCTTCTACCTTTCCTCTTGCTTGGCTGCTGCAGCCCTCTCCTCCTCCTCTAAAGCTACCTGGCCAGTGCATGACAAGTTCTGGTTACCCGGTGGTGCTCACCAAGTTTGCCTTTCTAGGCATCCTTCTTCAGGCTCATTTTAGCTGCTCTGCACTCTTCCTGGCTCCAGCTCCACACAGCTTCTCTGCTTTTCAGCCCACATTTCAGCTGTCTTTGCCAGCTTCCTCCTTCCACTGTCTGCCTACCACATCTCTGCAGCTGCTCCCATACCCTCGTCTCTCTCTCCTGTTGTTTTCTGCTCCTTCCCTCCATTGCTGCTTTCCAGATTACATCTGTGCTTTTGCTGTGTGTAAATCCTGCACCAGACTCTTCTTCAGCCTAGTAGGTGTGATTTATAGTGTCCAGTACCCCCTTGGACCTGCTGCATTTCTGGTCTGGTCTTCTGGGGGTTGGGGGGGGAGATCTTTAATTCTTCCCCTCCTGCTTGCTGCTTCCTTTTGTCTGTTTTCTTGCCTGCACCTTCCCACCTTCTGGTACGTCTCTGATTTTGCTACTCACTGGCTCCTCTGCCTGGTTCTCTGGTCTCTGTCCGCTACCTGTGCTGTCCTCCACTCTGCCCTTTTGTCCCCTTCCCTCCCCTTCCTTTATTCTGTGTCTGTGTTTGTTCTTCTGGGACTACTCCTTTGCCCCTTATATGACTACCTGTGCTGTGTTTGGTTTCTGCCTTCACGTGTTTTTGGCCATTCCACAAATTTTGGTCCTCAGCCTGCTGCTTTGCTCCACCTGTCATATCCACAAGCCTGTCAATGTGGCCATCCAGGCCTTCCTCTTGGGGCTCTCCAATCATAGTATATAACCGCACAGGGCATTGCACTCCTTATCCTACTGCCTATCAGGCTGATTCACCTTCCCTATGTTCTACCTCAGCATCATGACCTACCCCTTGAAGTCCTCTCTGAACCCAAACTAGACACTTTCAAATCCAAATTATGGGGTCACCTTGCAACTCTAAGCAAGTGTGACTGTGCCCTTTAGTCCCAGCTTTGCCCTGGTCTCTCTACCTACCTTCTGTAGCAGCCCAATGCCCCCTCTACACCTGCTGTTATATCCTCTCCCTCACCCCTCCTATCCACCCTTCCTTTAACTCCCCTGCATCAATCCCGCTGAGGTTTTTATTCTGCTTACTCTTTGCGTAGCTCCTAGATTGACAAAGTCTGCTATATATTAGACTGCATACTTGTTTTGGTGGATACTGTTGTTCTTTACTGGTAAATTTTTGTATTCTTCTGTTTACTCCAGTTGTAACACCTCTGTAATTATTCTGCTCATCGATTTCTCCGCCATGATATTGATTCACATTGCATTAGTTTTGTTCCTTCTTTTCATTATGTTTTGTATTGTTCTTCTCACTTGACCTGGAACCTTTGTAAAAGAACCCCTGGTTCAAAGGTATTTGTAATCCTAGTTATGAATAAATAAATAAATATCATAATTATCTACTACCCCTGAGCTAACGCCTCCACTCCACCTTGTCTCTCAAAGGCTCATCTACTTGGGTTTGACTCTCAAGAGCTTGACTCAGACTTCATCCTATAGAGCTTTGCTAAAAAGTTTCCACCCACAAGCCTTGTCTCAGAGGAAAGTAATGGCAGTTAAGCCTGAAGCAGCTGTACTTAAGCCTTCTTCTGCCTTAATGTTCCTTCAGCAATCTCATCATTCTTTCTGATTTGGGCTTTGGCCTCCTAGCACCTGCCCAAGGGTGGAATCCTTCAATGCAGAGATTCCTTTGGTTTAATAGTCAGCCCTGCAACACATTTGGAAAAGTGGAAGTCTCCTAGATAGGCTAGACATGGCATTCCTTTAATGTAGCAACAGGCCAGTGATCCATCCAACACAATAAGTAATTTTTAGCCCACATAGGCACTTGTCCTGCTGTCACATCCTGTGGCATGCTAGTTCATAGGACCAGTTGCTGAACTGTCTTTTGCTGTGGCTTAATCATTGGAAGGTCTTCCTCTTCACAATGCCCCTTTTAAAGTTGTAATAAATATTCATGTTGTCTTTCGTTGTGGCATGGGCATTGAGAAAGACAATTGCTAAGCTGTGACACAATGAGGCTTAGCCATTAAAAGGTGTATTTACCACATCATGACTCTGATCCCTTTGCAGTCTGTTCAGACTCATTGCAGTGGGTTTCTTCTTATCTCTTTGATTACAAGTTAAACAGGCAGCCTGGTGTTTTGGAAACCAGAGACCTTGGATCCCCATATGTTTCCTTCATAGGGCTTTTGCCTCTGCTCCATACTAAAGGTCATAATTCAAATATTAACTTAATTATTCTACAGAGAATTGGAGCTGGATGGTACAGTAGTTCCTTATAGATGCCTTGGTTAATAATTAACTTCACATACTGTACAGCTCCTTGACTATGTCTCTTCTTCTTTGGAAGTTAGGGTTTGTTTCACCATTTGTACTTTTGGACGTTATTCTCTAAGGCACCTTTGTTATAATGGGTCCTAGTCCCTGTGGAACCTCTGGAGTGGAACCCTCATAAAGAAGTTTCCTGTTTTTTCAAAGCTCTCTGAAAGAGTAGTAGTATCTGCAGCAGAAACAGAGAGAGCATACACCAAAGTTAAACACGTGCTGCACAAAGATTCTATATACGATTTGCCTCCTAGCCTATCTCAGTACCTTTCCAATCCACCCAACATTGCCAATCATCCCCCAGTGCTACCCCAACATTCTTCCTTAAGGAGTCCAGTGTTCCATTGAATTAAAGTGCTGCTGCCCACAGTTTGATGGGACAGTGCCCAATGCATGCTCCCCCACATCAACTGATACTTTAGTCGAAAATGCCCCAAGCATCCCTTGGATGCTCATTTTTGTTACTGCCAGTATCCTCCCTTCCTCTTCTTGGGCTACTATCTTTTCTGATGGGTCGGTCTTTCTTCCAAGAGGTACCATCTGTCTAAAGGGACCTTGTCCTTACAGGTAGAACTCTCATCAAGATGGTTCCTTGTGTCTTCATAACATCCAGTGGTAGTCTCTGCAGCAGGGAAAAAGAGCATGCACACCAAAGTTACACCCGCTATATTCTGTACAAGCATTCTACATGCCTCCCAGCCTATCACAGTAACTATTTCTCCTACTATTCCAATCCCACTGTAGAAGGGTGTGGCAAGCAACTGACAACGTAGACACAGCTTTTCAAGTGTAAAACACACAAATCTCTTGCAGGAATTTTATTTACTTCATAAAATTCTTATCTCATAATATAAAATAACAGCTTAAATCAAAAAAAAGAAAATCCAGCTCAAAACTGAGCTCCAACACTTTTCTTCCCCAACAGTACTGCCACAGAGTGGAGAACTTAAGCAAACAGAACTTCCATTATCTTCTGTGCTCAGTATCCTTCTGTACTTGCCTTCAGTACAGCTTTCAAGGCTCTGCTGATCAACTGAATCCAGAAGGGGTTCTTATATCAGGGCTTTGTGACATCACTAGGTCAGCTGATCCACTCCTACTTCTAATAGAAAGGAATTCTGCACTAGTACAAACATTTGGGGGATCAGTATGACCAATATTCTTTAAGTGATTTTCATTAAGCATAAACATTTCCACAAGATTTTGCAATACATCTGTCACTGATATAAGTTTAAACAGCTTAAGAGCTACTTGAGGGTCTATATTTCTCCCTCTGTAAAGTATTATGGACTGTCAAAGCCCTTATAAATAAGCCTGTGTTTGGGACCACTGCCTCCTAAGGGCCTAACAACTCTCAGAGAGTTTCCCACCTGCACAGGTAAGGACAAGTGAAATTTATCTCTTCAAAACCCTGTTCCATTTGTTTAAAACATGAACTGGTATGATTTATGGTATTCTACCCCTCTATTTTATGTCAGAGAATGAATTATTCTGGTGCTGGCAATTTCTGTCGGCTGAAATTATCAGTCAACGGGTGAGAATTTCATTTGAGCCTTCTCCTCAAGCTAGGGTGCCTATGTGACCCCTCTGTACAATTTAAACAAGTGACCCTTGCTTTAGGGATTCTCTCTCTTAAGCCTTTTCTTTTTATTTAAATATAGGTCTCCCTTCTGTTACTCGGCTCCAACCCCTATCCATATTCAGGAGATGAGAGCTGTACTTTACCCAGCTGCACCACCCCTAGAGCATTGAACAGCTCCACAACACTTCTAGAGTCGCAGCATGTGGCTTTCCTTGTTCATAGCTCTATTCTGCTCTGAGGTACATCCGCACCAAGACAATGGTGTCTCCTCGCTTTCCAATGCCACAACCTGCAACAGAAATGGAAAAGTAGCAGAAAGGACAAGTGCTCTATACAGGAGGGGTGTTTATTTTAATGTAGTTGCAGGGTGCAGCAACAACCACCGGGATTTTTCTTTATTTCAAAAACCACCTAAGTGGCAGACACTTTACAGAGAAGTTACCGGGGTGTGTGGCATATTTTAAAAGAGCACTTCCGGTAGCAGCAAATTTCTCCTTTCCATATTGGCAGGGGTCATTTTACTTTACACTTTAATGCTCCTTGCAGGAGCTAGTTGGCTTACTTATTCAAGCTGCTCGAAGTGGCTATTATTTCATATTTTCACAACAACGTTTGTTCCTTTCGGGAGTGGACGATGCATCAGTTAAACAACCATAGCTATGAGGATGTTCTTCTCCAATTTTATTCCTTTACTGGCATACCCAGTAATATTTTACTTGCTGCCTTAAACTATATTTACTGGACCATACACTTTCTATATAATAGCATATGCATCCCTGAATAATGGTGCCTAGCTCCACCATTTTTAAAGTGGCTGGCCCTTTTTTTCTCTTTTGTTTCATGGGGCAGAACACATGTATGTTCACCATATATGCCGTATATGGTCCATTACATAAGGCTCAGTGGGGCGTTTAGTCATATCTTTACTGCCCACTAGCCCAGGGCCATGTTTCCAGATAGGAGGCTTAAGATGGCCTCTACCTAATCACCACCAAGGATGGAAAAAAGGAAATAGTGGGGAAGAATAGGTAAAGATACTATGGTGGGTGGCCACCCCATCGTAGCAGAAAAATGGAATAGGGTCAAGATAGACCCAAAGATAGTAAGTGCTACTGCAGTAGGCTTCAGAGAGAGGGATAGATTAGAGCAAATGTCCGGGGTGTACTCAGTGGGGAGGCGCAGCAACACTGCCACACCCACCTTACCTTAATAATCATCTCCCAGTGGTTCCTCTGCATTACTTCATGAGGAGCCTGATGATCTTTGTGACCCAGTTTGGTTTTTGTCCTAGAAATTGAGAAATTTGACATATAGGATCTAAAACAATCGGAGAGTCCAAATCTGAATCTGAACTGTTTCATCCATCTAGATTACCAGACGAAAAAGGGGCATGGAACATTCCCTTCAGAATGTTGTTCAGGGCATGGCTTGGCACTGGATGCTCAGTAAGGAGACTTACTGTATACACCATACTTATCGGCATAAATACAGGCACCACCAGAATGAATGGGATTCTCTTGTGAAGATTAAAAACAGTGTGTGGTCAAATAGAATATGCAAAAATACACAAAGTTGTCTTTGGGCCTTTTGTCCTGCTGGTAATGTAGTCTCACTTCTGAACTTAAAACTTAAAAGCTGTACTTTTTAAGTAACTGTCTCATAAATAATATAGTTTGAAGGGAATTCAGACACTAAAAAGTAGTGATTTATATACAGTATCAGTACAGAGTATTCTGGGGGGAATAATTTTTCATTCAATTATTTTATCAAGTTTTTAATTCACCTAACCATTAAATGCTAAGTGGAAAATACATGGCCTGCAGTTCTAAATGCTCGTTGAGCATTTATGATGCAATCCATCACTGCTGACAAATATTTGTATATTATCATTCCTGGCCACCTTTTAGAGAATATATTATATTGGACTCAAGCTGGCACCATCAATTTAAAATCATTGAAATTATCACCCTGTGCAGTGATTCATTTCTTTCTTTTCTTGTAGTTTGTCTCCCACTCTTACTACACAGTAAAGCATTTTCATAAAAGGCATTAAGTACATAGTTAAAAGATGATGCTGTATTAGAAAGGTTGTTACTATATGTAAGATACATTTCATACACTGAGCAGTTCAGGTTTTCAGCTTCCTCCATTCTGCCAATTCAGTTGCACATTTCAATATGGAAATATTTAAATAGCATACAGAAAATATTGATTGTCTATTCATGATGTGTGTACATTGCTTTTGCACAAAAGCAGCCATATAAAGTAAATATAGTTTGTGAAAGTGCATCTTGCCACTTGAAATCCTTGTTAAATAAGGTCAGTAGTAGCTGGAACGGGTAACATTTCCCCCATGATAAACAGGATCCATTTGTGACACATGCTTTAAAAATAACTAATAACTATACCAATAAATGTTACATCTGACATATATTTCTGTTATATATTCACACATGCTGATTCATATTTCATGTATTATTGTACATAATAAATGTACTATAACTAATAGATGCATAGGACTGGATATGGAAAACCAAGCCATACCACTGATATGACCCATAGAGCTAGTGCTACCTTTTTACCATGGTGTGTAGCACCCCATACTCTGCCTGGAGCAGGCAGTGGCAGTCTGGCCATATATCCTGTGAGTGGGCTGTTATGAATATTTATGAGCTGATGGTTTGTGTGGTGAGACCCCTGCCTGACACTCACAGTGTGTTGGATACTGCATGCTATGGCCAGACCTTTTGGCACTACAATCAGCACACCTGGCTCCGATATTCAGAATTGTGCCTGCCAATGGCACACGTGGTGGCACAGTGCAACTGTGTTGTGCTGGTTCAACTCAAGAATATATTCAAAAGAGATGTGCAATAGCGCATCTCCTCTGAATATATCAAGTAATGCACACTGCGCAAATATGATGCGCTGGCACATCCCCCCAGACAGGGATGAATACCAGGAATGGGAACTGCACCAGCACAACAGAGTTACGCTTTGCAAAATTCCTGATATTAGGCTGGCAGTACGCAAATGGGGCCATAATGTAGGCAAGGCATAAATGGGGCCATTTCCATGTCATTATGACCCCAATTGCATGGGTTGTGCAGGGCTGACCAGTGAAACACGCATGGCACCCTGCAGAGCATGTGGTGCTGCCAGAGGGGTCTAGTGGTACCCCCCACCCCTCCCATAGCTCTAATTGCCGGATGAGAAATGTGGAATAATTCCCTGGTAGTCTAGTGGTTCCCTCTCCCCTCCTGTAGCCCTGATCCCCAAATAACAACTAATTTCCAAATTCCCCTGGTAGTTTAGTGGTACCTTCCTCCCTCCCCATAGTCCAATCGCCATAAATTAACCCTTTAAATGTTCACTGGTAGTCTAGTGGCACCCTGCTCCCTCCCTCCCCATAGCCCAATAGCCGTAAAATAACATTTTATTATTCCCTGGTAGTCTAGTGGTCCCCCTACCCTGCCTGTAGCTCCAATTGCTGAAAACGTAATGTGTAAGGCATCCCTGATAGTCTACTGGAACCCCCAACCCCTTCCATAGCTGTGATCCCCATAAAATAAAATGTAAAATTCCCTGGTAGTCTGGTGGTAACTCCCACCCTGCCCATATCCCCAATTATCCGTAAAAGTGATGTAAATAATTCCCTGGTGGGCCGGTGGCACCCCACCCACACAGGACCCACTGCCTACCAGCTCCCCCCATCATTGGCGGGCAGCAGCAAACCCACCTGCATACCTCTGCAGCTGCCCACTGAATGACAGCTTACAGCTAATACTGTAAGCTGTCATTAACCAGAGCAGCCCTCGGAGGTATGTGGATGGGTTTTGCTTAACATGCCGATGACAAGGCTGGAATGGGCAAAGGGGTTCTAATGAGTAGGGAAGAGAGGGTGCCTCAAATACCAGGGCATTATTTACACCACTTTACAGGTGATTGGGGATACGGGCAGGATGGGGGTTACCACTCTAGACTACCAGGGAACTTTACAATTTATTTTATGGGGATCACAATTATGGGACATGTGAGGGGTTCCACTTGACTACCAGTGATATCTTACACATTACTTTTTCTGCAATTGGAGCTACGGGCAGGGTGGGGATACCACTAGACTACCATGGAATAATTAAAATGTTATTGTACAGTGATTGGGCTACAGGGAGAGAGGGGGTACCACTAGACCACCAGGGATGATATGGGTGCTTCTACAAAATATACTGGGTGGGCAGGTGGCCACGCACGGCTGGCGGCTGCTGTGTTGCACATTGCAGTACAGCAGCTCACCTGTGGTTGGCCACCATTTGAGCTGCTTTTTTCAGGCACAACTTTGTGCACTGGTATGCAGCGCATCTCAGAGTTGTGCAGGCATATGCGTCACACATCCCGGGCTGAATATCAGGATGTGCCGCATATGCACACCCCCTGGAGATGCACCGCATACATCATCTTTGCGTCCCGGCACATCAGGATTTGTGCTGCTCAATTCCCTCATTTGAATATAGCCCTGGGGTACATTTTTGGGGTTGCACTTGTACAACTCAGTTGTGCCAGGTGCAACCTCTTTGAATATCTGGCCCCAGGGCTACAGATATAAGCAACATAAAGCACCAGGTGCATTGATTATTGGTGTGCAGGCAACAGCCCATACTGCATACCATAAACACAGTATTATTGGAACAGAAGGTACCTTTAGATACTTGTTTGCTACAGATCAGGAACTTGTTTGCTAACTCATACATACCACATTGGTAGCATCCACAGGGAGAAGCGATGTCCCTTCCCTTCAGGTCCTTGCACTATTCTGATATCTTGTGTGGGTACTTCTAGAGGTTTAGGTTGAGGCACAAAACTAAGTCGGAAATATTTCCAACTCCAGTACTGCTCTCTGGACCACTGATCAGCCATTCCTGCATGCTGTGAGCCCTAGGATAGGGAGCACAGTAAGTATCCAAATGGGAACAGTGGTCCCCTTGATGCAGTGCACTCTAACTACTGCCTGGCACCATGTGCTGTGCCTAGGAAGTGGTACTATAGTGATGCAGGGTAACATTCCAGCCCTGTATAAGGGAAACTTATCGACTGATGGTGTGCCATTACCTTCATGATACCACTGGCGCAGGTACCCAGAATTCAGCCCATTGTTCCCTTTCTCCTAAAAAACAGGAATATAGCATCTTAACCAAGTAAACAATCTTTCAAGGGAAAATAATTTCTGCCAGTCTGCCTAAAAGTCAATAAAAAAACATGCACAAGTCCTGTGAGACCAAAAAGCAATTCTAAAGTAGACATTGCTGAAGAGACTGGTGACAGCCAAAGTGAGCACTTCTTTCATGTGAGAAATTGAAAAATGTTTCAAGCAAAGAACTTATGAGAATTGTCATTTTAAGGAAAAGCTAAGGTCAAATGGAAATACCTTTACAATTTAAAAACATACTTCCTTCTGCTTAGAACAAATCTACAGTATACAGTGTCAACTAGGAATAAAGAATTATTTATAAAACTGTTGTCTAAATGCATTGCTAATCCTGACTAATCTGCTACATTTGCCACACTTAATCTGAACATTCATGTTTATGCTTATAACAAAATTGGAAGTTAGAGATAGACCTGGCAGTCACAGTGGAGGACTTTGAATATTGCATCTATATTTTTTTCATACATAGAGTGCAGTACAGCAAAAGGAACTACAGTAGTGCCTTGCTGCCTTATAGGGTTCAAACGCTCATTGAGCAATTAGTGAAACTCCATCAGTGATCAGCTGCAGCCTACTACTAGACACTTATGTGCCTTATTGGTAGAACCCAAACTGATGTGTGTGCTGGCATATTATGTAACAATGTGTGGCAGGTGGCATGGCAGTGGTGTCAGTCATTTACATGGCCTATGAAAGGTGGCAAATGCAATGCATACATATGTTGGGAACTTCATACAGCTCCTAATGTCAGAGGTGAACATCTGGGCAACTAAAAAGGTATGTTATGCACATCATGGGCAAAAACATACCACAACTAGCACTAGAGGTGCGCGAAATTTAAATTCCGCCTAAGGAATTCTTGCAAAATGCAGAATTTTGTTTCAGCAGAATTCTGTGAAAAACCTAGCTAATTTTGCAAAATTCCACTTTTAGTTTACATACTTTTGTCATGTATTGCGGAATAATACGGTGAACTGCAGAAAATGTTTCAGCTGAACTGATTTCCTTTCTTTTATTTAGTAGTTTAAAAAAACTGTTGTAATTTGGACCCTGTGATGAAAACTGGTAAGTGGAGCCGTTGGTATAAGTGGGAGGAGAAAATGAATAGCTTGGAGGTGGCTGCCTGCAACTGATAGTGGCTGAAGTGGAAGTGGGAGTGGAAACTGCTGGAACTGGGATGAGACTAAAATATTAAACATAATACTGTGGCTATGTTGAAATATGTATGATTTTGAATACTGTGGGATGCAGTAACAGAACTGTGAGGAGAAACAATTTCAGGTGGTAGTGTTATGTGAAAGTTGTAAGTTCGCCTCCACAATAGTAGTTAAAACAAATTTTTAAATTCCACGTAATTTCCAAATTAGAACTGCATTCTTTTAGCCAAGTATTTTTATTTTTATGTGTTGCTATGTTCTCTATTGCCAGTCGTTGCTGAAAACGAGTGGTTTCATGTGCCTTCCGGTGGCCGAGAACAGCAAAGCGAAGCTCAAGCTGAAAGGCAAATGAAACCACTCATTTTCAACAACCAGTGCTGAGTATCATATTATTGATCAGAGGTGATCAATAATATATATACATTTAAAAACTCCCCAAACCTGCCCGTTTCAGGGCATTTGCACGTGAGATGCTCTTCACAGAATAAGAGCATCTCAAGCGCGGATGAAAGGAGCACTCCAATTGGTTGTGAGTGCTCCCTTGATCTCTAATTTTATTTATAATAAACTGCATACCTAAAAACTAAGCTAGGCTACAGTAAAATAATTCCACCATTTCTTCTTTAATCAACTGACGTGTAACTTTATGTCAATTAACCACAGAACAAATATTCCATGGTTTGTATTTTTGGGCTGGAAAACCAGAAAAGGCACATTGATGGAGAAAGACAGAGAAGAAATATAGGGAAGGAAGGGGTAGCATATAAAGGACACAGTAGAAAGTTGAAAGAGATACTTAGTTAAGAGACAGGGATGACAGGTGTCCAAGTTTGCTGTGGCTGGGCCTGCAAGAAACAGTTTTTTTTGTTGTTGTTGTTGTGCACTTCCCTGGGTGAGACTGTGCAATGTCCCAGTGTGCTAATATATGTGTGTTTGGTATATTGGATGTGTAACGGTACTGTTTAGGGGTTCAATTGGGCTGTGTCTCTGCTCTTAGCATACAGTACCTGATGTCTGAGGGCTGATTGCAGAAGACATCATTGGGGTTGCAAAAAAATCATGGGTGTCTGAACTGCCACCTTGGCTACCCCAAAATGGTGCCTGCCTTTGACTCACCAATAGAACTGTTTGCAATTATGGAGGCAGCGTATGTGTGTTGTTAAACAACATGTCATCAGTCCATCAAATTTCTTGATACTGACTGTTACCAGTCCATTGTCTTGCATACTGTTTGACTCTGAGCAAGTCACTTAACTTCTTTGTGCTGTATCTTTCTTCTCATGAATGTCCTTATCAATTCTGATTGGTGAATCTTTCATGATCAGTTCATGTGTGACTGCAGTTCATGGTCCAGACTAGATACAGAGACACATAGACATGGTCAGCAGATAAGGGCCTATGGCTCACCCAGTCTCTCCATTGAGCTTGTAAGTTCTCATTATGTTTTTGTAGAAGTCTGTTGCCCCTTACCCCTGACCTCCAGAATTCCCTTATGTCTATCCCATGAATTCTGAAATCCTGTCTTTGTTTCAGCACCCGCTACAACTTCCTCTGGCAGTGCGTTCCACTCTTTCTGTGAAGAAATTCTTCCTCACGATTCCTTTGAATCACCCTCCCGCCAACTTCATCCCATGCCCTCTAGTCCTGGAACATCCTTTTTGCTGGAAAATAGTGTATTTCTACACCCTGTTCCTCCTTGTAAGGTACTTGTATGTCTCTGTTGTGGTGGCCTGAAGGTGGTAAAATGGATGCTAACGTGTGCTGTTTTTTTCCATATCAATAATAAAGGGTTAAAAAAAACAAAAAGCAACTGTGTTGATGACGACAGTAACTTGCATGCAAATTACTAACCCAGGTCCTCAATAGCTGGATTGTGGCACCTGACAAAGAGAGGCAGGAGTCAACAATAGATTCCAGGTACTGCTCAGGAAAGGGAACACAGTCATGGGGAACCCTTATCCCTACTCTCCTGTATGAGGAGAACTCTAAATCAAATGACTGTAACAGCTCCACTTTACAAGCATTGTATACTCTATACCCTGTGCAAGGGTGACTCTATGCACATTTGCAATAATCAGCTGTAACAGCTCCGCTTTATGAGCAGTCAATACTCTAAGACCAGTAAATCACTGTGCGGTTTCCAATACTACCCTGAGGTGCACCTCTACCTAGGGCCTATTACTTGGAGTATTTAACTGTAAGGAGCGCTAAAACATTTCACTACAAGACTCTATATAAGTCATAAGAGGCAGTTCATGCACATGTGAATTTTCTCTGTTGCCTGGAAGAAACTGGATTGTGAGGTATGAGACACAAGGGGAACACTTGGCTGACTGGCTAAAAACTATGGGAATGCAGAGAGGATTTTGAACAGGCCATGAGCTCTCGGCCACACCACACCTCTCCAGGGTTGCTGGAATTTCAGAGCAATGCAAGGATTTCCTTGGTTCAAAACCCACTGAGGGCCACCAGAATGGAAACACAACAAACACAGTCACAGCCCACTTCTGGACTGCTGAAGAAGAAGAAGAAGATACTGCACAACCGGCCACAGCCTGCTTCTGGACTACCAGGACATGAAGAAGATATGGAACACCCATCCACAACCCTCTTCTGGACTGTCGAGACACAAAGAGGATACTGGACACCCAGCCACAGCCCTCTTCCAGACTGTCGGAACATGAAGAAGATACTGAACACCCAGTCACAACCTGCTTGTGGACTGTCAAGACATGAATAAGATGTTGAACACCCAGCCACAGCCCACTTGTGGACTGTCGGGACACGAAGAAGATGCCGAGAAGAAAGGAGTCTATGGAACATGCACAAACAATGGGTTTCTGGGCAGCAAGGCCAGATGAGCCAAGGAAAGGACTATGTCAAACAAGAAACAGGACAATGATGCAGGGTACTGTAGCAGAAGATCTGGATGGCACTTCGATACAGATGATAAAACAAGAAAATGGATGGTACATTTGTACTGGGCCAGGCCGTACACTGGGAACTGGAGAGCGGAAAATAATAAACAGGACATTGCAACTGAGACGACTGCGGCACGGTTCTTCAAGAATCTGCTGCTGGCTGCTTCAGAGATGCATTGAAGATAATTTATGAAGTACAGAAGAAGATTGATCTGGATACACGGTGGTGAAAGCATTCTATAAACTTGCTGAATACTGATTCGAACACCGTGTGACACTAAAATCCTGGAAGCAAAGCAATGCTTTCTGACACTTTCACTGTCCGTAGTAATAAAAGCAATGCAAATGAAGTCTCAGTTCTTGTTGCAGTGGTCAATTATACAGTCCTGGATGTTAATATGGGGGTACAGGGGCTTAAACGTAGGGGGTACAATGGTGTTCATATGATTGTATCAACCACTGGTGTCATTTGATTCCTCTTGTTTTCCATTATACAAATCACAGCGATTGCAGCTGAAATCAGGAGAGCAGGAGGGTCATAGTCAGCTGCACCTTCTATCCAGCAAGCCATATAGAAGCCCTTTTAGAGACAGACCTAAAAAGAGACAAATTGTAGAGATAGTTGCAGAAACATTAATAACACATGGCATTTGTTAAAATAGTGGAGCACAGAGTATGTACTGCCATAACAACAATTCAGAACATACTATCAATTCACTACCTAGTCTCCCACCTGGGCTACCTGTCACTACATAATGTGCAAGTAAGTATGCTACCACTTAATAGCCCTGTACCCTACTTGCACAATCCACCCCAGTCCATCCCCATACAGTACCTGCCTTTTTTCTGTACCTATATATTAAAAAAATGTATCACAATACAATATATTTTAGGACCTGTGTGTGGATTGTGGAAAAATAAGTTCAAAGTAAAACTCGAACCAAATATACTTACTGGTGCACTGCATTAGTGATTGACAAACCCTGAAGCTGCAGGCTCAAATGACAGGGTACATTCAGGTGTGGTCAACTTTAGTTGCATCTCCATCCATAAAGTATCACAGTGAACTGAAAAAGAAATCACAGCCTGAGTTATAGAGACACACGTGTAGGGATTGCAATCTGTTGTATTCTGTTAAAACCACATTGTGAACCTGAAAACGAACTCAAGTATGAAGAACATATTATTGCTTTTCATGACTCCCATACAGCTGAAGTAGTCTGAGTGTGCAGCAGGTAATCCAGCGTAACTACTACCAGTACCACTTTTCACAACAACCTCTAACCCCCATCCTCCCAACGACTCTGAAAGACCATCTTCATGTACAAAGATTTCATTCTCAGACCAATTTGTTTTTGTAATTATTAAGTGCTTACCTGTGACCTTACTTATGCAGTTTTGTGATGATCACATCAGGAACACAAACACACACAGACACACACAGGCACACAGGCACACACACACACACACACACACACACACACACACACAGGCACACACACACACTGGAATCATAACTCAAAACACGTGCCTCAAAGTTGTCTCGAATCAACACTAAAATAGAAAACATAAACCAGTTATAAGGTCTCACTAAAAATTAAAATAAATATTATATACTTACATGGGCACTGGGCAGTTGGAACGGACACACCAGAGTGTGGTTAGTAATAAAGTACTGCTGAAGCAGCAGTATGAAGTTAGCATCAGCTGCGGTCATAAATCCTTAGGGAATCATGAGGCAGTCCTGAAAGGGAAACCACAGTACTGTTGCAGAAACAGAACAGAGAAGCAGGACTAAGATTTTTTTTATGCACAACCCAAGCAATTAGGCCTGAACACCAAATCAGAAGATAACTTTGCCTAATATAAATTAAAATCAGAACAAGTGGTCTTAGCCTGTATCAGGGAAATCCACCACTCCTTTCTCCCACAATACCCATGGATGCCCATCAATATGCTTTGAACTCAGTACTCAGTCATAATGTATCTGCAAGAACCACAGTCTACAGTACCATTGACGAAACAGTTTGGAAATGACAATAAGAATGCATGTTTGTATGGCATCAAATTTTGTGTGAATTGCTTACCTGTGCATATTGACTTGTGATTGAAAATCTCAGCACCATAATGACTGGCAGGGCATACTTGGGTATGCTGGAGAGGAGTTATCACCAGCAAAGCAAGCATTGTAGCTGCAGACCTAAAAAGAAGGATATGATATGAATCAACACTGAAACAACACATAAGTAAAAACATGTGTTGTGTGTGTGGGGGTGGGTGGCATGCACATGTGTAGCTGTACCAAAAATTCTGTGCATCCACTCCTTACCTAGACTGCCAGCAGTGATCACTCGTTACCTAGAAACATAGAATGTGGCAGTAGAATGGGACCTCGGGGTCCATCTTGTCTGCCCGTGGTGTATGTATTTCTACTACCCTCTCCCTTCTACTCTTTCATTTGAATTATGTATTTCTGCTTATCCCATGCATTCTTGAATTCCGTGCCTCCCTCATTAGCCTTGAACAGTTCTTTAACCTGGACCTTGTTTGTTCCCTTGATGTACTTGAAGGTCTCGATCATGTTCCCTCCTCTGTCTCATTTGTTCCAGACAGTACATGTTCAAAGTCCTCAATCTGTCATCACCTAATGTGCAATTCAATGTGTCTACAACTTTGGTAGCACCCAGCCTGTTTGGCCACATACTTCACAAATTATGACCTCCCACCAATACCACCACCCCAGGTGAGCCCCTTTCCACGCCCATATAATTTTGACAATTATGAAATCATCAGTCACCCTCCCACGTGAACAGTAGCATGCAGCAGTAACATAACAGGAGAGGACGGGTTATGTATGTACTCATAAAAAGTATGTGTCCAAAAAATTGTAACTAATAACAACACCTGTACTACTAGAAATTGAAACACAACATGTCCACACGTTAAACCACGGGTTATGTATAATACTGTGATATTTTACATTGCTGAAATATATTTCCGCATTTCAGAATTAAAAATATCACTACTAACATTACTTAATCCGCCTCTATGTATACATGTGATAAACAAGAATTCTGCATGTTTTAAACAGTGTTTTAATTTCAGTCATGTGTTTTTCTTTAATTCGTGGGAAAACAATCCACGTTTCTAAAGGCAGAAGTAAATCGCTATTTTGCATTTCCTGTTTCCACAATTTATAGTATAGGGAGAGCAACCAGTGGATTAGAGAGAGAGAGAGAGTTACTTGGATTGAGCAATTACTCCAAAATGTCCTCTGGTGACCAAGTTGGTTTGGGTGGGAATAGCAGGAGCATTGAAGAGGAAGGTGGGAGACAGGATGTTGTGGAGCAGGTTCAACAGATTGGTTAGGAGGAGGAGCAAGGGCAGCAAGAGGAACAGCAGGATGGGTCCACCACCAGTGGGGGAAGTACTAGTGAAAAAATAATCATTGTCTGCGTTTAGCCACAAGGATGTGGCATTGCTTGTTAAGGAGGTCACTGCCCATGTAGATCAATTAGTTTGGGCAGAGAGGCTCCCTCTGCAAGAGAGGGAGAAAGTGTGGGATGCCATTAAGGACACAGTGAACAGAGAGGGCAATGATATTGTGTCCTGCAGCGTCTGTCAAGTGAAGCACAAATGGAACGATATCCAACGACGTGATAGGGAACTGTTAGAGGTCCTTGATGGAGCAGTCACCATAAAATAGACCATGCAAAAGCACAAGAGGAAGGGAATAATGGCAAAGAAGGTGGTGCGGGACAGCGACACTGGAGCCACATGTGGGAAGAGGGCTAGAGTGGAGGATGACAATCATGACAGCACTGGTGAGGAATCTGATAGAGAGCATCTTACTTTAAATGTTCTAATTAACTGACATCAGATATTGTTGCAATGCAACTGTAATGCATGATTGTTTTACTAGTCTGTTTGATTTTTTGTTTGCTGTGCTGGTTTAATACTGTTTGCATAGTTATATAAGAAATAAGACATGGCTGGGTGTTGATAGTAATGACATATCTGCACACCCAGAGTTATATTTAAGCACATGACTGTAAGTCTAGTGCCATCAGCCTATGAGTGTGCTGTTATCTCAGTAGTACAAGTGCACAGCCATGTCTAATTGCTTTCATAAAATGTGCCCATAGCCAACTTCTCAAAAATAAAACTTTTTGAAGTATTGTAGAATAGTTATTGTAGGACTATTTTGACTGAATGTATGGGTGTGTTGCTGGTATCAGGGAGGTGTAACATTAATGTTTATGGCTTTAGTTGGGCAGAGGCTGTGCACTCAGGATCCAACACCTAGTGTTGGGGGTTGGGGGCATTGCCTGGCTGAGCCCGTGCAAGTACACAGTGCACTAATATGTGTGCAGCTGGTATCAGGGAGATATAACATTAATGTTTATGGCTTTAGTTGGTCTGTGGCTCTGCACTCAGGATCCAGTACCTGGTTTTGGGGGGTTGGGGCATTGCCTGGCTGAGCCCGTGCAACTCCTCAGTGTCCTAACATGTGTGCAGCTGGTATCAGAGAGGTATAACATTAATGTTTATGGCTTTGGTTTGGCTGTGGCTCTGCACTCAGGATCCAGTACCTGGTTTTTGGGGGTGGGGGCATTGCTTGACTGAGCCTGTGCAACTTTTCTGTGTCCTAACATGTGTGCAGCTGGTATCAGGGAGATATAATGTTAATGTTTATGGCTTTAGTTGGGCTGTGGCTCTGCACTCAGGATCCAGTACCTGGTGTTGGGGTTGGGGGAATTGCCTGCTGAGCCTGTGCAAGTACACAGTGTGCTAGTATGTGTGCAGCTGGTATCAGGAATGTGTAATGTTAATGTTTATGGCTTTAGTTGGACTGTGGCTTTGCACTCAGGATCCAATACCTGGTGTTGGGGGGTGCATTGCTATGTCCCAGTGTTGTAAAATATATGTGGTTGCTATCTGGAAGGTGTAACGGTACTGTTTAGGGGTTAACACTATCATGTATTCATAAGTTTATGGAGGAGATAATACTGAATCATCATCATCTCCCTCATCATCCTTTCTTTCTGTACAGCAGCACTGGAGACCGCCACCGAACCGCAACCTGATGATCCCCATTCCTAACCTTGTGCTGGTCATAAACATCCAAGCACATGGTGCACAAACCATGTCTTAAAAATTAAAAAGGAACTGGCAAGGCTGGTGGCCAAAGAGTCCAGAGGACAGCATAATTAGACGCACACAGGAGGATGATCCAATGTGACAGTGGCAGGCACTGGGCCTGAAGAGTGTTCTGACCGTTCTGCACATGAAGCCTCTCCACAAGTACCACTACCCACACTGCTGGACTGTGAGGAAAGGAGGAACAAGGGCCTTCAAATTATAAAAAAAAATTAAAGTCTCTGGAGGCACACTGTGTTAACACAGAGAGGGAACTAAAACAAATCAAACACCTGCTTAGCAGGCTTGTTGTACAGAACCTGTGCACTCCCCGGGCCTGGGGCAATGTTAAGCAATGCCGCTAAGTTGGGTGGCAAATCTTTTCTTGTAATGTGCAATGTTTGCATTTGGCTGTAAATAGTTTGTTTTCAGTGTTTAGTAACTTTGTTCATGTTGCTGTTTTTTTTGTTGTTATTCTCATTACCCCAGTACCCCTGTAAATAGTAATATGTTGTTTTAGTGCTGTGGATTAGTTACTTATTGTTTGTTGTTTCTTAAAAGTTTTAACTTGCTCAGTTTTTGTCTGAAAATATAGAAATCTTTTTTCCATACCCCTGTAGTCATCATTGTCTTGGGATGAGCATGGTTATTATTGACCTGCTTTATGTTAAACTTAAGAGAAGCTTACACCAATTGGTTGCAGTATTTGCAGAGTTGCCATACCTGCACTTTACTTCACAGAAATGATACATCGTAAATAAGCATGGTACATCCACTGAACCTGACAAACCATGTAAGTGAACTGACCATGCTTTTCTGTCATTAGTGTTACACAGCCAACACCCCAGTGGTTGGAGTAACTCCATACATGTGTATATACAATTCCACATCTATACCCCCATGACCAAAGAATGACAGTTACTAACAGAAATTAAAAACAACAGCATCTTTAACTGCCTGAAACAGCAACAGGTACTTACCTGGTTACTTGCAAGGGACACGTAAGTATGCCACAGACTTGTTGGTTCACGGTTCATTCACGGCAGCTGCAGGAACAGCAGCAGCATCATAGTACAGTACAAGTCATATTAAACTGTTACCTCAACTCACTGGTGTAGCATTGTTCAATGAGTTTCCTAATCTGTGCAATGTTTAATTCAATGAATTATTAAAAGTTTAGTATTGGTTTGCAACTAGCTGTTAGGACTACAAGCTTTATTTTCAGCTGAGTGCTTATGAGTTTCATTTCAGAAGGCAGACTAAACAACTCTTAAGGAATGCTGTGATATTTATAAACAATGCTCATAAGGAATGCTGTGATATTTGTAAACAGTGCTCTTAAGGAATGCTGTGATATTTATAAACAATGCCATGAAAATGCATTGCATAAACACTGCAAACAGTTACTGCCATATCACTAAACAAGTACAAGTGAGTTGAATAGGCAGTGAAGAATGGTTGGGAGAGAATTAAAAGCTTCAACAATTCAAGCTGCCAATGCAGTAGAATCACAAAAAAAAAAATGCTACACCAATGAGTTGATGGAACAGTTTAATGTGACTTGTATTGTAGCTGAGGAGCAATTAGATGGAGAATTGAAAAAGTAAACATTAGGGTATTCAGAAACTTAAAGCAATCATTAACTGGTTATTATATTACAAGCTGATGAACAGATCATCTGCAAGTGAAAACATTATTTGCATTCTGTAACCTTTCCATGTTAAGCATATAAGTGCACTGCAGCTTGCTCAGCAATTCCATCCCACCACCCGCCACTTAGACACCATAACCGTAGAGACCTGGGGTACAATGTACAGCCATCTCAATCAGTTGTGATTCTGTACTTCTGAGTAACAAATGACATAATGAACAATGCTACTCATCTGCTTCCAGAAATTATTCCTAGGAAGCTACATGACAGTAATGAGCCATTGTATTAAACCTGCATAAGATTTCTGGTCTGAAAATGAAAACAATGTTTTACTTGGAATACGAAAAAAAGCATGCTTACAATTACTTACCTGACCAGTTGAGTACGATGGACATGACAACATGAGGCAACAGAGATGGCGGCGTCAGGTATGATTCTGGCAACAGCAGCAGCAGCAGTGCATGACATATGTGGTAAAGAAACAAGAAAGTGTGTGATACTTACAGAAACAAAAGCAATTTTGCTTGCCAATAATGTGTACTCTTATTAGGCTTTATGCACATGTTCCTACATACAATACTATTGGTTGCAATTGTGCTTGGCTACCCAAATGACTATCCTACAACCTAATCCTCAACCTTGTCTATGCCCACACCACCCCATCCATATCAACAACACATTCTTTAGGAATTACGCACAGTAACAAAGAATAACACTACATCACGCATCACATTACATGATTGTCATTGGGAAATGAAAGTAAGGGTTTAGAATCGAAAACTTGCAACAAAAAATAAATACTTATCTTGGCAGTTTGGATGGACACATGAGTAGTGGTGGTCAGCACAGTCTCTGGTCCTAATAGTTCCCAATCCTCATTAAGATGTTCCTTGTTTTGGTATTGAGAGTGGTGACGGTGAGCAGGCTTTGAAGGGACAGCAGGAGTGGTGGTCAGATCAGCAGCAGCCGTGTCTCTAGGCCTAGAAGTTTCACATTAAGGTGTTCGTTGCTTCAGCATTGAGAGTGGCGCCAGTGAGCAGGCTTTGATGGGACAGCAGGAGTGGTGGTTAGATCACTATAGCAGCAGTGTCTCTGGGCCTAGTAGTTCCTCATTAAGGTGTTCCTTGCTTCAGTACTGATAGTGGTGACAGGGAGCAGGCTTTGATGAGACAGCAGGAGTAGTGGTCAGATCAGCAGCAGCAGTGTCTCCAGGCCTAGTAGTTCCTCATTAAGGTGTTCCTTGCTTCAGTATTGAGAGTGGTGACAGTGAGCAGGCTTTGATGGGACAGCAGGAGAGGTGGTCAGATCACTAGCAGCAGCGGAACTAGCATGGCATGTGACTGGTATATCTGAAAATTAATCATAAAGAGAGTTATAGAGGAACAACATTACAGCAAGTAACATTTCTTCCACTTATAAAAACATGTTTTATTCAGCAATAATACCAGCAGTCTTAACAGCAATAAGTAGCCTAGGCACTGTCTCCCCCCTGACTGGACATAACAATAACAGCAGTGGTGTTACCATGAGGCCACATAACTATGTCCACCTTTCCCTCTTCAAACCTGTCCTAGCATTTTTCTACCAGCTGACCTCTGCAATGCACAAAGGCTGTGAGTACAATGCACAGTGAGCTATCTGACTTAATTATTAAGATGTACATTGACAGAGAAAAAAAAAATCTATGCAGCACACTAGCAGAAAATACTTATCTTCACAAACAGTGACAGCGTCGGTGGAAATACATTGGCATGGTGCCAACAGACATCGAAAGCTGTGGTAACTGCGACACATGGGCGCAAGAATGAACGGCATACCTGAAACCTAAATCACAAAGAGAGTTGTAGAGGAACAACACTACAGCAACTACCATTCTTCCACTTACAAAACCATATTTTGTTCAGCAATAATAATAGCAGTCTTAACAGCAATAAGTAGCCTAGGCACTGTCTCCCCCCTGACTGGACATAACAATAACAGTAGTGGTGTTACCACGAGGCCACATCACTACCTCCACCTCCCACTCCCCAAACCTGTCCTAGCTTTCTACCAGTTGACCTCTGCAATGCATAAAGGTTGTGAGTACAATGCACAGTGAGCTATCTGACTTAATTATTAAGATGTACTTTGACAGAGAAAAAAAATCTACGCAGCACACTCAGCAGAAAATACTTACCTTCACAAACAGTGAAAAACACCTCAAGTGGAAATAGTCCATCACAGTACAATACACACAGCTATCGATAAACACAATTCATAAAAAAATAACAAATCATTACTAACCTGATAGAAGGGCATGTGAATTCTTTTGTCATGTGGATCTGGACAATTGTTATTAATCAAGAGGTGCCACATCATCAATCATCCTTTTATATTATGCAGAAGCTGTTTATTTCTGGCTCTTCATTAGGTTAAGTGCAGCGTACATCAGAGAAGTAGAGGATTCAGGTTTCAAAACAGCAGGCAAATAAGTGGCACCACCTTGTGACCTAGTAGTTCATGTTTATTTTGTTTTGTTGTGGTCATCTCAGGATTAGCGGTCACGGCTGATGTTGGTGTGCGGACAACGTGCACAGCATCAGAGGCTCATCAGCAACAGCTTAGTGTCTACTAGTTGATGTTTATGTTGTTTTGTTGTGGTCATCTCAGCATTAGTGGTGACGGCTCATGCAGGTGTGCAGACAGCATACACATCATCAAAGGATCATCAGCAACAGCTTTGGGACTAGTAGTTCATGTTCATGTTTATGTTGTTATGATGTTTAGAATGTCTTTTCTTCTAACAAATGTCCATCAGACCTATCACACACTGACATGACATCATCCCTGGAGAGAGATAGAAGGCTGTCTGTGCTGGTTAAAGTAATTGTGCACTAATGAAAATTATGAAATGGTTATAAACAGTGCTGAATTCTGATTGGTTGAGAGCTGCTTTCTTTCAGCAGGGCTGTTATCCAAGCACAATGACCTAGCTGAAAGTATTATGTTTAAAAAAATGCATAGAATTAACTAAAAAGGACACATTTCATAATTGCAATAAGGCACTCCAGGGGGTGCGTTATGGTGGGCTAATGGCCCTTCTTAGGTGGTGGAAGCACTCAGGTATGCCTCGTGCTTCAACCCACTTGAGGTGAGCTGTTATCCCACGATAACACATCCCATGTCATGCCTTATTGCTTAAACAAAGCTGAACTGATCTATATCAAAAGAGCTTTGTATATTTGTAAACAATAATGTGGCAGGATTTCACAAATTTATTTTACTGGGACAGACTGTGGAATTAATAAGATTTAGAGAATTTAGTATTTAAGCAGCACAAATATCCATCTAGCTCACACTTACATGACATTATTCCATCCATGGCACATCTGATATCCATTTAATAGGGGAGATAGTTCAGTGTTTTATTTTCATGGCAGAGGACTTAATTTAACACTATTGAAATTATACAAAAAAATAGAATAATAATTGTAGCATTAATGCTACAATGCAGTTTTATTATTACTGAAACCAATGTGTGATTGAAATGCCAAGGTGGGATACAGACAGGTGGTGGTGCAGCCATGAACCCATGATACAGTGCAATACTTAGTTTTAAGGCAAGTCACACTCACTGAGTCACCCCTACACCTTGAAGAACAGCACAAACACATAAATGTACTTAATGAATTTTATTCAGCCATCTCCATCGGGTGACAACGTCATATACTGTACTTAACTTTCAGACATTAACACATGCTTCGTCAGAAGATTAAAAACATTTGTGAACAGATAGCACATATAATCTGTATCATACAATAATAATTTATTTCATGGTTTTGTGATGTCATGTTAAGTCACATAATGAAACTATATAGTTAATTTATGAAAACATCACAGTCACAAATACATTCAAATGATAATAAAGCAAATTGTTTGAAATTAAGACATGAAGTACAAAAAAGGGAGTAGTTTTATATACCATGTTGAAAAAAAAATGGTGCAGACTAAAGTGTAAAATAATCTGTATGCAAAATATGTGCCAAAAATAACCAATAATTGTTTTATTATTTAATGTTGTCATGCTATGCCCTCTTATTGCTTGTTTAAACATCAGGTTTCACAAATCTGGATTTATTGTCTCGGTACTGCTATCATTTTTTGGATAAGTGATTGCAATAATGATGTACCATAACTGAACTGTAAATATATGGGTCTCACTCTAGCTCTATTGTCTTCTTTCCTAATTTGGGAACAATAAAACCCACAGAAAATTAACAAGTACAATTTGTGCAACCTAATGGTTAATCCAGGAATATGAGTATCATAATAAAATGAATTAAAAAAGAATTATGGATTCATGTTGGCATCAATTATACGTATGGATTGTTAACACTTTAGTATGCACGTTTTTCTAAAATAGTACATAACGCTAGTCCCTTATTTTTAACTTTCTTCCATAATGTATCATTCATGGATTATATATAATTTGCATGTATTTCTGAATGTGATCTTTAGGAAATGAACCATGCACTGCAGTTCAGTCATGTCATGTAATTAACATGACATAACAATCAGGACTGAAACTGTGATTACTGATGGTCTAATAAGGAAGGACTATATATACTACCTGCTCACAAATGTTTGTAATCCTCTGATGAAGTATGTCTTAATGTGAGAAACATAAGGAAACTATTCTGATATTCTCACCCAATGGAGATGGCTGGATAAATAAGCACTACGGACATCAAAAGAGCATCTTCCTACTATCAGAGAAGCTCGCCTCCCCCTGCCTGTTAAATGAATAACCATTTCAAGATCCTACTCATGAAGTATGGCTTAAATATTCACTGTAGTCTACATGTTCTGTCACTCAAGATTTCATTTATTTTTTGTCATACAGGCCAAAAAAGAACCAACTTCAACATCCAAAAACCACGCCCCTGCGTCAGCGCATGCAGCCCTGTTTTGTGATGTCACGTAATGAAGGCTGCATAACTGACTGTGCCCTATTGACTTGTATGAGGCGTTTCATTTTTTCTACATATTTGTAGACCCTTTACAATTTGGATTTCATTAAATCAAAGAAATCAGTTGACTAATACAGTCCCTATTAGTCATTCAATCGATTTAATTTAATAAAATACAAACAGTAAAGGGTATAAACATGCCAAAATATCAGCCATACACAAGTCAATGGGGCATGCTCACGCAGCCTTCGTTATGTGACACACATCTCAAAACAGGGGCGCGTGGATCTACATGGTGGCATTATTTTCGGATGGGGAAGTCGGAATTTTTTTTGGCCTGTATGCAGAAACAGAACATTACAAGTGAAGAACATCTACACTACAGGTAACATTTAAGTCAGACTTCATGAGTAGGATCATGAAAAGGCTAGTCAGCGACCAACTTGGAAGAGGCAGCTACTATGAAGCTGTTGTATAAGTGTTTGTATTACCAGCACGTACTTGCCTGTGGAGTACCGTTTTCAAATAATGTGTGACAAAAAAGAACGTACTTATTTTAGACTATACATTGAGTAACAAAAAATAATACAAATAAATGCTTTCAGCAATTTACTGTCATAAAACCAACTGCAAAATTATGTAAACTAAAAGATGTGTCCCTCTGATGTATCCTCACCATCTGAACACATACCCTCTACCTGACTAATATTTTCAACATCATCCATGCCTTCATCATCATCACTAGGAATAACAGTGCAACTGCCAGACAAAGACCATGGAGGTGGAATAAAATGTTTATTCATTTTTATGTATGTGAGTCACTCAACATTTAAATTGGACAGACATGTCTGATGGTCTGACAAAATTACCCCTGCTGCACTAAAAACCTGTTCTGAAGGGCAACTTAATTCCAGGGCAACTGATGCCAATGCAGGCCACACTGTAAACATATGTTGCCAGTATACCAACAAAGGGTCATCCTCAACAGAAACCTATTCAGGATCATCAGGACAAGCAGTGACCATGTTTGCCGCTGACATCTGTAGTTTGCTGCTGTATTCTTGCTTCTGGGCCTGGGAAACACCCTCCTGCTGTAATATTGACCATGATAGATTGCGGCTGGGTTTGGGTACTGAAGAAGTTGATAACTTTGATGACACAGAGAGTTGAGGACCGGCATGCACATGCTGTTGGGTACTTCCCTCATTAGTTTTCTTGACATCAGTTTCAAGCTTTTTGTTGTGCATTTTGTCACAATGAGCAAGTGAACAATGATCAACCTCTACACTACCCCCTGGCAGAAGTTAGGGGATGCCATGTTTGTACCAGGGATCCAGTAAAGTGGCCATCTGGTATGAATCACTGTGCAACATATCACACACATGATGATCACTTTCTAAGATGTCCATCATGCGGTTACACAGGTTCATACCAACCTCATCTGCTGCACATTCAAATTGGTCATTCAAATTGACCAGTGCCTACTTAAGCATCCACACCAATGGAATAAACTGACTCAAACATACCAATACAACACTAACAGCCTGAGTTGAATGCTCAAAACCTGTTTGACACTATCCATGACCCTCCACTGGGATGGGCTGAGGGTCATTGCCTGTTGAGTCAGGGGGTTTCAAAGCTACATGACATAGTCATTGACAGGTTTACATTGCTCAAACAGGCATTCCAGCATATAAAGAGTTGAGTTGTACCTTGTGGGAACATCCTGCTTGAGAAGATGTTGTGGCACACCGTATGAACACTGCAGCACATTAAGCTCAGGCCGAGCTTTTGAGGAACGACTGAAATTTCCACAAATAAGATAACTAATGGCCACCACACTGTCCACTGCCTCATGTTTTAAGAACTCACGTACAATCAGATTCAAAACATGGGCAAGGCATGAAATGCACTCAAAACCACCATCACTTTTGGCTTTAACTACATTGGCTCCATTGTCACTTTAAATGAAACTCACTGTGAGTCCATGGGTTTTAGCCAATGAGAAATTGTCTCATTTAGACGTTCAAGAATTCTTTCGGCTGTGTGTGAGCCATGCATACTTTGCATGCTTAGTGTTGCATGCTGGTACACACCACCACTGCCTCTGTATGTGGTTTTCAAATGACAGTCATTTGCAGGACAAGGTGAAGTACTGTACACACCAGGGATGTGTGCCCAATGTGCTGTAACACACATGAAGCTAACTGTGGATCTTGGATCGCTGGTCCACATATCAGTGGTGAGATGCACAGTGCTGACCATAGAGTGTGACAACAAATGAGAAACTGTACAACATAATGTGTTGTACAGCTCAGAGACACCTTTCATCAAAAAGTCAGTTCTGCTGGGCAATTCATATTTGGGTACCACCTTACTCATGAGCTGCCGAAAACCAGATTTTTCAACAAACAAGTAAGGAAGAAGATTCATTGCAAGCATTTGGGAAACTGCTGCATTCAAGTGCCTTGCAGCTGGATGATTCCTATGGTAGTATGTATTCTTGGACAATGCATCCTTAATATTAGGTTGCCTAGGTGACCACTGACTAGGAAATTCTCAGCTGCGTATGGGTGACTTTGGAACTGAAAGGAGTTTGTAAACTTTGTGGCATGATACTGCGATGAGGGAAGTCTGAATATACAGAGGTGGATGAGGTACAGGATGACGATTCACCTAGAACTACGGACCAGAATGCTTTGGCGTGGAGGTTAGTTGTGGTGGAACAACACTACTCTCACTGTGAATGGAGTCCAATAAGTAATTCTGTAGAGGAACAGAGTCACTGCTTTCTACCTGGGAGGCCTGACCTTTATGCTGCTGCCAGCGAATGGTGTGTTTGGTTTTGAGATGTGAGTGCATCACACTTGTGCCTAAGTGTGACCCTGCCTTGCCATGACTCACTTTACCTCTGCATAGTTGGCAAATAACTGTATTGTCATCATTATCTTAAAATGCAAAAAAATCCCACACTATAGATTTGCTCACTCTACACTGCTTTTTAAAAGGGGGAACACTCTCTGCCTTACTGCTGACTGTGAGCTGCTGCTGTGACTCATCTATGACTGGCACCTGCGGGCACTTCTGCTGCATGATATTACTAGTACTGACATAAATAGGTGTTGGAGATTGCATGTTATTGTTAACAGTCACTGATGTTTCATTCTGTGCTTGTGATGACACATTTACATTCTGTGGAAAGGTACGTGAATTGTTAACAGGGACATGGGGAGGTTGGTAATCAGGATTTATTACAGGGTCATCTTGAATATCCTGAAAAGCACACCCACTATCAATATCATTGACACCAGTAATGTCTTCTACAATATCCTCCCTTTCCTCATTGATCACCGTCAAAACATCAATATCAGCTAAATCTGCAGATTTACTGTCACCACAATCAATAGTTTTACTGACCACCTTGTCTATGGGACCATATCCTCAATATCACATTCCAAACTGTTACTTAAACACTGTGAATCCATCACAGATGAAAGCAAATCATGATTTTCAGGCTGAGAATCATCCTGTGAATCAAGCATTAATGCAACAACATCAACTGCAGTTTTCAGTTTGCTCCCCAACACTGAATATGGCTGCTGCATTCTCAGTAAAATTAATAATTTTGTTACTCACACTACTTGTACTATTGCCTGCATTACAGAAAAAGTAATAAATTCTGATTCCACCCTTACTTATTGCACTACCAGAAGAATGCAGACCAATTGGAGAAACTGTTTTGCCACTGCCTAACTTGCTGCTACTACCTGCACCCACTCTACTGCCAACCACAGGACCTACAGTACTGCTGCTACTACCTGCACCCACTCTACTGCCAACTACAGAACCCACAGACTACCTGGTCCCACTCTACTGCCAAGCCAACCACAGGGCCTAAAGTACTGCTTTTACTATCTGCACCCACTCTACTGCCAATCACAGGACCTATAGTACTCCTGCTACTACCTGCACCCACTCTACTGCCAACCACAGAACCCACAGTACTGCTGCTACTACCTGCTCCCACTCTACTGCTAACCACAGGGCCTACCGTACTGCTGCTACTACCTGCTCCCACTCTACTACCAATCACAGGACCTATAGTACTGCTTCTACTACCTGCACCCACTCTACTGCCAACCACAGGACTTGCAGTGCTGCTGCTATTACTTGCACCCACTCTATTGCCAACCACAGGACCTGCAGTGCTGCTGCTACTACTTGCACCCACTCTACTGCAAACCACAGGACATACAGTACTGCTGCTACTACCTGCTCCCACTCTATTGCCAACCACAGGACCTACAGTACTATTGCTCCTGGAAGGACCTGCAGCAGCATCAAATTCAATATTCATATAATGAGGCATTACAGCTGGAACTTCAGGATGGGAGTTAAAACTCAAAGGAACCACTGAACTACCACATCCACATCCACAGCCACAGCCACCATGCTCATTAATCCTAGTATTCTTTCCAACCATTCTTTCACTTGAATGTTGACTGACACATAAAACAAACAATCAGATAATATATATACCAATAGTGCATAATTACAAAATCAGTAGATTAGTCAAATACAGTACTGTTAAGGAACAATAAGAACAACCTCTCACAGTATTGCTTTTAGTTTCAAGTCAAAAAATACTAAACTGCAGTTTAAAACTAAAAGTAGTTTAAACTGCACACACACACACACACACTATGTTCTGCCTGTTACCTAACTATTAAAACAGTTAATCAAGTTTCATATATCAGATTGTTGAAGGAGGATCCAACTAAAAAATTATCTACAGCTATTTCAATCAGATAGAAATGCAAATGTTTTTTTTCTCTAGATGAATGCAAAAAATGCAGACACACAGAGCAGCAGAACTTTCCACTTCACCAAACTCTAAAGAACTGTACAGAAAGCAAGGAGCAGTAGTCACTTGACTCGGAGGGGGAGGGTGGTGGCTATAGTAACATGGACCTTTGACACCAAAAAACCCACATCATGGAACCTGAATCAGCCAATCAAATAACTGCAGAAGTTTTTAAGGGTGTCCCACGGAATATTTTTATGGTCTGCAGATTTTCTGCATAAACTGCGGAATATTTCTGACAAACTTTTAAAATAGGAATGTTTGGAAACAACTATAATATTCAATAGGCAGTCTTACTTAGCACCACAAAAATGAATACATTTAACTGACAGTCACAGTAAAAAGGAGTACTTTCATAATTCATTTCCTGCCTAAATTAAAGGAACCACATGACCAAAAAGCATGCAGAATATATTATTCTGCGGTTTCATCAGCAGACACTGCGGATTATGTCAATAACTGCAAGTTCCGCAATTCAATACAGATTTTCCACAGTACCAGTAATAGTTCCACAGTTTGGGGGAGAAATTCCGTGGAAGTTGCGAAATCCACCAGAGGCAAAAATTAGGCAGAATTCCACAGAAAATGTTCCATTTCATGGAAATTCCGCAGAAATGAAATCTGCAAATTTTTCCCAGGCCTAACTAGCACCACAAATCAATGAGGAGGCCTTCAGAAACAGGAAAGAGTACCATAGCATGCATGTCCAAGTGATTATCATTGTGGATGGTATCATCATCAGTGCGTGTGCTAGATTTCCAAGTTCCACTCATGAGTCCTTCATCTTCCAACAGTCACAGTTCAAGACACTCATTGCTGAGGATGGAGGATGCTCTTTCTGTTTTTTTGGAGTAAGCATGTTTCATGTGAGACATGCACAATGCTGTGACATTCACAACAACTGGATACTACAGTATCTCCGCATTCTACCTGAAACAGGTAGAAGTGGATACACCCTGATGTAGCAACTGCTGACATAGTTTCTGTTCCCAGAGTATGAATCTGAACAGCATTACAATTATTCACACATGAAGATCAGAACTGTTGTGGAACAAACTTTTGGACAATTAAAATGAGGTTCCTATACCTAGGCAAGACAGGTGGCACAACACACAAGGCAGGGTTTGTCATATTTTTGTGGGTATGCTGCATGCTGTGCAGTGTCACTACATGAAAACATATTCCACTGCCACATGGCATACAATTCATTTAAGTTCTGCTGGACCAGCAGGGGATTGATCAAAACCTGTTGTGAAGAGACATACATGGGAGGCAATGGGTAGGTAGGAGGCAATGGCTTGAAGGGAGGCAATACATGGAATAGTGCATGGTGTATTCAGGGTGGGTACTGTGTGATGTGTCTATTCATATGCCCTTTTGTGAATAGCTTGTGCTGGTGAATACTAACTGCATGTCATTATGTGTGTCTGAGCTGAATTTTGTGTGTGTACTGTGCTATCACTCATGTACATACATGCTTCTAGTGTGTCCATGGGGGTGTACTGTGAGTGTAATGTGTACTGTGGTAGGTCTGTCACAGCTTGAGCCCCCTCGAGTTAGATGTCTTACATGCCACTTTCCCACCCTTATTTGGGGGATGTTACTGTCTTCTGTTCAGGTGAGTGTCAGATTTTGCAGGAGATAAGCCTGAAGGTAAAACATCATTAACACAGATATGCAGAAAATTAGTTTATTTCTCCCACATAATAGTACAGAAGTAATAAGATAAAATCTTACCAATCTGTATACAGAACAGTCATATACTGGTGTGGAAGCTGTATGCTGCCAAGAATCCCAAAGGGGCTTGGTTGTGTACTAAGATTATATACTGCAGATAAGAGATGTCTGGTTACTGGAGTAACAAGCTTACAGATGCCAGTGTGTCTCTGTACTCAGTGTACCATTGGTCAAAACATGGGTGTCTACACACAGGGCCGCTACCTTTTGTATCAGTTATAGGTATTTGCTGAGTAAGTAGTTTAGAAGAACAATAGGGTTCTTCTAATAAAACCTGCTAAATAAGCATGCTGACTTCAGAACATAGGTGGTGCTGCAGATCACAAAATATATTGTTTTATAATTATGTCATGTAAGGTTGCTAGCATTGCACTTGTCAGTAGATACCATTAGAAACCACAAATATATTTCTGTGTAATGCATTAGATGTTTGGCTAAACAAGAAATTTCTGACTAAGTCTCTAATATAGAACAACGTATCAGTACATTAGTGATCATTTGTGCATAATACATGATAATACATTCTCCCTTGTCTGTCATGGTAGTAATGAGTGTCTTCATATGGGACAGTGGGGCAGGCTGGTCTAACATATTCCCTCCTTTGTTGACTGGATACAAAAGGCAACACTAAATAGGGTGGTAGGTAAGTTACTTCATTACTGAGTGTGATTCATAGAAACATAGAAACGTAGAAGTTGACGGCAGATAAGGACCGCAAGGCCCATCCAGTCTGTCCATTTCTTTTTCTACCTTATAAATGTGCCATCGGCCTTTGCTCTGCAGTGGCCTATCTATTCATAGTCATTTGTATTGCTCCCTTATGCCTATCCCATGCCTGTTTGAAGCCCTGCACTGTATTCATAGCCACCACTTCTTGTGGTAAGCCATTCCATGCATCCACCACCCTTTCAGTGAAAAAGAATTTCCTCACATTACCCCTTAATCTTCCACCTCTAATCTCATGCTGTGTCCTCTTGTCCTGCTATTTTTCTTATATTTAAACATGTTAGACTTTTCACCTTGTTAATGCCCTTAAGGTGTTTGAATGCCTCGATCATATCACCTCTCTCCTCCTTTGCTCAAGGGTATACATATTGAGCTCTGTTAATCTGTCCTCATATGTCTTCTGATGCAGTCCCTGCACCATTTGGTTGCCCTTCTTTGGACTGCCTCAATTTGGTTAATGTCCTTGTGAAGGTGTGGCCTCCAATACTGCACCAGTACTCCAGATGGGGCCTAACCAGTGTCTTGTAAAGAGGATTATTACCTCCATCTTATGACTTGTGATACCCTACTAATACACTAGCCTTACCTACTGCTTTAGAGGTCTGCTTGGATGATTTCAGGTCATCAGTAATGATGATGCCCAAGTCTCTTTTTTCCTTTGTGACTGCTAGCAACTCCCCTCCCAGCCTATAGGTGGCTTCAGGGTTTCTCTTCCCTATGTGCATGATTTTGCACTTCTTTGCATTAAATCCCAGTTGTCACTCTTCTGACCATTTTGCTAGTTTATCCAGATCTTTTCTCATTCTGCCCACCCCATCTGGATCATCTACTCTGTTGCAGATCTCGGTGTCATCTGCAAACAGACAATCCTTACCCTCTAGTCCATCTGCAAGGTCACTAATGAAGATGTTGAAGAGGACTGGCCCCAGGACTGATCCCTGAGGTACCCCACTTGTGACTTGCATCTCTTCTGACTGTATACCATTTACCACCACTCTCTGTTTTCTGCCCATCAACCAGTTTGCCACCCAGTTGACCAACTTCTGACCCACCCGAGCCTACCCAGCTTATTTATCAATCTTCTATGTGGAACAGTGTCAAGCTTTGCTGAAGTCAAGGTATGACATCAGCTGCCCCTTGGTCCACCACTCTGGTTACACAGTCAAAGAAATCTATGACATTAGTTTGACAGGACCTTCCTTTGTAAACCCATGCTGTCTTGATTCCTGTGCCCCTATGGATTCCAGGTGTTGCACTATCCTTTCCTTAAAGTGCCTCCATAATCTTGCCACTACTGAGGAAGACTGACTGGTCTGTAGTTCCCGCCTCCTCCCTGCTCCACTGTTGTGGGCGGGATCACATGAACCCTTCTCCAGTCTTCTGGGACCTCTCCTGTGCTCAGAGACCCACTAAACAGTTCTGCTAATGGCTCTGCTAGTTCCACCTTAGCTCCTTAAGTACCCTGGGATGTATGCCATCAGGTCCCATTGCCTTATCCACCCTAAGCTTAGCAAGCTTGTAGGACCCTTTCTTTGTGAAGGGAGTAGCTCACCTCCTCCCCTGTGTCCATGATGCTGAGCTGTGGGCCCTGCCCTACCTTCTCTTCAGTAAATACTGAGCAAAGTATCTGTTTAGGATAGATGCCTTTACAGGGTCCTCCTCCTCACATGCTCCCTTTTCTCCATTAAGCTTAGCAATACCCCCTCTGGACTTTCTCCTTTCACTAATGTATCTATAGAAAGTCTTGTCACCTTATTTTACTGTTCGTGCTAGTTTTTCCTCAGTTTGGGACTTTTCCTGCCTTACTGCCTTCCCTGCTTCCCTTAGGGCAGTTTGGCATGCCTCCCTATCTTCATCCTGCTGTGTTCCCTTATATTTCCTGAAGGCCAGCCTTTTGGCTCTGACCTTTTCTGCTACTGTATTTGAGAACCAAAGTGGTTTCCTTCTTCTTTGCACTTCCTTTTCTGTCTAACACAATGGGATGTTGCTTCATATTGCATTCTTAATGCTTGCCCACTTGCCTGTACCCTCACCTGTGTTTCTTTTTGCCAGGGCTAGCTTAACTCTGTTGGCCATCTTATCAAAGTCAGCTCCTCTGAAGTCCCATATTTTTGCCTTGGAATGGGATGATTTAGATGTAGTAGCCAAATTGAACCATACCATGTGATGGTCACTGGCCCCCAGGTGACCTTCTACCTGTAGATTTGTAATCCCTTCCTTGTTGGTCAGTACTAGATGTAGGATAGCCCTCTCTCTCGTGGGTTGCTGTACCAGTTGTTTGAGGCCCTCCCCCTGCAGGCAATCCACTATGTGTCTAGTTCTGGCAGATGTTCCTGCTGGTATTGACCAATCTGTATCTGGCATGTTGAAGTCTCCCATTATCAGAACCTCCCCTTTAGCTGTCATGTTTTGTATATCTTCTAACAGCAATGTGTCTATGTCCTCCCCCTGGTCTGGGGGTCTGTAGACAATCCCAGTTCTTATGGCTGTCCCATTTCCTGTTTCCAGGGTGACCCACAGTTCTTCTGGATCCTTATGTGTATTCTGAATTTCTGTAGCTTTGATATTTTCATTGACATACAGGGCCACTCCTCCCTCCCCCCTTTATGCACCTCGGTCTCTTCTGAGCAATACATAGCCAGGTACTGAAGTCTCTCAAGTGTGGTTACTGGTAAACCATGTCTCACTAATTGCTACTATGTCCAGTTTAGCCTCTGACATTATTGCCTGCAGGTCTGGGATCTTATTTCCCAGGCTGTGAGCATTTGTGTACATGATTTTCCATTGGCCAGATTTTGGTGTGTTAGTTGTTGGGTGAGGTTTGGCATTACCCCGTGTGTCATATGGGGAGACAAACCTTTTTTCTTACCTGGTGATGCAAATGAACTGCAAACATGCTGAATCCCTGTTTGACCACTAGCTGAGGGAGGGGTTTCTTCCTTGACGTATGGGGTGCTGCACCCCTCTCCCCATTTGCTAGTTTAAATATTCTGCAAAGACATCAAACTTCTGCCCCAATGCACTTACTCCCTCCTTAGTCAGATGCAGTCCATCAAATTTAAAGAACTTTCGCTCCCAGAACTGTTGCCAATTCCCTACAAATCTGTGTCCTTTTTCCTGGCACCAGCCCTTAAGCCACATGTTTAGCTCCCCTGTCTCCCCTTCTCTGACCTTCCGTCCATCTGCTCCCCTCTCCCAGACTGGCAGGATCTCAGAGAAGGAGATGCGAGATGAGATAGATTATAGTTGTCACCCAGCCTGGTCAGGTGTTCCTTGGTCTCACAACTGACCCGGCTGGTGAATCATTAGTCCCTATGTTTTCTAGGACATCAATGTTTTCTCCTGCTTTGTGAACAATTTTAGCAATGCGGTCAGTGTCTCTCCATGCTGATGTACTGGGAGACATCTGACCATTACCCCTGGCTGGAGATGGGTATCAACTCCCCGAATCATGGAGTCTCCTATGATCAGAAGTTTTTTGGATTTCCTTTTTCCTTTTTTTGTTTTGGTTCCTGATTTGGGTGAGTTTTGTTGTGCTAGCTCCTGTGCTGCAGTGTCCTGCTCTGCAGTGTCTTCTGCCTCTTTGTTTGATTTCAGAGATAGAGGCAGATACCTATTTGTAGTGTTTATATGGTTTTTGGAGGTAATATGTTGGAGAGCAGAGAGTTATGGGTCACCTGATTTGCCCCTCATAACCACCTGCCAACCTCCTGGACCAACTACCCTCAGCGGTCGAGGTTTTTCTGTTGGATGCTGGGGAAATGGCGGGTGGTTCTTATAATGTATTTCCTCTTGAATATGAAATTTGAGGTGTGCAATCTCTGCCCATGCTGCCCGGAGCTGAGCCCTAAGATCTCCGATGGCCCAGCATGTAGGACAGTGTCCTAAATCCTGTAAGACTGTCCTTCTGAAAATTGTTCCACAGTACCTGCAGTTAATGATATCCATTCCAGATAAGTTGCTGGGTTTATAACCTAGTCAGAGCAATTAGAAGGGAAAAAAAAAGGAAAAAAAAAATGCAAGTAATGGTTTGATTGTGTTTTGTTTAACTTGTTATAACAACAATTTAAATTACTAGTGCCCCTGTAAATGAGCTCACCTTGTGGAGGCCCCACTGATCCACCCCTTCCTGCTCTGCCACAGGAAATGTCACAACTGTGGTACCCTATAAAAGGGGTGTAGTGTGGGGTGGTTGGGGATGGGGGTGGCTGGGCCCTTCCCCTGCCGAAAAGGAAAAACCACGGACGAAAGAACAAGGAGGTAGGAGCAGAAACAATCAGTCAACAACAAATGCAGTAACCCTGAAAGCTTATCCTAATGTTAGATAAAACTGTAAAACCTGTAAAGCAATACCTGTAATAATTTCAGAGAAGATATACTCTGCAAGAAACACTTTGCTACAGAGAAAAATAAAACAATGAAATGTTAGCAACAAACAGTAGCAATCCCTGTGAGTAAAAAATAAAAACACCACCACACAGTAAATCTGATTAGCCAAAATAAGTCTTAGTCCTTTTCCCTTGCTCTGGTAAGTTTCTCTACTCTGCCTTTCAAGCAGTCTTAGAAGGAAAGAGATCAGGTGAAGCTAGGTGCCTTGGCCAGCACACCAAGATTCATACAGAAACTTCAATTGATTACGATGTTGTGTCAATGTTTTAAGTAAGCAGATCAAGATAAGAACAAGGAAAATAATAAGAAACACTTGAATAATAACAAAACCTTTAAATGTAAATTAAAACCAACTATTTTGTCAATGCGGTGCTGAGGTCACCATCATGGAAAAGATAATGAATTGCCAGCTTTGGTAACATTGTTACTTATGTGAACTAAATGTGTATCCTTTCTTTCTAGTAGAGATTTGAGGTTCAGGGTGAGTGGATCAATATGCACATTAAACACAGGCAAATACTGGGCTAGAGCATGCAGATAATCAGGGTCACTATCGACATAATCATGTTCCAGGGTCAGAACTGGGGTGATAACCATATGTCCTATGATAGTGTTCCTGGGACAAAAGGCAGAAGTTCGGGAAGGGTATGTCATAAGTTAAAGTGCCATAGAAGACAGTCTAATGATTGGTAACAACACAGTATTGTCCATTGGAATTGTAGGTCACTCAAACTTGAGGAAGGCACCACTTCATGAGCTGGACAGGGCAAATGATGGAAGTGTTCATGATGCGGCTAGTGTGGACATCGTCTGAAGAGGCCTTTCTGGAAGCAGTGCTGGAGGCGTTTGAGCTGGGTTGCTCTTGACTGAAAGAAACAGTCTCTGGATCTGAAGAAGGCCTGGGAGCTGAAGAAGGCTTTGAAGCTGAAGAAGGCTTTGCAAGGTCAGTTGAAGTGTCATTTAGGTCATTAGTAAACTACAGTGACCAGTCCATTGTATCAGAAGAGTAACCACAAACTAGGATGGTTACATCAAAGACATCACATCTGCAAAGGTAGTGATAACTCCTTTTAGTTCAACAGTCTGTATGCAGAGCAACCCAGGAGTCAAGTCTAGGATGAAACACCAGCAGTGGAGGCAAGTTGATCCATTCTTTGTAGATGCTGCCCTCAAGATGGCCCACAGAGTGGATGATGGCAAGCTTGTTAAAGACTGAAGAATCCTTTTTTTAAAACTGAAAGAGAAACTGTGAAAGTGACAAACATTGTGTCTTTAATGCTACAATGGATTGCAGTGTACCAACGTCCTCAATTTGGGTGTGATCTGTGGTGTAACGTCACCCAAATGTCATTCAGTGTCCAGGGAACATGATATAGTCTTTTCCATACACTTCACTGTGCAAGACTAAGAAGTGCAATTGGGGCAATATCATTTAGCCATACTCTTATCTTGGATCAAATCTGGGATCCTCCCTGATTTCAGATCCCAGAAGAGATTAGTGATAGTGTTAAGTGCAAAATTACCATAAGCAAAACATATTATCTCCCTGCCTATTTGCTGCTCATGCAATTCTTTATTATTGAAAGTAATCAACTGATTCATTTTATTACGAGTTTCATCAAATAATCATGCTATAGCATGCATATTGTGAACTGTAAATCTTTCTTCTCGGGAGAGTCCTTCTATACCATGTAGCATGGGTGTTACCACATTTTCTGTTAATTTGGAAGGTCTTTTCATTTACGTATCTGAACAAAGAATCTGTTGACCAGCAGATTTGGAGTCATTGGTTAATTTTCAACATATTGTCTACCTCTTCTTTGTTCCATAATATGCACTTTTAAGGCTGTTATCTCTATTTTCAAGTGTTGATAGGAGCACAATCTAACTATACTGAAGGTTCTGCCTCTGTTTTTTTTACTATGTTGTAGCTTTTCCCCTTTTGTGTGTCAGACCATCCAAGATTGAAATTCTGGATATAGAGCTTAGATTTCTTTTTTGAGTCCTTATTTTTTCATCTAACATTGATGTATTAATTGATATATTGATCCCTTCATGTAAAGGTAATGACAATATTGAAAAGTTGATTAATGCTCTTTCTTTTCTAAAGAGGATCTATGTATACGTCTCACGGACTACTCACCAATTGTGATGTACCTTTTCTCTCTTTTAAATATGATTATTAAGAAAAAAGGAAAGAAAAGAGATTGTTACGTCTCTGAATTTTGGCCAAATTGGCACAGTTCCTAATTAGCATTCCTGAGTCAAATAAAACAGTAACAGTGTCAACAATTTTAGTCATTTTACTCAATGACTACTTATGGCATTGAGGCCAGAACACTCCCTGGTGTTCCATTGTATGGTGCCCTGCTACAGGGTCTTGTGCCCTAACTTGATAGGCTGCCATTAAATCTAACAACATCACAGAATGAAAATTAGATATATTAGTAGAAACACGTTTTCCAAACTCCGCCATGCTCCAGTGGGTGAGATTCAGTACCACTGGCATGTCCATGTATTTCACATTGTTAATTAAAGTTCCAGGTATTGATGTTGCTGCCAGGCTGCTCTCTGGGTTGGGCTGCAAGGTGGGACATTGAAGAGGAGAGTTTTTATTAACTGGAGTCACCATGAGAAAAAGGGTGATGGAAGCAATTGTGTAATTATAGCATATTTTTTGTACAGTTATATTATGAAAACATATGCAAAAGTCTTTATTAATCCTTGCTGTAAGATTATAAAGTCCTGTATGTTGCGATGTAACTTGGTGAATGCACAAAGTTCCCTTAGGGCAAATATGGGTATTGGGCCAGCCTTTAAAAGTTCCTTTGGCAAAGTGGACCACTGGTAATTGCTGTCCATCAAGGTTATCAGTTTTCCAGTCAATTTGTAAAGTAAACAAAGGTGGTGCAGTTATAAGTACACTTAACATGCATGCTGTCCTGCTTGAACAGAAACTTGTGTAGAAGGTAAATCAATGATAATGCCAACACCAGGGGGAGGGGTAAATTCAGGTAAAGGGGCATACGTGGGGTCATTGGAGTTCATGGCATGAAGAAAAGCATGAAGGTGGGTCTGGTATGCCTTTGTGTGCTGGAGCTTCTTATCATAGGCCTCACTCTGCAGAAGCTTCTGGTGAGGGGTCAAATGGACGTATGCCAGGTTTCTCGGCCAAAGATCTAGGAACAGTAGAAGCAAAAGTAAACAACTTCTGGAGGGTCCCATCCTAGATTGCCAAAGTCTTCAGAATTTGGGTTTACAGGAGCTACAGTCACAGCCAAAGACATGGCCAGATATTTCCTGAAAAAAAATTGAGATCTGGGGCAGAAAGAATAAGATGAAATTCAGTACAGAGAAATCAGGGGTAATGTACATAGGAAAAGGGAATAGGGTGGAAATAGATATATATTAGATGGAAAAGAATTGAAGGAAATCAATAAAGATCTAGGAACAGTAGTAGCAAAAGTAAATGACTTCTGGAGGGTCCCATCCTAGATTACCAAAGTCTTCAGAATTTGGGTTTACAGGAGCTACAGTCACAGCCAAGACATGGCTAGATATTTCCTGAAAAAATGTTTAGATCTGGGCCAGAAAGAATAAGATAGAAATTCAGTACAAAGAAATCAGGGGTAATGTACATAGGAAAAGGGAATAGGGTGAAAATAGATATATATATTAGATGGAAAAGAATTGAAGGAAATGGATTAAGAAAAATATTGTGGGATAGTAATTGATAATAAATTGAATTATAATAAATAACAAACAGTGGCTATACAAAAAGCCAAAAATATAGTGAGAAATATGAAACTGTTTTTTTTTTTTGTTTTTTTTTTAGTTGGTGTTGTTTCTGGGAGCCCCTTGCCTAGCCTTCTGATGTTCCCCCTTCACGCCGACCAGATGTCAAGCCCCTTCCCCTTCAGCCCACATGACTTTCCCCTCATGACAGAGGGTGGGGAGGTACTCACCCACCAGTCCGGATCCAGTTCGGGGAAGGTGCCCTCCCAGCAGCGCAGTAAGGGGGGACCATCATCATCCTTGGCAAGGACTCCATTTTTTCTCTGTTCTCCCCTGACGTCTGTGGCGTGCAATGACGCCAGTGGTTAGGAGTGCACGTGCTACTGCTCATACTCTTTCCCAGGTGTCAGCCCCAGAACATCCCCCAAGTCTTGCCAGTGCTCTGTACTCATCCCTAGCCACCACTAGAGACCACCAGGACACCGATAGCAACTCACCCCCCCTCCCTGGAGGAGAGCAGCCCTACGGATGCTCTATCCTTCTCCTTCCCTGCCAGCTCCCGATGACCCAGGCTCATTCCCAAACCCGGGTCACTGGCATGGTGTAAGGTGTGATGTCCAGTGCCTCTACCCTCAGTGCCACCGGGCCGGCCCTCGAAATAGAGTTTTATGAACAAGTCAGTGGGATGTATGGTACCACTATATAGATCTTATGTTAGGCCATATTTAGACTTTGCGTCCCAATTATGGAGTCCATACACTAAGATGGAGATAAAGAGGACTGAAGGAGTGCAGAGGAGATATATTAGGATGATTGGAACTTTAGGCAGCTATGAATATAGTGAAAGATTAAAAAGGACAGGACTATTCTGTTTAGAACAAAGAAGGGAAAGAGGGGATTTAATGATGTTATTTAGAATAATAAATGATAAAAAAACTGATCAAAGAAATGGGGTTGGAGATGCAGGAGAAGCCAAAAGAGTTGAGAGGACACAAAAAGCAGATTAGGTTAAAAACTATAACAAAGAATGGTGCATATTATTCATTCAGAAACAGAATGGGGAGAGTTTGGAATACGTTACCAGTAGAAGAGGTAAATAGTAAAACACTGACGGAATTTAAGGGAAAGACTGATAAATATATGTTGGGGAACAGGTCGACGTGTACCCACTAAGGTGGGGAACAGTTTATATGGACAAATGGTCATCTACTGTTCTAAACCAAGTATAAATATTTCTAGAGAAATCTCCTTCGTTCTTCATTTCCACAGTAGGGGCAGCAGAGAAAAACTCTTTAGAAATTTTGTGAAATATCTGGTAATGCCTGTGGCTACTACCGTAAGAAAAGGAAAGAAATGGAGACAAAAGGTATTGTTAGTAAAATGATGCTACTTCCTCCAGGGGTGGAGGAAGGAGTATCTTCATATTCACTTCTCTCTGCCATTTATCAATGGTCGTCTGGTATGTAGCAACAATCTTCAAATTACTTGGCTTTTTCAGCAACTGAGAACAGAAAGAAAATGGTATCAGTAAAGCTGAAGCTTACAAAGGTTTCCTTGCCCCTGGGTGTGACAGGGTGATCCCTGTCACATTGGACACCCCGTGATAAGTTGAAACCATTTCCCAAGCAGTTAACATGTTTTGTATAATGTCCAAAATGCTCCTTGGCCGGCTGAAGCAAAACTGTTTTAATATAAGAATAACAAAAGCTAATGTTTTTTTTTTTTTAAGATGTTAGCTGCCCTTCTAAGAGATCTTTTACAGCAGATGGCATGTTCCTGCAGGAGAGTTTATGAGTGCACAGAATGTCCTCACCTTGGGTCTGACCTTTCCCAATGTTGTAAACAAACCTGCGGGTGCCATCTGAACTGTTCTCTATGGAGCGACAGTGGCTCCTAGTGGCTAATTTTATGTTATGTCTGATGCCTATACATAGGGCAGTGGAAATTTCCTAACTTCTAGAGGGTCTATAAAAGTCCTAACTCAGTTCTGAGAGAGGATAGACAGAGAGGTCAGTTGGATACTGACTGAGGAAGGTGGAAGACCTCCTGGAAGTGTGTGCTTTCACACTATTAGGCTGAAGAAAGAGCCATGAACAGTGCTGAAAGAAAACAGTGGTCATCTGATTTATTTTGTCTGACCTATTTTTCTTATTTTCTGTATATTTTACTTGATGAAAATAAAATGATAAACACAACCATGCATTTTTTATGCACCTGATTTGTGATCTGCCTGAAATTGTGTATCCTAAACACATGCCTGGTGGCACTGGGGGTGGAGGAATGAACATTCACACTTCCGTGGGTTGTAGGGTTTACTGTCCTTTGTACAGCTTCAGCTGGTTTGCATGGTACCATTTTTCTAGTGACTTTCTTCTGTTATCAGTGAGACACACTTGGTACACAGCTGGGCTGAGTTTGTTGATGTTGTCAAATGGGCCTTACCATTTGTTCAGAAATGCTTGTGCTGGTGATGCAAATTTTAGAATCATGACTCTGTCACCAACTTGTCAATTGACTTCTTTGACTGTTTTATCAAAGTACTTTTTGGATTGTAATTGGGCTTGACCCAAATTATTTACAGTGAACAAGTGAGTTTTAGAAAAGTTTTCTCTCAACTGAGTTACAAAGGTGTCTGTTGACACTCTGTCTGCAGTAAGGGCTTTGAGGTCAGTCATCAAATGTTCTGGTAATCTCATTTGTCTACCTGTCATTACCTCAAAGGATGTACATCGAGTATATGCTGAAGGGGTAGCTCTAATTGCCATTAAGAGTAAGGGCAACAAAGTGTCCTAAGTTTTTCTAGTATCAGTAGCAAATTTACATAACATTGCTTTTATGTGTCTTTTGCTCTTTCTACTTGTCCTGATGATGAGGATGGTAAGCTATGTGAAATTTCTGACTAACTCCCAATAACTGCATAGTTTCCAGCATAAGTTCACCTGTGAAAGTTGTTCCTTTATCTGAATCTACCTTGAGAGGTAGGCCCCATCTGGTAAATACTTGTTCTACTAAAATTTTGTCAGTGTCTTTCGCAATTTGGGCCTTGCATGATAAGGCTTCCACACATTTGGAAAATAGGTCAGTACTCATGAGTGCAAATTTGTTGTTTCTGGGTGTACAAGGCAGTGGTCCAATGAAATCAATTTGGATATCATCCCAAGGGCCAGTGTGTTTCTGAAGTTGAAGTTTGCCATTTTTCTTGCATGGGAGGGGGTTATTCTGTGCACAGGTGAGGCAATTGTCCATGTGATGCTGGACATCAGGTGTTATACCAGGCCGCTAGCCAACGCTTTTCATTCTCTGGACTGTCTTATCCATCCTTTGGTATTCACCTGTAGGAGTGTCATGAACCTGATGGATGGCTGCAGAACGAAGTGATTTGGGGATTACCCAGAATTTCTGATCACCTGAGTGATAGAAAATCAGTTTGAGATCCTGAGACAGATAGAGTTTGTCTGCATGTCTTTTGAATGGATTATTCATAGGCATTTCTTTTTCTGTGTCTTTGGAGAGGTATTAATGTATATATTTTATCTCTGGACCAGCTAGCTGTAGCTCAGTCAAATCCAGAGGGACTTATTTGGTTCTCTTGTTTGCAGCTACCATGGGTGTTGCAGTGAGAGGAGACATTTGCCATACCCCCCCCAGCTCCCTCTTTGGCTAAATAGTCCGCTCTGCCATTGTCATGGTGGAAGCTTCAGTTTTGGAGTGGGCCTTCACTTTGTGTATAAACAGTTTGAATATACAGTGTACAGCTAGGCTGACAATGTATATGAACAAGTCTCTGTACTTGACTGGGGTACCTTCAGAGGAGGTAAAATCATGGGTTTTCCAAAAGGGAAGGAATTCTGTCAAATGTTTCACACCCAAGATGAGTCAGAAAAGATGATGGTACTCTCATTTCCTTTCCCATCTATGATCTCTAAGGCACAGGCAACAGCTGAAATTTCTGCATATGTGATGATTTAACACTGCACTTCAGTGACACCTAAGAGGTCTCACCTGTAGAGACCAGGACCAAGACCCCAAATACTATGATTTGACCCCCTCTTCATATGAGGAAGCACCATCTGTGAAGACATGATGCCAGGTAGTGTCATTCAATGTGTTTTCTGTTACTGGGAGAAATGGGCCTGGTTCAGGTAGAACTGGTGGCTCTAGGCCTCACTCATGTGGTTCTCCTTGGTATAGGAGACCATGTGCCAAGATGGATAGCCTTTTGCTGGGAAGTACAGTAGTGTCTCTTTCTTGAAGTAGTAGACACTAATGTGTGAGTCTGGTGTTTGACACATTTACATCTTTGATCCTATCATTCAATAGGAAGTTGGAAGGGGTGTGCTTGGTTTGGGCAAATCCTATTATGTAATAAAAGTGTTTGACAGCCCAAATGGTTGCCAACAAGTTCCTTTCACACTCAGAATACTTCAGCTCATCCATGGAGAGCATTTGGAAAGCATAAGCAGTACGCCTCAGGACACCACTGGCCTTTTGAGCAAGGACTGCTGACATACCTACTTCAGATGTATAAGTTTCCAAATGAAATGGAAGTTCTGAGTTTGGGATGGCCAATGCTGAAGCAGAGGCCAAGGCCTTCTTTAGGGAAGTAACAGCATGGGTGTTTTCAGGGCCTCATTGCCATGGGACATCCTTTTTCAGGAGTTCATACAGAGGAGCTGACTTGTGTAAAATTGCAAATGAAGTCCCTGGAGTAGTTGACCATACCCAGGAATCATCTGACAGTTGCCACACAGGTGGCTAATGGTAAATCCTGTAGGCCCTGAATCTTGTTGGCTAAAGGGCTTCTTCCTTCTCCAGTTATGCGCAGGCCCAGAAATATGACTTGTGGTTGATACAACTGTACCTTTGCAGGATTGCACTTGAGACCTGCTTTCTGTAGCTGGGTCAGGAGCTCTTCTAGGAGGTCCAGGTGCTTCTCCAAGTCTACTGTGATTAAGAGAAGATCATTCACATATTACAGAAGGCACTCTGGTGTTGAGAAGCCACTGATTACATCCTTCATGTGGATGTGAAATAGGCAGGGGCTATTATGGAACCCCTGTGGGAGGCAGTTCCATGTGTTCTGATGTCCTTCAAAGGTGAAGATGACTCTGTATTGGCTTTTTTGGACCAAGGGTAGGGACCAAAATTCATTGGAGATGCCCAATGTACTGAACCACTGGTGTTGAGGTTTGAAAAGTTTGAGCACATTAAAGGCAGATGTCACAGTAGGGGCAAAACACGGGGTCACCTGATTAAGTCTATGATAATCAGTCTGCGGTAACCAAAGACTAAAATAAAAAACAGTCTCAAACTATTGCTGTGTTTCTTTACAGACCAGATGCGTGAATTGACTGTTGACACACGAGGCCTTATGACTCCCTGCTGGACAAGCAAGTCAATGGTGGCCCTCAATGAGGGTAAGGCTTCAACTAGGAATGGGTATTGCTTTTGGTGGGGTAGATCCTCCCCAGTGATCTGGATGAGAGTGCCCATCCTTCCACAGTCAAGTCTGTTCTTGGCAAAGGCCTCTTGGTGCCTTTCCAGGATTGGTCTGATTTGCGGTAGCAGCTTGTGATGATGTTGCATGATAATGATGTCATAATCTTTGTCATTGAGGATCACAGCTGCCACCACATGTCAGTCAGAGATGAGTACCATGTAGAGGTTTCCACATATTTGGAATAATAGCCTGTTGGCTAAATCTGCAACGCATCCATTTTGTGACAGGAAATCAATTCTCAAGATACTTTGATGATGACATAAGACCATGAGGTCAAAACAGTGTTCCACTTCCAAGGTACCAATGATGACTGGTATGGGTTTGGAATGGTAGGTGGTAACCATGGTCCCTTCAAAGGTCTGGACAGAGGTTGCCCTTCCAGTGGATCATGGAGTTGACTTTGGGTTTGCTTGGTGTAACACAGAGACAGCAGCTCCCGTGTCTAAAAGTAGTTCCTGTTAGTGGCCCCATACCAATGCTTCTACACATGGTCGAATGGTTTCATTCATCACCAGGGTAGTGAAGATGTGCAACAGGGGCTGACACTATTATTCAGAATCATCCTTCTTGGATGGTACCAGGCCTGTGAGTCCTGGAGCATCTGGGTACATTCACGGTAGTGAGACTCTTGGGTCTCCTGGGCCTCCTCTAGATCTTCCTGGTATGGAGGAGTAGATGGGACACTTGCAGGGCTGAGAGCTGCAATCGGTTTTTGGGTGAGGCTTGTAACTTTGGATTTCACCTTAGCTTTGAATTCTTGGAGACGATTTTTCTTCTCCTGCATTTCCTTGTAGGTAGGGCTGGATCTCCTTTGGTTCTGGTCCTGGTAGTAGTTCCAGTTATCCCACTTTTGTTTTGGGTTACCAGGTCTCTTGGGATGGTAGGCCTGGGTCTGGGCCTTTTGTTTACCTTCCACTATGTACTGCATGACGTACTGACGCATTGCTCTACGTGCCACCATGTACTTCTGTCCAGCATTCAGATCTCATATGTACAGCTGGTACAAACGCTCTGTTTTTCCTTAATCTCAGTAAAAGGTCTATTCTTGGGGGGACAAAAGCCTCTATCTTGTCCCGGATGGCTGGTAACATGTTTTTTAAAAACAAGCTTTTGTACTTTAGGGATTCCCTTTCTGAGGCCTCGTTCATGGCTTCCTTTCCAGTGTGATATGACAGCCAGAGCCGACTCTCACAGTGATCTGGGTTTCCTTTGCAAACTTTTTAACTTTGTAGGCCATAGACATGCCCACTTGGTTGGGGTACAGCGCGAGCATTAGGCTAGCTGCAATGTCATCAAATCTCACTTGGGTGAAATTACATAGCATGCTTGGCAATTTGGCCCAGAATATAGGCTTTACTGTCTGTTTTAAAATGTGTACTTGCTGCTCAGCCAGCAGGCTAAGCATTTCACACTGGCTTTTCACCTTTTCCAAATGAACACTCAGATTATCGCTAGGGCCCATTCGGTGTACTTTGTTTGCAATATTAGCAATGGCTGGGGTCAACTGGAGGATGCTGGGGGCTTACTCTGGTTGGGCTGTGATAGTTTTCACCACAGCATCATCCGTTGCATTTGCCACACCCTGGATGAGGCCGTTTTGGCCTACCTTGTCAGAGACTAGGTCTGCCATGGCCTGCAAAACTGTTGGGATGTTGACCTTCTTAATTGCATCATCGACCCAGCACTCTACCTCATGCCAGTTGGATGGTCTTAAGACAATTATCGGGGGTGAGCTAGGCCACTGCCCTCCAGAGCCCCATGGACCACCATCTTGGATGTCATCATCATCCTCATCATCCCGTCATCATTGGGTAATGATGTCAGGTTTATGGGTGGAGTAAAGGGTAATGCCCTGAAATGCCACTTCAGGATATCAAACTGCTGACGTGACAGCGCATACCTCTGCCTGCACTTTGCATGTTTTCCTTTCACATCTACATACTGTCCTGTACTAAGATGTTTCTGTAAAACTCTATATACTGTAGTAAATGCATGATTCTTACTCAACTCCCTTTCCAAATCCATCTGACACTTATCTATTTCTCTTAACAAATCATTATTTGCACTCTTTAATTTATCATTTTCATCAGTCAACGTACCATTCATCTGCAATGCCTGTTTCTTGTCATGATACATTTTATCACATTCCTTTCAATCTAACAACTTCTCTGTCCTTTTCTAATGAAGAGCTATGCAATTCTGTCTGCGTCACATGTCTTTGATTTTTCATCTCCTTATCCCAGGCCTTCTGTTGCTCACCTTTATCTCATAGTGTAGATTCCAGCTTTGTTTCCAAAATGAATGCCCTTGCTTCTACTGCTTTGAGAGCAGTGTATATGACTGCAACCATTAAACCCTTATGGTTATACTTCTTAACCATTAGTTTTGTTTCTAAGTACAGTGAACACACATACTGTACAGGATGACCTTTAGATGCTGCATTTTGTGCAAAATCACCCATCCCCCCATAGGAGGTTAAAAAGTTAGTGATGACTAGTTTTAATTCAGCACTGATTGACATTTTGTCTGTTCTGCCCACTTTCTGTACAAGCTGAGAAGCCCACATCATGGTGTCCAGAGCATGCTGTACTATCCCTGCTAGAAAGTTACACTTTGGAGTCATAGACCCCATTTCTTAGGGTTCTTCCATGTAAATAAATAAATGGTAGAGTACAATGATTTTAACATTCACTTACCAAAGGCTTCGGTATTCACAGCAGAAGCAAGCCTTTACAATCTACTTGAAAAAAAAAAAAACATTAAATCTGCTTGGATTGCCGCCCAGCTCTTTATCACAAGAAATTCCTGTGAGCTCACAGTTCATAACCTTGAAGCCTCAAGCAGCATGTAAAGGCAAGAAGCAAGCTGTAAACACTTCTTTTATTTGAGAAAAATGTTTCTTCCCTTGATTCTTTTATTTCCCCAATCCCAAAATTCACACACACACCTGTGATTAATTAACAGATTATCATTTTAACACAATCAGGTCCTGAACTCACGGTCACCACTTGTCACATTTTGCAGGAGATAAGCCTGAAGGTAAAACATCACTAACACAGATATGCAGAAAATTTGTTTATTTCTCCCTCATAATAGTACAGAAGCAATAACATAAAATCTTACCAATTGGTACACAGAGATAATCATATACCAGTGTGAAAGCTGTATGCTACCAGGGATCCAAAAGAGGCTTGGCCGTGTACTAAGATTATAGACTGCAGATAAGAGACGTCCAGTTAATGGAGTAACAAGCTTACAGATGTCAGTGTGTCTCTGTGATCGGTGTACCATTGGTCAAAACATGGGTGTCTACACCCAGGGACCACTACCTTTTGTATCTGTTATAGGCATTTGCTGAGTAACTAACTGACAAGGACAATAGGGTTCTTCTCATAAAATCTGCTAAATAAGCATGCTGACTTCAGAACATAGGTGGCGCTGCAGATCACAAAATACATTATTAAATAATTATGTCATGTTAGGTTGCTAGCATTGCACTTGTCAGTACATACCATTAGAAACTGTCAGAACAAAGGCTATAATATCATGTTTTGCAATAATGCACTTGGATTCACCTCGGGCCTTACCGAAACATTATTTCATAAATTACCAAAAATAATAAACATTCAAATGTGATATTCTCTCCAGATTCAAAAATGATGGTGAAAAACACTGTTGCCACACTTTGGATTATATCAGAAATAAATATATATTTTGTTCACATATGTACAAGTCCTAAATATTCATAATTTAGTATAAATATCAAGCATAATAAAAATAATGTAAACATAAACTGTAATGTAACAAAACAGCAGGTTTTAGAAAATCAAGTAACTTAAATAAGACAAATAAACAAAGTTTAACAAATAAGCAATGCAAATGAATAAGCAATATTCAGTGTAATAAATGACATTGTTTGTACTATTTATTCAGCATACTTATAAATATCATGACCTTTTTACTATGAGAACGTACAACTCATTACTCTAGTGTTTCAGGTTATATCTTTGTATAGGGATTGTTTTAAACTTTAGCATGTAATATTGTACTTCTTTACATCTAAATTCTAGCTTAACTATATATCCAAGGTTTTGGAGCTAAAATGCACCAAGTTACCACCCCAGATAGCCAAATAAAAGTACTAAAAGTGGAATAAAGGAATATTTAACTTTTAGTTATCTGTAGGTGCGGTCTTCTACTTTTTAACTTTCAAAATCTTCATGAGAACTTCTGATTTTGGATGACAAAAGTCCTTATGTTGGTTTGGCTGTAGACTTCTGTCTTTTCCCCTGGAACCCAGAACTGTAGAATCTTCTGACATCAATGAAGCAATGCAGGCTGGATCCTTCTTGCTTGATGTCATGAATCATCAAAAGTCACTTCAGAATTTAGTGGGAAAAATCAGACAGCAAGATTTTAGCAGTCTAGAAGCATAGTCTGTAGAAAGATCTCTCCCTGTGGACAACAATGTTGTTTTGGTAACTGGACTTTATGACTCTTTCCTGTTCCAGTTAATTTCTGCTCTTGAACCTGCAACTGTGGACTCACTGCTGTTTAACAGCACTGTAAACATGCTGGCTGGTAAATTCCAAGTTAGTCTTTTGTTTAGGCTTTTAACAGAAATTCCAAAACATTACTTTAGTCCAAATTCTCAGTATGCAAAATGAAGGGCTTGCTTTATCCAATATTGGGAAGAGAGTCCTTCCTGTAACAGGCAGTTTTAGCAGCTGGACATTGTTGCAGCACTGTGCAGGCTTTCAAGCTTGTACCTAACACCCCGTGGTGGTGACAATGGCTCAGCCCAAATGCTTGTTCCAAGCAGGCATGGCTTTAGGTTTTTGACCTACTACAAGTCCCAAGCTCATCCATAATTGTCATGGCAGCCCACACAGGTCCTCACACACCAAAGTATCAAGCTGTTCTGGGCTGGCTTTGCCAGCATCCCATTTATGTCCCTCTTGCTGCTTGACATCACTTTCAAATTATGATTGGTCTGAGTACTCTTTGAGGGTGTTACTGTTAGCCCCTCCTAAATCATTTTTTTCTCAATATGACCTCATCTTCAAATATAATTTTTGATATAAAACAATTTTTCTTTTTTTGCATCTATGTGCACCTTGTTACAAATGTAAAACCTACACTGCAGATGCAGCTAAAAGTGAGGATTCATTTGAGACCAAATATGATGGTGTCAATTCTAATATAAATCTATAATATATAAAAACATTATAAAACTTTTTCCTTTATAGATATCTAAAAAGTATTTACATATTCCAGAAGTACATTTTTTTCCTGTTCAAAATTACATTAGTTTGGCATACCTGCAATCATTAGAAACTTTATAATCTTAGCAAACTTCTTCAAGACAGTGATTTCTTTTTTTTTGTTTGTGGTTAGTGTTCCATGACCTCATGTTGCTTTGGAGTTCATTAAGAACGATTACTAACCACATGAGTAGGTTTTGCTTTTTAGATAAACACTCAAGGCTCATTTCATTGAAACGGTGGTAAGGTCAACTTACTTTAGGCACCAAATTTGTCAATATATTTTAAACAGTTTTGGGGCTACAGAGTTTTGTAAATAGCAAGGATTAGAAAACTCTTGCAGGACTGACACTTAATCCCTGTGAAGTTTCAGACATTCTCAAGAACCTGTGTGATTCTGAAATATACAGGACTTTTTGTGTATTTTCCATAATTGGAATTGTTTGATTAGGGTGTTCCACCTGTCCAGATGATTGTGGATGGTGGGGCACAAAGATGTGCCCATCCAAACCAGGAACATGTCAAGGGACACCCACAGGTGGGCTGCCATATTGCTGGGTGCAACACGGCAGCTGCCTGCTGTGGGTGGACACCCAACCTCCCAGGACACAGTCCAGGTGTCATGCCCCCCCACCCAATTGTGGGCATAGTAAAAATATAGCCCTGGTGGTCCAGTGGACCCAATCCCCTGCCCGATCACAGGCATAGTAAACCTATATCCCTGGTGGTCCAGTGGACCCGATCCCCAGCCCAGTTGTGGGCATGTGGAATAAACATCCCTGGTGGTCCAGTGGACCTGATCCCCTGCCTGATCGTGGGCATATGACAATATTAACTCTGGTGGTCCATTCACATTTCAGGACTGTGTAGTACAGTATGGTCTGCATGCCCATTGGCCCATGCCATGGATCAATAGGCATGTAGCTGTACTGTAAGCTGTCAGTCAGTGGGCAGCTGGGCAGCTTGCGAGTGGGAAGCTGCCGCCTGCCACTGATGGGGGGGATTTAAATACATGCCAGTGATCAGGCAGAAGATAGCGGTCCCCTGGACCACCAGGGATATTTATTATACATGCCAACGATCGGGCAGAGGATAGCGGTCCACTGGACCACCAGGGATCAGTTATTTACATTCCCATGATAGGGCAGGGGATTGGGTCCATTGGACCACCAGGGATTTTTATACACGTGCCCATGATCAGGTGAATGGGTGCGGTGCCTGCCGAGGGGCAGCGGGGCATCAGTCCCCGATGACTGCAGCCTGGCAGGGTGCCAGGTGCAAGCCACCAGGGATCAGTGCACAGCATGCAAATGGGGCCATAATGACATGCAAATGACCCCATTTGGCTTTGCATACATAATGGCCTCATTTGCATGCTCACGGCTGAATATCGCTCCTGCTGCAGCTAGTGCAACCACACTTGGCTGGTGCAGCCCCATGCTCCCCTGCTGCCACTTGCGCTGGCACAGTGCCACTGCACCATGTGCAGTGCATGCACCCTCAGTGTCATATTCAATGGTGCTGAGCCATGGCGCAGCACCATTGAATATCACCCGGACCATGCCCTAGCTCATCCCAGTTGTGCTGCACCCAAGCTTGTGTCCCTGCCTGGTGCAGTCTGAATATCCCACCCCTAGAATTTTCCACACGTTCGCTATTACCTCTCCTGTGAAATGAGGATCTCTATCAGATTCTACTTTTAATGGTAATCCCCATCGACTAAACATATGGTTTATTAATAAGGAAGCAATGCTTTTGGCTGTGTTATTTGGAGCAGGTATACACTCAACCCATTTTGTGAACAGACAAATAGTTGTCAAAAGATATTGGTTACCCCTTGAAGATCTGATAACAGGATCAATCCAGTCAGTCTGGATGTCTGACCAAGGCATAGTGATGCCTTTTGACTGTAGTGGTGCTCTATGTCTGGGAGTAGCTGGTTGGAGCTTGCAACAGGTTATACACCTTTGTACATACTCTGCAACATCAACATACATGTAGGCCAATAGACCATCTCTTTTAAGGTTTCATAAGTTCTCTTATCCCCCATGTGCTCCCGATGGTTCATAATGGACCTGTTGTAACATCATTCCTTTGTGGTCTAAAGGAACCACCCATTGGACCCTGTGTGGATTTTTACCAATTCTACCAAGAGCTCATTCCTTAATTGGAATTTATTCTTCTGGTTATACATGGCTCTAAGGTCCCGGCTATCCTGTAGGTCATTGTCAGAAATCATGGTTTCAGTAGGATCCTTAATGAAACAATAACATTTTCCTACCACTTCATCCTCTTGTTGCATTTTCACTAAATCAAAGTCAGATTTCTCACTATACCAGTGTCGAACCTTATTTTCCTGTTCCTGTTGCATTTGTCTGCAGGTAACCACATCCACCTTAGTTTGGACAGGAGGGACAAAGTTCCATTCTTCTCCACTTAAAGCACCCTCCCTAGCCAGAGCACCTGTTAGGTCATTTTCTGTTTTATCTGGTCCCTGAACTTTGGAGTGTCCTTTTACCTTTTTCCAATAAACAACCAACTTATGTTCCTGAACCAGCTGATCTATGGCTAGGATAAGGTCTGCATGCATCACCTTACTGCCTCTTGAATTGATCATACCATTCACCTTCCACCCTGGTAAATGTGTAAGGAAGTCCTGCCTAACATAATCAGAGTCAGTACAAATTACAATGTCTTGTAACTTATGTTGTACTGCAGTCTGTACCGCTATAAAGGTGGCTTCCAATTCTGCAAATTGGTTAGACTTAGGACCGAGCTTGTACTTGATAGGAGTACATGGTAATTATCCTGCCATACCACTCCTAAACCATAACATCAGTCTTCACCTTGCCGGAATGAACAACCATCAACATAGGCTCTAGGCACACTTTCACACACATTTTCACCATAGTGGTGGTGCCTGTTTAGTTGGTACACCATATCTAACTTAGAAGATAGGTCAGTGTCTTGTACCAGAAGTTCATCTACAGTACAATTATGCATCTCCAGGTCTGCTTACCCTTGAGCTACTGTATTCCTTTAGTTCTTTGCATACTTAACCTCTAGGGGTAGGCCCTGGAGTGCTAAAGTCCAGGCCACAATTCTGTTGCTAGACACATTACCATCCTTAAGCTTCTGGCTCCCCAGAAGAGTAAGGGGTTGGGGACCAGTCTCTACAACAATTTTTTATCACAAATGTAAGTTTTGAACCGTTGTACTGCCCATACTGTGGAAAACAATGCCTTTTCACAATCTGAGAACTTTTTCTCAACATCACTCAAGGTTTTACTCGCATAAGAAATAACACATTTGTCTGAATCATGTTTTTGCTATAACACTGCACTGATGTTGTTACTAGTATGTCCTACCTCTTGATAAAAATCCTTATTCATTTGTGGCTAAGCAAGACATGGTGCTTGAGTCAGACTATCTTTTAAAGCTTGCATGGCTTTCTCTTGTTCCCCCCCAACACTCTACAGCCTGGTGAGAAGATAAGCAATTTCTGCATAGTCCTGGATAAACTGTCTTGAGTAGTTACAGATGCCTAGGAAACTGTGTAACTCTTTTAAAGTTTTGGGTAGATCAATTTTTTTGACTGCCTCAATTTTGGTATGCTGAGGACGTAGCCCATCAGGATCAACTTCATGCCCAAGACAGTTTACCTTATTCCTGAACCATTGCCCCTTTGGTAAGGACAACTTGGCACCAGAGGCTTTCAGCTGGTTTAACACATAGGTGACCTCAGCTAGGTGTTCCTCAAAAGTGCTTCTTTTGATTAGTATATCATCCACATAAACCAGATTCCCTCTGCTTTCAACAACAGGCATGGCCTTGTGCAGAAAGATATTGAAATCTGCTGGCAAATGTATATACCCAAAAGGACACCTATTCTATGTGTACTGTCTCCTTCCAAAGATAAAAGCCAGTTTATCTTGATCTTTTGTGTCTACTCTTAATGTTCAGAATTCATTTGCTATATCTAGGGTAGTGAAATATTTGGCACCTCAAACTCTGGCCAAACTTTGGTCTAAATATGTCATGGGCCAGCAAGATAGACACCTGTTGGTTTAACTTCCTATAGTCAATAGTGAGTCTCCATTTTCCCATAGGTTTTAGTACAGGTCAAATGGGGAATTATAGAGTTTATCTGTCTTATAATTCCTCACTTCATTAACGTATCCAGTATCTCTTATATATGTTCATAAAATGCTAGTGGTATACTGTACTGGCGTACATAAACTGGACCTTTACTAGGGTTAGTAGGTACCCTGGTAACATGGAGGTCAGTTACCCCACAATCATGAGCATCTTTTGCAAACATGTCCTTAAACTGAAGGAACATTTCACAAACCTTTCCTTTTTCTACTTCTGTTTCACAATTACTGTTTTGTATAGCTTGCTCAACTTGGTCTTTAAAATCTAGGAAAGGTACATTTTTATCTATTTCTACCTCATCTTCTATAATCTCAGAAATATTTTCAGCATCAATCACATGGATCTCTCTAAATTGTTCTCTTTTATTAACCATAGTGGACAGTACAAGGTAATCATTTTCAACTTTGCATACTTGTATTTCTTCCTTATCCACTGGACAAATCTCTTGTAAAGCAATTAAACAATTTGATATGAACCTGCTTTCTTCATCTGTTTCATCCTGAACAATGTCTTCTGGTACCTCCCCTATAACTGGAACAACTAACTTCAAATCATAAAAGGATTCCGCTATCACTACCCCTAACTCACAGTTGGCTACTATAGTGATAGGCTCTGCTGTTGGGTTATGTGCTAAGAGGTGCATTACTCTACTGCTCATGTCCAAGCAAGGTATGGAGTGGATTTGTAAACCCATTTCACTAAGCTGCTTGTCAAGCACAAAGAGTGCAGTCTTGTCAGGCATTTCTTGGCCTTTCTTTACTTTAACCCTAAGAGAGAAATCCTTTACATTACTTGGAATTCTAGTAGTGAACTCATTTACCACCTGGCACACTTGAGGAATAGTTTGTCCAGACCTCATGGCCTGTGGTGTCACTTTTATTGGATAAGGGTCCTACCTTATTCGTGACCAAAGAATATAATTGGCTAGTCAACAGACACACCCAGTCATACAAGGATGTCTAGTTCCAGGTGCATGTGAGATTTTAGGCCTTGTACTACCTTTACAGGGTGTTGTATTTTCTTTTGCCCTATTTGGAGGTATAAAGCACATGTACCTATGCTTTTCATGCTAGTGATCTGATATGGGTCATTTTCCAACCACTCCTGTTTCTTTACACATGTTAAACTAGGCCTCCGCCTCTTTAACATCTTGTAAAACAGTTCACTAATTAAACAGTGCTCATAATCTAAGTATAACATAGAATTTCCTGTCTGCAAATTCTCTGCTTTGATGGGCACCCTTAATCTGCCTTCCTCTGATCTTATATAGCAGAGTAAGGACCCGTAATTTAGTGGCCGTGTTTCATTTCCACCATCCCCAGAGGGTGTTGGGTACTCAAAATTTAATGTCTGTGTGTCAGCTGCAGGGTGTGCTCCTGAGATAGCAGGGTCCACTTCCTTGGTGAAGAAAGTGAGGCCTTTTTCATTAATCTCAGACTTTACCACATCATACTTTGACATATAAACCACGTGAGCTCTACTTCTCCATTGAGCCAGATTTTCAGGATTACCTAGTACAGATACATCAGGTACATCAGAATGTACAAAATTCAATTTAATCATTGCATCATTTCTCTCAAGATAATATGATTCTGATTATTTAACAGCCTTAAGACTCTTCCCAAATAGAATGGGCCTGTTTACCTGTGCCCACAGGATTCCATGGAAATAGTCAATGATAAGCTGAAATCTTTTCAAGGTCATTTCCAATCAAGAAATCATCCACAGTTCTATCAGTGATACACACTGGTTGGTGGACTTCCATTTTGCCAAACCTGAATTTCAGCCTCACTTTACCTAGGGTCTGTTGAGCTCCCCCTCCATAACCTACAGTACTACTTGTAAGCCATCAGAGAGGGTTTTCAACACTACAGAGTTACTTACTGCATCAACCATTTTGTCATAAAAGCTTCTGGACATCGAGGTAATTTCCACTCCTGAGTCACTAAAACTTCATGACTTAGGCAGTTTTAATGTTGATGTCAAAGAAAAACCTATCTGCCCCCCCTTTGGGGATTAAATTGCCCAAGTAGAATTTTTATTAACTCCTGGCAACATGGCAGGTTCATTGTGACACTCTACACTGCCTTCAGCAGTAACTTGGGATACCTCTAGGGTAAGGTCAGGTTTCCATTAACACTCTAATTTTCCAATTTCATAGCAGTTTTATTACCATCATCAGCAATTGCAATTTCATTGACCAGGGCAGCATTAGGAGGGACAGAAGGCACTAGTCAGTTGCCATTATTATTGGTTCAATTGTTATTTGAGGATGCGGGTGGGTTCTGCACAGGTGCAGGGAACCCAGGAGGTGGAGGAGGAAGTGGGACCAAATGGAGAAGTATTTTTAAGTCTCCCATCTGCTCCTTTACTACCTGTATTTCCTCCATGACTGGAGAACCAGGTTGAGGTCTATCTTGAAACCTGTAACCATCTTGCTCATTGTTATAGTTTTGACACCCCCTATAGGCAGCTCAACCACCCCTATAGTCATTGTTGTATCCTCCATAGTATCCTCTCCCATACCCTTGGCCATGCCCTCTACTAGGATCATAACCTCCATAAGAAGGTCCTTGGTTTTGATATGGCTGAGGTGGTGGGAATTGCAAAGGGCTTTGATAGAACTGTGACTCAGGACCAGGTGGTGAAACAGGGTTAGTATGTTGGGTTACTACTGTGGGGTCAGACACTGCTTTGGGCTGCTCCCCAGCTTTTCCTGGTTGAGTGTTGTTACCTCTTTTCTTCCTTTGTCTCCTGTTTTTGGGAGAAGATAACTCATCCCCTTCCATAGCCAAAGTATTCAAGGTAGCTACCTCAGACACTTGGACCTTGGGAGTGGGGCCTCCACCATTTTTCTGTGGAGGACAGTCATCACCTCTTCCAGAATCCCAGATGTGCTCTGCCCATCTGGCAATCCAGTGAATGTTCCTGGGTCTCCTGTTAAGCTCAAGTGCTAATTGTGTCCTGATAGCAGGGGGTAAACCTTGGTAATATGCATCTCAGAAGACATCTAAATCACTGTCTGAGTGATCTTCTGCTCCAAAGTACACATCCTTCAGCCTGCAATAATATTCCATAGGACTTTGATCAACCCCACACCACATTTGGTAGGCTGTACATCTGGCTGTCCCCTTAGTGCGATATTTACCAGACTCCTTTATGAATGTATACAGCTTGTCAGGTTTGTCCTACTTTCTCTAGACATTCTTGACCACTCAGCTCAAGGATCATCAACAGACCACCTAATCACAAAACTGTGTTCTCCCTCATCAGTTATGGACAAAGATTCAAAACACTCTTTTATCTTTTGAATATGCTGCTCAATGCCTCTTTTCGCAGATTTAGAATGATACCTTTCACCTACCAGTGTCAAAGCTTGTGTGACAGTCTTTGATTTTAAATAGCCCTGTTCATTTTCAGAAATCTTTTAATTTTTTTTTTGGGACCCATCAGATGACTCATCTTTAGAATCAGAGCTTCTTTTTTATCTACTTTTATATCTTTTTTTATGCCTATCATGTGGTTCCTCTTCTTAACAGGAATATTCCTTTTCAGGGGAAGAGCTATCTGGGCCTGATTCCTCATATGCATTTATTCTTACATTAATTTTAGTTTCACTTTTGGTATCACCTTTTTGGGCCTTCAAATCTCTGACTTCTTTTCCTAGTTTACAGAGGTATTGCTCCAAAAGGGTACACCACTCTTTCCATTGGCTAGCCTCCTTTAATTCATTTTGTGAGGTTGCATCTTCACATCTCTCCTTTTCTATTTGTACACTGATCTCTCTATCTTTATGTATTTTCTCTTTTTGCATCATTTCTTGTTTTAACTCTTTTTCAGCACTAGAATGAACAGATGAGTGTGGTTGGCAAGGGCCTGTTCCATTTGTGGGTCCTGCACCATGGAAGTCCCAAGAAGGATAAGCCCCCTGTTCATTACCCTGGGGTAAAGACCTTAGGGATGAACAGCTTGTGCTTCTTTGTTCCGAGGTTTCCTCCTTCCTTTTGGCTAAGAGGTGTCTTTCCCTGTCTGACCACTGTTTCTTATTACTTTCATATTGCTCCCTTACATCATTATACATTTGTACCATTTCAGTTAGCTCCTTGGTAACCTGTTCACTAGCATGCTCTAATTTTGATTTTTCTCTTTCCAAAGCTGTGCTCCGCTCTTTGAACTTCTCAATAGTCTTTAATATTTTGCTCTTCTCTGCCTCTGCAGCTGAGCACTGCTCTTTTAGCTGTTCATTCAAGTTTTTCAAGGCAGCAATGTCAGTCTTTAAGTTGATCAGGACACATTCTCCATCAGATATTTTCACATTACTTACATCTAACTGTGTTTTGAGCAATTAAATTTGGCCTGCAAGTCTACTACATTCATGAGATCTCTCTCCTAGTTGTTGGTTTAACTGTTTTACGTCATTACATAACCTTAATTTGTCAACACACAGTTTCTCAATCATATCTATATACCCTTTATTTAGTTCATTTAATTCTTCAATTGTTTCTTCTGGCCTACAACTTGGGATACAGAGGTATCAATGGCTCCTCTTTGATGAGAAGTATTGGCAACTCTAAAAGTGTTGCCCCTGCATCTGCATGAACCATACCTACAGTTGCAATAGCAGCTGACATGTCTCAAGTTCTTGTTACTAAACTTTAACAACAATTACCATTAAATGTCAACAACCTTTTATCCAACACAATTTAAACAAAGAACCAAATCTTTCATTATAATACTTTGAAAGTCCTTTTCCTTGTAGTTTTACTGCCAGATAATTACTTTTTTTGGTTTTTTTCTTGCTGTCTAGGGGTAAATTCTATCTTTAAATCCTCAAGAAACAAGAGCAGAAAAATATTACTTATGCCACTCAGTAACTTGCAAACAATAACAGTAATAATATTTATTTCCCATACACCCTGAGTGTGGATTGTTATTCACTAACAATCATCTCGCAAATGAGAATCCCATAGATGTCAGAACAAAGGCTATAATATCTCTTTTTACAATAATGCACTTGGATTCACCTTGGGCCTTACCCAAAAATTATTTGATAAATTATCAAAAATAATAAAAATTCAAATGTGATATTATCCTATGCTCTCCATATTCAAAAATGGTGGTGAAAAACACTGTTGCCACACTTTGGATTACATAAGAGATAAATATATATTTTATTCACATATGTACAAGTCCTAAATATTCATAATTAGCATAAATATCAAGCACAATACAAAAAATTTAAACATAAACTGTAATGTAACAAAACAGCAAGTTTTAGAAAATCAAGTAACTGAAATAAAACAAATAAACACATTTCAATAAATAAGCAATGCAAATGAATAAGCAATATTCAGTGTAATAAATGACATTGTTTGTATTATTTCTTCAGCATGCTTATAAATGTCATGACCTTTTTACTATGATAACTTGCAACTCATTATACTAGTGTCTTAGGTTATATATTTGTATAAGAATTGTTTTAAACTTTAACATGCAAGATTGTACTTCCTTACATCTAAATTCTAGCTTAACTATATAGCCTAGGTTTGGGAGCTAAAATGCATTAAGTTACTACCCCAGATAGCCAAATAAAAGTACTGAAAGTGGAATAAAGGAATACTTAACTTTTTGTTATCTGTAGGTGCAGTCTTCTACTTTTTAACTTTCAAAATCTTGGTGAGAACTTCTGATTTTGGATGACAAAAGTCCTTAGGTTGGTTTGGCTATAGACCTGTCTTTTCCCCTGGAACCTGGAACTGTAGAATCTTTTGACATCAATAAAGCAATGCAGACTGGATCCTTCTTTCTTGACATCATGAATCATCAAAAGTCACTTCAGGATTTAGTGGGAAAAATCAGACAGCAAGATTTTAGCAGCACAGTCTGTAGAAAGAGCTCTCCCTGTGGACAGCAATGTTGTTTTGGTAACTGGGCTCTGTGACTCTTTTCTGTTCCAGTTAATTTCTGCTCTTGAAACTGCAACTCTGGGCTCACTGCTATTTAACAGCGCTGCAGGCTGCAGGCTTGCTGGCTGGTAAATTCCAAAGTTAGTCTCTTGTTCAGGCTTTTAACAGAAATACCAAAACATTACTTTAGTCCAAATTCTCAGTATGCAAAACACAGGCCTTGCTTCATCCAATATTGGGAAGAGAGTCTTTCCTGTAACAGGCAGTTTTAGCAGCTGAACATTGTTGCATCATTGTGCATGCTCTCAAGCTTGTACCTAACACCCCCTGGTGGTGGCAGTGACTCAACCCACATGCTTGCTCCAAGCAGGCGTGGCCTCTGACTTTTGACCTACTACAAGTCCCAAGCTCATCCAAAATTGTCAGGGAAGCTCACACAGATCCTCATACACCAAAGGATCAGGCAGTTCTGGGCCTGCTTTGCCAGTATCCCATTTATGTCCCTCTTGCTGGGCGACATCACTATCAAATTGTGATTGGTCTGAGTACTTTTTGAGGGTGTTACTGTTAGCCCCTCCTGAACCATGGTTTTCTCAATGTGATATCATCTTCAAAAACAATTTTTGATATAAAAGGTTTTTCTTTCTTGCATCTATGTGGACCTTGTTACAAATGTAAAACCTACATTTTTAGATGCAGCTTAAAGAAAGGATTCATTTGAGACCAAACATGATGGTGTCAATTCTAATATAAAATCTGTAATTTATAAAAACATTATAACACGTTTTCCTTTATAGATATATAAAAAGTATTTACAGATTCCAGAAGTATATTTTTCCTGTTCAAAATGATATTAGTTTGGTATACCTGCTATCATTAGAAACTTTATAATCTTAGCAAACTTCTTCAAGACAGTGATTTCTTTTGTTTTTGGTTAATGACCATGACCTCATGTTGCTTTGGAGTTCATTAGGAAGGCGTACAAACTACACAACTAGGTTTTGCTTGTCAGATAAAAACCCAAGACTCATTTAATTGAAAAGGTGGTAAGGTCAGCTTACTTTAGACACCACTCTGTAATTCCTAACCTTAACAGCTTTGTTGCTACATAATTGTATAAATAGCTCACACTACACTTTGCTGATAGGTTTAAAACTTAATCACTGGGCAGGTTCTTGTATTTCTAATAACCTGTATAATTCTGAAATGTATCAGAGTGTTTGTATATTTTCTATAAATAAAAATATTCATTTCTTAAACCCAGTTTTTTCAGTCTGTTAACTTCTGGTGTACCTGAGGCTGACTGTTACGTGAAAAACAAGGACATAAATTATGTCAAATTTCCATGACAATACTCTCTTTGTCTCAGCTTCAAGCTCTTCTGCTAATCATTGGAAGAGGTGCCAAGTGGGCACTTTAAACAGACTATTCTTGAACCAGTTTTTTTTTCTGAAGTTGTCCATGTATGCTATATTCCTTTTTGTTTCATGGCATCATTCCTCCATTTCAGTATTCAAGCCTTAAGCAGCATTGTCCTTGTTTTAGAGTTCATTTAGATATTGCTTTGACAAGAAAAGTTATAGTACTTACTAATTAAGCCAATATAAGAATATAAAATAGCAATTAAGAATATAATACAATTATAGTAATAAAATATTCTAATCAAATTAGTTCTGTTCCTACAAAACCACAAATATATTTCTGTGTAATGAATTAGATGTTTGGCTAAACAACACATTTCTGACTAGGCCTCTTAATACAGAACAATATATCAGTACATTAGTGATCATTACTGCATAATACATTATAATTAGTGTTGTAATAAAATCACGGTAAATTTGCTGATTTTCACGGCTGAAATTTTCAGAAATCAGCTGATTTCATGGAAACACACAAATCAGTTTGTTTGGTAGTGCAAAAATATTTAATGCTGTACTGATTTGGCAGAGAACAGCTCAGTAACAGTTACCTGCTTTTCACTGTATGAAGCTGTGTTTATCTCGATCTTCCTCTTTTTGGCAGTATGGGAAAAATGCATCAAGATGCTGATCACAGCTGGCTTTTCATTTGTGATCCACCGGTATGTTACAAGCCATTCAGAAAAGCACTTCACCAGAAACATGAAAAGTCCCACGTTCGTATTAAGAACACCATTGTTGTGCGTTCACATTGCTGGTCTTGGAAGCAGGATACTGTTTCAGTTTCACTGACATTATTTAGTTTAACAAAAATGGAATAAGGCAAGAGACAGTAGCACAGTAATCGGACATTTTGCAGCACATCTACCTACTGGTTATCTGAAACCCAGATATATTGAGATGTTAATTAAGGGTAATTAAATTACACGTGCCACAACACAGATGATTTAAGTTTTTAATCTGTGATGTAGTGGTCCTCCAATTACCTTGTTTGCTGCATCAGCAAGAGATGTAGAGAATCGCTCAATTAAGTACTTGGACATGTTTTAATCACTTCGTTAAAATAAAGAACTGAAAATACTTTCATTGTCACCAGTTTCAGTGATTTCACAGAGACTGCACTGCCGATAATAAAATAATCTTTTTCACAGTATCCATGAAGGATGTGCACGCCATGAAAAACTTACAACCCTAATGACAATACATTCTCCCTTGTCTGTCATGGTAGTAGTGAGTGTCCTCACATGGGATGGCAGGGCAGGCTGGTCTAACAGGATCCACAAACCAATTGTTGTCTGAAGATGGGTCCTGATGCTGGGATGATGGTCATGCAAGCTATATGTGCAATGGTGCTCCATTTGCTTTTATGGCATCAGTATTTGCATTGGAACTGTCACACTGTCTCCACTGCTGGTGTCTGCCTGTGTTGTGAGCTGATGTAGGATACATCCTAAGAGTACACCCACACTTCCATTCTATGCCCTCCTTCCCTGTACTTCCATCACAAGGGCCCTGAGCTGCTGGTTATTTGCCTTGCTCATCCTCAGGCATTTCTGCTTAAGACAACTCACTTCAAGGTAGCATGCTCTCTGCATATGAAATGCTGCATGTCCAGAACTGGCCAGTTCTGTTCCACAGACCCTCATCAACACTGTCATGGCCAGGGTCAGCCAAACGTGAAGACTCTGTTGGGGTGAACACTTGTTGTGGTGTGAATTTATGCTGTGCAACAATGCTTCTGGTGTCTGTGTTGTGACCATTAGGCCTGGGCAAAATTTTCAGATCTTGCTTCCACGGAATTTCCACAAAATCACGCAGTTTCCATGGAATTTTGCATAATTTTCATCTCTGGCGAATTTAAAGATTTCCAAGGAATTTCTCCCCAAACTGCGGAAACATTATTAGTACTGCAGAAATATGTATTGAATTGTGGAATCTCAGTTACTGATATAATCCACTGTTCCTGCTGATAAAACTGTGGGATAATATATTTCACAGGCTTTTTGATAATGTGATTCTGTTAATTTCGGCAAGAAATGAATTGTAAAATACTCCTTTTTACTGTGACTGTCTGTCAGTTAAATGTAGTACTTTTTATGGTGTTAAATAAGACTGGCTATTGAATATTATAGTTGTTTCCAAATGTTACTATTTTAAAAATTTTGTGACAAATATTCTGCAGTTTATGCTGAAAATCTGCCGATCACAAAAATATTCCGCAGAACACCCTTAAAAAAATCTGCAGTTACTTGATTGGCTGATTCAGGTTCCATGAGGTGAGGTTTTGGTGTCAAAGGTCCATGTTACTATAGAAACCACCATCCCTCTATGAGTCAAGTGACTTCTGCTCTTTGCCTTCTGTGCAGTTCTTTAGAGTTTGGTGAAGTGGTAAGTTCTGCTGCTCTGTATATCTGCATTTTTTGCATTCAACTAGAGAAAAAAAAACAACCCTTTGCGTTTCAGTCTTTGATTGAAATAGTTGTAGATCATCACGGCCCAGAATAAAAGATATCAGACAACTCATCCCAGGCCTACAGGACCATACCACAAAACCAGTCACTTTAATACATGCAGGGGTAAATGACTTAGGCAAGAGAAACCTTACCATCATCCAAAGAGATTTCAAGCAGGTGAGGATGACTTTGTCTACAAATGGATGTAGTCTTATTATATCAGGTTTACTAACAGAGCCTCGAGTTAGCCATGCTAAAACTAGAGACATACTTGGCCTAAATGGCTGGCTAGAATGGTGCCAGAGAGAGGGTTTCACTTATGTTGATCATTGGGAAAATCTTCAGAGCCTAAGGTTGTTTGTACAGGTTGCTCTACACCTGAATAAACAGAGGAAGCAAATTTTCGCACATAGACTACATCATGTTATAGATACCAATTTAAACTGCAAACAAGGGGGGATGAGAGGGACTCCAAATTGAATGGCAGAAGCACCAAGCATTTGGAACCACCGGCCTGGAATTTCCTAGTAATAAATGCCAGAAGCTTTAATAATAAAGCTGACAAACTCCTTTACACCTTACATAAGTCTAATATACACATTTGTGCCATCACAGAAACCCGGTGGAAAAATGAGTATCCTTGGGACAAAAACATACCAGCTTATACCCTATATCATAGGGATAGGACACAGTCCAAAGGGGGAAGCATGGCCCTATATATTGCCAATAACATTGTTACAGAAACTATGGACTTTAATTGGGAAAATGCAGAGATTCTATGGGTCAAGATTTCCCTGTCACATACTGCCAAAATTAATTTAGGTCTCGTATACAGGACCCCATCCATTTCACAACAGGATGACTTATCACTTTTGGATTTCATAAATAAAATAACTGCTGCTGACAATACTATACTGCTGGGTGATTTTAACCTCCCCGGGATTAACTGGGGTACATTAAATGCAGAAACTCCAGTAGAGCTGTGCTTCCTGGAAGCTTTCATCCTGGCTGGTATGGACCAGTTTGTGACAATAAATACTAGGTGTAATCACATCCTCGATTTGGTCCTAAGTAACTTAGTTGATAACATCTATGACTGTAGTGCCTTAGCCCCCTTAGGGTCCAGTGATGATTCTATGGTGAGCTTCAGATATAAGGGTAAACTGGGCAAAGACTTAGGGAGTACAATAGTATATAACTATAACAAAGCTGATTTTGACAGCATGAGAAGTGAACTGGCAGTATGGGATTGGGCAGCTGACTTCGATAACCAGCTACTCCACCATATGTGGAACCGTGTGATTAATAAAATATCTACCCTGGTACAATCACACACCCCATCCATGCATAAATATGATAGGACAAAAAAAAACCTTCCACCATGGATGACACCATCAGTCTGTAAACTAATCAAAAAGAAAAATAAAGCACATAGTAAAGCCAAGAAAAGTGGCAATAGAGAATGCTAGGATATGTATAAAAATGTCTAAAACAAAAAGAACCATAGAACAGGCAAAACAGAAACATGATCTTAAGCTTGCCCGTACAGTCCATGATAACTATAAATCATTCTATGCTTACATAAACAATAGGAAGGGGGTAGTAAAACTATAGGACCCCTCAAAGGCCCAGAAGGGAATATGGTCATGGAAAACCACAAAATGGCTGAGCAATACAACTGCTTTTTTTCTTCAGTTTTTAATAAAAAAACATACCTAACCACTAACCATCTTGATCACTTACCAGATACAGGCCCTTTAGTAGATATATCCGATGTGCTAATAAGACTCCAGAAGTTAGATCAAAATAAAGCACAGGGCCCAGATGCCCTCTATCCAAGACTTATTAAAGAGCTGACAGAGATATTAGCAGGTCTGGTTACAGCCATTTTTCAAAAATCTATTGATGAAGGCGAGGTCTTAGAGGCCTGGAGGCAGGCAGTCATGGTGCCCATCCACAAAAAAAGAACCAAACATGAGGCTGGGAATTATAGACCAATCACCTTGACAGCAGTCCTTGGTAAAATCTTGGAGGGTATTATAAAAGACCACATAAAATACTTTTTTCTCCTGACTGAGGATGTAGACAGTTCACAGCATGGATTTACCAAGGGAAGGTCTTGCCAGACAAACCTATTGGAATTTTACGGTAAGGTTAGAAGCCTTAGATAATAGACACTTAGTGGATCTTTTTGGACTTCTCAAAGGCATTCGACAAGGTCCCACATGCAGAGCTTGTCGATACCTTAATAGAGCACAGTGTCCACTGGCAAATATCCCATTGGATTGAAGCATGGCTCCCTGATAGGAGTCAAAATGTCTGTATAAAGGTTACATATTCAAACTGGGCAGAAGTGACCAGTGGGGTGCCACAGGGGTCTGTGCTCAAGCCCTGCCTTTCCAACATCTATATCTCCTCAATGAACACCACAGCAGGAGTATGGGTATCTAAGTTCACTGATGATATGAGAATAGGACACATTGTTAATAATCAGGAGGATGTAGGCACCCTGCAATTAGCCTTACAGGAATTAGAGCAATGGGCAAATGTAAAGAAATTGACCTTTAATATTGACAAGTGTACTGTGATGCATCTTGGGAAGAACAACAGGCAGTCAAATTATTCACTGGGTGGGTTGATACTAAAAGAAGTGCAAGATGAGAGAGACCTGGGCATCAGAATCAGTAATGATCCTAGTTTCAAGATGCACTGTAACCAGGTCATTAAAAAATCTAGTAGCATATTATACTGCATAAATAAGCACATCAGCAGTAGTAACAAGGAAGTACTGCTTCCTCTCTACACATCTCTGGTGCACCCACATGTCAAGTACTGTTACCAGTTCTGGTCACCTGGTGGTAAAAGGGAGATACATGCCATAGAAAGGGTTCAGAGAAGGGCAACCCGTAGGATTAAGGAGGTTAAGGGATTAGACTATCAAGCAAGATTGGACACATTGGGTCTGTACTCTTCAGCATTTTGCAGACTGAGGGTGGGCATGTGCCTGATTTACAGAGCCGTAAATGATTTGCAGCTATGGGAACAGTTGGGCCTTATGTGTAGGGAATAAGTTTACAACACCAGAGCCCACCACCTACAGCTAGAAGGAGAAAGATTTAACACTATGAAAAGGAAGCAGTGGTGCTCTGTCAAGGTGTTTAAGATCTGGAATGAGCTTCTCATTGAGGTAGTGGATAGCAGTAATATGAACAGTTTTAAGGCACGTCTGGATGCTCTCCTCATTGCCAATAACATTATGGGATACTACTGACTCTAACAGTGAGCTACAATGGACCTCAGTCTTAATAAAGCTCTGCATAACCTATGTAACCTACTTAATTTTGTTGTTGTAGGATCCTCCTTCAGCAATCTGATACATAAAATGTATATCTTGATTAACTGCTTCAATAGTTGGGTATACAGGACAGGACACAGTGTGTGTGTGTGTGTGTGTGTGTGTGTGTGTGTGTGTGTGTGTGTGTGCAGCATTAGTTTTAAACTGCAGTTTAGTATTTTTTGACTTGAAAGGCAATACTGTGAGAGGCTGTTCTTATTTTTCCTTAACAGTATTGTAATCTGCTTTGACTGATCTGCTGAGTTTGTAATTATACACTTCTGGTAGATACTATTTAATTGTTTGTATTTGTGTGCCACTTAACATCCAAGTGAAAAAATGGTGGGAAAGAAGTCAGATACTAGAGTTAGTGTGCTCGGTGGATGTAGACGTGGTAGTTCAGTGGTTCCATTGAGTTTTAACTCTCCTCCTGCAGCTCCGTCTGTAATGTCTCATGATATGGATATTGAATTTGACTCTGCTGCTGCACGTTCTTGCAGCAGCAACAGTACTGTAGGTCCTGTGGTTGGCAGTACAGTGGGTGCAGGTAGTAGCAACAAGTTAGACAGTGGCACAAAAGTGTCTCCGATAGATCTGTGTTCTTCTGGTGGTGCAGTAAGTAAGGGTGGAAATGGAATTGATTACTTTTTTCTGTAATGCAGGTAATAGTACCAGCAGTGGGAGCTTACTTCACCTTGTCCTGCAAGTGATTGTCATTTGAAAACCACATATGGAGGCAGTAGTGGTGTGTGTGACACTTGGACAGCTGGCTCTGATCACTGTATCATTATTTGTAATATAAAAATGGGTTATGGACTGTCTCTTGAGAAATGCTGGAACAGCATGTGAGATCAACACACACACACACACACAGGTTTTAGATACAAGGTGTTACCTGGAAGGCCAGAAGCTAATTACAGACTTTTCTAATTTAATTATAGCTTTAACTGCTAAGAGGAAAACAGTATCCCTTTTATGATGTTTCGAGGGGGAAACCAGGTTTAGTACACTGGTGCAAAATCATAAATGCTTTGATGTCCGTGTGAGACGGGATACTGCTCGCAGATCAAAGAAAATCATTTGAAGAAAATTAGTTCTGCTGAGGATTACAGAATTTAATACTTTGAAAAGACATCCTGTTTTTTATATATATATATTCTGACAGGGAGGAGCTAGGTGACCTCATGCAAAGAGGAGGGCAAAGTCAGCTTTTTAGACAATATTCTGTTTTACTTCAGAGACACATCTATCTAGACTCTGACAAAGAAACATCTTTGAGCACTTTAAGCAGGTATTTAGAGACAGAGAGAGAGACGTCTAAGTACTGTAGTAGGAATTGTACTGTTAAAACCTTGTTCTTTTAATAGATTTGCATGTTTTGTAATATATGGTTCTGTATTTTATGTTTTACATATTTTTTATCTATTTTAGTAAAACTCTATTTTTAGAGCCTACTTGGTCTGTCTTTGAATTTCTTTCCTCTACAAGTAAAGTATATATGGTTAAAGCAGACACTGTACATAAGCTTGAATTGTGATACCAAACTGGAAAAAGGTGAGCGTTTTAAATCTGAGGTCTTGTATTACAGTTTTTAAAGGTTCATTTCTGTACACCTGGTTAGGTGCCCATAGGCAAAGATATCTGGCCCCCTGAAGACAGAATTATCTGAGCCTGTGCATTGGGTATGCTAGCAGGAGTTTCACAGTTTGAATCCCTCCAAGATTTAAGACCAAAGGTTGATCTGAACCCACAAAAACAGACAAGGGGGTTACCTTGTTCTATTAACTGTTCACAAGACTACCCTCGGAGGCTGGCACTTTGGGAGTAGAGGGCCTGACCTGCTGAGTGGGTTTGTGACAGATTGGTTGGCAGTGGTGGCATAATTTTGGTATTACAAGCTTTTATTGGTTAGGCTGTCAGCTTGAGACCATCAGCTCACTTGCAAAGAAAGAAAAAGGCAGAGTTTTATTTTTAAAAAGGGAACAGAACTATATCACTTGGTGTACAGTCAAGTTCCTACCTGTTTTATTTATTTTTTTTCCTAAAGTGCAAGTCAGAGGAGCAGTAGTGAGGGAAGATGGATTCCAACTACAGCAGGCACACTGTAGACTACTTAAGGCAGTTGTGCGGGGACAGAGGAGTCCTGTTCGAGGTGACAGCCAAAAAGCAGAACCTTGTAGATGCCCTAATGGTAGCAGATACCCAGAGCAGTGAGTCACAGACCGTGACTGAAAAGGACCAAACCTTGAGTGTGTCAGGGTTAGCGGCCAGTGCAGTGTCCAGATCTGATGAGGAGTGCAACATGGCCACTGTCAGTGAAGGGCCACAGCAGCAGGGGAAGGTCACCAGTATCCTGGATCCAGAAGTACTCAGGCTGCAAATTGAGTTGCGCAGGATGGAGCTGGAGTTCCAGGAGAGGAGTGAGCGAGAATGCTGAGAGGCAGACTGAGAGGAGCGTGAGCACCAGTGAGCCACAGAGGAGAAGATAGAGCGAGAACACAGAGAGGCAGAGTGGGAACAGAGAGATGCTGTCCGTGTGGAGCAGGAGCGCCAGAGGCAACACGAACTGGAGAAGCTACGACTTCAACCAGCGGCACCAGAGCAGGTAAGTGACTTGGGTTTAACTGGGACTACAGGACTGGGTTACAAATTGAATTCCAAATTAATAGCCGAATTTAAAGAGAGGGAAGACATGGATGCCTTTTTAAATTCTTTTGAAAAAGTTTGTATTCAGGCTAAAATTCCTAGAGAGTCTTGGAGCTTCCAGCTATCCCTGCTACTTACTGGGAAAGCTTGGAATGCACTGGGTCAAATGGACAATGAGGACAGTGATGATTACAGCAAACTTAAAGCTGCACTGTTAAAAAAATTTGAATTAACTGCTGAATCATGAGAGCTAAATTCTGTAAGCTCAGGAGAAGCCCTGACATGAGCTATAAGGAGCTAGCCACAAAATAACGTCAGTTTTTAAAATGTTGGTGGGAAGGAATTGAGGCAAACTCTGTTGATAAAATTGAAAATGTGATTTTATTAGAACAGTTTTATTGGGCATGCCCAGCCAAGCTAAAAACCTGGGTAGAGTACTGAGATCCCAAAACAGTGCAAGAGGCTACTGAACTCTTGGACCACTATGCCAAGAGCAGACCTGCTCTGAGAGTGAATGGGGTGGGCGGGGCAGTGCAGAAAGGGGAAAGCGCACCTTCAGGGCAGCTAAAACCCTCACTGCCTCCACCAAAACCAGTTAGCCCCAGGTTTCAGAGAAAAGATTTCTCTGAGAGGAGAAATGAATGTTGGTTGTGTAAAGAAACTGGGCATATTGCTAGACAGTGTTCCAAAAAGGTGAGCAATACACAACAGGGTGCTAGAAAGGAAGTAGGTTGTTTGTGTGTCCCTGGAAGCATGCCAGTGAACATGAGGGAACACATGCACCCAGCCATGGTGAATGGTGTACAGACGCAAGGGTTAAGGGACACAGGGGCATCCCTGACCTTGATAAAGGGAGATCTGGTACAGCCTGGTCAGCTTATACCCCCAAAATATGTCACTGTACAGGACTTTGTAGGTGGAAAGAAAACATTGCCCCTCGCTAGTGTTCTTCTAGACTGGGGTGAAACAGGGGAAACTGTGCAACAGGTGGCTGTAGCTGAAATGTTAGCAGTGGATGAGATCCTGGGCAACAATCTCAAACAAGGGATGGTATGTGCAGTTACCTGTAGCCAAGCGGCAAGGGAAAATTGTAGTCCCTGAACCCCACAGAAGCCATTGTGGAAACCACTGAGAGGCTGGTTCCCCAGCCTGTGTCTCCAGATATGGAGACTAATGAAAAGGGGGTAGAAATTTCCCCAGTAGCAAGTAACCACACAGCTACAGAAGGTTACTCTGAAGAGGAAGGGGTGACCCATTGTCAGGGGGTGGGGATTGACAGTGATCCTGAGTGCCCTGATGCTAGTGCTAGGGGCCCTAGTTTAGTGACTGAAGGGGACCTGTCTCATGCCTTGGGAATGTGTGAGGGGTTTGCAGCTGCTTAGAGAAGTGACCCTAGTTTACAGAAGCTGAGGGCTTGGGCAGACTCAGACAGCACACAGGAGGTGACAGCAGACATAAGGTTTATTGGGAAAATGGATTTATGTATACTCAGGCAGTACAGACAGAGGGAGGGGTGCTAGGCAGGCAGCTTGTCATTCCCCAGGGGTATCATGAGCAGTTGCTCAAGACTGCACATGATATTCCCTTGTCTGGTCATCTGGGAATCGCACGCACAATGCAGAGGTTAGCCCAGAATTTCTACTGGCCTAACTTCACCCAGCAGGTGAAGGAGTATTGCAGGTCCTGTCACCAGTGCCAAGAAATAGGGAAGGCGGGCAAGAAAACCCAAGCCACCCTGATTCCATTGCCCATAGTGGAGGAGCCATTCCAGAGGGTGGGAATGGATATTGTGGGGCCTTTAAATACCCCCAGCTCCTCAGGGAACAGATTCATCCTGACTGTGGTGGATTATGCCACCCGGTACCCAGAGGCAGTTGCCCTATCCTCACTGAGGACAGACAAAGTGGCAGATGCCTTACTTGGGATTTTCTCCTATGTTGGGTTTCCGTAGGAGGTAATCACTGATCGAGGGGGTTCCTTCATGTCGGACCTGATGAAATGTTTACAGGAGAAGTGTGGGGTGGTGCAGAGATGCACAACACCGTATCACCCACAAGCCAATGGACTTGTGGAATGATTCAATGGTACCCTAAAGTCAATGCTCTGGATGTTTGCTGAACAGCATGGGAGGGACTGGGAGAAATACCTTCCCCACCTGTTATTTGCATACAGGGAGGTGACCCAAGAGTCAACAGGATTTTCCTCCTTCGAACTCTTATATGGACGCCTGGTACATGGGCCCCTAGACTTGATCCGGGAGAACTGGGAAGGCATTCACACCACCCAGGGAACTCCCATTGTGGATTACATCCTTAGGTTTAGGGGAAGGATGAAGGAGCTTATGGGGACAGCCCAGAGCAACTTGGCAGCTGCCCAACAGAAACAATAAGTGTGGTATGACTACAGAGCCAGAGCTCGCTCATACATGGTGGGTCAGGAAGTCATGGTCCTTATTCCGGTCCAGAAAGACAAGCTGCAGGCTGAGTAGGCAGGACTGTACAAAGTGGTTAGGAAGGTAAATGATGTGAAGTACCTTGTGGAGTTACCTGACCGAAGACAGACAGAAATGATGTACCATGTCAACATGATGAAGCCATATGCTAATAGGGCTGACATGGTGTTTGCAGTGTGTAGTCCTGGGAAGGGGACAGACAAAGGAGACCCCCTTCTGGACTTTCTGGAGGAAAGTAAGCGGGAGTCCTCTGTGGAGGCAGTAAAATTTTCTCCCTAGCTGACCCTGGACAAGATCCAGGAAGTAAGGGAGGTTTTAGCAAACTTTGCCCCGTTGTTTAGCTCCAAGCCTGGACTAATCCCCTTAGCGACTCATGATGCGGAGACAGGGACAGAGACGCCCATACGGTGGACAGCATATTGGGTGTCAGAGGCTGTCCAAAAGGACATTAGGAGGGAAGCGGAGGATATGCTGGATTTATGGGTAAGCCAGAGATCCCACAGCCCCTGGACCTCACCAGTAGTCCTTGTGCCTAAGCCAGATGGCTCTACTCATTTCTGTGTGGACTATTGTGGACTGAATGCAGTCATAAAGTCCAACGCCCACCCGATGCCCCAGATGGACAAACTCCTGGACAAGTTGGGGGGCGACCTACCTTACGACGATTGACCTGACCAAGGGGTATTGGCAGGTAGAGTTGACAGACAGAGCTAGGGAGAGGTCTGCCTTCATCACTCTGATAGGCTTATTTGAGTTTAAAGTAATGCCTTTCAGAATGAAGAACGCCCCGGCCACTTTCTAAAGGTTGGTTAACCAGGAGTTAAGTGATGCTGAGGAGTACTCCGTGGCATACCTGGATGACATTGCTACCTTTAGTACCAGCTGGAAGGAACACCTTTCCCACTGTAGGAAAGTGCTGGGCAGGATACAGAGGGCCGGGCTCACTGTCAAAGCTAGGAAGTGCCAGGTGGCCATGGGAGAAGTGGCATACCTCAGGCATGTGGTAGGTCAGGGACAGCTCTGTCCTAACCAAATAAAGACAGAGGCTATCCAGGTGTGGCCCAGACCAGAAATACAAAAACAGGTCAGGAGTTTTCTAGGGACAGCAGCATACTACAGAAAATTTGTACCCAATTACAGTACCCTGGCTGCTCCCCTATTTGACCTGCCAAAGAAAAGGATTCCCAAGAAAATTACCTTGGGCCCAGCCTGTGAAAAAGCCTTTACCAGATTAAAGGAGGCACTGTGCAGTGCTCCTGTTTTGAAAGTCCTGACTATAGCAAAACCTTTATAGTTCAGATTGATACCTCAGACGTGGGTATTGGGGCAGTACTGAGTCAGACATCCAGCCAAGGGACAGATCACCCAGTAGCATACCTGAGTAGGAAGTTACTTCCCAGGGAACAAGCATACTCCATGGTGGAAAAAGAATGTCTTGCCATAGAGTGGGCCCTAAAGAAGCTGGAGCCATACTTGTATGGGCAGCATTTTGTGGTGCAGACTGACCACAACCCCTTGGTTTGGCTGACGCAGACGGGAAAGAACAATGGTAGATTGCTAAGATGGAATCTTGCTTTGCAAGGGTATGATATGACAATATTACATAGGGCTGGAGCCAAAAATCAGAACTCAGATGGGCTGTCTAGAGTCTATGAGGAATGAACTGATTTGGGAAGCTCATCCCATGCAGGGTATAGAGCCCCCAAATTCAGTCTAGGTGGGGAGGAATTGTGACACTTGCACAGCTGGTTCTGATCACTGTATCATTTTTTTGTAATATAAAAATGGGTTATGGACTGTCTCTTGAGAAATGCTGAAACAGCATGTGAGATCACACACACACACACATATACACACACACACACACAAACACACACACACACACACACACACACACACACACACACACACACACACACAACACACAGGTTTTAGATACAAAGTGTTACCTGGAAAGCCAGAAGCTAATTACAGACTTTTCTAAGTTAATTATAGCTTTATCTGCTAAGAGGGAAATCAGTATCCCTTTTATGATGTTTCGAGGGGGAAACCAGGTTTAGTACACTGGTGCAAAATCATAAATGCTTTGATGTCTGTGTGAGAGGGGATACTGCTCACAGATCAAAGAAAATCATTTGAAGAAAATGAGTTGTGCTGAGGATTACAGAATTTAATACTTTGAAAAGACATCCTGTTTTTGTATAGATATATTTTTTATATATATATTCTGACAGGGAGGAGCTAGGTGACCTCATGCAAAGAGGTGGGCAAAGTCAGCTTTTAGACAATATTCTGTTTTACTTCAGAGACACATCTATCTAGACTCTGACAGAGAAACATCTTTGAGCACTTTAAGCGGGTATTTAGAGAGGGAGACAGAGAGAGACAAATCTAAGTACTGTAGTAGGAATTGTACTGTTAAAACTGTGTTCTTTTAATAGATTTTATGTTTTGTGATATATGGTTCTGTATTTTATGTTTTAGATAATTTTTATCTATTTTAGTAAAACTCTGTTTTTAGAGCCTACTTGGTCTGTCTTTGAATTTCTTTCCTTTACAAGTAAAGTATATATGATTAAAGCAGACACTATACATAAGCTTGGATTGTGATACCAAACTGGAAAAAGGTGAGTGATTTAAATCTGAGGTCTTTTATTACAGTTTTTAAAAGCTCAGTCTGAACTTAATGTGTTGCAGCATTCATACGGTATGCCGCAGCATTGTCTCAAGCAGGATGTTACCACAAGGCAGAACTCGACTCTTTATATGTTGGAATGCCTGTTTGAGCAGTGTAAACCTGTCAATGACTATGTCATGCAGCTTTGTGACCCCCTGACTTAACAGGCAATGTCCCTCAGTCCATCGCAGTGGAGGGTCATAGACAGTATCATACAGGTTTTGCACCCTTTTGAGCATGCAACTCAGACTGTTAGTGTTGAATCAGCATGTCTGAGTCAGATAATTCCTATGTTGCAGATACTTAAACAGGCACTGGTCACTTTGCATGACCAATCTGAATGTGCAGCAGATGAGGTTGGTGTGGGCCTGTGTAACCACATGATGGACATCTTAGAAAGCAATCATCGTGTGTGTCACATGCTGCAGAGTAATTCATACAGTATGGCCACTTTACTAGATCCCTGGTACAAACATGGTATTACATCACTTCTGCCAGGGGGTAGTGTAGAGATCAATCATTGTTCACTTGCTTTTTGTGACAAAGTGCACAACAAAATGCTTCAATTCAATGTCAAGAAAACTAATGAGGGAAGTACTCAGCAGCATGTGCATGCCAGTTCCTAACCCTCTGTGTCATCAAAATTATCAGCTTCTTCAGTACCCAAACCCAGCCGCAATCCATCATGGTCAATATTACAGCAGGTGGGTGTTTCCCAGGCCCAGAAGTAGGAATATAGCAGCAAACTACAGATGTTAGCTGCAAACATGGTCACTGCTTGTCCTGATGATCCTGAGCAAGTTTCTGTTGAGGATGACCCTTTGTTGGTATGCTGGCAACATATGTTTACAGTATGGCCTGCATTGGCATCAGTTGCCCTGGAATGTTTAAGTTGCCCTTGTTCCTGTGTAACATCGAAAAGAGTTTTTAGTGCCACTGGGGCAAGTGTGTCAGACCATTGGACATGTCTGTCCAATTTAAATGTTGAGTGACTGACATACAAAACAAGCATTTGTCAATGCCGAATGTTGCTTGCTTGTATGTGATGTTTAGGTATTTGGAAGTGATAGTTCCATGCCTTCCTCCCAAGACATGCACTGTCTTTCAAGGTGGACAAAGCGATGGAACCAGATGGCATACACCCAAGGATATTAAGAGAACTGCGAAGGGAGATAGCAGTACCTCTGGCAGCCATGTTCACTGAGTCATTCAACATGAATGAATTGGAGGAGGGCACATGTGGTCCCTCTACACAAGTCTGGCAGCAGGGAGGAGGTGGGGAACAATAGGCCGTTCAGCCTCACCTCAGTAGTGGGGAAGATCATGGAGACATTGCTTAAAGAAAGGATAGTGGGGCATCTAGAAGCCATCAGAGCCCAGGACCATAGACAACATGGATTCACAGTGGGGACATCATGTCAGACATATCTGGTTGATTTCTTTGACTGGGTGACAAAGGAAGTGAATCAGGGTGGGGCAGTGGACAACGCTTACCTTGATTTCAGCAAAGCCTTTGACACCATCCCACATAGGAGGCTGATAAGCTAGCTGGGTAGGCTAGACATGGATGAAAGGGTGGTAAACTGGGTTAGAAACTGGCTAACAGACAGGAGGCAAAGAGTGGTGGTAAATGGGGTGCAGTCTAGGGAGAGGGGGTGACCAGAGGGGTGCTGCAGGAATCAGTCCTGGGGCCAGTCCTGTTCAACGTCTTCATTAGTAACATTGCAGAATGGCTGAAGGGGATTTTTTCACCAAATTTTCAACATAGCCATTTTAAGAACTGTGCTCATGAGCAGTGTCACTGTGATTTTCTTAATCTGTCCCAAACATTGATTGCACACACCAACTGCACCATTGTACACTACATGCACGGAAACACATTTTGGGTGACATGTGAAAATGACAGCTGTACTGTTCATAAGGAGGTGTGGTAAAATGGCAATGTTGAAAATCTGGAGTGCAAATATTAAAAATTCACGAAATTATGAGCGTACGCCGGGAACGCATGATGCCGTTAGTCATTTTCAGGAATTTTCACCAAATTTTCAACATAGCCATTTTAAGACCTCTGCTCATGAACAGAGTCACTGTGATTTTCTCAATGTGTCCCATACTTTGAGTTCGTACACCGACTGCGCCATTGTGCGCTACATGCATAGAAACACATTTTGGGTCAGATGTGAGAAATGACAGCTGTACTGCTCATAAGGAGGTGTGGTAAAATGGCAATGTTGAAAATCTGGAGTGAAAATATTGAAAATTTGCGAACTTACGAGCGTACATAGGAACAGCGCAACACATGCTCGTAAAACAGTCATTTTTGGGAATATTTTCATCAAATTTTCAACATTGGGTTTTTGGGGGCCTACCTCATGAACTATGACACTGTCATTTCATAAATCAGTCCCAAAAGATGTAAACGGCAAAGCCAGAGGGAGAAGACCCCACCTGGACTCCTATAAGCACTTCTGTATTTACTGTTTACGTGCTTTACCCCCAAGCCTATAAGCTGGTCTCGGGTCCTTTTGTGTTCTAAACCGAACAACCCACAATCAGTAATGTGGTTCCATGCAGTGACTACAAAATCACCTTTCAGAGCCAATTAAAGCCATGACAGTGACAGAATTCATGAGGCGGGGTCCCAAAAACCCCATGTTGAAAATTTGATGAAAAAATTCCCCAAAATGCCCAAGATATGCAATAAAGTTTAAAAAACCCTATTTATTCCATTATACAGCTTTCTGGCATTTCCTCAGTTCATGGTCAGCTTTGAAGAGTGCAGACATGTTCCCAGTCCACGAAGATCATCGCGCCCGGACTCAGAGGTAAGTATGGGGTGAGGTGGGGTGTGGGGAGGTAGATGCACAGAGGGTGGGTGCTGGTGGAGGAGGTGGGGACAGTCTGCGAGGGAAGGTTTTTTCTTTTAGGTGTTTTTTTTTTACTTAAATGGCGCTGGACTTGTGCCACGCTGGGGTGGGCTCCCAGCGTGGCAGCTGGAAGGCTGTTTGGGGGTGGGGGCAGTGGAGCTGATGGGGGATTGGGCACCCCCATTGGACATAATTCCCCTTCCCCCACCTGGACTCCTATAAGCACTTCTGTATTTACTGTTTATGTGCTTTACCCCCAAGCCTATGAGCTGGTCTCGGGTCCTTTTGTGTTCTAAACCGAACAACCCACAATCAGTAATGTGAAACCCTTTAGCTGGAATTCAGAGTTCTAAGTTCAGTTATCGGGCATCTCTCCTTTACTTTGAGTTCACACATCCATATTTATTTATACATTATGTATTAACGTTAAAAGTGTCACTGGATATGGCCCCTGTCACTTTTCTATACTGCTTGCATTACAAAAACAGGAAAGGAACTCAGTTTAATATATGGTTGTCTTCCCCCTCTGGCTTTGCCGTTTACACTTTCTGCCCGACTACAGGGATTTGCCCTCATGACCCCGCTACCGGGTCCTGACTTGACTGGACCAAACCAGACCTTGCTGAGCAAGGCATGTTGGTTGGTTTATTTTAATTTACCTTGCTCATGCCAGTGTTTAGGGTGCAGCCTGGTGAGCAGCTCCACAGTCCCAGCTCTCCCTTCAATTATCAGCTGAAGCCACTGCACGTGCCATGCCCCTCCACACCCGTGCCCTACTTTACCAACCAGGGCACAAGCTCCCCAATTTATGGACTCAGGGAAGACGGCAAAAAAAAAGCACAAGCCTGCACGTCACGGCGCTTTCTTATCTACCTGCAACTGAGCAGCTGGTTTCTTGGCATTATCCACCCTCTCGTAAAGTCAGCTGCTTGCATTACTTGAAATACAAACCAAGTCACTCTGCCAGGTCATCGCGGCCCCCCCAACAACTGTTTCTCTTGGTCATTTTTCACAACGACACTTTTGTTGTTGTTATCCAGCACGTTCTCTACTATGTGGTGGCAGTTATTTTTAATATGGCATTCTGAAATTGTAAGAGTATTTAGGGGTTGTTCTCCTTGTTCTTCTTCGTCACACCCCATCCCATTTGTTGTTGCTGTATGTAACCCCTCACCCCTGCCTTTTTACAATACACATTTGGAGGGATGGAGTGCCCTAAAAGTCCCAACTAGTGACCACAATGCCCGAAGGATAGTCCATTAAAGAGTCTCTCCTGGGCCGGAGCCCGGTGAAGCACAGTTCTAACAGGCCAAAGTCCCGAAGGAGAGAGTCTTTGAAGACAGTTCACACATTTTGAAGTCTGCTAGTGTAGGGTGTGTACTCCAGATTCTAAAGATAGAAAAGTTCAGACTTACCAGCTCCTTGTAGTATGAAAAATCTGAACTGACCTGCACCTCTGACGAAGACTCTCCCTGGCAGCATTTCTTCCAATACAACTGGGCGTACATCTTCTGGGAACCACAGGAGGGCACATCTGGGAACTGCTGGGTTGATGTCATCTCTGGAGATGGAACCTTAGAACAGGAACAAAAAGAAAACAGCTGGTCCGACGTCATCCAATTACCAGGCGATGGCTCAGAATACAGCTGGGCTGGTGTCCTCTCTGGATCCGAAGTCATCTGGTGGGCCAGTTGATGGATTCTGGAAAGGCCAGTACACTGTAGAACTGATGAATGTGAGGCGCCTGAGTCCTGGATGCTCATACTGGCGGATCAATAAAGGCACTTCACAGGCTGGTGTGGCAGTATTGACTACCACTGCTCGGCTTTCCATTTAGTAGGCTCAGGCACATTTGCTGGGAGGTCCTTACACTGGGGCTAATAGTACTGGGGGTCAGGAGCTTGAATTATTACCCCATCTGGGCACACGTAATTCACACAGTGGGAGATTTCACATCCCTCTCTGTCCACTATTCGCACTCTGTCCATAAACAGTGTCCTGCCTCTCTTCCACTGGGTATACTTCTCATGAAACAGTCTGTTTTTTACATGCTTGTTTGCCCCAGGATGCACACCTTTCATTGCTTTGGCCCAGATCCAGAATTTCCTGCTGTTCTCAATCTCCTCCCAGACTTTCCGAGGAAAGGTAGGAAAGGTCATACCATAGATCTCATTTGCCTTTCTACGAACCAGTCTCTCCTCTTTACAAGCTTTGGTCAACCTGAGGCCACTGGCCTGGCTTGGGGGTGGCCAGTCCTGGTTCTGCCAGCTTCGCATCCTTAATGAAATTAAAAACGGATCCCTGACTTCTTCTTCCTGCATAGCCAGGGCAGTGGCATCACCACTCTCTTCCATGCATTCCTCCGAGGTAAGATCTTGAGGCTAAATACCCGTTCCTTTTTCACAAGGCCACATAGGTTCCCCCTCATCTTCCTCTTCACTGAGGATCTGAGCCCAGGAGTGAGCAGTCATCCTCACTCCTGAGACTATCCACTCATCACTAAGCGCAGAGCTCGACACCTCCCACTCAAAGGCCTCCCGCATCTTATCTTCTCCAAAGATACTTGGGCTAGGCCCCCCCCCTCCAGGGGTCTACTGATGCTTTATCCGAACTTTCTTTCTGGGATCCAGCATCCAAAACTTTAACTTCTGGCTCTGTCTCTAACTCTGCACCCTCTAGCTTTGCATCACACACTCCTGAGGGGCCTTCCTCCACAGGCTCCGCCTGGTGCTGTGTGCTGCCAACTGCAGATTCCTGAACCTTTGTCCATGTGGGAGCCAAACAAATTTGAGGTGCTTTATACAAGCCATATTTTTCTAGGCATCCAACACAGTGAGGTATCATGAAGACGTTCCTTCCAGCTCTCAAGCATATTTGACACACATGCACTGGAAAACCAGGAATCGCCACATGAGAAGGCAGTTGTCCTCCATAGCACCACTTTTCAATATCCCTCAGTCTATTCACTACTGCTGTTACTGCAACCTGGGCATGATCTGGATAGCGAGCTGGTCCTGAGGCCATAACTGCAGGAAAATAAACAAAAGCTCACTGTAACTGAAAGTCCCACTTTATTGAACACTTTTTTTACTTTTAAAATGGCTCCTCTGCTGCTGTGTTTACTTTACTACCCCACCCTGTAATGGCGGCGGCAGCACTCCTGCGCATCAACATTCAGAAATTGGGTCAAGCCACTGAGTATCCGATTTACACACACTACTGATAACTTTTGCTCAAACTGCACAAACTTGCACTGTTCTTGCTTTAAACACATTTACATGATTTTCCACGGACTTTTTACATGCTGGAAACATTTCTTTGACTCACAGTCCCTTAAAGCTTCAGATTTTTAAGCACAGGATTGCCTGTAAAACTAGTGCTACACATTTGGCTACAACTCACAGTCTCTCGCTGGCTTTGAACTTTAAACTGAGGCTGAACTCATTACTATACACACAGTCAATGGCTTAACAGACTTGCACTTGCTGGCAGGACTTGACACAGTCATTACTTGCAAAGCGACTACACTGCTGCACACATATTTATATGGCATAGGGCAGAAAATCACTGTTTGAGCAGTTTCCATGGTGGTACTTACTGTTATTAGTAGCAGTTTGCTGTGATGGGGAAAACGGCCTGCAGCCAGTTCTTGGAGGCCTCAGAACAGAAAGGGGTGGGCAGTCCTACCGATCGTCTCCTCGACCACCACACTTGCAATTCAGATGATCGATTAGTGGGTGGAGCCCGATTTTAAACAAACAAGTCTAATTTTTGAAGGTTTACAGCGATTTTAACACTCCATGACGCTCCTCCACTAGCCAATACATGCACTCCACTCACACTCCCTCTCGAATGCTGGGATAGTCACTGTAAAGCTGGCTGAGGGGCGGGACCGATTGCAGCCTCACCAATCACACGATGCCATGCAAATGAGCTTCTTCTTCCTCATGTGTGCTCTTCTTCTCATGGCAGTCATCGAGCAGGCAAATTTAAAATGCAGAATCCAACTTTTTTTTTCAACTGACTCCACAGGGGGAGCCCATTTCAGCCATTTAACATAGCCATTACACTGCAAGTCTCTCAGTTCATTTAGAAAGCATTTCCAACATCCAGGGCACAATTTTCTTGTTGCTACCCTTAGTCTTCCACACTTTTCTTTACCACAGATTATTTTAAAATCATTTCCAACATCCAGGGCACAATTTTCCTGTTGCTACCCCTAGTCTTCCACACTTTTCTTTACCACAGTTCACTTTAAAAGCAGGCAAAAACGCTGTACACAATTGATGCAGGACAAGGGCACACTCTTTGGCTTTACTGCTCCTTGGTAAACAGTTGGCGTTTTAAACAGCAGCACAAGATCCACAGCACACAGCGACACACTAGTTAACTTGCTTCAGCTTTTTGGGCTACCCACTGCCAGATAGCCAAAACACTAGCCCCTTGCCCGAGCACCTTCCTCCCAGAATTAAATCCAAAGCGGTGCCTCCATTTTTGTAACCCCTCACCCCTGCCTTTTTGCAAAACCCATAGGTGGCATGCTGTTGAAGCTGACAGCAGTACCTGGTGGGGACTGGGTTCGGGGAGGATAAGGTTACTCAGCACAGGGAGCCTAGGTTTGGCTACTCTGCACAGGGGCACCCAAGTAAATCCGAACACAGGAAGCAATAGCTGTAATGTCCAGAACTAGGAATGGGGTTCTACAGTGTGGCTTTTATTCACATCCAAGCTGAATAAACAAAGCATAGATGGATTCCCATGGGGCTACATTCCTGGTAATGCAGATTAGAGACAACAGAACACTTCTTCACTATTTCCAGCCCTCAGGCTCTGAACCCAACAGGCACACAGCCCGGACTTGCACGCAGCTTTGGGTACAGAGCTCAACTTGTACACTACTTGGGTTTTTCCCCACTGGCCAGGCTCCCCCGCCGGCCACTTGATCCATGGTTCATTTTGGGAAATGAACCAGTTTCCCTGTTGTGGCTCCCCAAACCACCTTAGAGCCTTCGACTCCTAGAGGGAATTTTCCTTCCAATCCCACATCTGGGTACTTCCCTCATCACTGGCCAAGTGCATGAGGCAAAGTAGAAATCCACAGAGCAAATCCGTAGAGGTGGACCTGGTCATTAAAGATGGGGGGTCTCCCACCTCCAGCTAGCACAATCCATACCCGGCCATTTCTCTGAATACTAAACAACTCTTTTACTGAAAGCTTGGCAATGTAGATTATTGGGTAGATGTATGTCACATCTCCTCTACATGTCTTTACTTCCCATAAGTGCTTTGACTTGAACATACTTTTACTTTTTGGCTAAGCCTATTATTCTAGGCCTCCCACTATTTCAGTAGTCCAATCCCCACATGTCACACAAGTCCCAGGGTGAAAAACATAGGCCTTTTAGGAAGAGCAGAAACTCACCCTCCGGTTGCAGGTGCCCCACAGGTGATTCACAAATCTTCTTGTTTCCCAAAAACTCTTGAACAAATAGGCAGCTTCCCCACTAGTAGCAGAACCAGGGAGTTGCCCCAGGAATATGCAGGAAACCCTTTCCTGACCCCATCCCAGGAGGGAGGGGGCACTGAGACCTGAATCAGCGGCCTCCACCACTTACAGACTGCTTTTGTGTCTCTCTTAAGGTGGAAACACACACCTTTTTCCTAGAATGTAGCCCTATATCAGGGCTGAGGCTCCAAGAGCCTACGCAGAGCTGCTGTGCTGCTCCCTCAGCAAGCTCCAAACACCAACTGACCTACAGGCTACTGTTCAAACTTCCCAACATTCTATTCCAACTCCCTACTGCAGATTCCATTGTGGCTAATGCAGCTGCGACAGTTCTATGGTGATGTCATCCCTCAGTCTCAGCTGAGACTGAGAACAGAGTGAGACAGTGTGAAACCCATTTAACTGGAGTTTCACAAGCTGCCTTCCCTGCCTACCACTAGGTCTTACTGGGATTCTAGTAACCCCGGGTAACAAGTGGGTTACATGTGGTTACCGTAAGTATCCAGAAATGTCGTCCTTGCTTGAAGATAGTCTCTTTGAAATTAATGGCCAGGCGCCGTCACCCAGCAAAGATTTTTGCCAGCTCATCGTAACCAAAACAGAAGTAAGTGTCAGACATTTATAAAGAAAAGTATGTAGTATGGTTTTATCAGTATGCACAACACCCATGTTTTTACAGCCCACCACCAGTCATTACAATGATCACCAATTGCCAACATTTCCGTCAAAGCACGAGCACGCAGTATGCTTGCGTGTGTGTGTGGGGGGGGGAGTGTGCATGAGCACGTGATCTTATCGCTGCTCACTAAAGCGTAGCTCTCCCTTTCAACTGTACGGCACTGCATTTTCAACTGCTGTCATAGACAGCTGCAGCATTGATTGGAGAACTGCGTCTGTGCCTGCAAACACACTGACTGAATTGGAAGAGGGCTTCCACACCTCCGAAATCTCGGATTATGGCACTGTGTTTCTTGCACATGCGTGCAAGCAACATAAAAATGAATAAACATTTTATTCCACCTCAATGGTCTTTGTCTGGCAGTTGCACTGTTATGCCTAGTGATGACGATGAAGGCATGGATGATGCTGAAAATGATGTTAGTCAGGTAGAGGGTATGTGTTCGGATGGTAAGGATACATCAGAGGGACGCATCTTTTAGTTTACATAATTTTGTAGTTGGTTTTATGACAGCAATGCTGACAGCATGCATTTGTATTATTTTTAGTTACCCAAAGTAAAGTCAAAAATAAGTTTGTTTTTTTTTGTCACACATTATTCAAAAAATCCACTCCATAGGCAAGTACATATCGGTTACAAACACTTAAACAGCAGCTTCATAGTAGCTGCCTTTCCCAGCCTGGTCAATGACTAACCTTTTCATTGTCCTGCTCATGAAGTTTGACTTAAATATTCCCTGTAGTGTAGATGTTCTTTTATTCATAATGTTCTTTTTATGCATGTAGCCAAAAAAGGACTGACTTCCCTGTCCAAAAAACATGCCTCCATGTTGACCCATGCACCCCTATTTTGTGATGTATGTCACACAACAAAGGCTGCATGAGTGTGCCCCATTGACTTGTATGTAGCTGATATTTTGACATATTTTTATTCCCTTTATTATCTGGATTTCATTAAATCAAAGTGATCGAATGACTAATGGGGACCCTATTAGTCAATTGATTTCTTTGATTTAATGATATCTAAATAGTAAAGGGTATAAAAATATGTAGAAAATAAATATCTGCCACATACACATCAATGGGGCACGCTCACACTGCCTTCGTTATGTGACATCACAAAACAGGGCTGTGTGTGCCAACATGGGGGTGTGGTTTTTGGATATGGAAGTCGGTCCTTTTTTGACCCATATGCCAAAAAAGAAAATCTTGAGTGACAGAACTTCTACACTACAGGGAATATTTAAGCCAAACTTCATGAACAGGATCCTGAAATGTTCATTCATTGAACAGGCAGTGGGAGGTTAGATGCTGAGATAGCAGGAATATGCTCTTCCTCTTGAGATGTCCTTAGTGCTTTTTTATTCAGCCACCTCTATTGGGTGAGAATATCATAATAGTTTCCTTACATTTCTCACATTAAGTCGTGCTACATCAGAGGATTACAAACATTTGTGAACAGTTAGTATATATATATAGTCCTTCCTTATTAGATAATCATTAATCACAGTTTCATTCCTGGTTATGTCATGTTATATACATCACATGACTAAACTGCAGTGCATGGTTAATTTCTCAAAGATCACATTCCGAAGTACATGTAAATTATATATAAATCCATCAGTTTTAAGTTATGGCATAAAGTTAAAAAAGGGAATAGTTTTATATAGTATGTTAGAAAAAGTGCACACTAAAGCGATCCACATGTCAAGTAGGTGCCAAAATGAATCCATAATTCTTTGTTATTTCATTTTATTATGGTATATACTCTAGTCTTATTCCTGGATTAACAATTAGGTTCACAAATAGTGCTTGTTTATTTTCTGTGGGCTTCATTGTTCCCAAAATAAGACAACAGAGAGAGAGTGAGACCCATATATCTACAGTTCAAGTATAGTACATCATTACTGCAATCACTTATCAAAAAAAATGATAGCAGTACTGAAACAATCAATCCAGATTTGTGAAACCTGACGTTTAAACAAGCAATAAGAGCATGTAGCATGAGAAAATTAAAGAAAAAACAATTATGGATTACTTTTGGCACATATTTGACATGCAGATTGTTACTTTAGTATGCACTATTTTTTAAAAATAGTATATACAACTATTCCCTTTTTCTACTTCATGCCTTAATTTAAAACAGTTTGCTTTATTATCATTCGAATGTACTTCTGACTGTAATCTTTCATAAATTAACTACACAGTTTAGTTATGTGACTTAACATGACATAACATATAACAACCATGAAATAAACTATGATTATTTGATATGGACTATATACGCTACTAGTTCACAAATGTTTATAATCTTCTGACGAAGCATGTGTTAATGTCCAAAAGTTAAGTACACTGTTCTGATGTTGTCACCCAATGGAGATGGCCGAATAAAAATCACTGAGTGCATTTACGTGTTTGTGCTGTTCTTCAAAGTGTAGGTGCGAGTGTGGCTTGCCTTAACTAAGTATGGCACTGTATTCTGGCAGCACCACCACCCGTCTGCGGCCAAGCTTTGCATTTGAATCACATATTGGTTACATTAATGATAAAACTACAGTGTAGCATTCATGCTACAATCATTAATCCATTTTTTTTGTATAATTTCAATAGTGTTAAACAAAGACTTCTCCCTTGAAAATAAAGCACTGAATTATCTCTATAAAATGGCTGTCAGATGTGCCATGGATGGAATATGTTGTGTAATTGCGAGCTAGATGGATGTTTGTCAGGCTTAAATAATAAATTCTCTAAATCCTATTCCACAGTCTGTCCAAGTAAATAACTTTTATGAAACCCTGCCATATTATTGTTTGACAATATAGAAAGCTCTGATCGATGTTGATCAGTTCAGTGCTGTTTTTCATTAATGCAGAATTATTATTTAACCAGCACAGACAGCCTTCTATCTCTCTGTAGATGATGTCAATGTGACAGGTCTGATGGACATTTGTTAGAAAAGACAGTTTGAACATCATAACAACATAAACGTGAACTACTAGTCCCTAAGCTGTTTCAGATGAGCTTTTGCTGAAGTGCACGCTGTCCACACACCGGCATCAGCCATGACCACTAATGCTGAAATGGTCACCAAAAAACAACATAAACATGAACTACTAGGCCACATGGTGCCGCAGATTTGCCCACCGTTTTGCAGCCTGCATCCACTACTGCTTTGATGTCCACTGCACTTAACCTCATGAAGAGCCAGTAATAAACAGCTCCTCCCTGATATAAAAGGATGATGATGTGGCACCTCTAGAGTGAGGAGAATTGTCCAGATCCAGATGACAACAGAATTCACCGCCAATCTATCAGGTTAGTAATGATTTATTAATTTTTGTTCAATTTTCTTTCTTGATAGCTGAATGTATTGTGCCAGACTATTTCCACCTGCGTTGTTTTTCATTGTTTGTGAAGGTGAGTATTTTCTGCTGAGTGTGCTGCTTAGATTTTATTCTCCATCAACATACAGCTTAATAACTAAGTCAGATAGCTCACTGTACATTGTGGGGTGGATTCAGAAAGGTCTGCCTCGAGCTGCATCAATGGCAGCTTGCAGTCACCTGCTCTGCGATCTGACCCGTGCACCCGATTCAGAATCGGGCGGGTGCAGCGGTCTGCATCCTGCGACTTGTGGTAGCTGTGCAAGGTAGGGCACAGCACCTGGAATGCCGTAGGTTGCAGGACAGCAGTTGTGTTGGTCAAGGGCCACCATGGCACCCCCATGCTCTCCTCCAAGGCCCCATATGGTGTGGGCACCAGCCCCAAGCCACCTTGCCAAGGACCCCCCAGATCATGGACCCTTACCTACCCTGGTGGCCCAGTGGTCCCCAACCCCCAACACACACACACCCAGTGGGTGCATTGGCGACTGGCCCTGGTGGTGAGGGAGGGCTGTGCCAGTTGCCGGCGGGGTATTGGGGTGTGTGGGAGGACTCACACTGTGGGGTGGGGGGCCACTAGACTACCAGGGGTTATGGGGATGGGGGGATCATTCCCCAGGGCATGGGGGGCTTGCAATGTGTGTGTGTGTGTGTGGGGGGTCTGGGCATTGGGGGTGTGCCACACACCCAGCCTGGCACTGAGCATGCCACGCCTGGGACCCAGAGCCCAAGGGGGGTCTGTAACCCACAGGGGTTGTGGGGCTGGGGCACAGTGGTAACCTCTAGTGAACAGCAAAGACCAGTTAGACCACCTTTTTGTTGGTGTAACTGGTCTTTGACAGATGTTCACTGGTGGTTGTCTCTGAATCCCATTTGTGGATGTAGTGGACACCCTACCTGAATAAGGTGTAAATGCCACCAGAAACCCCCTTACACCATGTCACAAGGGGATTTCAGGTGCATAGGTGCAGTTGGGCGCAGGTAGCCTGCTGCATGTTGCAGGCTGCCTATGTGAATCCAACCCGGATGCAACGCAGGATGCAAGTGCGACTTGCACCATTTTTTCCAATGCAAGTTGCCTTGCATCCTGCTTTGGCTTCTCTGAATCTGGCCCTGTATGCACAGCCACATCCTTTATGCATTGCAGAGGTCAGATGGAAGCAAACTATGACAGGTTTGGGGAAGGAGAGGTGGAGGTAGTGTTGTGGCCTCATGCTCGCACCACTTCTTTGATTGTTAGGTTCAATAAGGGGGAAGACATTGCCTAGGCTACTTATTGCTCTTAAAAAACTGCTGCTATTATTGCTGAACCAAACATGGTTTTATAAGTGGATTTCATGTTATTTACTGTGTTGTTTCTCTACAACTCTCTTCATGATTTACTGTTCAGGTATGCTGTACATTCCTGTGCCCATTTGTCACACCTACCATTGCTCATGCTGTGTGTCGGCACCATGCTGGACTGTTTCCACCTGTAGTGTTGTTCACTGTTTGTAAAGGTAAGTATTTACTGCTGAGTGTGCTGCTTAGATTTTTTTCTCCATCAACATACAGCATGATAACTAAGTCAGATAGCTCACTGTACATTGTACGTACAGCCACATCCTTTATGCATTGCAGAGGTCATCTGGAAGCAAACTATGATTGGTTTGGAAAGGGAGAGGTGGAAGTAGTGATGTGGTCTCATGCTCGCACCACTGCTTTTATTGTTGGGTTCAGTCAGGGGGGAGACATTGCCTAGGCTACTTATTGCTCTTAAAAACAAGGTCTAGCCAGAGTCGATAGGGCTGTGAAGTGCTATCATGTGATGAAAGTTACACAGGTGTGTAGAAATTATTCAACGCCCAGGTGTAACTTGGCCATTTTTTTAAAGTGTTGCACCAAATTTTCAATATGGCCTTTTTTGGACCCCTCCTCATGAACACTGCCAGTGTCATTTTGTTCAATTGTCCTGAAAGGTGATTGCACAAGCAAATGTGCTATTATGTGGTACAAGTGCAAAAACACATTTTGGGCAGGTTGTGGAAAATGACAGCTGTACTGTTTTCAAGGATGTGTATAAAAATGGCAATGTTAAAAATGTGGAGTGAAAATATTAAAAATTGGTGACATTAGGAGCGTGTGTAAAAACTGCGCAATGCACGCTTGTAACACAGTCATTTCTGGGATTTTTTCACCATGGAGAGTTGCACTGTCATTTCGTGAATCGGTCCCAAAAGGTGATTCCGTGCTGTGACCGCGAAATCACCTTTCAGGACCAAGTAACAAAATGTCGGTGACAGTTTTCATGAGGTGGGGTGTCAAGAACCCCATGTTGAAAATTTGGGGCAAAAATTCAAAAAAATAGCTGAGATATCAGCATAAGTTGAAAACTCCATTGAATGGCTGCATAGCACGCTTACCTTTAATTCTTCAGTTCGCGGTTGGCCTTTGAAGAGTGCGGACATGTCCCGGTCCAGAGAAGATGATAGCGCTGACCTCCGGAGATAAGTATGGGGTAAGGGTATGTGTGTGTGGGGAGGTGGATGCTCAGTGGGAGGGTGGGGAGTGGGGAGGAGGACTGCAGTGATGATGAGGAACCGTTTTCAGTTTCACAGGGAAAAACAATAACTAGGGACTGTTTTCTAATTTAGAGCAAAAAAATAAATTTCAGCACACTGGGGTGGGATCCCAGTGTGCCACATGAATGCCGACATGGGGATTGGGCACCCTGATGTTGGGCATGACTTGGGCAGGGTGGCACCAGGGAAAAAAGAAATGTGACGAGGGACCATTTTCCAATTTACAGAAAAAAAAATTTCTGCACACTGTGGTGGGCTCCCAGCATGCCACATGAGATGTTGGGCAAGACTTGGGGAGGGGGGCACAGAAAATAGTGAATGGCATTTTGCAATTTGCAACATGGTGGCACCAGCAGAACTGCTCATGCATACAACTCTGCACATGCGCAGGAGTCATGCACATGTGTAGTTCACGCATCGGAATGTGGAAGTAACAGCTGAAATAGTGCAGCTGTTATTCCGTAGGCCAAGCGTGGTGATGGGGTTTAAGCTCCATTGGGCTTATGGAAGGATACTTCGAAAAGTCCAATGGAAGGGGTTCTGCAATCGGCCATTTTTAGAGCTACAGCGCTCTCACAAGATGGCTATAGGCTCTACCCACAGCCCTAAAAACTGCTGTTATTGCTGAACCAAGTATGGTTTTATAAGTGAATTAAATGTTACTTACTGTGTTGTTTCTCTACAGCTCTCTTTATGATTTATTTTTCAGGTATGTCGATTACATGCCATGCTAGTGCTGCTGCTGCTGATCTGACTGACCATCACACCTGCTGTGCCATCAAAGCCTGCACGCTGCCACCACTGAAAGTACGGAAGTAAGGAACACCTTAATGAGGAACTGCTAGGCCCAGAGACACTGCTGCTGCTGATCTGACTGACCGCCATACCTGCTGTGCCATCAAAGCCTGCAGGCAGACACCACTGACAACACTGAAATAAGGTACACCTTGATGATGAACTGCTACTTGGCCCAGAACCACCGATGTGTGAAGCCTTACACCCACCAATCATTCTGTACCATCAACACCTGCATACACCACCACCGCTGTTGAATCAACAACAATGAACAGCATAAAGAAGAAGTACTAGGCCACAGACTGGTGCTGCTGCTCCTGATGAATGTGCCACTGATGTGTGAAGCCATACACCCACCAACAACCATGGTTTAATATGATACCTTCAATTGTATCACACTCATAGTAAAGTAACTCACAATGGAGAGTAAATGCTCCCCCAGCCACACTACAGTGAGTGACAAGATTGCTTTCTTCTTTCTTTTGTTCTGATTAGAAGAATGATAACATTCTCTATTTTTCTTATTTGCTATTGACAAAGGATTCTTGTCTGGTGTTTTCTTGTGGCTATCAGATTTGGACACTGGCAGTAATTTTACCCTAAAGATCCTAATGTGGGTCCCTTTCTCATGGCTTACTGACACTGATCTGCTTAGCCATGGCCTGAAGTGATTTATGTGACTGATACAGTTTGAATTTGGCACCAACAAACAGGTTAGCAGATCAGAATAGCAAAATTAATAAAGATGTAACAAGAACAATACTGTAAAGCACCACTGCAATTTAATGTCGATTTTAGCTGAGTAATCAAAACTGGATCTATGTGATAACGGCGATCGCAGAATAGCAATCGCGGTTAGGGTGAATGCACATCACCAAAAAACAATTTCAGCAATGTAGTCCCCAGTGCACAGCAAAAGGGTGCCAGGGACTTACAATTGAAATGTTAATGTGGGGGACTGTGCTCCCTCACCCCCTACTGAAGGATTATCAACTCTGGGAAGGGGTGCATGTCGGGGCGGCAAAAGAAAAAATAATTAATTTCGGGCGAGGCGCAACTAAAGTACCTGCGCCTGGCCCCAAACCTGGCATCCTGTGCAGCTCAGCCCTGAACCCACCCACCACACCACGGGAGCAGCTCAGCAGCTTGCCGTGGCAACACCCTCACAATCCCTCCCTCCCCTCACTGTGCGTGCTCGCCCCCCCTGCATGTACACATGTAGTGACAGGATGTCACTATATTTGTGCCCTCCCACCCCATCTGGTTGCCCTTCCTCCCTGGTCGCTGTGATGAGAGGCGCTGCGATTGAGTCGCCATTTCGGTAGGTGCCCAATCACAGTTGCCCAAGTAACGGTATACCATCAGAACTCAGCACCAATACTTACTTAGCAATTTTGAACAAAAAGGTGGCACATCACATCCACAATGAAAACAATTTGCATGCAGCAATACAAAAATTAAACAGACAGCTAGGGGAACAGAGTAAATAGGGGTAAGATACTAAGACAGCAGTCAGCAGCAGGAGAGTGAGACAGAGACAGAGAGAAGGCAAGAGAGAGAGAGAGAGAGAAGAGAGAGAGGAACAGAGACAGACAGACACAATGTGTGATATACTGGGAGAAGGCAAATGTAGATCAAATATTATAAAAAGGCACTCAGAAATGCTGCAATATGATTGGCTGTTAGAGTTCCAACACCCTTACAGCATGATTAAGCCCTGCTGTACTGTCATGTACAGCATGATCACATGGCACCTGGATTCTTCATAACAGCATTCAGTCCTCTAGCACTGCCAGTACTGATGAATGAATGGAATGATGCATTCTGAGTATGAAGAAGCATTCTTAAACAGTTAGTGGAAGAACTATTTTATAAAAAATATATTACAATAGCTGCCTTTAGATGGTACAAAAGAACAGAGAGACAGGAGAACAGAGAGGATTACCTGAAGGATTCAAGGGAGGTGACTAAGGGCAGTCAGGGCTGCCAATGCATCCTGGGAACTCAGGCGAGCACAGGGATTTAAATTTTGGGAAAAAGACTTGCAGGTACGTCAGGTAGAAAACATGCTGCAAGGAACAAATATTATTTATTTAACTTTTGTTGACCGGGTAAGTGCACTAGACAAATTCTGCCTATTTTCAGGCACGACCCAGGGGAGGGGGATACAGATGAATGCCAACTGACCTTGAACCAGATTAAGCTGTTGGTGGTATTTTTAGTGAATGAGGGAAATTTGGCCGGGACACGGAAATTCCCCTACTCTTTCGATAAGTGCCATGGGATCTTTAACATCCACCTGAACTACCACCAATCCAGGCAGATGGGACCTCGGTTTAACGTCTCATCCGAAAGACGGCACCTCAGAAGTGCAGCATCCCTCTCATGCTGCACTACAGTGTCAGTACTGGGATATTAACCCAAGTGCCAGATGTGGGAACTGAACCCACAGCCCTCTGATCTCCCGGCCTCAGAGGCGAGTGTGCTACCTACTGAGCCACTGCCACTGCTTAAGCATAAGCTTATTAAGCATTTATTAAGCATAAACACTAGAGATGAGGGTGGATAAAGGGGAAGAAAAGGCAGAAACGCTAAATGAATACTTCTGCTCAGTTTTTAGAAAAGAGGAAGGAGGAACAATAACAAATGGGGCAGGGGATTTAGGCACAGGAGGAGAAGAGGACAGAGACAAGGAAATCACAATGGGCAGGACATAACCTAACATTGGAGGAGGGGAGGTTCAGAATCAGGAGGGAAATGAGGAGAGACTTCTTTACGGAGAGGGTAGTGACAAGGTGGAATGCAATACAGGAAGAAGTGGTATCCTGTAAGACAGTAGGCTGCTTCAAAAGGGGACAGGACAGGAAGGATAAGAGGGAGGGTCAATGGAGGGGGGAGGAGATGGAGGGGCAGCTGTAGTATAAGGGCTGCTAGCTGCACACTTGAACAGACTCGATGGAACAAAAGGCCCTTATCTGCTGTCATGTTCATATGTTCATAAGATCGTATGTAAAAATCGTCATCTAATTGAGGAAAACATTAAAAAACAATAGTTTCAACACTTTTCATTGGGAATATGGCACTCAGCTGTGTCTCATGCCACATTATACAACTAGGGGGTGATTAACAGAATGTAAATCTAAACCCTTGCCGTGCCTTATTGCTAAATAAATAACATATGACTCAGTAACTAACTACTTTGAATCACAATTAAATAAATGTTAATACTTACTCATGCTTGGCCCAGCATCCTCTCTCTTTTGCTTCTTCTACACTCTCAAGCTTGGTCCAGGCCCCACGAAGTACTTACACCGCTTCAGGGTCTCGGCGCTGAAGGTCGTCCCATTTATGCTTCAGCTGCTTTATCATGCGTAAGACACGTCTGGGCTGAGTGTTCATAACACTCTGGATCTCCCCCCACAGTTCCTTTCTTTTCTTAAATGGGACTCTTTCAGCACCAAACAATGATTTGGTATGTTTGGTGACTTCTTTGACCAGTAGGGTCACATCCTTGATGCTGAAGGGTGGTGACGGATTGCGACGGGAGGTGCTGGCTTGCTGCCCAGCCTCATCAACATTTTCCAGTGGCTGATCTTGTGCCTACTGGTGATTTTCTGGCTGGTGGTCAGCCTGTGGCTCAACTACCTCCTGGTGCTCTTTTGGAGGCTGCACATCACTTGCACCAGGATGTTCAAACAGCAGCATCACATTGTGACTGTCCCAAAGAAAGTTCTTTTACTGGGGATGATGAAGCAGACATTGTAAAATAAAGAAAAAACCAAAAAAGACAAAAGTCTGCAAAAAAAAAAAATACAAAATTACTGCCCACTCCTGCACAGGACACTGTCTACAACCTCCCTCACACTACACCAGTAGTACAGCACTAGGTCACTCTGTCTGCTCACTTCACTAGTTGAGGCACAACCACACACTGATCTTCAAAAGAAGAAGCAATTCTGAACTGCAAATTGCACGTGATTTGAACTGTGGATTGTTTTATTAGCAGTTCAGCAGTGATCCGTGGTTTATAATGCTGGACTTCGTGGAAAATGGTGGAATTTTTAACCTGCGCAACACGTCAAACGTCAGCAAGTTCAGTGAACGATTATGGCGTCAGACACACTGAAACTGCAGAAAACATGAGCTGCAGGAACTTTGGAAGCTGCTCCAAACTGCAGACAATATGAACCATGGGATATTTTAAAGCGTTTCCATAGAAAATATATTCCGCTAGTTAAAATGCAGAAAGGAAAATTCACAATACAAAAAGGTAAAATTCGGTGAAAATTACCATATTTTTCACAGAATTTCATGGAAGCAAAATTCCGTAGTTCATGTGAATTCCACAGGTGGAAGAAAAAATTTGCACAGGCCTAGTGATCATATGTAGTAGGCACTTGTGACACCATGCCTATCATGTGTGGTACTGATGTGTGGCACATGGCACTCTTTTTGTTGCAGTGCTGACTGACTGTTGTATTGCTTGGGTGGGGGTTCTGCGATGGTGATGTGGGGCTGTCAGGTATTTTTGTTATGTGTGAGGGTGATTGTGATTCCATTGGTCTTGTGGGCCTGGTCTTCCTTACAATGATGCCCTCCTCACACTGTGTTCTTCTGGATAGAAATGTGATCACTGTGGCATTACTTTTATCTGTAGGTAACAGTGGTGTTAATGTTGGTACAGTACACGGGTACTCATCCAGTTGCATCTGGATTAAATGCCATGGGACTCTATCATCAGGATCCTCATGTATGTTATGATATTGAAGGCACTCAGAGAGAGGTGCTGGCTGCACCTCTGACAGTCCTGTTTGACCACTCACTGAAGATGGGTGAGGTCCTGGAGGACTGGAGGAGAGCAGATGTAGTCCCACTTCACATGAGTGGTAGCAGGGAGGAAGCTGGCAAATACAGGCCAGTCAGCTTGACCTCAGTGATGAGGAAAATGAAGTAATCACTGCTGAAGGAAAGGATTGTAGAATATCTTGTAACCAGCAATTACAGGATCTGAGGCAACATGGATTCACTTTGGGGGAGGTCATGTCAAACAAATCTGACAGATTTCTTTGACTGGATGACCAAGGAAGTAGATTAGGGTTGCGAGGTGGATGTAGCCTACCTAGATTTCAGCAAGGCGCTTGGCACCATTCCACATGGGAGACTCATGAACAAGCTGGACAGCCTGGAATTGGGTCCAAACATGATAAACTGGGCAAGGAATTGGCTGGGGAATAGGTGACAAAGGGTGGTGGTAAATGGAGTTCACTCCAAGGAAGGAAGGGTGACCAGTAGGGTGCCACAAGGATCAGTACTGGGACCGGTCCTTTTTAATGTTTTTACTAGTGACATTGTAGAGGGACTAGAGGGGAAGGCATGCCTTTTGCAGATGACACTAAAATATGCAACAGAATAGACACTTCGGAGTGTGTGTGTGCATGCGTGTGTGGAAAAAATGAATGGGGATCTAAGAAAGCTTAAAGAGTGGTTAAGAGTGTAGTAACTAAGTTTCAATGTGAAGAAGTGCAAAATCATGCACTTGAGGTCCAGACACCTGGGGCGGGGTACAAGATGGGGGGAGTGGTACTTGATGACCACCAAACAGGAAAGAGACCTGGAGGTAATCATATTTGATGACCTAATGGTGGCCAAACAGTGTAATAAGGCAGTGGGGAGAGCCAGTGGGATGCTAGGGTGCATAGGGAGAGGTATCACCATCAGAAAGAGGGAGGTGGTGATACCACTGTATAAATCATTGGTGAGACCTCATCTAGAGTACTTTGTCCAGTTCTGGAGACCCCATCTCCAGCAGGACATAGACAGGGTAGAGGCGGTTCAGAAGAGGGCAACTAAAATGGCACTGGGTCTGCACCAGGGACCCTATGAGGAGAGACTAAAGGACCTCAATATGTACACCCTGGAGGAAAGGATGGAAACATAAGGTATGATAGAGACTTTCTGATACCTCACAGGTACAAATGAGGTACAGGAAGGAAGCATTTTTCAGAAAAAAAGATACTCAAGAACAAGAGGGCATGCTATGAAGCTGGAGGGAGATAGACTCAGGGGAAATGTGAGGAAGTACTTCTTCATAAAAAGAGTAGTGGATGCCTGGAACAGCCTCCCAGCGGAGGTGGTGGGATCAAAAACTGTAATGGGATTTTAGAATGTATGAGATAGGCATAAGGGAACCTTAGTTAATAGGGAAAGGAGGCCTACACGGGAGATCAAGTTGGGTCTGTGGTATTACAGTAGGTAGGGAAAATGGGCAGACTGGGTGGGTCAAGCAGTCCTTATCTCCCATCAGTTTCTATATTTCTATGTTTCCATGTATATTTTCAGATCATCCAAAATATCAGCAATATCCTCTTCATACAACAACAGTGGTATGCCATATGTGTGTTGACACACAGGTCAGTTTTACATGTGTGTATACTGGTACACAGCAGCACCATCCATGCACTGTGCTGTGTATACTTACTAGATCTGGTAGCCATTCCATCACCTTCCCTCTCCAGCATGGTTTGTGTGGTAGTGTCTGCAATCCTGTCCTCAACAGCAAGAGGTCAGGTGGTGTGAGTGGCACCCATACTGTGACATTCATTGACTATCTTTTTCTGGCCAGCTTCTTCTTCATCACTGGTTATGCACCTGGCTTATGCATATTCTATTGCCATGCCAACCACATTAGTGCATAGGTCCATATTTTATCATGTTCACTCATACACTTAGATGGCATTTGGCTGAAGTGGTGTGCAGAAGGCTGTGCTGGTCATCACCCAGCACTCACATTTCTTAAATGTTGAAGTCAGCATCCCAGTAGAGTTTTGTAGTTCTAGGTGGGTTGCCAGTATTTAATTAATTATCAGGACCTGAGAGATGAGGGAAGAGTTGGGTGCTAAGTGGGTAGGCAGAAGGGCAGAATGTTTACTTGTGTACTACAGGTGTTAGCGTGGCTCAGTTGGTAGAACATCCACCTTTGAGACAAAAGGTTGTGGGTTCTCGTCCCACACCGGGATTGGGCTTATACCTAAATGCCAGCATCCAAGTGCTGTATTGGGGGTGGGTGGTGCTGTACTGTTGGGGTGTGCTGTCCTTTGGATGAGAAGTTAAACCGAGGTCCCTTCTACCCGTCCAGGTGGAAGTAAAAGAACCCAAGGCACTCTTCACAAAAAGAGTAGGGGAATTTTATTAATGAATGGTACACAAACAATAATGCAAGGGAGCAACAATACATTAGTGAAACACGTAGTCAAATGGTACGGACTGAAAGAGGTGTTTTTCGAAGGTACGCATTAGCCATAAACAAAAACAACTAAATAAAACCTTGGCTTAATTAATTTCTTTCATGAAGCAAACAAACATAAACAGCACAGAAAAGGTAAGTGGAAAAAAAAAAAAAACAGGAGTAAACCTCCATCTGAAGTCTCATTTCGGGCCTGAGTAACAAAACCCACCAAATCAAGGAGTTGGTGAAAAAAACTCTGGGGGGTTGAAAAATCTTAGAGATGTATTTCCATTCTCATAGAAGGACACATTTAGTGTGAATTCTACTTTCTGACATGTAAATAGAAGAAAGGTCTCTTTCAATCAGGTGGAGTACTACCTCAGGAGTGATAGTCTTCTGTTATAAGAGGCTAGAAGGATTTCTGAAGGCAAGAGGACTCCTGGATGATCGCCAGTATGGCTTTGTTAAGGGAGATCGTGTCGGACCAACCTGGTGGAGTTCTACAAAGAGGTGATGAGAGTGCTGGACCAGGGTAGGCCAGTAGATGTCCTCTTTCTGGACTTCAGCAGGGCTTTTGACTTGGTACCATATCCTGGGTTGCTGGAGAAGCTGGGGGATATGGAGGTGCGGGGACAGATGGTCAAGTGGATAGGAAACTGGCTAGCGGGGCATGTACAGAAGGTGATGGTTGGGGGGGTCTCAACTGCAAGGAGAGTCATTAGTGGGGTCCCACGGGGTTCGGTGCTGGGCCCACTCCTGTTTAATTCTTATATCTTGAACATCAGGGGCAGTATCAGGAGTGGGATGAGCCTCTTTGCCAACGACTCGAAGCAGTGGGCAGTAATAGATGGGGAGGAGGGGAAGCTGGCCCTTCAGGAGGACCTGAAGACTCTGAGGAGGTGGTCACGCACCTGGAAACTAAAGTTTAACACTGGGAAATGCAGGGTTCTTCACCTGGGGGCCAAAAACCTGGCTCACGAGTACACCTTGGGAGGGGAGTCACTGGACGTTTTGGGGGAGGAGGAGAAGGACCTCGGGGTGGTGGTGGATGCCAAAATGAATAACTCTGAGCAGTGTAGAAGGGCGGCAGCCCAACCAAATAAAATGCTGGCATGCATAGCCAGGGGGATAACCTCAAGGAGCAGAGAGGTGCTTCTGCCACTGTATAACTGACTGATTAGGCCACACCTTGAATAATGTGTGCAGTTTTGGCATCCTTACTTGCAAAGGGATATTGCTCTGCTAAAGAGTGTTCAGAGCAGGGTGACCAGGATGATACAGGGTGTAGGGGAAAAGGCCTATGGGGAGCCACTAGAGGAGCTCAGCCTGTACTTGCTGGAGGACAGGAGAGACAGCGGGGTATGATTGAGGCCTTCAGATATCTCAAGGGAATAAACAGAGTCAACCTTAATAGGGTGCTGCAGCTGAGGGAGGCAGGGGCCACTAGGGGCACTCAATGAGGCTGGATGGTGGGAGACTAAGGGGGGAAACAAGGAGATGTTGCTTCACTGAGTTGGTGCTGGAGCCCTGGAATGCACTGCCCATGGAGCTGGTGGCTGTTACAACTGTGGAAGGGTTCAAGAGAGGCTGGGATAGGTATAGGGGGAGGGTGCATCCCAGAGTCCCTCCAGGGGTTGGGGGGAGGGAACCTTGTAGGGGGGAGGGCTATGATGGTGCCCTGGGAAGGCACTGACCCTGGGCAGACTTGATAGACCATTGGGTCTATTCTGCTGGTTTTTTAGTATGTTAGTATATTAGTAAGAGATGGGCACAACATGATTGCAACAAATAATATTTGATTGCGTTAAAACACAATCTGACAGTGGAAGGGTCATACACTACTGTGGAGGGCAAGATACCCTGCACTTTATCTGCATATGTGACTCGCTTCCAGGCTTGGTTATGCCAAGAGAAAGCAACTTTATTCCGGAAGACAGAAGCATAGGAACAGGTTATACAAAAAATGTCCAAGGTCTTATGTTGCAAGTGACAGTCTGTTCTGGGGCAATAGCACTCTGTCAAACTTTTATGTTTTGAGTTGGCCTTGACTCCAAGGTGTCCGTGACAGCTTAACCAGACAACATCCCACATTTTAGATGGGGTCTGGGAATCCATTAAGTAGTGCTTAACTGTGACATAGTCCTGGGTGGGGAATCCCTGAATAGATTACAGGTTCACAATAGTCTCTACCACATATTGGTATAAAGTTTTTCTCATCAAGTTCTGTACATGTGCATAGTCAAGTTTCCATTGTCAAGTTTTGTCAAAAAAAGGAAGGACATAACTCAGGGGAATGGAGAGATTTACGTAGTCTAGCCATGTTCATGTTCCAATATTCTAATAGGCGAAGGGCCCTACGGTCTGTCCAGGGATGCCAACATTTTGGGACATGTTTAAGATAGCTGGCCAAATTCCAAGAAGAAAAATGGCTATAGTAAGAAACAAAAAGATTTATGGCATGGAGACCCCCTGTGAGATAAGGTGTTAGAGAGTGTTATGTTTTATGGGGTTCAGTCTACTTCCTCAGATTAACTGAAATGTGGTGCAGTACATGCTGGCATCCAAAACCTTGGGGAGAGGGTACACCATGGACAAGTAGGTGAAATAAGGTAGTAGAAAAGTCTGCAAGATGTATTTTTCCACCTTTTTGGACTGGTGCTACTATTTCCAGACTTGAACTTTCCAAGAAGCGAGTGTCAATTTGGAATTCCAATTAATATAGGCCAGATCAGCATCTCCAAATCTGATGCCCAAAATTCTAATGGGTGAGGTATCTACCTCAACTCCCCCGCCGATAGATGGGATCACTGGTGTACCTTGTCCCAGAATACAGACTCAACATTAGTGCAGGTTAAGTACAGCACCAGAACTGGGTACAAAGGACTTAAAAACATCCATGGCAGTGAGACCCGATTCATGGTCCTGGACAAACAAGACCACATCGTCTGTGTACACAGTAGCCGTGACGCATGCCGTGTTATCCAAATAAGTGATACCTCAAATTTGGAGATTTATATAAATAGGGAAAGAAGAATGGGATTAATACAAAAGACATAACAGGGCACTTAAAGAGCAGCCCTGGCAAACCCTCATTTTCAACTGAATTCTGGAGCCTAGATGGCCATTAATATTAGGAATAACCGTAGTGTTGGAATATATGCATCGTAGCCATCCACAGAAGGCAGGAGGAATTCCATAATTTAGGAGGATGTTGAGCAGGTAGTTGTGTGAGATCCTGTCGAACCCTTTCTGCTGGTCTAATGAAAGAATATATCCAACTGACTGGGGGCAGTCTTTAAGCTCAAACATTTCTTGAAGTAGGATCAAATTGTCTGAAATATTACATCCCTTAATGGAGGAAGTCTGGAATTTAGAAATCACAACAACTGCAATCATAGCCAGTCTAGAAGCCAAAACTTTCATAAGTATTTTCTGTGTTAACAAACAGAGGTGGTGCCAGTTAACCAGGTTGGAGGGGTCGCCCTTTTTAAATAATAAAATCTGCAAGGCTTTGCAGAAAGTTACCAGTGGGTGGTCAGTCATCAAGATCCAGTTAAAAAGGGGTACCAGATCATCTACTAAGAGATCCATGAGTCTTGTAAAACTCGGCTGACATGCCGTCCAGCCCAGGGGTTATGTTGTTGCCTAAGGTTGGTATGGCTGTCAAAATATCAACAGGAATAATGGGGCTAGTGAGAGGATCTAGCAAGGAATGGAGCATGGGGGCACTGGGATGTTAACTAGGAATGTGTTACACGAGGTTCCTGCACCCTAATTGGTACCCTCAGAGGTACACCGTAGACAGCCAGCACTTAAGTATATGTTATACTAACATATAGGGCTAAGGGCATCTACCGTACAAGAGTAGATGTCAGGATATGAATACATATTGTTGTAATACACTTTGCTTGCTAATACATATATTCTTCTATGTATTTTCTGTGTATTTCTTACTTGTAAGATGCCAAGGCACCTGTATCCTTGGAGTAATTATGATATGTAAGTCGGCATTGCCACCTTTTGATGATTTGTACTACTGTACTGAGTTATGTAAGACTCTGCATAAGAACTCTTTTGTTCACTGACTGATGACTATACAAAACTGTATAATGTTATCTTGGACCGTGGAGCCACTTCTAATTTAGCCAATAGGGCTCATCTCTGTAACTAGAAATGTTTCTATCTTACAGTAACCATAGCAATTATCATAGGTATGTAATGTAATACACTAGTCTTGTACCTCGGAGATCCCAAGAGACACAAAGAAACCTCGAGGTATAGGGAACGCTTAACACTGGCTCCCGGTTCGTATTGGTAAGAACTGCTTAGGGCAACTGTGATTTTATCCTTTGGTAGTAATAAACAAGTTTATTACTCTAATGCAATGTGTCTGTGATTACTTGCATTCCCAATATTGCCAAGAACCTGAAAGTGAGGTTTAGACCTCCTGATAAATGGAAGCACAGGGTTACTGTAGGTATAAGTGCCAAACTTTGTGAAAAGGTATTAGTCAACTACCTTCAGTAAATCAGGCAAATCAGCAACTTGGGTGCCCTGTTTGTCGAGTACCTTAGTAAGGTGGCGGCGTTTCACCATCTCCTGACACCTTTGAAACATAGCACCCTTTTCCTGTTTACTCTGAGTGCTATATTGATGTTCCAGTTGACGGGAAACTGCCCTATTATACTGAATTGAGGCCATGCGGGCTTTCACATTATTTATCGGGTTACTATAGTCCAGTCCAGTAGTATGTGCCAACGTCAATAAACACAGTAAGTGGGACTAAAGGGATAAATATTCCGTATGGGATGTCTGTCTGTTGTGATTGGTGTCAGACTGGGTCACCCATTAAATATCAGAATTTGTCTTTCCATCAGACACCATGGTTGTAATATAAACATTTGACAGACTTTTATGCTTGTAAAAGGGCAGAAATTCTTGATATTAGAGGCTTGTCAGTAAGGGCTGAATTGTTCAGTCTCTATAAAGGGGTACCACAGTATATAGCTATATTGAAACCAATAATTACCCAGCATTAGTAGGTGGTCAGGGCCTCATATGATATAAGTACAATACTTTGTGTAACAATATGAGCTGCCATAAAAAAAGAAATCAATACGTGTAGCAAATTGGTTCCTATAATAAGTAAAGCCTTCCACACTGTAGTTAGATCTATAAGATAGATTAAATGTGCATCAGCTATCATTTGAGTTAAACAGGCAGTGTCACAGAACAATTTTGGAGTTTTAGTACCATGGTCCAGGGTGATCAAGCTGCAGTTAAAGTCTCTTCCGAAAAATAAGTGTCTGGAGGTGTATAGATAAGGCTGAATCTTGTAAAATAAATCCATTTTTTCCCTTTTCATTTTGTTGGCAGGAAGTGTTATATAGAGACAGAGGACTGAGCCACTTAGAACATCTAGCAACACGGCTCTGCCAGACTTGATGTCCACCAAGGTTTGCAGCATAAATGAGCAGCCACGAAAAAGAAAGCCCACCCCATCGCACTTGTTCTGGCTAATAGACCAGAAGGAAGGGCCCCATAACCAACTACATTGTGCCTATGTGATATTATTTATGATGGTAAAACATGTTTCTTGAAGGAAGAAAATATTGAATGAGGAGTGCCGTAGAGTTGTAAAAAGTTGGTTCCTCCTGCAGGGCTGCTAAATACTGTTTACATACATAAAGACCTATGAACATACAAATGAGCCAGCAGAAACACACCTCCTGATCTATCAATGTCTGCATGGTTGCGCAGCTAGCTCCCTAGGTTGCAGCTGCCCCCTCCCCTGCCCCCTTGATCCCCCTTGGATGCCATCTACCTTACCCACCCTTAGTCCCCCTTTCTCTCTGTCCCATGCACTCTTGAAGCTATCCACAGTCCTATGTGATATCACTCTTTCTGGTAGGATGTTCCACATCGACACCACCCTCTCTGTGAAGTAATGTCTCCTCATCTCCCTCCTGAATCTCCCCGCTCTATTCTTAGCCCGTGGCCTCTGGTGTCTCTTCTCTTCCTTAGATTAAATAGCCCATCCTCTCCCCCCTTGATAATTCCCTTCAAGTACTTGAAGGTCTCCATCATGTCTCCCCATCCCTTCCTCTCCTCCAGGGTGTACGTGTTCAGTTCACCGAGCCTATTACTGTATTCTTTTCCCTCCATCCCCCTGAATCATCCTAGTTGCCCCCCACTGCACACCCTCCAGAAGATTGATATCCTACCTCAGGTAAGGCCTCCAGAACTGTACACAGTACTCTAAGTGCGGCCTGACCAGTGCCCTGTAGAGGGGCAAGATCACCTCCCTGTACCTGGATGTGAACCCCCTCGTTGTACATCCCAGCATCTTGTTCACCTTTGCTGCCATTTTCCTGCATTGGGCCATGTTGTTCATGCTTCCTGTTACCGTTACCCCTAGGTCCTTTTCCTCCTCAGTGATCCCCAGCTTCACCCCCTCAATAAGAACTCTGTCCTTGGGTTCCTTGGCCCAAAGTGCATCATTTTGCACTTTTTTGCATTGAAATCCAGCTGCCACCTCTCTGGCCACTCCTCCAGCTTTGTTAGGTCCCTCTGTAACTGCTCCCAACCTTCTGCTTCATCCACTACTGCACCTATTTTGGTGTCATCAGTGAATGGGCTCACCCTGCTCTCCACCCCTTCCGCAGTGTCTGAGATGAATATCCCAAATAGCACTGAACTGAGCACTGAGCACTGAGCACTGAGCCCTGCATCACTAACCTAGGCTTAGAGAATCCCCCCTCTACCACCCATTGTAACCTTCCGCAATGTCAGTTGGATATCTAGCCTGCCATCTTTGTTCCCACTCCCACCCCAGTTAGCTTCCCTCCCAGCTGCCCATGCAGCACTAAATTGAAGGCCTTGCTGAAGTCCAAATAAATTACATCCACTGCATGGCTCCTATCCAGTTCCCTAGTTACCCAGTCTTAGTATTGTACAGAGTTCATTTGGCAGGACCTCCCAAGGCGAACCCATGTTGCCTCCCATCCTGGAGGTCATTGACCTCCAAAAATGCCACCAGCCTTTCTTTCATTATCATCTCCATGAGTTTGCCCACAATGGATGTGAGACTGACTGGCCTGTAGTTCCACGGCTCATCTTTTGGGTTGCTTTTGTGTATCAGCACCACATGTGCCAACCTCCAGTCCTAAGACACCCCACCCATTTCCAGGGAGGTGTTGAATAGGTCTGCCAGAGGTTCAGCAAGGACCTCTGCCATCTCCCACAACACCCTGGGGTGGATACCATCTGGCCCTGGTGCTTTATCCACTTTCAGTGACCTCAGCCCCTTTAGTACCCTACTATCCTCAATCCTAACGTCTGTCATCTCCCCCCCTCCCCCAGTCCAAGGTGATATTGTTCCCCCATCTCCTGTGTGAACACCGAACAAAAGTATTCATTCGGTGCCTCTGCTTTTTTCACCCCTTTTTCTACCCACTCCCCACCACTTCTTATCCTCACTATGCTATCCTTTCACTTCCTTTTTTCCCTAAAGTATCTGAAAAATCCCTTTTCCTGCCCACCCCTTGATTCCCTGCGCTAACCTAAGTTCCCTCATGACTTTTGTTCCCTCACCCTCCTGGTCACTTCCTTAGACCACCTTGCATACTCCTCCCTGTCTTCCTCCCTCCCTGTCCTTCTAAACGTCAAGTATGCTGCTCTTTATGTTCTCACCACCCCCATCACCTTGCTGGTTAGCCAGCATGTTTTTTCCACCCTGCTCTTTTTACTCTGTAGACTGGTACATAATTCCATTGCTTCCATGATTCCCTTTTTAATTATGTCCCATTTCTGTTCTGCTTCCATTTCCATCTCTATGTGCTCAAGTCTCACTTTCAGCAACTCCCACATCCTTTCAAAGTCCACCCCCCTGAAATCCACCACCTTTGTTACTGATCCTTCTGATTCTCTGCTCAACATGATATTAAACCACACTGTTTGGTGACTGCTGTCAGCTAACAGGTCCTCCACCCTTATTCCCCTCACTGCCTCCCCATTCGACAGTATCAGGTCTGGTGTGTTCCCTAGCCTAGTGGGTCCAGTCACTAGCTGTGTCATGAACCCCTCCTGGATCGCATCCAGCAGCACCTGCTCCCTGGCATTGGAGGTGACCAGAATGCTCCAGTCCAACCCCAGTAGGTTGAAGTCCCCCACTATGACCACGTTCCCCTTCCTGCATACCTTCCTGATTTGTTCTGCCAGCACCCTTTCCTTCTCCTGTACTTGGGATGGTGGTCTGTGTACCACCCCGAACCTCAACTTCCTTTCCTTAGAGTCAAAACACCTTATCCAGATTGCTTATGTTTCATTTCTTCCCCCTCCTCACTTGTACATTTGATCCCATTTAAATTGAGTGAAGCAAGTTTCAGGGCGGGATCCATCTGGAATGGGGAAGTAAGTAAGCTGGCATCAAACCCCTAAGCAGGGAGGTCTTGCTGACTGGAACTTTATGTGTTCATATGAGTTTTCTTTCATAGATTTGCCATGGATTTTTGTTTGGTGACATCAGGCTTGACAACACGCAGCAGAGCCTAGATTGAAGAAGGCTGTGAAGAGGGTTCTGAATTGAGGCTGTCATCAGTATCAACATTTTTTTGTTCTATAGCCTTACATCTATTCTCATGGGAAAAGTGAAGTTGTAGCGGGATACGGGGTGGAAAAGGGCCACGTGATGTGAGGTGGTGCAAGGGTCTCTTCCTGGTGACCAGTATCAAGTCTGGTGGTGGCATGATCTCCTACTCCTTCCTGGACTGTTGTCTGATGTCCATTTTGTCCTCTTGAGGGTCAATCAAAAGCAGGTCCAGTGGAGTAGCAGGGGAAGAGGCAAGGTCATTCTCTAAGGCATGGGTGGGTAAGGGGATGTAGTAAAAGGAGAGCGAGTGTGTACCGGATGCTGAATGGATACAAGATATGGGGAATCTAATTCATAGGCTAGCTGACTAGTCACTGCTTGATGTTTCTTCTGTTGTTAAGCTGTTTGGGCAGCATGCAGAAAGCCATCAGGGAGTGTACAGTCTTCTTGATTATGGGCTACCCATTTGCAGGCAAGGTAGGAATGGCCTACCTCTTCACAGAGGTTGCATCAAGAGATATTGGTACAATGTTGGCTGGCATGGCCAAAACTTAGGCAGATTTTGCACCGGATTCTATCGCATACATTACTAAGGTGGTTCTTAGGTTGGCCCGGATAGAAGCACTGGCCACTATCCCGGCTGAGAAAAAACACACTTGGCAAGTGTGGAAAGCCCAACAGATCATGTCTCAGCTTAACTTAAAACCTCCAATTACCCATCACATCATACACATTGACTCTCTCATTATGGAGGAGGATAGTCACAGTGAAAAGGCAGTTGTTTCAAAAAAAAAAAAATTGCCTGGAACTTTGACCAAAGTGGAGTAGATTTCAGGGTATTATATTGGGTCCAAAATAAATCCAGATATGCAGGGGTCTTAAAGCTGACACAGAAGTTATCATCCTGTGGAGAGTTGATCAAGGCAAATATTTTGTTGGCCAGAAAATGCAGTGAGCCGTTCAGTAGGCAGTAGCCAACGTATTCCTGATCTGGGAGGGGGTGGGGATCCAAACCTCCAACATACAGGAGGCAGACTGCATTACATCATTGAGCGAGAGCCGGCTGAGATTTAAAGAAGTCAGATTTCTGAAATGATTGCTATTGATGGACTGACTGCGTCATCTCCACTGGGGTCCATTGAGATGTGTTAGGGACTCCAGAGGGGGGATCTGCTGCTTTTATCCTGTCATCCCAGGATGAGGAAGGCATGTCTGTGGCCTGGAGTCCATCCAGAACACACAGAGGGGTCTGTTCAAAAGTGTGAGGGTAGCCTTAGCATTATGTTGGACCACAGGGTGAATGGGGGAGGCAGAAGTCAGCAGGTGATGGAGTACAGTGGCAAGGGAGGCATCACACTGTGCAGGGCTGGGTAAGGTAGAGGGAAGCAGTGGGAAATATGTGTCATCTTTAGTCATAAGAAATGAAATTGGTTGGGGACAGGTTGCCTGTGAGGAGGGGAGCAACTATGGTCATCAAAAATGGATCGACAGGTAGGTCTGCAGTCATGTTCTGGAAGTCGAAGGGGTCAGGCTCTAGTATCCCCAATCATCTGCTGACCATCCTGCGCCATGCAAAGCAACCTCCTTTCTTCAATCAGAAGGGGTGTAGTTGGTGGTGTAGTTCCTGCGATGTCCTCATTTGGATCCATATTGTGACTTATGAGGAATGGGGGGGTGGGACAAAGAGGTAACTGCCGGGGAGAGTGCACAAGGGGAGACCACAATTGGGGTAGGTTCACTGCTGGCAGGCAAGGAAGAAATGGTCTGAGAAGTAAAGAAATCTAATGTCGTCTTGTCTGTCAGCAGGTCAGATCGTAAAGCTTAGGTTGGTGGCAGGCAAGCAGACTGGCTGGCCAGGGGGAGTGATGGGTGTGAAATCAAAGGGGAATGCTTGGGGGTTACATTCAGTGGAGGAGCCGAAGCTTCAGCATCAAGTCCTGCGAAGTGGTGATGTTGTCTGGCCTATCATTTTCATCTGGGATGGCTGGTGGAGGTGGTGGTACTAATCCAGGAAGTTGTTCAACATGGCATTGTAAGAGCTGAGTCTTTTTCTGAAAAAAATTAATCTTCTTCTTTGGCAAGCAGTGAAAATAAATATTTATTTTTGTATCCAGTGCCTTGTGAAGGAGTACTTCAGTCTCAGCAATCTACGCATATGACAGTGGAGTAGAGTCTAGGAAGTCGCAAGCAGCATCCAAAGTCAAAACAGGTAAATCAATCTTCTCACATTCCTTGGTAGGAAGCAAATCTCCAGGAGTAGCTGTGTTCTGTGTCTCCATTGGTCCTGAGCTGGAAGCAGGAACACTCTTTGCTTGTCATGTGGTAGCAGCTCCAGATTGCTCTGTGGTGCCCCCTACTGCAAAGAGTAGGGGAATTTTTTATTCAGTCCTTGACTTAAATACAAATCATACACATGAAAACAAATTAAACATCACCTTGTTTACAAGGAACAAAAACAAACTCAGAAACTGAAAACAAAATATTATATACTGTCAAAAAACAAAAGGAAGAAGAAAATTCAAATTAATTATTGTAATGCATTCCAACATTCAAAATATTTAGCAGTAGTAAGCCCCCTTTTTCTAATCTCTGCATAGCATTTAATTCATGGAGTACAGAAAATAACAATTCCTCTTGAGTAAGTTGCTGAAGCATTAACTTACATCTGGTCTGCTAAATCCAAAATTTCAGACAGGCGAAAACCACGCTGAGGCTACTCATATTAAATTTAGGCCAGGTAGCTGGAAAAAGACCTAAAAAGAAACTACCAGGAGTGAAAAGTAAAAAGAGAGCAACATGCCATTGAGAATAGAGCAAATTCCAAAAATGAATAATAAAGGGGCATTCAAAAAAAGCTATTCCATAGATTTGAGTACTTGGCTACAAGATGGTCGAGGGCAATAGTGTTCTTACAAACCCTTATGATGCAAATTACCTTTAACGTTGAGCTTACCATGAACACATAGTCAAACAATATCTCACATTTTACATAAAATTCTTGGGTCTGCCAACATCTCTCCTATTCGAATTAAATCCTGTGGTGGTTTTTGGAAAAAATTTGGGATCATATGAAAACGGTTTTGCAAAACCATCTCATAGACAAATTTTCTTGAAGTAGTACAGATTTGTATATGGGTAATGTGCCATTTTTTTTAAATATAATCAAAACAAATTGTAAAAGTAGAATTAAGTTTTAACTTTCTTTTATTTTTATTAACAAAAGACCCCAAATTCCATTCCATGGGAATCTCTGCAAGAAACAGTCGTAACCAACTGACCCACTGCCTGTTAGAATTTAATAATACTGGAAGCAAATTAGTGAAGTAAAAAATACAATGAAAGAAGACAACCAGATTTATTATATGGAGAACACCATGTTCTTCTTTTAAATAAGTAATCCCCCTCTTAAGAGGGTTAAGACGGCTCCCCCATAAACACTGAAAGAAACAGCTATACAATCCGCTCTCCAACTGTTTTTTTTTTGGAGGAGACAAAGCTCAAAAATAAAAATACTGATAATATAGAGAATAATGTATGGGCAACCATACACAACAAAGCTGTGTTTCCATCGAGGGGTTGAAATAACAGCATATGAACTTTGAGAGCGAAGCTCAAGAGGTCCATGCTGTCATCTCAACCCCTAGATGAAAACACATGCTGAGTTGTGTGTGTGGTTGACCATATTTTATTTTTTATAGTATATGTTTTTTTTACAGTAGAGTGACAGACCCTCACTGAAGTGAAAACAAAAAATTCTGCCATTTCTTTGTTCTACTCACATATCAAAATCAAATTTCCAGACTTTTGAAAGGTAAAAGGTATGACTTTGGGCACTGGGTAGTTAGTAAATAGCTAAGTGTAGAATAAATAAGAAATTTTAAAATTGTATGACCTTTGAACTGTGCATCACAACTGTTCGGAATGCGCATAACAACACTTTAGAATGCTCAAACGGTTTAGAATGTGCTTAACAAGGATTTTGAGCAGGCTGATTTTTATACATAACAAAAGGTAGCCATATACTATAAATAGGTTTTGATCATATAGACCCATTTCTTTTTGCTCATTTTCCATTTGTCCCAGAAGACTATTTTCTGTTTACCCAAATTAATCTTTAAATTCCAGTTATATGTAGCCATATCCCCATTCCCCAAAAAAAGACCTAGGATTCTGACTGGAGATTTATCCACCACAATATTTGCCACTGAATGCACTCCTACAGTGGGGACTCGAATTTGCAGACAGAGACATTTAGATGCATTTATTTCCATCCCAGTAGACTTTGTTAAGCGATATAATAAGGTTATTTGCCAGAGTTCCTGACTGACCATTTTGTACCAATAGGCATAAATCATTTGCATAAGCAATAGATTTAACCTCTGAAGAGGTCAGGATGTGCACTCTGGATATTCGTGGAGAGAGAGATTTAAAATCCTCACTAGGGGGTCAATCACAAAGATATATAACAGGGGGCTCGGGGCTATCCATGTCTAAGACTTCTGTTTATTAAGCAAACCTAACCAAGTCTGCCATTCTCATAAGGCCGAATAAAAGCATCCTGATAACACAATTGTAGCCAAGAAATTAAAGTATGGGGAAACTCACAAGCCTGCAAAACCAGCCATAAATAATCATGCAAAATTTGATGGAAAGTCTTGGCTTGATCATAATTCACCAAAAATGTCAGTACCTGATTGGTTGTACCATGGCCAAAGATTTATCTTAAAATCTGAGCATCTGAAATCTTCTGACCAGATACAGAGCAAAATTGTGCCTCATTAATTAATTCAGGTAATATTTTTGTAAGCTGTTTCCCCAAAAGTTTAATTAGGATTTTGAAATCCGTGTTTAGCAGGGTTACTGGGTGCCAATTAGATAAATCCATCTTATTCCCTTTTTTGAATAAAAAAAGCAGTAACCCTTCATACATGGACTGGGAAAGTTCAAAAATTCTTTATAAACAGCAGTCAGCTCCTGAGGACAAAGGAGCCAGAATTTCTTAAACAGTTCACTGGTAGGCCATCAGAACCAGGGGCTATTCCTGGTTGGAGACAATTTCTCACCTCTCCCAATTCCTGAGGAGTTATAGGGGTACATAAAAAATGTCACTGAACAACTAGTAAAGTGGGGACTTTAGCAGCCTGTAATAGAAGACGCATATAGGGGTTTGCTGGTAATGGGTCCACAAACTGCTTTAATATGTGTGTCAGTGACTTTTAAAATTTGGGTATGACCTTTGACCTCCATCCCAGTGGGAGTAAGTAGGATAATATTACATTTTCTATCAGTGCAGCATTTACAGTCTTCATACTGATTAACTTGAAATGCTTTAACTTTTGTGCTTAACTTTTGTTCATATTCTAATGATTTGAACTGATCATACTGAAAGTAAGTAAGTAATATTTTAGTTACATTTTGGTGCCCAATTCCAGGGGCTCTGGGCACCATTACAGTTAAGGCAAGGTTTGGACGGTGCAAACAGTGTTCATATAATCACTAAAACCAAATTTATATAAAATCAGTTATCATAAAATGGCTTCTTAAAAAGATGGGTCTTCAGGCCCCCTTTAAATGCCTCCACCATTGGGGCCTCCCTTAAAGATCTTGGCAGCAAATTCCAGAGGGCCAGGTAGGCCACCTCGATGGAGCTATCCCCCGAGGTTTTCAACCTGACCCTCAGAATTGCCAGGAGACCCTCAGTGAATGAGCGGAGGGAATGTACCAGGACAGCTGGAGTTAGGAGGTCAGACAGGTAACCAGGGTCCAGGCTGTATAGTGCCTTGTAGGTGAGCAAGCCCACCTTAAAGATGATCCTCCACCTAGCAGGCAGCCAGGGCAGATCCTGCAGGACTGAGGTCACATGTCAAGACTTCAGTAGACCTACCAGCAGCCTGGCTGCTATGTTCTGCACTAGCTGCAGTTGGCGGAGGACCCCTCCAGTGACCCCGAAGTGTAGAGCATTACAGTAGTCCAGCCTGGAAGTCACAAAGGCATGTACCAGTGATGCCAGCTCTTCAGGCAGAATCAGGGGTCTGATTTAGGCAATATTCCTTGAGTAGTAAAACCCACTTTTGACAACAGAAGACACCTGGACTTCTAGGGTCAGTCTGTCATCAAGGATAACGCCAACATTTTTCACCCTGGGAGAAGTTATCAATGGAGTGTATCCCAGGACTAAGCCTGTTACCATTCTGGAAGCCTTCCCATCATGCTGTCAACCAGGCTCTATCACTAGCATTTCCATCTTGTCGGGGTTTAGCCTCAGCCAGTTGGAGGACATCCAGTCCTGTTTCTTGGCCAGGTATTTATTTAACACTTCAACGGCATTTACAGTTTCAGGGGCAAATGACAAATACAGCTGGCTGTCATCTGCATAGCAGTGAAACCCCAGACCGTATTGTCTAATGAGCTCACCCAGGGGCAGCATGTACACCGAAAACAGCATAGGCAAAAGGATCGAACTTTGAGGCTATCCTCAGGACATAGTATTCAAGGAGGAGGAGAAATGCTTCATCACCACTCTTTGCCTGTCGGAGAGATAGGACTCAAACCATTTGATGACTGTTCCGGTGAATCCACAATACTCTCTATGGCAATTCAATAGCACAATGTGGTCCACGGTGTCATATACTGATGAGAGATAGAGGAGAAAAAGAACTGACCATTCTCCTCTATTCCTTGCCTGGAGGAGGTCATTCTGCACCTGAACTAATGCCGTTTCAGTGCTATGCCTAGCTCTGAAACTGAACAGGAATGTCTCATAAATGTCAAAAGCCGAGAGGTGTACCTCAAGCTGCAGAGCCACTACTTTCTCAACAACCTTCCCTACAAATTGGAGGTTGGAGATAGGTCTATAATTTGTCAGGATGTCCAGGTTGAGCAATGGTTTCTTCAGAATGGGCATCATCAGTGCCTCCTTCAAGACACTGGGGAAGCACCCCTTTGAGAGCAAGCACCAGACTATCTCAGCAATCACTAGAACTATGGCCTCGGACCCTCCCATTAGTAGATGGGTAGGGCCAGGGTCCAGTTCACAGTATGTGGGCTGCAGCTTCGAGATCACCTCAATGATCTCAGCCACCTCAATCGGCCGAAACTCCCCCCAAGACAATCAGAATGCACCTGCTTGAACCAGACTGACCACTGCGGGACAAGTTTTGTCTCATTGAAGAGATCTCTGCCCAAATGGAGGACACCCTGTTTGAGAAGAATAGAGCAAACTCTTTGCACAAAGCAATCAAAAATGCTTTTTTTGGCTGTAGACCGGCTGGACTTAATAGCCTGCCCACAGTCCAAAATAGCTGAGCTGGTCTATTCTTCCTGGCAGCAATCTCTTTCTGGACAGGAATTCTGCCTTCTTATTGCCCCCAATAGTCATTATAATGACTTCTCAGGGCCAGTCTGTCATTCATGGACTGGGTTCTCCACCAGCAACTCTCTCAACTTCTGACCCTTGGTCTTAATCCCCTAGAGAGCCCCATCAAACCATGGGGGTCTCAAGCTAGAAGACCTGGGTTGTATATGGACAGGTGCAATGACATTGAGTGCCTTGGTAACAGCCCCATTATAGGCTTGCACCACCTCACTTGTGCCACTTGCACAGGCAGTACTCATGCCAGAAAAATCTAAAACCACCAAAAGTCCTTCTCGGGACAATCCCCTTAACAGGCGATAGCCGATCATCTCAATGGGGGGACAGTTGGGGGGGAATCCCAAACAATAACTGCTCTGTGTAGTGATCAGACCAAATGACCTGATCAATCTTGATGTCGGTAACATCAAGCCCCAGTGAGAATATCATTTCCAAGGTGTTGCCGTGTTAATGGGACGCAGAGGTAATTACCTGTGTCAGGCCCAGAGATGTCATCATCTGGTGGAGTTCATAACCAAAAAGTGAGGATTCATCATCGATCGAGGCATTGAAATCCCACAGGATTAACCACCTAGGGGAAATCCAACATCTTGTAGGTGACTAAGTCTGCTACCTCCGGCAGGAAATCCCCCCCCCCGTCCTGGAGGACTATAAATGAGGAGAATCCTGCAACCTCTACCTGGACCCCCTTGCACCACCACACATTCAAACAACATGGTAGAACCCACTGGGTGCATGGAGAAGCTCAAGCTGGATCTAAAACAGATGGCCACTCACCCGCTGCTGCGTTCCCACCTGGGGCAATGCACTACCGAGTACATGGCAGGGACCAATGCCTCCAGAACTGGCCCAGCGTCATCCCCCAAGCTGGTCTCAATAATGCAAGCCAGGTCGACTGAATAAATGAAGTCCACCATGCCAGCAGTTTTGTTCCTCATCATCTGACGTTGCAGAGCACCACCTGAAGGGAACTAGCAGATAGTTCCAGCCATCTAGTTACCTGCCCACATGGTCCGGTGGGAGCCCTGGGGACTAAAACCAAGCACGCAGGGCCCCTCTCGAGGCTCTGTCTAACTCCAGGGTGCCTTCTATTCCAGACCACCCCAATATTGCTCACCACTGCTTTGCTAGCAGTACCCCACCACGTGCCCTTCCACCCCCTCTCAATCCCCACCTCCAGGCACCATCTCACCACAACTGCCGGGAGGGTACCATCCACAAAGGGGTGGAGGTCATGCAGCAGGGATGCAGCATAGATGGTATGAGGGGGCCTGGGACTTATACACATTTCTCACTTCCCACACTTAGATTATAATAAAATCACTTAAATTTATCTAATACAAAAAAAACCCCTAAACTAATCAAATATTCACCTTACACTCTCTAAAATACAAAACATCACAGTTCTTAATCACATACAAACTTGCAACCATACACTAATTAAACTCTTAATCCCTTACCCATGCTATGCCACCCCCAACACTCTATAAAATATAACCACAACAGTGGAAAAAGTCAGATGTTAAACAAGTGTTAAAAAAATGTACTGTGATGAGATAAACTGCTCTTAAAGGAACTGAAATGTTCAGCAGTTCAGTTAAAGTTTATTGATGAAATTAATCCAGCAAAATTGCTGTATCAGTCCCAACAGAAGACACTCCTTAGTACCACCAAGTACTTAACAGTAAGTATTGTTCCAAGGGAAGAAAATTATGAGCAGAGCGGTGCTCACACCACCACTCCACTTAAACAGCCAGCATTCTTTCCAACTGCTAGGAAGTAAAGCACCACAGAGAGGGAGAAAGGTTCTGAAAGTTGGGCCAGTCAATGTCTCTCCCTATTATTTAATGCCTATCTCACTAGCATAAGCAAAGTTACCAGGGTAGTAAAGTCAGTTCTTACCCTTCAGATTCATTCCACAAACCAGACAGTGTGGAAACAACTCACTGCTCTCACTGATGAGTTAAAGATGCAGACTCACAACAGTCTAGAATCCTAAAACAAATCAGTACAGTCACTGAGTGGATTAAACAGAGGTTAGCAGGATTATGGTTTGGTGATCTAGCCAGCACCACAGAGGAAGGAAAATTTTCTTTGGGCAGAATAGGATAATCAATGCCACCCCTTTTACCCCAAACAATCCTCCTCATTTGGCTGCCAGCACACACCTTTGACACGTCTTTCCAAACACAGGATTTAAGCGTTCCTTTGATGTACTCTGGTAGATGAAATAAATCACAATTCTGCACACAGCCAGGTGTTCTAGTCACCACTGCCAAGGAAAGAGGTTCAGGTCACCCCGGGGGAGCAGCACTCCCACTACTGCACCTCCCGGTTACCCCGAAGCACTCTCCCTCGAACAGACGCAGACACACACCTCCAAAATTCCTTCACAGGTACTGCAGTCTTTCCACTCCTTGATAGCTAGGATGTTTTCAGCTAACAACTCCTGGTGATTTTGATCTTCTGACCAGTACTCCAGGTAGTGTTGAAAAGTTTTTCTGATGGCGATGATGATGATCCAACTATTACTCCTGTAGCCTCTGATAACTCCAGTTAGGTGAGATTTGTAAAGTGTCCAACTTTCAAGATTCAAAACTCCTGATGTGTTTTATCACAGCACATAACCACTGCTCAACTTAATGAAATAAAATAAAAACACTACCTCCGATTTCTGCTTCACTACCTGACCATAACTGTTAACTCTCCACCCTAAACCAACTGTTAAAAACAATTTAAAATTTATTCTGGACAAAAATGGTCACAGAAAACTTAAGACTCCTGAAGATACTAAAAAGAAGATAACAGAGGGAGCCACAAAAGCATAAAAACTGGCTCCACACACAGTTGTCACAGATGACAGCCCAGCATGGCCACCAACTGCCTCAAAGCATGCTCTAATCAAAAAATACACATGTCCTGTTTAATAGTCATAAGTTGGTTTGAATAATATACTCCATTTGTATTTTGATGGAAAGCAACTTGTAAAATTGCTTCTTAAGTTCCCCATATTTATTTTGAGGCAGCTTCTGACAGGCCTTTACTTGAAAAAAATCCCAAAGATAAATTTTGCAATCCTCCTACCAAGCTAATAAGGAGTCATAGAGGCAAATAACCAATATCCTGTCCTGCACAATAGTTTGCAGGTCCGCCAGTATCGCTTCATCTTCCAGTAAGCTAGAATTCATTCACCAGAGACCTGGACCTATGGTGTGGTCACTGTCAGTAGATAACTGTATTCCCACCAGACAGTGGTCAGAATATTCAGTAGGGACCACCTGTGGCCTTGAAAGGGAAATACAGGAAGAGACAAACCAAAAATCAATTTGTGATAAGAGGGAACCTTTTTAGAAAGCATGGGCAGGTTTTGCAGTGGTAGTAGCTTGAGCATCCACCAATCCAGCTTGTGCACTGCTTTTAAAAAGGAAACATTACAATGTTTTATTGGTGATTATGCTCCTATCAGATGCAAGCAGCCTGATATTAAAATCACCACCTAACAACACCGTTTTAGTGGTGTGAATAGGGCTGATCCTTTTTCAGAAGAGCAATATGGGAAACCTTCATTTGGGGGGTGCATACACATTTACAAAATGGCAGAATTAAAAAAACATGAAATATCTAAGAGTAAAGCTCAACCTGGGACAATGTCTACAATTTTGGTAACCTTTATGTCAGAAGATGTGAAACAGAGACCCAGGCCACTACAACGGTCTTCCCCCAATGTCCAAAAGGAAGCACCCCATCTCCAACTGTCTTGTGCTTTTTGTACTTCAGCCATAGTGGTTAATCAGGTATCTTGAAAAAAATAAATGTCATGCCTAAGCTGTTATAGCACAGTAAAAGTGGTGAGATGCTTTATATTGGACTTCAGACTGTTAACATTTCTGCACTGTGCAGAATTGTTCATTGCTCGTCATGGGAACAATGAACAATTCTGCACAATGCAGAAAAGCAGCAGCAATGGCTAACAAAATGCTGGGGTGCATTGCAAGGGGCATTACCTTCAGAAGAAGGGAGGTTATTCTACCGTTATGCAGATGATTGGTTAGACCCCACCTGGAATACTGCGTGCAGTACTGGTGCCTGTACCTACAAAAGGACATTAGGCTGCTGGAGGGGGTGCAGCGTAGGGCAACGAAGATGATTCAGGGCCTGGAGGAATTGCCATATGAGGTCAAACTAAGAATGTTAAACATGCACACACTGGAGGAGAGGAGGGATGGGGGACATTATTGAGACCTTCAAATACATGAAAGGGATAATCAAAACAGACACAGGGGGTCTATTCAGGAGGAGGGTGTGGAGAGACACTAGGGGCCATGACATGAGACTGGAGGGGGGTAAATTCAGAGGGAAGGCGAGGAGGCATTTCTTTATGGAGAGGGTGGTGGCAAAGAGGAATGCACTACCAGCTGAGGTGGTGGCATGTAACTCAGAGGAATGATTCAAGAAGGTGTGGGACAGGGTAAAGGGTAGGGTAAAGGGAGGTAAGGGGAGGTGGGTGGGGCAGCTGCTGAACAGGGAGCTAGCTGCAATCTTGAGCAGCCTAGATAGACCATGATGGCCTTTTGCTGCTGGCAATTTTCATATGTTTGTAACATTCAAAATTGCAACAGTTATATGGGGCTCGTGATGTTAAAAACTGTGTTGGGTAACTCATTGCTTGAAAGCCAATCTAGTATTCCATTTATTTTTTGTTGTTGAAGCAAAGGAATGACTAACTGTCTCATGATCAGGGCTAGTGTCTTTCTGTGATGAAGACACTGAAACATCAGAGTCGTCCCCCTCCGTAAGATTCCCCGAATTCCATAAAGTATCAAGTTTGTTCTCCAAGGGCAATGGAGATGTGGATTCTGGCTGCTTTTCAGGTGGGCACCCCCTTTTCCCTTTCCCAGCAGGTTGGAACAGTTCCTGTGTGTGTGTGTGTGTGGGGGGTATTTCAGTGACTAAAAAGTTGGTGAGTTCCAGTGGAACAACAGGTATCAAAATGTGAACAGAAGCGACTTGTTCTGAAACATCATTGTCTGAAATCAAATCACCATCGGGAACTGGCAAGGGATGAGTAGAAGGTCCAGTAGACAGTTCCTGAGCCTGTACAGAGCATTGGGTTCTGAAAGGCTTGGTCACCTTATGGATATAAAAATCTTGCTCCCTAAAATCTGAGGTGTTATGAGCCACCCATGGACAGAAGTGGAACGTGTGTTCGGTCAAATCACACAAATTACATTTCGGAGTACTAGTACAAAAGGTGCTAGTGTGGCCCAAAGCACCACACAACAGACATTTTTGTTTGTCACAGGCATGATTCAGATGACCCAGAGAACCACAGCAGTAACAGATTTTAGGCTGTCGGGGGTAGAACAGGATACCACTATCTCACCCCAGAAAAATATGATTGGGAGATGAGCAATTCCTGAATCATCTTGTCGTAACTTAACATACAACTTCAACCCCCAAGCCCAGAAACCTTCATCATCAATGATAGGCTCTGGGTTCCCTTGTACCTCACAATGCTGGCTTAACCAATAAGAAAAGTCATTAACATTCACTCCTTATCATTGTTGGAAAAGAACTGTCACTGTTTTAAATGTAGGCTTTGTGAGAGGGAAGGCAAAGAATGGGGACCATACTGATGTATCCTTAAGTTTAGGGTATACTGTCCAAAATTTGTCCAACAGAGCTTTAGATAAAAAAAAAACTGTTGTCAAACTTTGAAACTCCTGGGGTGTGAATAAAAGCGTGCACATCTGATGGAGAAAATTTCAATGAGTTTTTAACCAACTCTCTACCCACATACTGCCTATCTGGGAAAACATCCAGACCTCCTTTATAGCGTAAACGAACAGCACTCCGCATTTTAGCTGACTCCATAGGCTGATATATTAAACTGGCATAACTCACAGTTTTCAGAGTGTGCTGCACTGAGGCACTGCTAGTGCCAAGTTGAGATGTCGGAGCTGACTGAGGAGTCGAAAGATTTGCCACATGTGCTGTAGTGACATTCGGAGCCAAAATGACAGTATCTGTAGCTTGGCGTACAGCAGAAGAAGCCTCATCTATGTGAACATCACGTAAGGCATCCAAAGTGGTTCCAGGATGTTGCGCAGGTGCAGCAGTAGCAACAGCTGGCTGCATGTCGGCCTGCTGCACCTGAACTGGGGGGAAACAAAGTATCCACTGCAGCAGTGTGACAAATCGGTGACTTTGCGGCTTCCTGTATGGGAATACTATCATGAGGTATCCAGGTCCCCTCCAGCGATTAAATTCAACCAGCCCCTCTGAGGGCCACTTCAGGAAACTAAGGCTGCTCTGCTGAAGTCGAGGGTTCAGTTCCAGAGTGCACCATATCCAGAGCATCAGAAAAATCAGTTTCAGGCAAGTGTGTTTAAAATTTCTTGCCTGGCATAACAAGATGGCTAATTGAAAGTATTTTTCTCTTTTTGTCTTTGTCGATTTTTTTCTTTTCAGAGGCATAGTGTTGCTCAGCATCGGACATCACGGAAATGAGCTGTTTTTTTCTGTCTTCTAATTTCTGCTGTAAGGGCTGCTCCTCATTCATTAAAGGAGTAGACACCTGTATATTTATGATTTCGATATGTCTGACGTATTTATAATACATTACATCAAGTACTGTACATATGTCAATAACAGATCAGTCATATCTACTGTTGCAGCAACACATATCTAGAGTAGTGGTGGGCGAAGTGGGCTCAATCTGCTATATGAAGTGATTCATGGAGTAAAGGTGGATTTGCGGAGTGCTCCGGAATGCGAAGCGGAGTAATTCTTCCCCTAGCCCAGAAGCAGCCTGCTGCCTGCCCGAAGCATCGGAGCTCCCTCCTGGAGCTGGAAACAATCATGGGTGCACAGCTGAGGTAATTTAAAGAAGCTCTACCAGCACCCTTGTGAGGGGGGGGTTAGCCCATCAACACACTGCACGCGTCGACTGCCCCACCCACCCCAGCCACCAACCCACCCAGGGTCATCCCTTGTTTTATAGGCCCTGCCTGATGACATAATTTCCTGCTGTTGGAAATACTAAGTCCCCATTTTTCCATTTGCAGGTTATACCTGCCAGCCACTAGAGGGACCCTTAGATCCTACCTCTAGCTCTTCTATTCTCAGAAAGCCTCCCCCCTGTTATTCCTGGACCCCACTAACTACCTATCCCCTTCCCTTCTCTCCCACCTTCCTGCCCTCACCACCTCCACACCCAGTCCTTAAACTAGCCCACTCTTGGATCCCCTCCCTTCCATCCCCAAGCCCATGCTGGGTGACCTCCTTTCCTGGATTCCTCCAAACTACCTATACCTCTTCCCATCTTCCTCAACTACAGAGACTCTGCCTACTCCCCCTCCCACACCCGACTCTGTACTAAATCCTTGCTTGGACCTCCTGCCATCACCGCTGAGCCTACATTCAGCGACCACTAGGAGTCGCTTTTACGCACCCCTTTTTGGTCCCAAGCATACCCTGTGTCCTGGCCCCAGAATGTGGAGCATGGCTCTCACCTAGGTCCTGTGACCAACTGCCCTGAGTTGGTCTTGAACCTGGTACTCTGTCCACCAGAGTCCGTGTCACTACCACTATTCCAAAGTGGCATCCACATTTGCTGAGGGACACAAAACAACTTCTACCTACCACCCGGCTGCAACCACTAGCAATATGTTAGCCCTCTTACTAAAATGCCTCCCTCTCATCCTCACCCTGGCACCACTGTCTCACCAACCTAATACCCCCCCAGGCACAATGGCACCTGATCCTGCTATTGTTCTGGAGCTAGTCCAACCACACCCAACTCTCATCATCTGCCCCAGTCGTCAACACCCTCCCACCGGTCCTCTCCCTACTACTTCCTCAGGCACACACTGGAGACTTATCATCCTCACTTTCACAGCCTGGAAAACCCTGCCCACCCCTTGTTCCCAAAAGCACCCCACCTCCCCACGGCATACTTATCGAAAGCTCACCCTCTACCATCCCCTGGCCAGGGCTGTGGTTATACTACTACTCCTGACAGAAGATATTCATCCAAACCCTGGCCCAGCTCCCTCTAACCCTCCTACAGGGTCACCCTGGCTCTGCATTGCATCTATGAATATATGCAGCCTGATGAAAAAACTTGACTCCCTCCAATGTTGGGTCACAATAGACCAGATGTCATTATGCTGGTGGAAACCTGGCTATCAAAATCCACTCCAGACTCCTTTGTCTCTATTCCAGGGTACTCCCTCTACCGGGAGGATCATGTAGTTAGGGGGGGGGGGTTGTGCGATGTACACCAGGGACTCTCTCACTGGACTGAAAATCCCTGCCCCTGTTCTCACCTACGGGGCACAGGCACTAACTCTCAAACTGACTCCCAACCCCTCCAGGGTCCCCTTTATCTCACCACTGCCTGCATTCCCCTTAAAAAACAAACTCTGGCACTGGTCTCACTAACTGATTATCTTTCAACCCTACCTCACACAGCTGACCAAATCCTTGTGGGTGACCTGAATGTAAACTGGCTCAGCTCATCCGCTGACACCACCCGTGACTCATTCGCAGCCATAGACATGTACCAACTAGTCTCCCAACCCACCAGAGTTAATACAAAGAAAGTTACCAGCACCATGCTAGATGTGGTCATCACCAACCGCCCTCAACAAATCCATGATACCCAGGTCCTTCTGGATTCTCTTAGTGACCACTCTCCTATCCTCTTCCGCTGGGCCACCCCCACTCCCAAACCCACGGCTCATCCCACTCTACGTCGGCGCCTCAGACCAGGCGGACTAAAAGGCCTTAAGCAACATCTTGCCCAAATTAACTGGTCTCCCATAAACCATGCCCCTGATATAGATACTGCCCTTACCTTCTTCACCCAAACCTTCAACAAAGCCTGTGACATTTTCACTCCCATTACAGCAGTCCGCACCAAAGTTTATAATGCCCCCTGGATTACCCCATCCCTGCTGCAACTGCTCAAACACAGGGATAACCTTTGGCATCTGGCCTCTGAAACAGGCTGTGCTGTGGACAGACAGGCCTAAAATGCCACTAGAAACAAATGCACATGGGCCATCAGGAAAGCAAAAGCCGATCACTATCAGGCCGCACTTACCTCCTCCTGGGGGAGCGCCAGAACTATCTGGGACAACATTAAACAACTAAATGGGAGCGTGCGCTCTCCACCCCCCTCACAGATCACCATTGAAGGCTCTATCTCCACCGACCCTGCCCGCATAGCCAACTTCCTCAACACATCCTTCACAGACCTTAGTTCGGTCCTCCCTAGAGACTTCTTTGACCCTCCTACCACCCTACCTGCCCCAGACTTTCAATATCCTAGCTTCCACTTATGCAGGGTAACTCCCCAGGAGGCCAGGCCACACCTGCTCCAAGCTCTAAAGAGCAATAATATTGGCAGTGACTCCCTGGACCCCAGTATCCTCCGCCGGGTCCTGGACCAGGTCCTTGCCCCACTAACTACCCTGCTCAATAAGTCCCTCTGCTTGGGGCAATTCCCCTCAGCCTGGAAAACAGCCACAGTTACGGCCATACACAAAGGAGGTGACAGGTTCTCAGCCAGGAATTACCAGCCAATCTCCATCCTCCCACCCCTCTCCAAAGCCCTAGAAAAACTGGTGGCTACCCAAATTACAGATTACCTGACCAAATACAACATCCTCTGCCATGAACAACACGGATTCCGTGCAGGTCACAGTTACCAGCACTGCCCTTATTGAGTTCTCAAATTTTCTTCATTCCTCCCTGGACTCTGGCTCGCTAGCGGGGGCAGTATTTATTGACCTCTCAAAGGCTTTCGACACTGTCTCCAACCCCCTCCTGTTGGATGCCCTCAACCTCACCGGCTTTGCCGCCAGCCCGGTCTCCTGGTGCTCCAGCTACTTGTCTGACTGCTCTCAGCATGTTCAAATTAATGGGACCCTCTCCAATACATGTCCTATCTGATTCGGTGTCCCCCAGGGTTCCATCCTTGGTCCACGTCTCTTCTAACTCTACCTCAATACCATGCCCAGAGCTTGCACAGGTAAAATCCTGCTGTACTCAGATGATGCCATCATCTTCGCCAACCACCGAAACCCCATCTCCCTTCAAGACACATTGCAACTAGCCTTCAATGATTCTGAAGCCTGGTTCAATGAGCACAGACTTGTAATCAATCTAAAAAAAAAAAAACTATGTTCTTTGCCTATCCCCAAAACAAATCCACTAATTTCCCACTCCGCATCCTCCCTGGGTCCAAGCATCCTCTAGATCAAGTTCACCTGAACAAGTACCTCAGGGTCTCCTTTGACTCAGCCCTCACATTCCACAACCACATTGATACTCTAGCCTCAGCTACAAATGCATGGCTAGGTATCCTCTACAGCTACAAGCACTGCCTCCCCCCCGATGCCCTCCGACTAGCAGTCACCTCCTCAATCATGTCCCTTGTGGACTATGGCCTGCCAGTCTATGGTGCCGCGGTCATGACCGCCCTCAATAAAATCCAACTCACCTTGAATAAGACCTGTAGATTAATTAAGGGAGCCCCTAGGCTAACCCATACCTGCCAGCTATATGACTTGGCTAAGCTGCTTAACCTGGACGAATGGCTCAGATACCAAACCTGCCTCATAACTAAAAAAAACACTCCTTTGACTATCCCCGCCCGGACTGACAGCCTCTATCCACTTAGCTCAACCCCTAGTCCAAACTCGTAGCTCCTCCAAGGCCACCCTGTTAGTCCCTAGGACCAGGACTACACATGGTCAACGGTCCTTCTGTTACAGAGCCCCCTCCTGGTACAACACTCTCCCCAACTCCATCACCGATACCCCTACAATCTCCTGCTTCAAAACTGCTCTTTGAAGTCAGCTATTTAACATGCGTAGCTGTGCCTGTGCCTGGCCATAGGTGTTCTAGCTCACTGTACCCAACAAAACTCTCTGAGTAGCTCCTCAACAAAACTGACAAAAGTCCCTGAGTGGCTCGCCTCCCAAACTTATCACCTACCTTGTCCCGTAGCCACCTGTTTTTACTAACCTCTAGCAGTATCTGCTCAAGACTAATTGTCTGCTTAACCAATGTATGATTATCTCTCAAGCTTATCCAAATAACTGTAATAACCTGTGAATACCAAACCTATAACACTCATATTGTAACAAAGAAATTACTGCATATATCTACCAAAACTGTGACTGCAATTATGTAAAAAGCTGTAACTACAATGATGTAACCAAATGTTGTACTGTATTTGTCCTCTTTGTGACGAGATACCTTTGGAAACGAGCCTCTGGTTCAAAGGTTGTAAACCGATGTACAAAATAAATGAATAAATAAATAATGAGTAACGCGAAGTCCATTGAAAACAATGACTTTGCATTACTCCATATTCCCAGACTACTATTCCACCAAAATCTTAAGCGAAGTGCATTGAAAACAATGCACTTCATCTCACTTCGCCTTGTTTTTGAGCTCCGAAGGCAAGTTTTGCAGTGATTCATGGGATTTCAGGTCACATGGGCTCTATATTGATCTGCACAGCCTTAGTTCGGGGTAGTGTGTATAGGAAGCAATAGGAGACAGTGTGCTCTGAGATCTCTGTGGTTGAAACCTTCTAAAAGCTATTAAAAAAGTGTTCGAATGTATGGGGAGCCCTTATTATTAACTGAAATCAAGCAGATTACAACCTTGTTATACCATTGTTATGACATCACTCTGTTGTTAACCCTTCTTAAGTATGTCACATCAATAGTATAACAAAATGGAATGCTCACAACAATCAGTGTTCTAACAAAACAGAATGCTCGCAACAATCAATGTTCTGTAAAGTAATTCAGTAAAGTAATTCAATCTGCGATTACATAATCTTGGTAGCCCATACACTATAAAATATAATGTATGTTTTTTGGTTAACAACCACTCCGAAAACACTTCTTGAGGTTGTCTTGACATCTGAAAACCTCTCGAGCTGCGCTCTTGAGGTTTACAATGTCACAGCAACTTCTTGATGTGTTTACAGTGTGGTTATTAACCAAAGACCATACATTATCCTCTATTTTGTGTTTTTTTGGGGGGCTCCATGTTTAGTTCATCGATTGCAGGAAACCCTCCTGAGCTCATTTCATCGAGCATTTTTGTTTTTATGTGGATTTTGAATGTTAATGTACAACACTGAGTGTGCATTGTGAAAGACAGAGAAAGTATGCTTTGGGGGGGCTTATCTGTTGTGTAGGTAGATTTAAGTTGGAGAAATAGTGATTTCTTTGTTTTTTGGTTATATTTTTGTTATATAACTGACTGTGTTAATGTGCACACAGTAATATTGTCAATAATTGTTGACATTTTTTTGATAATTGTGTGTTGTGTGGATCTGGTGCAGCAGTTCATAATTCCCAGTTGATTACATTACAATATGTGGTATATTACTGAAGTTTTCAATTTGTTACGCATTACTCATTCACCATTGTAGACAAACTGTTCTGTGTGTGTGTGTGTGTGTGAGTGGTGTTGTGTGACATCAAATAATACACCTTTCGTTGTGCCACAGACTAGTGTAATTGCAGGCACAGCAGTGTGAACCTGCTATCCACTGCAGCTGCCTGATTTTGTTCTGAGATCTTGGTATCTGTTCTTTGTTTTGCTGCTTGTACTGCCATAAAAATCTGCAGTCAGTGCTCCCCCGCACCAGCAAAAATAATTTTTTACCAGATTGGATTGTTTGTGACTTTATCAGTACCACTGGTTACTGAAGTTGTTTTCATTGCGTGACAGTCTCTATCTGTTGCTGAAGCCACAGTTGTTTTTTTGGCTTCACATCCAGCATCCCCCCAATCAGAAAGTGAATGTAACAAAATCTAAATTTGTTTATAATATTGTTGTTGATCCTCCAAAATGCCCGCAAAGAGACATGCAAGCAAAGCTGGTTCTTGCCATGGCACTGCTGCCAGTAAGATAGTCTGTGGGCATGGTAGTACGCAGACACAGAAGTGCATTGCTGATGTGAGGAAAGGTATTTCTCCTGCAATGTTTTTTACAGCCCAGTCAGCAGCTTCACTCATAGTTGGAGCAGATGATGTTTTCCCAGCCAGTGGTGTTAGTGTTAGTGGTGGTGGTAGTATTAGTATTGGTGCCTCAATTTCAAATTCTGACCAGTGTACCGTATCCAAAAATATAATGGAGTGTGAAGCAGTGCAAGTGAGTGGCAGTGTAGATGATGCCATACTTCCCAGTAACATCCCAGTAACTGAACCTGAGGATTCTGATGATCATGTCAATAATAGCATACAATGTGATATTCCGTCCACCATGGCGGTTAATGTCACGCATTTTCCATGTAGTGATTCACAGTGTGGTGAAAAAATATCAGGTGACGGTGGTGTAGATGATGATGATGAATGTGATGATGATGATGATGCTGCTGTTGTTGCAACATGCAGTTGACATGCTAGCATCCAAGCAGAAGAAGTGGATGCGTGTGACATTGATGAATATGATGATGATGTAATTGACCCCAGTTGGGAACCAGAGAAAAAGAAATTCAAAGTGGCTGTATCTGAGTCTGTTTGCAGGTACCCCCCCCCCATAAAAACTTGTGATATACCAGTTTTAGTTGATGATAATGACCCAGTAATAATGATAGGTAGTCATGGTGGTCAGTTGCAGTCCAGGTGTGCAGTGCCTGAAACATCACGTGCCCCCCTCACTTCAGTGCTTAAAAGAACAGAGTTAAATAAGCAGCATCATGGACATGTTAAAAGTAGAGCATCACAATCCCTTGTTTGGGATTTTTTTTGTTCAAGATGCAAATGATGAGTCAGTTGCAATCTGCCAGGTTTGCCATGTGCGTGTGAGTCGAGGTAAAAAAGGGAGCCATCTGAGCACAGGAAGATAGCATACGCATCTTAAGAATAGGCACATGACACTGTGGACCCAGCACAAGCTGGCAGCTAATACCACAGTGGGGTGTTCACCCTCGTCACCAGCAACGATAATAATAAGCATGTTATCCCCTTCCATGACTGTTACGTCCAGTAGTAAATTAAACGTGTGCTGTAGTGAGGTAATAAGAGCAAAGGATTACTACAAGCATGATGAGGTGGAGGAGCATAATGACTTTGAAATGTTGTCCAGTGCTGGTGAGAGTAGTAGTTTTGGTGGTGGTGGTGAATGCAGTATGTCTAGTGCAAGTGGTACATCAACCCCGGTTGGCAAATCTGGCAAAATAACTGCATTTCTGGGTTTGTCATCATCACCTGTGCAACCGTCTTCATCAAGCCTCCACACTCTACCCACTGCCAATGCCATTCATCACAGAGCACAACCATTTGTGATCACACCCCATGTAAAATGTTTAAGTCAACCCACATTACAGAGTGTTTTTGCGCATAAGCTGCAGTAACCCCCAATCATACAGTGTCACGTGAACTTAATGCTGCTCTAGCTGAAATACTGGCAAATGATCTTTTGCCCTTCTCCTTTGTGGAGAATTCTGGGTTCTGGTGGTTTGCTGCATGTGCCTGTGCAAAATGGAAAGTCCCATCCAGGACATACTTTTCTACCCGTGCTGTCCCCAAGTTGTTCCGTACTGTGTCTTACTCAGTAAGACCTTCCTCCACTCCATTCATCCATTTAAGTATGGCTATATGGACAATTGACAAAACAGCAGGGAGTTCATATTTGTGTATAACTGCACACTGAGCACAGGCGCCGGGGGTTGTTTGTGATGTTGGTAGTGTGAATAATCAGTGCAGTAAGGTGGATTGTCGTGGTAGCAATCTTCCAGGAATTTGACAACATGCAACGATTGTTATGCACAATGTGACCTGTTCACACACTGGTGAGAACATGTTGGACGTGGTACTGACTGAAATTGACAAGTGGCTAAACCATCTGTCCCTGAGAGCTGGGTTCATAGCAAGTGACTATGGGTCAAATGTGGTGAAATGCATCATGAATGGTGCTTTTTTTCATGTTGCATGCATGGCCCATTGATTAAATCTTTGGTGCCGGAGTTTCTGCAGCACCCTGATGTAAAGGAAATGCTGACCATTGCACGACATATCTGCTCTCACTTTTCATGATCTGGAAAGGCCGGTGAACAACTGCGGCAGTTGCAGATACAAAACAGCCTGCCTCATCTCCGCTTGAAGCTGGAAGTTGTCACCCAATGGGACTCCACTTTATACATGGCAGAGAGGTTGTATGAACAACACAAAGCCATCTCAAAATATCTTGTGATGCACACTAGCCGTGACAGTTCTGGGGCCTTCATGTCTATGATGAATGAACAGTGGCACCTCATGGACTGTGTAATAACAATTTTGCTGCCTTTTGAAGATGCCACACAGGCAGTGAGTGGTGAGTCTGCCTCCATTAGCTAATCAATTCCACTGCTGCGGGTGCTGAGGCAGACACTGGTGAATGTACAGCATGGTCTTGATGTTGCCGGAGACAGTGGTAGCAGTATGTTGCTGCAACACATGCTGACAGTATTCGACCAGAATCATCACATTGTGAGCATTCAGCGTAATGACAACTTTGCCATAGCAACAATGCTGGATCCACGATACAAATGAGGAATTGCATCAGTACTGGAGGAGGGCCTGAACAGGTAAAAAATATCAGTGGTCCACTGGTGTGCTTGGTTCATGGGGCACAGAAGTCACATGCCAAGGTCAGCAAACCTCAGCCGCATAATCCGGCTGAAGGTGTACCTGGAGTACCATCAAGTATATCCTGCAAGGGGACAGGGACTGCAGTTCCAGGTAGTCTGTCATCCAAAGTGGCTGGCATCAACCTGGTTTGGGAGGCTTTGTCCCAAGTGGGTATTTGTGAAATAAATGATTCGGGAGAACAGAATGCATCAACAACTGGACTTAGTGTAGCACAGAGAATGGTTGAGTCATATTTGTCTGAAAACAGGCATCTGACAATAAATGAAGATCCTTTTTTGTACTGGAGTGGAAAGGTCAGTGAATGGCCAGAGCTGACTGCAGTGGCACTGAAGTACCTCACATGCCCACCATCCAGTGTAAGTGTTGAGAGGGTATTCAGCTCAGCAGGTGCAATAGCCAGGGATCATCAGACAAACCTGTCTCCTGCAAATGTTAGTTTGCTAACATTCATTAAAATGAATGAGAGGCACATACCAGCATAGACTGCAACCTCGGTATTCGTACCCTGGCCTAGTCATGGTGGTTTTGGTGATGTGGAAATGGACCATCCTGGTGGCACTGGTAGTGGCTGCCTGAAATGGCCCACCACTGATGTAGATGATGGCACAATGGGGAAAGAATTTCCCAGTGGTCAGACTTCAGGCATAGATGACTGTTAGGGCAACTCTCTTTATGAGGATGATGATGTGGTTAATGTTGGCAGGTTTTAACTGAAGTTGTTAAAAGGCGGTGTGCCACCCTGGATCACCACCACTACCGGGACTGATGTTAGCCACTGCCACCACTGAGCATGAGTCTGTCCACCCTCCAAACCACCACCACCGGGACTGATGTTAGCCACTGCCACCACTGAGCATGAGTCTGTGCACCCCCCAGACCACTACCACGACTGAGACTGATGTTAACCACTGCCACCACTGAGCATGAGTTTGTCTGCCCCCTGGACCACCACCACCGGGACTGATGTTAACCACTGCCACCACTGAGAATGAGTCTGTCCACCTCCCGGACCACCACCACCACTGGGACTGATGTTAGCCACTGCCACCACTGAGCATGAATGTGTCTGCACCCTGGACCACCACCACCACTGGGACTGATGTTAGCCACTGCCACCACTGAGCATGAGTCTATCCACCCCCCAGACCACCACCACTGGAACTGATGTTAGCCACTGCCATCACTGAGCATGAGTATATCCGTCCCTGCCCAGGTCCACCACATCAGTCAGCCACAGACACAAAGCTTCTTAATATTTAAACCATAAAGTGAGTATGTGTACTAAAGTTTGTTATGCTATTTCACTTCCTTTAGTTGTATGTTTTGTTTTCTGTAGCTTTTCATAGCCGCAATGGTCAAACACGTATAGTACACTTATTTTGTTTTTTTTTACAGGTTAACAAAAAAGATCTCCTTCGCTGAAACTCGGTGGGAATGGTACTGCAGCTGTACCATACAAAGGAACCTATGGGATATCCATTTGAAATACATTCTGGTAAATATGAAGATTTTATTTCATCCGCTTCATTGTTTTGGAAAGACTGCAGCAAATGCAACTGAGTACGATTCATAAACTAGGTGACATGTGTACATCACCAAAACTATTTCTGTAAGATATCATTCATGCACTGTATTCTGAACTTGCAGCTGTGCAGCCCTGACCTATGAGAATGTTGAAAAAGTTGCACACAGGTTGTATTACTTGACAAGATGTGGTTTTGAAATGTAACTTAAGTTGAGATTGAGATTTTGAGAACCAGGGACAAATTACAATTAAGTTGTAAGAAGTCATTCATTTCTCTTTTTAGGAAACTTCCAGATGCTTTGTTGTTCTGTCAATTTAGCCTTATCCAAATAAGTTCTTCAACATCAGCCCCCCCCCCCCGGGCTGGGGCACACATGCAACATGCAGAAGTCATTTCATTCGATGACCATGACCATCAGTAACAACCAGACTTGAGAAGGATGCAGATGAAATCTGTAAAGAAGTAACAAAATAAGAAACCATTACAGACAAACCTGCAAATATTCTTACCCCCACCCCCACAAAAAAAAATACCTTCATGTGCTTGAGAGTTATCCATTTCAAATTTCTCAAAAAAGTTCTCATTGAGCACTGGAATGTGCAGACCGACAGTTTCTGTGACCTGTGATACAGAACAATACCGTGAGTACATGTCCATGTCAACCCCCCATCCCTACAAAATACACAAATATATATCTATCTATATATATATATATCAACTCACCAAGGCTACTATTAGTGTACAGACAAAGGGCACCCTTCCATCTAGTTGAGATGATCACATTGCATTTGCTCAAATTGCAGCACACATTGGACCAGCAACAGTTCGCTCACGGTCATCATTTTATTCTGGGGGACTTTTTATGTGCTGAAATGATCCCATTTCACTTTGTTACCACTTGTCAATTTTCTGCACAGAAGAAGGATACATTGTGGGCATGCAGAAAAAATATGGGGTCTCTGTGCCACCACTGTGCACATATCTAAGTGCATCATTAATTCTGGGGGACTTTGTGCTGAAATGATCCCATTTCACTTTGTCACCACTTGTCAATTTTCTGGACACAAGGTGGATGCATTTTGTGTGTTATGTGATTGTGAGCTCATGATGTCATACTGACATTATCAATTAAAGCAGCATTGCAAGAATGTAGTGACAATTTTGAACTGTACTTTTCTATGCTACTTTACATTGCCAGCCATTAGTTACCTCCAAGTCATGACTCGAATGATACACTTCTCTTCACAATTTCTATCTGCTTCACTTAATTGACTACTTTTTTCATGTATATAAAAAAATGAGCACACCTTTCAATATTGTTCTGAAAAGGTTTGTATTTATTTGCAGCTGCTTTTCAATAAATATTGTTCTGTGGGGTCATAAAACACTGCCTGCTGCATAACTGTTAATTTACAACAGAAGTGATATATAACAACTAACTGATGTGATGGAGAAAAGCAGAGAAAAACACTGCCAAAGACCTGGTCAGCACCATATTAAAATGAATGTTCCTTTCATTATTTCACACATGAAAAAAAGGTAGTACAGCAGACTCAAATACTGGAAATTATAGTATCATTCCAGTCAGGATGTAAGTAAAGGAAGTTGTAACATAGCATTAAAACATATAGGTCAGAGTTCTCAACAGATTGTTGCACTGCTGCTTTACAGAGATTCACTACATTACATAATTATGGTGTTGCACCTAACCTAGTATGTGGGTGCCTTACTTCAAGGGGAATCTTTCTTGCTCCACATAGTGCAATACATTTCTGTAAAAAACGCCCATAATTTAATTACAGTGGTTCACGTCAAGGAGGAATTCCCGTTCAGAAAAGCCACCCACATTCTGTCCCACTTTCTCAGCAACATTAGGATGTGATGCCAGGGGGATCGCAGGTGAGTGCTCCACTATAGTAAATGTCCGGCAGCTATCTGAAGGTTTCTTTATGTTTTAAGGTTCACTTTGTGGTGAAATGTGGGCATGTTTCCACTAATAAGGCTCTTTTTACTGGAAACGTGCCTACACATTCCACCACAAACTGACCATTATAACATAAAGAAACATTCAGAAAGCTGCCAGACAATCGGACATTCACTATAATGGAGCACGCACAATTGCTCTCCTGGCATCACGCCCTAATGTTGCTGAGAAAGGGGAGCAGCATTTGGGCGGCTTTTATGAATGGTAATTCCTCCGTGACGTGACACTGTAATGAAATTACAGGCGATTTTCACAGAAATGTATTGCACTATGTACTGCAAGGACAAGTGGAGCAAGAAAGATTCTCCTGGAAGTAAGGCATCTGTATATCGGGTGCAATGCTGTAGCTTGGTGAATCTCTTTCATGTCTATTTCACAAGCAAAATAGTTATAGAGCCTCAGTAATGTTTACTTTGTGTCGGGACTCATGAATTGGATTTTAAGTGTTTTGCAAACAGCATGAAGACTGAGCAATGCGAGTATGTTGTGCTAAACTGCATGTGTGCTGTCACTGTTCTTTCCTGTGTGTGCATACATTGTCCAGCTTCATGCATACACATATATGGTAAGACTTGTTGCATTATCAAGAATAAAGATAACAAAGAATATCTAATGTATATTTTATTGGTGCCATCAGCACCGGTGGACAAAGTGATATGATAATATAAAGTAAACTTACAAGTTCAAATGGGCAGACTGGGTGGGCCATAGGTTCTTGTTTGTCGACACTGTCTATGTATCTATGTATCTATATTTTTTCAGAGGTATCAGGTCACTGTACACCTCAGTCACTCACAGTGCACACATGACTTTATGGAGATCATAGCACAAAAAAAAACACATGCTTTCCTAAAAGTTATGTGTGCAATGTAGTATATTATGTGACTGTGGTGCACTCTGGCCAGACACCTCTGAAAAAGTATCGTATCACTCAGTCCACTGATGATGATGGTGACAATAAAATATACCATATTCTGCTCGCTATTCTTTATAGCGTAAACACTGCAACAAGACAGCAACAGCAATAAATGTTTGCAACATGTTGCACTATGTCTGATGTCACACACACATACAGAGGAAACAACACTGACTGCACACATGCAATTTTACACATCATACTTGCACTGCTCACAACAGCTTGTCCACAAGCACTCCAAAACAGTTAAAGCAGTCTCTGGCTGGTACTTTAATTTAATTCAGCTGGACATGTTTTATCTTACTGCAGTTTGACTTTATTAACAATTGATACATGCTTGTACGATATTACCAAAGACAGAGATGATACCTGAGTGCCGTTTTTACTCATAGCAAGTGTAAGAGATTTAAATTCCAGTATGGCTACCTTAACTGCCTATTTTAACTGCTCTTAGAATCACAAGCAAATATTCTGGTTTAGGCTACCTTAAGTGCATATTCTAACCCCTGCCCCACCTGGTCACCCATTCTAGAATGTACAAACCCTCCCCCAATAGAGCTGCATGTGTATTAATAATCCTACCTCCTCTCCTGTTCCCCACAGCTCTGCTAGCAGCACGATGCACATAGGAGGGTCCCTTACAGGTCCTGAAGGCAGCAGAGAGGTCGCCTTCCCCCACCCCCCGGAACATCCAAAGCAGCAAGGTACAGGCTTGGCTCAATCCATGGAAACCCTGAACAGACCAAGGCCACATCAAGCTGGATGGGCAAAGTGTCTGGCCCCGCTGACGCTGCCCATCAGCTCCCCACTGCCCCCACCACCACCCTTGGTGGACGTGCCCTTATATAGAGGGAACAGAAAGTTTTTTAACCAATCAGCCAAGTTCTCCATCTGCAGCCTATACAAAATCACCACTAGAGGCAGCTCTAACATCAGCTGCTGAGAACAGGGAGAATCTCTCTTTCCCTCTCCCTCTTAAAGGGGCAGCCAAAAAATTAAAGCCATGATGTATATTAGGCCTGCAGCAAAAAACTATTCTTGGCACATTTATCTACTGGCTCTAATAGCCCTTACCCATCTAGCCAAAATCACAGATGGCACAATACCTAAACCCGCGTCTGGAGACTTGCCTCCACTTAATAGTGCCTTGCATTACAACTACGGGACAGTGGAGCAACAGACAATTATATCCAGGTTCATCTGGAGGTTTACTCCCTATACCAAAATGACACGGCCACCTCCGGCAACGTCAGAGGTCACCATGTCCCTTATGTGCCCTTATACCTCAAAAAAACATACTCAAAATCACAGCATCACAAAGCAAAGACAGTCCAGGATCATAAAAAAATAGAGGAAACACTACCTCTCCAGGATAAACATCATCCTCGTACTGATCTCAGGGAACATACACCCCAACCCTGGACCCTATGGCAATAATAACCCCCGTCATACAGATGTCTAAAAATTGCATCAATCAATATAGGGAGTCTTCTACCAAAACTTCCCCAATTTCAAGCCTGGGTTGCAGTCCACCAACCAGACATCATCATGCTTATGGAAACGTGGATCTCACAAAAAACTCCCGATTCCTGTATCTCGCTAGAGGGCTACACCACCTTCCGGCAAGATAGATTAAACAAGCGAGGACGTGGGTGTCTGGTCTATCTCTATAACAAAATAAGTGGCCAGATTATGCCAAATAGTGTTAACACAAAGGATGCCCAATTTCTTACCATCATGCAATCAATTGGCCGGCAAGGTAAAATAATGTCCCTGACTACATTCTACATACCACCTGGAAAACAAGCACTAGAGCTTGACCTATTCTTTAACCACTGTAGCAAGCTAAACAAAGACTGGGAGCAGATCATCGTAGGAGACTTAACACAAACTGGCTAGCACAGGATACTGTAAACACTAGGGACAAAATCCATGGCCTCTATTTTATGAAGATGGTTACACAGGCAACAAGGTGGAACTACTGCACTGGCACTAACACTGTTATCGACTGGCTTCTTGCAACCAACCCTGAGCATATCAAAAGCGTCTCTGTCCTGCCCGACACCTTAAGTGGTCACTCACCAGTAGTCTGCACCTAGACAAACAAGGGCCCTATTTACTCCCCCCCCCACAGCTCACTAAAAATCAGTATCTCAAAAAGGGACAATTAAGCAACTTTAAAAAGTACCTGAAGAATGCAGACTGGTCCCCCTTAGATGGCTGCATCGATGCCAATAAAGCTTTAAACTACTTCATAACTGTATTCAGCAAGGCATGCGACCTATTTTCCCCCAGTCAGAACTGTTAAATAAAAGGGGCCATTAACCCCTGGCTTACAGGACCACTCATTGCCCAGATGAAACAACGTGACAATCTCTGGCATATTGCCAGAGTGACAGGCAGGCAAACTGACATCACAGCCTATAAAATTGCTAGGAATAATTGCACCAGGATAGTAAAACAGGCCAAAGCTTCCTATTACAAAGAACAGCTGGGAAAAAACCTGGGGAAATGGCAGCAAGTTTTGTAAAAATATTAGGTCCCTTTCTGGTAAAGAATCCAGAGCTCCACTGGATCTAATAGTGACAGCATCTGGCACTTTACAGCAACCTCTAGACCTGGCTAATGCCTTTAACAAGGCCTTCATGGACCTCAGCTCAGTACTCCCCCCTGAATTTCTCCAGTCCTCGCCTACCATGGATCCCATAGACACAAACCCTCCACTATCACGTAGAAATGGACAACCACCTTTGTACTTTAGGCAAATCACAAGACAACAGACTACGAAATATGTTACAAGGATTCTAAACAAAACCAGGATTGGCAGTGGCTCACTAGACATGAAACTGCTCATACTCACCCTGGAAGAACTTGCTGCCCCACTAACCAAACTATTCAGCACCTCCTTGTGAACTGGAATCTTCCCAGACAGGTGGAAGACTGCCCTGGTCACCCCTGTGTTTAAGAGCAGTGACAGAACTGATATGGGGAACTATCACCCTACTGTATCTCAATACTACTACCGCTCTCAAAAGCGTTGGAAAGGGTCATCTCTGATCAGCTCATTGACTATCTAAACAAGTACAATCTGCTTTGCACTCAGCAACATGGTTTTCATCAAAAGCACAGCACCATCACCGCCCTTATCAACTTCACCTCCCATGCTTACGAAGCCCTTGATTAAGGAAAAACAGTGGGGTCCATATTTATCGACCTCACAAAAGCCTTCGACAACTTTAACCACCAAATCCTGCTAAGACACCTATTGACCCTGAGACTGTCAGTAGATACCATCTCCTGGTTCAACAGCTACCTATCACACAGGATGCAGAGTGTTAGGATAGGGGGTGTTACCTCTGATCCCAGAAAGGTAACCCTAGGGGTCCAACAGGACTCGAGCTCCTAGGGCCACTTCTTTTCAGTCTCTTCATAAATTCCCTTCCCAACGCCTGTCCTGCTAAAATGCTGCTGTATGTAGACAATGCAGTAATCTCAGTTCCAGACAGCAATTTGCTTGTGAAATCTCTAAAAACCTACAGAGTAGCTTTGCCATGCTAGAGGCATGGTTCTCCCAAAACCATCTTCTACTGAACTATAAAAAAACTAAAACTATGCACCTAACCTTGCCACATTCCAAAAGGAATGTTGAACCCATGACTATCTATAGCCAAAAAGGGGATAGCATCGAACAAGTCTACACCTTCAAATATCTCGGAGTACATATTGATGATACACTGTCCTTTGTGCACAATATCGACCACGTAGTCAAAAGTGGCAATATTAAGCTAGGCATCCTTTTTAGGCATAGGCAAGCCATGACACACGAGACTCTTAAACCAGTTACTCAAAGATCTATTCTGTCTATCATCGACTATGCACTAGTAATTTACGGTGCTGCCACTGACTCAGCCTTAAACAGAGTTAAACTACTAGCCAGCAAGGCCTGCCGCCTGGTCCTTGGTGCCAACCAGCATACTCATACTTGCACCCTTTACTCCTCTACAGGTTGGCTCCAGCTCCACCTCAGGACAAAGTATCAGGCGGCATTATGGGTAAAAAAAGCCCTACTAGGTCTCATGCCTGACTCTACTGCTGAACTGTTTCAGTGACACCCCTCCTCAAAGGTCACTAGAGGAACGACTAAGGGAGTGCTCCATGTCTCATTTAAAAGAACATGCTTTGCTCAGTGGTCACTCTCCTACTGTGGCCCCACATGGTTTAACAAACTCCCTACTACCACACTGGAACACACAAAAATTGGCCCCTTTAAAAGAGACCTCTTAACCCTATTGACACAAAATAACCAGCGTGACTGCAACCACTAAACGCAGGTGGCCATGATATACTCCCCCATCTCACCCTCCCACACTTCTCCCATGCTCTTGCACCTCCCTGACAAAGCCCCTGGGTGGCTGTCCCCCTCTCCTGCTCTACCCCTTACCCCTTTTCCAACCTATGACAAAGCCCCCTCAGGCTACTCCTCCCTAACTTCAGGCTTAATTCCTTGAAGCCTTTCCTTTTTTTTTTTAGACTTAGCAATATAAGTGAACCGCATGCCAAATGCACTTCCAGTACCTGTACAATTTTGGAAATGCAATAGTCTACTTGCCTGCTTATACAGCCTGTCAGTATTCTGTCTTCCTGCAATGCTCATCAAACTACCACTGTAATCTTGTCTCTTCCCCTAATGTAGTGGAACCTTGCAATTTGTTCTGTCTGTTTGTTCGACCTGACATGGAACCTTTGTAAAAGAACCTGTTGGCTCAAAGGTGTTAATCTGCAAATGAAATAAATAAAAACAAATAAAAAAATAAAAATAAAACAAAAAGTCAACATTACTGAGGCACTGCAACAACAGTAGGGAAATGTCTATTATTAAACAACAAAAAAAAAACACAAAAACAGTACAGCACAGTAGTGGGGGGGGCAGAAAACAATCCCTTAATGGGGGCTGCCATGGTGTTCAACTAGCAGGTGCAGCATTGTGACTATTTGCAGCTGCTGTTGATGGATTTGATCTACCTGCTGCTGCACAGCACCTACTCTCTCATTGTTCTCTTCAAGGGCTGCCCACACCAGAGCAATGTTAGCCTGTGTTGCAAGCACTGTGGCAGTCTCCACTGCAGGTGGAAACCCAGGAAGTGGTTGTGGTGGAGAGGGTGGTGCTGGTGGCTGTGGTGGCAGTGGTGGTGGAGCAGCTGCTGCAGTTCCTCTCCTCTTGCTTCGGCGGCGAGGCACAACTTCACCCCCAGCACCCTTGGCCACTGCCACAGAAGGGCCAGCAGGTGGATGCCTGGCCCTTTCAGTGGCAGCCTGCCAGTCTACCTTGTGGTGGTTCACCATGTGTGTGTGCTGGCCACCAGTCCCCAAATGTGTCCCCCGGGGGTCACGGTGCACCAGCACACTGCACAGACAGCAAACCACAATTGTGCTGTCTCCCCCCACACAGTTAAAAACTCCCACACTAGGGAGCTGCAGGAGGGGGACCAGATACAATCCTTGGACCACCTATATTTTCCTGGGGCTCCACCTGTGGCTGTGGAGGTGGTGGACGGGGGTGCTGCTGGAGCCCCTGTAGCTGCTTCTGGTGGTGGTGGTGGTGGCGGAGTAGATGGATGCACAGCAGCCACCGGTGGCACTGGTACTGCTGCTGCTGCTTCCACGGGGGGAAGCAACACCCAAGAGTCGGGAGTGGTCCAGTAACACCCGACCGCCCTCACATGTGTGCACTCCTCTCCTCTGCCCATGGGCCAGATACTCTCCTTGCCCAGGGTCCATCGCACACAAGTCCCTGACTATCAACAAGTCCCGAGTTGACGCCTAACCTTCACCCACACTCAGTCTCACACTCTCAGACACACACACACACACACACACATTCAAAACAAAACAAAACTTATAAAAAAAATTCAGTACCAAAAAAACAATCACTAAGACAATACAAAAACTAAATAAAGATATAGCTTTTAAAAAAGCTGTTTTTTTCTGCACAAAATCACTGGGAAACAAACTGCTCTCCTCTCTCACCAAAAATAGCCTTCTCCCTCTACAACTGCAAAGGAGAAAGTGAAAGTAACTGCTTCTCTGACTCACTCCCTTCCTGCCTGGCTAAAGCATGTACTGTAAGCCATGTGATGTGTGCGGGACTGCTTATTTTGTTGTCACTTTGCCTTACTTCACGTTAAGGCAGACTGGAAATGCGAAGTCATAATGAGAAGGCAAAGTGAGCACTTTGTGGTGCCCACTTAGCGTTGTGGTCCGCCAATGCGAAGTGGCTACTTCGCATCCACTTCACTGGTGGATTTAAAATTCGCTGCATCTCTAATCTAGAGTCTGAGGCTCTGACACAAGGTAGTAAAGTGTCAAGCAAGCCTCTATTTATATACAAATGAGTGACTTGTAATATAGCCCCTCCCATTCCTTGATGTCACTGCAGCAACAGTGCAGAAGACAACATAAGGGTATCAATGCTGTCTATCCTGATTTATTTTAAGTTTGCAATGGCTTAAGAGTTAAGACAGTTATGTCATGCAACTCACACAGGCAGTAGTACTTGTAGCCTTAATATTGTATGTGTAGAGGAAATAATACATCTAGTAGTATTTCATTCACAGGAAACAAAATCTGTAACTTTGTACTGCTCATTTCTCTCTGTGAGACAGTTGAAACATGCTGTGGAGAGCAGTAGACTGAATCAGTCAGTCAGCCATTTAAGCAGTCAATCAGTCAGTCTGTATTGAACCAGGTGAACACCCTTGAGAAGATTCATTTACAAGGTGGGCCTGGGCAGTTTCCCAAATGATCACACAAGACTGAATTTCCTCCTTTGCACAAATAATACCCACACCCTTTCAGCAGCCTGAAAGTGGAGAGCTAGATCACTCACTTTATAAAGTGTATTGTTTTACATTTCAAATGCTCCTTAAATCTGAGTTTCTGACTGGAAATACCAAGACACAGAATGCATATGACATGGGCGGAATGAGCTAAGCAAATGCAGAGCACTACAAACACTGACACTGATTAGTTTCTTTATGTACAACAGCTGAAATGTAGCATCTGATTTGTGATGGACATCCTAGTTCAAATGCTGGCATTACAGGGGCTGCCACAGCTTGTCCTCAGTACCTTCAAAGTGAAGTGCTATAGCTCTCACATCACTGCTAATGATCTATAATGGGAATGGGGGCACTTTTAAAGTCATGGACCTGAGGGGCCATCACAGTTCCCAAGGAGGTTAGGGGAATTTGTTAAGGTTTAGAGAGTAAGGGACTCTAGTAGGATTTGAACCAGAGTCTCCCAGTTCTTGTGCCTGTGATTTAACCACTAGATTACCCTTCTTTCATATGCTGCAGCTGATGCTTTCCTGGTAACCTATTCCTTGTTATAGCTGAACTCTTTATTGCCTTACAGCAGCCATCCAATCACGGACTGCCTAGTTACAAAGGGAAAGGGGCATATTTGCAAGTTTGTTTCTCACTGCTGGTGTCAATAAAAACAGAGAATGCTAACACATACAGAACATAATACAACAGCTGTATAATACCACTTCAAACTCTTGTTGCACCCATAGTCATTTATTGGGTAAACTGTTTTTGCTGACAGAAACAGTAACACAACACATGCAGACGCTTCCTTATATGAATACTGTACATACCTCAGATCAGTGCTGCATCACACTCACATGGTCCTAGTCCCTATTAGACCTGCACTTCAGGATGTGCACAACACTTAAAGGGTTCCTCCATTATTCAAGTGGGGAATCAAACATTGTTGGTTTGGTTTACTGGTGGAACTGCATTTAGTGCAACATCTTTATCTGTTGCTCCGATTACATCATCCTCAAGCAACATTGATGGTAAAATGGAGGACAAACACATTGATCACTTCTGGGAGCTATATATTTTTATTTATAATCTAGATTTGGACAGCAGTAGGACTGCTGGCAACTGGAAGAGGCACACAACAGTTACACATAAGGAGTTGGGAAAATATTGGTGTGAAACTATGGGAGACTTCCCCTTAAATTCGTTGTCTCCAATATCACTAAATCCAGTATTTGAAACTTGAACTGGCAAGGCAGCTTGCTCTGTCTAGCAAAACTCTGACCATGTCGTCGTTATCCAGCAGACTGGGGTCCTCCATGCTGCTCGCAGGAAGTGAAACATCCCCTGCAGCAGAGTAGGGGAATTTCTCCGGTGTCCTGGCCAATATTCCCTTTCCCATAAAACTGGTTCATGCAATTGTCCAGGCTGTGTGTGGGTGTTGATGCACAATATGGCTGACACTACACATTCAGTCACTTCACTACCAGTCTAGCATTGCTTGTAAAGCGCTTTGGGATACACTGTGTATGAAAAGCGTTATTTAAATGCTGATTTTTCTTCTTCTACATAAGCTGTGGGGGGAAGAAGGGAGAGACTGAGTGCTAAGTAGGGTGAAACATAGAATCAGAAATTGTGCAGGCAGAAAAAGTCTTAAAGTTAATCAAATCTGCAAAGACCCTGAGGGACATGGCCCAGCACAACCAAGATGGGCTCTTAGCTTGAGAGCTCCTGTTTAATATATTTATCAATTATACTCAGAGTTCAGGGTTTTCAATAACAACATAAGAAGTAAAACATATTAAGGACCCAGACGACTCTACCAGTGACATCCCCAGCAACTAATTCCCTGTCAAAAAGCAAATGGAAATACTTCTGTCGGCACTGACATCTGTAGAACAAAGCATGGCATCAACATTATAGGACATGCTATTACCAGAAATGAGGGACATATCAGGCTCTATAGCACTCAGGTTGGAGACGTTGCACAAATGTACACTATGTTGATGGGCATGAAGTCACAGCTGCAAGATATTGGGAATGAATCATGGAGGCAGAGCACCTCACTGGAAAGGCAGAGGATCAGGTAGAGATGGATTATAGACAACAGCTGCTAACTGCAAATTCTCTAACATGGAAACATAGAATTTGACAGCAGATAAGGACCATTTGGCCCATCCAGTCTGCCCATTTCTCCCTACCTACACTATTACTGCAGACCGTGCCAAATCTACATCTTTCTCTCTCTCTCCGTCCTCTCTCTCTCTCTCTCTCTCTCTCTCTCTCTCTCTCCTCCCTTCCTTTCCATTATGTTTCCCTTGTACTTATCCTCTACATTCTTAAGCCCCACCATTTTCACCTCCACCACCTCTGCCCAAAGGCTTTTCTGGGAATCCACCACTCTTTCTATTAAGAAGTGCTTCCTCACATCTCTCTCCTGAATCTACCCCTCTAGCTTTACAGCATGTCCACTTGTTCTTGAGCACCATTTCTTCTGAAAAATACTTCCCTCCTATTCCTTATTTAACCCTATGAGGTATTTAAAAGTCTCTATCATATCTCCCCTCCCTCCTCTTTTCCAGGGTGTACATATTGAGGTCGTTTAAGCTCTCCTCATGGGGCTTTTGATGCAGACCCTGCACCATTTTAATTACCCTCCTTAGAACAACATCCACTCTGCCTATGTCCTTCTGAAGATGTGGTCTCCAGAACTGGACCCAGTACTCTAGGAGAGGGTCTTGCCAGTGATCTATATGGAGGCAACACTCTCTCCCTTATCCTGCTGGTTATACCCCTCCCTATGCACCCAAGCATCCCACTAGCCCTCCCGACTACCTTATTGCATTGCCTGGCCACCTTTAAGTCATCCAATATGATTACCCTCAGGTCTGTTTCCTGCTTGGTGGTTGTCAATACCACTCCAGCAATTTTGTACTCTGCCCCTGGGTTTCTGTGCTTAAAAAGCATTATTTTGCACTTTTTTTGCATTAAAACTCAGCTGCCATACCCTTCACCACTCATCTAGTCTTCTCAGGTCCCTCCTCATCCTTTCCAATCCCCCGCCTAGAGTGTCCACCCTGTTGCAGATTTTGGTATCCTCTGCAAAGAGGCAGACATTCTCTTCCAGCTCATCTACAGTCTCACTTATAAAGACATTAAAGAGGACCAGACTCACCATTGATCCCCTGAAGTACCTTGCTGGTCACTCTCCCTTCCTTGGAGTGAACTCAGTGTACCACCACCCTCTGTCTCCTATCCCTTAACCAATTTCTTATCCAGTTTACTATCTTTGGACATACTCCTAAGCTACCCAGCTTGCTTATTAGTTCTGTATGTGGAATGGTGTAGAAAGCCTTACTGAAATGCAAGTAGGCCATGTCCACTCTTCCACCCTGATCTAGTTCCTTGGTCACCCAGTCAAAGAAGTCTATCAGATTCATTTGACATGACCTGGTGGACAGCAACTGTGGTCCCAGTCCACAAAAAGGGGAGCAGGCAGGAACCAAGTCACTACAGACCAATTAGTCTTACATCAACACTTGGAAAAATAATGGAAACTTAGGTTAAACAAAAGAGTAGAGCAAGACATAAGTAATAGAAATCTAACAGACAATACCAAGCATGGATTCAAACCTAAGAGATCATGCACTACTAACACACTAACCTTTTATGAAAAAGTAAGTCAAGCTCTTTATTTTTTTATTTACTGAGGATTCGGAAATACCTTTGAGTCAAAGACTCATTTGCAAAGGTTCCACATCACGTTAATTAGGTACAGAACAAACTTTTACAAAAGAGTCAACAGGGACACAGCTCAGCATTGATACAAAGAAACAACGAAGGCTAACAATCGGGAACTAGGGATAATTAGTACAAATGTGAAGTACATGATACACTCAGAGATAGCGTCTTGGGCCTGGTAGGCTATGGTCGCTAGGCCAGAGGCATTGGTCAGTGGAGAAAGGGAGGAGGGGGGAGGGCAGGGGTTCCATGACAATCACAGGTATTTGAGGACAGGAGGTGGTTCCTAAGATGGGTTTCAAAAGGGCCAATTCTATTTTTGTTTAGGAGTAAGGTTGGTAGGCTATTCATCCAAGAAGGGGCTTTGAAGCTGAAGGACCTTTGGAATTGTGAGGTATGGTAGGAGGGAACCGAGAGGAGTGGCTTGGCCGAGCTTCGAGTATGCTTAATCTTCATGGCCGGGTGAACTAAGGGGGCGGGCCCGGGGGGGAGAGGCCAAGGGCAATCTTTTTGGCCATGAGGCAGGTGTGGAACCTGATTCTATTATACAGATTAAGCCAATTAGTGGTGTTATAAAGGGCGCATGTATGGGTAAGATGGTCACATCCCAAGATGAGGTGACACGATTTATTTAGGGAGAGATGGAGTCTATACAGGGCAGAGGTGTTTGCAGCACCATAGATAAGTATGCCATAGTCGAGCAAGGAGAGAACAGAGGAGGAGACAGCTAGCCTGAGAGCATCAGGGGTAAGGCAGTGCTTGAAGTGATATAATAACCCCAGCCTGACATTGAGGGCTTTAGACAGGAGATGGATATGTTGGTGGAAATTGAGCGCAGGGTTTAGGGTGATGCCCAGGTACTTAAAGGAGTCAACTTTCTCCAAGGGGGTCAGATTAGCAATTAACACTTGGGGGCAATATGCCTTCTGGGTGTTGAGAGGATGAGAGAATAGCATAACTTTGGTCTTCTTATAGCTGAGAATAAGGTGCTGTGCGGAGAACCAATTTTCAGCACAGCTAAAGGTGGATTGAAGGGAATGGTGGAGTTGAAAGGGGTCGGAGTCGGAGGAAAACATAACAGCATCATCCGCATATAGTAGCATGTTACCAGAGCAGGACATGGGGAGGGAGTTAAGGAAGAGGCTGAAAAGTAGATGTCTATTATAATATGGACCCCTGTGGGACACCGGAGAGGACCAGCAACCTATTGAATAAGATGTTACCAATTTTGACCTACTGGGACCGGTTTGAGAGGTAAACAAAGAACCAACCAAGGGCATCATGACAGAAACCGATATTGGACAGAGTTGTTACCAAGAAGGAGTGGTTGACGGTATCAAACGCCTTAGAGATGTCGATGAAAACAGCACCAGTGATATGTCCCAGGTCCAGGGTGGAGTGGATGTGTGCGGTAAACTGTAGGAGGGCAGTGGTCGTACTGTGGCCTTTGCAAAATCTGTGTTGCTGTTTGCAGAGTAGGTCGTATTTGTTGAGATGATCAGTTAGTTGATCAGAGACAATCCGCTCTACGGCCTTGGATAGGGGAGGAAGGATGGAGATGGGACGATAGTTATTGGTGACAGAGCTGTCCCCACTTTTAAATATGGGGACGATGGAGGTTGATTTCCACCTAGGGGGAAATTTACCCTGACATAGAGAGAGGTTCAGTATATGGGTGAGGGGGTAGAGTACCTCATGAAGGGTGAGCCACAGGAGTTTCAAGCCTAGAGTGTCACTACTGAAGCTGGAGCAGCTTAGGGTTTTAACAACGTGAGGCTCAGCAGACTTGGGTGTGATGCAACGTAGATGAAAGGGGGTGCTTTTGGGGGCTGGCTGTAGGAGAGTTAAAGAAACTGGGAAGCAGAATGTGGTCGAGGTTTGTGAAGGTGTTGTTGAAAGCTGTGGCTCTACGGGTAGGATCTGAGGTCATGCACCCATCGACTATAATCTGGTTAGGGTCTTTTCCACAGATATCCTTGATGTTGTTCCAGAATTTGTGCCCTGCTCCCCAGGTAGAGGTTAGAGACGATTTATAATACTCTGCTTTTGCTATGCGAAGGGTCCATGTGCACTTGTTCCGGGCCTCTCTGTACTTTTGTTGATCGATTGGCAGGCCTGTCTCACTGGAGAGGTGCCACAAAGAATCTCTAGTTCACATGAGGGCCAGGAGATGGTCCATAATCCAAGTCACCGGGTTGCCTTTGACTATCCTTTTGGTAAGGGGTGCAAGTGTGTCACATATGGTGTTGAAAGTGAGGATGAAGAGGTCAAGGGCCCTATCAGGGTCGAGGGTGTTTGTTATGAAGGACCAGTTTATAGAACTGAGGTGTGCTTTAAGAAGGACAAGTTTGCCCGGGCCGAGCTTACGTTGTAAGATTATTTTGGGAGGCGCTCTAGGTGCTTTGCCTGTCCAGGAGCAGAGAACAGGGGAGTGGTTACTAAGGGCATTTGGGAGAATGTAAATGTTAGTAATTTTGTGGGGGCGATTGGTGAACACGAGGTCTAGCAGGGAGGAAGATCCTGTATGCTGGTTAAGGCGGGTGGGGGAGGAGACTAATTGTGTTAGGTTTTGGGCAGAGGCAGCATCAGTGAATGGCACTGTGGCCTTATCTAAGCAATTGATATTAAAATCCCCGAGAACTATATTTTCAGTTTGAGATGGTAGGTTAGACAGGTAGGATAGTATTGTGTGGAATCCCACATTCTGGTCCCTGGGAGGAATGTATACAGCAGTAATGAGCAGGGGGATTTGGGAAAGCCCCAAAGTGAGTTTAAGAGTTTAAGATTTTAAGAGTGAGGGCCTGAGGTCCTGGTGACATCTGGAGCATGGGGAGTAGCTGCCCATGTAGCGTGTCCTTGGCGTAGATGGCGCAACCGCCCCCATGCCTACTGAACCACTCTGCATGGTAAACTTTGAAATCGTAGAGTGTTATTGTCAAGTCAGGAATTCGAGGGGAGAGCCATTTTTCATCCATGACTATGATATCAGGTCGATGTTGCAGCACCCATCCCTGGAAGGAGTCCCACTTTTTTATTAGATTGCATAGATTTAGGGTGGCAATGCACAGCCCACAAGCAGTGGAGGGAGATATTGTTGGTGGAGTAGGAGGTGCAGGGTTAAGGTGAATATTTCCAGACATGAGAAGAAGGAGGAGGAGGAACCTAAGTACAGGGTTCCAGTGCAATCTTTTGTGGAGATGGGATTTGCTTGCTATTGGCCCTTTTGGGGTGGAGAAAGTAGGAATGGGGAGGTTTAGAGTGACGGGGGTAGCAAAGAGGAGGAGTCGGTGTGAGGGGAGGGCTGACTGTTTCAGGGGTTGCAGGTGGTGTGGCAGCCAGGAGTAGCATGGCAAGCATAGGGTGATACTACTGGGGCGGTACTCTATGGAACTGATAGATGGAGAATAGGCCGCTGGGATGGACCCTGCAAAAGCATAGGGGGTCTGAGAGATTTTACATGCATTAATCCCTATGGTTGCTGGAGAGAGAATCTGCTCAATAGGAATGATAGATGTCCAAGAGACTTTACATGGGTTTAACACAAATGAGGCTGCTTGGAGATGCTGTCAGGCAGGCAGGCTGTGGTCTGAGACATGGGGGGGTGAGTACGTAGGTATAGCAGAGTGCTCAGCAGGAGAATTGCAGGGAGCAGTTTAGAGTTAAATCGTGAGCAGAGGACAAAGTGAACACCAGTAATTGGAGGGGCAAAGCGAAGCAGCCACTGGGGGCAGAGGATAAAGCTGCTAGAGAAGATAAATGGTGTGCTGAGGACTGAGAGAACACTGGTAACTTAGTATGGTACAAAGGCAGTGAGGAGGGATTGATTTGCAGTGAGTGGTCCAGAAAAGGAAATTAGTAGCTCTCTGGTGGTGGAAGGTGATAATCTGCAAAGGGGAAAGTGGGCTGATGGGCTCACCATGCTATGTGACCACCTCTATAAATATAGTGGTACACCAAGGGTGGTTGTGGGGGTGGTGGGGCAGCCGACGCTTAGTGCAGGCGGGGAGACAAAGACAGAGAAAGCCAGTCTCCTCACACTTGGAGAGCACATTCAATACCTTTTTTGAGGGGATTTAGTTGGGGGAGGGCTTCTTTGTTGGAGACCCTGCAACCTCCTCTTGGGTCCCGGTGCTAGGAGCTGTAGAAAGAAGAACACAATAAGGACTGGAATTTATAGAGATGACCTACATGCAGGGTAAGGCTGGCTTGCATAGTAATTGGAGAGGACTAGGGCAGAACCAATGATAAGCTATCAATGGTCAGCTACACAGAGACTTGTGCTCCTGGCTGCAGTACAGCATTAAATTTACCCTTAGTAAACACCAGCCTATGTATGTAATATACCTTGACCTACAAAAGGCATTTGATGTAGTCCCATGTGCCATTCTCTAAAAAAAGTTGCTTAGTAAGGGATTAGACAGAAAACTAATAACCTGGATCGCTGCATGACTGAAGGATAGAACACAGAGGGTATAGGTTAGAGGGCACCTATCTGACCCTGGTAGAGTGACTAGCAGTGTACCACAGGGCTCAGTTCTGGGCCCTGTGCTGTTTAGTGTCTTCATTTCAGATATGAATGATAGCGTAAAAAAACTGGAGTATTAAGTTCGCAGATGGCTCCAAGTTAGGAGCCGCCATACATACTGAGGAACAAATGGCTTAAATTACACAGGATCTCGGCACAATAGAACAGTGGGCACTAGTAAATGCAATGCAATTTAACAAAGAAAAATGTGTGGTCTTACACTTTGTAGGTAATAACAGGTGTCAAGAAGTCAGTACTACCTAAATGGACATAAACTGCGAAAGATGGAGAGTGAGAAAGTCCTGGGACTATTCATTCAAAAAGATCTAAATTTTAGTGGTCACTGTAACTGAATAGTGGGAACAACGAATAAGATCTCGGGGTGTATAAGAAAAGTGTTTGTGTCAAGACACAAGACCTGCCTTCTGACCCTATATAAGACCCATGTTAGTTTTTTTCCTAGACTTCTAGCATTCACACACATGGCCTTCCAGATTTTGTTTCCACTCTGCCTGTTGCCTCCCATTTTCTTTTTTTCCTCCCTCCTTCCCCCTCTCTTTTTAATGCCCCATTCCTTCTCCTTTTACCTCTGTCACCCTGCTTCCTTTATTAATTTGCACCCTGGGGGATTCCTCTCTTGTCGTGTTCTCCTTATTCTCTACATCAGCTTGTAGGGGGAAAGTTTCTGACTCCCTGATTCCTTCCGCAACCCCCTTGTCTAGTTTAATGTTCATTGAAGTAACATTTAAACCATCCAAGAGGACTGCAGTTCCCCTACTGGATGGATGCAGGCCATCACCCATGTATAGGCCCTTATCCTCCCAGGTCGATCCCCAGTCCCCAGTGTTGCCAAACCCTTCCTTT